>JAUCMX010000002.1:15058212-16325712 GCA_033459395.1 Hemibagrus guttatus
AGAAATCTCAGCTAAGGTGGTTCAGGAATACTTATAACAAAGACCCTGGTTGGTTCCCCACTAAACGTTTATGTTCCAGAGCAGACATTTTCCACAGGATGGAAAAACCCTGGAATACCCAGGACCCGTTTTAGAGATCAAATGGAACATTTGGGAATCCCCCAAGAGGAGGAGCTAGCGTGTGTGACCTGGTATAAAGATGTTTGGGTTAAGGCTGGAGATTCTCTCAGTGCACATTTCATCAGGAAAACCAGCATGGAAATGAATGAATGAATGAACATACGTAGGTTGTGCATTGTGTGAGACTTCTTTTGTTCTGATCATGTTAGTTAGCTGTGCATTGTCAGAAACCATTACTGCAAAGCCGTTCATTCAAACTATGTCAAGCATTGCAGCAGCAATACAAACCAGTTTGTAGGCTGTTTGTCCTGTAGTTTGATCTAGAAATAAATGACAGTGGAAACACTGAATATGAGCTATGTGAAAGTCTTCTATGTGCAACTTCTGCTGTTTCCAATAAATCACATGACTTAACACACCCACACACATCCGCACCCACACATGATACACATGGACACACACATATATATATGTGTATGCAGATATGTGCTGCATACACATATACACATGCATATGCAGATATGTGCTGACAGATTAAATTGTTACACCCAACACTGCTCCATTCACCTAATTCAACACGGGAACCACTATCATATGACCATCAAAATAGCAACAAAGAGCACTCTCTAAACATTAGAAGCTCAATGTGTGGGAGTTTGGGAGAAACAGCAGTTTAATACTGTGCTACTTCATTTTTTGCCAGACATGAATGGATTAAAAAAAAACAAAACATCAGTTACATGCTTTGATGCTTTGATGTCATTTTGGGTTAGGGATTCACAGTGTGTGATAAGGTACTTACTTAAAATCAATGAAGCTGTTGCAGTAAGTAATGTGATATTCAGCCCATAGAGAGGGATCCAGAAGAGTTTTGTTCCATTCTACAAATGCGGACTCAAATCTTTAGAAAAGGAAGAGATAGAGAGCAAGCTGAACCAATATTTGGTATGTTGTCCAAAGGTTTTAAAACCTCAGCTTAACATTTCGACATAGATAAATATTTACTTTTTGATTCAGAAGAACTAAGACATAATATGATAGATATAGTATAACCCAGTGACATATGTAACACATCCTGTTTTAGATTTTAAAAGGATTTATTCTTTCATGAAGCTGTCATGAATGAATGTCAGGACATTAAGAGTCAGTGTTTCAAAGAATGACATAACAAACAGAATGTGCCTATATTTGGGTGGAAAAGTTATTAATGGCTTGTCAAAACATTGTAGGAAAAGCTGAGCTTGTGGGATGTAGGAACCTCCATAATAACTAGTTTGTAAAGTATTTAGCCTAAAGCAATATATTCTTAGTTGAATTGCAAACCTTTTGGGAAATTCCTTCAGCTCATGGAGGCAGCAGCAGATAACTCTGTGCTCCAGGTTCATATCAAGCAAACTAGATGCCTGGATTGGTCCTTGAATATTCTGAGGAAAGAATAATAATATACAGTATAAATAAAAACTTGATTGCCACCTTATGGTAAAAAGATGCACTGCATGCACTGCTTGTATCTGCTAGTTCATTAAACCATGTTAATGAAATCTTTGATGCATACCATCAAGATGTCCATGTGAATGTGAGAGAGGTAAAGTTCCTCATTAATCTGTGGTTTATTTTTGTCTTTCCACATTTCATCATGTTCCAGCTTAATTATGTTGTCCAGAGATGTTCTCACATCTGCCTGTTATAAACAAGGAATCCTTCATTTCAGAGTGTGTTAATTGTTCACAGTAGTTTTGTTTTAGTGGCACAAAACATCAAGCACTACCTATATGCATCTGTATCTTACCTGTAAGTGATCACAATATGCATTCTTGATCTTATCTAGAAAATCAGCCTCTAGTTCAAGAGTTTTCAGCTCCTCCCTCAATTCTGGCTGCAAGGAATCGCTTCCCATAACCTTCTCACTGTAACACAGTCAGATGAATCATTTCTATATCCATTAGAGTGCTTCTTATAAAAGAGGTTTCCGCTTTTTTATTAAGGTAGTAATATAATACTATAGCAGCATGGTAGTGTGGTAGTATTCTTTATTAGAAATGTTGTTGGTTTTTTTTTTTTTTTAAATAAATGTGTGGTAGAACACTTGGATTGTGTATCTAACATTTTTTCTAAAGTACAACATTTGCTGTAAATGCCTGTGTAGTCACAACGTATAAATATATTACAATGTCCAGCAATGATCGGTTCTTCAGAGACATTCAGAACTACATTCATAACATGCAAAAGGGGTCATTGTTTACCGGCATTAAATGATATAATATTGTGAAAAAAGCAGACTAACAGTATCCAAAACTGCTGAATATAGACATCCTACAACAGTAAGCTAATTCAGCATTTAGGAAATGCTAATGTTTTCTTCTGTCTAAAAATAGGAAGGTTGTTCTTTAGTAACTTCATTATGATACTAACACTGTTTTATATTATATTGTATATTGCCATATAATTAAGTTACTATGTAAACTATGTAACAAGCTTTGAATTAATTAAAAAATTAATAATAAATGATGTACAAATTTTACTAATGTGATCGTAGATAATGATACTCCCTGTGCATCACATCATATAATGCAACTGAAATTATATAAGAAAGAAATCTATTCATCATAAACCAGCTCCTCACCTGTTGTACTGGTTCAAAATAAAATTCAGAAGGGCGTAGTAATCCTTCGCTTCTGTCACTTTTTCCTGAAGCTCTTTCAGGTGTTCTCCAACTACTTTATGAAAGGTTGAAACGTATGTTTCAAACACATTAAAGCTTGGTGGGTAAGAGTTTATAAGCTCTGCTTTTACTTTCTTCAACTGCTCAACAATCACTTTTCCCACTTTCCCTAAATGTACTGCCAACCAGGAAACATTTTGGTCATGGCTGTCTAGGTGAATCTTCTTGAGTGTCTCTACCAGTCCTCTCTCTATTGCAGTCCTCCAGACCTCTCTCCATCCACCATTCTGGCCTGCAACTTCTCTTTTTTCCTCCTCTTCAATAATGCTAGCCACCTGCACTTGTAGCTCTTTATTGCAAGACGGCTCGACAGAGGATTGCTGGACAATTTGAGTAAGCTTATCTTTCAAGTTGTTGTATAGTAGATTCAAGTCTTTCTTTTTATTTAACAGTTCCATTGGAAACGATTTTTCACCCAGTGCTTCATGCTCACGTTGAACCTCCTCCCGCAAAGAGAGTATATTGAGATAGGCCTCTTCCAGGAGACTATTCTTAATGAGATTGTTAATCTGCATTACTAAACAAACACATATACAAGAAAGAGAAACCCAGTTAATTAATATACAGAAATATTTGGCATTAATCTAAATAAATCCTTTTGTTACAATTAAAAAAAATGAAATAAACTGACTACTGATATAGAAAATGTGGCCCTCACAAAAAACACTTCTCACAAATCAGAAAACTAGCTCATTCATGTCTACAGAAAACATATAGAAGCCTTTTTTTTTTGTTTATAAAATGGGAGCAACAGGTTCAGACATGCATTAAGATGAATTAAGCGTGAAAGCTACCATCTGAACTGAAAAATGTGTGACGCAGTAGAGACTTAACCCCCCCGTTGCCTATAAAACTATTTAAAAATGAAGAAAATTACCCGATAATGGGACTTGGGGGATCTCAGGAAGGATGTATAACTTCCTAGCTTCAGGTGTTTCTCCTGTAACCTCTGACTTCTTCTCTGATGACATCATAACCTCTGTGCACACCTCCAGCTGCTCCTGTTTGCATGTGTTTTCTTTTTTACTTCCAAAGCGCATGCTCCATCTACCAGATTCCTGTTTAGTAAACTGTTCTTCTATTGTGTCATAAACAAAAGGACAAGTTTACACATTATAAATCACATTATTACTACAAGAACACAGATCACCTGAAGTCTTTAGCATAGCTAAGAATGCAAAATCAAATCTTTATTTATTCAGATATATGATTAAAAACTATTGTTAGATCTGGACAAGAAATGTTTTTTTTAAATGTAGTACTTACTTGGTGAAGTTGGAGATTGTACGGGATCTTCAGAGGAATTACCAAGGTCATTTCCATTATTTGTCTTCTCTAATTTGGTAATTGGTTCTTTGTTTTTCAGGGACAAAGGACTGATCTCTCCAACTCTTTGTAATGTTTTTTTCAAGGCTTTCATGCTGTTCTTCTTCTTTCTGATATTTTTCGGTTGTCTGTTATTTTCTGCCATTTCACTGACAGAGTCCTCATCACATGCTAAATTGTCACTAGGTCCATCACCTTCATCTCTTAAATCTGCCATCTTTCCAGCCAAAGCTTGGTGATCTATACAGGTACGATAGAGAAAAATTAATGAGATATGCTGAACAAAGCTAAATAACAATTAAATAATAATTATGTATTAATTAAATAATTATGTTTTGTATGTGAGGTGTAGATCAGCTGACTTGGCTATGCAATTGTAGTAAGTTGTTTTTTTTTTCAACACCATGATCTTGTTGTTTACTGAAAACATTTGCCCTGAGAGAGGAAAGGTGCAGATGGCTCCACAACTACACTACCTCACAATTCTGTATTCAAGTAGTGACAGTGAAATGCTAAATGACCTTTCAAAATTGATTAATATAATACTTTTTTGATACTTAATAATTTCAATATTTAAAAGAAAAATTGTTAGAAATCTCTACAGTACGCTCTTAGAAGAAAGATTGAATAATTAGGTTATTTTCTCTCTAAAAAATAGAGCTTCTTTAAGAGGATAATCAATTAAGGGTTCTACAAAAAATTCAGTGTAATAGGCTGTTTTAATAAGACCAGATTTATCCAGAATTGCATAGAATCAAGGCTTATGCTTTGTGCTCTCTCCAATCTTTTAATGCGAAAAGTGGAAAGAATTTAAAAACGCATACTTTTGCTGTGAGCCACAATCTCTGGAGAGATTCCACCTTTTTTTATTACTTTTTCTTGACCCAGTATAACAGAACTGAAATACCCTCAAGAAAACACAAAAATGTGCCAGAAAATGAATTCCTCAGGTCCTTATGTATTTAAGTTTAAAACCTTAGCTAATTAAAGTGGAAGTACAGGGCAACAAAAATCAACTTCCACATGTAAAAATGCAATACTTTACTTGCAAAATATTTGGCTCATAATGTTTTATAAGAATAGTCATGAATGCAGTCACTGTAATGAAAAAAACTATTCTTCAAGCTGATTTGCTATGTGAAGCAAGCTAGTCAGCATTTAATGTCGATCTTAGAAAAGCACTGACAGCATTTCTTCTGTTTTCACTAAGTTTCAAGTTTTTTCTGCTAACAAGAGAATTGTCTGGCTCCACTCAGCACTTGCTGATGTGAGACCCAGATGGGGTAAAGTGAAAGGGTGTTTCCCCAGCCACATAATACATGTGTGTCAAGGCAAATGATTTTTTTTAGGGAAAAGAGATCAGTTGATAGGATTTCTCCTATCAACTGCAGCTACACTAGCCAAACATGGGTAGCTATGAGCTCATGCATGCAGAGGGGCAGACAGGAGTTTCTGTCTGTGTGGAACTGTCATTGACAAAAATAGGTAAAAAAAAAAAAAAAAGGGTACACGTATTTACTCAATAATACCTGAGTGAAGTACAAATAGTCCAGATATTTTCCACCCCTACTGCTTTATGTAATGTGTATGGTGACAGCACAGGTAAGTCTGCTGTCTCACATCTTCAGGGTCCCCAATCAAGTCACATACAGTTACTGTATGTGTGGAGTTTTGCATGCTGTCTATATGTCCATATGTCCATGTGGGTTCCTTTGTGTTCTTTCCCAAACCATGCCAATACGAGGGGCTAGCTACTCTAAATAGTCCCTGTGAATAGGATAGACTCCTGATTCACCATGACCCTGACCAGATGAACAAAAGAATATTGCACAATGCCACATATGAAAACACAAGGCACAAGCCAGCAAGACAAGCAATCATTACATAAAAATGTCCTCTTTTGAATGGTATTTGGTTACGGCTGATCATAAATGATATAATAGAAGCACAACGGGGATAATAAGTCAGGGAAATCCTATCTACCTAGGCAGTTCCAGTGCACTGCATTTCAAAATGCACTTTTGATCTAAATTGTAATCACTGAAAGAAAGTATTCAGGAGCATCTGGGTAAAAATAATGATTTTTAACAGCATGTATATTTGTTCACACAATATGCACATTAAATCACCTTTTAAATCTGGCAAACTGTGGAACTTTAATGGTCACAATTAAAAAAAAACATGCTATCCATTTTAACCATAAACAGTTGTTTACAAATCTAACCCTAACCCTAAAGCAGGAATATTTTCTAACGTCAGAAATGATTAGGCGATAAACTGCACAGAAAGAAAAGCTTCACACAGACTGAAGCGACTCCCTTCAACCTTCAGACATGACTCGGACAAAGAACTACAGCAGAGATCTACAGAGATAAGAGCAGCGTATTAACCTTGTGTTGTCCCTCCAAGGAGTTTGTACAATACTTTTATTTCGGATCGACCAAACAGCATGTAGTAAATGATGGACACTTACCAGAAGCCTTTGATGATCTATTAAGATGACACCTCAAAGCTTCAAATGCGCAATTCCTTTCGGTTTTTTCCGCGATATAAACCTACCTTACCTAATCTAACATTTACCTTTCGTTTTCACCTTCGGAAATCACCTGCCCTTCGATATGATCACACCACAGTCATTAAAGCCACACACCACTTCAACCAGGAGTTTGACCAAAAAACAAACTAACAAACAAAAAGCCTGTTTCTTACCTATTTCTTTCGTTAAAGCCTAAGTGTATGGGTGTAGCTTACATTGAAGCCGAGCTGTCGGTGACTGGCGAAAAGTTATATTTATATATAAATATAGTCTGCGGTTGAAATGACTTCCTATTTTCGCGCACATTCAGATCTAAAGCCGCTACACACATACTATAGACAGATTTCACAAAAACAACACATGAGCTGGAAAATATATGGGACTATATGCCCATGATCTCGACTAAGGTAAAATATGTTTGAAGTGTCTTTTATCCGTGTTACTGAATGACAAAAGTTGCTGTTAATGATTTTAAGGGGAGGGGGCACTGTTGTGCTTACCACTTGCAATAATGGCCGTATTTAAATAGACCACATACTTAGACTGGCTAAAGACAAAAAAGAGAAAACTACAGTATACGGTTAAATAGCCCAATGAAACGTGATAGCAGTATGTCTAATGAAACGTGATAGCAGTATTCAAGCATGTCTATAAATTCGTCTCTGAAAAGCTATACGATTCTGAGTACCTGAGGATTATATGTTAGTTGTGTATAATGCTATTGTGGCTAGTTATTGAGCAAGAATATTAATTCATAGTTATAATCACAATCTCTGTGTATTAATGTGCTGCTCATACCTAATCTCGTAATCTTTCTCCTTTCTTTTTTTAATGTTCAGTTAAACCTTCTAACTAACTAACTAACTAACTAACTAACTAACTAACTAACTAACTAACTAACTAACTAACAAAACAAACAAACAAACAAATAACATATTTACTTTTACTACATGCTACCTTTTTCACAACTTGTGATGTTTACCAGGTAGGTGGGCCAGGTGAAAGTGAAAGTATTTACGCCTGCAAGTCGAGTGTCGACTGTCTAAGGTGAGCACAGGTGAGCGTTTTTTAAAAGGATTTTTTCTATTAGTTATTGTTAGTAAAAGTTCTGTAATATAACAAAATGATTTTTGTTATTAAATGTACGCTTGACCCTTACACGTAGGCTTGTGTTTTCAAAAAGGTAACGCACAGGCTTTAAAAACGTCATTAAAGCCACACACCACTTCAACCAGGATTTTGACCAAAAAACAAACTAACAAACAAAAAGCCTGTTTCTTACCTATTTCTTTCGTTAAAGCCTAAGTGTATGGGTGTAGCTTACACTGAAGCCGAGCAGTCGGTGACTGGCGAAAAGTTATATTTATATATAAATATAGTCTGTGGTTGAAATGACTTCCTATTTTCGCGCACATTCAGATCTTACACGTAGGCTTGTGTTTTCAAAAAGGTAACACACAGGCTTTAAAAACGTGTTACTGTGGTGTATGTGCTTCCACTGCACCGTCAGCGACAGAAGTGTCTTGTTTCTGCATGCTTCAGCAAAACAAGCTTAAAGTTTAACAGCGATGGGATTGAGAGTAAGGCCTTGACATGGTTGCAGCTATACACTCTGTATAAACCTAGTGTACACTGTTATTTATGTTGCCTCTTTTTTCTGCTTATGATCTGTGAATTTATGTATTGTTTGAAGCTTTCATAAAATGACCACAACTCTTTATAACAAATGTATCTTTCACAGACAGGTGACTGAGTAGAAAATTTGCAAACTTAATAAAATGGAGTGAGGATTACTGAGTAATTTGAAAGTAACAATTGGTTGGCTGATAAACACTGCAGTAGATAGATAGATAGATAGATAGATAGATAGATAGATAGATAGATAGATAGATAGATAGATATTTTTGCATGGATGTTCCATTGGAAATATCATCTATGCTATATGCTCACAGAATGGCAGAAAGCGAAAATGCTGCTGAAAAGAGCTCAAGTGGAACAGTGGCTAGGAAGATCATACGAAAATTCTCAATGAAAAAGAAAAGAGAAAATGAAGCCGCAGCGGCAGACGGCACTGCCTCGAATACCAGCCCTGTCTCTCCTGACACACAAAGTAAAATGAATTTACTTTACTCTCACTTTTCATTTATCTGGCTGAATAATAGTTCAGAATGAAACAGAAAATATGTAGTATGAAAAAGAATTCTGTAGGAGGTCGGTTTTACATGTAATGTTAAAAAGCATAAAATACATTTGTAGATATAAAGCTACAATTAAAAAGTTTAAGTCCTTAAAATTTCTTAAAGAACTCTTGAAGGAGTGTAGAAGTGCAATTGGTAAGAATTTATTTGTTGCGTAGAGTCGCCTACAACAGAAGATGGCTTTAGCTGGACAAATTTAAGAAGAAGTTTCAAGCTACAGTCTAAAGAACGTAAGGAAATATTTAAATCTATACCAGAACAGGGTGCCACAACCAGCACTGTAATGGAGAAAGAGATCACTAACGACACCTATAATATTCCGCCATCACCTTTGTCAGGTAAATACTTTATTAAGTAATAGAGTTTATTAAAGTCTCATTAATCGAATTTAATATGATGTATATCTGTCAATTTGTCAAACAATCCTGTTATTTTTCTTTCATATCTCTTTGTGCAGTAATGGAGATAAATGTTCTCATTGAAACAGCAGCCTTGAAAGAGGCCTATCTGAATATACTCTCTCTGGAAAAGGAGATTAAATGTGAGCAGGAAACGCTAGGGGAAAAAGCTTCTCCAGTGAAACTGGTCCATAAAGAGAAAGACCTGAATCTGCTCTACAACAACCTGAAGGATAAAGTTATTAATATTGTCCGTCAATCCTGTGCCCAGCCTTCTTGCAACAAAGAGCTACTGGTGCAGGTGGCTGGAATCATTCAAGATAAAGAAAAGAGAGAAGGAGATGTGGAGGGGGTGGGGGAATGGAGGGGTGTCTGGAGGGCTGCGATACAGCAAGGGGTAAAAGAGACACTTGGGAAGATTCACCTGTACAGCTATGAGCAAAATGTTTCCTGTGTAGGAGAACATTTGGAGCTTTTGGGTAAAAAGATTGTGGAGTTACTGGAGATGGTAAAGGCAGAAACTTTGAATCTGTATCCACAGAATTTCCAAGTGTTCGAAACCTGTGTTTCATCTTGTCATGAGTTTGTAGGTGAACACCTAAAAGTGCTTCTGGGAAAGGTCACAGAACTGAAAGATTATAATGACATGCTGGATTTTGCGATCAAACGCTATCATAGGTGAGAAGTTGCAATGAGTGTTACATACATTCCTACTGAATAGGTGGACAATAAAATCAAATTTACAGTTAACTTTACATTGTATCTTACAGTGAGATGATTCTTGGCAGTCCCTCTTTGCAGCCTGAGATGAAAGAGCAGACCTCTCTCACACTATCTGATGATTTGCTTGGCCAGATAAAGAAATTATATTGTGACTGTCTACAAGTAAGTAACAGCCAATACTGACCTCAGCAATAAAATGTTCTGTTGTGATGTTAACAGTGTGTATAACCTTTTTTTTTTTTTTTTTTTTTAAATCAGAAGACTCTACATGACTCACTGAACAGTGTCATTAATGCTGAACAGGAGGAAGTATGGAGGAAAAAAGAAACACCCAAAAGAACAAAAGATGGAATATTCCTCATCTCTGAAGTTTACACAAATGTCTGTGAAGTATGTAAAAATCTTAGTTCAGTTCTTTAATATCTTATTATCTTTTTGGCACAGAGAGCAGGTGATATTTTATAAAATATGAAGGTACACTCATCAACATACTCTTTCACATGTAGATGATCAAGAAATATTCTGATAATTCTGCAAAGTTTGATGAGAATCTGGAAAAGATGGCCATATGCAAATGTATGGAAGTTCTGAAACACTTTCCCAAAAGGTAAACAAAGCTCTTACATGCTGACATGATAGAGGCAGCTTTCCCCTATTGCATGTATTGTAAATATTTAATTTTTTTTTAAATTGACTGAAATGTCAAATTTGTTATACAACCAATGTACACATTTCTAGTGTCATTTTATTTCTGGTCTAGATTTGAAGAGGAGTTTTCAAAGCAGAGCCGCTCCTTGTTGGGCTCAGATTTACTGGACTGCTGCCTATGGGCTGGATATCACATTTCCTATATAAATAGTTTTAGTTCCCTCAAGTAAGTCTTCAAAGTCTTTGTAATTCACTACATGACTTTCCATTTGAGTCAAGACTTTTTTTTGTCAGAAATACTATATGTAAATGAAACTGCCACATTTATGTGTTGGTTATGACTGTAGGATAAATGTTCTAAAATGATTGTTTTTGTTCCAGAGAGCACATGGAGGGCTATAGAAAGAAGTGCCCAGGACAAGTGGAAGAGCTTGTGATAAAGGTGGATGGACTCATTGAACATCTAAGAAAAGCTCTGCTGGAACAATTTAAAGTTGAAATTGAGGTGGGCTATTTTGGATGTCAGAGTTAAATGATCCAGTTAATGCAGACTTCTTAGACTTTCTTTTTCCTTTCATTGTTTCAGCCCTACCTGGGTGGTCTAATGACCAAGAATTGGTTTAACACAGATGCTGATTTCAATGAACTAGTTAACAGAATAGACACTTACTCTGGATACAGGAAGTTAATGAAACATCCATCCGCACAAGTGAGCATGAACATTTAGACTCTTGGTAAATTAATTTGGGAAAGAATATGTTGCATGTTATCATGACACTGCCTTGCCTTGCAGACCTTTGCCAATGATGTGCATTACCATGTAGCGAAAGGATACATAGCAAAACTGCTGGGGAATAAATACTCCTGCAAAGGCAAGAAGAATGAGGAGGCTGCTGATAAAATTAATACACAGTGGACTGAGCTTAATAAGCTGTTTAGTGATATGGTAAGACAGAAATCATATTTTTAGATGAAAAAAAAAATCTTTCTGCATATACTCATCACAATGTACTAAAATGTCAAAATATATACATGTTGCTATTTCAGGGATCAACCTTAGACTGGCTTTACCCACTAGGAGGTCATATTAGTAAAATCATTGAACAGGAACATGAGAAAGATATAAAGACTGTCTTAACACCGTTGGTTGAAAATTACCCAGATATAAGGTAAGCGTAGTTTCTCATTCTTTACAATAGTGTATGATTATCCAATAGTACTTCACATGTTCCTACTAAATGTTTTGAATTTCTAGTAAAAAGCAACTCTCAGCTATTCTATACTTCAGAGACAGTGGTTTTTTAAAGTTTGAGAGGTCACCGGCCATTCAGTGCTTCAATGAGCTTAAGCATCGGATAGATAATGGGAAAACAGAGAACACTGGAAAGCACACCTTCTTCAGTTACATCAAGGTACTTATTAACTAAAACTGCATGCTATAATAAAAATCCTTAAATTGATTTTTTTAAAGAAATTTCTTAAAGAATTTTAAATATAAGGGGAACAGAAATAGGCTATTAGCACTATAAAAATATTTATCTTTATAAATATAAAATAGTATCTTTTTCTGTATTAACACATGTATGGAGTTTCCAATAAGTTGATATTTATTTAATAATTCATTTCATTTTTAGTGAAAAAGACGACAGCCTGGTGCCCTTCTAGAAGTCCCTAAGCCTTGATGACCTTTATCATTATTCAGCAAATTTTATTCAGCTACAAGTTAAGAGCTTCAGTTAATCTAAGTAGGGCTGTAAAATTGTTAAAATTAGATGTTGTTTTGTATTTAGATGAAAAATCTCATCATTACATACCCAAATATAAAAATGTATACATTAATAAATACATTAATGCAAATTCAAGGACATCAGAGAGCTTCACTCACTAGGGTATCAAATTAGTAAAATTACTAATTGACTTTTAGAGCCCAAGGTATATATGTACATACACACAAAAAGTATCTACAATTATGGGAAAAGAAAGAACACCCTTCTTCATTTCTACGTTTTTAGGTTTTAAGGCCTACAAATAATCAATAACAAATAATCTCTGATGACACAACAAAAAATACAACAGATTTAAATATATAGTTTATTTATATATTTAACGTAAACTTAGAAACCAGATGGGAAAAGTAAGTACTCCATTCAATTCAGTAACTTGTAGAACCAACTTTTGGAACAATAACTTGAAGTACACATTTTCTGTAGGAGTTCATCAGCCTGTCACATAGTTGTGAAGACATTGCCCACTATTCTTCACAATATTGTTTTAGTTCATTGATGATTAAGAGTAGTAGTTTATGCACATGATCTCAGAGGGTGGACTTGGCAATTCCAGCACTTTTAAAGCTTTAACACTCATCTCGATAAAACCATCAACTTATACTGAGTACTCGATCAATGTTTGTATTGTTTTATCACCGCGATGTGATCTATGACGTACAAACCTCCTTCTGTTCTAAAATCTGACGCCATAATCATCACTATTGACGTCATTATTTTTTGTCTTCTTTAGCCATTCAGTTGTTGTTTTGCTAATTATGGCCTTCTTCACTTGCATCAATGCCTCTTTGGACCTCATATTGAGATATGATCTTCTAAATTTGTCAGGAAATAATGAGGAAGCAGGCCACACATGGCCGTGAACTTGCTTGCTTATCATCAAGTTGTCCAATTACTTCTGAGCATGTAAAAATGGCAGGACTATGTAAAAATGTCTGTAATTCTTAAATGATTTAAGCAGTAATTTTTAAACCCTTGAATTAAAGCTGAAAGTCAAAACTTTAATCACATTTTGATTGATTCGTAAAGAAACAAAAAGAGTGTCCAAATACTTATGGATCCAACTATAGCACTGGGGTTTTTGCATTACGTACCTGGGCATTAAAATGGTCTGATCTTTGACTGATTTTTTTCTGGGACCCCCCAATCCTGGAAAGATTGCAGACTGTCTTTAAGGCTCTATATTTGTAAACAGTCCCTTTTACTGCAGAATAAAATTCAAATGGTTAGGAAATGGCCTTATAACATGAGAAGCAAATGGTTGATGAGAAGCAAAAACTGCTCCTACAGATCAATTAGTCTTGTGAATTTCACTAGTAACATCTAGATGCTAAGTATGCTAGTGATTTTGGGATTAGGAAGGGTGTACTTATATTTTCCCCCCTGTTGATTTACTTTTGGTGGAGAAAAATTTCTACATCTTGAAGACACCTTTTTTATTCTCTTTTATTTTTTATTCTTATTAGTTATTGTTAGTTGGTGAGGACAACCCAATTGTTATTTAGTCCATGATAAATAACAATCTAAAACTGAAGGATGGTGTACTTTCTTTTCCCATGACTCTATATAGTGGGTCTGATTATGGGAAGTTGATTGTGGAAATGTTATACTGTGGAACATTTAGAGCAATGTGAGTTGTCGTGGAAACAGACAAAGACATGGAAAAATGTGAAAATATAGTAAAATCTTAATATGTTAATAAATAACAGATATGGAAAATATGAGGATAATTCTGTTTGTAAAATAGATTGTTACAATATAGTATATGGGGTGTGTTGTAAAGGTATTTTAAAAATATCTACTTGGGCTAAAGGTGTGTTTGAGATTTGATTTACATATATAAAAAGATTACATTTCTGTTTTTGTATTTCTGTTGTTTAAAAACTTAACTCTACCCTGCAGCTACTGTGGTTTTTATACTCTCATGAAACTTGGGATTTCTATTTGATCCATTTTTCTCTGTGCATTATTGTTAGTTGCCACTAGATGGAATACCATTGCAGGTGTTGCATGTTATAATCCAGTATGTTTTGCCATCTCATTTATAGAATAAGCTTTTCAAATTCAAAGAAAAATGATCATTATAAGAATGTGAAATTTGTGGAACGTTCTACCTTACAGTTTCAATGTAATATGGTGCTCTTTAGATCTATTCATTTATGAGAACTGACCTTATATCATTATTTTGAAGCAGCTTTCTTTATTGCTGCAATTCTTTCATGTATATGAAACATTGTACTGTGCAAATGGACTTAATAAGGGTGTTTTTTATGTCAAAAGTTAATTACAACATTTTATAGGAAAAAAGGTTGTGCCAGAAAAATATCAATGACAACACTACATATGAACAGTTCATGGTATAGATGGACTAGCAGGGCTAATGACATTTGACAGACACACTGGGTTCCATTTATGAATCTTTTAAAAAGTAAAAGGAAGTATGTAAATCTTTGTGTAAGCGAACTTTATTTCCATTGGAATTTGCAAAATGTTTGGAATGTTTTTGCTTTTCTTTGTAATTACAAGAGTTTGTTGATTAATTAATGGGTACGGCGGCTTGGTGGTTAGCACGTTTGCCTCACACCTCCAGGTTCGATTCCTGCTTCCACGATGTGTGTGTGTGTGGAGTTTGCATGTTCTCCCCATGCCTTGGGAGTTTCCTCCGGGTACTCTGAAAATGTTTTTTTCTTTTTACTAGATACTACATTTCTCACTTAGTGCTGGTTGTACAACATTGAAAAAAGATGCTGTGGCAAATAGAACCGACTTGCACACCATCTGTGCCACTGCAGCACATTTATTCTTAATTGGATGACGGGTCTTGTTTTAATTTATGGATTTAAGTTGGTTTTGTTTCTTTAATTATTAATTTATGTCTGCCGCTTATTCGATCTATTCTCGGGTCACGGGGAGCCTGTGCCTATCTCAGGCATCACTGGGCATCAAGGCAGGATACACCCTGGACAGAGTGCCAACACATCGCAGGGCACACACACACTCTAATTCACTCACGCAATCACACACTACGGACAATTTAGAGATGCCAATCAACCTACCATGCATGTCTTTGGACCGGGGGAGGAAACCCCCAAGGCACGGGGAGAACATGCAAACTCCACACACACATGCCGGAGGTGGGAATCCCCCAACCCTGGAGGTGTGAGGCAAACGTGCTAACCACTAAGCCACCATGCCCCCCCCCATTAAATTTATGTGAATAATATAAAAAAACATTAGCAGCACCAACAGTCATATCAGAGAGATAGCAGAGACTTTAGGAGTTGCCAAAACAACTATTTGGTACATTCTTAAAAAGAAGGAATGAAAGTGAAAGTTCAGCAACATTAAAAAGGCCAAATGTGGTCCTTCTGTCTTGTCAGAAAAGGAGGAAGTTAATAAGCATCCAATGTCAAATGTCCTTTTGTAGATTCCTCAAATTTATTAAGTGCCTCTCATCTGACTTTGCTCCTGGTCAGAGGACAGTAATAGGTCATTTACCACTTTAAGCAGTGCTGTCTCTGTGCTAAGATGAGGCCTAAATCTTGACTAACAGATTTTATGAATGTTATTCCTCTGTAGGTATAACTGTGGTACTACAGTCCTTCCTAGGATCTTTAATTCTTTAAAAAGAGGTTTAATTATTTTAGACAGCTTACAGATGTTGAGGTCAGGTGTTTTAATCACGTGTTTGATAATTGTTAGTTTAAAACATTTAGGTAAATAACCAGTGTTAAGGGAAGGATTGATTATTTTTTTTTTAGAAGAGATTCAGTTGCTTCTGGTATTATCTATTTGAAGAAACATGTAGGTAATCAAGGGACTACGTAAAAAAAACAAACCCTAAATGTTAACACCAATATTTGTTATACCCATTGATTTAAAGCTGAAAGTTTACACTTCAACCATTTCATTTCAAATGTTTTGTGGTGGTAAACAGAGGCAAAACTGTGGAAATTGGCTATAGAGTGTATTTGCTACAGTACTGATACAGAATACTTGGGTTTTAGATGAATCACCAAACGTATTTGGTGCACATTCAGTAAGTGAAGAGAATAAGAGCATAAACAATAAAAGTTTCTGGTTTTCATAAAAAATATATCAAGAATATTCAAGATAACCATTAGATAACCATTTTTATTTCACAAGATTTATTGTGGCATATGCAGATATTTAAATACATTTATTCATTTAGATGTACATATATTGTGTTTTACAATACTGTATGACTTGGAATGGACCTTGTCTGAACATTTTTTAAAAACTACTTTCTAGTCCTGGAATTGTACTTTCTCTTCACAAAGCTGCAAAATCTTAGATGCTTAAAGTTAATCATGATTATAGCTGGAAATGCAATACTTAAATGAAACCGATATTTTTGCAAAAAATATTGTACTATTATCACTTTTCAACAGTCACATATATTATATATTTTCCCATAAATATCTCTAAATGTGACACAGTTATATTTAATTGTATATGAACAAGAGGGTACTGTAAACAATTTCAACAGAGAATACTTTCACTGTAATGGATGCTGAATGCCCATGTTTCTCTATACTGAGTATCCTAAGCTTTATTAGCTAACCATATTTATTTAGTTATGCCATTAAAATTGGTGTTAATTGCTATCCCTAACTTGTATTATGTTTGCACAACACATTTGGTTAAACATGTAATAAAAATGGATTCTGAAGTATAATACCAAGCCAATCTTACAGAAAATGAGTAGTACTTGTGAGACCACATCGACTTTTCTGGTTTGCAGTCATAATTCTGTATATTCTAATAATTCTAAAAGTGACAGCTTAAATCATTTCCCATCATTCTCATCTGTAGAGGAATCTGCATGCCTTAGTAATGTTTCAGTGCTCATTACAATTGTTTGACTTGACTCTGCCTCCTCAAAAAATCTAATTTTTTCAGTGTGTACACTGTCTCTTAACTTTTGAATTGAGGATGCTGTGTCATCAGAGATAGGCTCAGTAGAGTCTCCATCAAAAACCTGTATTCTCTGTGTCACAAATATTTTCTCTTTGTCATCACCAAAGATTTCCTTTACAACATGCTTCTCCACTATTCTATGTCCCGTTTGCATTATTGTTTCCTCAACTGAAAACATTGACTCAGTGGCTTTTTCTGGAGGCAAAGTTTGTGTATGTACTTTAGTGAGAATTGCAGCACGTTCTGTTTTAGACACACTTTGTACATTTGACACAACTATATGTCCTGACATTTGTTTGAGAGTATCCACTGAAGAAGAGGATGTTTCAGAAGAGAATGGAATGTTTACTTTCTCTGGCTGGTGAGGCTCCATAGATATTATTTGAGTCCTGGCTGTTGAAGTAATGATATCACCATGTACGTCACTTACTTCAGCATTAGCGGTGGACTCAGAATATTTTACTTTGACCTTAGTAGGGCTGGCCAGCGACATGCCCATCTGTTCAGATGTAAGTGCAGAACTTACATCAGCAAAAGCATCAGATGAACTCAGTGACAAAGTAGGACTGACAAAGTCCTCATCAATATCCCTTGTGTCTCTTGTAAAACTTTTCTTGGACTCATTTTCATTTATGTCACTTTGTGGACTATGTTCAGTTTTTTTGTGAAATTGGAAAGTTACTTTCTCATTGTCTTTGGCTGTTTTGGTTGGAGAGGGAAACTTGGGAAATCTAAACCAGTCACTGCTTTCAGGTTGTGTTTGTTTTTGATCTGTCTTCGATTTTTCCTGAGCTCTGCCATTTTCATGTTTTGATACATACTCTGTTGATAACTGACCTCTGACTGCAATGTTATGTTCATGTTTCAAAGGATCTGAATATTTTTTCATTGTTTCTTCAATTTCATCAAAATTAGGTACATTAAATTCAACTTCAAAGCCACTGAAAACATCACCATGTGATGGCAATATATATTTGGAGGACATCTTGACTCCTTGTGTATACTTTTGTGTTGGTTCTAAGACAGCATCAAGGGCATTATTGTCAACAGCTCTATCTTCATCGCCACATTTTCCCTCTTGGGAATACAATTCTGCTATGGCTACATCGTTTGCCGTACTGTCTGATTTAATAGATTTCACATCAATATCTTTAGAATCTACTTCTGGCAGGTCTGCTTTCACTGTTACACCTTGCACTTCAACATCAGGTGGATGAACTTCTAATTGTGCCTTTGGTACAGAAATGTCAATCTCTGCCTTGTCTGAAGTTACATCAAATTTTGGTCCTTTTACTTCAGAAAGGGTGATTCCAAATTTTGGCAATTTGAATGTACTCCCTTGTTCCTTTGTTTTGATATCTTGATTTTTCATTTCCATGCTGACAGATTTTTCATTGTCTAGATCAGGCACTTTTATGTTTACTGAGAGAGGCTCTGCTGACAAATTTATCTCTGCATCTGGTAAACTTATGTCAGGTTCTACATGAGAGACCTCTACTGATGCTTTTGGACCTTTAGTTCCAAACTTTGGCAAGTTGATTGATGGCAACTTAAACTTTGTCGGAGAACCAAATTTTGATTTGCCTTTTTGTTTTGCATCTTCCATTGATACTGTAACATCAGTAGATGGTCTTTCAATTTCTATATGTCCTTCAGGCAAAGACACATCAACATTTGGGAGGCTCACTTCACCTTTGGGAACCTTAACTTCTGTTTTGCTGAATCCAATTCCAGGAAAAGAAAACCCTGGTGTTTTCATTTTCACTTCAATATCTTTAGAATCTACTTCTGGCAGGTCTACTTTTATTTCAGCAGTTACACCTTGCACTTCAACATCAGGTGGATGTACTTCTACTTTTGCCTTTGGTATAGAAATGTCAAACTCTGCCTTGTCTGAACTTACATCAAGTGTTGGTCCCTTTATTTCAGGAAGGCTGATTCCAAATTTTGGCAATTTGAATTTACCCCCCTGTTCCTTCATTTGGATATCCTGATCTTTCATTTCCACACTGAGAGGTTTCAATTCTTTGTCTGCATCAGGCCCTTTTATATCCACTGACAGTGGCTCAGCTGACAATTGTAATTCTCCTTTGGGTAGATTTATTTCAGGTCCTTTAACATCCACATCCACACCAGAGACCTCTACTGATGTCTTGGGACCTTTAATTCCAAACTTTGGAAAGTTGATTGATGGCAATTTAAACTTTGTTGGAGAACCAAATTTTGATTTGCCTTTTTGCTCTGCATCTTCCACTGACACTGCAACATCTGTAGATGGTCTTTCGATTTCTATACTTCCTTCAGGCAAAGACACATCAACATTTGGGAGGCTCACTTCACCTTTGGGAACCTTAACTTCTGGTTTACTGAAGCCAATTCCAGGAAAAGAAAAGCCTGGTGTTTTCATTTTCAATTCAGTATCTTTAGAATCTACTTCTGGCAGGTCTACTTTTATTTCAGCAGTTACACCTTGCACTTCAACATCAGGTGGATGTACTTCTACTTTTGCCTTTGGTATAGAAATGTCAAACTCTGCCTTGTCTGAACTTACATCAAGTGTTGGTCCCTTTATTTCAGGAAGGCTGATTCCAAATTTTGGCAATTTGAATTTACCCCCCTGTTCCTTCATTTGGATATCCTGATCTTTTATTTCCACACTGAGAGGTTTCAATTCTTTGCCTGCATCAAGTCCTTTTATATCCACTGACAGTGGCTCAGCTGACAATTGTAATTCTCCTTCGGGTAGATTTATTTCAGGTCCTTTAACATCCACATCCACACCAGAGACCTCTACTGATGCCTTGGGACCTTTAATTCCAAACTTTGGAAAGTTGATTGATGGCAATTTAAACTTTGTTGGAGAACCAAATTTTGATTTGCCTTTTTGCTCTGCATCTTCCACTGACACCGCAACATCTGTAGATGGTCTTTCGATTTCTATACTTCCTTCAGGCAAAGACACATCAACATTTGGGAGGCTCACTTCGCCTTTGGGAACCTTAACTTCTGGTTTACTGAAGCCAATTCCAGGAAAAGAAAACCCTGGTGTTTTCATTTTCAATTCAGTATCTTAGAATCTACTTCTGGCAGGTCTACTTTTATTTCAGCAGTTACACCTTGCACTTCAACATCAGGTGGATGTACTTCTACTTTTGCCTTTGGTATAGAAATGTCAAACTCTGCCTTGTCTGAACTTACATCAAGTGTTGGTCCCTTTATTTCAGGAAGGCTGATTCCAAATTTTGGCAATTTGAATTTACCCCCCTGTTCCTTCATTTGGATATCCTGATCTTTTATTTCCACACTGAGAGGTTTCAATTCTTTGCCTGCATCAAGTCCTTTTATATCCACTGACAGTGGCTCAGCTGACAATTGTAATTCTCCTTCGGGTAGATTTATTTCAGGTCCTTTAACATCCACATCCACACCAGAGACCTCTACTGATGCCTTGGGACCTTTAATTCCAAACTTTGGAAAGTTGATTGATGGCAATTTAAACTTTGTTGGAGAACCAAATTTTGATTTGCCTTTTTGCTCTGCATCTTCCACTGACACCGCAACATCTGTAGATGGTCTTTCGATTTCTATACTTCCTTCAGGCAAAGACACATCAACATTTGGGAGGCTCACTTCACCTTTGGGAACCTTAACTTCTGGTTTACTGAAGCCAATTCCAGGAAAAGAAAACCCTGGTGTTTTCATTTTCAATTCAGTATCTGTAGAATCTACTTCTGGCAGGTCTACTTTTATTTCAGCAGTTACACCTTGCACTTCAACATCAGGTGGATGTACTTCTACTTTTGCCTTTGGTATAGAAATGTCAAACTCTGCCTTGTCTGAACTTACATCAAGTGTTGGTCCCTTTATTTCAGGAAGGCTGATTCCAAATTTTGGCAATTTGAATTTACCCCCCTGTTCCTTCATTTGGATATCCTGATCTTTTATTTCCACACTGAGAGGTTTCAATTCTTTGCCTGCATCAAGTCCTTTTATATCCACTGACAGTGGCTCAGCTGACAATTGTAATTCTCCTTCGGGTAGATTTATTTCAGGTCCTTTAACATCCACATCCACACCAGAGACCTCTACTGATGCCTTGGGACCTTTAATTCCAAACTTTGGAAAGTTGATTGATGGCAATTTAAACTTTGTTGGAGAACCAAATTTTGATTTGCCTTTTTGCTCTGCATCTTCCACTGACACCGCAACATCTGTAGATGGTCTTTCGATTTCTATACTTCCTTCAGGCAAAGACACATCAACATTTGGGAGGCTCACTTCACCTTTGGGAACCTTAACTTCTGGTTTACTGAAGCCAATTCCAGGAAAAGAAAACCCTGGTGTTTTCATTTTCAATTCAGTATCTGTAGAATCTACTTCTGGCAGGTCTACTTTTATTTCAGCAGTTACACCTTGCACTTCAACATCAGGTGGATGTACTTCTACTTTTGCCTTTGGTATAGAAATGTCAAACTCTGCCTTGTCTGAACTTACATCAAGTGTTGGTCCCTTTATTTCAGGAAGGCTGATTCCAAATTTTGGCAATTTGAATTTACCCCCCTGTTCCTTCATTTGGATATCCTGATCTTTTATTTCCACACTGAGAGGTTTCAATTCTTTGCCTGCATCAAGTCCTTTTATATCCACGACAGTGGCTCAGCTGACAATTGTAATTCTCCTTCGGGTAGATTTATTTCAGGTCCTTTAACATCCACATCCACACCAGAGACCTCTACTGATGCCTTGGGACCTTTAATTCCAAACTTTGGAAAGTTGATTGATGGCAATTTAAACTTTGTTGGAGAACCAAATTTTGATTTGCCTTTTTGCTCTGCATCTTCCACTGACACCGCAACATCTGTAGATGGTCTTTCGATTTCTATACTTCCTTCAGGCAAAGACACATCAACATTTGGAGGCTCACTTCTAGAAATGTCAAACTCTGCCTTGTCTGAACTTACATCAAGTGTTGGTCCCTTTATTTCAGGAAGGCTGATTCCAAATTTTGGCAATTTGAATTTACCCCCCTGTTCCTTCATTTGGATATCCTGATCTTTTATTTCCACACTGAGAGGTTTCAATTCTTTGCCTGCATCAAGTCCTTTTATATCCACTGACAGTGGCTCAGCTGACAATTGTAATTCTCCTTCGGGTAGATTTATTTCAGGTCCTTTAACATCCACATCCACACCAGAGACCTCTACTGATGCCTTGGGACCTTTAATTCCAAACTTTGGAAAGTTGATTGATGGCAATTTAAACTTTGTTGGAGAACCAAATTTTGATTTGCCTTTTTGCTCTGCATCTTCCACTGACACCGCAACATCTGTAGATGGTCTTTCGATTTCTATACTTCCTTCAGGCAAAGACACATCAACATTTGGGAGGCTCACTTCACCTTTGGGAACCTTAACTTCTGGTTTACTGAAGCCAATTCCAGGAAAAGAAAAGCCTGGTGTTTTCATTTTCAATTCAGTATCTGTAGAATCTACTTCTGGCAGGTCTACTTTTATTTCAGCAGTTACACCTTGCACTTCAACATCAGGTGGATGTACTTCTACTTTTGCCTTTGGTATAGAAATGTCAAACTCTGCCTTGTCTGAACTTACATCAAGTGTTGGTCCCTTTATTTCAGGAAGGCTGATTCCAAATTTTGGCAATTTGAATTTACCCCCCTGTTCCTTCATTTGGATATCCTGATCTTTTATTTCCACACTGAGAGGTTTCAATTCTTTGCCTGCATCAAGTCCTTTTATATCCACTGACAGTGGCTCAGCTGACAAATTTATCTCTCCTTCTGGTAGGTTTATTTCAGGTCCTTTAACATCCATACTAGAGACCTCTACTGATGCTTTTGGACCTTTAATTCCAAACTTTGGCAAGTTGATTGAAGGCATTTTAAACATTGTTGGGTCTTTTTGTTCTGCATCTTCCATTGATAGTGCCAGAGCTGTAGATGGTCTTTCAATTTCTATACTTCCTTCAGGCAAAGACACATCAACATTTGGGAGACTCACTTCACCTTTGGGAACCTTAACTCCAATTCCAGGAAAAGACAAGCCTGGGGTCTTCATTTTCACTTCAAGACCTTTAGAATCTACTTCTGGCAGGTCCGATTTTATTCGACCTGTTACACTTTGTATTTCAACATCAGGTGGATGTACTTCTACTTTTGACTTTGGATCAGAAATGTAAATCTCTGCCTTATGTGTACTGATATCTATTTTTGGACCTTTTACTTCAGGAAGGCTGACTCCAAATTTTGGCAATTTGAACCTACTTCCTTGACCCTCAATTTTGATATCCTGATTTTTCATTTCCATATCTGGACATCTAATTTCATTGTTTAAATCCGGCCTTTTTATATCCACTGTATGTGGCTCAGCTGCCAATTTTATCTTGGCATCTGGTAGACTGATATCAGGTCCTTTAACATCTATTTCCATTCCAGAAACCTCTACTGCTGCCTTTGGAATGTTAACTTTGTCAGCTGACACATCTATTTTCACTTCAGGTGTTCTACCTTGCACTTCACCATCAGGTGGATTCACCTGTACTTTTCCCTCTAGTATAGAAATGTCAATTTCTGCCTTGTCTGAACTATCTATTTTTGGTCCTTTTACTTCAGGAAGGCTGATTCCAAATTTTGGCAATTTAAATTTACTTCCTTTTGCCTCACTTTGGATGTCCATATTAGTAAATTGCATATTGACAGATTCCTTCTGTTTGTCCACATCAGGCTCTTTTATATCAGCTGGCTCAGTAGATAATTTTAATTCTGTATGTGGCAGACTTATGTCAGCTCCTTTAACATCAACAGCCACATCAGAAGTCTCCACTGCTGACTTTGTAACTTTCATTCCAAAATTTGGAAACTTGATTGAAGGAATTTTGAACATTGTTGGAGAACTAAACTTTGTTGCATCCTTTTGTTTACCATCTTTCACTGATATTGCAATATTTGTGTTTGGATTGTCCATTTCTGTATGTCCCTCTTGTAAAGACATATCAACATTAGTAACATCAGCGGCTGGGGGTGCATGTTCAGATTTAGATATTCCAAACCTGGGGAATGAAAACCCTGGCCTTTTAATTTTCACTTCAGTTATTTCAGAGTCTGCGTCTGGTAGGTCTGTGCTCATTTCATGTTTTACAGCTGGTGGTTCTGCTTTAGGTGAGTGCACTACTGGCACTTTACCACTTTCCTCTGATACAGAACTGTCATCATCTTTCTTTGAAGTACAAATAATTCTTGGTGCTTTTACTTCAGGAAAACTGAGCTCAAATTTTGGTAATTTGAACTTCTTTCCTTGCCCTTCAGTTTCAGTATCCTGAGCTTTGACAGGCAGTCCATCTTTATTCACATCAGTGCCATCTAAATCAGAAAATAATGGCTCAGCTGATAATTTTATTTTATCCTCTGGTAATTTATTTTCAGCTTCTTTCACTTGCACGTCCACAGCAGTGATATCTACTTCTCCAGTTGGAACTGTAGTCCCAAATTCTGGCAGGGTGATTGAAGGAATTTTAAATTTTGTTTTAGCAAACTTTGTGTCTGTTTTTTGTGGCAAGTCCATGTTATCTTGTAAAATCTTGGTTTCCTGGACTTGAACATTTATATTCTCAAATTCCCATATGTCGGGAGTTTTGGATCTGTGTTTCTCGTAGAGCTTTGGTTCTCCAGTATCCATTTTAGAGGAATACTTCTTTGGTAATTCAGTACTAATATCTGGAGACTGAGTATCAGGTTTAGTGCCTTCAGATCCTTCGATTGTTATTTTTGTTTTCTTTGATTTCTTTTCATGACCTTTCTTGTCACCATGTTTTTTAGTTTTTGGCTTTTCAGCTTGATCAAGATCTGCTGTGCAATGGAAATTTGATTCATTTATTGCTTCCATTCCTGGTATTTCAATTTCTTCCCGCTTTGGGAGTTTAAAGTTTAGATCTACAAATCTCCCATAATCTGTTATCTGTGGCTGTGTGAAGTCTATTTTCATCACTGCTATTGTCTGCTCATCAATATAAGGTATCTCAACATTGGGCATCTTGATTGCTCTGTCCTTATATACAGCATCAGAAGCTAGTGACTTTTCTTCACCAACTTTAGTTTTAGGCAGTATAATGCCACTGTCTGTACTTGTGATGGAAATTTTGTGTGGTGATCCCCTAGGGGTCGATGTAGATCTATCCGACTTCAGTTCAATTTCTTTTTGAACAAGAACTCCTGTTATGTCCCCCTCAGGCAGTTTAAAAGCAGGGAATTTGGAAACAGCCACTTTGACATCCTCAACATTGAATTCTTCATCTGTTTGTAGAGCCTGGATTTCTTTCTCCTTTGTAATATTTATAATTTTCTCAATTTTTGGAACCTTAATTTCTGGTGTCTGAAGACTGGGTTTTGTTTCTTTATTTTCCATCCCTGGAATTTCAAGATCTTCTCGTTTTGGTAGGTGTGTCCTAATTTTTTCCACATCTGTCATTTTGATTAGTTCATGGGTTACAAATCCATAATGATCTACCTTTGGCAATTTAAACTCTGATGCTGATCTTTTATCTACATCAGCTAGAATGAAATCGTTAGTTTCTGTTGGTAACTTGGTAGTTTTCACTAAAGGTAAATCTTTGTTTACAGGATGTCCATCAGACATTTTCCCCTCTTGCATTATCTCAGAAAAATCTGGTGACATGAACTGAAGCCCGTTTACTGTGCTCACAAAGTGAGTCTTTGATGTGGCCATGTCTGCCAATGGACCTCTGGTTCGAATCCCATAACTCTCATTTTCAAAAACAGATTTCTCCTTCCTTTGCTTTTCATTGCTGATCTTTGGAGATTTTTTTGTTACTCCTACACCAATATCTAAATTTGGCATGCCAAATTCTGCAATTCCATATTCCATTTTTTTCTCTGAACTATCTTTTCTTATTCCCTGTCTGCTGACGTCATTGTCAAGTTGAGATATTTCTACCCCTGTCTGTGGTAATACATTGTCACAGGAAGATGTATCTGAAATTGTGTACAAAGCTTTGATAGTTTCTACTTGGCTCTTTGTTTCAACATCAGGTTTCTCCTTCTGATGAATTCTAACTTTCATTTCTGAACTCTCTACTTTTCCTTCCTCTG
Source organism: Hemibagrus guttatus (assembly GCA_033459395.1). NCBI lineage: Eukaryota > Metazoa > Chordata > Actinopteri > Siluriformes > Bagridae > Hemibagrus > Hemibagrus guttatus. The sequence goes on from JAUCMX010000002.1 coordinate 15,084,730, forward strand.
CAAGCGCAACTGAAATATCTGTAGTCTTCAATGTGTTGCCCAAACTAATTAAATGAGCCTCATGAAGTTCCATTCCTGACAAACTCTGAAATGCATCATCATCCCCAGTCTTGGGAGAAACTCCATCCATGACCTGTGGAATCTCTTGCATTTTTTCCTGATGTCCTTCAGGAATCTTTTCTTCTAATATATCATCCACTTGTTGATTTTCCCAAACCAACACCTTCTCATTACTCTGGGATTCCTCAACTGACTTGCTCCTGTTGCCCTTCATCTTCATTTTTAGTTGAACTTTGTGCTTTTTTTTCTTGTCTTTTCCATCTGGACATTTCAGTGGAGATTTTAGTGGCGATTCAGTATCACTGGTTGGTGGGCTCATCTCTAGTTTCCGGTGTTCCTCTGCTTCTGATGTGCTGTGAGATCTCTTGAATTGCACTCTGGGTCCCTTGCCAAAGGAAGGGAACTTTGGCCATGAGATGCGTTCTTGCTGTTTTTTCATCTTTCTCTGACTTCTCATTGTTGGTGAGCCCTGGTCTTTTTCCTAAGGAAGGAAACAAGGGGTACTGAGTACTTTAGACATCAAAACCTAAAGTAAGAAAAGTTTAATTACAGTTACCTTTGGATGTATAATTTCAGCATTTTCTGGTATGGTTGGTTCCACTTTGCGTCTTACACAGAATTCCATTTTATATGGTTGAGCATGCTCAAGAATTTTAAGTGCATCTTCATATGAAACATTATCAAAGTATACTGTAGCACTTAGTATTTGATCACCTAGTGGAATGCAAATAAAAGTTAGAAAATTAAGACACAAATCAAAAAGGGGTACATTAACTGCAATTGCAATCTTTCATATACCCTCTTTCACACTTAGATGTTTGGAAGCAGGTGAATCTACTTTCACTTCTTTGATGAAGATCCCCTCTTTCCCTCCACCTGTCACGACTAAGCCCTCAACACACGCTTCTTTCATTGTTTTCACAATCATTTCAGATTCACCACTCTGCATGTCCTGAAATCACAGATGGAAAAGTTAACAAAATCTTTTATAAACTACGTAACAGTAATCATTAATAAAGTAGATTTCACAAACATTTAGATTTAAAAAACTGATTAATTAATTTCTATCTTTAAAGGAAAAATCTTTAAAGGAATAGTCTTTGTCCCATTAATGCCCCCGTTAACATGATATCAATGCTCACTGAATGGCGTGATGCTTAAAAAATTATTTAAATCATATATTACGGCCTTGGCAGACAACACATTCCAACCAAATTTAAAACTTGTGGGAAATTTTGCAACAGCATGCTGTTAGTAAGACACCAGTTGTTTTTTTCTTTCATTTCTTTAATTTAAGTATGGCACATGGGACTTTTCAAATTGCACATGTATGTACAGACAGTATATCTATTTAAGACAATCAGTATTTTCAACTACTATACTAAATATGTGAAAAGTGTATGTGTAATGAGAAACAACTTATTTAAGCAAGCTTGACCTCTGTTTCATTCATTTTGTCAGATGTACGCTTATCAAATAAAGATCCAAAGCCAGCTTTTCTGCTTTTTTTGTTGCTTCCACTCTTGTGTGCTGAATCAGAGATATCCTCCCCAGCCTGACAAAACAATACATGTGTATTTAAGACTTGTTTAATAATTTCAGTGATTTTAACTGAACTGAAGCTGTAATTAAGGATTATATTTACCTGTTTTTCAATGGGAAATTCTTCTATTGGGGATGAACCTTGAGGACGAGGTCTTTCCTGCTCTAACATCTCAGGCTCCTCACATACCTATGAATATCAGCAATGATGGGTTTTTTTTTTTTTTAAACAAAACAAAACAAAGAAACTACATGTACGTCATTTGTCTGCATGTGGATATGGAAGTAAATATGCAGCCAAATCTCATCCAAAACCCACAGGAGTTTATAAAGCTCTAGATGTAAATCCACTCTCCATTAGCCCAGAAAGATTTTGTTATTTGGCTGATTTGAGTCTTTATGTAGTTGATCCAATGTTCAAATATAACATTTTTAGAAGGTTTCCAAAAGTATTCTAAAACTGAATAATAATCATTTCAGTGACACTCACTGAATCATCCTCCGCTCCTTGTTCTGGTCCCCTCAGCCTTCGCCCAGCACCTGTTTCAGATTAAAAACAGCATTTATCACTGAAAATAGCACTCTGTGAAGTAAATATGCTTAATTATACATAAGAACCACTAATCCACAAAACTCAAACAGTGCTAACCAACACCAACCAACATTAGTCATGATTAAATGCAGTAGTTTGCATGTGTGCTGAGCTCATTCTCAGAAATATTAAATGGCAGCTCTCACTGTAGCACAGTATTTTATTAACTGACTTAGTGCAGCACATAAAGACAAACATCTGGAGAACTCAATCATCTTTTCCAAAAAAGTATGTCTATATGATTTTGAACTCCACACAAAATGCTCAAAAAATCAGATAAATGCAGAAAATTCAGAATCATTTTTGGCAAACTCCAGAGGAATTTCTATTGCAGCAAAAAAACTAAAACACACTTTCCTGATTGCTGTAACATCAAGACAATATCAATACATTGCAATTTCAACTATATCATCACTTATTAAACAATGAGCATTCTGTTAAATTCTCTTCAGACCAAAATGTTGCACTTACCTGAGTTATTGTCTACAAAGCTCTTCCTCTGTAAGTATTATATATCTCTAATGTGTTACTGTGCCTTACCCAATCCACTCTGCATTCCTACTCTCATCTGTATTTCAGTATAGGTGGAGTTGCAGTGCCCTGCCCTTTTCCACATACAGGTTTGGCAATATCAATTACATGCACACATTAAAATATATATATATATATATATATAAATTTAGTTACTGACCACATAAATGTTAATGATCATGTATGTTACATGTGTGCGTATACTGTAAACTGTAAACCTACACCTAGAGATTAAAGAAACATTTTGGGTGGTGTCCCTTTAATTTGTAAGAGAAGTAGACATTGTTGTTCAGAGTGTTAACTTCTCATTTGTAATCTGATAACAGTTTTTCATTAATGGTAAATAAATCAGCTTAGTAATCATAAAAATGTTACTGTACTGGTGGTACTGGATGCTAATATATAACATCGCTGAAATTTATAAACACGTTATTTATTTACCCTATTTATCACACATACATTACCATTCCCTGGTTTATTATGTTAGTTTTACAAATCACAGAAATCAGAAACAAACCACACAAACACGTCAGCTAGATAATAGTAATGCATGTTGCTGAACTTTATTTGTTGTTTGATGCTTTTCATTTACATATTCTATACATATTTTGTCCAGTCAGTTCTGTGTCTTTGTTCTGGTCTGAGAATTCTAGCACTGCTAAATTCATGATGCAGTTCCACCCTACTCAAATATTTGCTTTTAGGGTGCCACTAAAATGATAAGGCAATGGCCGATTAAGTTTATTAAGGATGGTTGTGTACATGTCTGAGTTAAGAAATTCCACAACTGTTCACCATGGAAAGGCATGCATTCAAGTGTTTATACAATGGACATCATTCAGTATGCTCTAATTACCTCAAACCAGGTCTTCTTTTAGACATCATTAACATATTGGTTAAAAAAAAAAGGGAGTTTCATGACAGAAGGTTTTTGACCTAGAATCTTATAAATTTAACTTCAGCTTGTATTTAGTAAAAGAATCCATGGTGGTTTTAATTGGAAAGGAAAAAGTTAAAATCTGTAAATAAATAATCCTTTCAACTTTTTTCTTCAGTGGTCTGTGTATAACCAAGCAAACTCATATGCTGCCTAGGACAGAAGCTGAAAGATAATAGCTTATGAATGCAATTAACATCATTAAAACTGGTTTCCATTATTTGTCAAAAATTTCATTTGAGGTTGTCTGGAAGGCCAACACATCTCACTCACTTTGAGAATGATGGCACCCTAAACATTAGCTGACTTTGATTTAATAAAAAGCACTTGCAGCAACTGTGTTGAAAGCATTAGATTCAGAAAGTCAACAAATATCTATCCAGATTAGGGTGTTGATAAAAACACATTTTAAATGTATTAATATCGTGCAATTGCATAGAAATAATAGTTGTATATGGTCATGGATTTCCTGTTGATGGATAGAAAACAGCAACAATCGTAGTCGAAGAGTTGCTAGTCTTCGCAGTGACTCACAAGTGTCTTACTCCACTTGTGCTGTTTTGACAATGGGAATAGATTACACAATATTGGGAATGTTGAACATTATGAACAATGAGCAACATTGCAAGGTGTTGCTAAAGCAGTGCACTTACCAAATCTGGTCTAAAATAGGCTTAATACTTTATATGTCTTTATACTTACTACAGTTTATAAATTGTCATGTTGAATTTTTTTTAATTTCCCAACTTTTAGTGAATGCTTAGCACGGCTTTCAGCCAAACCACATATTTTGCTCAAGGCATTTTCAAAAATGCACATTGTACTAAATGTACTATACTTTACAAATATATTTTTCTAAATCTATGAAGAAATTACCTGTTGGTGAAATGGGTTTGTTGCTTTGATAATCATAATAATGTGAATATGACGTTCTATGTAAAAATTAAATGTCTAAATGTAACAAGCAGCCACAGTGTCGCATATATCCTGTATGTGAATGGATCACACATGACATAAATACGGCCGTTTTTCTGTTTTCATGGCCATCTGGGAGAATCCTCAGATGCATACTAATTGAACTAACACAGTTAGAACTGAAGCTGAAATGTAGAGTTTGACGTGCATTGAGAACACTCACAAGGCTGTTTCAGACGGAGAAAGTTGCATACAAAATATAATTAAATTTCAGTCAGAAAACAGAACTGGCTTTTCCCCCTCAGGTTATAAGAACATGAGGCCCAATTCCCTCATGATTCCACTTAATCACAAACATTAAATGATGCAAACCATAGTGTTCCCGAGAAACCATCATATACTTGAAGTCTGAAGTACATATTTTGAAGAGAAGTTTAATGAAAAAGAGCTATAATAATGCTACTATCAGCTATTGTTAGAAAACCAGACTAAAACCAAGCTCTAGAAACCCTTAATTGTATTTAACAAGTTCACCAGCATGATCATGTTCACAGTGCTATCTCTACATTTCAACATAAACGTAGTTAACAACTTTCATTCTTCATAGTTTAATAAAACTATATGAAAGTCTTGGTCATTTTTTAGTCTACATTCTAAATGGATGGTAAGTAGTCATAAACAGAGGCTAAGGTGAGCAGTTTATTGCGATACCCCAGTGTTTCAGCAAGCTACCTCCTACTTCTGCTTTTGAATTACTTGTTAGAAATACATAGAGACATAAACATGTTATTAGGACTGTCTTTAAATTGTATTCAACTCATGTGGATCCACTCCTCTTGCCATGAATTCTCTTTTCTTTCTGCTATATATGAGACTATTTCAGAATTACAGAATTATAACAGGTATTAAAATTTGATTAGTGCCTCTAATCTCTCTACACTACAAAAGATATGTCTATTATGGTTCATGTTATGTCTTGGCATGATGTTGATAAATAGATTTATGCCCAGATTCTGTCTGCTCATTTAATAAATAATGATTATTATTTTATTATAACAGCCAGTTATTTTGGTGCAAAAAATTAAAAGCTTGCCTAAACCAAGCTTTTTGATATAGTTTAGTATGTGCTATAATACTTACAACAATTAAAAGTTATTTTAATTTTTTAATATTTTAAATAAATTTAAAAATTATGAAGACACATACATACCCTAATATAGGTTTTATTTGTTTAAAAAAATCTCACAATATGTTTTCAGAGAAAGTGAGTAAAAAATGATATGATATTATAAAGACTAATCAAGTTTTATTCTTATTTTGATCTGATCGTCATCCGTCAAGTTCCGCAGTGGTGTCAGGTATCAGTCCTACGATGATGGAGCACAATTTGAATTTTGTAGAATACTGCTAATAGATCTGTAATGCGCGCACACACACCCTCTTTACTCACAGACAAGCATGTAAGTCATTATTTACCTTCCTATTATGAACAACTTAGCCTTTACACATATTTATATTACCTATTACACATAACAGCACAGCTATTCATGTATTAGTAGCAAGCATCAGTAGCAGAAATCACGAATATGCTAAACAATTTTACATTTGACTTAAAATACCACATAAACTCAACATCTAAGCATATGCAACCACTGCCCAGTAATTATGGCAGTATGTGTTTTACAATAATCCTTTGCAGCTGTTGTGAAATATCCATATTTCCCAAATGTAGGTTTGCCACAAAAGTCTAAAAATCCCTATATAATACTGCAGACACACCTATTCTAGACTACATGATGGTGTGCACGCCTACAACAAAGCCACACCCACTTTACTGCAGACACACCCAGACCACTCACAAGCACTGCAGTCAGTGCCTCAACATCTATGTGCAAAGATGCTGTTTACAAGGTCAAACTAAAACTTTCTTTTAACACACAAAACAAACACACACACACACACACACACACACACACACACACACAAAGCACACAATCAATGAGTCATTGCAGTGAAAGAAACACGAGGCAGACAGGAGGGTTGAGCGCTGGATCAGGGATAAAAATAGCAGGTATGAAGCAAGTTAGAGGGTAAGGCTGAGCAAAAGAAAGAGACAGGGAAAGGCAGAGTGATAATGCCCACCCGCAGCTGGTGCGTGCCAGTTGGGGAACGCCAGATGAAAACAGTCACACATAGTGGCTGTCCTCTAGAGAGCTCAAGCCTGGTGTCCAGTGATGTCTGGCCCAAAAATATGCTGCGTCTGTGCGGGCTGCTTCCCTCCACTCCTTCTGGAGCTGCAGAACTCGCAGCCTCTTCTTCACTCTTGCTCACTGGTGATGTGCAGAGAAGGAGAGAATGAGCAGGAAACAGTCAGACTGTGAGGCTAGTGAGTGAAAGAGAGAGTGTGCTGAATCCACGCAAGGTATCAGTGCACTCTGCAATGATGCTCTAGTCTTCTTTGCTGCAAAGTAAATACAGGCTCCCATGCAGCACATGAGTAGGGGGTGGGCTGTTTTGGCTGTCTAGTTCCTCTTTAACTCCTCCCATCTTCAACCCCAATTCCACCCACCTCATCGGTTAGACCAACGGGAAAAAAACACCCAGGACAGTCTGGAACAATGGATTTGCCAAGACAGGAAAAAAACATTCACCCCAACCCCTCCTCCCAGATTCCCTGAAGCCCAAAGCATGGAAATGTGCATGATTTCATGTCTCTTAGAAAGAAGAGGATAACGTAAGATGCAGTACATCAGGTGATTTGGATCAATTGAGATAAGTACAGGAATAGCTAACAAGTTTAACAGATTTTATGACCAATGAAATGGCATAAGAAACTGAGATACATATTTTAAAAGTTCTGTGGCATCCAATAATTATCACATGTATATGAAACCTGTGTGTCATTCCACTCTGTTTCTGCTTTAATCCAATTTTGGATGAACTAAGCTGGCCGCAAGAAGCTAAATGATTTAGGGCTCTTGCCTAAACCTAAGAGTGATCTCAAACAAGAGTATGATGTCAACCTCAGCTCAGCCCACTGCAGAGGACACACACAGCAGGAGGAAATATGGCAACCATTTTGTTCTCCTTTAGAATAAAGAGCATACTGCATTTTTTATTTCATGCACTGAACCATTAAAGGTACATAACATAAAATATTTAACCTTACTTGCACTTTTTTTTTTATTATTGAACTGACTCATGCCATCTCTTTCTGACTCTGCATTACCAGCAGGGAGTGGCAAGATGATACTGCATTAGCTCCTGGCCCAAGACCAAAAAACAACTTCACATTAAAATCCATTAAGGTAGTCCAGAAAAACAACCATATACCTTCTCCATCTTTTGTCTAACTACCACATATGCTGAATTTTTCACTGCTATAACTTTCTTAGATTTAACAACCAAATTCATTTTGTAGTAATGTATGTTTAGGGTGCTTTGTATAGATTGTTTAGATGGAGGGGAAAGAGTACACACACAAGAATATACACTCACATCCACTTCACTGATGCAAACGTATCTGCAAGTAATATTTTTTCATAAATCAGCAAACAAAAAGCTAACAGATCAGCAATCACAAATCTATGGTATGTTTAAATAGAATCAGTCACACTAGAGGCACATATTCAAGGTCTCCAGGTTGCCAGACATAAATGCAGTTAAACCACTGATCTTGGAACCACTGCTTAATGTCATATAAGCCTCACCTAAATGGGTATGTCGATATAAACAAAAACATTCAATCTAAATTGAAATCATTCAACTCATCACTAGTACCACGTCACTAGTAATGATAAATAAATCCTTTGTGCTGTGCATGTAGGCTGTGTCCCATGTAGTTTTGTATAGCACATTTCTGCAGATTTTGCAGAAAAACAGCAGTTTTACAAAAACTGAAAAGAAAAAAAAAGCGAACCTCATTTGCTGTATAAGGCAATATCACACAGATATAATTATACAGGCTAGTGGTGAAATGTTAGTGTTTGTACTCTACTTAGTCCATAGTAAAACTGACATTGACCGTAGGAAGGACATTTAAGGTCAGTTTGACCCACGCAAAACCTAATTTATGGGTGTATGTCAGATAACTGTCAAATTTTATCAGTGTTCTGTCCGGTGAGTGGCACATTGTAACCTCCATGTCTTGTGACTGAATCAAAGGAGATGAAAAAAAACAAAAAAAACCTGGTAAAACAGATGGATGAATCAGTCCAGTGTTCTGTGTTTCTGATTCAATGATCCTTCACCACAAGGTTAGCATGCCTGGTATTCTTTTTTTGGGGAAAGACAGTTGTTGTTTGTGAGAACAGGATATCACAAACAACATAATTGTATTAAGTGAGGGGGTTTCTTAAGTTAATTTCATATGTACACACGTATTTATTGAGTTATACTGAATGTTTCTGTAACAATATAACTATTGCCAGCTAAATCTACTCAACATGAGTTTGAATAAATATGCCAATTAAAATATTATTTTCCAAATCTTTTAATATTTGACTTATCTCTAACCTCAGAGTTAGACAGAGTTGTAATACCAGTACATCAAAAATAATGACTGTGATGATGTCAATGCAAATAAATGCTACAGTCAACAGTAACAGCATCTAGAAATAAGATGATTCAATACATTTGCATGAATATAAAGTGTCCACAACAACATGGAGCATGCTTAATAAATTTGGCTCTGAAATTAATTGCACTGATAATTAACTGTAATTCAAATTAAACAGCAAAAAGATACTAAAGATGAGGAGTAGTGTTCATTTCACAGTTCAAAGATAAAACGAAGGTTGCAGATGATTGTTGCATGTGTCTAAACCACAATAACATTTCGATTTGCAATGAATATAAAATATCTACACACTCCTGTTAAAATAGCAGGTAACAACAAATGACAAAGATAAATCATGTCAAAAGTAATACTAATGTTGTAATAATGTAATAATGTAGTAATAATGTTGAAGCTCCTTTTGATTTTACACTACTCAGTCTTTTTGTGTCGACTTGACTGGCATGGCACATCTTGGTTTTCTCACTCTCACTCATCTCCTGTGCACAACCTGCTGCAGGTCACCCCACAGATTTTTAGTTGGATTCAGTAATGTTACACTCCTGTAATGTTGCTGTAGGTCTCTTTCTAGTCTCCCTGGTAAGTTTTTGTTTGGAGAAACATATTGTTCTTAATGATGTCACTTTGGTGCTCCAGTTTCTCTATTTGCTGATAATGGCCTTCACGGTGTTCCATGAAATGCTTTTATACCCCTCTACTGATCAATACCTTTCAACAAGTGAGATACCATGCATGCTTTGTAAGCTCTTTGTGGACCATGACTTCAGCAGTCAGGCAAAACCAAGAAAATGCCAAGAAAATCCAAAAGCTGATCTTAATGTAGGTTAAATCAAAATAATTTCATGGACAGCTATATGATAGTTACTACTGAACATGAGACTGAATGTGATTGATTGATTCTCAACACAACCACACCCCTACTTTACTGTAATTTTGTTTTTTATTTTTCCTGTATTTCCCTAAAGTTTTTCTGATTGTTTTTCCACCTAGTTCTGACATGAGTCATCTTTGTTTACAAAAAAATCACCAAAATCCTGCCATTTTAACAAGGGTTTGTAGAGATTTTATATCCATTGTATATATTTTCCTTGAAAAGAAACCCATGGTACATAGGATCTTAACATTCATAAGTGATCTCTGAAAGGGTTAATGGTTAGGGTAGCTTGAGAATATTGAAATTCTTAGGAATTAAAACATTCCTTGTATTTTGTTTGTATGGTTAAATAAGGGGGGGGTGGGGGGGGCGCACGGTGGCTTAGTGGTTAGCACGTTTGCCTCACACCTCCAGGGTTGGGGGTTCGATTCCCGCCTCTGCCGTGTGTGTGGAGTTTGCATGTTCTCCCCGTGCCTCGGGGGTTTCCTCCGGGTACTCCGGTTTCCTCCCTCGGTCCAAAGACATGCGTGGTAGGTTGATTGGCATCTCTAAATTGTGTGTGTGCGCGTGCGTGCGCCCTGTGATGGGTTGGCACTCCGTCCAGGGTGTCTCCTGCCTTGATGCCAAATGACGCCTGAGATAGGCACAGGCTCCCCGTGACCCGAGAATAGTTCGGATAAGTGGTAGACAATGAATGAATGAATGGTTAAATAATAGCCCTTTGTCTGAAATTTGCCTTTTGAAGTTAGGAGCCATTTACATTTTATATATAATTGTTGTCTCTAGAGCTCAACAACCACTCTCATTCCTGGGCTCTCATGATTGTTCTCATGATTTTTCTAATGAAAAATTCTTTCTACCTGTGTGATACTGGTTCTGTAGTTAGACAAAATTAAGTGACTTGCATCCTGTAAATGACATATCTTCAGTGTGGCTGAAGGTTTTTCAGTAAGAGTATCTGCAGTGTATCTTGTGTTTTATTTTGGGGTCAGTGAGCCATTTTTGTGCCAACTTGGGGAAATATTATCTTGTTGCAAGATCAAATGACAAACGCTGTTTTATTCTCTGAACAGAGGAAGTCAAATTTGGCTCCAAAGTTCCTGGAACATGAAACAGGACACCTAATGCTATTAATCATAATATGGTGCCCTTAGCCTCTGAAAGCCAAAAGAGCAAAAAGCCAAATAAACAGAAGCCCTTTTAGTGTCAGGTTAAGCGAGTGTTTACATCATCTTATTTAAAGTAGCAAATAATCTGATCACACATTTAAACATCATTACAATAATATGTTTTTATACAATATATACAGAAGTGTTATGCATATCATTTTAATATGCTATGCTGCACAAAAATACATGTATATGTATGTACAGTATACACTGTAACAGTATTTTTTCAACATTTTCATTGTTTTGATAAATATTTCATAAATATCTCATAAGACATTACTTCATATCAAATACCCTATGTAGCATGGCTGCCATTTATACAGGCACTCCCTTTTCCCCATTGCTAGAATCCATGACTAACATTAATGCATATATCTTTTGATAGCCTCATTAACTGTGGCTGCAGATACAATGATATAACTCATGAACTCCATGTACATGATTCCGGTGGTCAGCTAGGTTAGCTAAATGTCATCTGATATTGTGGAAATTGCATTTAAATAAATGAAATTCTATGGTTGTTTAAATTCAAATTTTATACCCCTATTTCCTTAAAGCTGCTTTGTGACCATGTCCATTGTTAAGGAGCTATACAAATAAAACTGGACTGAACTGAACTGAATTTGGCTCGCTCATGCATAAAGACTGAATGCAAGATATTTCTGGACCCAACCCCAGGATTAGCAGAGTTATCTACATATAGGCACATCACAAAAATACATATATTTTATTATGCAGACTCTTAAAATCAAAAGGTTCAATCTACAACCCCAGATGTTGCTTTAGCTTGCTCCACATGGGGAACCTTTTAAGGTTCTTTGTAGGTCCCCCATTACAAAGGCTTTTCTCATCAGATTTCTATGTGGAACCATTTTATGCAGCAAACTCATCGGTCCAAAAAGCCCTTCAGGAACCTTTTTTAATGTGTAGAATAATTGACCAAAATTAGTCTTGAGAGATGCTGTATATGTTCCCTAAACTCAGTAACAATATACTATCAAAAGTACCTCCCCTGAGAAGGTAAACTATCCTTAAATTCGTTTCCACTGCAGCTTGGGTGGATCAAACCCAAAAAGTTTTGTTGTGTACTTTTATCACCATCTAGCGGTGATCCTGTGGTAATTTTTTCACTAAAGCATTATTGAGAGCATGTAATGGACAGGGAAACAGCATTTTAGTCAGTAATTTAGACCGACTTTATATTGATCTTTTATTCACTCATATTGATCTTTCATGTAAATTGATCTTGTGTTTTATACTAAATATAAAATCTTTACTGTAAATTATGTTGGTCAAACTAAACAGTTATATTGTTTGTGCTTAGAACTTTCTAAAACTCCTAATGGAGACCATGGGCTACATATTATTAACAATAAAAGAGTACTGTATTTTATAAAAAATTTAATTATTTGAGAGAAATGTAGAATCCAGTCCTGTAGCTTTAGGTTTAGAGAAAGAGAGGAGAAAGCCGTAAGTCATTTACTTTCCCTCTTCTTTGGAGAAAATAATACTGGAAAAAAAAAAAAAAAATTCACAGAATACATGAAACAGGATTTTTGATTAATGGTTAGTTAAATACTGGAACAGCAAGGCAAATTCTTCTGTTTTTTGACATACACTATAGACATTTATTTTTGAGATCAAAAGATGAAGGTGAGGTAATAGCAAAGAATTTTACAGAGGCTGTCGTCTGGATCCAGATATTATAACTGTTACAGAGCCAAATATGTTCAGTTGGCTAGATTAAACATTCATCTCCCATGTCCCAAATACATTATAATGCAAGCTCTCAGTAGTAGATTAAACTTTGTTTGTGTATGTCACAATATTAGGGCATGTGGCTACCTTTTAGCTGGGGGCTTTCTGTCCCATTTCCCTCCAGCTCTTCCAAAGTAGTAGACTCTCACTCTTTCCTTTGATGACTAAGAAGCGAGGCAGTTTAAAACCATTAAATTGGCCCACACCATCATCTCTGCCCATAGCCAATAGCATTGTCACATTTCCTACAAACAAGATAAGAGACACAAAACCTGAATAACAGGTTACATAAATATACACACACACACACACTGTATATATTCACACATATTTTTAGAAAAAAACAGCAATGAATGTTTTACTACATCTACCTTATAACAAAATCACACTGATTCTGTAATTAGACTGCAGTTACCCGTTTGTTCTTCTTCTTCCTAAAGTATTCCAATAACATTATCAATCTGTGGCTTATAATATCTACACACACTGACCACTATATTAGGTACACCTAGTCATTTATGCAATTACCTAATCAGCCAATTATGTGCGAGCAGTGCAGTGCATAAAAATAATCCACAACCGACTTGAATATTGCTGCTGACATGTGCATGGCCACAATTTGCCATCTTCTAATGGCTACTTCCTTCATAAAAATGCACCATGTCACAAAACAAAAGTTGTCTCATGAACTTGAATCAGTTCAGTGTTCCTCAGTGGTTGTAACATCTTGACCTGCAACGATTCTGCCAGACCGCCAGAGGGAACCCTCGCCCGAGTTCTAGCACTTCCGGGTCAAGGTGACTTTGATTTCTGGGTTTTCCACGGGGACTTAAAAACTCTTTAGCAAAAAGAAAGCCCCTACTAGTTACCATTAATCCCTGCGGCCCTGGAACAATTGCGGCAAGCTCGGATTTTCTCCAAACTGGACTTAAGAAGCGCGTATAACAGATCAGAGAGGAGGATGAATGGAAGACAGCCTTCCATAACACAAGGAGGCACTATGAATACTTAATGCCACAGGGCCAAACCAATGCACCTGCCATTTTCCAGGCTTTTATCAATGAGATATTCAGGGAGCTTGGTTCGCATTGCCAGCTGTAAGTCAGATCTGTTCCCAGTGCATGTTGGGCTCCGACAGGGCTGTCCTTTGTCACTGGTTCTGTTCACTGTTTTTATGGACAGAAATTCTAGGCGCAGCCAGGGGCTGGAGGGAGTCCGGTTTGGGGACCACAGGATTTCATCGCTGATTTTTGCAGATGATGTTGTCCTGTTGGCTTCTTCAAGCCTGGACTTACAGCATGCACTGGGGCGTTTTGCAGCTGAGTTTGAAGCAGCTGGGATGAGGGTCAGCACCTCCAAATCGGAGGCCATGGTTCTCGACCGGAAAAAGGTGGCTTGCACCCTTCAGGTTGGAGGGGAGGTCCTTCCTCAAGTGGAGGAGTTTAAGTATCTCGGGGTCTTGTTCACGAGTGAGGGAAGGATGGATCGTGAGATTGACAGACGGATCGGTGCAGCGGCAGCAGTAATGCAGTCTATGTACCGGTCTGTCGTGGTGAAGAAGGAGCTGAGCCGGAAGCCGAAGCTCTCGATTTACCAGTCAATCTACGTTCCTACTCTCACCTATGGTCATGAGCTCTGGGTCATGACCGAAAGGGTAAGATCCCGGATACAAGCGGCCGAAATGAGCTTCCTTCGTAGGGTGGCGGGGCGCTCCCTTAGAGATAGGGTAAGGAGCTCTGTCACCCGGGAGGAGCTCGGAGCAGAGCTGCTGCTCCTCCACATCGAAAGGGGGCAGTTGAGGTGGCTCGGGCATCTGTTTCGGATGCCTCCGGGACGTCTCCCTGGAGAGGTGTTCCGGGCATGCCCCACCAGGAAGAGGCCCCGGGGAAGACCCAGGACACGCTGGAGAGACTATGTCTCTCGGCTGGCCTGGGAACGCCTCGGGGTCCCTCCAGAAGAGCTGGAGGAAGTGTCTGGGGAGAGGGAGGTCTGGGCATCCCTACTTAGACTGCTGCCCCCGCGACCCGGCTCCGGATAAGCGGAAGATAATGAATGAATGAAATGAATGAATATTCAGGGACTTGACCCATAAGTATGTCATACATTACATAGATGGCATCTTGATCTATTCAGCTAACCATGACGACCATGTGCAGCATGTGCATACTCGCCTATTACACCATCAACTCTAAGTGAAAGCAGAAAAATGCAAGTTCCATAGAGACACTGTGACATCCTGGAACACATCATTTTGCAAGGGGGAGTAGAAATGGACTTGACTAAGGTCTGGGTGGTGACCGAATGGCCTGAACCGACCAAGGTGAAGGAACTACAATGCTTCCTGGGGTCCGCTAATTTCTCATAGCCACCCCCTCACCTCTCTCTTACAAGGGAAACCCAAAAGATTACTCTGGACTGAATCTGCCCGAGCAGCTTTTAAAAGACTCAAAGTCAGTTTCACTACAGAACCTATTCTCAGACACCCTGACCCAAGCATCTCGTTTGTAGTAAAGGTGGACATCTCCAGCTGTGGCTTTGGGGCGGTGTTATCACAACACCATGGGGACCCTGGGAAACTGCTCCCCTATGCCTTTTTTCCCGTAAACTGACGTCAGTGTAGGCAAATTATGCTGTAAGAAATCATGAGTTGCTTTCCATAAAGGAAGCACTTGAGGAATGGGTGCATTGGCTCAAGGGGGCACAACATCCCTTCCAAGTGATTACAGATCACAGGAACTTGGAGTACTTAATGAATGCGAAACACTTAAACCTCCGGCAGGCTAGATGGGCCCTATTTTTCAAAAGGTTCCACTTCATCGTAACCTATTGAGTGTGGACTAAGAATGGCAAAGCGTATGCCCTCTTCCGCCGTCACGACCTCATGCAACTGCCTTCATGCCCTGAACCCATTCTACCCCCTACAATTTTGCTCGCACCTGTCAGATGGGACCTCATTGAGAAAATTCAACAAGAGGTCAGACCCTCCACCTTCCAAATGCCCTCCTGCCAAGCAAGTGCCAACAGCCATCCGTCCACGAGTTATACATTGGGTCCATGTTGCACATAGCTCGGGCCACACGGGCAGCCAGAGGACCACAGTTCTCGTACAGAATGGCTTCTGGTAGCCCTCACTGGCCCAGGACGTCGAGAACCATGTCAGAGCCTGCCCAGTCTGGCTTAAACCTGTCTTAGTCACCAACTCCCAGCAGGGCTTTTGGAAACTCTGCCCATACCCCAACAAACTTGGTCGCACCTTGGGGTAGATTTTGTTATGGACCTTCATTGTTTTAATGGATATAATACTATTCTAGTGGCAGTCGACAGATTCTCAAAAGCCTGCAGACTTATTCCTGCACACCAATCAACCCGGTCACCAATTGCCTCCAACTCCCTGCTTTGCACCACATTTCCCCCACTTTTTATGTCTCCCTCCTCAAACCAGTGCACCCACACAACAACAATACCTCCACTAACATAACCCCACCACCTCTGGACATCGACAGCTCCCCAGTATATCTTGTGTACACCTTCCTAGATTGCTGGCACCGCAGAGGCCGACTTCAGTACCTGGTGGACTGGCAAGGGAATGGCCTTGAAGAACAATCCTGGGTCAACACTTGAGGAGGTTCACAGACTACTAACCGATCAACCAGCTCCTCAACCCCGGGGTCACCCACGTTGTAGAACACAAGGAGGTGTTCCTAAAGGGGGGAGCTATGTAACATCTTGACCTGCAATACTTCCGCCAGACCACCAGAACCTTCGTCCGAGTTCTACTGCTTCTGGGACCCGTATTATCCAGTATTATTGTAGTGTTTATAATAAATGTTCCTTGATGAGTGTGGATATATAAAACTAATAATTTCACTGGTATGTAAAAGATCTATGTGCAAGCAGAGAACATGTGTACTGTTACAACCAAAGTGCAAGGTGAAATGTAGTTACCTGTGTTGTATGAAGTTAATGCTTTTCCAGCCAGGCTGTTAATAATATTTCTCACAGCCACCTTAGCATGTAGACCTGCATGATAGGCCATCTTGGGTTCATTTACATTAGCACAGTCACCAACAGCATATATGTTGTCAAAGCCCTCCACCTGCAAGTGCTTATTCACTTTTAGGGCTCCGTTCTGTGCCAGACACCCACCTGAAGCATGAGCAGATACACAGAAAACAGAGTGAAGGTGAGAAATATACAAGTCTTAGGACTGGGATTGAAAGACCAAATACAGGTATTTATTCACTCAATAATCAATGTTTCAAACATTACTTTATATACACAATTCAGGTCACAAATTTTTTTTTAGAATTCTTTTTTTAAACCAGATTTGAGAAATAAAATAATTTAAATAGATGTTTAATAACATCCAATAGCACATACATTTAACAAGTATCTAAATTATATAAATGCAACATTTATACAAAATCCAATCTCATCCATTTACATATGCACACAGAAAAATGAACTGACCAAGACTGGACTTGTATGCATCTGAACTGATCTTGTTCCCTGCACAGCATATAATAAGGTCCACAGTAAACTGTTCATTCTTATCTGTCTTGACCACTCTGCCCTTCCGAGTCATATTCAGTTCCAGCTCATCAAGGTTTGAAACTTTCTGTCCTAGATCATAAAAAACATCAAAAATGATTAAAACCTGAATACTCCTCATGATGTACTTTGCATGTATGCTAAATCACTGCCATTATAAAGAATTACCTAGAATTAACTCTACTCCCTTCTCCAGCAGTACCCGTCTGGCCTCTTCTCTTACACTGGGGAGCAGCTCCGAATCAGCTAGAGTATCATGTGAGTGAATAAGAATTACCTGTGTTTGAAAGATTCCTTAATTTGTATTTGTAGTTGTGCTTTGTTATTTATCATAGCTTGCTGTTAAAAGATTTTAGCCAGTAATAATGATTTATTTTCAGCTGCATTAACCAGCAGAGAATTGAAACAGAAAAGGCTCATTAAGACAACATTGCTATAATATTGTATACAAATTATAATCATACAAATTATTATTGAATGTTTTATAGAGTGGTCTGATTTCAGGTCTTTCTGTAACAAATATATTTACCTTCTTGTCCGGATATTCTGTCCTGATCTCAGCAGCCATTTCCACCCCAGTGGCTCCACCACCAATCACAAGCACAGATTCAGCTGCCTGGATCTGTGAAAGGATATTACAATGAATTGCCTTCCTGTTTAGACAGATCCTGTTTAGTAGATAACATCATAAGACATGTTTAACAACAGAGCTAACATCTAAACAAGGATAAAATTAGTATCAGCTGAAATGTCCACCTCTTTCACAATATCTTCATACTTCTCAATCGCTTTCTGGTAGGACTCCACAATGTTGCACTTCCCAGGAAAAGGTCCATCTGACCCAGTGCAGAGAATGAGATGTGAATATATTACTTCCTGGGGAAAAAAAAAAAAAAAAAGTTAAAGACTGTTTAGGTTCCAATACTATTGTTGGAAAATAATACATTTTCTAAGATACATCAATACCTTTCCATTGTCAAGTGCAACAAATTGTTCTGTCATGTCTATTCGTATCACGCGCCCCTGAAGGAAATTCAGTCCAAATGTTTTTTTGTATGGAATAAAGGTTTGCTGGGCAAAACCTATGTAAACATACAGCATTGATTGTTAGACATTACATAAAACATCCAACAAAAATGGTGGATATATTTAAATCATATTAGTAAGATTACAATATAAAATATTTAGTTATGTTGTTTGGCATACCACTTTGAACTGAAGCACGAAGTGATGCAACATTGTGATGAAAAGCATCTGATGGGTTAATCAGAATAAAGGGAACCCCATGACTTTTAAGGTGCTGGGCTGCTGCAATACCACCAAACCCGCCACCAACAATAACCACATGGACCTTCTCATCAAAGGACAACTGACCCCCCATAGTATAAATCTGCAAAAACATCAAACGGTCACCCAAATAACATACAACAGCAAAACATTCTATTCTCTTTTTTAAGACTTACAGCCACACTGGTGATTCATATTGTAAGGCAATTTGCATTAATGTTAGACAAGACTAAGTTTGCTTGATAGATGTAGCTATTTACATTCATACACTACAAAGTTTTAGAGGCCCAAAACTGATTTTACCTGCAAGTGACATAGATCTGTTTAATTAAAGTGTTGCAAAACAATAAATGAAAGTAGATTTAAGAGAGTTAATAAATGTGGGCTATGATCCATAAATAAAATACCTTAGTATTGTACAGTACATGTGATAACATCAGCCCACAAGTTTGACGCCACTGCTTGCATGAGTGCGCATGCGCTTTTTTTTTTTGTCGCGTTATTTTTCCAGACACAGCTGCAAATATAGAGTCTAGACTACTGACTTTTTTGCTCTCTCCAATTAATCAGTTGTAACTGTTGCGCGGTCTATCAGCCTACACCCTGAGCAAAGAACCGCTGCAAACAAAGCTGATACGAAGTACGGACCCGGAAATTAGTCTGGCAATTAGTGTGACTAGGAAGTTTAAAGGATTTTCCTTGGCCATGTCATTATATCTAAGTGCTGTAAAATATATCATGTCGATTGTGAACCACGTTTTAAAATCGTTCAATGAAGAAAGAAACGTTTCATAAATAAAGTGCAGCCTACTGTTAAAATACTTACCTATACGATCACTAGGAAGTAACTAAGGAACGTCACCAAATTTCATCAGACAGTCTACTAGTGTCCCTTGCCCGATCCGCAACGCATGCGCGGTGTAAATTAGGGAAAGGACGCGGTTTAAAGATCGGAATCTTTAATACGCATGCGTTAACGGTTTACGACACGGTAATCCACTGCGCATGCGCAAAAACGTCACGTACCGTACGGTTTTGTATTAAAAACGGGCCTTTTTGTTATGTAATTACAGCATATAAAAAGTATTAAAAATCTGCCAGATTTCCATAAACAAAGCTTTTTCACTTTTGACCAAATAATATTTATGTTACAAAAATATGATTTAAATAAAATATGAAATATGTGGTTATGGATGCTGTTCCTATCAGAGTTCCTATTCATCTCTCAGCTGTTGCAAATCCATAAAATATTATATATTATATATTAAATATTAATAGTATAGTAATATATTAATGTCTTATTAGAGGTGATTTCTTACAATGTACTCAACTATATATTTAATAGGAAACAAGGTTATTGACCATCCTGAGATTATCAGATCAGATTTTTGCTGCAATGGTAAAAAAACAAACAAAAAAACCCAACCCAAACCAAAAAAAAACCCCAGAAGGGATAAAAACACTCTCCTATTCTTTCCTAAACACAGATGCCATCAGCTAAGAGAACGCTGAGAGAGCTTGTGAGCAGGGTTGCCTAACTCTTTCCTCTCAAAATCTCTAGAACCACTCTCAGAAGACTAATTTTTCAAGGTTGGCAAATAAGAAAACACACTTTATACTTTGCCATATGTGTATAATAAAAAACATAAAATGCACCATAGATAGTATATAGTAAATGTGTGCATACCTTAACTAAAACAGGACGTCAAAATAATTCACTTCTCACTCGTTCACTCCAAGATAGCGAAGGCTTGGTAGAACCCTGCGGTCACAGTCAGGGTGAAACAAAAACCAAATCCCTCACAAGAAAGATAAACAGAAGTTTACAACATTTAACCCAAATTTTAAAAAGGCTAGTGTAATTTACATAAACACCACAGACAGCCTCACCTTGCACATTAAAAGGTACAAAGAACTCCGTAACTCTTTTTCTTTAAATTTACATTTCAATTACATAAATCTCAATTATTACTTGAACATTACCTGACACATGGCTGCCCCACCCATCTAATTGGGAAAAATGAGAGAAAAATGCTTTCTTATCACACGTACTTATATTATTTTTTATATTTTAACATGTTCTTGCTAAAATGTATATTTCTGAAAAGCATAAATTTAACAAAAATACAGTGTACATATGCTGGTGTCACAAATACACCCACAAGGCCTCCTCCCATCCAGTGGAGGAAATTCTCACCTGAATTCTAGACTTTGGGGTCACAGGGTTCATTTCCGGGCTACAGGCTGAACTGGCATTCGGTATGCAGAGATGAGGATTCTTCTCTAGGCCAGTATATCACCAAAGCCATCCACTTGGATAATTTACTCCGTCATCAACCCTCATGTTCACATACCATGCTTAACCTACCAAATTCATCCAAACTTAAAACAAAACAACTAGGCCACACCCAGACTTCACCCAAGGAGCAACTACGGTGACAACGTCTAGGTTTCTACTGCGGACAAGCCGGACATCGCTGCATTTCATGTCCTAAGAAACCCGAATCTCGCATGACTAAGGTGAACCCTCTTCCTTGCTCTCTTAGATTTCACCTTCCCATCTTGGTGCATTATGGTGATACCGCTCATTGCATTTCAGCCCTCATCAACTCTGGCTTGACTGTTAACATCATCCACCGCCAACTCACCGAGGAACTCCAACTTCCCTTAACTCCACGTGCCGTCCCACTGAAAATCAAAGCAATGGATAACCAGCACATTGGGGACAGCCTTATCACTCACCAAACCACACCTATCACTCTCCAAACCGGCCTGTTTCACACGGAAGAAATCATAAATCAGGTCATATCATCCACCACGAACCGGCTCATCCTGGGTTTCCCAGAGCTTCAGGATCATGATCCACCAATATCATGGACTAAGAAGGAACTCATCCAATGGTCCCCTCACTGTCAACTCCACTGTTTTAAAGAAATGCCTCATTTACCCTGCCACACTATTTCCATTGAAAGCCCCAGTGTTTCCTCAACTACATACATTCCAAAGGAATATCAAGAAGGTTTTTTGTAAGGTACATGCTTCTACTCTCCCTCCTCATCAGCCATGGGGTTGTGCCATTGACTGATACACTCTCTAGAAAATCTGCATTTACCCATTATCGGCTCCAGAAACCCAAGCAATGGAGGAGTATATTGATGAAGCTCTCACGGCTGGTTTTATTCGACCCTCCACCTCTCCTGCTGCTTCCGGGTTCTTCTTTGTTGAAAAAGGACGGAGGATTGAGACCCTGCATAGACTATAGTGAATTAAATGTCATCATAGTCCGTCATCCATATCCATTACCTCTGGTTCCACCTGCCCTGGAACAACTCCAAGAAGCGATCATATTTACTAAGTTGGACTTAAGGACCACATACAATCTCATATGGATAAAAGAGGGCGATGAGTGGAAAACTGCATTTGTGACAATGAGGGGGAACTACGAATATCTGGTTATGCCATACGGAGTAACTAATGCACCAGATGTCTTTCAGTCTTTAGTGAATGAAATCTCCTGAGACTTACTTAATCATTGGATGATTGTTTACTCCAAGGACTATGACTCCCACGTTTCCCAAGTTCGCCTACTGCGTTCGTCTATTACAACACCAACTTTTCGTCAAAGCAGAAATATGTGAATTGCTCAAACCATATCCTTTCTGGGCAGCGTGATCAGCGGGAGAGGCATAGAAGTGGACACTAGCAAAGTCCGAGCTGGAACCGAGTGGCCCGTTCTTTCCAGTATCAAAGACCTGCGGCGGTTCCTTGGATTAGCCAAATTCTACAGGTGCTTTACGTGCTTTATTCGTGATTACAGTACGGTAGCAGCCCCTCTTACAGCATTGCTTCGGGGTAAGCCTAAAAGAACACAATGGACTGAGAAAGTGCAATCTGCCTTTGAAAATCTTAAATGCCGTTTCACTATGGCACCCATCCTCCGCCACCCTGATCAGCCCTTTGTAGTGGAAGTAGACTCCTTTTGTTATGGGATAGGATCTATACTTTCACAACGTCATGAAAACCCAGGAAAATTAGACCCATGCGCTTTCTTCTCCTGTAAACTCAATTCTGCAGAAGCGAACTACAATGAAGGCAACAGGGAGTTACTATCCATTAAGGAAGCTCTATATGAGTGGTGACACTGGTTGTAAGGGACACCACAGCCATTTCAGGTCCTCACTGAACACAAAACCTAGAGTACATAAAAGGTGCTAAACAACTAAATCCCTGCTAAGCACGATGGGCATTGTTCTTCACCCATTTTAATTTCACTCTTACATACCATCCGGGGTCCAAAAACAGCAAGGCTGATGTAAATGAAGGAGAATGAAGAACCACCCACAGAATGTCCTCCGTCTCGTCTCTACGTGCCTACTGCCTTTTGTCAAAGAACTATTGAATGGATTCACGGTGCTCGCAGTACTGGGCATCCAGGCATATAACGACCCACACAACTCTTGCCTTCTGGCCATAGGCTTTGTTACTGACCTCCCCGCCTCCCATGGGTTCATACAATCCTCGCAGCTGTGGACTGATTTTCAAAGGCCTGCAGACTAGTACTGTAGAAAAAACTCCTAACAGCCATGGAAACGGCCACAGCCCTGTCCGAACGCAACTGAACCAAGAGCTTGGGCACTACCTGCGCACTACCTTATTGTAGCAGGGAACAACAACATTGAAGTTTATACACCTTCTCCGGACTCACTCCTTTTCAGTGCGTTCCGGGTTATCAGCCCCCTATCTTCCCATGGTCAGGGGAACTGTCTGTCATACTGATGGTGGACGATTGGTTTCATCAAAGCCAGGAAGTATGGGAAACTGCCCACGTGCACCTACAGTGGGCCATCCAAAACCAACAATCCTATGCCAATTGTAGGAGACACCCACACTCACTATACCAACCTGGACAGATGGTATGGATGTCTACTAGGAACCTATGTCATAAGCTCCCTTGCTATAAGAGTCCCAGGTACCTTGCTCCATTGCAGGAACACCTCCACAATTGGAGGTGTTCCTGGGGGATACACCAACAATGTCTCCTCCCTCAACTCTAACCTGAATTCTAGACTTTGTGGTCATGGGGTTCATTTCAGGGTTTATGGACATTTAAATAAATAACTGATTTGTTTGCCTTGCTGACTGTCTTTTTTGTGGTTACCTGATTATCCTGCCTGTTTATTTACTCTGCATTTGTCTGACCTATTAGACACCTCTGTTTGGATTATTAAAGTGGTTTTCTTCTGCACATGGATCCATCTCAAATACTGTTACAGTCAGATTTTGGTTTACTCACCAATCACTGTTTATGCAAAAAAGCGAAAAACACCCAATCACAAAGATGTACAGAGTGACTCTATGCACTTCTGCCCAGTCAGTGCAGAGACATGTGCAATTTGGTGTTGACGTCTGAGCAGTGACAATATGAAGCATGGTTGTACAGAAGACACTCATTGACACCCTTCATTAAGATGGTAAGCCACAGAAGATCATTTCTGAAAGGGCTGGCTGTTTCCAGAGTACTGTATCAAAGCATATTCATGGAACGTTGACTGGAAGGGCAAAGTGTGGTAGGAAAAGGTGCACAAGCAACAGGGATGACCGTAGACTTGAGAAGATTGTCAAAACACCCCCAAGTGGCTCAGTAATATTCACATTTGGTGACTGTGCAGGCCATGGGAGATGTTCTTCACCTTCATGCTCATCAAACCAATCTGTCATCATTTTTGCTGTATGTATTGGTGCATTATCATCCTGTTACACAGCACCACCTTTCAGGGTACAATGTTAGAACCAGTGGGTGCACATGGTACTTCAGAATGCAGTGATATGCACAGTGTACTGTATAATATACGGAATGTATACTGGTCGGTGCTAATTTGTGCATCTGTCCTGTAGTGTTTTGTATTGTCTGTTTACACTGTCTTTTGTCTTGCACTGTTTGCACTAAGTTGCACATAATGCACTTTATGTGGCTAGGACAACTTACTTAAAGTCTTTGTGCTTTAAAGTAGCTCTATGTTGTTTTATGTAGCACCATGGTACTGGAGAAACATTGTTTCTTTTCACTATGTACTGCATCAGCTATATATGGTTGAAATGGCAACAGAAAAGGACAATTTGTAACTTTAGCTGTGGAAAAGAAAGGTTGAACATTGGCCTTCTTATCATTCTGTTGTTATTTTGACTGACAGAGGGCATCAATCAGTCATTTTCATTCATTCACTGATTGTCTACCGCTTATCCGATCTACTCTTGGGTCACAGGGAGACTGTGCCTATCTCAGGCGTCAAAGCAGGATACACCCTGGACAGAGTGCCAACCCATCGCAGGGCACACAAACACACACTCTCATACTACAGACATAGAGATGCCAATCAACCTACAATGCATGTCTTTGGACCGGGGGAGGAAACCCCCTGAGGCACAGGGAGAACATGCAAACTCCACACACATGGCGGAGGCGGGAATTGAACCCCCAACGCTGGAGGTGTGAGGCAAACATGCTAACCACCACACCACCAAGCCACCGTTTTATTAAAATTTACTGTGCATTTACTTTATTTTTTAAAACATTTGAAGTTAAACGTAGATACTTAATAAAGGACAACAACAAGTATAATGACAACAAGAAGTATATTATAAAGTATAATAATGAAGATGATAGTGATTGATTATCATCTTCAGCACTCTAACCCTGGGTGTCCCTGAACCCCACTTTAAAAAAAAAGTTTTTGTTTTTTTAATTATATACAAAACCACATATACCACACATTAAATTACAATAGCCAAGCACATACAAATACATACCCACACTATGTAGATAGTCGTATTCGGATTCCTTGTATTTAACATTACATGTAGTTCTTTATTAAAAGTTAGATAAATAATGTCATATGTGATCAGGGGATTTGTTTCTGCTCAAACTTGCACTCTTTGCTTGTTTATGGAGGCAATGTCAAGAGATTTTGTTAACTTTAAAAATGACAAGATCTGCAAGCAAAATAAAGCCTATACAACATAAATAATAAAAAGAAGAAAATGAAAATTAAGTAAATTGGAACTATTATGGAACTACTATAATATTTAATCAACAGCAGGTATTTGTTGAAATGCTTAATTAGAACTTTTTCTTTAATTAGATGAACAGCCCATTAATTATCAATGTTTAATGTGCCTGTACCAGTTTTCAGTTATAAGCCAACATAAGTAAGGTCTAGCATATATTTCAGACTTTGTGCTCTGTGTTTCAAGTCAAGTCAAGTCAAGAAGCTTTTATTGTCAAGCTTTTATTTCAACCACATATAGCTGACGCAGTACATAGTGAAATGAGACAATGTTTCTCCAGGATGCTGGTGCTACATAAAACAACATAACAACATATAGCTATAGAACGAAAACAAACAACACACAGCTAAGTACAGAAAGTAGTTGTCCTAGCTACATAAAGTGCAACATGTGCAACCAGGTGCAAACAGTGCAACACAGAAGACAGTGCAGAAACAGAAAATACACAACAAAAAACAGAACTACACAAGACAGTACAGGACAGATAGCGCCGAAATAAATGTGCAAACTAGAGGAACTGTAAACTAGAGGAACTGTAGACTTTCTTATAGCATATATGTTTTGTAAACATATACATATAGCAGCAATAAGTGACAATTCGAAGCATGCAAAGATAGCAGTAGCAGCAGTTGAATAAGTGTTTGTGTAAAAGTAAGGAATAAAACATACAAAAACATGCTATTATAAGAAAATAAACAACAACAGGGTAGTAAAATGCAGCATGATATGAATTGCTTATTTTAATCTAATAGTGTAAATAACATGTTCTAAATGGTTTTATTTCTCTTATATTCTGCCAGTTTGCTAAATATTATACTTCTTTATTAATTAAAAATTACACCCTGTATTTTATGACCCATGTCACTTCTTTCCTTGCTTTTGTAGTTAAGAGACAAAAAACACTTCCTAAGAAACCAGTCAGTGCAAACTCCTAAAGTCCTAAACACACTCCTGTCGAAAATTTCAACAAAATTTAAATGAACGTAACCTTAGACAACACCAATTCATTGATTACAATTCAATGATTACAACTTCTGACTAATCAGATCTGAGAATTTAGTAGACTCACGTAATGCCATTCATAACACAGTTATTGATAATATTAACCCTTTATCTGACTGCTCACAGTAAATAATGCTTAACAGTATAATGTGTTCACTGTTTTAACATTTAGACACCTTAATACACATTCAAGTGAATTAACTAGAGCATGTCAGCAGGAATCCAAACCTTTAGACAGTGCAATTGCTGTAACATGTATCATGTTTTCAATAAGCGTCATTAAATAACATGATAAATTGTGAAATAGAGTATCATTTATCATTCACACCATCATATGTGAAAAATTTTGTTTTATAGACAAATGAGATTCATATATGTTACATATTGCATGTGTGCAAGTATATATTGCACATTATAAAAGGACAACGGACTGACAGAGTACAAGTGATAACGAGCAATATAGAAAGTGTAATATTCAGCAATGCTTGTACATGTATGAAATGATAATGATATTTCATCGTATCGACTTTGGTTATCTAATTATGATGCATGAGTGGCAGAATATCAGCACAGTTCTGTCATACATACACTATACTGCCAAAAGTTTTGGGACACCCCTCCAAATAATTGAATTCAGGTGTTGTTTTTCGGGGATTGGCTTGACCCCTTAGTTTCAGGGAAAGGAATTCTTAATGCTTCAGCATACCAAGACATTTTGGACAATTCCATGCTCCCAACTTTGTGGGAACAGTTTGGGGATGTCCCTTCCTGTTCCAACATGATTGCTCACCAGTGCTCAAAGCAAGGTCCATAAAGACATGGATGAGCGAGTTTGGTGTGGAGGAACTTGACTGGCCTGCACAGAGTCCTGATCTCAACCTGACAGAACACCTTTGAACACCTAGAGTGGAGACTGTGAGCCAGGCCTTCTCGTCCAGCATCAGTGCCTGACCTCACAAATGCGCTTCTAGAGGAATGGTCAAAAAATTCCCAGAAACCCACTCCTAAACCTTGTGGAAAGCCTTCCCAGAATAGTTGAAGCTGTTATTATAGCTGTTATAGTAGTTGAAGCTGTTAAACCAAAGGTGTTGTTTAAGTGTGCTAGAGCAAAAGCTAACTGTAACAACCTCTTTGTTTGAGATGCATCCGTGTCAATCTTTGAAGGGGGAGGGAGACTCAAACCAGCATTGTTCAGGGTGTTAAGACACATTCTTAACCCAACAGGAATGGTCAAAAAATTCACATAAACCCACTCCTAAACCTTGTGGAAAGCCTTCCCAGAATAGCTGGAGCTGTTATAGCTGCAAAGGGTGGGCCAATTCCATATTACATTCATGTGCATGTAAGGGTAGACGTCCCAGTTTTGGCCTGGCACGCAGTCTCCACTCTAATTCATCCCAAAGGTGTTCTATCGAGTTGTACAGGTCAGTCAAGTTCCTCCACACCAAACTCGCTTATCCATGTCTTTATGGACTTTGCTTTGTGCACTGGTGTGCAGTCATATTGGAACAGGAAGAGTTCATCCCCAAACTGTTCCCAGAAAGGAGCATGAAATTGTCCAAAATGTTTTGGTATGCTGAAGCATTAAGAGTTCCTTTCACTGGAACTAAGGGTTAAACCCAAGCCCTGAAAAACAACACCTGAATTTACTTTTGTCAATATAGTGTATATAAGCATTGCTGAGAGCTCCATGTAGTGCAATGCCAGTGATCACAGACGGACCACATTATCAGCCGCCTGGCCGGTAGGGGCTGCTGAGTAGTTCGTGTGTTTTCTGTGTTCTTTGCAGTCCAGCATCACTGAATGAGCAATAACTAACTGCAAGAGAACCTCAGGACGGTGTGTGTGTGTGTGTACCGGTAACTCCAACACTGTCTTGCTCACTTTGCTGTGGATTACATGGAGAGTTTATCACTTTAGTTCTTTCTGCCTTGCGGTGATGCGTTGGGATAAAACAGAGAGGATTTTTTATCGAAAGTAACGGTAAGATGGACTCATGTTTCACTATTGCAGTTACGTGTGCATATTTTCGAGTACAGATCGCCCACGCATCTGCTCCGAGTGGTTTAAGGAATTCAGTGTTGCTCATGAAACTGACTGTTTTTAACAGAAGAAGTTGTTGTTGTTGTAGAAGTCTTGCTGATCAGGCTTTTGTTTTTGGTACAGTCGAGTCTCGTTCCCATGGTGAAGCGTTCAGGCTGAGCGCAATACATCATGGGAAACACGTATACATAGCTGTGTGTAACACACTTTTATGACGAATGTACTTCATAAACGTGTTAAAGTAAATATGTGCACTCTTGAGCCCTCTTTCATGGTTTGTGCGTGTGTGTGTGTGTGTGTGTGTGTGTGTGTGTGTGTAGGTATGTTATATCTCGGAGGCAACCAGCTAACCTTGTGAGGACACTTATCTGGTCCCCATTAGGAAAGCTGCTTAGCAAAAAACAAGCAAAATGTTTTAAAAATAAATAAATAAAATAAAACAGGCCAAAGATTCCTGTTTTGATTACTGGTTATGACTATAAGCATTGAATTAATGCCTTAATAATTATGTCAGTGGAAGTGTAGTAAGACAAATGTTTTTCTGTAAGTGTGTGAGTTTATAGTACTAGTAAAGACATAGCCTTAACATATACTATATTAAGCAAATATCAACAACATAATTAACTGCAATTACAAAAGGCTATCATCTTGAAAACCTATGATACTTATTGGTTGTTTTACTTTAAAAAATTTTAGTCATAAGATATCTGCAATCTAGTCAAATAAAGTAGTTAGTTAGGCTGTTATTGTCATTCGTCTCGTCACATAGACCGAATTATGGTCATACAATTAGCCTGAGACAACATGAGATGTCAGAAAATATAATAGGGAAAACAGTGACAGACATCACAAAAGTCCATAAATATAATAAATTCAGACAATACAATACTGTACGCTATATAATAGATAAAATTGTAAAAACATTAAGCACATTAAGACAATCAAAAACCCTACTGCACAACAGTGTTTATAACATAACCACTGTACATAATACATAATGTACTATCTATCTATCTATCTATCTATCTATCTATCTATCTATCTATCTATGTATCTATCTATCTATCTCTCAATCAGTTATTTTTATATGTCTTATTCCATAGGTTAAGCAGGTTGTACAGTATGTGGTGGAATGGATGAGGATGAGCAGAACCGTTATGTGACTCAGCTGAAAGAGGAGTTTGACAGTTGTGACACTACAGGCACAGGGTACCTGGATAAAGAAGAGCTCACTGCACTGTGCCACAAGCTGGGTTTGGCTGCTCATCTACCGCTTCTGCTGGATATACTGCTCGGGCCACAGCATTATGCAAGGGTGATAAAGCATAACAACTCTTTTATGAAACCAGCTGACTGTGTCAGCCAGTGTTTTAATAGGTTTACATAATGTAGATTATATTACCATGTAATTTTCCATTTTGCTCTGCAATGTCTTAAAACAGTTAAAAAAAAACAGAAAAAAATACAAAAAAAGGTCTTTACAATTACAATATGTACAATGTATATATTAATGTTTTAGAATTATATTAATAATCTCCTGTTTATGGCTTCAGGTAAATTTTGAAGAGTTCAAGGAGGGATTTGTAGCTGTGCTCTCCAGATCATTAGACTTTTCAACATCTGAAGAGGAAAGCAGCTACCTTGAGCCAGGTACAGTGTAATTACAATGTAAAAGTGTGTGTTGGCCTACACAGTATAAATTATCAGTGCACAAAACACTTGCTTATGCAGTTGCATTTGTAACAGTAAATAAATAGAAACTATATAATATAAAGAAATATCTTCTGAACAAGATTGGATCACGTCAATGCTATTATGTTAGCAGTAACTTATTTTAATTTATTTACTGTAATTCTTTTTTTGGAGGCATTTTCTAATAAAAGCAACCTTTTTATTGTGTCACATGACAAGTGCAACTTAGTGTGGTCAAAATAAATTAATAGATGTTAAACCAATCATGATTGACAAGTTTAAGTTGTTCACTTTTTTGAACAATGTCTTGTAAGCCATTATGAATTTTGTGAGATATCGTTTGCAATTATAGATGTAACATCTTGAGCGCATTTCACCTCTGCTTTTATAAAATTTCTTGTATTCTTTTCTTTTAAGTCTTGTACTGCATGTTGTTTATTAATAACAGTGCCAGAGGAGGTGAGCCCAAAGTTTGTGAAGGGGACCAAACGCTATGGACGCAGGTCACGACCCGATAAAACCACTTCTGTCCTGACGGATGAGACAGAGAAGGATGAGACCCCCTCTACAGGTGTGAGGAGGGCCAAGCTCAGACGCTCCACCTCACTAGAGAGTGTAGAGGTAAGAAGTTTCAGTCTCACACTCTCAGTCTGGTTTCAAGGATGTTATACTTACCTAATTAGAGACTGTATAAATATTTATAGCTCAGTGTGTCTCTAAATGTGTTGTATTCATACAGCTTTAAAATGTCAGAGTCTGTGTTAGATAATGCTCAAGGTTTCTTTTAGAAGTGTTGGTAGTTGAATAGCAAAGTTAGAGCACTGCATACCTGAATCACTGACTGACTGTAGCACGACGGGAGTGTGAGCACAGCTGCTCGCTACTCAGGAAGTGTGGTAACTTGGAATGTGCAAGTGGCTGCCTTTTCTTCAACCTCCACCTTCAACAACCCTCAGTGTTGCTGTTGGCTTGGGATCAAAGAATGGTTCAATACACTTTTTCACTCTCCAGCTACAGTGCAAGTGTGCTGGTTAAATGGGGTCTTTGTATTACTCACTTTTTCCTTCTGGAAATATTTTATTTACTGACAGTCTGCATTGAGAAAAAAAAAAAATCTGCAATCAAGCTTTATTATCTTTCTATTTGAATTCTGAGGCATTGTATTACCAATTTCCTAAACACCAAAGGTGTTGTTTAAGTGTGCTAGAGCAAAAGCTAACTGTAACAAACCTCTTTGTTTGAGATGCATCCGTGTCAATCTTTGAAGGGGGAGGGAGACTCAAACCAGCATTGTTCAGGGTGTTAAGACACATTCTTAACCCAACAGTGGTCGTTAGAAACACTTCTCTTATGGAAAAAAGTGTCTCTCATGGTAAGAGGAGTCTCTCTCAGAACACATGCTGTTCCATAAGTCAATCACATTGCAATTTGTGTTGGCAAGGAACACCATTTGTCTGCTGTTTATACAAGAGGCTTCATTCGAGCCAGTGTAATTTTAGAACTGTATGATTATCTGTTAGTTATAGTGATTTGGCTTTAAATGTTTAGATTAGAAGTCTTGTTTGGTTGGTTTGGGTGGAGACCGGGGTGAAGACACACATTTTGAGTGAGTAACTAGCCTGCGATACACTGTAATCGGGTCTGCTGATCTCTCATTTTAGAAACACATATTTGCATACCAAATTTTCTCCCTTTCTCTGTCTCTGCATTTTTGAAATATGTAGGGCTTTTATGTAACCCAGCTGGCACAGACTAACAGCCTGAGGGACAACATGGTTTTTGAGCGACTTTCTTTGGAATAATATGCAGTGTGGTGAAGAGGAAAATTCAAAGTCATATTTCACGAAACAATATGATCATTTAAATAACTAACAAGTATGTTAAATCATAACATGTTGTGTTTTATACTATTTTGAGTGTAACTTAAACAAGAATCAGAAATATGTATAATGGGTAAAGACTATGAGTTTCTGTGAGTTCCTGTGGAGGAAGGGGATCAGTAATCAGAGATTTCATATCTTTTTGGGATGTTCAGTGGGGCTGCTCTTGTTATGTAAATAACTGTATTGCATTTCCAGTCTTTTATGTAATATGATTTTCTATGAGCATGATTTTATGTAACAGGTATAGGTAGACATTTTGTACCATTAAAAAAATACCTTTTTTTTTTTGTCCTACTTTTTTTATTAACTCCAAGATCATATATTGCTTTATTGTTAGTTAAGGAGATGTTTATAACTCAAACTTTAGTATTAATACAGTTTTATCATGTTGGGCAGCTAAATACTTACCTTTGCCAAAGAGGATAGTTCAAACAGCTCTAAAACCAATGGAAATACTTGAAGCCAGTAGATGCTGGAAGTAATTAAATATTGTTTGCTTTTTAGGAGATTTGAAACAGGATCAGGATTAACAAGTGCATGAACAGTTACATGTTCTTTTTAGGTTTCTCTTTCTTCAATGGATATGAATGGTATTATGACATGCATTATGTAGATTAAAAGTATCTTATCAACACTAATTTAATATAGAGGCTTGTACAGTGACAAGCTTTGTGAGTTTCATACAAAGCTAAAGAGAGCATGAATGTGAGAGAGAAGAGAGAGACTGCAGGACTGGGTGAATAGAGTTGGAGGGAGCGAGATACTACATGAGAGGGACAGAAGAGACAGACACCCTGTACTCTCTGCTGGAACACTGTTTGTGAACAGTTATGTAATGCTGTTCAATACCTCAAGTTGATGAATATTGATTGTGGCTTGCATGTATTTTTGTCACGCATGGCTGGAAGCTGAACAGTGACCCCTTTTTGTCAATTGTGATTGGATTGGTGTGTTTTATGAGTGTTTCCTCACTTATAGAATTGCATTGCAGTGACACAGGGATGAAGCTACATGTGTAAAACCCACAGTTGTATTATTTTGCTTATTTAGTCTCAGTTAAGGTGCTGAATTGTCACTAGGGTTGACACTTGACCCTACTGAACACCTTTGGGATCAATTAGCGTACCGTCTGTGCCCCAGGCCTTTCCCCTACAATAAGTGCCTAATACTCTTGTGGCTGAATATACAAATCCCCACAGCCACATCCAAAAGTCTAGCGAAGGGGTGTCCAATGTTAATCTCATCACCAGAAAGTGCCGGTGTGGGTGCAGGTTTTCATTTTATCCAAGCAGAAGCCACTCCTGAGTTTATTGAAAGCCAAGATCAACTCATTAATCAGGGGAAATCAGGTGTGAGTCTTGTTTGATTAGACTGAAAACCACACCTGCACTCTCCAGATAAGATTGAACACCCCTGATCTAGCTGAAAGCCTTCTCTGAAGAGCAGCAAAGGGGGTTTAATTTAGAATGTGATGTTCACAAAGAACATAAGAATATGATTGTCAGGTGTCTGCAAACTTTTAGCCATATAGTTGTATGTAACATAAAGTGTTCTACACATTGAATATTTTCTATACACGAGGTTGCAGGGAGTGAGTGATGAAGATGAGACAACTCTTTATTCTGCTGCCTCAGAGTTATTCCTGCTCACTGTAGCAAAACTAATGTTGGCAGTTTGGAATTCCTCATGGTTATATTTTACTCTGCCATTAGTGGATTAATCCATGCTGCTGCAATCTTTCTTATTTTTATATCATAGAAATAACTATACAGTGCAGATGCAGTGGCACCAACAATACATATTTAATATAGCAGTGACAATTTTGATAAACGTTATTCTGAAAGAATGATTGCTGAACTATTTCATTCATATTTTAGAGTTTGAAGTCTGATGAAGACACAGGGAGCAACAAGGAAAAAAGGACGGAAAAACAAAGTGCCATTCAACACTCACTTCATTTTGAGGCACAAGGTAAGTTTTATGATCACTCTCTGTAGTTTTGTACTCAGTATATCGTCTTGTTTAACCTGTAGAACAAATTTGAAATCTAAATAGCTGTAATCACAATATGAGTAACAACATTAAAATGTTTAAACAAATTTGAGAATTTCTTAGTATTTGGTATGTCCTTGACAGTGTGCACTCAAGCTGGCACGGATTACACAGGCTGGTGCAAAACAGATCCATTTTAGATCAAATCCTAAAAATGCAGATCCATTTTAGATCAAATCCTAAAAATGCAGATCCATTTTAGATCAAATCCATCAGTCATCTGAACACATGCTTCAGTCGAAGAGATTAGGCATCAGGACAAACCTTTTGTACAAAGCATGGTCAATATCACAGATCTGATTGCATTTAAAGGACCTAGAAATAGTGCAGAATATCATATGATATTGAATACTTACTGTCTTTCTTTTAAATATTGCAAAATTCTAAAACCTTCCAGGCCAGTTAAAGCGCTGGAAGCCAGACAGCTCAGGAAGTCGGAAGCACTCCATTGGTCCATGCCAGGAAATAACAGATGAGCAGGTGAGAGCAGTATGGAAGGAGCTG
Source organism: Hemibagrus guttatus (assembly GCA_033459395.1). Taxonomy (NCBI): domain Eukaryota; kingdom Metazoa; phylum Chordata; class Actinopteri; order Siluriformes; family Bagridae; genus Hemibagrus; species Hemibagrus guttatus. The sequence continues at coordinate 15,119,763 of JAUCMX010000002.1, forward strand.
GGGGTTGGCACTGGAGGCTCACTGAACAAGCAAGAGTTGTTGCTAGTATGTGACCACATCGGCCTCAAGAATCTACAATCTGAGGTACAGTCAAACGAAAGTACCAAACTAGAGCAACCTAGCATGCCGATAGTAAAAGTAAAAGAAAAATCACCATGCTGATTTCTAGGATGCACAATCTGTCTCAAAAAAGGATTTTGTTTCATCACAGCAGTAGATGTTTGTGTTCAATTCTTTCACTATGTTTTGGGGAAATTCCCAGCAAGGCCACACCTCGATTTGGTCTACTTTCTTAGTGGAAATGCCATAAGTTTTTAAATTGTGATTCTGTAGAACGTCATCTGTGACACCTAAACTGCATGAAGTCATTACATTCCTGTAACTTCTTTATAAAAGGCTTTGCTCCAGCTTCCAATGCAGGCATCATTGTTTGCCCTGTTAACATCAGTTTACATGAACAATTCCAAACAGTGCCACATGCATCTGTGGTAATAAGTACAGACAACCATAGCGCTTTCTATGGATAAGTAGAATGGCATTCCATTTCCCCTTGTTGTTTAGAGTTGCATGAGCCACTTCCAAGTATTTGGTAGCTTGTGTATACAGAATATGGCAGTTAGTGCATTCCCCCAAGTGTGTTTTTCTACCCTATGATGATCACAGTGGTCATGCATTAAGAAAGAGCTAGTTAGTGGGTGGAAACTGGCAATGTCTAAAATATTGTGCAAGAAACAAACTAATATGCTTCAAATGTTATTTGTCTTATAATGTGCAGCTTTATTTTTACTGTAACATTCACAATGTAACAGTAAGAATAAAGCAGATATAAAGAATGACACCTGTCTTATGAAAATAATGTCATGGATATCTACAAGAAGTACATTTTTTTATTGAATTTTATTTACTATAAATTTGCTTAACCCATATGTCTATATATAGGAGTTAGACAATCTCTTCAGGAAACTAGATAAAGACCAGGATGGGAGAGTGGGCCTTACTGAGTTCCAGAGTGGTTTGTTTATACATGGTGATTTGCCTGAACCCAAAGCTGCATCTACCCCTGCCCGAGTCATTGCTCGATGCTCTTTCTCACAGGTCAGTACACTTAGAGCCAGCCTTCAAAAGCTCATGCAGAGTAATGCAGTTTCACACAATGCCCTAGATGTATAACCTGAGAGAATGGATACATCTTTATGTGCTAATTAGACATGTTTATCCCATTTCACTATTTGCTATATGAGTTAAATAAATGACAGACAGTGGCCAGGGTATTTTCAATGACTTCTACATGCTCTTTTACAGTTATTAATCTGTGAGCATCACAAATGTTTATTATTAATATGGCCTCATTAAGTTAGATTTTTGTACAGGCAGAAAATATAGGCAGCTAAATACTTACCTGTGCCAAATAGGACTGTTTAAACAGCTCCAATACCAGGCCAAATAACTGAGGCCAGCAGATGCTGGAAGTAATTAAGTTAACTGGGAAGGTGGAGTTTTCTCTGGATTTTAGCCCTCTGAACATAACAAAGAATGGATTTCTATAACCACAGTCATGTGGCGCATGAGCACAATGTATTGCACTTCAGGAATCTTATCTAGACTGCATTTAAAACCATGGGGACTTCAAGATAATATTGAATTTTACAGTGACAGCACTCTGGACTTTTCTCAGGTGATTTTGTTAATGCTTTTTATTCTCAGATCCTTATAAAAGCAGAACTTATATAAGAAGATGAAATTAGAAATGAATTTTTTATTTAATCTTTTATTTAAAAAAGAGTTCACTCATGTTGTGCATGTAAAATGAATGTTTTGATTTGTTCCAAAAGTAGGCTAAGCCATTTTAAGGAGCTTACAGCTTACAACACAAGCATTTTTTAGTGCAAATGTAAAAGTGTAATTCTTGTTTGAAATTCCACAGCTCACACTGTCCAGTGTTCTTTGGAGGCAATAAACTGTTCTGTGTTTCTTTTTAAGTGTTTTTTATTACTCATTTTTGGGGAGATCCAGCAAAACTGTGCAGTTTTTAATGTCATTATCTGTGATCTCTCAGGACCTTGAGGAGCGAGTTCTGCGCTCCACCTCCCCCTCGTTGCTCTCTGCCACAGTGGGTCAAAGACTGCTCACTCGGCTGGATGATGGCTCGGGCTGCACCAGTCCTGAAAGTGTCATCACCTTTTGGACTGAAGAAGGAATTCGCAACAGCAGAGATATCCTTCAGGTCAGCATTGGATTTGTCTGGATATTTTTCTTTGTATGTGTGTTTGAGTAAAAATGCTTGAGCTAACAACTAAATGTACTAGACTACTAAATGTCATGGCACTAGTATGAGAATATTGGCCAAACATAAGTGAGTGTGTGTTCCATGATATGAGTGGTTTAGGATGTCTTATTTTCATACTAAATATTGGCTTTTGAAAGTCGAGTACTACATTTATTGATAACTGCAAGGTTTGCGATGTGGTCAATGTTCTCATATAAAATTAAATCCAAATTTTTGTGCATTATAAGAATAATTCCAGTGTAGTACTTTCCTAAACCCTTTGCAGACTTTGGATTTCTCTTTGGAAGAGCGGCTTAGCCTGGCTGATCTCACTCTTGCCTTGGACAATGAGCTGCTGGTCAGTGGCAATGGCATTCACCAGGCTGCACTCATCTCCTACAAGGATGAGATCCAGTTCCTTCAGTAGGTTTCTGAAACTCCCATCTATTTTATAGCAATTTTTCACAAATTACAGATACATGCACTATATGCCAAAAGTATGTGCACACCTGGTCATCACACCTACATGTGAGCCTTCCTCAAAATGTTGCATCAAAGATGGAAGATTAGAATTTTCTAAAATGTCTTTGTTTGCTATAGTAGTACACTTTACTTAAATGGAACTAAATGGCCCACACCTGTTCCATCACATCTATGCCTCTGTGCACTAAGAAAGCTACACGAAAGCATGGTTTATTAAAGTAGTTTGGAAAATTTGTTAGAACATTGATTGTGCACCAGACCTCCTTGCCTGACATCATTGTCCAACTTCACTAATGTTCTTATGGATAAATGGGCAAATCCCCACAGCAACAATCCAAAATCTAGTTGTAAGCCTTCACAGAAGAGGTTATTCTAGCAGCAAAGGAGGCACTAAATCTGAAAAGAGACGTTGAGTAAGCACACATACAGTAGTAGTGGTCAGGTCTCCATATGCTATTGTTATGTTTTATGCTCTTCACCTAGAGCTGATATAGTGCTTGTATGGCAAATTTTTCCCTGTCTTTGGAGGAATGTTTGTTACACCCTAACCCTAGATCCATATATAGATTCTGAAAATGAAAGGTTCCTGATTGTTAGAGCTTTTGATATCCTTAGGATTGTGTAATCTTCTGATGGGGTGTTTCTTGTATCTGACCATTATTTAGAGCACTGGCAAATCAGGCCTGCCAGGAGAGAGATAAGGCCAAGGCACAATTAGAACTGACTGAGCGTCATAACCTACAGCTGGTCAGGGAGATTGATGACCGCCATGCTACTTTTGGAGTCACTTAATGAGTCTAAGATCAAGTAAGCTCCTTTTATACATGTAGAATATTCAATTAGCTTAAAATCAGTTTATATGTTTACATTTAAAAAAAAAATCTATTAACTTATAAATGTAAAACGCATGTTTCTGTTTGGTTTAGGGATCTGGAGCAGGAGTTCCGGGAAAAGCTAAGTGCCCTGAGAAGTGAAACAGAGCAAGAGAATGAGGTGCTACTTCAGCAGTTGGAGAAGGAGAGAGACAAGTTGAGGGAGGAAATAGAACTTCTCAAAGGTCAAGAAGCCAATTTGCAGGAAGAAGCCACTACTGCCATTACGGTGAGCTATGATTATAGTTAAATTTGAAATTTTTATCTATCTATCTATCTATCTTAAACTATCTATCTATCTATCTAGTATTCTCTCTCTCTCTTGTCAGTCTCTCTTTCTTTGTTTGCATACTGTTCTGGCTTCCTTCATTTAGAAGCTGTTCGCTCATGGTGAGTGGTGTACATTTCTGTGTGGTGTGGTGTCAGGTTAAGTATTTGGCAATCTCACTTGATAGGAGAACAGTCGTCTAGAGGAAGAGAACTGTGCCCTGAAAGGGAAGCTGTCTGAAGCTGAAAGCACCATCTCTAAACTTAAGAAGGATCTAGACCGTATACTGCAGGACAAGGTCAGCAGTTTTGTCTCTTGTTTCCCTCAAATGTGTGAACCTGTTCAACCTTTAATTTTTTAAAGTTAACAATGTGAGTGTTTGTGACTAGTGATATTATTGTGCTTGCTATGATTGACAGTATGAGGGTTTCGATCCAAACAGTGCAGGACTGATAAGTCGAGAGGAGCATCTCTCAGGGATTATAAAGCGGTATGAACTGCAGTGCAGGGTAAGTCTGTTTTTGTGTGCTAATTGGTGCCTTTTAGATGCATATTTTAATGGTGCTCTGTTTGCAGTTTGAAGGTTTAAATGCCTTGGATTTGAATAGAATTTTTGTTTTCATAGTAAATGGTTCTTCTAAAGTTTTAAACATCCTAGCTAAAACTTTAAACTGTAAGAGTTGTTTTAGTAACTCTAATTCTAATTGTGAGCACTTGCTAAAGAAAGTGCACTGCTTTTATGCATCCATTTGAACTTTTCAGATGCTACTGTAATGTTAAAATAAAATGAATTCTTATTCAGTTTTAGTTGGTTTCACTCTAGATTCTGTTGTTTCTATGCTTCTGAGTGATACCATCTGTGTACAACAGGAGCTGCAGGACAGGAATGACGAGTTGAGCTCTGAGCTGGAAGTACTGAAAAATCAAGGTTCAGGAAGGAAAACAAGACAATCAAGGGACAGGTTTTCTGTTCACACCTGGTCTGGCCGCAAAGCACTAACCACCGAGTCTGATTCTGGTAAACTCTATATAAAAAGTGCTTTCTTGATTTTTTTTAAAACAAATTAACTTTTAACAACAGTAGATTCCAGACATTGAGAAATGTTTCAATAAAAAAAAAAACTATATCTATATGCCTTCTAGATGACCCTGAAATAAAAAGAGGCTCTTCTCCTAAAATCAAGAAATGCATTAACAAGAATGGTAAGTTATGATGGAGATGACACTCATTTTCTTAAATGACGGTGGGAAAATTAATGTACACTGAGGATTCATATGTTGACAGCTTTGGGTTCATTGGAAAGTCTAGTCCCCACTGTGAGCATTGAGACAGAGCTTGCAATGGAGCAACTCAAGGAAAGATACAAACAAGAGATCCAAGATCTGAAGATCCAGCTGGAGACCAAGGTAAAAATACAAAATGAAGATGAATACATATTTGCGTATGAAGCAAGGATAAGCATCCATTAACTATTAAATCGTTGTCTGAATGAAGTTGTCTACCTAGATTAACATTTTATTATGCTTTGTATGCTTTGCAGGTAAACTTCTATGAACGTACCATAGAGCTGATGAAGCACAACATGGAAGGTGAGCGTAAGGAGATTGCCCATGGTTTCAGGATTGAAATCAGTGAACTTGAGGAGCAGAAGGCTCTAGCAGAGCAGCGGATTGAACAGCTAAGTCAGAGCTTAGGGAGGTTGGAAGGGGAACTGAAGATTAAGAGTGAAGTCATGGCTTGGGGACCTGAACAGGAGCGCCGAGCTCAGCGGGAGCAGGCAGAACTGGAGCAGAACTACGCCCGTGAGATTGGTAACATTGTGCATCGCCTCACCTCGGAGAAGGATCAGCTGGAAGCGGAGCTTAAGCTGAAAATGGACCAGGAAGTACTACTTGTTAGGTGGGTATGCCCAGGTGTTCTGTGGTCTTAGACTCTGCAGGTGAATCTAAAGATGTGTAGCAGTTGAATTCCAATTTAAATGTACTGTGACAAATTTCAGGTATGACCACAGTAGAGATGGTGCAATAAAGCATCGTCTTGCCTCTTTTGGGAAAACAAGTCAGTAAATGGATTTTTTCACAGGCAATCACTTAACCTTTTAATTAATCTGATTAGCCATTTTAATCTACATTTTTTTTATCTAGCTATTTCACCCAGAATGTATTCCAGTAGCCCAGTGTTCCTGGGATAGGCTCAAGATTCATCTCCACCCTAAGCAGGATAAAGTGGTTACTGAAGATGACTGAATGAACTATTTTCTAGCCAGCTGGATAACTAAAAAGGCCTTTATAGTCTATTTAGCATTAAGCAGTCTCGATAACAATTAACATAATAATGAAATAAAAGTAATCATAATTGCACAGGCCTTACTGATAATCAAGAAGTTTTGTATTTCAGAATTGTTTATAAAAAATTCAGATAGTCCTTTCCCTTTTTATGTAATTCACCTACATTATGCATGCTTCCCCCACTTTAGATTTTTTTTTTTTGTATTTCAGTTTATATCTATATCCTTACTGGTATCCATGGCAATTCCACCATGGCAGATATGCATATATAAAAAGTTAGCACCTTCCTCTGTACTAGGGAGGAGCTGGAGCAACAATTATCACAAATTAAGGCTCAGTTCAGCGAGGCCCAACACAGTTTGCTGCAACAGCTGCATGGTGAGCAAGTTCGGCTGCAGGAACAGACTGAGCAACACTGCAGGGAAATGGGTGCATGGGAGGCTAGAGTGGAAGAACTTGAGCAGGAGGTGCACAAGGAACGCCTTCACAGTGCTGAGCGTTTAGGAGTGCAGCAGGCTCAGATCTGCAACAATGCTGCTTACGAAAGGAAGAAGCTGGAGGAAAAGCACCAGGAAGAGGTTTGGCAGCTGAGGGAGCATATTTGCAAGATGCAAGTTCAGGCTGAACTAAAATGTAGAGCAGAGGAGGAATCACTCTTGTTGCAGAGGCAGTTGGAAGACAAGCTGGAAGAGATGTGTGTTCAACTGGAGGACAACACAATGTCAATGAAGACTCAGGATGCCCTTATACAGAGTCTGACCTCAGAACTGCATGCCAAAGAAAGGGAGATGGATATGAAGAAGGAGAGTGAGCAAAAGCTCCTTGTTAAGGTGTCTCAACTAGAGCACAAACTTAATTTTGAACGTGAAAGGAAGCTTTCTCAACAAAAGGTAGAGAAAAACAAAGAGGAAGCGCTTCTTGGCAAGGTGTCTAAGCTCGAACAGAGACTTGCGAAGGACAAAAAGAGAGAAGAAGAGCTTTTTGCTAAACTTTGTCAGTTGACACAGGATTGGGATCGCATGAAAATTGAATTGGAGATAGTGCAAAATGAAAAGGAAAGAATACAGGGAAACGGCAATAATCTGTCATCTGTACTTAACCATCAACAAAGACAGCTTGACGAGCAAGAGAAGGAACTTAATGAACTTAGAGAAAACTTGGAGAAAACACAGGAGGCATTGAAAAGCAGAGATGAAGATTTGTCACGACAGGATTCTGAGATAAAATCAGTGGAGATGGACAGAGAAGGACTTATGGAGGAACTGATAAGTCAAGGCAATGTCGTGAAGGACCTTCAGGCAAAGTTTCAGAATCTCTCTGAGGACTGGGATCAGTTGAATGATCTTGTACAGAACCTACAGAATGCTCTAAGTAAGGAGCAGAGCTCTGCTACTCAGCTCCGAAGCCTACTAAACTTGGAACAAGAAGAGAAGAGTCACCTTCTGAAAGAGAACTTCAGTTATAGAAACCTCACAGACCAACTCTCTTCCCAGATTGTGGAAATGGAAACAGAATCAGCCAAGCTTACAGAAGAGCTCAAAGAACTGAGATTAGAATTACAGAACAAGGACAAAAAATTATTAGAACTCAGGACTCAGCTGGATGCCAAAGCCAAAGAGCTGGACTTGCTCTGCAATGAAGTACAGCAGAAGATGGAGATGTTTCAAAATGTCAACCGTCTCTCTGATGAGGTACAACTTTTGACCCAGCGACTGGAGGACAAGGAAAAGGAGCTGTGCTCCATGAGAGAAGAGGCAGACAACACCACTAATCAGCTACAGCAGTCTTTGATGGACTCCCAGGCAGACGTTCGTCAGGTGAAGGAAGAATTTGAGTTGGAGAAGGGCCAGATGAAGGGACAGTTACTAGAGATGGAGAGACTGGTCATTGCTCTGGAAACAGTGATGGACCCATCAAGTCCACACAGGTTTGTCATGTTCGGCCCAGTAGTTGACCGAGAGAGAGAACAGATTAATCCACGCTGTGTTGATTTGTTGTTTTGCTTCTACAACATGGATGCAAAGGATCCACTGATGTGTCATGGAATGAAATTCCATTTAACCCTTCACATTTGCATTAATCTTTCATAAATCTGTAACAAGAGTCATCATTTCACTTGCATTTTACTAACTGCTGCATTATTGTTGAATTGCTGCATGGTTTAATTTTACATGAATGACTAACACATTTTAGTAGCAAAATGTGCAGTGCTGCATCTACTCACAACTAATCTTTATTTTTGGTGTTCTTTCTCAATTTTTTTTTTTTTGGTGTGTTTTAATATTCTTTAGATTAGTGACTTTATTTACATTGTCTACTCATGGCCATAGTTTAAAATCCAAACAGAATCTAATATTAAATGTCTGTGAAACATTTTCTTTCTATCTCCAGGGCCAAACTTGATGAGGTTAATTCTGAAAACAGTGCACTGAAGGACAGGTTGGCTGTTTTACACCAGGATGTAATGAGGTTGGAGGAGGAGCTCAACAAAAAGAGGTATCTTTCTTTCGATCTTCCTTTTTCTATTTATTAGATGATGAGGCTAATCTGACTCTCATTAAAGGATGTAACTAATTTTATTGACTTCAAATAAAGGATGTAACTAAGCCTTTATTTAAAATATTACATGACTGTACATTTTCTTTCCCAATCACTTGAGGTAAATAATGTTTTCTCTCTAATCTCCTGAAGTGCAACATCTGTAAAAAATAAATAAATAAATAATACATCATGGAAACTTAATGGATCCTTTTTTAGGAATACTGGGGCATAGATACAAAGCAAAAGATTAAATTACATTCTTCTCCATTCTGTCTAGCAGCGGTATTGAAATAAAAATGGAGCATAAATATCCAAATCTTCTTCACTGTTCCCAATTCATTGTTTCCTTTCTCACTGTGCATTGCACTTTTAGCTCTTGTGTATGTCTTTTTAGATGAAAGTGCTTTCATTTGAATAGAAATTGCCTTTTGGATAATGTCCTTATGATATTTCGCAGCAGATGAGATCAGATTGGTGCAATTGCATGAAGATATGAACCTTACTGTGCTTTTTAATACTTAACTGCCCTTCCAGAAAGAAACTTGAAGACTTGGAAAGAGATTATATAAAAATCCAGGAAGAAGAGGAGAGGTTTCACAAAGAGGCATGATAATTACCTTAATTAAGTTTCTTATATAAACACAAGTTATTGTGTATTATCTCTGTTCCTCATTCAGCTGTGCTTCCTTTTAAAAACAGAACTCTAAGGTCCGAGAAGAGGTTTTGGAGTTAAGTGCCCGAAACTTGCAGCTTAGCAACGACAACGCTGAGTTAAATTCTCGTCTCCAGTCTGACCAAGGCACAGTGCAGATGTTGACTGAAAAACTTTCCCAGGTGTGTCGAGAACAAGAAGAGACAACAGTCTTCATCAAAGAGCTCCAAGATATAAATAGAAGTCTAGAGAAAGAGAAGTTTCAGCTACACGCTAGCCAACAGAATGAAAAAAACTTCCTAGAGAGAGAGTTAAAAGAAGCCAAAGACAAGGTATTTTATTAACTGGACTAAACGTAATAGATTTATATTTTGTAATTTATTTTCCTGTTTTTTTTTTTGTGTTACTGTATTTAAAGGGGGGGGGTTGAGGCAGTTGATTTATACAGATAAACAGTAACAAATTAAACAAATGTCAGCTGTAAATGTAATATTTACTTTATACATATTGCTTGATAGCTTCAACACTTAACAGAGGTTGAGTCTGTTCTGACCAGCCTAACCCTGAAAAACCAAATGCTTCAGCAGAACGAGGAGACCTTGTTAAAAGAAGCAGAAGAACAAAATAAAAAGGTTAGAAGTCTTCTTGTACTTTTTGCTTTCAAAATTGTCAGCAATTATTTTGTACTAAAATAAACTATACTTCTCTACCAGCTTGAAAAACTTCAAGGATGTATTAATACTCTTGAAGGCCAGTCATCACAGCTTCACTCTCAAATTTATTCAATGTGCAAGGAAAAGGAGGCTTACTTACAGGAGATGTCCACACAAGACAGGCTCCTGAAGGAATCTCAAGAGAAGGTGGGGACTGGGGGAAATAACACTTGAAATGAAGCTTGTTTGCTACAACAAGAAGCATTACTGTGCTTTTTTATGAAATCATACTGCTTTTTGTTTCACAGGTTCTGGAGCTTGAAACCAGGATGCATGAATTTGTTAAGGAGAAGGAACACATGCAGCTTGTTCACAGGATGCAGGAAGAGACAGCAGCCAGTGCTCTACAGGAACAACTGCGGAGTGTGCAGGCACAACGTCAAGAGCTTCTTGACAAGGTTAGTCAAATTGAAAAAATGTGAATGTAGTTGAACTCATAAATTGTCTCAAGATGTATACTTGCATTGTATTTCTATCTATGAATATAGATAGATTTTGATAGTCATATTCTAGGATATTTTCATAATACAACTGTATGGTGAGGTTGGTGGCAGGTTCTTTTTTTTTTTTTTTTCTTTGGAGTTATTAAGGCTAGTTCAATAAATTAAACAAATACTTATTTAATTAAATAAATGAATACAATTGCAGTGTTGGTTTTACCTGAATGTACATAACACAAAGGCTGTGTAATATTGGCTTGTTTCTTTTTTTTTTGTAGTTGAAAGATTCAGAGTCTAAGCTGCATGCTCAGGAGTTAGAATTTCAGAGGTTAAAACATGAAAGCCTGACCTTAAGAAACAAACAGGCTGAACTGGAGACCACCAAGCAGGAGGTGGAAGAGCAGGTAAGGACATCCTTGCTGAATTTCATAACCTATTAGTAAGTCATTTTTGTTTAATGTACAGGTCAACCAAATTCAGTTTTTATGATGCATCAATTAAAAAAGACAAAAATGGATCATGTTAATATATTATTTAAACTTTACTATTTCATCAATCATTTAGAATCTATGCTGATAAATTCTCCCCATCATCTTTGATTATACCAAAATGTGTTGGCAAGTCTCTAGTGTCTAATTGGACCTTGAAAAGAGAAGGTCCTTTACAGTAAAACCTGATAAACTCTTTAGACCTGTACCATTCATTCATTGTCTGCCGCTTATCCGAACTATTCTCGGGTCACGGGGAGCCTGTGCCTATCTCGGGCGTCATTGGGCATCAAGGCAGGATACACCTTGGACGGAGTGCCAACCCATCGCAGGGCACACACACTCTCATTCACTCACGCAATCACACACTACGGACAATTTAGAGATGCCAGACCTGTACCATTATAAATTTTTTTAAAAAGTCATTTATATATTGATGCTACATATGATCTATATACTGATCTTAGATTTTAGTTTGAAAGCCTTCCTGCCATCTTTTTAATATTTTGAAGGTGTCTGTGGCTGATTAACAATAAAACAGGACAAGGCTCATATAAAACACCTGAAATAAAAATTCTTTTTTTTTTTCTCTTTTCTTTCATAGGCTTTGAGGGCAAATACTGCTTTATCACTGAGCCAGGCACAGCATGTTCGTGAGGTACAGCAGTTACAGCAACAGATCGACCTCAATACCCAGCAGCAGCTTTCTAACCTACACACTCAACTGGCTGAGGAGCAAAGTAAAACACAGCAGCTGGAGGTACAGCTGCACTCTCAGGCCCAGCAGGCCAGGACTCAACTGAACCTTCAACAGGTAAAATCTAACCCCATCATAACAAGTATATAGCTCCAGTACTAGCACTTTCGATGGCTGCATATCTTGGTCCAGTTGCTTACTAAACAGCGTATTAAAGCAAAACTTTTATTTACCATGGATAAATATTGTAACTTTTTTAATTGGTTAATTTGACTATACCCCTCTAAATCGCATTATTATATATTGCTATGATAAATATTAAAGTACAGCCATTTGAGATGATCACAGTGATGCAACAAGAACATTGCAAGTGTGTGTACTACAATAGTTAAAATTAAACAGTATGTTGAAGTAAATCAATAAGTAACACAGTACACAATAAAAATTAAAATGTTTAATTCCTTTCCCAAGTAAATAAAGTATTGGTAACATGTTCTCATGGGCCTGCAGGGAAGACATGATCCCTGAGCTCTGAGACTTGATAATCAATTGGAAAACTGTAAACATTTGCAAGTCACTTCAGACTTTTATTTATATATATATATATATATATATATATATAACATAAACAGGAGCAGTATGAGAAAGTGATGGAGAACATGCAGGAGCGGATGGACGACGTGGAAACCAAGCTAAAGGCGGTACGTCTGATGCTGCAGGATAAGGTTATCCAGTTGAAGGAGCAGGTGGGTCCATCATGTTCACACCAAATATACGGTCATATTCTTACATTTTGGCTATGGTATTAAGACTGACACGCTCTCCAACATTTCTCCTTATTAGCTGTCTAAGAATGTTAAGTCCGATCTGCTGCTAAAGGACCTCTACATTGAGAATGCTGAGCTCATGAAGGCCCTGCAGATAACTGAGCAGCGGCAGAAAAGTGCAGAGAAGAAATCGTTCCTTTTGGAGGAGAAGGTGACTGCTCTCAACAAACTCCTGCGTAAAATTGCTCCTGTCTCTCTTTCCGCTTAGGATGTCATCCACAAATGTCCTTTAATACAGCACAATCCTTGCTGATTTACAGTACTCCAGACTTAAAACTGACACCACAGGCATAATACTGACAGGGTGTTTTGCTCTAATTGGTGTTAAAGTAGTTTCTATGACTACGAAATGTGACAATTTTTCTAAAAGGCCATAGGGATTTTATGTCTCTTCTGAGACAATCATGTTTAAGTAAAATATTAAGGGGACTTTTGGAATGTAAAAGGTCAAATATAATTGCATCTTGTGAATGGGGGATTCCTTTTAGTGCGTTTATTCTTTGGTAATTTAATCCTTATGTACTGTGTATGGTAAATATTCATTATAAATAGAGAAAAGGTTTCACAGTTGTTTGACTATTTAGAAGTATCAACTCAAATCACAGTATTTTTCACATGTACACTTTTGATACCCAGACTGTCCTTACCCTTGCACAATCATGATGCACTACTGTTCAATCCACTGTGATGTTCATAAATTGTGTTGACAGTCTTGCAAAAGCTGTAATTTTATTGATTCTTCTAAAATATTATTGTATTACCATCATTGCATTTATTTAAAAGTGGAAAAAACTGACCTGATTAAGACATGGCAGCAGTGTGATATTGATGAGATGTACAGTTTGGTAGTAAAAATCACACAGCAAAACACCTGGACACTGATTTGATGAATTCTTTGAATTATTGAAATACATACAATTAACTGACACAAATGTTACATTATAGTGAGTAACTATCATAACCAGCTAGAGAGGACATCACATGTTAAGAAATGACATGTTCCAGTACTCCCTGCCGAATCAGTTGTTCACACTTCCATCGGGGCAGAAAATGCTGTGAGGACAAAAGAGCTCTGTGTAAATGCAATGGGCAGCATGCAATCTGACTTTGAAGTATATGAATTAACTGATGGTGTAATATCAGTCTTACCTGGCTATTCTTCTTCAAGAGAATAACTGTCCCATCATCGATTTCAAACTCCCCATGATCTTTCAGGCAGCGCACCTGGAAAGAGACCGTGAAAAGAAATGTGGAACAGTAGCAGTTTGCAGTTATAAATTATTAAGAAATTATCTGAAACATGTTTGCATTAGAGGCCTATTTATTATAGACATGACTCACCTCAATATACAGACTCTTGGGGGGTTTCATGTCTTGTGTAATGTCTAAACCCTCCTCTCCTCCAAGTGACCTCATGTAAGTGGCCAGTGACTTCTTGTACTGATTAAACCACTCCAACTATAAACAAATGAATGAAAAAGCAACTAGGTGAAAGTTCAAAACAGGAAAATCATGACCCAACCTGGGGTGTTCCTCATTGCTTTAAATGTGCTTCATCTCTTCTTGCATTTCTGTCTTATTTACAGTCCTGCCTCTTATGAGGTGAGGAAGAAATGCAACAGTGGAGTGATGCCAGATGAGAGAGATCTGCCCACTAAAATGTCACTTTAAAGCATTGTCAATCATTGATAACTTGGATGTGGAAACTGCATTGTATGGAAGTATTTTCTGGACTATTTTAGACGGGTTTTTATTTTTGACTGACAGGTTTCTGTGCAAGTCATCGGAAATGTACATGCAGGGGGAATTCCATTTAATTTTTGGCAGTCTCCATCCACCACACAGAAGAAGTAAAATAGCAAACAGGGTACTTGCTATTGCTATTTCAATGAGAAAGTCAAACAAAGACATGAAATTGCAAATCTGTTTTCCATTTGAGATTTGGCAGACACTGTACGTTCGTGTAAACGAAAACGTAAATGGTACTACATGATTTGTATTTTCAATTGAATTGTCATAGTGTACAAGTCCACAAATAAAATGCAACTGTAAGTACTATTTGCAATTAGTTTGGAAAATACGTCCATAGTATTGCCTGTCAAAGGCCATAATGGATCCGAAGAATAATAATAATCAAAACATTACTGTAGGTTTATTAATATACAAGTACATATGAAATGAGCTGATTACTTTGATCAGGTGTGTCGGGAGCAGAGAAAACGCTATTATGTGAAGGGCAGTGGGTACTCCAGGGCTAGCGTTGGTAACATGAAAGTTAAACGATGTAGGATTGATGACTTAAGTAGGCATCAAATTAAAGTATTGGGATATACCCCTGATATTAGTAGCCATAAAAATCAATCACACCTCCTCTGCACACATGTGGAACCGAATTGCTGTGGGCAACACACTTCCATACTCCCATCTGAGAGCACGGATTCGCAGAAGCCGGTCATAACTGTGGAAAAAAATGAGACGGATAAGAGAAAATCCTGAGTTTGGCGAGACAGGATTTTAAGTGAATGACTTACAGGTAGGCCGCAACACAGCGCTGGTTCCTCAACAAGCAGCAATGACGAAACTTGATGGTTGGTATTAGCTCAGTTTTGCCTTCAGTCTTGGCTTCATTCCTTTAAAAAAAAAAAAAAAAAGACATTTCAGAAGCAAGATTGGAGTGGTCTTAAATAGTGAGAAATTGTTTGTTGGAGAGATAAGTACTGTTGCTGTAATACGAGAATATGTTTAAAATCTTACACATCACTTTGGTTTTGCTCATATAAAGCTTTCATTTCTTCAAGTACTTGTCGAATGCCATCTTCCTGTTGAGACAAGACACTTGAGTTGATTAAATGTGCACTGAGACAAGCTTATTGCACATTTTTTCCACATGGTGCCCAAATTTGGGACAGTCCTAAAGACAAACACATTCAGTGTTACCTGTAACTTTGTGACTTTTTTCACAGTCCTAAAACTCAATAAAAGATCTCCAGCTCACATCACAGCTGCATATCAGAGCTGGTTACCCAAGTCAAGAGATGATTGCTCAACCTGCCACCAGTATATGAAGCCTGACTCATGTTGCATGTTCAAGACCCATGTTCCCAACAACCATCACCAATCACTGCTAAACATTGTTCTCAACATCCAATAACTGATAAACAACTGTGGGACACAGAATTTGAGACAAAAATGTTTGCACTTTTAGACTGGCCCCTGACTAGTATTGTCACAGTGATTGACGTGAGAGAGGGAGTATGCTACCGCTGCATTCCTGAGACCACGGACATGGCCACAGATGGCTGCAGCATCAGCAGGATTCGATAATAATAATAATAATTCATTTTATTTATAGGCACCTTTCTAGACAGACACTCGATGTCACCATACAAATTCAAACAAGTAATAAATAATAAAACGAGCGGACTGGACCGATACAATCATCAATAATGCTCACGTGTGCAGCGCACATTTCATATCAGATAAGGTTAAAGAAAGTATTGTTTTTCGTGGGTATGGTTTAAGGTTTGGTTACGTGTCTAAATATTTCTTATGCATGTCCACCTAATCAGAAATTGGAGAACAAGTTAAATGATTTCTCATGTAACGCTAACTTTTTAGCATGTAATTTAGCTAACTGGTAGCTAACAACCGGAGACTAAACAAAGGAAACTGTTTGTGTAATCTCCCTTTCTATAGCTGCCAGAAGCACTCTGCTTTTCTATCAGATAGGTGTAGATGTCAGGCCACTGAACCGGAAAAGGATCAGGGAAATCTTTCTGCCTCCACCTAAGCTCCGCCCACAAAAACGTCACAATGTTTACTAACAGAAAAAGGGTCTATATTAACAACCTTTGCCAATAATCATGACGCACATGTAAATTAGCATGTGACGTCATCGGTCGACTTCGTGAACATGCAGTCGCTATTTTCCCCTGAAGAGAGATCATATTCCCGGATGTGGAGTTTAGTTTAGTGATATTTCTCCACCCAGTGACACCGCAGAGAATTACAAACTCTACAAATGAGTCCTGTTACTCACTCTGAGGTTTGTGCGCCTTGTTTTTTGAGCTACGAGTGAAACATGGCTACAAATGATTGGTTGTGATGAGCACTTAAACCAGAGCTGCATGGTTTTTTGTAATATATGTTGGAACTGTAATACGCTAGGGCAAAACATAAAAAACAGATGGTCTAAGTTGCACCTCTAGCTGTATTAGTAGCTGACTAGTCAGTATTTAGTCAGCATAGTTGAGAGTTAACATGTGAGACAGCAGTGATGTTAGAGAGTTAAAGGTTATATAATAAGCCTGAGCTACACTCACACCTCTCATCTGACAGTGAGATACATACGTTAAAAGCAGGCAGCTGGCCATCACTCATCCGCTGAAGTTCTCTTACAAGTTCAACTGCCTTTTCGCAAAACATAATTCTAAAGCACCTCTTTGCCAAGTTTTACCCACGAAATAACAAGCAAATAAATAGGTTATCTGTTTCGCTACTAGATTTTTCTTGCTATAAAGCCTACTCGTATTACTACACGTACAGCGAACTCGCGACAAGAGACCGTTTTCGCGGCAGAATATGTTGTTTGCGCCATGTGACCACAGTCAGGACTACGGAAAGCCTAGTGGGACAAAACTGAACGCGTCTACCAATCGCTAGGTGTAACGCAGGTATTTGTTATATGCTTGTTTACACAACGGTCCACTGAAAACAGCCTTGCTTATATTCAGTACAACAGCACTCTTTTTTGTGCAATATTCCGAGAAAGCAAAAATACCCAAAATATTTTTTAATAATTCATTACAAATTTTTAAATAACAAAGCTTTTGTGAATGTTACATTGCTACTGTAGTTCCAGGTGAGTGTTCGTTTAAAGCCTGCAATAATGGACATTTCTTTCATTCTCCACAGTTCCAGTAAAATCGAGTAGATTTTTGTTGTAATCACAGCTGTAAATAATGTGCAGCAACCTCTGAGATGAAATAACTTTTCTCCTGGACCCAATGTGGTAGATTCATGTATGGCATACACAAGACTGGTAACAAAGAAAAAGCAAACAAAATAATAAATATTTGATGGTGAAGACATGTTAAGATATCAAACTTATTTATTTGTTTGTTTGTTTGCTTGCTTGCTTGTTTATTCATTCAGTCAGTCAGTTAGTTATTCATATATCTTCAAGAAATATTTTATCCTGTACAGTATGGTGCTGGAGCTGGAGCCAATCATCAACCGAAGGGCATCAAGCACATCTATAGTCAACACATCACTTATAGTTAATTTAGCTTAGCCAATCCACTTGTGTGCATGTTTCTGGGAGGAGGGAACAAACGGAGAACCCGGAGTAACCCACAGGGATACAGGGAGAACATGTGAAACTCTATACACACAGAAAACTGGGCTCAAGATTGACCAGGATCTCTGGAGCTATTTAAGAAAACCACCAGATATCATATAAGCATTTTAACTTCATTTAGAATCCTTGTAATAATGACAAACAGATAAATTTGTATCATACATTTTGTCACAAGAATTGTACTGTAAGTGATTTAATTATGCTTTCAACCATATCCACACTGATATACTGTATATTGCCAATATATTGATGCTACATTAAATAATAGTCTTAATTGCTCTGCTGAGGCTGAATTTGAACACCACTTAATGCACATTGTAGTACAGTATTTGTGAATGCAAACCACATCCTCATCCTCCCCATCCTCAACTAAATGATTTGATATGAATAGTGATTGTGGAACTGTTAAACAAAAAACATAGGGATACTCAAAATGCTGAGAAATTGGGGTGGAGTCTTAGGCAGCTTCTGTTCTTGGGTAATAGTTGAATAGTAGGGAGGAGATGGGGAAAATATGGGTACCAAACTTTGTCTTTGGAGAAAGAGTGAGATTGGGATTTTATAGGAAGTTAACTGGGTAAAGAGTAGAATGAGACACTATGCTACAGCAAGCCACAATGCAGAGACATTTACACACTCAAATACACTTTAGTGTATTTAGGCAATTAGGAAATTTAATCACCAATCTATATACCTGCACCTTTGGGAGGTGGGAGGAGACTGGAAAACCTGGCGGAAACCTGGGTTACAGACAGTAACTGAGCTTAGGATTGAACCATGAGAACTGTGATTTAGCTATGCTACCAACTGCACCACTATGTCCCCCTTTGTATTCATGTATAAATTTTTACTATGAAAATGACCGTAAAAAAGGAATACAAGGCCATAATAAGGTGGATGCTTTATTGAGATGGTATATCTGAAAATTGTGACTATCAGAATTTTACTGGCAGGAAGACAGGGTCTGAAGTATATTCTCTCGCACCAACTTGCTTCCACAGAACATGAATCTGTAACAAAGAAACACAGATATGAGGGTTCTGTGCTGCTTTTGATTATTCTCAGGACTCAGTTACCCTATTCTGTAATCTGCTGGATTTTACAGGATTTGAGAGTTTTCCTCAAAGAGCCTTTTAGCCTTTTATTGTGCCTGGCCCCTCTAGTTATTTATTTATTTTTATAACTGATGTATCATCAGTTATTGTTTGTCATTGCTTTGCTAAAAAAAAACCCTGTCTTGTGCTGGTTGACTGGGTAGGAAGATAAAAAAAAAAACGACTTACATTTTCCGGTCTCGTCCTCTCTGCACTACTACTTTAGTAGCACCAAACTTGGGCAGCAAAGGGTTTATTACATTGTTATTCCATATAAACTTTACATATGTCAATTCATCAATTTCCTTTTCAACATCAATGAGGAGCTCATAGGTACGACCAGGTGACATCATGCCTCTGTAACGAATAAGTCAGAGCTGTTTTAATCCATTATTTCTCAAAATGATCTCAAAGATTAAATAATGTGGTTTATATGTTCTGTATGTTAGAATTGTAATAAAATGTGTTACAGGGTGTATAATGCATACTTGTGAATCTGATACTGGCGAGTATTTCCATTAGTACCATATAAAGCCACTTTGAAGTATCCTGTGATGGTTCGAGAGCCATCAATAGTGACTGTCACCTTATAGCGATAACCTAATAAAAAAAACAGCTTTACTGTCAACAGATATCTGCCAAGTGTTGTTCTTGAAATGCAATCCTACAGGAATTACAGGTTACAACCATTATAGAGTGCTTTAATAGCAAAGTGAAGATTTGTTTGCTTTATAAATGATGGTTCAAAAGTAGTGTTGAACTAGTTCATCTTGTCTGCCATCTAACAGTAAGAATAATGGAAAGTTGGAATGGAAATGGAAAGGAAATTATAAAATATACTGAGCAACATGAACGGTGTGATTCATTTGCTTTTGTGAAAACTTACTATTGGGCCAGATCTTCACATTCAAATTTTGTTTGCTACAAATACAATTACAGCCAGTATGACAATGATTTTATGACTGTGCTTGTACAAGATAAAAATTGAGATAAAGTCAAATTATTAAGATTAAATTATTTTATCTTTTAAAATGTGTCATAAGTTCAAATGTTTTAAAATTACATTTCAACAAGTGCCTAGTTTAACTGCGTTATTATCACAGGGGCATTAGATTTCACATTTCAAAATACATAGACTTCATAAACCCAATGCAAAAATTGACCTGTCAGCGGGCTAAAAAACACCCAAATACTTATAGTTGGTAGTCATTATTTGTTGGTTACAGTTGATGAGTCATGCATTTATTTACACATGTAAGCAGCTATACTGAGTGGGTGGTGTGTGCAAATACGTACGTGAGAAGGGCCGGGCATCGCCTGTGTTCAGGTAGAACTTCATCTTATCCACTCCATTGGGCACTTTAAATTTGTCAGCATGGTGACCCATGAAAGGACATGAACTGGAGGAAGCACATGGAAAGCAATGCCCCTAAAAGATAAATGTATCACAACTCATTTATCTTCAAGAAGAAAGTGTTCCTTGAAAAAGCCTAGTGGCCAAGAGATTTTTCTCTTAAATAATAAAGGAAATAACTCAGAACTGATTTCCAATTTCACTCCTCAGCAGGAAACCTTTCTTCAATCCACTGTAAAAGTGGTAAGACATTGCTAACGTTGTTTTTTTGTTTTTTTTTAAATCCATCCTCATCTTTCATGTGTCTTATATTGCCACTCCATAAATCAGAACGGCTTTTGAGTGTGGGAACAAGCAACTTTATAGCTGCAGTTTACAAAGAGAACAACTAGCAGTCCCTCAGGAGATACAGTCACATGAGCTCCAGTTCTGTGTCTGCTAGAATGTTTTGCTTATCCCAACCTTGGATAAAGTGATATTAGCACAGCCAGCTGCAGAAACAGAGTCCATCAATGGAGGATCTGCCCAAATCAGGCTGTGTACCTTTTCACTAACACTTCAACAAACTCTAAAGTCTGTGATGTCCAGACCTTCTTACGCAATTTTGAGTAATATTTTCAGGTGTTCTTTAGATTAACACTTTTAAGTGGCATAAAAGTAAGTCAGAATAGCATAATTTAGAAACATATATAGTGGCTAAGCAGCTTAGGCTCCTTGCTCAAAAGCCCAGCAGTGGTAGCCCTGGGATTCACATGCACAACCTTTCAGTCACAAGTGCAGAAATTAACTGTAGGGCCTCTTGTCCTATTGTAATCAGGATTTAATTAATAAATTAATTAAATCTTGCTTTTAATGATCTTGCTCAGACTGCATACTTACAGACTCAAACATATCCTTGTTAGAGCAGGGGTATCCTAAAAAGCCTGCAGAGTTTAAGATGCTGTCACTGTAGTACTTGTAGGATCTCAGGTGATTGCAGGCAACAAAGTCACGGGTACCTTATAAAGGGAAAAGAAACAATCACTAATGCATAATTGCAATTATTCATGAAATCAGATTGAGCATCCATATTAAAAGAATGGAATATTATTAATATTGTGCCTCACCTTCCCAAATGCCATCAATGTCCACAATTTGTGAGATTATATTCTTATCACAACCAGGCATGCTTTCTCCTCCATTTGGGTAAAAGTCAAGGTGTCCAACTGCTTGAGACATTCCAAATCCTAAAAGAACATGGAACATTTATCTATATGAATACAGTATGACTTTAGATTTTTAATAGTATACAGCAGAAAGTCACTATATTACTATAATCACTACAGAGTTTTAAAAAAGAGTCCCCTGATGACTGACAAAGAAGGATAGATAGATAGATAGATAGATAGATAGATAGATAGATAGATAGATAGATAGATAGATAGATAGATAGATAGATAGATAGATAGATAGATAGATAGATAGATAGATAGAAGATGTGCTGTACAGTGTTACACAACTAAATTAAGTAAAAATGAAGATGAATGTATCTTATAATAATGGAGGCAAAATAAAATAAAATCAGGATTGTTATAACAGCTAGTCAAATGTACAACAAAATGTGATATGTTTCATTATTAGAAGTTAGTGGATAGCCTTAGCCACAGCAGCTTAACAGCTTAAAGAGAACTAAAATTTACATTTAACATATCTGTCATTTTGCAGTAAGTAAAGAGATTGAGAATCCTTTTTAAAATCTCACCAAGGTAGGGGACCACAGGAAGCGCATCTGAGTGAATGACATCAACAAATAGAGCATCGCTAGGGTCCAGTCTTACCAGAGTAGGACAGCCCTGGAAATAAGGTTCAGCTGGGTCCAAACCTTACAATAAGACCAAAGTGTCTGACAAGATTTTTTAGAAAGACACATTGCAAACTTTCTTAGCTGTATTTACAGATTTTGCAGATATTATAACAAACTGTTAACAATGAGCTCATTTCTTATAATTTCACCTTAATTTTTATGTATCAGTGCTGCCCAGTGGTCATGTAATACCTGTAATTCTTCCCAGCCTCGGTGTCCTTCGACCAGCCTCTGCAGCCAAGTGTGCACCAAGACTGTGACCAATAATATGCACACTTTCAGGGTCCTGCTGGAAATTTTCCTGTAGACATATAAATATATTTAAAAGTGATATTTAAATAAATAAATAAATAAAAGGTTGACCAAAGTGCTAAACCTCAACATATAACATTATTTTATAAAAATGTAAAATTACAAATATAATTGTAATTAATTAATTAATTAATTGTAATAAAAACAACAAGAACAACAAGCTGTTATAAAGCTGTTATTTAATGAATTATGTTTGTTTACTGTATTGAATAAAAACATCACTTAGCATCACAGACATACATAAGGCATTTGTAGGTTATTTCTAACCAACTTATACCTTAAAGATGGAAATCATATAAGCTAACTGAGCGCCGATGACTCGGATGTTATTTACTGCCTGTGTGTACAGCGTTCTTGATCCAGATTTCCAGTCCAGACAAATACAGTTTATATCCTCGATGCTCAGCATAAGCTAAGAGAAGGGTGTCATACATGAAGATACTGAACTCAGTTGAAATAAAAGTTAAAAAAAAAAAGAAGTATTTCTAAAGTACCCAAAAATACTTTAATACAAAAAATAAATAAATATAGTAGCTTTGGTTTTACCTTACACATGTCAATAAGCCAATTCTCATCTCCTTTGTCAATAAATCCATGGGTTATAAAACGGGTCTTTCTGGTTGGCTGATAAGTAGACCTTGCAATAACATCTGCATTTGTACTGATTTCCTGGGAAAAAATTAACCAAATGTATATATGATCTCAAAAGACGTCCATAAATTATCCTATAGAGGCCACCTCTCATTATGAAACTCATTCTTCACAGCATATTATCATATCATATTGCACATTTGTTAATATTACTGCTATTATTATATGAAGTAGCTGCATCTTACTGCAAATTGTTAATGTTAATGCTACCTCTATTATTATCCACAGTTGCATTCAATTTGCACATTGTTAATGTTACTAGGGAAACCTGTTTCATCACCGTGCACATGACAATAAACACTCTGAATCTTGAATCTTGAATAAGTAATTAAAATTACATCACTTTAGTATTCAAACATAAAGGATATTTATCAATGAGTTTATATCACAGACCACAGGTTCCCAAACCTGGCCTTTGAGTACCCTCTGCCCTGCACATTTTAATGTTTTCCCTGCATTAACACACCTACTTCAACCCAGAACGGATTGTTACTGTGCTTTAGACATCCCCACATATGTGTGCCAGTTTTGTACTTTTCACCCCAACTTAGACTTTAAGCAGAATGCAGAAAGTGCACAGTGCTTATTTGCATCAAAATTCAGACTTACCTGGGAGAAATCAGGATTCTGTCTTGTGAAAAGAAGAAAGTGGGCATTGATCTTCTCAGGACTCCATGGTAGGAGTGTGATGGGTCTTTCAATAGTGCCACTCCATGGGATCTCATCAGAAAAGCAGCCAAGCTTGTCATAGCATACCTCCTTACCTGCCAATCAATTCATTCAAATGAAACTTAAAGATTCATTATTCATTCATTGTCTGCCGCTTATCCGATCTATTCTCGGGTCACGGGAAGCCTGTGCCTATCTCAGGCGTCATAGGGCATCAAGGCAGGATACACCCTGGACGGAGTGCCAACCCATCACAGGGCACACACACACTCTCATTCACTCACACAATCACACACTACGGACAATTTAGAGATGCCAATCAACCTACAATGCATGTCTTTGGACTGGGGGAGGAAACCGGAGTACCCGGAGAAAACCCCCAAGGCACGGGGAGAACATGCAAACTCCACACACACGGCGGAGGCCGGAATCGAACTCCCAACCCTGGAGGTGTGAGGCAAACATGCTAACCACCAAGCCACCATGCCCCCCCTAAAGATTCATTATGCAGAAGATTAATACCAGTTTTAATGCTTCATAAGGTTAGTGTCTCTTTTGTAAAATATGTATATTCACTATTAGTCATTTGGCAGCAATGTGGCAATACTTAACTGACGGGCAATTAAATTGGTTTGTTTCTTACCATATGCAGCCCCTACAAGGCAGTTTAAAAGTCCTCCAATCCATAAAAGCCACATCTGAAATCATAAAACAAAACATACTTCAGCAGAATACAAATAAAACCCCATCTATTTGTTCAACACCCAAACTATACAAATACATACTTTAATGATGACAGCGACTTGAGATATTCCTCAGGTCCCTATATATGTGTTTGCATTATCAGTCATGACTGTGGGAAAAGTCCAGGTGAAGAACTGGCACAAGACACTGCACAAACAAACACCTGCTCTATTTCAGGGAATGCTCAAGAGAAAAGACTTTTACATATTATTCTAGCTGAAACAGGGTCATTTTACCCAAATGAACTCTAAATGTAATCAGAAAATGTTAGAAAATTTTATTCCTTTCATATGACAAAATTGGGGTTTTCTATCTATAACTTCCACTGAAATATTAGGAGACTTTATACATACACTTACTATCCACTTGAATAGGCGCACCTGTAATTTTTGAAATTATTAGCCAATCATGTGCAGAAGCACACGCTGTGCATAAAATCTGCCAAGAGCTTCAGTTAATGTTCACATCAAACATCAGACCTGGGAAAAAAGTGGCCAGAATTTAGTTAAACCGTTACTTATAACCGTATCATATTTGTTGGTGCCAAATGGGCTGGTTTGAGTATTACAAGCTTTAATAAATAATTGAATGCTCTAATGAAAACATGAGAGGTTTAGCTGAAGATTTCATCTGTGAAAGAAATGCTTCAATGCTATGAATTGAATTTTTACCTCAGGTTATGGGACTGATGAAGATAATTAATGCTATTGAATAATATTGTTACATATTTGTTTTATTACTTCTTCTTTATGGAAACTGGCCTGTAATATCAAGTAAAACATCATAATGTAAAACTGCACACACTGATATTATCAGAAAGAGTGATGCCTTTTCCTCTGCTGTTGGAACGTAAGGTAATGTTCCCAAATCGCCCAAGTAGTAATCACCTGCTGGGGTAATGATTTACAGCTGGCTTGTTTGATTGTCCTCGAGTTGTTAGGGCCACAAGCCAGTCCCCCAGATAGACTTTAGTTAGATCTTAAAATAGACAGTATTCCTTAACATACTGACAATGACAAGATCTGACATAAGACCTATTTATGGACAGAAAACTGTGAAACTACAGGCGAAACAAATGAATAACTAAGATATGTTTCCTATTTATGACATTCTCACGACACAGCATCCAATGTTTGTTTTTCTTAAGTTGTCACAAAATTAAACACTCACCTTCCTGTACACCTGCACATTCACATAAAGTTATCAGCCAAAGTAGCTAATTATAGCTGATAATGGTGCAGGGGCACAGTGAAAAAATCATGCAGATACAGGTTAAGAGCTGCAAGTAATGTTCACATTATACATCAGAATTAAGTTTAACCTCTGTGATTTTTATCATGGCATGGATGTTGGCACCAATTTCAATAGGCTGATTTGAATATTTTAGAAACTGCTGATCTAGGATTTTCACATACAACAGTCTCTAGAGTTTACAAAGAATGGTGCAAAAACAAAAAACATTGAGCGAGCAACAATGCTATGTGTGGAACAGCTTCTTAATGAGAGAGGTCTGAGGAAAATAGCCAGACTGGTCTGAGCAGACAGGAAGTCTATAATAACTCAAATAATCACTCTTTATAAGTGTGGTGAGCAGAAAGGCATCTCAAAATGCAAAACAAATCCTTGAGTTGATAGGATACGACAACAGAAGACTATATCAGTTTCTCTTCTTTCAGTCAATAACAAGAATCTGAAGCTATCAAGGACACAGACTCACCAAAACTGGACAACTGAAGATTAGTAAAAATAATTTTTTTAAAAAAAGTCTCATTATATATTAACAAGGTGTTTCAGTCTGCAGATTCTCTACACACCAAATGTTTTTTGTTTTTTTTTCAGATCATTCCATGAAAACTCTAAAGACTGTTCTGAGTGAAAATCCAACATCACAGGTTCTGAAATACTCTAACAATAATGCTATGGTTAAAGTCACTGATCACACTATTTCTCCATTCTGATGTTTGATGTAAAAATCAGAAAGGATTTTATGCATTGCGCTGCAGCCACATGATTGGCTGATTAGAGAACTGGATAAATATGCACAGGTATTCCTAATAAAGTAGATGTTGAGTGTATTAGAACTTATAGCAAAGGCCCAACACCGCCAGAATCTCTTGTTTTCAATTGCAGTGAACTGTATCACCAGAAGATGGCAGCAAAGAGTTTTCGATCATTCCACATGGGCTCTTCGAACCGGGGAGCCATTTCCTAACATGGAGTTAATATGATTAAAACATGGAAATATAAAATTAAATAAACTTGTTTTGGTGTATTTTTAAATACACTGCCATGTAATGGTAAACCCGGTCAGTTGGGACGTTTAATGTCCAGGCTAATCCTGTGTGAAAATAGCATAAGCCGAGTGTGGAGATGCACGCCTAGATATTTCATTTAAATCTAGAGAGCATCAGGTGAAGAGTGCTTTCATTTACAATGAGCTGCAAACACATTAGGTTTGTAATTATATATTAATAATTTTGTATCTAGGTACCTATTTTAACTGTTTTATATATATATATATATATATATATATATATATATATATATATATATATATATATATATATATATATATATATATATATATATTCTGTGTGTAGGGGGACTGTGGAATATATATATATATATATTCCACAGTCCCCCTACACACAGAATTATATCATGAGCATTGTTTAAATGCATGCAATAATATTTTTATTGAAGCAACAGAGATTTTTGTTGCAGAATTTTCCATCCAAATACCACATTAGGTCCAAGATAACATTATTTATTGGCCTACTTGTTATTGTTATTTAGGTATTATGCATTGTTAGGTATTCACCTAAACAAGGTTGTAACTATAAGAACTCAGAACTAAATATAACAGCTTAGATAATAGTGAGTTGTGATTTCTATCATTCTAATCAAACTAAAAAGGAAACCACAGATCCCATGATTATGCTGCATTGATGCCTGGAGGTCTTCAGTCTCCACTATGAGAACCACTGCTGAGAAGAGACCTCTCCCAGACCAGGATAAACTTCATCAAGTCCTGCATGGGGTATTATAGGCATTACTGACCTTTCATTGTAACACAGAGGTGATATACTGTATGGAGACAATTTATGTAGAAGGGTTTTATAAATAAACAGGTACGCATGGACATCTCTTCTTTCACTGGGAAAAAACCACCTCACCTTTCTATATAAAACACTGTGATGAGTATTATATGAACCTGTGAGCTGAATGATGTACATCATCAAGAGTTTTAAATACAGAGAAAGCAATATGATTGATATTTTTGGCTGATTTTTTATTCTTATTTATGTTTATGGTATGTGATATAACATTTATACCTATTTCTATTTCTTGCATCTTTTATTTGATCACAAACATAAAGTAAAGAATTGAACATTAACAACAAAGGCAAATGCAGATGTGTTTATATATTTGCCTAATATTTACATATTATAAATGTTACTGCAGTCCTGCCTTTTTTATTACCTGCTGGTTATTTATTTATCAGTGTAACTCATCATAATATAAAATAAAATTCTACATTTATCATATGATTTCGTGTGTGTGTGTGTGTGTGTGTGTGTGTGTGTGTGTGTGTGTGTGTGTGTGTGTGTGTGTGTGTGTGTGTGTACCAGCAAGATAGAGCAGGCTATGGGCTCAAATGGATCCGTTCTGTCTCGGGATTTTGCCTCAGGAATTTTAATCCTGCCACTGCATTACAATCAGAGGATGGTCCCAGGAGATCTATCCAAGGCCACAAGAGGAGAAAGATCTGACTTGCAGATGACCAGAGGTAATGGGAGCAAGACAGATTTATAGAGAAGAAATTCTAGACTATGTGCACAATCTATACATGATGTCTGAATTATATTCATTGTGTGGTATGGCGTCTTGATCATGTCACTTAGTAGTAAAAATAAAAAGGCTAAAACACTGTGCACAAAATGTCATTTCTTTTAAAACTGTGTTTTAAATGGGGATTAAAGGAATTAAAGTAAGCCAAACTATCTCTCTAGAATAATTAACAAGACAAACTGATCAAAAAATACATGGAAACACACAGCATCACCTCAATATAATAGGTGTTTTATGAACTGTTTGCACGAGCATGATTGATTGAAGACAGATGGAACCAAATATGAAGTTTCATCTGTCTATGATCAATTTGTCTTGTTAATAATTCTAGAGAACCATCCAGGCAGACTTTCATTTCTTTAATCCTCATTTAGAACTTTGTATAAAAAGAAATTACATTTCCTCCACAGATTTTTTTTATTTTCAGTACTAATTATCATGATTAAGACACTCTGTTCAGGCTTCAATAACTTTTATCTAAATTTTCATATTAATTTTGTCTTAGTGCCTGGCCCATGACATGATTTTACTGTAACATTGATTAAAAAAATGTAATTAGGCTGAGACCTTAGGCTATGCATGCAATTAGTGAATTAGGGCACTAGATCTTCATATGAAACACCCATATCTTTTTGACTGTGTTATGTAAGATATGACTTTTGATTATGAGTTTTTGATAAAAGGCTTTCATTATTCCATGATTGCAAATCTTCATCCAACAAGTTTCATAATATTCTCTTCTTGTAGTCTTTTTGAGCTAGTTATATCTCAGATATTATTATTACTAACAGCTAAAGTTATAAATGTCAAGTTTGTAATAAAAGAAAAACGTGTTAGTTATTATATTTCTGTGTCGTTGCTTGACACTACACTTTACACTATCTGTATACCAAGTAATCATTTATATATTATTTATATCTAATAATGTTTACTAACTTTTATGTGACTCTCTTTATCTCTCTCTCTCTCTCTCTCTCTCTCTCTCTCTCTCTCTCTCTCTCTCTATATATATATATATATATATATATATATATATATATATATATATATATATATATATATATATATATATATATATATATTGTCTACTGTTTTACTGTTTGTAGCACTATATTTATTAGCGAATCTTGTGTTGTTATAATTAAAGTAAATTGGCTTTGAGTAAGTTTTAATGGTATCCCTCCTAATCTGTATCTTTCAGACAAATAAGCTAACCAAATAAAGATAACCATGTGAAATGGGTTATAGAGGATTAAGCATAAAATGAACATTACAGTGCTAAGGTATAATAGGGTATAATTATTATTTTTTACAATTTTATTTATCATGTATTTAGAATTATTCCCAAGGTATACCATAGCATTATATACCATCTCTATGTAATATGAGTATATTCATTTCTAAACCTAATCTACCAAACAAGTACTACTCATTGGCTCAATCTGAAAATTTGATCTGTACAGGTGACTGAAATCTCTGAGGTGATTGTTACTTCTCTTGCCAGTTCAAAGGGTTTATTGGGCCAGGGTTCATGACTACTGTAAATGCGTCTTCTTTCTAGTTCACAGTCTGCTGTGTGAAGTAAACATCGGAGACGAGAGGATATTTACACTTCAGTGAGATATTGATTCAGAGTGCTGAGAGAGGATCATCAGTGTGACCAAGCCTTGTCTGAGAAAACAGAACACACACACACACACACACACACACACACACACACACACACACACACATGCACGTGCATGCACTCTTTCTGTAACCATTGCAAGCATTTTTTTCTACAAGTGAGTTTGATCTTAGTTCTTGATCTCCCAGTAGTACAGATAGCATAATTTTATCGTTTTATTTTCACTGTTCAGTGTTTTATCAATTGCACACACACTTTCTCACATTCACTGTTAATTACATTAGGCTTCGTTGTCTTTCGATCCCGTCATCTGTGTTATTCTGTTGTGATGCTGGTGTGTTACTTTGTAATAATGGTGACTTTAATATGATTAAATCAATATGCAGAAAAGCTTGAAGATGAGGTAATACTGTACTAATACTTTTTGCACGGTGTGTGTTTTGTTTTTAATAGCAGACACCTTTGTGAAGAATAACACCAAATCAGCAAATAGCTAAAAGAAACATAAATTGATCTTCACTATGTCCAGTCCAGAGTAGATTTGCAGTACGATTTGCAGATTTGTAAGTAGTACTTGATGTAGTTCAGCACAGAGCATAATTACAGATCTTGTTTGATAATTAAAAGTATTCCAATTCATATTCATATTCTAATTTAAAATAATATAACTAAAATTGTCCCACCAAAAAATATTCTCTGTAAACAAGTGGAGAAACTGAAATGAAAGGGAATGTTTCTGTGGACAGCTGAAGGGTCTCAGGTTTAGTTAGGCTGTAGCTGGAATATTGGGTGCTGTGGCACTCTGGAGTGATGCCTCTTATGTGTTTACGTAATGTTGGCCACGTTCCCTCTGAGAGACAAGGCGCAGCACCAAGAATCCCCTCCACCCTCCTGTTACATGGTATTCACGATAAAGTGCTGCTTGCAACTAGGGGAAGACTCTACAAGCGTGTAGGTCAAACAGATCAGTGACGAGTCACCAGGAACATCTATATCTTTCCATCTGCCTTCCATTTCGCCTTCGTTCCTGCTCTATGATGTTGTAATGGAACTTTGGGAACATTGCTATTGCCAACAAGTACAAGGAGAGAACACTCTCTCAGATTTTGTCCTGATGTGATAATTATTTTGCGTGCTAATAGGTTCACTCAGCTCTATATTTGTTTCAGGGTGTTACTCATTAAAACAAATAATTCTTTATTTTCATTTTAATGAGACAAATCAGGCTACACCAAAAAAAAGTTTTTTTTCAACAACTGCACTCTTACATACATTATTTTACAGTCATAGACTCCCTTTTTAGAACACCACACAAAACTATATTCAATGGCTTTTTAGTTACTTTTTTTTTTTTTAAATGAATGTTCTATGTTTAAGCAGAGCTAGAACTTATTTTTACTCTTGAACCTATTTGTCTTTCTTTCAAACTAAGCATTGCTACTTCTTCTGTCTGACAGCAACCTTTGACACGACCTCTTACCCTAGGTGAATGGAATTCACAACAAAGATTAAAATTCCTTTAAAATCCACATTTATCCAGGTTCTGCTCTTGAGGAACATGCTTAAATCATTCTTTAAAATACTACATTTCATAGATATTTTTGTCACATACAAAACAAAAAGCCATTATGTACATCCTTTTGCCTGTACTGCAGACACATGTGCCTCATTGTAGGCTTGTGGCAAATGTATTTTGGACACTTTTCCTTGCAAGGCTTTTCTACCAATGCAGTAAAAAGCATTCCATCCTCTTGTTTGTAATTCACTCTAGTCATGCTGGAGAGAAAAGTTTAGAGATCCACTTGGTCAGTTCAAAAGCCAAGTGTCATGATCAAGTCCTTTGAGTCATGGTCCATTTTGAGTTCATTTCTCTTTTACTTCCTCATGAATCTTATTCCTATGGTCTCAGTCATTTTCAAAAGTTGCATGTTTGAAGCCAGTCCATATTGCTGGTTGATGCCTTTGAATGAAAAAGCAGATTAGATCGGTAGTGGGTTTAAGGACAGGATGGGGATTTTCTCATACAAGCAGAAGAGATTCATACAGGCCGATCGACTGCATACTGGCATGGGCTTAAGTTAGACACAGGGTTTTGCACAGCCGGGTATGCAAAGTTGGTGTGTTGTTTGGCTTTGAGCCGGAGACTAGCCAGGCTGGAGTTACAAGTGTCTCTGTACATGTAGGGGCTGGCCGTGGTGGCGTAGGGGCAGGTGGCCGCTGACACTGCCACTGTGTTGAGCGTAGGGCTGTTCAGATTGTTCAAGTTGCCCAGGTTATTCAGGCCTGATCCTGGCACCCCTGTCACTGCTGAGGGCACCATGGAGGACGCCATGTTCATGGAGGGGATGGAGTTGGGGGGAGAGAACATGGGCTGCGATGACAGGGGGCTAACATTCATAGAGTTAAAGAAAGGGAAGCTTTTGGCTGATAGGGGGCTGCTAGCCAAGCTCTTGGTGGCCCAGTTGTTGTATGAATAGCCAGAGTACATATCGTCATATGGCTGCATGAGTCCATTAAACTGGGCACCAAAGCCATTCTTACACAGTTCAGCCTGCTGGTTCCTCTCCCTCTTTCTCCACTTTGCACGACGGTTTTTAAACCATACCTGGATTAAGAGACAAAGAAAGAAAAAAAGGTCAAAACTACATGCTATATACAGTACGTTTTTAGTTTCAAAATATCTATATATCTAATTTCATCATGTTTAATGTACAATGTATTTTCTTTCTTGCAAGGTATGTGTAACAACCAAAACCAGTTCAAAAACAGCACCTGACCTTGTATTATAATCACTATTACCACTGCCAAATATAATGCATTATTTTGATAGTAAAATACTGCTTATTAAATAAAAAATTTATTATTTTGTGCAGAAAAAGTACATACTTTTGAGTACTGGGACACACTAAGACATTATTTAATAAAACATTGTGAACATTGTTGCCTAGTTACATACACTGTCAACATAAACAAACAGCTCTTTGCAGTTTAGTTTTTTTTTTTTTTTTCATTTATTATACCTTATATAATTTATACTATATGATTTCATTTACCATTTTATTTGATTTATCTTTTCCCACTTCAATTACCCTTCTCTTAAATGAATGTGTAATGCAGTGAAGTAAACATCACAAACCTGCTCCTTCAAAAATCTACCAGAAACAAGAGACCCTCTGGCTACATTTGGGATACTCATTACATACTACAATTTAAGACACTAATTCTAATTCTGGATACTATTTAGGATGGACACGGTGAATTTGGACACAGCACAAATTCAGTCACACAAGAATATTCACTGAGAAACAGCCTCCTATTTAAATTTCATATGACCATGGCTGTGATCAATTCAATCAAACACAACTCAATCTGTTAATTCACTACATTCTAATCATAAATACAAATACAAGTGTACAAACCCATGCATTTATGCATGGCATTAAATTACTACACCTTGTTTAGTTTACTTCTAAATACATTCATATAATTAATGTTTAACTCCTATGGACAAAAAAATTAACATGCAGCAGGAAGACAAAAAATATCCCAATTCCATAGTAAAACTGTAGATCTGGCAATTATAATAATAAGTATATCAATGACAAAATATTATATAAAATAATATTATTTACTTTTTTTAATATTTCAGAAGAAAATTGCACAAGTTAAAGAAGGACAAGTTTTACTTGTAGCCTTTTTTAACCTGCATTAAGGCTGATTAATTAAACTAAATTATTCCCCTATTATGAGCTATGTCAGAGAGAAATGTCGGGAGAGATCTCTCTGCACATTAGTCAAATTTAAAGTTCTATTTTTAGAGGTTGTAGGTGGATTAAAGTTTTAATTGCTAATTTTAAAGGCTAATATTGAATTTAGCTCCACAGAATCTGTTTTCTTAAGCATACAGTGAGTTGAATTGCAAAGGAAATTTAATGGGTAAAACTCCATTTGTTATTCATAATAAAGCAGTGAATATTTGGAAATCCGTCTAATTCTCACTAATAGATGGTCTCTTGATGACATTATGGTTTTAT
Source organism: Hemibagrus guttatus (assembly GCA_033459395.1). Lineage (NCBI taxonomy): Eukaryota > Metazoa > Chordata > Actinopteri > Siluriformes > Bagridae > Hemibagrus > Hemibagrus guttatus. The sequence continues at coordinate 15,153,838 of JAUCMX010000002.1, forward strand.
CTTTCATCTGTCAGATACTAAAAAGAGCAAGTAGAAAAGTTAACTATTACCTGTGACTGAAATCTGTTTGTATGATGCTTTAATACTTCTGGGTGACATTACGGAACTCTTGCTGTAGTAATGAGAAGCTCATTTGCCGAGCAAACAGAGTAATATACCGCATACTTGCATTATGCCATTAGTTTATTTTAAGGGATGTGGAATCCCCCTCTCTTTGAAACATGTTTGCAATGATATCAATGGTGTTTAAGACTTCACAGAAATAACTGAATATCAAATGCTATCTGGATCGCCAGGGTTTCTCTGGTCTTAATTTAGGTTCTCAGCTGTTTCATAATTCACCGAATCAACACTATATCTGCATAAAGTTATATATCAAAACAATAAATTTCTATATTCTTATTCCCAGGACCTAAAAATATACAGCATGCAAAGGCATACAAAAACATACTAAAGCAAACAAACTGCAAGATCATGAAACATCATCTTTATATAGTCCAGTTCAGCTATTTTTAATATATGATGATGAAGTCTTCCATAAAATAGCCAGTGAACAGTAATAGTAACATGACAAAGACTTTCCTGAAAAAAAAAAAAAAACTCTGTCCAGAGTGGCTTTAAAGGTAGCCTAGGTCAGCTTGGCTTCAGGTCAGGGTCATGATTTAGGCTTGGAGAGTGTATTAGGAACACATTGTGATTCAATTGCATAAATCAACATGACAGAAGAAGTATTCAGAATATGTTGCAGAAGCGAATGTCCTGCTAGGATTAGTGGGATACATACAGGGTTCAGGAGGCCACTGATAGACATTAGTACAGGGACAGCGCCAGCCCTGTTGTTCTTTCAAAATAGCCAAGACTGCATGCTATGTGACCTTTCCTCTGTCCAGCATGAATCTGATCCTTTAGATGTCGAACAGGCATGAAGCCAGTGAATGTGCTGTCATCCATCAGTCTAGCAGCCCACCTGCTTTATTCTCTACTACGCTTCAATAACTAAAAATTCTGGCTGAGATTTGAGAGGAATAGCACTGAATTTGCATATGAGTAATAAGTATTTAATTAACATTTAATTAACTTTGTGTTACATTTAAGTGATTTCTGATCATCTGAAACAGTTTATGAACTTATATTTGATCACGTTAGTATTTTATCACTTTACAATTATATGTAAATGTATATGAACTAAAATATAGCATTACAAAATTTTGAACCTGACAATTAAGAAATTCTAAATTGCGCAGCAGTCGTGTTTCCATTTCAATGTCTCTGTATCAAAGACATAATGAGAATAAGCATTTAGAGTAAATTTTCTCCATATGATATAATAGTTGCTCAGTATATATAGATTTTCACTACATTTCAGATCACAAAGCACAAACAAATGCCTGTTTACGTCATCACACAGCTATAAGCATTATTAAGTAGTGTTCCGTTTCTGCAACTCAGAGTGCCAATAAACACATACCCTCACTCTTGCTTCTGTGAGATTTGTCCATACGGCGATTTCCTCTCGTGTGCTCATGTCTGGGTAACGGTTTCTTTGGAAGGTGGCCTCCAGTTCCTGTAGTTGCTGGCTGGTGAAATGTGTCCTCTGCCTGCGCTGCTTCTTCTTCAAAGAGCCGTCCTCAGGGTTTGATTCATCTGTCTGATTCTGATGGGACTTCTCTGTGTCTGCATTAAAAGAAAAAAAATATACTACTGAAATTTAGATTGCTTGCACGGTATTTGCTTATTACAAATTATTTTGCTCCTAGACAATTTAATTTCTGCGTGAAAAAACCTGCATGGGAAAATTGCCTTGTCATGAAAAGTTACCCACCAAGAAACACAAAACAAAGTAAACAGCAAGACCAAACAGCATTTGTTATGTCTGGGGAAAATCCTCCCTCACCAGAGCAGTTCTGCAAATTGAAGACCTCACAGAAGGAGCTAAATTAGCTGGCCACATAATCCCTGGATCAGGCATTAGTGACAGGGCAGGTTTGGAGCTGTTTGGCATGGGCTTAACTGCAGGAGCATTTCTAAATCAGCAAGCTTTCCAACACACCACAATTCTCCATAAATCAGTAGGATATTTTCAGCACATTAATGTGCATTATTAGAAATAGAGAATTTAAAATAGATATATTGTAAATAGAAAAAAATTCAGCCAACCACAATTTTAATATTTTTTTTAACAGATCTGTAAAGTCCTAGACACAAAGATTCACACACACACACACACACACACACACACACACACACACACACACACACACACACACACACAGATTCAAATCATGACTTCCGATAACACAGTCAGCTCTTACAATACACTGCTGAGATTATGACAGGCTCTTCCCCATTAAATGATACTGAATTCTCTTTATTAGGAACTAATAAACTGGAAGACTGCTGGCTTGCTCTGGGGCCTGAAGTCTTGTTATATGTGGATTTATGTGTGTGCCGCATTGCTTGTCACATTTGGCTCCAATTAAATATAAATTTATATCTGCAGCCCCTTGGCTGTCCTTCAGATTACAGCATTAGTGAATATATGTCCCATAAGGGCAGGTCTGAACCTCTCAATTGGCCTACTTAATGATAAAACAAGAAACACAACCCTCCAAAATATCCTAAGTGGCTTTGAATGTGCACTTTGGGATGCAAATGTTTGCATGACGTTTTAAAGCAAGTCAGTGAACCTGACTTGATAGAATGGGCATAGGGATATTTAGGGGATAATCAAAATGATGCACGATGTATTTCTATTGATTATTTTTTATTAGGTGTAATATTTTTTAATATTAGTCCATTTTTTAGTCAATATTAGCCAAATAGCAAAATGAAGATAACAAGATAAGTTACAAGGTTTTTTTTTTAATTACCGAAAAATTTGGCCTCTTGTAAAATTACAAAGCTTCTCTTGCTGCTCTTATTGTTCCATATAAACATATAAACTTATCAGTTCTCAAACTTTTGATTTATGCTTTTGTTTAGAAAAATTAATCACAAAAACTATTGACTGTGTGTTTACTATAACTGTCAGTTAACTGCATTACATGTTACTATTATGTTTCCCTCTGGACATAAACCTGTAATGCTCTTTTTTAAAAATATTTTCATTCCTACTTTAGTCCATCAGTGATCTAGAGTCTTTATAAAAATACTGTATGTAGGCCACTACAATCTCTTATTTGGGAATGAGTGGAAATAATATGATTGTAATATAACATGCTGTTTATGTTCTATTAAAGCTTATGCGTTGATGCAGAGATGGAAAAAAGTTGATTAGATATAGTACGCAACAAAATCTATACCTTTTTGTAAAATTCATAGCACCAAAAAAAAAAAAAAAAAAAAAAAAGTTAAACCTCTGCGCTGAAATGCTGTCAGTATTGTTGTATTGTAGTCGTGTGTTTCAACTATAAACCGCTTAATTACACAGACGACGTGGAAAAGGGTTACTTTTCGACTTTTCGCCGTTAAATCCAATCTCTAAACATTACAGCATGAGACACTGAAAGAAAAATCTGCTACTGAAATTGAATAAGCCATATTTTATGTTAATAATAGGGTCGCGATTATTGAAGCCTGAAGGTGGTTTAGAAACATAATTATCTGATCATCAATAGATCAGAAATAAAATGCAGAAAGTAGCACGAATGTACATTAGATAGGTAATATCCATGGATAGATAATATCTTAAGACATCTCATCCCACAAAGAAAAAGAAAATACAATATCTTAAACGCAAACCTAAATTCTGGTATTCATTTTGTAGAAAACAATCGTAGCTTCGTGTAATTTACCGTCGTGCTCTAACATCATGGTTTATTTTAGCTAAATGTATTTCTGTGACTTCATTGGGGATGTAGACTGTAAATAATCCTGATTTAACAACCGCCTACTTAAAACCAACACTGAAATGGCGACGTCCATAAGCGCATAGTGTCATAGATCATTAAAATATGTGGCATATTATTAGGCCAAACCATATCTGCATGGCAGTAAATGCGCAGGCGTGAAGCAATCACTAATTTATCGTTCTATTTATTGTGCTACATACTGCAGTGTATTGCAGGTTTAGTCGCAGACAACAATACATCCTGGATTCATGCATTTGACTTTTGTAGCATAACTTTGACCTTGGTTATAGTGTTTGTGTGTTTAGGTTAGCTTCATAGACTGACCGCTGTTGTCCTGGCCTTTACACGCCGCGTCGTGTTGCGGAGTGCCGGAGTCGGACAGAGACAGTGCGGGGCTGCGGGCCTCGGCGTCCGCCAGCAGATTAAACTCCATCCCCCCGACCCACAGGATCTGTAAAACACCACAAAACACACAGACTTCCAATGACTTTTAGAACCTTATATTAGAGTATATAAAACTAAATAAAATGTTATTTAAAAAATGTCACAGCGCAATAAGCGACATGAATTCACTGGATTAAATGAAATGATAATTAAAATAAAAAAAGAGATTCTTGAACGAGTGAGGGTTAGTTTATTCTATTGCTTAGGAACAAGCTTGTAAAAAAAATTAATAAAACGAAACAAAACAAAACAAAAAAAAAAATCATGCCATTTGAAGCAAACTTCATGACTGTAGTTCTCTTTCCCGAAAAAAAACTCAGCAATTGATCCTGTATGCTTTAGATAATTACCTTTACCTTCGTTGTTTCTTTAAAACTGTAAAATGAAAATCGTGTTCATTTTTAATATGATCATATCTAGTAATTTGATTAAAAAAAAAGTCAAATAAAAAGAATTTAGTTTATAATATCTGTTCTAGGCTGTGAACCTGTGTGTAATATGTTTATCAATTAAAACATAAAGGCTTAAACCACAATTAATCACAAATCGGCAATATCAAATAATGAGCTTGAAACAATTAATAGAGAATATACTTTTCTTAAACAACAGCAATACCCACAATTGTATACTTTAAACAAAGACTATAATCGAACGAGGCCTGTTTTCTAAAAGTATACAAAATTTTAGAGCACCTTAAAGAGAGAGAGAGAGAGAGAGAGAGAGAGAGAGAGAGAGAGAGAGAGAGAGAGAGAGAGAGAGAGAGAGAGAGATGCTCCTTCTACCATTTTACAAGATGCAATCCTTTTATGGAAGCTGCGCCATAATCAAACAAAACCAACAAACCTATAAACATAATTAATCTTTATATTTATAAGAGAAAAGACTGTCTAATTAATGTGTCTAAAAAACACTTTTGTAGGACGAAGCGCAAATCCATGACACCGTAATAGAAACTAAAATAACAGCTCGTTTATTTATACAACAGCAGTTAACACCTTACATATGAGAGAATCACTCCCTTAAACACGCGGCCTGCTATAACCTCTGAAGTGGCCTAATGTTCCAGTGTCGCATATAGGCTGCCAAAAAACGAGAGGGGAAGACAATAATAATATAAACCTCCTTAGAGTGCAGTCTCTCCATCTTCCTGGAAAAGAGCAAGAGAGTGCCCAAGGATGTAAATGCCAGGATCCAGATAATTATAATTCGTCTTTTAATTGTGGATCTGAATAAAGTAGCTGTTAATCTGTAAAACTAAAATGATAAATTCGAATAAATATCTTTCATTAACCAAAGCATTATTTTAAATTAACTAGACTTCCAAAATATTTCAATATGATGCACATTAAAATATTCAACAATGTGACTGAATATAACCCACAGCTAAATATCACAGCTAAATAAAGATCATTTTGTATGATCAAAAAACATAGAGAACATCTTTACACCTTACCCTGGTGTTTAATCCTGAATAGAAAGTCAGCATCCTTTTGTAAAAATAGAAATGCAGAACTAAACATTTACTAATCTAAGCATATCCCCACCAAACCCCTTCTCATCAGACATGGATCAGCAAATGCAAAATGTAAATTAAAGGACATGAATTCCTCTATAATATCATATCGATTTCTATTACATTAGACAGAGATATTAGGCATTGAATACATATTATTATTATTATTATTATTATTATTATTATTATTATTATTATTATTATTATTATTATTATTATTATAGGGCACAACGCAGTTCAGCGCAGTTAACATGTAATGATTCAATGTTAATATCTATCTATCTATCTATCTATCTATCTATCTATCTATCTATCTATCTATCTATCTATCTATCTATCTATCTATCTATCTATCTATCTATCTACGTATTTATATTTTTTAAACTTTTTCATAAATATGTAGTTCATATCTGTTGTCTACTGATATATACACCATTTATAAAATATGTCTATTTCTTGTGTGTTCAACTGTATTGATGTGTCATTCACTTAAACGGTGTGTATGGACAGTATGTCCTAGATATAGTGTAATAGAATATGTTCTTCTATTGTAGAGCATTGACCGGGGTGTGTGTGTGTGTGTGTGTGTGTGTGTGTGTGTGTGTGTGTGTGTGTGTGTGTGTGTGTGTGTGTGTTGGGGGGGCGGTAGCGAGAAAAAACTCTTGAAACAAGTGCCAACTATTATCTCTGAGAGTGAAACCTCCTAAAGCTTTAGAAAACCTGTAACAGGAACGCACTTTGCCCAGTCAGACACTCGCATTTTAGAAAGCTTAAAAACTCAAAACAGCAAAAAGATAAACAATACCCGGTTTGTCGGTAAAATATTAAGAACGCTTCATTCAATGCATATAAATACAAACCATGAATTGTGATGAATGGCTAGAATGAATGAATAGGGATTTGTTCAAACACTTAGCTACAGATATATTGTCATATAAGTTATTATTTTTGATTACTTTATTGATTTATTTTGACGGAGCAAGGTGTCATGCACTTCCTCGGGTGAAGACACAACATTCACATATTTAACATGTTGTTAATATGACCCTTTGGGGGGCATAATAATAATAATAATAACAATAATAATAACAATAATAATATTAATAATAATAATAATAATAATAATAATAATAATAATAATAATAATAATAATAATAATAATAATAATAATGGAAGAAGAAGAATTATGGCAAATAAATACGCTAAATATTTTTCTTTGTTAAATCTAGTTTAATGGTAAAGTTAAATAATTGCACAGCGTCTCCAACATTAAACAAATATCCTGATTAAGATGTTAGGGCACTCCAAGCTCCAAGTATTTTATAGGCGGTATTATAATCCACATCACCATTTGGTATTCAGTAGCCGGCCACTTTTATTAGAATAATTGTAATGGTTTCCACTGAGCTGGACTTGCGCACGTTTCACGCTTGATTTTTACAACTTGCCAATAATACAGCCATTAACTACACTTCCAGTAAGTTTATATTCAATACCTTTAAGTGCTGAACCTAAGAAACCTTCAGGCGTAAATGTTCTAAGCGTTTACATAAGGTACTTCTGCTTTTCTTTCACCACTTCTCAGCGCGGATTTTGACAATAATTTGCATAAGCAAAGCACTGGTTTTCTTGCATAAGTTAAAAAGCAGCTTGCGTAAAAAAAAAAAAAGGAAAATAAACATGTAGCTTAGTCCAAATTGATACGTCTAGCCGTTGGTTTCAACAAATGCATCTCAGAGTGAGATATTAGTGCCATGTATTACTCAAGAAGTTTACAGACGCGAAATCTACATGGCGATTTCGTTAAAAAAAAAAAAAAAAAAGAATAAAGAAAAAAGAAAAGATATACGAGCAGAGAAAATAATAGAGGGGGAAATCCTCTAATTTTTCTAGAGATTGTTGAGTCCATCTGTTGGTTCGGCCAAGGCAGAATAAGCACATTTCCATTGGCAGCGTTATTAGGCTGGGAATTATTCATAAACGCGTCCAGAATTAATTCCCTGGATTAAGAGTTGATTAAGATGTGTGTCACTTTGCTGTCTGAGAACTTATTAAGGGCCCACTCGAGCAGGCGGCAGATGGAATTTCTACCCAATGTTTGTAGATGTTAATTTCCACCCTCCTAACATCCATTTGCATTTGCCTGTGTGTGTTAAAGCTGCAGCTCTACATAGCCGTGAACTAGGAGATGCACAGCTAGCAATATAACACCGCCAATGTTTATTCACGCAGTTTTAATCTTTGTGCTGGGATACAGATGTTTTTGCCGTAGAGACGTTAAACACCACAGACCAAAAAAAACCCAAAACATCAAAACATTGCAAATGCGGATTCAGTTTTTTTTTAATGGGAAAGGGATTGAGTGGTAGTGAAATATAATCTACACAAAACTGTTACTGTATTCCAACCTATTTTAGCTTTCTGATGAATCTGAACTTGAAACTCAGCCCAGTTTACTGGACGTTTTCTAGCCTAACGTATAGGTTTGTGCTCATTGCATCGCAAGATCTTGGCGCAAATGTCACGAAAGGTTAGTTTCAACAAGAAATTGTTATTATTTGTGAATTTATTCATAGTATTTCCTAAATTCTACTTTACAATGCTGTGTTCTGTAGCCCGATGAGAAGCCCATCCCAATCCAGGGAAAACTGATGGGCCACAGTTGAGCTCGAGCTGACAGGGATTTATTCATTACGTCACGCATGATAATGTCCACGAGGTCGCTTAGCCCTCGCGTGAAAGCTTAAACAGGCCCGACGCGTACTATGTCCATCCTGTGTCCAGACTACCACAACTACACTCCATCTAAACTCAGCCACATGTGGCTTCTAGTAAAGGTTCATTTATAAAACCTGACCCCTTTCAGAAAATTCGGCACTTTCACAATCTAGATATTTGTGCATTTTATGTATAATTAGTTTACATGGTACGAGTTTGGAAATGGTATATTTATAATATTCTTTAAGTAATATAAATGGGGAATTCGCTAAATAGGCAAAGAACATTGCTTTTCGTTACAAGCCTAAACCTTAAGCAGACCTATTCAAGTGTTAAAGCCTTTCTTAAAATAATTTACAATATCAGTGGATTTGTAATAATTCGCCTCAATTCTACAAATAAATAAGCTGTCGTATATTAAAAATACTAATGTAATATTATTGTAGTCTATATTTATTTTCCATATGTCCAGTTATTATTGGCTATTTTGTGTACAGCTTGACTATTCCGCACAATATATTAAACAGTTCAGAAAAGTCCAAATAAAAAAAAACAAACAGAAAACGCATATACACAAAGCAGATCCATTATTATGTCTTTTAATCCAATATTTTATTTTGTTTGCAGTGTAGGTGGTAATAAGACCTATAGCATAAGTTTGATATCAGATTATTGTCAACTGTACATGCATCTTTAATGACTGAAACTATATTAATACACACATGAACACGATAAAATACAGCCGGAATAAACAGTATAACAGGTTTGTAGTTGAAGTTGATTATTAATTTACAATCACTTAAACAGCAGACGATTCGTGGATGAACATGATTGAATTTAGGTATATAATGGTGATTTCTGAAAATGTCATTAGATGCCTGACATGTAGCAGCCACAATTATCATGTTATTTCAGTTTGGGTCCAAATCCAACCTGTCTACTGATGTGTGGCATTTTAATGCTGACCCGAAAGAGACTCATATTAAGTTCTAGTCCATATCATGCCTGAGACGCGGTTTTTGCCAGATGGGGTTATGGCTGTATCCTGACAAGCAGATACGGATGCAGTGACCATACAGTAGCGGGCCAGATGAAACTAGAAACTGGACCAGCACTAGTCCACAACTCATGTGCTATTTGTAAGGCCCATAACTATAATTACACCAGAATAAATGTTCTGAAATGATGATACGCATGATGGAGTCCGCACAAATATCAAACTTGATCTTTATTTTTTATATATTTATTAGGGTTTCAAAATTATTATTCAAATTGAAGTCACCCCGACTGTTATGTTGACGCAGTAATTAACTCCGATTATAAATTCAGCAGCATCCTAACATCATTTGAACAAGTTTGGACCTAGCCGGAGTCTTGGAATAAGCTCTATACAATTTGTGTTCATTTTAAACGATTTACAATTGAAATGAGTTCAAGCAATAAGGCTGAAACGATGCATTTAATGTATAGCGTAGATGTATATACAGAATTTGCGCATTTCAGATCAGGCCCTAGATCATCATGACTGCTTTACAGTGATGATGAAGGCATGCTGTTTGTCTTTCTTGCTCCCGGGTTACGGCCATGTAAAGGGAGCTCCACATCACACGCAGGCTAGACGCGCTTGTAGTGGAGAATTTAAAAGCTTTCACTTTATAACACGCTTCTCTCTGCATGTCTAACAGCGCTCTTTACCTTACCACTGTGCAGTTTTCAATATAGATTGTAGCTTTGACTTACGTTAAATACCTCTTTGGTAGAAGTAATCCCCGAAAAATGCAACTTTGTTGTGGCTGAGCTGCTGTCCTGAAATGATGTGCCGATCAACCGTCATGAAGAAAGTTCCCTGGACTGCAAAAAGATGAGAAAGCTCACGTTTCCTTATCTGACATTTGTCTGTCATGAAGAGTGCTGGAAAGAGTGAAGGCTCGATCCCCACACGCAGAGAGGGACTGACTTTATGCTAAAGCTTGTGCGACAGGTCCGCGGCAGAAAGGACTGCCCACCCCCCCTCTCTCTCTCTCTCTCTCTCTCTCTCTCTCTCTCTCTCTCTCTCTCTCTCTCTCTCTCTCTCTCTCTCTCTCTCTCTCTCTCTCTCTCTCTCTAGATGTATGCTGTGCCTATACCCTAAACCTAGTTTTAGTTTACTTAAAAGAAATCTTTTTTCCTTTTTCCAAAACATACCCAGCAGTGTTTGACAAAAAAGAGAAAAAGAACAAAAAAAAAAACCCCAGCAATTTTCCAGCCAAATGTTCACACAAGATCAAAACTATCACATATTCATATCATTATAAAGGTATTTGATCTCTATTAAAAGATAAAGCATGCACCCACACATTCAGCTGCTCGTCACACTCAAAGCGCTAATTGAAATAATTCAGATGATTCTCCAAAAGTCCTGGTTTTCAGCCAGACTTCTCAGGTAGCCCACACAAGAGGAGCACTCGTAGGACATACAAGGCATTTTACACACAATTGTTAGTTTTTGAAACCTTTGCCATTACCATTGAAAGCCTTCTTATGTATAGGGTGTGTGCCATTTTAGTATTAATGTAGTGAATTACTTGAGACTATAAAAAAGATCCATTTGTAGAAATAGTCCAGGTCCAAGTTATGACTGAGCGTGTAGGAACACGTAAGAATCGTCAGACTATTGGCAGAACGACGAAAGCCTCCAGGACTTTGACATTTATACCTTAAAAATGCATATGCTATAAAAGACAGTTCTCACACACTGTGCAGTGCATGGTTCCCAGTAATTATCACAAGGTATATTAAGGGCATGGTATTGCGTGTCTTCCTTGCAAATTCTCATTCAACTTCAATCAGTGAAAAAGTATTTGATTAATTAATGGTAATTTCTCATAGCCTATATATTAAAAAAAAAAAATGCTATTCATTAGGTTATTTAGGTGTTCGTTTTCAATTATAAAACACTGAAACAGACCATGTAAGGTAATTCCTTGCACCTGATAGGTATCTTCAAAACGGAGCTATGGGCTTTCTGGACTGTTTGCAAAAACGCACTTGGCTTAAATTGGTTCATTAGCAGCTTGTACTTGGTTTATTTTGTTTTAAAATATTGTTCAGGAATCCTTTAGGTTGACACATTAAAAATTCAGATTTGAATTTGTCATAGATAGGTTTAATGGGTAAGCCATATTGTAAATAGGATATGTTCCAAAATAAAAAATTAACCCTGAATGTCACCAAGAATCATTGGGCCTCATTTATCAAGCTGGATTTAGCAAGCAGTTGAAGGTTAAGGGCCTTGCTCAAGGGCCCACCAGTAACAGATTGGCAGTGCTGGGTTCCAATCAGTAGTCAAACTTCTTAAACACAATGCTATGATTGCCCTCAATGCCTGCTTTATTAGGAACACCTGAATAACTGCTGATCTTCAGCTGTCTAGATTCATTGCACCTATTCCTAACGTAACCTCAGATGTCTCTTCTTAGCTGACAGGAGTGGAACCTGATGTGGTCTTCTGCTGTTGTAGCCCATCTGCCTCATGGTTTGATGTATTGGGCATTCTGAGATGATTTTCTGTTCTGTTGAGAATGCTTATTTGAGTTACTATAGCCTTGCTGTCAGTGCAAACCAGTTTGGCCATTCTCTTCTGGCTGCTTTTATCAACGAGGCGTTTCCACTTACAGAACTGCTGCTCGCAAGATGTTGTGCTGTGTAAACACTATACATGGTTGTATTTGAAAATCCACGGAAAACAGCAGTTTCTAAAATACGGACACTTTGAAATCATTTGTGCCTTGAATTTGATTTGGTAGTATGGGTGAGATTGACAATTATCAATACATGCACATGAGTACCAAGAAAATCATCACCACCAAAACTTTTCTAACTCTGGCATTAATTATTTAGTTCAGCTTGGCCTACAAATATATTTATGCTCAACTTAACTAAAAGATTGACCAATTACAATTTGTTGTATTTGTTCTGTAGCTATATGTTGTTATGTTGCTTTATGTAGCACCAGGGTCCTGGAGAAATGTTGTCTCATTTCACTATGTACTGCGACAGCTATATATGGTTGAAATGACAATAAAAGCTTCTTGGCTTGAATTGTGTTTTGTGGTCGGTTGAATTCAGAAGAACCTTTTTGGCTATGCAGGAAAAAAACACCTGATATGGAAAACTATGCTGCTTATAATATTGTTGATTTGACAGTATTCTAGTCGGTCTAGTGCTAGGCAGCTGTACTCTCTTGGATATTTTGTGACTATATAGCCAATATGGTGGACACATGAGCACCATACCCATATGTGAGCCTTTCTCAAACTGTTATCAGGAAGTTGTTAGCACACAATTATGTAGAGTGGTTTGTATTCTTTAGCCTTATTTAACACTAACACTGGCTGAGAACAGCCATGGTACCAAATCTAGTGGAAAGCCCTCCCAAAAAAGTGGAGAGTCCCTGGTTAGATCCTGAACTCAGCTTAGTGTTTGTGTGCAGTAGCTCTGCATGTTCTCCCTGTGACAGTGTGGTTTTTCTCCGGGTTGTCTGTTTTCCCCTGACCTCCCAAAAACATGCCAGTAGGTGGATTGGTTTGAATGTACACTATATTGCCAAAAGTTTTGGGACACCCCTCCAAATCATTGAATTGGGGTATTGTTTTTCAGGGGTTGGGATTGGCCACTTAGTTCCAGTGAAAGGAACTTTATATGCTTCAGCATGCCAAGACATATTGGACAATTTCATCCTCCCAACTTTGTGGGAACAGTTTGGGGATGACCCCTTCCTGTTACAACATAACTGTGCACCAGTGCACAAAGCAAGATCCATAAAGACATGGATGAGCGAGTTTGGTGTGGAGGAACTTGACTGGCCTGCACAGAGTCCTGACCTCAATCCGATAGAACACCTTTGGGACGAATTAGAGCAGAGACTGAGAGCAGGCCAAAACTGGGACATCTACCTTTACATGCACATGAATGTAATATAGAGTTGGTCTGCCATTTGCAGCTATAACAGCTTCAATTCTTCTGGGAAGGCTTTCCACAAGATTTAGAAGTGTATTTATGAGAATTTTTGACCATTCCTCTAGAAGTGCATTTGTGAGGTCAGGCACTAATGTTGGATGAGAAGGTCTGTCTCCCAGTCTCTGCTCTAATTCTTCCCAAAGGTGTTCTATCAGGTTGGACCTTGATTTGTGCACTGGTGTGCAGTCATGTTGAAACAGGAAGGGGCCATCCTCAATCTGTTCCGACAAAGTTGGAAGCATCAAGCCCCAAAACGTTTGGCAATATAGTGTACGTGTGCATGACCAGGATAAAGTAGCTATTAAAGATGAAATTAGGTAAAATATTTTAAAAAGGTTTTGAATTGTGAATAGTTCATAACATAATATGGGTTCACCACTGTGAGAAAGTATCACTGGCTGTGCACCAGTTCACCAGCTACTCAGTCGGACGCAAATCCGAGCTAATTACAAAACTAGATAAAGTGATACTAAGATCATTTTAATGCATTCATATCCTAAAAGACTAGAGACTAAAGATGGTTTATGTTATTTGGAAAAGGCAGCGCATTGGCCTGCTTTACGTGAATAGCTGACATTTATTCTACAGCTTGTTTATCTCATATTAACCAATTAACAGGCAACAAGCTAACTCTCACCAGCCACTGACAAGAATGTAGCCGTGACGTCAGAGCGAGTGCCTGCTGCGACCCTTTCGTCACTGACGTTCAACCTAGCTTAGTGGATTCGTGGCATGTTGCAGTAATCCCGCCTTTAATTTGTCAAATAAAATAATTCGACATTATCGCTTCATATTTGTTTGAAACGTTCATGTTCTTACGGGTTTGAGTCATTCATATACATTCTTTAGGAATATATGCATGTTTAAAAGCTGTGTTATAAACATCAGACGGAAGAGAAACAGTGCATGCGATTGGTTGAAAAAGGGGATCGTGTCAGATGAAAACATCAAGCTAGTTTGCACTTCACGCTTTTCCACGTCAGTAAGTTTACTTGCACGACCGGCTTGCTAACCGTAGCGACGTTAAATAGCGTTAAAGCGTCACACAAAGCGGAATAACCTGGGCATGACGTGAAATACCTTAAATGTAAGACTGTATTTTCATTAGTTTGTGCGGTGTCATTTCTTTAATGTGCGTCGTGGCAACAAGCATTTACATTTACATTCAGTAGGAAGTTAGCTAGTTAGCTTGCCATAGCCATTGAACGCCATTTTGGATTCGCATCTGTACAGGTAATGCATTTTGTGTTCACTTTGACAGTTAGGCATGTACATAATTAATGGACACCATCGTGTGTCTCGTACAACTCATTTTGGGAAAAATTGCTTCACTGTATAGACATTGTTTAGTAGCTCTTTTTTAAGTTATTACCACAGCTAAATATCTAGCATGCCGACTAGCTAGTGCGTTAGGACGAAATCTATCAAACTACACTGTTAATGTTGTTGTATTTATACAGAGCACGCATAGCCAGCAAGCAGGCTTACTGGAGGGCAGAACTGGGTTTATGCTGTAGAAGACGATAAGTAGACGTGTCCGTACTGAGCTATATGTGTCGGCGGTCAAAACAGGCCAGTTAAGCTGCAGCTAGCTTATTAAACTTTCTGTTAGCCTTGCAGAATCTCCTCATGGGTTTATCTCACTAGATATCATATCTGCTATTTTTCTGAACCTGTACGTTGTAGCCCTGTATAACCTGCTGGCAATTAAAAGGCAGGCTAAATAACACACAAGTAATTAAGGTTATTAGTTTTCTGACACACTCATAAATAAAGGTACCAGATTGTATGTTTCCTTGTCACAAATACCCTCTTGGGTACATATTTCTGTACCTTTAGTGTGTATCTTTCACCTGATGAGGTTTATGTGGTGTAGTTTTGAGTAAAGGTTGCACGATACATGAAAGGTCCAAGTATGCATCATAAATTATCTGAAATGTACGTTAGACATGTTTACTGGTGCACAGTAAAGTTAAATGGTTCAAACATAGTGCTAAGGAAAAGTCCAACTTTGGTACCTTTTATTTTTGATGTAATCTATTATTAGCATTGACAGCATGTTTAATTCTGTGTGTATGGGGCAGTGGTGAATCAAGTGGTTAGGGCTCTGGGTTGTTGACCACCAAGCTGCCACTGTTGGGCCCTTGAACAAGGCTCTTAACTCTCTCTGCTCCAGGAGGGCTGTATCATAGCTGCCCCTGATACCTGACTTAACTAGTCATCTAATTAACAGCCCTTACTTGTGGGTGTGTTATAGCAGGGATAATACTGAAATGTGAAGGACAGAGAGTGCTTCAGGACCATCATTGGGAACCTGTGACTTAATAAAGTGCTATGTTTTAAATTGATTATTTCTTGCAACAAAAGGCATAATGTTTATTTTATGTTGAACTGTTCCTGATGCGGGGGTCACGGTGGCTTAGTGGTTAGCACGTTTGCCTCACACCTCCAGGGTTGGGGGTTCGATTCCCGCCTCCGCCATGTGTGTGTGGAGTTTGCATGTTCTCCCCGTGCCTCGGGGGTTTCCTCCGGGTGCTCTGGTTTCCTCCCCCGGTCCAAAGACATGCATGGTAGGTTGATTGGCATCTCTAAATTGTCCGTAGTGTGTGATTGTGTGAGTGAATGAGAGTGTGTGTGTGCCCTGCGATGGGTTGGCACTCCGTCCAGGGTGTATCCTGCCTTGATGCCCAATGACGCCTGAGATAGGCACAGGCTCCCCGTGACCCGAGTGTAGTTCGGATAAGCGGCAGACAATGAATGAATAAATGTTTCTGATGCTGACAGATGGCAGCCTCACAGATGCACATTGACAGTATAGCTCATTTGCTAATGGAAACAATGTGGGTCTTTGGAATTAGTAGTGTTCTGTCCAGTGGAAAAGTGGAGCTCTAGAGGAGTTGGACAATGAAACTGAAGCACCTGAGTTTAGACCACAATAATTTATTAGTGTGACGTAGGACCCTTTTTGTAGCCAATACAGCATCAAGACCAGGTGGATTTTGAGCCTCTTGCAGAATAGCGGCCAGGTCACTACATGATGCTCGTAGAGGATAACGTTTCCTGACTCGCTCCTCCAAAACACCACAAAGGGGCTCCATTATATTCAGATCTGGTGACTGTGAAGTCAGTGGGAGATGTTCACTGGCCCACTCTGTCACCCGTCTTGCATCATCCTTGCACCACCATCACAGTCAGTAATTCTTTGCGGTGACATGCCAATAGCTCAAGTAGTGGGCCTAGGGAATGGCATGATATTGCAGCCCAAGTGGTAAAGTGGTGAACTTCTTTGGGCCTTCTCTATATTGTTATACTCTTGAATGTGGAAAAAGACAGTGGACTTGTCAAAGAACAACACGTTTCACCTTGTTCACAGTTCAAGATTTCCACTGCTGGCACCATTGAAACCGAAGTTTGTCATTGGCATGAGTAAAGATAGGTCACTTGTGGGTCAATATTGACCCTCTGTAGCTCCTAGCTTAACAGTTTTGGTGGAAACAGGAGAATAGAGGTGCACATTTAATTCTGCAGTGAGTCAGGCGGTTGTGGTTTTATGGTTTTTTGGTTACAGTCTGGTATAGTACTTGGACATCCCTTCCAGACAGCTTCGTCTTGCATCGACAGTTGCTTTTATTGGATGTGGTTTGTGGTGGTATGTCGACATTACTCTGGATACTGTGGCACTTGATTGACCACCAGACTTGCTGTTGTGGTCACAGATGCGGCAGCAAGATGTGCCCCAACAATTTGTCTTCTTTTGACTCTAGTATGTCTCCCATTATGTTGAGTGAATTGCTATATTTTATGTACAGCTGTTCTATTGCTCTGCTAATTCCTTATGCTCCTCATGCTTCTACATACGAATGTGAAGTCAGTGAAGACTGGCCATCAGGCTGCACAAATATAGGCATGACACTATAACATTTAACACATTTTATACTATTTAACACTATAGTAGCCTGATACCCCTTCAACAGTGCTGACTTGTATTATGCTGCATTCATCTTACCCCAAAAGTGGGAAGTTGGAGCCTAGAAGGAAGTTATTTTTGAGGGTTAAAACGTGGATGCCAACCTTTGTCTTTTTTTAGCAACAAGTTATCCAGCAACCTGTTATGAGTGGTGTTTATTTACCTCCTCAAAATGGCAAAAAGTATAATCAGTGTTATAGATTTAAAATGTGTGAATATATCTCGCTGTTTATTGAGCTAAAGCAAATACTTGCATTATACAGGGTCACCCATTTAAAGGTAAGAAGTTCTACTTAGTTGAATTCTGAAGCTGTGAGCAGCCATGTTATTGGACATCACTTGATGAAATTGGAGGAACTCAAACCATCCCAAGATCAAAAATAAAAATTGAAAGGGTGTTTTTTTTAAATTTATTTTTTATTTTTTTATTAAAAGGACAGTTTTGGGAATTATGAATTATGCATTATTACTATTACAGGAAGTGTGCAAAAAATTAGCTAAAGTATGTGCATGACATTTCTGTATACAGAACAGTTACGGATTACAGAATCTTCCGCCTTAGTCCAGCATCTTGAGGCTAATCCAAAAATCTTTAGTTCTCTGACATAACTCTTTCTCAAATATTAAACAGAAGTTGATGTGGTTTAGTTACATTACCTATGATGAACAAATGGTAGCTGTGCGAGCCACACTGTATCACATCAGACTGAATGATATATGAAAACAGATTAAGTCTAGATTAAATACACACATTTCTGCTTTTTCATCCATGGCTTAACTACATTCTCCCGTTTTATCTTCAGATTTGCGATGGTGGACAAGAATATATACATCGTTCAAGGGGAGATTGCAACAGTGGTTGGCGCTATCAAGAGAAACTCCAGATGGAGTACACACACACCCCTGGTAAAGTGACTGAATATGTTTGTTTTAAACTGATTTAAGTTTTACAATAGCAGTTTGGAAATTTGATTTCCAGGATGTGCTGAAGATCCAATACACCCTTTTACTTTTTAAAGTAAATAGTGAAGCATTCATACCCTGACTTTCTAGATTGGAGAGAATAATACACAGTTTAAGGATCACATCTTTAATTGACTTCTTCAATTAATTCAATATAATTGGCTGTGTTGTGATGTTGGCTTAGATACAGTGGTGTGAAAAAGTGTTGGCCCCCTTCCTGATTTCTTATTTTTTTGCATGTTTGTCACACTTTAATGTTTCAGATAATCAAACACATTTAAATATTAGTCAAAGATAACACAAGTAAACACATCATGCAGTTTTTAAATGAAGATTTTTATTATTAAGGGAAAATAAAATCCAAAACTACATGGCCCTGTGAAAGTGTTTAACTGGTTAATAACTGGTTGGGCCACCCTTAGCAGCAACAACTGCAAACAAGCTTTTTCGATAACTTGCAATGAGTCTGTTACAGCGCTGTGGAGGAATTTTGGCCCACTCATCTTTGCAGAATTGTTGTAATTCAGCCACATTGGAGGGTTTTTGAGCATGAACCACCTTGTTAAGGTCATGCCACAGCATCTCAATCAGATTGAGGTCAGGACTTTGACTAGGCCACTCCAAAGTCTTCATTTTGTTTTTCTTCAGCCATCCAGAGGTGGACTTGCTGGTGTGTTTTGGATCATTGTCCTGCTGCAGAACCCAAGTTCGCTTCAGCTTGAGGTCACAAACAGATGGCTGGACATTCTCCTTCAGGATTTTTTGGTAGACAGCAGAATTCATGGTTCCATTTATCACAGCAAGTCTTCCAGGTCCTGAAGCAGCAAAACAGCCCCAGACCATCACACTACCACCACCATATTTTACTGTTGGTATGATGTTCTTTTTCTGAAATGCGGTGTTACTTTTACGCCAGACGTAATGGGACACAGACCTTCCAAAAAGTTCGATTTTTGTCTCGTCCACAGAGTATTTTCTCAAAAGTCTTGGGGATCATCAAGATGTTTTCTGGCAAAACTGAGACAAGCCTTTATGTTCTTTTTGCTCAGCAGCGGTTTTTGTCTTGGAACTCTGCCATGCAAACCATTTTTGCCCAGTCTCTTTCTTATGGTGGAGTCATGAACACTCACCTTAACTGAGGCAAGTGAGGCCTGCAGTTCTTTGGATGTTGTTGTGGGGTCTTTTGTGACCTCCTGGATGGGGTAATTTTGGTCAGGCCTGGGTGTGGCTAGAGAAATTGAACTCAGGTGTGATAAACCAGTTATGTTATGTTTTAACAGCAAAATACTTTTTGACAAAGGGCCATGTAGTTTTGGATTTTGTTTTCCCTTAATAATAAAAACCTTCATTTAAAAACTGCATGATGTGTTTACTTGTGTTATCTTTGACTAATATTTAAATGTGTTTGATTATCTGCAACATTAAAGTGTGACAAACATGCAAAAAAATAAGAAATCAAGAAGGGGGCCAACACTTTTTCACACCACTCTAGCTAGCGAACTGGCCGTTGTTAGCTGTCCTAGATATCAGTGAGCGTTCATTTTTAATTAACTCTTTTTCGTTCCATCTCCAGCTTTGGAAACAGACATCCTGTCCTAATGTTTATTGGTTAATATCAGAAAGCATTAACACCTCTTTGCTTAAACACTGAATGTTGTCCTCAAAGAGTTTCCAGTTTCCTGCAGACTTTGCTCTTCTGCTTCTGATGAATATTTCTGAATGTATGTATGAATGAAGAAACGGTAGCAACACAGAGCAACATTACATATTAACACATACTGTAAGCTGTCTGAATCTTAAAACTGGCTAAATGATTTTAAATGAGCAAATATGATCACACATCACCAAAGAGAGTAGTTACACTTGCTATGTTTTCATCCATGTTGGAAATTTAACATAAGCAGAAATTAGAACAATATTTCAACGTGGAGCAACGTTTCCATCCCATGTGTTCAAGAGAACATGTTAAATAATAACTTATAATAACAATGTTGAATCTGTTGCAAATTATATTCCATCTTAAGGCTCTTCTACTTATTTAGTAAAATAGTCTGATTCTTGTCTCCTTTGAGGATGATCTCCACTTGTTAGTTAGTTAGTTGCTTTCGGCTGCTCCCTGTTCGGGGTCGCCACAGCGGACCAACTGGTCCGCACAACAACTTGGCAAATGTTTTACGCCGGATGCCCTTCCTGGCGCAACCCTCCCCTTTTTCTGGGCTTGGGAAAAAAAACCCCAGCCACTGCATCCAGTGGCTGGGGTTGAGGCATTGGCTGGGAATCGAACCCAGGCCTTCCACATGATAGGCGAGAAACCTACCACTGTCCCCCGATAATCTCCACTTGCATTTCTTTAAAACCTGCGTGTTACATTGCAGTTTTCGATCAGCAACTGAAGCGACAATTTTTTTCAACGTTAAAATGTTCAGACCTCATCATCTATCCATCCATCCATCCCTTCCCTCCCACAACACACTCCTCATCCCTCCTTATGGTTGACTGTATTTATTTATATTTATATTTATTTATATTTATATAGATTTTTCATCTAGCCATGTCACTTCTATGTAGGCAATGCATGTAGCACACATTCACATAGCATCAGCTTATACATCATCTGCACGATCCATCTGTATTGTATGCACATGGCACCTAAGCTCCTGTATATATGCTCATAGCACATATGTATTTTGTCCATATTACTGTGTATATTATGTCCAAAGCACACACATCTATACATCATGTTGATGATACTGTATATATCCACTTGTAATTATCCCCATAATACTGCTCCTGTCTGGACATCTGCCCTTATCTGTGCATATTATATTATCTACGTTACTGTATATAAAGCACTTGCTGCTCATCGCACTTCTGGTTAGATGCTAAACTGCAATTTGTTGCCTTGTACTTGTGTAATGACAATACAGTTGAATCGAATCTAATCTATCCATCCACTGCTCGCTCGCTGCAATTTTTACTTTTCTGTGCCATTGATTTGTTGAGCCAAAGTCACAAGACTGTTTTGATGCGCATCAAGAAATTTATTTGGTGATAATACGTTTCTATCATAGTTTATGTGCAGTCCTTTTTAAATTGAAAAATTATCTGCCTCAATTGAGCACGAGGTTGGTTTTCTGTACATTTCGTGTATTTTGTTCACACCATAGTGTTCAGGAAACATTCTATTTTTTTTCATGTAACATTTGCATAAAAATATGTCGATGGAAACATTCCATTCCATTGTCTGTACCGCTTATCCGATCTATATCTCAGGCGTCACTGGCATCAAGGCAGGATACATCCTGGATGGAGTGCCAACCCATCACAGGGCACACACACTCATTCACACACTACGGGCAATTTAGAGACTCCAATCAGCCGAGGAAACCCACCAAGCACGGGGAGAACATGCAAACACACACAGTAAGCAGGAGTGAGACTCGAACCCAGGACACTGGAGGTGTGAGGCAAGCGTGCTAACCACTAAGCTACCTGATGGAAACATAGCTAATGATATTCTGTATTATTCAGCTGTTTCTGAAACATATGCTTATCCATGCTAATCAGGCATGCCTGCTCACTTATATTAGTGCACTTAGTTCAGGTAGGATTTGTGATCATCCCAATCCCAAAGAAATTCAGAGTGAAAAAATGTCACGCATCTATATTTGGATTAAATGTTATTCTCAGTGATGATTTTTATGATATTGACTAGATTTAAACTATGGGTCCTTATTTTTTTTAATCAGCAAGTAATTTTTTTTTTGTATGCAAAGTTTATATTACTGCCTCATGGAATTAATTATGATAAAGTGCCTCATTCTCCAGTGTGTTGTACAAAAGATGACCAAAATTCACTTTCTTACAGGACGAAGAGCAGGACCCACTTCTCAGCAGTTTCAGTCACCTTAAGGAGACCCTCAACAATATCAAAGGTTATACATAATCACACACTTGATTTCTTTAATTAGATCATCTTGATCAATTTTTATTTATTTATTATTTTATTTTGTTAATAGATTCAAAAGCTTGTCATTTGTTTAAAGTATGCCCTGCTATACAATTACACGTAGACAAATCCATTCATCACACAAGGACAGTAGTGACTCAGTGTCTAAACAATTTGTAGAACAGTCTTCTACAGATGAGCCACTTGTCAGCTAGCACTGAGATAAGTGTACGTCTGCCTATTTAGCATTCACAAAAGTACACCCTGCTACAAGCATATTTAATCAGGTGCGCAAAATGTCCACTGAGAAAAGGGATGGCATTTTCAAGTTAGTCAATATTATCTTCTCATTGTCTTATTGTTGGATTTTTATTTCACCTCATGATTTTAGGGTGTCCCATGGAAACTGTCAGTGTTTGTTCATTTAGTTATCTAAATGATTCATAATGAACCTGACTGCCAAAGTAAATGTTATGCAGGCTTGTGCAAGTGTTCCTCTATTTAATATAGTGAAAATGATCTCCTAAATTCATTGGTAAGGAAAAAGCTGCACTAGATTTAAATGGTATCCAGGTTTTTTTTTCCCCCAAACCATCAAACAATTCTCAAATATTGCCCCAATATCAAGTATTACAGGGGAAGCATGATCCCCCAGCAATAGAAATAACATTTCTCTATCCATAATTTTAATCTCTTTCACACAATTCATGCTAAATGTATGTGAATATGCTGTTGCTTAGTAGCCACCACGCACCAAAACTGCTCTGGTAGTCTTCAAATTTGAGTGCCAGCAATAGGTAATGATAATGACCTTACACAATATATCAGAATTCTTAACATGTATCTTCTCTAGGTCTACTCCTGATAAACACTGTGAACCAAATTAGTAGATAGAAAGAGCCTGCCCTTGCCAGTAGACCTGTATGTGTAGTGAATATGGTTGAAACCTATTTGTGCTACTGTATATTCAAACAAGTCCAACATCAAGGAAAACCTAAGGCTAGGTTCACATACCAGGTTGAAGCGACACAAGTCCAATTTTCTGCCTTAATCTGACACACATCTGACTTTTTCAGGACTGTGTGGACACGAGAATCCAATCTTTTCAAATCAGATTTGAGCCAAGTTTGCAAGTTGTACTATTTCAGATACATATCAATTATGTGGGTATGCGGCATGAATGTGTACGGCCTGTTGGGAATTTATGGGAATTCATGCTGTTCTCATCATACAGTGTCGGTAGCATGTCAAAGCAACAGCAGAAAACAACAGCAGCATTGACTGTATTCAGTGGAAGAGTGGGGAAATAGTTATTTACTTGATATTTAGGGGAATAAATCAATTACCACCCAAACATAGTTGTATTTGGAAGAGTTACCCAAGGAATGGCAAAGAACAGCCAAAAATGAACAAGCCAAAGATGTGCTTTCCCATATATGTGTATATATATATACATACACACACACACACATATATATATATATATATATATATATATATATATATATATATATATATATATATTATATATATATATATATATATATATATATATATATATATATATATATATATATATATATATATATATATATATATATATATATATATAATATATATATATAATATATATATATATATATATATATATATATATATATATATAATATATATATATATAGAGTATTTTTATAAAATATATATTTTTTATAAAATATATATATATATATATATATATATATATATATATATATATAATATATATATATATTTTATATATAAACATAAACATAAAAATATAAAATACGCTCTGAGTCCCCCCACACCATGGCCCCTCCTGGCTTTTCTCCCTTACTCACACATCTCTCATTGCTAGCAATAACTGCTAAAGCTGGCCATCGTACCTTTCCCCCCTTCTTTTTGACCTGATCATGTACAGCTGACAAACAGTTTGCTGACCTCTAGAGCGATAAGCGCATTCATTTTTTGCTTCTACTACATTTGATTGTGTCACAAATGAGAAGAATTTCTGTTGTTTGTGGTGCATATAAAAAGTGTGTGTGGTGACTGATGTGCACATGTGGGGTGTTTTAGTGTTTGTCCATGTTTGTCCAAAGATTAATATGGGTAATTTAGATTTACTAAGCAAAAAGTCTTCGACTGTTGTTCACGTGGTATGTTTGTGTAAAAGCTATTGCGGAACCTGGGTGCAGTCCAGACATCCAATCTCTGGTCCACCTGTAAATAAAGGTCTGGGGTTTCCTTTTAGTGAACATGAACTAATAAATGTTATTACTTCCTGTTTAAAGTTTTTCCATTGTTTTGTAGATATATGAAGCATACTAAGAATTCATCCTGGATACTGACTCAAATATTCAAACCCTAAATGGTGTACTTTTGCTAGCTTGAGCAAGTATTAACAAAACAAACATTTCCTGCTGTGCTGAAACATTTGCTATGATGGCAAACTCGGGCTTATAAAAAGAGCAAAAATCACTGATATTGCTGCCTTCTCAAATGCCATTTCAGACAGGCCAACTGACATCTGTTTTTTTCAGGTGACTGTACGAAGTCACTTAGGAAGTCCATCCTGCCAGTCCTCCTCCTTCTCTCATTCTCACTGCTTCTGCTGCTAGTTTCCTACTTCCTTCCTTCTCAGTGTTCTCATCTCATCCTTTAATCAAGCCTTTATCACTCAAAGATGTATTGGATGAGTCCATATCCTCTGTGGTACTGAAAGCAGAGAAACGTTCTAGCACCTCATTACTTCCAGCATCTTCTCGTTTATGCCTTTGCTTAACAAATCTAATCAAAAAGAAATTTTTTTGCAGGCAGTGTATCTTTGCAGTACATTTTAGATATGGGGTGTATATGTTTCAGTGCCACTGACAGTGTGCAGCAGACTGCTTCATCTTTTGTTAGTCAGTATAACTGAAAGCATTTGTCTACTTGAAACCTTAGTAATACAGTGGTCAGTAAATTAATTAATTAATTATACAAGCTGTTTGATTTGATTCTAGCCAGCTAGTACTGATGACCAAGTAGATCATGTTCTTTTTAAAGGATGATTTTTGTGGTATACTATTTTTTGGCTAGATATGTTGCGAGTGTTCACATCTTCCATTGCACACTGTCTCTTGTGTATTTTGAGGACATCGTTTTGTGATGACCATGTTGTGGATTGTTTAGTAGCAACGGAGGGGTTCTCTGAGGTCGATGTCAGGTTCACCCGTGAAGCAAGTTTACGATGGTTCATTTTTACATGGCAGTGGAAGTTAGGTGTTTCCATCTCTGGTTTTATCTTGCAATAACATGTAGAATTTCTTTTGAGCTACTTTGCTAATATAATGTTTTTTATACATTCAGTGTGACAAATTTTTGGCAGCTTATTACACTGATATGGAACTGTTGTAGTTTTGATATATCAAACACTGTACGCTGTGACTAAAGGTATTTCTTATTTATATTGTTTCTCTGCATTTCTCTCATCTGTTCTATTACACATAGATTATTTTGCACTATTTATACTTAAGGTGTTTTCCAAATGCAAAGTTTTCTTGACATAACTGCGCTGAATTCAAATGTTAGCTAAATTCACTGGGGGAGCAGAAGCATGCTGCGCAACTTAGTGGGATTAAAACTGAGCTGCATTGTGCTTCCCTTATGTAAATTTCGGAACTGGTCTAGACAGGACAATAATTTGATGCTCAGATGCGTTCTATATAATAAGGCGATGATGCGTCCTTTGTCAACATATTTCTATCTAGAGTTTCACATTTTCCAAATTGTCATCATGTCTTGTCACATCCATCCTGTGGAATGCCATTGTACATATATAATTCTACTGATGGCTCATGATTAATGTGTCCTCTTAACCCAGATAGCCCAGTCAGCGTCGTGGCCAGCCTCGATTCCAAGCTGCAGTGAGAGAGAAAGAATGAGAGAGTTAGGGGAATGGAATCTGTGGGAGTCTGTGGGATGTGAAACAGTGTACATGGGAAGTTCTCTCAGTCTCTCCCCCTCCCTGCCTCCCGCTCCCCCCTTTCTGTCATCTCTCGGGAGTACGGGTAGATGGACAGGAGCGCCTGTGTCAGGGGCCTGGGAGGAATCCACCATGATTTTTCACCCTGAACCACACCACAACCCCCTTTCTCTGCCAAGTTGGCGCTCAAATGCCAGTCTCACATACTGCTTTATAGTTTGAGGTTGGAGAGTCATCAGTAATTGGGGTTTCTGGAAGTGTAACCGTCTGAGGGGCTATAAATCATAGCTTATCCATAAATGTTGGATGTAATAAGTAGTGTACAGTGCTTATTACATGGTAACCTGTAGTGAGATGCTGGTATGTTGAGAATACCCCTAGGCCACTGGTACGGCAACCTTGTAATTTCTTTCTGATTTGAGGGCTGAAAACATGCCTTATGATCAGAAATCCACTGTCCTTTTTTTAAATTTCAATTGACTGATTTTTGTTTTCTTTCTGTCAAAAACCTGTTAAGGTCAGTATTTTGGATTTAAACTAACTCTTCATTCACAACGCAGGTTAAGGACAATTGATATTGTTTAAAACTCATCTTAGTACTTTCCTTTAATGTAGTGTTAATTTATATTTATGTTGTTGTGTCTCTGATGATTAGGGTTGCATGGACTATAGTTGTCTTCTGAACAAAACCCTGTGTATATATTATCCTCTCTACAAAGAAAGTTTTCAGTAGTTTCTTCAGCTTGACACAGGTCCTGTTCTCCTTCCACTCTACTAGCTGTATGATTGACAGGAGCATGTGCCGTATGGCGGCAGCATGCAGCTGTAAGTATATCATCTGCAGCTTTGGTTGGGTAAATATAGCAGAGGGACTTGTCAGACTGGGAGATGGATTGTTCTGGGAAAGGAAGTGTTGTCTCTTCTTCCACTTTTGGAGCAGGAATTTTTCTGTGTGTGTTTCTGAAACAAAGTGTAGTCTGTACAGTTGTGGGTGTTGAGCATCAGTTGAATGTTTGTCTACTTTCTACATCCCCAGTACCTGGCCTACCCTTGGTCTTGTTAACAGTGAGATGATGAGCATTTTCCCCCCATGTTTTTTTCTCTGTTGTTTCAAGTATTCTGCTTTTCATACATACAATTATGTTGTATGTATTTATTTATTAAGGAAACACTTAATCATTACATTATGACACCAAGTCAATTAAAGTTCAGGGATATCAGTCTGTCCAGTTAGGAAGCATAATCAGGAAGCATGATTTTGAATAAGCTACACAATAGCTTACAAAAGATACACTGGAGTTGCAACAGCAAGACAACACTCATGTAGTTCAGGACAACAAGACAACACCCATGTAGTCCAGGTAAGGCCAAATCATCCAGCATGACTCAGTGAAGGTCTGGGGAGGAATAACATTGGAATGGTGCACAGACCTCCATGTACTAGCTGACTGTACCCTTACTGCTGTTAGGTACCATGATGAAATCCTCTTAGCCAGTGTCAGACCTTATGCTGGTGCAGTGGGCCCTGGGTTCCTCCTGGTGCATGACAGTGCCCAGCCTCATGTGGTCAGAGTGTTTAGGCAGTTTCTGCATGCCAAAGGCATTGATGCCACTGACTGGCTCTCACATTTCCCAGATATTAATCCACTTGAGAATCTCTGGGATGTTATGCATAGAGGCATCCAAAGCCACCAAGTAGAAGTATAGACTGTCCAGGAGCTCAGTGATCCAGGTCTGGGAGGAGATCCCCCAGGACACAATTTGCCATCTAATCAGGAGCATGCCCAGATGTTGGCAGTGCATGCAGGCATGTGGGGGCCATTCACACTATTGAGTTGTCCTGATGAAATTCATGCTAGTTGGATCAGCCTGGAATTTAAAATTTGTCCATTAATTTTTGGTGTTTTGAACCCAGCCCTCAATGGTTTGATGATTTTGGTTTCCACTGACCATTGTCACATCATTTTGTTCTCAATGAATTACTTGTAATATAATTTAAGTGTTCACTACATTTTTTTTTAGCTGTGTATATTTTTTTCAATAGAAGCACATGTTTATAATATGTTTAAGATAAACTTATGCATTTGCATTCTCTTTTTGCAAAGCAAAGCCACTGATACATTTTTGTCAATTTTTATACATAGAGTGGTCACAATATTTTTGTTTATTTTTTAGGTTGCTTTTTTAGATTTGATGTTTTGTGGAAGGAATTTGGGCCTTGTAGAGGGAATTTTTGTGAGACCAACACATTGGTCTCGAGCTAATAAGGTAAAAGCTTGGTGTAAAGTTGTTGCAAGTTTCATCGTTCAGATTCTGTAGCACATATTATTTTTCACTGTCGACAGGGGTAGGCACTCAGACATGCGTTTGCTAATCCAGAGCCTCTCTGGAAGCACAAACAAGTGTGTTAAGGTGACAAATGGATGTTGGAAGATGGGGTGTTATTTTTCAGGAAACAGTTCTTATGATCTGTAAAGCACAGTCATAGACTTTGGCATCTTTGTCCACTTATCTAGTGTACAGGTCAAAGTCAGACTGCTCAGTAGATCCCTAGCATTTGTTGTGAAACATTCAGGATTTTAGGGACGGATAAACTGTGTCAAGTTGAACAATTTCTTTGAACCACTTCTGCAGTGGAGCAGTATAACAGTGAAGAGGATTGGGGGGTTGAAAGTGGTGTATTGATTGACAGAAAAATGTAGGTGTCCTCTTCTCCTGCACACATGATTTCTCTCTGCACTTTATGCAAGAGCCAGCCTCAACCTTAGCCCGATAAATCTTTAAATCTTTCTGCTGTCTCCTCCTCCCTGTCTGATACATTGAGCATCAGGTTTTTGAAAAATCTGTTGAGGAAAGTGTAGGGCTAAATCCCCTTATTTTTATTCATACAAATACAGGTTTTATCTGATTGACAGCTATGCCCTCCCCCCACCTTTATTCCCCTGCTTATTTATAACGCTGGGAAAATTTACAAGCCACCCCAATTGACTAGAAACACTTGAACCTTATGGCTGAGGATGTAATTGAACTGTAGAGCTCACCTCATGGTAATGCTTTCATCGCTGACCTTTATTTCGAATTATCTTTTGTCCTCTGAACAAAGGACAGAGGAGAGCTTGCTTATCAAGGTCCTCAGCTTGATCAAATCTGTGCTTTTCTTATTCAGAGCACAGTGTACGCCCTCTGATGCCAGTGAACAGCTGACTAGTTCTAGCCTCAGTGTGTGTGCAGTGCTGTCTCTGGCTTTCATGCAGGAAAATTAAGTTTACTTTGCTGTTAATTTGTTTTAAATATGAGTATAAGCCTATGTTGTACTGACGTTTTGTCTTAAATTATGATGGTAATAAAGCAAGATGAGAACAGCTTGCTGTATTAGAATCCCTGTGGTTCGCTCTGTCTCGATCTCTGTCTCTCTCTCTCTCTCTCTCTCTCTCTCCCTCTCCCACCCAGTCTCTGCCTGTGTCTTGCTTTCTGCAGTAAAGCCCAAGGTCAAGTGCGAGTTGTCTTAGACTCACAGCTGTGCCTGAGTGCCAGAATCCCAATGTGGCCTTCACTCAGTATGTAGGTATATCCTGCACTCTGGAGGCCTTATGCTGCTCATTTGCCATTTGATATCTGCACATATATCTTTCCCAAATGAACAGCAAGAATGCAGTTTGGCAGACATAGTGTAAGAAGAAGAGCCATAACTCAAATCAGGCAACCCCATATGCAAATATGTTTACTCATGGTGGCATATGCTAGTGTGGAATGCCCTTGTATGAATCTTTTGGCGAGGTAATTTATGTAACCTGACGTAGTTATAAATTGTGAATGGTCCAGTAAATTCAATGTAGTGCCATGTATTTGTGTATTTTTTTTTTTAATACTCTTTGCTATGCTTAGGATTTCAGATCCTGTATTTTAAAAAGTATCACTGTTGGTGCAGGAGAGACAAGATTTGTTGAGTAACACGAGTTTAACTAGAAGGAATTTACAACTACTCTCCCCTGAGAAGAGTAGTTGGGCCAAAACTCCAGGTCAGGGTTTCTGTTACAGTACAGATCTCAACTGCTGTATGTGGGCAAACATGAGAGTAACTGAAATCTGCTGGTGCACATTTGTAAGTATACGATGGATATAAAAAGTCTGCACACTTCTGTTAAAATGGCAGGTTTTTGTAAATAAAAATAAATAAATAATTAAACCAAGATATTACATGACTTGGAAATTTCAAATTGAGGATAAAAAAAATATATTAATTAGAAATTTTATTGGAAAAAAAAATTTAAAAAGAAAAATAGTTACTATAACCTGGTTGCATAAGTGGTCACACATCATACAGCTGTTCATACAGTAAACTTATTCTGGTTTAATCTCAAAAAAGATCAGCTGTTTTTCTAGGATTTTCTTTATCTTCTTGGTTTCATCTGACTGCTGAAGCAATGGTCCACAAAGAGCTTAAAAAGTATGCATAGTATCTCATTTGTTCAAAGGTGTTGATCAGGAGAGGGGTATAAATTATTTTTAAAACAGTTGTACCATGGAATGCTTTAAAGGCCATCATCAGCGAATAGAGAAACTGGAACATCTCAGGGGCATCACCAAGAACAAAATGTTCGTTCCGACAAAAACTTACCAGGGATGCTGCCAAGATACCTACAGCAACATTACAAGAGCATCAGGAATATCTGACAAGTACTCTATGCAATTGCTCTCTGCTTGTGAAACCAATCTTGTTTTTTTACAGTCTTATTTTAACAAGTTTATTATACCATAAAATCCAAAGGTGCGTCAACAAATTATTAGTTCAAGGGTGTTCACACTTATACAACTTGGTTATTGTAAGCTTTTTATCCCCTTGAAAAAAGGTTATGTTTTTCATATCTTGTGATTTCACATTGAGGGTAGAAAGTTCTGACTTTACCTGGAAGACTTGCTGTGATAAATGGAACCATGAATTCTGCTGTCTACCAAAAAATCCTGAAGGAGAATGTCCGGCCATCTGTTTGTGACCTCAAGCTGAAGCGAACTTGGGTTCTGCAGCAGGACCCAAAGATCCAAAACACACCAGCAAGTCCACCTCTGGATGGCTGAAGAAAAGCAAAATGAAGACTTTGGAGTGGCCTAGTCAAAGTCCTGACCTTGAGATGCTGTGGCATGACCTTAAAAAGGTGGTTCATGCTCGAAAACCCTCCAATGTGGCTGAATTACAACAATTCTGCAAAGATAAGTGGGCCAAAATTCCTTTCCCCAGCGCTGTAACAGACTCATTGCACGTTATCGAAAAAGCTTGATTGCAGTTGTTGCTGCTAAGGGTGGCCCAACCAGTTATTAGGCTTAGGGGGCAAACACTTTTTCACACAGGGCCATGTAGTTTTGGATTTTATTTTCCCTTAATAATAAAAACCTTCATTTAAAAACTGCATGATGTGTTTACTTGTGTTATCTTTGACTAATATTTAAATGTGTTTGATTATCTGAAACATTAAAATGTGACAAACATGCAAAAAAATAAGAAATCAGGAAGGGGGCCAACACTTTTTCACACCACTGTATGTTCATTATTATATTGAAACATATTGTTATTTTTCCTTTCCATAGACTAGTCTTAAACTGTTTGTCTGCTTTGTTGATTGAGAGTTTTTCTATATTTACTCTTGAGTCCAGCGAGTAGGTTTATCACTGATTTGAGCTTGCTACAGCAGTGAAACACTCCATCAGTAATGATAAATGCTTGTTTCCTATCTACCAGACAGGCACCAAGTGCTAGTTAGTAGCTGTAAATCTGGCTGGTTAACAGTCCACTAACTGGCGACTGACAGGCGGGACTTAGGTTTGGTGTGAGGAAAGGATGCAACTGTTGGTCTGTTTCAGAGCCTCTCAACAATGTGCTGAGTGCATGAAGAGGCCCAGCACAACCATCAATCACACATTCGGTCTGCTGGTGTGGCAGGCAAGCAGAGTGTGAGTAAGAGGTGGGAGTTTTATAGGATGGTGGGAGGTCCAGATGATCTGATGGTAAGGTAGAGAGATGTGTGCCTGCTGCAAGGTTAAAACCGGTGCATTCCGCTCTTAGGGTTTCTGAAAGGTTCCATGTTATTGTCTAGCAAGTTGCAATAAAACACTGAGCTGCCTGCAATATTTCAGCATAAATACTGCTCTTTATATAGGGAGAAATTTACAGTCTGTATTAAACATTAGGAACCATTAAGGACAAATTTGACTGTTGTGGTCACAAATACTGACAGAGAAATAAATCTGAATCCAATACAATATGGAATTTCCAGAGCATTTCTTTGGATCATTGCTGTTCTGATTTTGACTACTGGTGTAATTTTATTGTTGAACATATAGCAGCTTGCTGTGTTCTGTGTTATCAGCATATTAATATAAACTGCTAACTTGAATGCATTGCTTATGGGGGGAGAGTGTTTGTACCTCTTGGCTTAACATGCTCTCAAAATAGTTGAGCTGCTTATGTAGAGAGCATATAAGATATGCAGATTTCTTCAAGTTACACTCAGCTTTTGTTGTAAGGGCTGTTCTAATCCCTCATCAACACACCACATGATTTTAAGCAAACAGAGCTGCTTAATTGCTTTCTGAATTAATATTACACTAATGCAAATATAAAGTCTCCTCTCCTGAAGTTCAATTAAATGTGCAGCAATGAATAAAGGACCATAGTATCCTTTACAAAGCCCAATAAGAAGAAAGAATCCTTGAAGACTAAAGACCATAAAGTCTGACTGAATCTTTGTTAATACTAGTTTAGCCATGAGGCACGCATTAGGACTCTGATCCCGTGGGACCCAACAAAAAAGCTGCAGGAGCAGGCGGTTTAATGCCTGGTGGGAGTGGGTGGTTAGATGTTAAGGTTAAATTACAAAAAAAGGCTAAAAAAAAAAGCATTTATTAAAAAATTTGAATGCAGCACTGGACGTTGTGGTTACTGCATCCAATCTTCTGTATCTGCTTTCTCCTAGCCAGGCTTGCTGTGGTTTCAAATAAGTAATTTCTGTATATTTTAGTAAAATGGATCCAACTGAGTTCATTAAAATAACTGCAGGAGTAGGTGGGATTAGGCAGATTTTCTGGGGGAAGTAGTTGGGATTGGGATTAAAAAAAAACAGTTCCACTCCCACCAATGGTTGTTGCTAATACAATTTGCTGATCCACTGTGGCTCTATCGTTAGATCAGATCGGCAGCTCTGGCTGATTTACGGCCAAATATGACTTGTTCAGGCTTCAGGAAGCACCTAGGCATTCTAAACCATTTCAAGTGGTAAAATAGGCTGCCATCATGGGAAGGAAATGCAGTGAAAGATTAGAAATTATGCAAAAGGGCAGTTAAGTGTTTTGTGCACAAATCCTTTATGCAGTATTGCATCAGAGCTTCCAGTGCCTTTGTACTGACAGTTAGGAGCTGTGAGGTGCAGAGGTTGTGATGCGAATCTGTGCTCAATAGCAGGCTAATCCTAAACAGATGGGGAGTGGAGAGGAGTTGGGGTTTGCAGAAATAAGGGCTAATATTAGTATTGCAGAGGCAGTGCCTTGTGTGACGTTGAGATCTTAAGCCTAGGGCGTCCTAGTGTGAATCCCAGACTGCCTTTATAGATAGGGCTAATAAACCTCACTCTACACACACAGTACACACAGCTGCTTGTTATTTCATGGCCCATAAGGACCCTGTGACCATGAACATTCTAATACACATATCTAATTGTGCATTAGATTGTTAGTCTTGGTTTGCCACTCTCACATACACACAAACACAAAGTCAGACCATCCATCGTCTTGGCATATACTCTTTGAGCAATGCTGTAATTATGTCAGTGCTCAAAGAAAATATTGTTTCCTCTGTCTTTTATGTATACACAAATTAATCTCAGAACTTTTATTTATGATGTAAACAAAATGCAAAGTCTTCAGCCCTGTACACTTTCCTGTGTTTTAAGGGGTGGCTTTACTTTTGACTGTTAATGTGCTGACACTGGAGACTCCTTCCACTATTGTTAAATAAAGGTTCTTTTTCTGAAATATTTTCTATATCAACACTTTTTAACCTGTAAGAATCAACAGCATTGTGGTTGAAGCTTATGTTAATAATTGCATAATTAATTCATATAGTTAATGTAAGTTATATTGTGATAAACATATCAAAATAATATAATACAAAACCAAAACATAAAATAATCTTCCTGAACTTGATCGGATACATAGTACAAGCTAACCTAACCTAGGATCTTAGGATGTTAAAAATAACATTGCTATTACCTTAATTTAACTCCTGCATAAATCACTTACAAAAGAAAAAATGAAGTCACTGCTTTCACATGTGATAAATGATTACTTACTCTTTTCCCTTGAGGTGATGTTGATTATCCAACATTAAAATCAACATTAAAATCCAACATTTTAAATCGTTTCATGCATCATTTCTCAGAGTAGTTAATTAATCAGTTAATTAAATAATCTTGTTTAGGTGACAGTGAAAACATTTCTTTTATAACTATTATGCTTTTTCTCTTCAGCTAAAATTTATGAATTGGCCTATTTAGTTTTGTGTGTGGGATTTTCCTACTTGGCAAGCTGCTCATGAGTTATACCGAGACAAAAGTGGCTTAGCAAGTGAAATGCATAGTGAATGATGTGTCCCTGATCAGTGGTTGATGCATAACACATTGCGTTTAGAGGTTGCTCTCTTTGGCTTCTTCATTAGTTGTTATCCGTATAATCAGGCGATTCAAAATCCACTATCCATTCCTATGTAACATTAGATCTTGGTGAAATGTTATTAAGGTAGTTATCTCTTGACTGTGTCAGTCCAGTGGTAATAGGCCACCTGTGTATGAGAATATTCACTAGTGATTTCAGGTGTTTAGTCGCTGTTGTCTCTGTGCTCATCACCTTCTTCATTGAACATGTCCAGCTCACTCTCAATTACTCTCCAGTGAATCCTGTGACAAAATTAGCCTGTACAGCCAACAGCCTTTGAAGTCCTCTCTGCCTACAGTTGGCACATAACAGATCTTTGGCAAAGGCAACAGCATTCAAGTGGTGGCCTGGCATTAAAAAAAAAAAGTTGTTCCTATTTTTGGGCAGCAGCTGGTTTTGAAGCAGAGTGCCATTATAAAGGTGACATGGCTCAAAACTTTCTTGTTGGCGTCAGGGGCGTGGAAGAGGAACAGACGCTCTCAGATGATTAAACAACTGCCAGCCATTCGGGGAGCACATATAAATATTCAGGCGAGAAGGGTGACACATGTGGCCAGCCCTTTAAACCTGTTGACGAGTTCTTCTTAAATAGAATGGGATCAGCGCAGCCGATTACATATTTTAACAAAAGCCACTATGCTGACATGGACGGGAGGCTGGCAGAGAGGAGGCCTCCACAGCTGACCAGGGGACATGCTAACAACCTAGGACAACGAGGAGGTGATGACTGCTCTGAAAGCAAAATAGACCTGCCGATATACAGTTACGGCAGCCCCCCTTTCCCCCAACGGCTGCTCACAGTTTTTTTTTATTGCTTCATGTGGTGCCATGCAAGCTGGGTAATTTACTGCCAGTCAAAACGAGTGGGTTATGATTCTTTCCTGTTTAAAATTTTAGCTCGGTTTTGTGGTTGCTCTGTGTCATTTTGACAATTCTTTTGAGATACTGACTAATTAAACGACTTAAAGGTTGTTTATGCTCGTGACAGTCAGCTCATTACATTATTTGCTTTATTTAATATACAGAAGACCTGTAGTGGTTTATATTAGTTAATAAATTCTACCAGCAACTAGTTTTGTCTCTACAAAATCTGTTCAAAGATCATTCCTGTTTGTTTGCATGTTTGTGTTCTGGTATCTTTTGTTCTGGTGGATTTGGGAGGTTGTACTACTCTGCCTTTCTTGTTAAGCAGTTCTTCTATGCACTCTACAAATTCTAGCCATCTCAGTTATGCACATAAGCCTGTGTTGGTTTTAAACGGTAAAAATTCTTGCTATAGTGACACAGTGATGGTAGCCATGAGTGATGAAATCTTGACCCAGAATTTATGACAAGGGAGGACTTGTTGAGTAACAGCATGGGTATTTCTCTTTAAGGAGTCGGGCACAAGGTCACAGCATTCCAAATCTATTAACCAGCACACAGCACTGTTACTGTGGTACCGTGGGGATTAAAACATAAGTCCTTCCTTATTCAACATTCAGATATGTATAGGTCTGATCTGTAAACAGCTACCGATCATAGGAAAAAATGTCGACCGATTTGCACAACTCCCTGCGTTTGTCATAGACTTTTTCTTTTTATACAAGGATAACATTGGATGTTCTCTTACATGGTTGTACATTTCTTGCAGATAGACTTAATTTTTGTGTGCTTTTTCATATTAAATTTTGTTTTTTGAATTTTGACTCGTTCCATTTCAAATGTGTTTAGTGCGTAAACATAAGTGACTTTTTTTAATTCACCTTGGGTCACTTGAGGCCAGAGAGAGCTCAGCCCTGACCTTAACACGGCCTCTCCTAACCCCACATAAATGCTCCAGAGACCT
Source organism: Hemibagrus guttatus (assembly GCA_033459395.1). Taxonomy (NCBI): domain Eukaryota; kingdom Metazoa; phylum Chordata; class Actinopteri; order Siluriformes; family Bagridae; genus Hemibagrus; species Hemibagrus guttatus. The sequence goes on from JAUCMX010000002.1 coordinate 15,190,751, forward strand.
GCTTTAATTTAATATTCCACCATTGCCTACCTTCAGAACTTCTAACCTGCCTCATGAACTTCTAACCTGCCATATGCTCATTGTCAACATTCCTTATAACGTTCAGCATTTAAACATTTTTTCCATCATCTGATTTTGGTCCACTCACAAATCGCCCCAGTGCCTTCACATGTCTCCTTGTCCTACTACATGACCATAACGTGTCACTGAATATCTGATTGTTCTTCAATTTTAAAGTATTTCTGAAAGTGATATTTTTCCTTTATCATTTTTCCTTGTGTGCAATTGTATTTGTAATTGTCGGGTTTATTTTGTAGTAATTTAAGATTAAACTAATTAAAAAAAAAGAAAAAAGACCATATTGGGTTGAGTGTCGGATAACTAAGTAGTTAAGTTTGATAGTACTTAAATAAAAATAAAGGTTTTTTAAGGTTATCTACCTCTGTTTTGTAACATTTATTTAAAACCACCATATCTAATGCAGTGGTTATAACATTGTACTGAATTGGCAGTCTGTTAATGTTAAAGTGATAGATAGGCCTGCTCTTTTTGAACACCTCTTTCTCATACACACTGAACTATTTTCTTTAAAGGTGACAAAGAGGGTAGACAGTTGTTTTCTGTTTATCCGAGGTGACATGACCAGTGGCGCAAGTGTGTGAGGAGACGCTCTGTTGCCATAGCTAAATATACATCCCTGACAGCTTCATAATGGGTTCCAGGAAGTTCAGTCAAAAAATAAAAACAAAGCAACATTTCTAGCTGATTGGTTTTGAAAGGGCGTTTTTCCTTGCTGAATGGGAAAAATGTGGACTTCAGCATTCCATGGCCGTGATGCCAGTTGGACTGGATAGGCGCAGCCTTGCGTGTGCTGAACGAACAGAGAGAGATGGAGACGCAACAGACGGCAAAAACCTGAATTATGGGAAAGCGTTCTGTACAACTACAGCATGAAAAACAAATGAGCTGTAATGTATAGCAAAAGGTTTTACGAGTTTAAGTATACAATTCTAGTATAAATATCTATTGTTTTATTTCTCATTAGTCTTTCACTCATTATCTGTAAGTTAAGCTTTTAATTGTTTTCTATTGAGAATCACAATTATAAACCGCTTAATGGTGTCCAAGTTCAGGTTTTTTGAGAAGTCTATAGTCTGAAGAGATGAGTAACCTAAAAAGGCACCATCTAAGCTTGCTTATGTTAATTAAAGACCAGATGTCCTGATGTGTTTGCCTCATTTACAACAGTTTACCAGTGCAAGAGTGTAGGCTGGCAGGCTGCATGGAGTTTTTAAAGTTAGATACTCTAACTCATAAGTCAGAATGACTTTTTGGACAATGATAGGAAGCTGCACTCATCTGCATTGAACCTGTGTAGTAAATGGATCTGTAGAATGACTCTCAGTGACCTGACTGCATACAGCAGACACCAGTGTGAATGTTTCAACCTTTAACACAAATTTGAAATATTTTTTAATAGCTTTAATTATTAACATTATTAACATTCTGTCACTTCAAAAAAAAAACAAAAAAACATCCAAAGCTTTCCCTCATTGGTGGACGGATAGGAATATTTCATATGTTTGTCTTATTTCTTTCTTCATATTTGCACATATAAACTCTAGTCAAGTCAGTGTTGGTCTGTAGAGAGCAAAGATTTATACAAACACTGTACTTTTAGTGAATGCTGGCACTTAGTAAAAGATTGTGTATTGGCAGAATGCTAGAAGAGCAAAAACGATTTCTTCAAAATAAGTAATGCTATGTTAGAAATCCATCTGTACAAGACATTCTCATGTGAAAGGAGCACGAATGTTTACAAACACCTATCTGGCGTTTGCTGCCTAAAAAGAATTTTGTCATGAATTCATAAAGATAATGCACTCCCTGGCGCAGGGCCCATGTGCTCAGCTGTCCCACATTACCACACAATATGGTGGAGGAGCCACTTAACACTGCACGGTTTAAAGTTACCACACTGCTGGCAAATGGCTGTAGAGTTTTACTCCTCTGCCACTTCTGGAAATTGTGTTTGTATTTCTTTTTTTTTTGCCTCTCCAGTTTTGGGGAAATTGTGTGCTGAGAGATGTTTTATGACAAACAGCAAGCCCTAGGGAAGTGCACTTTAGACATCACTCGGAAGGACCGGGATGGGATGTGAAATCAGCTCAAGTACTTTAGTGTTAGATCTTCAGATTCTTAAACTCTTAGGTACAGTTGAAGCCGGGCATGTCCAACTTAATTAGTGGGTTTATTTATTTATTTATTTAACCTCCCCCACTGGAACTGTATTTAAGTAGAGTGACTGAAGAAGGCCTCTGTGAGACTTGGAGTGTGGAGGGTACACTGCGCTCTCTCAGATCTTTTTTCCCCTCACACGCTGGGCCGGTCACTATATTGTAGACATGCAGGCACTCAGGGGAGTCATTTTTGACATTTGTCGCCTTGGTCTGCTAAGCTGCACAGGGCATCGCTTGCCACTCTCAGAGTTACGTTTCAGTGCCCCACTGGGTTTAAACCCGATCTGCTCTGTGTTTGGCTAGTGCAGTGATCCTGCGGCATCAGCGCCCAGAAATGTTGTCCCTCAGCTTGTGTTGTCCAAAGTCATCAGCTGTTGCCATAGAGACTGAGATTGACACTTGGGGGTACAACCCTTTTGTACTGGCCATATTATTACCCTGCAAAACCTGCCTGAGTGTTTTAGTACACATTACGAGCTCAGTTTTAAGTGGTACTTCTGTTCTGTCAACATTAATTGTTAATTTAAAGTTGACATTAATGTTAACAACAGGGTTGAGCAGGTTTTATATAATGAAATTGAAAAATGATTATAATGTCTCACCTCTGATCCTGCATTTACACTTTGTTATGCTGTTTTTGGCCATATTTCTGTTGCTTTCAAGCCCTCTGCCCTATCACACATTCATAGCAAACTGAAACCGCTCAGATTAAGATTAATCCTCTTTAATGCGCCTGCTCATGACAGTCATTAGGTGACTTGATCCTAATCCAGCCCACCTAACTGCGGCGCTTTATAAAACACACGTGCAGGATTTACTGTCAATGCTGAGAGACTTGAACATAAATTTTTCTGTAGAAAATATGGGCAGTGCTAAATGGTACTGTGGTCCTGAAGCTGGAGGCATTGCTGGTTATTTTAATAAACTCTACTCATCATCCTGTTTAATCAATCATTCAGAATTTTTGTAGTTTGAACAATTAAAATTTTTTCTGGAGATTTAGAAATGCTCATGATACACAGCTAGAGAGACAGACAGCTAGGTTGAGTTGTTCTTGAATTGTTATATATTTGCTGCCATATTCTGGGAGGAAAACGATGGAACAGCGAGACCGTGAGAGTACGTAATTTTTATTCACATTGACATAAATTGTAATTTCTGCTGCCTTTTCGGTATTAGGATTTCTAACACATGCACACTTTCTCCTCACAATTCTTTGTGCTTACCAGGCTCAAACAGCAATGTAATTGTAGGCAGGGTTTGTTTTAGTATGCGCCTCTGTGTCTGTGGGTATTGTGTCTTGCTAACACAGTAGCTGAGGCCTGTAGTCCAGCTCTACAGTGCATGGTTGCAGGATTCTCTCATAGCCCCTGGGAATGCCATTAGTGCAGAGTTGAAGGAATGCAGCAGGTGAAACAAATAAGGCACAGGCTCAGTCTCTTGTCGGCCTGCTTTATTTCTTCTTCCCCCTCTGTCAGTCTTTTTCTTCTCTCCCTCTCTCTCTCTCTCTCTGTCTCTCTGTCTGTCTCTCTCATTCTTTCCGTGCTGTTGTGGATTGTAGTAGTCATCATCCCGGGTGTGAAATCTGCTCAGAGCCAGAGCATGTGTGGTGGTTTATCCTGCGGCACTGCCCACTCTCCCAGGCTTAACTCCTTACACTACCCCACTGAAACGAGCTGTCCATCCTCAACCCTCACACACTACTCAAAACACTTCAAAGCTCGCCGATTCTACAGGATCAAAGTAAGAGTTGGAAAGTGAGGGTTTTGCTCATACTGTTTGGTTTTCCTCTAATCAGAGGTGCTAATGCAGAACCATCTCTAATGAAGGTCACACTGTGTTGGGGTGTATATATATATATTGTGTGTTAAAATGGGATTGAATTTTTATACTGTGTTTTTCTTCAAAACAATTAGGAGGGAGGGTATAATCACACAGCCATTATACATCTGAAATTCACTTCAAAGATATTTTGTGTTTGATGTGCTATTGAATATCCGCTCCTGTTCATTAACTTTGTTTTCAGTGGTCAGCATAACATTATTTGAGCCGACGTAGTAGGGAAGATTACCAAAAATACCATGTGAAAAGTTTATTGAAAAAGATTTAATGTTCACTGTACGTTTTACAATTTTTGTTAGGATTTTGTTTGGAAATTGCCGAACCTTATTTTAGCATAGTATAGTGTAGTATCGGACAGAAGTTTTTATACATCCGTGCCGAAGAGTTCTCACTGGCTTCATGAACACAGGAAGCAACCTTCAGCAACACATTCTTGAGGAAGTATACACACGCTCAGACACACACGCACACATGGCCAGCGGAACTGAACTGTGTATGCCTGCCATTCTCTCAAATGTTTTAATTCAGCATGATAAAACATCCGTTATTTATGAGTTGATTGAGCGTAACGCATTTTGGTGCAGAAGTCCATCCATCATGAGCCGTCTGCGCACTGTGAAACACATTACTGTACATCTCAGCCCGCTCTTCTCTGCCAGAATAATGTGGCTTCTGTGTAAAGAATGAAGCATAAAAAATACATTTTATTTGCAGGATAACAGGTGTGAGCCGCATGAGGCATAGATACTAATGAAGTCATGGTTAGTGAATGCATCGTGTTTTGGAATATTTTGTTGTAGGCATTTAGTTTTATAAATAATAAAATAAAATATATATAAATTTTTTATAGTTAGAAGTGAAATTTAAATAGTAATAAAGTGTGCAGTATATAGTGTTATTGATGATGCAGCTTTATTTTAATGCAGTTGTAATCCTTAGTTAAAACTGTACATTATATTCCTAGTTAGTAGATCCTGAATATTAATGAAATAGGCAGGATAAAAATATTATTCTGAGCTCATGTTTAATATATCAAACCTATACCATATTACCATAAGAAACCTCTTTTCTTTCTAATACACTCATTTTGCATACGCTTGTAAATTACAATTATATCTGGTTAACATATCTGATAATATACTAGTTAAACAGTAAAAAGGTAGTCAAAATATATAGGTCTTAATCAAATGATTTTATTCCACAATCACTTAAGTGACGACTTTCCCTGTCATTTTTGCAGTTTACCTAATGAGATCACTGAAGTGTGGTTTAACATGCTGCTCATTCGCTATGTAAACTATTTATCCTCCCTGTTCATTCTCCTAGCTGCAGTTTTGAACCCTGTCAAATCCTGCAGCATTTCATTCTCTGGTCAATATGAGTCCAGAGGGCAATTTGAACAAAGCCCCTTCAGGTCAGAGGTGAGGTACAGGGCTGCTGTTTGTTTGTTTGCACACTCGCTCAGCACCTTTTTTAATATTAGCCCCAAGGTGTGGCAAACAAAGCCTCTGCCGCTCAGCCACCCTTTCAGAGCCACACAACGAGAGCAGGAGAGAAAGAAAAGAGGGTTTGGATTAGGGGAGAGGACTCGCCAAACATGCCAGTTCATCTGTCTGTATTAAAGTTGGTGCTGTTCTGTCACTTTCATATTACACACACACACACACACACACACACACACACACAGAGCCCCCCTCCCCCCTTCTTTCACATGGTTTTTGTTCAAAGAGAGCAGTAGACCTGGGGCCATTTGATTATGTTTTTTTTTTTTTATATTGTTTTATTGTTGTTTTTTTCATTTTATGTTGAATAAATGATTATATTACTTAAATTATAAAAGAATTTAATTCATTTTTAATAATTTTATAAAACAAAACCAGCAGTGAATGCAAATCTGTGGAATTTTATCAGAATCCGTCTAAATTAAGAACCAGAAACTTATATTTACATATCCTTAATCATCATCTCCAAACAATGAAAATATGCCAGAAATAAAGATGTTGTATATGATTAGCAAATTATATTTCTAATGACCAGCTGAGGTTTTGATTCGCATATTTTTTCCTGCACTTATTCAGTGACTACCTTCTATGTCAATAGTAGCCCAGTGTAGTCTATGCAAACATTAATTACCCATGCAGCAACAACACAACTTGTGTGAGAGAGTACCTTGAAGAGGAAATGTCCTGGTGCAAGTGCTTCATGAGAAGAGTAGACTACTTAAAAACAAAGCAAAGTGTAACCACATTGTAAGAGGCAAAATAGCTGATATAACTGCTTCAATCACCAAAATAAATAAATAAATCAAGTATAGCTCTATTCTCTGCTTCTGAGCTCTGGTTAGCTGATGTCCAATTTAAGGCATGGATAAAATCCTTAACTGACCTCGATTTTTGTCAACCCAGCTCATACACTACACAGAATACTGGTACAGCTCCTTAAGCCCATGCTTCAGTAGGTCAGGATGTAATTCTCAATGCTTTAAAACATCTTTTGTACCAACAGTACTTAGTATTCTTATGCAATATGAATATGTGATGTGAACTATACTCCGCTTTCCATCACCTCGACTGGAGAATTTTTTTTGTGTGTATTTCATACTTATAGGTGTAATATTGGTGGCTCAGTGGTAGGTTTCTCGCCTATCATGCGGAAGGCCCGGGTTCGATTCCCAGCCAATACATCAACCCCAGCCACTGGATGCAGTGCCGGTCCCAAGCCCGGAAAAATGGGAGGGTTGCGTCAGGAAGGGCATCCGGCGTAAAACATTTGCCAAGTTGATGTGCGGACCAGTTGGTCCGCTGTGGCGACCCCGAACAGGGAGCAGCCGAAAGCATTAACTATAGGTGTAATATGTATTTCTTATTAAAATATTATTTCTTTAATGTTCATTCATTTGTAATCCGTCATGTGCTATCAAAGTACGTAGCTGTGATAGTAACAAAGTGTAAGTCCTATAAGTGTCCATTCTATCTTTTGAAAAATGAGCACTTGTATTTCTTAATAGCTTTTAGTCATTTAAACTTATTTACTGCATCCTTTTCTCTTCTATTCAATTTAGTATTTTGTAACCTTAACTTTTACATGCTGCTGACATGTGAACAATTGAAGCTTCCTCTGGAGATCAGTAAAGTTTATATTATCTTTCTTATCTTAAGAACATGTGTAGTCTGAATAGGTTTTGGTTGCTGATGAGGTGTTTCATTTCTAAAAAAGGAGACATTGTAATTGACAGCATACTAGCTCACAGTAGGAAACATTGTTTATCAAGACAGCCTGGTTTAGTTCACACTCTCTTATAAAGATCATCCTCATTTGGCATTGATCATTTCTTATTTTTATTATTTTTTTTAAATCACTCATAACAGAATTGTGTATGGATTTTAACAGAGTTTGTAGACTGATGGAATATTTCGTCTGTGACCTATCAGGGTGTATTTATTGACGGAGACTTTAAAGCACTTGTGTAAGCCACTTGAGGGTGAGGGCGTGTGCCATATGGCCTAAATGTAAATTAAAATATTTTATGTTTTCAGTTGGATGCAGGAACTTACCTATTGAGTACAGGAGGTTAATAGAGATTAAAATTTGTTCAAATTATTCAAGGTCTATTTTTTATTCATTTTCTAATGAATTTTTCTGTCGTATTTATTGAATACTTCTTTGAGCCCTAGTACATATCCATTTAGATGTTGTCGTTTTGTATGTACAGCTAGTTCAAGAGCTGTTTTAAGGACCAGTTTTTGCTGAAATGAAATGACTAAAGAACCTAACCAGTGTATATAAATTCAAACCAAATTTCATCCCTGGATAGAAAAACCCTGCTGTGATCTTGCAATGTAAAAAAGAGCCGCCTTGTGTTACTGTGGAAGCTTTCAGAAAAGTTTTAATTTCTCTGGGGCTTTCAAAATTGCCTGTTTAGATTGTGCAGAGCATTGTTCGTAAGATACCATTGCGGCTTGTACGGGACAACCATATGGACTTCAGTAACACTGTTACATCCTAATTGCCCTTTTCGACAAGTGCCAATTTCCTTCAGGAGCTAGAGGAGAGGGAAAAGGGGGAGAGAGCTACGTTGACGTGTCAAATCTACTCCCACACCCCCAAAGAGGAGGAGAGAATTGCTGGACTGGTTGCAGGCAGAGATGAGGGGTCTCGCTGGATTTGCTTTGGCCTTGCTGGCCTTGTTAGAGCGTCCCCTCTCCCCCAGAGCTGAATGCAGCAGAGGTGCTGTCTCTAATTCCAGCAACCGATCAATAAGCATGAGTGCTGGGCTGCTTACAGGGTGACTAACCCCCATACCCTCTCACCACCCCCACCTCAATGTGTAGCAACCCTTTGGAGAATTTTTTACTGCGATCTTGTGGAGTCTTTTATAAGGGCTTGATGGGTGCTGATTGCGAGTCAGTAAAGAGTGACACCCCCCCCCCCCCCCCCCACACACACACATATGCTGGGTGATTAGCTTGTGAGCGGTGAACGCTAAGTACTTGATAGTAGAGCCACCTGCTGCTAGGCTAATCAATAAAGTCAGTGCTCTAAAGAACAGACATAAGTATCTGCTTTTCATTGCTTTATTTTTTGACTCATTTCTCATTAATTTATAAGTTTTATTAGCAGGCCATATAAGCATACCAGATTGCTACAAGAAATGCTGCAGAAGACTGAATTAACAAATGCATGTTTACATTTCCCCATCAGAAACTGTGTATGAAAATGAACGCAGTTGGTCACTGTCAGGTGTCCACAACCCTTTAGCTGTACAGTAAAGTAAAACCAGTTCCTCAAACAACTCATACTCGTTGAACTTCAAAATGAGAACATTTTAGTGCTAACCAAAAGTGATTTTAAAACCTTTTTACTAGATTCGTTTTTCAGGTCATATGTTTTCATAAACCTTATTCATAACCGTTTTATTGTTTCAAGAGTTGTTTGTGAGCATTACACAGTATAAAACAAAAAAGGGTCTGGTTTGTGGAGGGATTGAAATGAACTGGTGTTTACACTACAAGTATCTGCAGCCAGTGTATGACTGACTAAAATATGTGACACAGCAGTCTGACAAATTAAGTTATTCATTCTTTTGTGGTTAAATTAAGCAAATACAAAGCACTGTCAGCTTCAGTACTCCATCAGACACTGTTTGTATTTCTGGTGCTATAGTCTAATCATGTGCTTCTCTGAATTCACATTCTCTCTCTCTCTCTCTCTCTCTCTCTCTCTCTCTCTCTCTCTCTCTCTCGCTCTCTCTCTCTCGCTCTCTCGCTCTCTCTCTCTCTGTCTCTCTCTCTCTCTCATATGCACACGCACTTATCTTTTTTCCTTTTCTAGCAAACCCTTTATTCTTTCTTTGTCTTGTTTCTCTCTGTTGGTTACTGTAGTTTTTAAAGTTGCTCTTGGCTATAAAGTCTTTCATTGGGTCCTTGGTGGTTGAAGTTCCCTAAATATGTTTAGAATTACATATCTTTCATAATTTAGCAGTTCTATCCTGACTGGGTTTCATTAAATTTGTAGATTTTACATTCCAGGCATGAGTGTTTTGCTTTTATGTCTGAAGCTGTGACACAATTTAAATGTTTTAAATGTTAAAAAATTAAATGTTCCAATAGTATAAATGGTTAAGTATAAGGTGAAATATAATGTCTATGCATGTAATTAGGAAGATTTGTCAAAAACTATAGTTTTTTTTGACTCTTAGATTTTTTATTTGAATTTACAAGATCTGAATTCACTTCTAAGACTAACAGAATTCTGCTAATCAGACATAGATCGTTATGAAAATTGTTATATATATTTTGTAGGTTTTAACTGAATTATGAATTATGTCTGAACAGAAGCCTGTTTGTTTTCTGGTAAAACTGGCAATAGCTAATAAAACACCTTTCTTTGTTTGTAAATTAAGCTGTTTCTGCTTCGGTGCCAATACATGTACATTTGTAATGTTCTCCCACAGGTGCTCCCATGAGGTTCAGGCTCTCCTGTGCTCTGGGGTTGTTAGACCACAATACAAGCCACACATGGATGCACAGCCCTGGTGTTTCAAAAGGATCTCTGTTGTTGGAAACTAGCAGACTCTCTACACTGGTTTAAATTATGGGCTAAGAGATGCTAATAGGACACACATTTAGGGGTTAGCACTAGCAGATGATTTGTATTTTTGTGTTTCAATGTATTTCCACTAGTTACGATGGAATTAAGGGAAGCTTTTGTGAGATTGAAGGACTGGGAACATGTCAGGCATCATTTTCTCCAGCTATACACATACACGTTCATGCACTTACACTCATTCAGGTACTCAGGTTGCCTTTAGATGAAATATACATGGAGGGCAAAACAACTTTAATCCTCGTTTTATTTTAGGCTTTGTCACCCAGAGGTCACACGGGGGGATTACTGTGGGATTGTCTCACTATGATGCTCCAACACCTCCATTCTTTATTTATTTACCTGCATGGCCCTGGAGAGTTCTCCAAAGTACAGAGTCATATTTATCCTTTATTTAAGGAGATTGGCCCACACCGAGATAGAGAGGGAGTGAGCAAGTGGGACATGGGGATTGGGGGAGCTGTTGATGGAATGTCTGCTTGCTGATGGCCTTTCAGATCAATACAACACAATTGTGTTCTCCATCCTGAGAGACTAGGAGCGCCATGGTGGCACTTATGGGGTGATCGCCTCTGATGAAGTCTTTATTAGACGCTATTGACAGATTCATTTTAGCACCCTCTCCCATGTCTGCACACTTCTTTTCAGACCCCCTTTCTCACTGTAAAGTAATAGACACTAAGCCCACCCTTAAAAGTTCCCGGCTCTTGTGATTTGATTTAGCACAATAGTTATTACACCCAATGTTTTGAAAGCTTAGAGAATATTTCTTTGACTAGTTTTCAGAGTTACTTTTGTTTTTGTCATACAAGTCTGCTTTTCTCATGGACATAAATAGAAGGTACTCAAGTCGCCTGTTCTTAAATACAACAACCTTCTTAAAGAATATGCAGTGCATGAGTTTTTCTATAACACAGCATTGAGTATTTTCTCTAGAGAATGCAAAGAAAGCCCTGGTCCCATAGAAACGGCTCTCGGATGAACATTTGCTTTTGGAGGCTCATCTGAGAGCGACCTGGCTGAAGATAAAACAAAGTGTGGAAATTTCTAAATTGTTTCATATTTGATTTCCAAACAAGCCTCGGGGATATTAGATATCGCAACTAATACTCAGTGGTCCCATGTGCTCATCTTAGGCTTTGAAGTCACAAGTTGCTTTTTTTATGAAGTAAATGTTCTAGAGATCCTTAATCCAGGCTGTATTAAAATGGCAAGCAGAGCGCCAGCTTAGCGTTTTCACCGCCTTTCGTGACTTGGCTAATTTTTCTCTTGTTGTTTTACCTGGTTTGTGTTTTGTAACCTCTCACCCTCATCTTGCCGTTGCTTTCAGAAGGGCTGCTTCCCATTCCTGGGTGGATTGGCCCGAGGTGCTTTCCCATCCACACATGCAGCTCAGAGTCACATTCTGGACATGCAGTGTGTAGTGGCCTGTGCTGCTGGTGTGATTTACTGGCTCTGTGAGCTTAGGGATTTATGTGGTAGGCTCTGATGTTTTTCACGAGAGCTCATCAGTAACGAATGCTGTGGTTGTAGGTGTATGTTTTTTACTACCTTTTTTGTAATGCTTAAAATTTTACACGATGCACAAGTCATATTAGATTGTTTGGCCATTTTGCTGCCTCAAAGCTTTTAGTATATATTATTTGAATCTTAAAAAAGCCTACACTTTGCCCTCAGTACTATTTTCATGCTTTTTTATTAGACCAAAATCCCCATGTATTATGAGAAAAGGTTTGTTTTCTTGAACAATTTTACTCAATTGAGACATTTCATTAATATAAATCCTACATTCTATACCACTGCTTTAGCAAAGCTTCTAGAAATTGAATTGTCCCACACTGCTGGCGCATTAAACCTGCCCCAGGAAATCTTGCTCGCCGTTTTGAACTCTCACTGTTGCTATTGCTTACTCTGTCTTACTCTTTCCCTTGTGTCCCTTTCGCTTTTCCATGGAAACATATTGTTTTAACTTGTATGAGACCTGTTTAAGACTTTTAACATTATCTTCAACTCAGCATGTTTTGCTGTTATTAAGGATCTATAGGTTGCTTGGGCCATGCAAGGAAGTGCTCCTAGATTATAAAACTATAAGTGACCTACATAAACCTAGTGTTTTGACATGCATTGATGTCTTATTTTGTTCTCTTTCAGATCTCTCTGAAGTGGAGCCCAATGTGTTCCTCCGACCCTTCTTGGAAGTTGTTCGCTCGGAGGACACAACTGGACCAATCACAGGCCTCGCTCTCACTTCTGTCAACAAATTCCTCTCTTATGGCCTCATAGGTAATATTCATGTTAGCTTATTTCCATGAAAATATATTGTTGCTGTTTTAATGGGACTTCGTGTAATTGTAAGAAGCATTGTGACTTCTGTGAACTAAGAAAGTAACAGTTTTTTTTACAGGGTGATCAGAGTATTTATATAAATATATACGTGCGTATGTATAATGGATTTTCTTAAATGATGGACAAATTTGTTTTAGTCTTTTTTGTGGACTTTGCTGAATAAAATGCCCTAATCGTAGGAGGAGAACTAGTTCTGCTAAGCTAGTCTGTAGCCTTAGCAGGGAAGTATAGCGTGATGTTGCCAGCATGCAGCTCCAGATGTTAGTCATCCATATTTTTTTTCTCTAATCTCCCATAAATAGTGGGGGGTTGTTGAATAAATAATATGACAGCACTTGTCAAGCAACTGTATGGTTTGCACAACAAAATAGAGATCGAGAGATCTGCTGTGACCTGAAATGCTACAATTGCAACAAGGAGTTACTTGACCCATAATTTAGTCCTTTTTTTTCCTTTCTTTTTTTTTTTTTTTTTTTTTTTTTTTTTTTTTTTTTTTTTTTTTTTTTATATAAATATAAGCACTAAGGAGGAAAAGTGTATTTGCCATGACATACACACATCAGTCTTGAGTGTGATGTGATGTTTAAATTGAGAAAAATGAATGTATTTCATTGGAATTCACAGCCATGTTACATGGATTTGTTTCACCCAAATGACAACTGAATTGCATCAAGTGAACAATAGGCACGGGAGAGGAAATATTCACACATGCACATGCCTAACAAATAAGCCATGGACTCCCAGAGGCCTGCTGTCACTCCAAATCCAGCACTGATCTCTTATCCAGCATCTCATCAGGGGTTCACGTGTATGGGTTTCTATGGTAACCAGCCTGGGGCTGTCCAAAAGATGGGCCATTTTGCCATAGGAGGGATCATAAATCTGGACACACTCTGGCATGGTTTCTGTCATAAGCCAAAGTTTTCTCTATCCATCCTGTGTGCTGTTAACACTTCAGCACAGATAACAGCGAAGTGTTTTTATTTGTATTTTTTGGCATGTTGTTTGTGTGAGTTACAGTTGTCTCTAGTTGTATTGTGTGTTGGTTACTGAAATCATGTAGCTCTTGTATTTTTAAAGCCTTTTTTGTGTACACACACGCACAGTAAGAGCACAAGAGTTACTTTACTCCCAAGTGAACACTTGAGGAGTGCAATATCTTAATGCACTTGTATGAGTTTGTGATTAAATGACCTTTTGGCATGCAAGTGTTTTTACACTGACTGATGGGTTATGCTGATTCACTTTCTCCTAATCTGCTATGAAGAGTGACATTATCATTACTCCGAATTAGCATTCCACAGATGAAACACACACCACTCTCTACAGTTTAATGTTTTGTACTTCCAGTGGACTGTGATGATGATTTGCCCATCATGGCACTCAGCATCTGTACAGGCTGAGTTCCAGATTTTGCTCTCACTAATTCAGCACTTCAGACTCCAAAGCAACTTTGCAGGAGAACTGTTAGCCTGAAATGAGGAGCTTACAGACTTAATGATGCTTCACTGTCCAGTAACCATTATTCACTGCATAAAGAACACTGCCATCTATTGGTCAAAAATGAAAATCCATTTGCATTTGCCACTCGTGTCTGTTATACAGACAACAGCATTTTCTCTGTATTTATACATTTTATACTTGTGTTTTTTGTTTAGTACATTTTCAGCTTTTGTGGTGTTCTTAATTGCAAAAGATGGTCCATACAATTCAAAGGATATTCTAACTACTGCTCGTATCCTTATCCTTACAGCATGTGCTTTTTATCAACCAGTCCCTGCTGACATGTCTCGTTGTCTCTCACTTCATGTGTACAGTGAGACCTGAGCCCTTCTAGCGCACTGGGGGGTCTGTGTTTGTAAGAGTGAGTTCGTTTGCCGAGGGTTTAATTCCCCTTAAATCTCAGGCCTGAGGTTGGCTGGCTCTGGGGGATGGCCACACTGACAGATTTCCAGATCCCACTCTCCCATTCCTGCTTGTCTTATTCTGATTTCGTCACACTTAGGTTTTCTGCTCCTGTTCAACTGCAGTGGTTAGTGCAACTGCAGTGGCTAGTCAAAAATCATGCACTCGGTGTATTTTACTGTTCTATGAATGATGATGCAGGTGAGACAGACTTGTGTAAGACAAAAGCTTAATATTATTTAGTGTTTTGAGCTTGAAGAAAATATTTGCTTGATTATTATACAGTTCACCCAGTCAGGAAACAATTGCTACTTAATCAACATATTCATAGTTGTGGCTTAATGCTAAGGATGCATCATACATGCTGTTCCTTGATGTGGCTTTCACAGTGATGATAGTGCCTGAATGTACTTTGACTATAACTACACGACAGCTGTTTGATCCCCAGTCTCACACACGTTCTCTCACACACATGCACCCAGTCCCTCAGCCCCACCCCTACTGCTGTTATTTCAACAAGGACCCTGCCGCCTGTCTGTGTAGCCTGTGCCAAGCGAGGATTAGTATTTTAGTTGACTTCTAATGTTGTGCTGAATAGGCCTTAGCTCTGGTTTCCGTGGAGTTTGGGCATTTGGAAAAGCGTCTCATGTTTATTGGGGCCCTTGTTTCTATATAAGCGCTAAATTCACTAGTGCTCAGGAACTTTTTTGCCATGTGGTCTCTATAAATGGTCTCAGGAATGAGTGACTTAAGAATGGTTAAAGAGGTTTTTTCTTCATAAATGTAATGTTCCTCAATAAACTCATTGGAAGCTTTGGGCTGCGTATAAATACTACTGTTTATATATTTGCTTATTCTGTAATTTTTCATGTCAGTCCAAGTGTTCTCAAAGATTTTGATGCAAGAGTTTATTCTCTTGGCTAATTAAATACAATTCAGGAAATTGTCTGCCATTTGAAGCAAGACTTGTGAATCAGCAGAATAAAGGCTCCCTTTTCTCTGCGGTTTCCTCTTTTGTCTAGCTAATAAGAAGTGAAATGTTCTCTCACCTTGGTACTCTACCTGCAGCAAGAGCCCTGGTTTCCATTCTAGACAGCCTGTGCTTATTAGTTAATGAAATACTCTTTAAAGGCATTGGGAAAGAAAAGCAGCCTGGCTCCAGCTTGATTTCTGGCCCATCTTAGGTTTCAAAACACTGGCTCCCGTTGCCTAGACAGCCAATTTACCCACCTGCCCACAAAGGACACATCTGGTGATTAGATGTCAGATGGCTGTGATAGACCCTTCTCATGGAGTACTGAGAATGGAAGGGGTGTGATGGGATGAACAAAGTTAACAAATGTATGAAATTTATTATTTCAGATTTTGACGCTACACCATAGTCAGTGCACCTTCTGTATGTTGTTACTCTAGATGAAAGTCCTTTATATGTATTTGAAGCTTTAACAAATGCCTAGCTTCTTTAAAAAAAAAAAAAAAATTGATCTTTTTAAACTCTTGTCTGTTACAGATGCCAATCATGAAGCAGCAGCAGAGGGGATTGAGAACATGGCTGACGCGGTCACTCATGCAAGATTTGTGGGGACAGACCCGGCTAGTGATGAAGTGGTACTTATGAAAATCCTTCAGGTAATGGTCCGACAAATCTTAAAATCTTGCCTAGACAAAATTGTTGGAAGTGCACAAAGATAGGGCTGGGTGATTTGTAGCATGAGAGATTGTTCCTCAATGCACTGTACTGAGATCTATTAGACAAAAGATAAGGTAAAAATGTAATTAATCCTGAAGGAAGTTCTTTTGCCAGAGACTGCATCAGGTTACAGATTCCATAATCAACGGGTTTATAATACTGACTCAGTTCCCTGTTATTACAGTAAAGTGTAGTTGAGTGGACGTTTAAAAATGTTTTATTTGTTAATTTTTTTTTTCTTTTTTTGCGTTAATTAATTTGTGTATGCAAGACAGCCTGTGATGGACAGGCCTCTTTTCCTGGGAGGTAATGTTCTCGGGATGCATTGCATCC
Source organism: Hemibagrus guttatus (assembly GCA_033459395.1). Lineage (NCBI taxonomy): Eukaryota > Metazoa > Chordata > Actinopteri > Siluriformes > Bagridae > Hemibagrus > Hemibagrus guttatus. The sequence goes on from JAUCMX010000002.1 coordinate 15,207,212, forward strand.
CTGACCAGAATACAGCACTTACTGAAGATCATTATGCTTAGCTTTTCATTTTCCTTTTTAAATATGGCACGCAATGAATATGATGTTCTTGTGATACCTACTAAAAATGACACAGCAGCACTTTGTTACTATGAACTACTATATTAACTATTCTCTTACTGAATGCAGACTTTGACTGGTTGTGACATTTCAGGTTTTGAGGACTTTACTGCTGACTCCAGTGGGAGCCCATCTGACGAACGAGTCTGTGTGTGAGATCATGCAGTCCTGCTTCCGCATTTGCTTCGAGATGAGACTAAGTGGTGAGCCAAGCAACTGAGGTTGCTACAGTCCCTTTGAAACGTTATTCCCAAACCCAAAATATATCTAAGTGAATAAGACAACCAGTGCAGTCTTGCTTATTATATTGACATTTTCAGCTGTTATGTTGGCACAGTTAAACCTTCGATGCTGACCCAGTGTATGTTAGACCGCAGTTCACAGCTCCCTGCCCCCAGTCCCTGAGCAGGGTGCTAATAAAGCCTAGCTCTAATCCTGGCCAAACAGAGCGGGACCCTCGGGTCCTTAGCTACTGCTGCTCCCACTTTTCTAAGCTAACCTCCTGCTCACTTCATCCGTGCTCTGTCTGCCCTCCACAGAGCTGCTGAGGAAATCAGCCGAACACACGCTGGTGGACATGGTGCAGCTGCTCTTCTCCAGGTAACCAGAGAGAGGGGAATGGATGAGTGTGGATGAGAGACAGCGAATGAGGGGGTTGGAGGGGATTAAGGACCCAGTTGTCTGCTGGGTGTAAACATAATCAAACCGAACCTGAGACCAAACACAGCAGGAACTTGTTTTGTGTCCTTAACGGTTTCCAATTTCACTCTCAGATGATTCCCTAGATTTTCCACTTCCGACGTACAAAAGGTTTTTTGCCAGCCATACACTAATGAGATTGCGACACTGCAAATGCTTTGCTGGATTCAGACTGCATTTTTTTTTTTTTAATTACGTGAACAAACTCCCTCCCACGGAGGTTTTAACTGCACAAGCCGTTTAAGGAAAAACTGACTTGGATTTAAATTTGATGTCTTTATTTAGTACACTATTGCGCTGCAATGAATGTCATCAAATTTTGTGCAGCACCACTTTGTCCTGCCTTTCAGGTCATAGTGTGCTGCTTCTCTAATGCAATAACATGATTATGGGATGGCATTTATCGGAGGTGCGTATCCGTGGAGACAGCACTTGTATTAGGCTTCCAGTCACATCCCACACAGACAAGAGAATGAGCGTACAAAGCAACCTGGTCTACCATCTGCATATAGATGAGAACACACACACACACACACACACACACACACACACAAAAAACGTATATACACATAAAATAAAAAAAAATTTCTGTGGAAGCATTTTTTTTTTTTTCTGTTTTGTAAGTACATAAGTATATACTAAAGCCCAGTGTCCTTGAAGTGACCGTTGGTAACCTTTTTTGATGGGACTTTGTAATTAAGCACCTTTTTGTCTCTTCGGTATGCATGCACACACACACCTATGCTCATGCTGTGCTTGTATTATTTCTTAGACCCTCTTGTCCGTGATGTCTTTATAATAAGGGTGAAAGGCCTTACAAATGACTATGTATTTGTGTGTGTATCTGTATATGCATACATGTAAGAGAGAAGGAGCAGTAATGAGCAGTGGATGGTGTGTGTGTGTGTGTGTGTGTGTGTACGCATGCGCGTGTGTGGTAGAGTGAGAGATGGAGTAATGAACAGCAGATCTTATTGAGTGCTCAGGAGGAGGCTTAAGCAGCCTGCTGAAAGCATTAGAGATGTTAATCTGTTGGACTCACAGATCATCCAATAATTGAGCCAGCAAGACAACACTCTATTAACGCAGAGCAGAGTTAACATCAGGTCTTGTCTCTCCCACTGTGTGAGAGGTGATGGCTTATTTAAGGCAAAGCTGCAGAGTCCACACAACGCACCATGAGAACATCATTTCATCTAATTCAGCTAATGAAGCGGTAGCACAGGTCAAAAAGTCATGACACTCGAACAAAGATGGCAGCTCCACTGACATATTGTCTTCCAACCAGACCTTGAAGGACCTCTTAAAATGAACAAGACTTTTAATTTGGTCAAGCTGGACAAGAACCAAATTTCCCCATCTCAGCCAAAACTACTTTCAGATTTCCTTTGTACTAGACTTTCGTCTCACAGATAGTTATGGAGTGAAAGTATGTCATAGCATGAAGTCTTGTTCCATTTCTGTGAGTTAATTCAAAAATTGTTTAACAAAAAATATTTTCAGTTACTCTGCTCTCATTCTATTCTCATTACAGATTACCACAGTTTAAAGAGGAGGCTAAAAGTTTCGTGGGCACCAACATGAAGAAGGTAAATATCAAAGATGTGTTGAGTGATTGAATTGAGTGTCTCAGTTGACTTTGTCTCATCTGTCTGTTTCTTCCCTTGTGCCTTAATCTTAGACCGGCTTCCCTTACATCTGTTATCCCTACACAGCTTTGTACAAAGATATAGCTCATTTATCCTCATGTTCCATCGCTCAGCTCTTCCATTAATCATTTGTTCTGGCATTGATAAATATCATATATCATATTATAGTTGCATTAATATGACTGACAATACTGCGTCTGTGGATTATTATAAGTATTATTTTTGAGATGGCCACATTCCCTTCCAATTGCTATGATGCAGTGTGTCTCTTTTCCTTTCCTATAGTACCTTTTTTGCTGGTTCTTTTCTACAGATCCCAGGATGTATCCTGGACACACAAGATCTTATTAATTCAGATCACCCTAGAAACACCAATCAGAGTGGTTTAGACAGGGTACTTTTTGTTTATTTAAAATGGGATAATGATTGGGCCACAGCTAGTGCATTTAAATACACTGGGAGGCATGGCTTAAAGCAGTGACTGCATGTTTTTTTTTTTTGTTTTTTTTTTTAAGTACGTTCGAAATAAAGGCTGTAGCAAATTTCAGTTAAAAGTAAATACTTAAATGGATCGATACAAAATATATGACATGATGTTTAACGATTGTATTGATAATGGCAATAATTTGCTAGATTCTAGATCATGTTAAAATACAAAAAGTATTGAAGTCTGAAATAGAAATTGAACCAGGTTTAACTATTGAACAGGGTTGCTTGCATTATGCTGACATCGGTGGCTCTCTGGTTGCACTGTGTGTGAATTAAGATACAAGATGAAAACCACTGTTTGGTTTACCAGAGTAATGGTCCTTATAATAGCAGGTGGGCATAAATAACAGTTTTCAGGGAACACACTTTTCTCTGAATGTTCATAACGTATATATTATGGCATATTTGTCATATAATGTATAAGGAACATTGAACCTACTCTGTCTATATAAATGTCATAGCCTGCACATGATGAATGGTACATGTTATAAAATGCATTAGGTTCCCTTGTGTGTTTGTGAGAGTTTGTTATAGAGAGTTGTGTGTGTTTGTGACTGTATGTGTGCCTTTATAGGATTTGCATGCTTGTTTCACTATGTAGTACATAGAATGGCACAGAGTATTCATATTCAATAGGATGTGTGTGCGTGTGTACAGGGGTGTGTGTGTGTCAGCCCTGTGCATGGTGTTGTGCACTCCGCTGTCATGCTTCTGTATTGTCTGCATGTGTAATGTGTTCATCACTAATCCCGGGGCATGCCCCTTCTCTCCCGAGGCTTACAATATCTTATGGAAAAACAAACGAGTCCAGGTAAGGAGAAGAGATTGCAGTCAATGATCAATGTAACTTCCTCCATCCTATCTCCTTCCAGACCCATGATTTTTCAGCTTTTCCCACTATTGTATGTGAATTTCATCTTCTATGGAATATTTAAAAGATAGGCAGACAGGCATTTCCTATAGCAGGTGGTTTTTTGGTGTGGCTCTGCAAAGATGGTGTAGCCTGGCACCAACTTTGAGTTTGTGTACTTTATAGCCTGAATATATCTCTGTGATCAGATCTACTGTAGATGAGTCCTTGATAAGGTTTTACCATTGCATGTTCATTAGCTCCTACTTTCTCCTACCACTTCATGTTTTACATTTGCCAGTTATGCCATCTGAGGACTGCATCTAAACAGAACTTATTTGAAATAATCTGCATCTTAATGAGTGCATGTGGAATGTGTTCCAGATGAAAGAATTGGCATTCTTTGGTTTTCAGGACCTGCACTTTAATTTTGTCTGTCTTTTTAGCTGAAGATGCGTGCTGGTGGAATGACTGAATCATCCAAGTGGAAGAAACAGAAGCGTTCTCCTCATCCCTCTCGTCACATGATACGCAGCACCTCGGGACAGATGGACCAGGCCCAGCTCAGTGCTCTCAGCAACAACCTCTCAGGTGAACCTTTAGCTCAGACACTACCAGCACTATTGTGTACTTCAATACAAGTGAGTTACACGATGCACTGTGGGAATTCAAAATTTAACTTTACAGTCACAGTTGTTAACTAATACAGTGGTCTCTGTATGTCTCCAGGTGGAGTTCCATTTATTGAGCAACACGGTGACAGTACTGCGGTGCTGCCGGTTTCTGATAGTGCAGCCTCCTCCATCTCCAGCCCTACTGCAGACAGTGGACTGGCCAACTGCTCTAAAGCCACATCTAAAGAAGACCTTACAGATCTGGAGAGTTGCTCCACAGCCACCACTCCCAGCACAGCAGCCTCCATAGATGCTAGTACTCTTGACTCACAGGTAAAACTCCAATAAATTTGTCTGTTTTGGACAAGCTGAATACAGTATATGATGACAATAGTATGCTGCTCTGCTGTAGGTATGGCCTATTATTGATGTTCTTAAATATATTTTAGCTTTTGTCAAATGGCCAGGAAGTGACATTTACTTCCTGTCACGTCATGTTGTGTTTTACTGTTCCTTATGAATATTGTGGCATATTTTGTGTTTTTCTTCTGTGATGATTGCTTTCTCTTGTGTTTTGTTGACAGAGTGAGGGTAGACGGGTAGAGCGTACTCAGTCTGCCTCAGTAGAGTCCATCCCTGAGGTTCTTGAGGACCGAGATTCGTTAGTGGATCAGTCTGACTCTGCATCTGTGCATGACATGGACTATGTAAATCCCAGAGGAGTGCGCTTCACTCAGTCTATTCAGAAAGAGGGTACAAATTGATTTCCGTTCTCTGCAGTTTGATAAAATAATTAAATAAGCCCACTTCTTACTACATGCTTACCACATTCTATTTTCATCAGGTGCTGCTCTGATTCCTTATGGACTCCCATGTTTGAGAGAGCTTTTCCGCTTTCTCATTTCTCTCACCAATCCTCACGACCGCCACAACTCAGATGTGATGAAGCATATGGGTTTGCAGCTGCTCAATGTGGCTCTGGAGGCCACACACATCGCTCCCTACCAATCACTGCTGGTCCTAGTCAAAGATGAACTCTGCAGACATCTCATACAGGTTGATCTTTTTCTTTGTGGGTTTACTTTTGGGCATGTACTTATTTCTAAATAAAGTAAAATAATTCAGTAATTTTGCTATTTATTTTTGTAGTTATTAAGTGAAGACCGTATGAATTTGTATGCTGCTTCCATACGAGTTTGCTTTCTGTTGTTTGAGAGCATGCGTGGGCATCTCAAATTTCAGCTTGAGGTATGTGAACATTACTAGTTCTAAATTCTTTAGTATCAATTATAGAGGCCTCTCTTTAATTTAAAAGCTTGTTTGGTATTGTGTGAAATAGCTCATTAGCTCTGTCTCTTGTAGATTTATTTGAAGAAGCTAATGGACATCATTACCTCAGAGAACCCAAAGATGCCCTATGAAATGAAGGAAATGGCCCTTGAGGCGATTGTGCAGCTGTGGAGAATCCCTAGCTTTGTTACTGAGCTCTATATTAACTATGACTGTGATTTCTACTGTTCCAATCTTTTTGAGGACCTCACCAAGCTGCTCTCCAAGGTGATCCTTCTCAACCTTGATTTCTAGATTACTGAAAAATTTATTTAGTAAACACAGTTGATTGATTTGGTCTTCTGTTTTTCAGAATGCTTTCCCAGTCTCTGGACAGCTCTACACAACACATCTTCTCTCACTTGAAGCCCTGTTAACGGTAATAGACAGCACAGAGGCCCACTGTCAGGCCAAAGTGTTGAACAGAGCTGCTGAGCAAGAGCATTCAGAAACTTTAACAGCTGAAGGAGAGGCCTCTGTCAACAGTACTACGGATGCAGTTTCAGGTGTGATGAGCTGATTTTACTCTGAGTTGTAGAGTATTTGTTATTGCTCAGCTTTTGCTAATCCTATTGTTTTTGCCTACAGAGGCTAGCAAGGGTTTGTTTGGCCCAAATGGACAGACTGCAATAGAGTCTGGAGTGCCATCAGTATGCCCTCCAACTAGTGGACATCTGATGGCTAAAAACATGAGACTGGGTAGACAAGACCAGGAGGAGACTGATTCAGGTACTGTACTTACTGTGTATCACCTAAATAATGCATTTGCTTGAGAATGAACACAATAGTTATATTAATCTTTTTGTTTGGCACCGAAATGATCTCTTTTCCTCTTCCAAACTATTTCAGCTGAAAAGAAAAGTCCAAAAAAGCCTCATCGTTTCAGCAGTTGTCTTCCAGACTCCCAGGAACTGATGAATATTAGAAACAAGAAAAAGGTAACAGAACAGATTCTTGCCATAAACAATTTGTGTCTGTGTGTGTGTGTGTGTGTGTGTGTGTGTGTATGTATGTATATTTATTATGTGTATACATATATGTGTGTGTGTGTAATTGTTTGAGCTGCAGCTGCAAGGCCAGGGGAACACAACTGCATGTACTTCATTGTACTGGAGTGATGAAGCTAAAATGTTTTCAGGAATGTAATGGCATGATGGTCACATGTTGTGGCAAATGAGTAAAAACAAACATGAAGGGAAAAGTACTGGTGAAAAATTAAAGCTTTTTTAGTGAGCAGATATAATTAGTCTAATGCTTTTTCTCTGTATTTGTAGCTTCTCATCACAGGCACAGAGCAGTTTAATCAGCAGCCTAAGAATGGCATCCAGTTTCTGCAGGAAAAAGGTCTTCTGAGTAGCCCAATGGACACCAATGAGGTCGCTCAGTGGCTTAGAGAAAATCCACGACTGGACAAGAAGATGATTGGAGAATATATCAGTGAAAGGAACAATATGGAGCTGCTTGATAGTTTTGTCAGGTAAGAGTTATAAGATGTACTTTGACCTCAGGATATAGTAGATGATCCTAATCTGACAGGTGTTATCTCATTACATTTTATTTATGTATGTATATTTATTTATGTATGATTTATGTAAGCTCAGCAGTTATTGTAAGAACATTAACAGCAAAGGTGCCTGCCTTTACGGCTTTTCTTGTAGCTACTTTTCAGTTTAAATAAATGGTGCTGATGGCAGAGTGTGCTGCCATCTGCTGTTGTACTACTATCTGCTGATATTGTACTTTCTGCATTGGATCTTAAGACATATTTCCTCATGTTTGTGATTATATTACTATGATTTGCCATATCAGTGTCATTTCACTTCTGTAATTGAATGTGAAGACAACATAATCAGTCTCTCAAGGTGTTAAAATGTACTTATATATGATATATGTAATGTAATCATTCTTTCTTTCCAGAACATTCACCTTCCAAGGGCTGCGCATAGATGAGGCACTGCGTTTGTATCTGGAGGCTTTCCGACTTCCTGGCGAAGCGCCGGTCATTCATCGGCTCTTGGAGACCTTCACTGACAACTGGCATGTGAGTCAGCTGCCATACACACATTCACCTTGGCAGGGACACAGTAACACACACACACACACACACACACACACACACACACACACACATATACTGTAAATAGAGTGTAGACTGCTGTCTCACTTGCACACAATTACTAGGACACACACACCACTCCTTCCATTACCACATGCTAAGTCAATCCTTACCACCAACTGGCCCTATCATCGGGTAATTAGTGACTATGGAACAGCAACCCAGTAGGGATAAAGGACAGGCACATTAGTCATGCAGGTAATCAGGGACAAGGAAAATTTGCAGCAGGACATGTGACATAACCGATCTGTCCTGCAGTAAGAGACAAGACTAAACCAGAGAAAGAGAACATTTAGAACACACTCCTTAAATAAGCTTGGTTGTCACTGTGTGTGACCTGGAAAGTATTCATAGTATATTCATGTCTTTTTTTAGTCTCAGTCTGAAAAAAGCAGATGAGCTCATTTCACACAGAATAGATTCACAAGTTTTATAGCCTTCCCTTTTATATCAGCTTATTGTAACAGGAATAGGTTGACTTTTTGATCTTTCAAGAGGAAGCCATTCTCAGTGGAATTATTAGGACCCATTTAAAGTGATCTGTAACATCTTTCTACTCTTGCTAGATTTATTAGATGTTTCTTTCTGAGCCCATTGTATTGTTCTGTTCTTTGTATGCAGAATGTAAATGGGAATCCCTTTTTGACAAATGATGCTGGTTTTACTTTGGCCTATGCTGTCATTATGCTGAACACGGATCAACACAACCACAATGTTCGCAAGCAGAATATCCCAATGACTTTAGAGGTGAGCCTGGCATCTCCAGTACACAAAATTCTAAGGAGTCCTTTAAGAGTGTTCACTGTCAGTAAACCACCAACATAGCTTTTAATAGATGTGTGCATTTGTATATTTGCCATATATGTTTAATGATCAAGTAGAATAGATTTTATATATCAGTGGAGCTGCTAGACAGTGAGAATGTTATTTGCAAGTAGGCATTCTGCTCTATTACACCTGTTAAGTTGCATGTCTTCAAAACCGAAGTGTTGCATGTCTTTTAAAACAGAAATATGCAGCTAACTATTTGCTAACTTTACGTACAAAACATTACTACCGTGTTTGTCAGCTTTCTCAGAAGTTGTAGACCCATCCTTGCTGTAATTTCTATTTGAATTAATGACAGCAAAATGTGAGTCTTTAACTATGGCTGCTTCACATTTACTACCCTACCAGATGTAGACAGCTTAAAAGCTCTACCTGTTCTAAAAAATAAAACAAAAAACATAAACGTAATTTCAGCCAACTCTCAGAAGCACTTTTGACTAGACTAGACACACACTTTTACATTTGACACCCATAGAGGTTTATATTCTAGCCAGGCGTGTCAATAATATTTTAGTACCATAATAATTTTGAAAATCCATGTACAGAGGGTATAAAATGGATCACAATTTCTTGGAAGTTAGTCCTGGGACATGCCCACACTGCATACTTTAGGGATAATTATTGTAGCAGAGTTCTAAGTGAAAGTGGAGCTCTTGAAGCTGAGAGGTCGTAGTGCTGTTTGGCTGACGTGTGTGATTGCAGCTGTCTCGTCTCAGAGGCAGCTATAGTAAATGTCTGGACCAAAGCTCCAGTATGGAACAACACAGGCCCAGCTGGCACTTCCCCCATTCTCCCTGTTTACTCCACTGTTTATTTCTCTTTCTGTTCATCCCTCTATCCAGGGAGCTTAGCTTTCCCTTGTTTTACCTGCCATTAAGAAGGCATGCGGTAAAACAGTGGCCTAACACCATCACTCAGCAGCGGATGTGTGTGTTTATTTGGGCTGCGTTAGGCTTTAGACCTGTCTGCCCAACTCTGACACTTAAGGGACAGCAGAAGCAGTAACCCTAAGGCTCATTATTAGATCTGAAAGGTGATAAGAAAGAGATGTTACTGAAGTTAGCAGGAATTTTAATCCACTTCTTCCTTTTTCTTTTTTCTTTAATGTAGCAATTCAAGAAAAATCTGAAAGAGATGAATGGTGGTAAAGATTTTGATCAGGACATGTTGGAAGATATCTACAATGCCATCAAGTAAGATAGCAAAACCATGTTGTTGTAAATGAATTAGTAACTTTCTGGAATCGGTGTGCTTCAAACCATCTTTGTTTTCTCATACTTAGTGTACCATTAACCCAGTAGTGTATTTAAATTGTTGTTGGTGTGTGATATTTTTTTTCTGCAGGAATGAAGAAATTGTTATGCCTGATGAGCAGAAAGGCCTAGTAAAAGAGAACTATATGTGGAGTGTGCTGCTGCACAGAGGAGCCACTTCTGAGGGGATCTTCCTCCATGTGCCTGCTGGCAGCTATGATCACGACTTGTTCACAATGACCTGGGGCCCAACAATTGCTGCCCTTTCCTACGTGTTTGACAAGAGCTTAGAGGATACCATTATCCAAAAAGCCATTGCCGGCTTTAGGTACATGCTATAGAATGGAAGGCATCTCATTGTAGAATGTTAATGAATTTCTGAATGTGATTGATTATGCCTGACTTTTGCTGATTATTAAAACACAATAATCATTTTTTACCCTTTCCAGGAAATGTGCAATGATCGCAGCACACTATGGCTTTAGTGATGTTTTTGATAATTTAATCATCTCTCTTTGCAAGTTTACCACACTCAACAGTGAGGTAATAACAATATCAGTCTATCACACTTAGTTCTGCATTTAAGGTCATGCTGCATTTGTGACAGTGTGTTTTTTGTGTTCAGTCTGTAGAAAACCTGCCCACAGTTTTTGGCAGCAACGCTAAAGCTCAGATGGCAGCAAAAACTACATTTAGCCTTGCCCATCGGCATGGAGATATCTTGCGAGAGGGTTGGAAGAACATCATGGATGCTATGCTGCAGCTCTTCAGGGCTGAGCTCTTGCCCAAATCCATGGTAGAGGTGAGAGAAAGATCCTTGTGAAGTTTGTTGCTCCGGTATTAATTATCAGGAAGGCAGATTTAAATATGAATATAAAAGTTTAGCTTGTTTAAAGAGTAATGATGTCCTGTATTCTTCAAAGGTTGAGGACTTTGTCGAGCCTAATGGAAAGATTTCTCTACAGCGTGAGGAGACACCATCAAACAGGTACATTTTTTTTTACTAACTACAGCGTTACAACATTAATACGCTTGCTAAAAATTGTATCTATCTTAGAGGAGAGTCAGCTGTGTTGAGCTTTGTTAATTGGTTGACATTGAGTGGTGGAGCGGAGCAGTCCGGACAGCGAGGCCCCTCTACTGAAAATCAGGAGGCCAAACAGGCTGCCCTGCTGTGTATAAAGGTAAATGCACATTGTACATACAAAATATCTCCCCTTCATTTGTGCTTTTTTCTGTTATTGCTAAGGGGTTCAGTTCTTGATTTTTCTTACGATTTTCTTATCACCTTCTCACAGCATTGTGACCCTGAGAAACTGATCACAGAAAGCAAGTTCCTGCAGCTGGAATCTCTGCAGGAGCTTATGAAGGTGAGGCCAGTTTCTTCAAGCATTGACTGTTTACAGTAACGTTCTCAATCAGTATGTGAAATTAAAAGATTTAATCCAGTATACTGCATGGTTTCTCACAGAGACTGTTTATGTATAGGGTAATCTATATACATTATATTTATAATAGATATACCAATATGTTCCAGGCCCTCATCTCTGTGACTCCTGATGAAGAGAACTATGATGAAGAAGATGCTGCTTTTTGTCTAGAGATGCTTCTGCGCATTGTTCTAGAGAATAGGTACTGTGACAATTGAAATATTTGTTTTATTACATTAGAGACGCCATGTCTGACTAGTCCTAAGAGATTGACGTACAAACCCGATTCCAAAAAAGTTGGGACACTGTACAAATTGTGAATAAAAAAGGAATGCAATAATTTACAAATCTCATAAACTTATATTTTATCCACAATAGAATATAGATAACATATCAAATGTTGAAAGTGAGACATTTTGAAATGTCATGCCAAATATTGGCTCATTTTGGATTTCATGAGAGCTACACATTCCAAAAAAGTTGGGACAGGTAGCAATAAGAGGCCGGAAAAGTTAAATGTACATATAAGGAACAGCTGGAGGACCAATTTGCAACTTATTAGGTCAATTGGCAACATATTTGGGTACAAAAAGAGCCTCTCAGAGTGGCAGTGTCTCTCAGAAGTCAAGATGGGCAGAGGATCACCAATTCCCCTAATGCTGCGGCGAAAAATAGTGGAGCAATATCAGAAAGGAGTTTCTCAGAGAAAAATTGCAAAGAGTTGAAGTTATCATCTTACAGTGCATAATATCATCCAAAGATTCAGAGAATCTGGAACAATCTCTTTGCGTAAGGGTCAAGGCCGGAAAACCATACCGGATGCCCATGATATTCGGGCCCTTAGACGGCACTGCATCACATACAGGAATGCTACTGTAATGGAAATCACAACATGGGCTCAGGAATACTTCCAGAAAACATTGTCGGTGAACACAATCCACCGTGCCATTCGCCGTTGCCGGCTAAAACTCTATAGGTCAAAAAAGAAGCCATATCTAAACATGATCCAGAAGCGCAGCCGTTTTCTCTGGGCCAAGGCTCATTTAAAATGGACTGTGGCAAAGTGGAAAACTGTTCTGTGGTCAGACGAATCAAAATTTGAAGTTCTTTTTGGAAAACTGGGACGCCATGTCATCCGGACTAAAGAGGACAAGGACAACCCAAGTTGTTATCAGCGCTCAGTTCAGAAGTCTGCATCTCTGATGGTATGGGATTGCATGAGTGCGTGTGGCATGGGCAGCTTACACATCTGGAAAGGCACCATCAATGCTGAAAGGTATATCCAAGTTCTAGAACAACATATGCTCCCATCCAGACGTCGTGTCTTTCAGGGAAGACCTTGCATTTTCCAACATGACAATGCCAGACCACATACTGCATCAATTACAACATCATGGCTGCGTAGAAGAAGGATCCGGGTACTGAAATGGCCAGCCTGCAGTCCAGATCTTTCACCCATAGAAAACATTTGGTGCATCATAAAGAGGAAGATGTGACAAAGAAGACCTAAGACAGTTGAGCAACTAGAAGCCTGTATTAGACAAGAATGGGACAACATTCCTATTCCTAAACTTGAGCAACTTGTCTCCTCAGTCCCCAGACGTTTGCAGACTGTTATAAAAAGAAGAGGGGATGCCACACAGTGGTAAACATGGCCTTGTCCCAACTTTTATGAGATGTGTTGATGCCATGAAATTTAAAATCAACTTATTTTTCCCTTAAAATGATCCATTTTCTCACTTTAAACATTTGATATGTCATCTATGTTGTATTCTGAATAAAATATTGAAATTTGAAACTTCCACATCATTGCATTCTGTTTTTATTCACAATTTGTACAGTGTCCCAACTTTTTTGGAATCGGGTTTGTATTAATGTGATAGTTCTTGAGAAGCTGTTGGGTATATTTAAAGCATTGCAAAGAATGAATGACTTCTTTTTTCTGTGTATCTACAGGGACCGTGTAACGTGTGTGTGGCAGACTGTGCGTGCCCGTTTATATCACCTGTGTGTGCATGCCAATGAGAGCTGCTTCCTGGTGGAGAGAGCTGTAGTGGGGCTGCTGAGACTTGCTGTACGCTTGCTACGCAGAGAGGACATCAGCTCACAGGTATGTCCATATACTTCAAAACTATCACATACACACTTGTATCTCTCACATAGATAAACACAATCATAAATACTGTGGGCTGGAAGTCCACAGTATGCGGTTTCTTAATGTCTGAATATGTCTGAAGTAAGTAATTGAAGATCTGTATCTCACTTTCAAATTTACATAGTCTTTTTAGGTTACAAACATTCTTAATCAGGTGCCTTTTTAATTGTTTCAAATAAGATTGTATAGAATATATTTGACATTAAGTGTCTCACACACAATCACCCTGTATAATACGTGGTCATTCAGAAACAGTAGGGACATGCATAAAACTGAGGCTACATTAGTTACCTGCAGTTGAGCTAGCATACAAAGACAGTGTGTATAAAACCACACCCTACTGACATTATAGTGTAACATGTTCTTCCCCTTTCTTTATTTCTTGCACAGGTGTTGCTCTCTTTGCGCCTACTCCTGATGATGAAGCCTCATGTGTTGTCCAGAGTGAGTCGAGAGGTTGCCTATGGTCTACATGAGCTGCTCAAAACCAATGCTGCCAACATCCACTGCACTGAGGACTGGTACACACTTTTTACGCTGTTGGAATGCATCGGTGCTGGTGTCAAACCTCCAGCTGCACTGCAGGTTACCAGCAGCAGCCCTGACAGTGACACAGGTAAAGAGTATCTTGTACATTGCTGAAGAACTATGCAGATCCTGCTGCTCACTTTTGCTGATCAAAAGTGATGTGGTAATAACTGAATTTTAAATGCATGTGTTCTCTAGGCGCTCAGTCTGATAGTGAAGTGAGCTCATACCACCAGAGTGAAGTCACTTTGGACCGGGGTTATACCTCTGACTCTGAGGTCTACACTGAACACAGCAAGCCCAGAATGCTACGCTCTGCCACTGAAGTAGAAGTGGGATGGCTAGTGGTGAGTACCCAAAAACACTACTCTTTTCTTGTCCTGCATACTTTTAACATTATTTGTAGTGTAGATATCCTTTTCAGTTTTGGAGGGGACTGTAATTAAAGCATGTCCAATCTGGTCTATGGGATGATTTGTAGAATATTATAATAAAAAATGTAATTAATTATATTCACTAATATTTTATTAGTAATTTAAACTCTTTGCTCATTTATGGGTGTTGATTTTACACTATGAATCCTAACATGTATCTGTTGTAAAGCAGCAACAAAATCTCAGGTGCAATATTAATGATGGCTCTTTGGAGATTATTCTTGTGTGGCAAACTGCTTGAAGGGCAGATATTTTGGGAGAAATGCAAAGAAGGTTTTCTTCTGTCAGGTCAAAGACTGGTATGCTTAATCTGCTCACAACCTGTGGCTATGGCAATGTTAAATACAGTACAATATTAAATGTGAGCAAATGTGGTAAGACTGGCTAAGGACAAAAAAAAAGCTAGCATCAGCTTAAAAACCCCCCCACTATTTACCAAAAGAGCAGGGACTGAAGCTGTATAGACCAACTATTTGATTGCCAGTGAAATCACTGCATCATCAAAGCCGTTCTCAGAGGGAGAATTGTTTGCAACGGAGCTTGTGTGTCCTGAGAAGAGACAGGTTTTTGCCAGTATTAACTTATGAGCTGTGACTGAGGAAATTGGGAACCTTGCAAAGAGATTTGAAACTTCAGCTGTAAGACAAATTGAAGTCATTAATTACTTTCTTTATAGCACTGTGAGCATGGACAAAAGTAAAGTAGCTCAATTGGGAATATTTATTCATGGTGGATGGATCTTTGATCGTCACTGAAGATTTTGTCGAACTTGTGCCAGTGCCACAACCTAATTGTTTCCCCGACTATACTGGAGGTTGCCTGGAGTCATGTTCTTAGCAAGGCAATGGATGGTGCTCTATCCATGGTCAGGAAAAAGGCAGGCATTGTTATGAAATTAAGAGTAAATTCATAAGTAGAATTCCGGAATGATTGATTTGATTGCACATCAAGAAGTGTAGCAGGAGGGCTGAAAATGAAATATTTCAGGATTGTAGTTATAAAGATATTTAATATCATTTTAGCAAGAGGCTTGAACCATTTGAAATTTTATGCTTTTTTAAACCTGAAAAAAAAAAACCCTGTGATTTTTTTTTTTTTTTTTTTTTTTGAGCACTTAAATGTGCTTAATGCTAAGATTCAAGGCCGCTACAAAGTCATTACTGAATACTACGAATACATTTACACATTTCAGCTGAAACTAGATCCGTGTGTGATATAGCTGTCCTAAGGTACGGGAAGGAAAGAATTCTCACTCTTCCGCTTGCCGTTTACTATGAACTATTAGTGCACATTAGTTTTCTAACAACTAGGACGTCTTTGAAGGTTCGTGCCTACATGTCTGTGAGACCAGGCTTTTTCATGAAACATTAACAAGTCCAAGGAAGAAGGATTTAACCGCAAAATTTGTTTCATTCTTTCAGGTAATGAATTACAAATGCAATCTATAGTATTTTCGTTTCTTAGCTAACTGACTGTAGTGATTTAGTAGTTTTAGAAAAAAAAAAGTTCATATGTAGAGGAAAGTAAATGGTTGTGAGATTATTTGTACACAATGAAAAGGATAACTTAATATTCAGAGGACTTATTAAAATAGTTAAATTCAGCTTTTCATTTAAGAGCAGTGTGTGTTTCTAGTTTCATTTTGTAAATTCTATTCTAAGGATAAGGTAAATGGTATTGTCAGCACACTTGGAGTTAACATAAGGCCATTCAACCTGCAGAAAAAGGGTTGAATGCTCAACATTTCTTTATTTATTTTTGGTCCGACCATCAACATAAAATGAGTTTGACACTTCAAGTCTGAGGAGACAATGTAAATTAATGTCATCTGCACTTAATATATTATATGTTTGTGTCTTTTGAAAGGTTGGTAAGGATGACCTGGAGAGCAGTAAGGCACCACACGCTGCGGACTCTAAATCTCAGACTCCTCTTATTAACCAGTACAGTTTAACCTTGGGCCAGGACATAGGCATGCATGATACCAAGTCCCTCATTAAGTGTGTGGAGTCACTCTCTTTTATTGTACGTGATGCTGCACATGTCACACCTGAGAACTTTGAGCTTTGTGTGAAAGCCATTCGAGTATTCGTGGAAGCCAGTCTAAATGGAGGTTAGTGCATTTAAGTACATATCTGTTATTTTTGGCTCACTCTTACGACAGGGTGAGCATTATGTCCATGGTTGTCTACAGGTCAACACTGTGGGCCACATCCATGCTTTCTATTTAGCCAACACAACAAAAGTATTTTATTTATGTCTACTCCTTCATTAAACCACTTTTTGGGTCTCACTAAAATATGTTGCTTCAGGGGATTTGGTGCTCTTGCGTTAGAGAAATCTTAGTGGAAATAACAAAATGCAATAAGAAAAATTTAGTGCTTGTCTTACTTTGAACTGACATCATAATTCTGTTTCCTTGGGTTTTCACTTAATCAAACCACTATAGCAAGCCTTATGTGTGTAGACCGACTCCCTTTGAGACCTCATATGTGCAGATTGACTCCTTTGGGATTAAGAAGCCTTTGTGTGGTTTGGTTCTATAGCACTGTAATTGGATGTGTCAGTGCCTGGAAGCTTTTTGGTTGGGTGTCTTAAGCTGTGCTCTAAGGGTGAGTCATTTAACTCGGGGCAATCTAACTGCGTGACTTATATACCCTTGCTCTGTTTTATCCCTCAGTTTTTCAATCCAGCTATCTTCAACAGGCTTAGTTAAGACATCAGCACTTTTGGCTCTGTGATTAGACATGGGCTTCTTATTCATCAGAGTGCTCTATGCACTTTTGTAGATACCTGCTGTCAACAGGGCTTACAAGCTCACTATGAAAGCAGCTTGATCAAAGTGCACAGTTCTAACATGTAAAAAGCTAATGGAAACAGTGCTATAAACATGCAGTATAGTTGTTCTTTGTTTTCTGCACATCAGAAAACAAGAAAAAATATTTTGAAATGTTTCCAAGGCAACTATTTTGTTACTGAAATGCACTGATGATGAAAGATAAAAGATGATGTTACTGTTATGTCAAATTATTGAAAAGGCAGGAAAGACTGGTAGACAAGTTGTCAAAATGAGGTTTAACTCTTTTAACTTTTTTTGTTTCACTGCATTCCTGTGGCTGAAACAGGTTATCGTACCCATGAGAAAAAAAAGAGCCACAGATATGACTCAAAAGCTAGTCGGTCACGGAAGAAGCCACGGGAGAAGGAGGGTATGTCCCGACGAGCTAAACCCACCAGTCAGCGGCCCTCCCGTTCCCACAGTGACGATGAGGAGGACGAGGGGGTGCCAGCCAGCTACCATACGGTGTCTTTACAGGTTAGTCAGGACGTAAGTACCGCAGCCCTTTCCCTACTACCTTTGCTGTGTACATGCCTGCTGCTGTAGTAGTGTGTGATGGTGAGGTCCTTTGGGGCAGGAGTATTGCTTTGTTTTTCTTTTTCCATTGCAGCTGAAATTTATGGGTGTAATCACTGGTGATTTTTGCTGACTGATGCTGTTTTTTTTTTTTTTTTGGACTGGCTAATATAAATTCAAAGATAATAAATTACCCTATTTAATGAATTACAGAAAAATAATACACATATTACAACTCATTCAGACCTCTTCACCACCGAGATTTCCTGTTGAATATTAGGCTTCTGCTTATTTTTGCCCCGCCTGTTCCACTGTTCATTGCATCCCATTTACCCACTTAGATAAAACAAGATGCATGCAAATCAACTTATCAGCAGATAAGTGTAGCTGTATATTTTTTAGTTTGCTCTTTCCTAAAGGTGTGTTTGTCATGTTTTATTGATGGAAAAGGCAAGGGCATTAGTTCTTAATACTTAATTAATAGTTTGCTTCCACTCTAGTTGTTGGACCTGATGCACACACTACACACGAGGGCAGCCAGTATCTACAGCTCATGGGCAGAAGAACAGCGCCATCTGGAGGCCAGTGGAAAGAAGATTGAAGCTGATTCTCAGACGCTGTGGTCAAGCTGCTGGTGTCCTTTGCTTCAAGGTCAGATTTACAACAACCAAGTTTTACAAAACCAAGATTTTTCAGTTTCTTAGGCTGTATTATGAATCTCCCATGCCATTCAGATACACATCAGGCTTTTGTTGCAAGTTGTTGTCCTTTTTCTGTTCAATGCTGATGCCACTTCATTTTTTCTTTTATTCTATCACTTTAGTCTGAGAAGAATTTAAACACCAACAGAAAAGCTATAAACTATGCATCATTTGTAATTTTGAACAATTAAAAGTAATGGTTAATATTTAAAACATTGTTGTATAAGAAGTATATTTTTGTACCAAATATTAAAATGGAATATGAACATATCTATACCTAACCCTGTGCCCTTCAAAACTGTCAGGCAAGCCCTTTCATCTCCATTCTCCAGTTACCACATCATGGTGTAATAATATGCGGATTAGATGGTTCAGAACTGTGGAGCTTAATGTGTGATCACCAACTGAGATCATTCATAATTTTGTTTTTAGGGAAATGTTGATAATGTCTCTTTTTTTAAATTAATATGTTAACAAATTTGAGTCAAATGCAAATCAGTGAGTCAGGTGTCTGAGTGAAGAACATTTAAGAAGGGCATTTCTGAGTTTGTGGGTTTGTAGGTATTTCACTGCCATTCAGATGTCACTGTGTCAGTTTGCAATATAAGCCGAATAGAAGACTGATGTAACCCCTGCAGGTATGGCCTGGCTGTGCTGCGATGCTCGGAGACAAGTTCGGATGCAGGCTCTCACTTACCTCCAGAGGGCGCTACTTGTACATGATCTGCAAACACTGGATGCTGTGGAGTGGGAATCCTGTTTCAACAAGGTGAGACAATCACATGTGACACAGTAGTTAAATACAAGTCAAACACCCATTTATGCTGACTCAGAGCTTAACCCCTTTTTTGTCAGGTCCTGTTTCCACTGCTGACTAAGCTCTTAGACAACATCAGCCCAGCAGATGTCGGGGGCATGGAAGAGACCAGGATGAGGGCCTGCACACTGCTTTCTAAGGTCTGATAAATTCATTATTTTGTAAAGCATAACTGTAAATAAGAAGTGAATTTTGGTTTCTGTTTGTAACTGTTAAATGATCTCTGATGCACTGGCCTCCTCCTCAGGTGTTCCTCCAGCATCTCTCGCCACTTCTTTCTCTTCCCACATTTGCTGCTCTCTGGCTTACCATCTTAGACTTCATGGATAAATACATGCATGCTGGCTCCAGTGACCTCCTGGTGAGACACAGCCACAGTTACACCTAGTTTCTGATGTTGTAATGAGCAGATTAAAGCCAGGAAGTAACGACACTGACAGTTTGTGGTTTACTGCACTCATTGTTTTAATTTCAATACTATACCTGTGGGGTAAAATCATTAAAATGAATTTAAGCTATACTATGTTTCTGTTGAGTTTTTTCTTTAAAAAAAAAAAAAAAAAAAGATAAACAATATAGTGTTACGTGCCAAGTACATTATTTATACATCTTGGAAATGGAGTATTTTAAATAGCCCCATTTTATACAGTCTGAACTGTGCCATGTTGTGTGCCTTTGCCATAGTACTTATTAGTAACCGTTTAGTTTAGTTTCATTAACTGGCATTGTTTAATGCATTATTTAATATGAATGACTGACATCAATGGATTTTGTTTTTTAATAATAAACCAAATAATCAATACCTTCATAATTTCCATTGTTTACATTTGTAGACCACAGTCCAATTTGTTATGAACACTAAATAAAATACTGTAATTTTTTTTTGCTCTACAGTTGGAGGCGATCCCTGAATCTCTGAAAAACATGCTGTTGGTAATGGACACAGCTGGGATCTTCCACAGTGCAGACTCGCGTACTGGCTACTCTGATCTGTGGGAAATCACATGGGAAAGAATTGACTGCTTCCTGCCCCACCTTCGAGAGGAGCTTTTCAAACAAGCTGTTATGCCAGGTATCACAATGCAGAGATTTAATGTTTCATATCATAGTCTATAATACACCAACCCACTCTTTAGAGTGCTTATGATTTCAGGTTCTCAATGATTGTTTGAGTTTTTCTGCCTGTAATAGTCACTCTTTATTGCTGTACCCTGACTGTGTGCAGAACCTGTCCCCAACGTTCCTGTAGAACCTGCTCCTGCTTCTCTTCCCATGTCTCCTCCCTCCCCTCCTGTGCCATCCACTGCAGCAGTGCCAACTGCCCCCACAGAGCCAAAGACCCCCAGCAGACCTGCATCTCCTCAGGAGATACAAACACCCAGTGCCAATGGTGAGCCTGGAACAATGCTTGCTGCTCCATACATACAGTACCACCATGCATGTCACAAATACACTGAATGAATATGATTATATTATGCTTACAAGCGTGATCTTTTCTTTCTAACTCAAATAGGAAACGACAGATCATCTCCAGTGCCCCCCTCCACTCCTCCAATGCCCACTCCAGTTAAGAGCTCAGCTGACTCCCTGCCCACTCTCACTCAGTCTCCTCTAATACTGCAGCCCCTAGCCTCTCCACTGCAGGTGGGCGTGCCACCCATGACACTACCAATCATTCTAAATCCCGCCCTCATAGAAGCCACATCACCCGTACCCCTGCTTCCAGCGCCACGTCCAACTGAACCTGCTGACACTTCAGTGGTCAAATAGAGCATGCAAGATTGCCCTTGAACATCTAGAAGAGGACAGTGGAGGAATGGAGACCCTCTCATGCCGCTGTTCTCTGCATTAACATGCTCTGACTTGCCGCACGATCAGCACAAACGAATACATTTTACATAAGACCAGGACCTGGAAAGAGTGATGGAGAGCTCAAGAGAGAGAAAGTGCAAGTGACTCCTTGCTCCTTGTTTCCCCACATAAATATGTCCACACTAAGGTATATTACACATAGTGATGTTGATCATGCAAGCCTTCGTTAAACCAGTTTGCACAAATATTTATTCAGATTAGCAATGTCCAACTGGAACATGAAGAACAGCCCTACAGTGATGGGACCAGGTATGACACTGATTCAGGTTTATATTTCTACCCATTTGTGCAGATTTAATATATTGAAATTATAGTGTCTTACACCACTCCTAACAATTATTGGAACAGATATATCAGCATATTATTTGGTTTAGTTTCAGCATTATCTGTACTGACTAGTATTTTATTTCTGGGGTGTAAAGACTGCAAAAAAATAGAACCATAGAAATGGATCTAGCACTAACTCTCCACACCACTCAATATAATTTAAACTGTATAGTAACATTAAACATATAATTTATGTTTACATATTTGCTTTCTTAGACTTTTACATAGTTATCTTGTGTTCTACATTGACCATGGTAATTTCAGAAATGTTTGTCCTGCATTTCATCATTTGAAAATATCTGTCAAGGTGATCTTTTTGATGAGAAGTAATGAGTTATACAATCTCTTGAGATGTAACCCAAAGACGGAGGAGATCCATTTGTTCAGTGAACACAAGTTGAACATTCCAGATTCGTTCCTAAGGCAAGCCTGTCAGAGGTGGTTTAAATGGCTGAATGTGCTGTCAATGGAAATCTGCATGCCAGGTTTTATTTTATTTAGTTTTTAGTCCTGATAGGTCTTAATGAAATTGTGAATTGAGTACAGTTTTGGGGTCATGTTGTGTTACTATTTCTGATGTTGGTGTAATTCGTTTAAAGATCACGATTCTTTAAAAATATATACAAAGAAAATTCTTCGGAATGGAAAAACCAATATGTTTTGTTTAATAAATCAGTTATAATGACAAGCGTTCTGTATTATTATGTACCTATTTTTCCAAAATAGGTGTTCAGAAGACTAGTTTTTGCTCCAGGATTACTGTTTTTTTTTTTTTTTGCTGACTGGGTTCATATTAAATGCAGAGAAACACAAAGTAACGCTATGAGTATAGGACATAACTTGTGTGTTAAATTGGAGCAATGAAGATGATGTCTTTTGCTGAAATCATTTGCTTTAACTTGGGAAACTGGGATGCCACTGCCTTGCGACAGAAAATGTCATCATCCAAAATTAAGGTGGCAGCGGAGGGATTTTAGGTAATTCTCTAGTCAACAGGAACAACATACAAATGTGTATATATATGAATAAAATGTACTTTTTACAATCTAATAAATATATAATAAATGAAGTAACTTGTATGGTAATTGCTATATTGGAAAGTCCACCTAATTAAAATCCCACAAGCCAGGGTTTCTATTCTGCATCAAGTTTCATGGAAACTACAGAAAGCAATCCATTTTCTTGGCGTCTGTTCATTCAGTATCTGGCCAGAGGACTGACTTTTCCTGAATGTGTTGTTGCCATGCTTAACAGCAGTAGCACCTCAGACAAAGCTTTGAACCAGTGTGCTGCTGGTGCTTGCTGTTTCATTTGCACGTGCTAAATAAGAAGTACTCAAATGTTATTTGTTTTAATGTGATAAATTTCTCCCCTTCTTGCTAGGATTATTCTCATGATTATATTGTCTATGTCTGAGGAATTTTGCATATGTGGTGTTGAATATAATTTGCCAATTAGTATTCTGTTCTATGAAACAAACTGTATATGATAGATATATATATATATATATATATATATATATATATATATATATATATATATATATATATATATATATATAAAATTTTTTTGGTGTGATATATGATGAAAATGTAATGAACTACATTATAACCCTCTTCCTTTGCTAACCAGAAACACAAGTGCTTGAAGACATGAGCCTGATATACAGTGTAAAACATCTGTGTTTTATTTCAAATCAAAATGACAAACACATTTTTTTCCCTTAATAAACTAACTGTATCAGAAACTACACAGGACCTCTAGCTGAAAAACAGTGATTAAAAGTCTTTATACAACAAGGAATGTTAAAACAAGCTCCGTCTAAGAACAAAAATGGAACAAATGAACTTGGCCTACTCTAAATGAGTGTCATGAAGGTAACAGTGTAACATAAACGCATATAGTACGTCACTCACAAATACCCTTTTTATATACCTTCCAAATTTGTTCTGAAATCCAAATAACTACAGCATCTTTAGTCAAACAGCACGTCAGCTGGAAAACGAGCTGAAATTCTGCTGTTAGCCTGGATGCTAACATCCGTCAGTTCAGTTTTCCATAAAAAAAATGGCCTACACAGAACTCACCAGATAAAACAGACTAGCATCCAAGCTATGCAAGCTACCAACAAAAAAAACCCCACTGCGCAATCATCACTTGACATCCATCTTGGTCATTTCCTGCAGATAAATTCCAATGCTCTCACTGTCAAACATCACAAAGTAAATGTTCTTCAGAGAGGACGTGGTTGCTGAAACAAAATGGTTCGAAATGGCCTTCAGTATCAGCTGGGCTGCAGTTTGCTTTGGGAAACCATTTCTGAAATAGATTGGAAGAGAACGTTGTTAAAAGACGGAATGAGTCATTTGTTTAGGGATGTCACATGTTGATCTAAGTAGAGATGACCACATCAAACAGTGACATCTTGACTTGTTTCTTTTCAGATGAATGATGAAAGGCATGCTGATTTAATCTCAGCGTAAGCTGGAGTGTCAATGGGACCGGGTTACATTGTGACAATATATTTTATGGAACAGAAACTATACAGGAACTCTAGCTAAAGAAAAAAACAGTGATAAAATCGTCTTTTATACAACATGGAATGTAAAGGCAAGTTCAGTTTAAGAACAATAACAAAAAATAAGTGTCAAAGGTAACGGTTTAACAAACACATTTATATTGTTTAATTTTTCATTCTATTTACCTACAGCTTTACATATATATGTTTGTGTCTGTGTAAATGAGTATAGTCATTGTACTGATAAAATAAAAAGGTTTATTACATTGTTACATTACATTATATATTATATTATATAAGAAATAAACCATGTATTTGTGTGTCCTGCGATGGGTTGGCACTCCGTCCAGGGTGTATCCTACCTTGATGCCCGATGACGCCTGAGATAGGCACAGGCTCCCCGTGACCCGATGATAGAGTGTATAAGCGGTACAGACAATGGAATGGAATGGAATAAGAAACAAACCAAGAAGGGCATGCTGTTAATAATAGTGACTGAGTGTATGATTGTGCTTTGTGTTGTGCAACTTAACTCTTTATAGTTACATTAAATCTTGTGATAGTTTCTCCCTCTTGAAGTTAATAATATGGAAGACTCAGCTGCTTACATTACAGAAAAGCCACATAACCACACCATTCTGACTCTCCCATGGCAGAAAACGTAAAAACAACGTTTGTTAAATAACTTTCTTTAAAGCACATCAGTGATGTAGTTATGTTAATATCATAATTCACCTTCCAGTCGGTAGAGAAGGAAAGGCTACAGATTTGAGCTTCTTCTCCTCTGCAGCAGACAGGCAGTTCTTCACTGTCTTCTCCAGCTGGTCCTCACACTTCTCAGAGCCCCACTGAGGGACATTGCAGTGGATGATGAAACGTGCTGCCATCCCACTGGCCTGGCTAACTGCAACTGGGGTGGGGAAAGCAAAAAGTCAGAGCTCACAACAGTTTCCAAAGAGGAAACAATAGAAGGGAAGTAAAAAATAGGCAGTGTACTCCCACTCCCTCTGTATGAGTGTGTAAATTCTACCTGACGCAACCTCCAAGGGGCCTTGTGTTTTCCGCAGTTCTTTTACAGCTTCCAGGAAATCTTTCCCTCCAGCTTTCTCCAGTGCGTTACCTGTTCATGTAGTAGATAAAGATAATGCTGGTGCTAAGGAACATCTAAAAAATTATTAATTACATACATAGATCAAACAGAAATCACAATCAAAACTGATCATGTTTTACTCTGACCTACACCGTTCTTAGAATATGCCGGAGGAGGAGATGGATTCTATTTTTCCTTTATGTGCCAATGGACTGTTTGGTCTGGTCACGACTTATTAATAAGCAGCTCCTTCAGTGTGACCTGCTACTTATTCGATACTGGCTTTCTAAGACTCATGAACACACAGGTCAAAAGTTCACCTAGATAACTGTTGGTATGAAACTAAAGTAACCAGAAACGTGTGTCTTTCTCCTCTAGTAAATTGGCTTTTCTGCTGGAGGGATTTTTTTCTTAGTCTGATTAACTGCTGCTTTAGCTGCGACAGCAGAACAGCATAGTTTTAAATTCTCATATCTGCTTAAGAAGGGGTCAGAAATGTGCAACAGCTAAACAGTAGACACTGGTACCTCCTGTTGTTATCTACTTACCAATTCCATCCTTCAGATCAATCTCTGCATTTGTGGGATTAATAATTCCTTCAACTTTGATGGTTCCAATTTTGCTGATGTCACTCTCTGCAAGAGATAGCTGAAAAAGATGACGAATGGCATTAGCATTATTTATCAGTATATCAGTATTCTGGTAATAGTAACCTTAGTCAAATACCTAGGAGCACTCATGTACAGAGTGCCTTCACATTCGCCTGGATTACAAATGGCACATGGGTTCTTTCAATTTTTATTAAACAACCCAGAATGTTCATACAGTACATTTTTTAACTTGGAACTAATTATTTGCCATCAAATCTGAAGAAGAAAAAACAGTATAACTGACAAATGCTGGTAAAAAATATTCAACCCATTCAGACCAGTACTTAGTATAACCATCTTTTTGCTGCAGTTGTAAACCTCTTTAGGTAAATTGCTAAGTTATACACACTGTTTGGGAAAGATTTTCACCTATTATTCCTGGCAGATTTGCTCTAGGTTGGAAGGATCCTACTTTTTGACTACAATTTTCACACAGTGATCAATGGGTTTTAGATCTCAGTAAGTTTCAGACACTGACAGGCAACCACTATGATGCTTTGGTCTTGTGTAGCAAACTGTAATATCCCCCTGTATTTTCATTTCATTATTATTCAATATAATTATTATTAATGTTGTTGTTCTAGTTTGATTTAATTTATTTCTTTAAGCCCAGGTTCTTTGGATAAAAACAGCTTCAGAGTATAATGCTGCCTTCACCATATTTCACTTTAGGAAAGATGCTGACCAAATACAGTATCTCAGTCTTTGTCTCATTTAAAAAAAGACGAAAACAAAACAAAAACGTATTGTTTTCATATGGCTTTTCTTGAGCAATGGTTTCTTTTTAGCTAACCTCAGTCACCTATACAACTTGAAATGGTTGCCTATTGCCCCTCCACTCCACTCTGCTCTCAGTCACTGTACTCTGTAACTCCACCAGTGACCGCTTGCCTCAGGTTTTGAGGTTTTGGGTGATGGCTTTGTCTAGGTAGTGTTTGGGTGTTGTGATTGCACTTCCTGTCTTCCAAGTCCAATTTTTGATTGCACTTCCTCACTCATCCAACAGTGTTTCATCAAACAGTGTTTACAGGGATGTCCAACCTCTTAGATATAATTTTACACACGATTTCTAAGTTAATCAATTCTATTACCTTATCTGTAATTTCCTTAGAATGCTTCTTAGTCTTCATTTTCACCCTTTTTTTCTGACTGACAGTCTCTTCCATGACAGTTCAATGAAAACTGTTTTAATATTTCACAACTGAAGGCCACTTCAAAGTTAACTGTGTCCTTAAGACAATGTCTTTCATCTGGAGCTTCTTGAACCTGTGGGGTTGAATACTTATGCAAGCAGGATTTTGTCAGTTCCTTTAGTCAGTTTCTTTAAAATACTGACCAGTAACGAACTCTGACACTGAAAATTCAAAACTCTGATTTAGACAAATCTGAACAGTTCCTGGGGGGTTGAATACTTTTGCAAGCCACTGTATAAATTACAATGTTAATAACCGGAAATTAGATTCAGTGTCAAATCAATACCTTTTGTCCAAGGAACAAACTCTTTGCTGCGAGAACAGTAAATCCTTCTCCTGGTCCATCCTCCATTGTGCTGTTGGTTCCGTCTTTGTCATTCTCTGCACTCTTCTGCAAACAGACAAAGTCAACATAAGTGTTTTCTTAACAAAATACAACAGGCCCAAATGTCATAAAGAAACGGAATGGGGTAATATAAAAGAGTTTCCTGAAATCACAAAATCACCAGTGTGACTATGTAAAGATGGCCTTGCTGAAAGGAAGTAGCACTGGACTGACCCTTGGTTTACGGCCTGGTTTTCCTCTGCTTTTTTTGGAGGACCTCTTGCTGCTCTTGACCTCTTTGTCTGTCTTTTCTGGTGCTGTCATCTGTGAGTCCACCTTCACTCTCCCTCCTCTCTTCTTGGAGAGCAGCTCAGGGTGGATACGAGGCAGGACGCCACCGTTTGATATGGTAACCCCTCTGAGTAGCTGCACAATACCACATCAAAATACAAGTTACATATCTTGTATTAAAAATCATGTGAATTCAAAAATGATTGAATTATTACCATCTATTATCATCTATTATCTGTGTGTGTATGTATACAGCATTACTGTGGTTAAGAACAAGCTAAAGACACTGTTTCAATTAACATCCTGGACACAAGGCAATAAATAGGAATGATGCCAGAGTACATTACAGCTATGTGACAGCTTATAGTTATAGACAGCCTTTCATGTGCATGCATGTTACATCATATATGGTTAATCCTCTCTTGCTATAATTAGCTTTGTACAATTGCACCTCTACTAAGCTAAGTGTAATGTATTACTGCAGCTGACATCAATGACTTTAACCGTCACCTGCTACACAATATAATAATAATTGTTGATACATGAGTTGATCAACATTTTCATATTTTAACAATAATATAATATTTTTATTACCAATAATATATTTTACTCCATAATCAATTGTAAATTGCACAATGCTGTTCTTTTCTTCTTTCTTTCTTTCTTTCTTTCTTTCTTTCTTGCTTTCTTTCTTTCTTTCTTTCTTTCTTTCTTTCTTTCTGTGCATCTGCAAATCCTTCAATAACAGAATTGTCCATAATACCAATAGAATTTTTAATTCTGAATGACAATAAACAAAGAAAGATAACAGAATTCGATTAACAGCTTTCAGAGGAAGAAACCTAAATCATCCTGTAACCATCATGTGCATGTAAATAAAATGTGCTTTTAATTTTATTTCAATGTTATTTATAGACATTTAAAATGTTATTTATAGACATCAGCTATATTTGTTACATGTATATTAACTATTACTGTATGGAATTAGAATGAACTTCATTTGATAAGTGAATATTTCATTCACCCAAATTTCATTTGCACATGTGGAATGAATCGGATTAACTGGCACTGCAATAAATAAACACTACTTTCACAGGAGGGAGGATATATGTTTTGTCCAAAGTAAAGACTGTTTTCTTTAGGATGTACTGTACCTGGTTAAGCTCTTCATCATTAGCCACCGCTAACTTAATGTGCCGTGGAGTAATTCGTCCTTTCTTGTTGTCTCTGGCTGCATTACCAGCTAGTTCCAAAATTTCAGCTAGACATGAAAATAATGGAAACAAAAATGTATTTATATTCATCTCTGTGCAACACTTATCAGCTATATAAAACAGTCTATACAGCCCTGTTAAAATTGCAAGTTTTCTCTGATGTGAAAATTGGAAACAAAGATTTTCCACCTTCAATGTGATGTATCAACCAACAAAATTCAAGCGAAAACAAGAGAAAAAGGGAAACTTTTTAGGAAAACAAGAAAAAAAAAAACTCACGATAGCCTGGTTGCACAAGTGTATACACCCCTCGACTAATACTTTGTCAAATCATCTTTTGCTTGACAATTTTATTCAAAGCTTCCGTGAAAATGCTCCAGATCTATCATACTGCATGTGGATCTCCTGTGACAGCCCTCATCAAGTCTTTCCACAGTTTTTGACAGGATTTAGGTCTGAGCTCTGCCTGGTCCATTCCAAAACACTGATCTTCTTCTTCTCATCTCCTTTGCTCACTTGGATTTGTGCTCTGGTCATTATCATGCTGGAAGGTGAATTTTTTTCATCGCCTTTAGTTTTTGTACCAAAACAGATTTGTGTTTGGAGCTATCTATGATTCACTCTATTTTGAGTCTCAACCTCAATCACGACCTCAATAGTGGGTATGGTGTTCTTTGGATAATAAAGTGTCCTGTTTTTATAACAAACATATCTTGTACAATTATGCCCATAAAGTTCTACCTTGGTTTCCTAGCACAGACCTTGCCACATAGTTTGGGGTGATTTAGAAAGATGCTTCCGTTTTTTTTTTTTGTTTTTTTTTTTGTGAGAGAGCGCAGATGTTCCTGCAGCTTCTTCAATGTTGCCTTTGGAGCTTCTGATAAGTTTTCTGTGGTAGATCTAACGTTTTTGGGTTTTTTTTTTCATTCTTTTGCACACCTCACTTGATCAATACATTGAGATATTGTACATGCTTTGCAAGACCTTTCTGAAACATTGCTTCAGCAGTTGCATGAAACCAAGAAGATATCAAGAATATCTTACAGAAACAACTGATCCTTATTTGGGTTTAATAAAAATTATGTACTCAATTACTTTTGAATATGAAATGAATGGTTCATTCTTAGCAGTCAAATGCTTCATTAACAACCAGGTGATTGTAAGTTTTTTCTTATCTCTCTCTCTCTCTCTCTCTCTCTCTCATATATATATATATATATATATATGTATTATATATATATATATATATATATATATATATATATATATATATATATATACATATATACATATATATACACACGCACACATAAATACATATATATATATATATATATATATATATATATATACACACACACACACACAAAAGAGAGATCTGTGGCTCTGTGTCCATGTGTGCCTGCTCTCACCTGCCAGGTACTCAATGACAGCTGCCATGTAGACAGGAGCGCCCATACCGATGCGGTACTTATGAGTCCCTGTGCGTAAGTACCTCATCATCCTCCCTACAGGAAAGATAACGCCAGCCCGGGCTGAGCGTGACAGCTTGGTGGTCTTCTTTTTTCCTCCTCTGGCTGACATGCTGGTACAGGTGCAATAAGAGGGTTAAGAACAAAACAAAACAGAATGATAAGACATTTTATAAACATAATCATTTTATAGAAATTTACATTTATACGTTGAACATACACAATAATGAGGCAGTGAACTCACCTTTTTTTTTTTTTTGGTTCACAGTGTCACAGGATGATTACCTACTTGAAATACAGTTACATGCAATAAGTCAACGGACGAGCAAAATATTGAGATCAAAATATAAACTGCAATCTTTAATATTATAAAACAATATTCACAAACTAGTTTCATAAAATCAAGTTTTATAGCACAAGTTACGATTTTCCTATTACAAGAATGAAAAGCAATTAAATAATGATAAAAAAAAAAGAGTAGGGCTGGTCATGATTTTCATTTTAAGGGGATTTTAAATAGACCCTCAAATTATTAAGACATTTATATGTGTAATTGCTCGAAATTAATTACACATTACATTCTGTGAGTGGCAGGAGCTCAGCACTAATACATCAGCTGTCAGCTAGCATTACAGCCGATACATAATTCATTGATGATCTTGACATTGTACACATATGGGCATTTTTACATTTACCGTAACAGATCAGCAGTTCTACATGAAATAAAAACATATTGTCTAAATGGAATAGACATCATTTAGCAAAACAAGTGAAAGAAGCACGGAACTGTGCAATGCCGTTAATGCGTGAGCGAAAAACACACAGTGGTCATCTATTGCGGCTTCACACAGGAAGACACACTTAAAGGAAAAATGCCTCTTTAAAATGGCAAACAACGAATACAATGAAATGCGCTGAAATTGCGCGATCCCCTCTTCAGAAAAAAATAGGAAAAAAAAACAAATAAAAAAAAAAACAAACACAAAACCGCGGGTTCTGCAGAAAAGGCGCCTCCTTGCTAAATCGCAGGCGCCGGGTCGAGCTGCAGTCGCTACGTGGGCGCCATGGAGAAAGACGGCTGAAATGTGCGCACATAACCGCGGACCTTAAAAAGGCCTCGCCTATTAACTTCACCGCTTTACATGGCAAACAACGCTGTCCGCTATCGGATTTATCAAAGCGACAGCCTGTAGAGAGGCCAAAGCGTTTCGTTTTAAAGCCGCTCCGCCCACGAACTAACCCCCATTTTGTTTCGCAGCCACCGTGTACAGTGTACGTTAGGCTGAGGCTAATCTGCACACACGGAAAGTGGAACTAGTCCCTGCATCGCAACCCTATTAAACACCCAGGCGTTATTATTTGCTGGAATTTACCTGTTGTCTCCTACTTAACGCCACATATAAAAGACAAATATTTCTTTTGACGCTCCCACAAGCAATTCTTGCTCTTATCCGTGTTCTGTGCCCTTATGCTGAGCTCCTCTTCTTCTCAAAAAAAAAAAAAAAAAAAAAAAAAGGATAGCAAACTGGAGCCAGTAGCAGTGTACCGGCGATGGAGGCAGGCTCATGCTACTGATGCTGCTGAGGGGCAAAATAGAGCAAAAGCCCCCAAATATGCATTATAGGGGGAGAGAAATCTAAAATAAAACAATTCAAACCCAGAATTTAATCCTTGTTTTAATATTTAGAAACGCCATGTCTCTAACTGGGTGTATAGGAGCAATGAACAAATCCTTGGAAAAGATTGGAAAACTTTTTGAGTCCCAATTAAATCCGCTGTTTTCATTCATATTTCCTTTAAAAGAAGGCTATTTGACTATTCACCCAGTTTTATAGATCTGCGCTATTCTTATTGAAGGCAGTTGTCTTGCTAAATGTATTGTACCTTACACAGCCTTGATGGGTTATTCCTAATTAACTGTAGATATAGCGTACGTCTAATTTCCGTCGTCCTGTAGTGTTGCCTACGTGCATTGTAACGGGTAACGCATTATGGTTCTTTGGTGCACATATGAACGCTTCCTTCAGAGGGCAGCAGAAGACTACTACAGACGTGTGTGCATGAGCATTTCCTTGCTTGTCTGTGCAGAACCCTGTGTTATACTTACTTTAGATACGGAGCGCAAATGTGGTTTTCTTCTAAACTGGTCGTGTTTTCCAATTTCCTTGCCCAGTATTACTAGCTAGTCAACACGTGACTGTCAGCTTGACCTGACGTGTGTAGCAATCATGCTCATCTTCTTTGCCATTGTTAAGCAAGTCAACCTTCATATTGTTAAACTCATCCATCCATTTTCTATACCTGCTTATCCTACTACTGGGTCACAGGGAACCTGGAGCCTATCCCAGGAGACTACAGCCACAAGGCAGGATATATCGCAGGGCCTATCACACACACAATCACATGCTATGGACAATTTAGAGATGCCAATCAACCTACAGTGCATGTCTTTGGACTGGGGGAGGAAACCGGAGTACCCGGAGGAAACCCCTGAGGCACGGGGAGAACATGCAAACTCCACACACACATAGCGAAGGCAGGAATCAAACTCCCAACCCTGGAGGTGTGAGGCAAATGTGCTAACCACCAAGCCACCATGCCCCCCTATTGTTAAACCTTTCAACTCCAACCTACGTTGTATTTAGGATTAGGATGCTGAGCATGTCATGATTAGTGCTTGGGCCTTATTTATCTTTTATTATAGTTGTCTGTAAATATTTGTTGAAGCCTCACTGAACTAAACATTTCCAGCAGATTCACAAAAAATCCTGAAACGCTGATTTTCTGTACTCACATGTATGCAGTAATCCTTTAATCGATAGTTGATTAATAGATAATTACATTTGTTAGTCTTCTTATGCATGATTTGGGAACACTCTTTCTGAAAAGATGGGATTTTTATTAACACTAAATTTCTTGTATAAATGCTCCTTTCAATGATTTACGGTTAAATCAGTTCGTATCCAGCTTGATAAATGAGGCCCATTGATGTGGAGTGAATATTTGTGGCAGGCACTTACAGTTGCACTAACTGCAGCATTATGCCATTAGTGATGAGCGATATTAGTAGCCTACAGCTGCCTCACATAAAGAGACAAACCCTCAGGTAATTTCAGGGGCTGTGCCTCAATCTCTGAGCATGTGAGTGCTGTTTGCCGTGTAATGCAGCAGTGCAATTCAAAAATGCACCACTGGCAGATAATAAGGCTACCTTGGAAAAATGGAAGGCGGATCTTCCACTCAAGATAACTAATTGAATGCCTAACCAAAACTGCTAGAAACAAGTGACTGGGATATCCAATATCATCTGCATTAGGCTGGCTACACACTAGACAATTTTATGTTTGATTTTGGGCCCAATTTGTTCCCTCCAGTGATCATGGGGGTCACAACTGCTTATTTGTCTAAATAATCCTCAAGTGTGTGTTGTCCATACGATTATTTTACTGCTCCTGATCAAGTCAGAGCCTCCCTGATCTCGAAGCTGTCGGAGCCTTCCTGATCGGAATACCCACAATAGACATTGAGAGCGAGCAGCCCAGGAAGCGTCACCAACCGGATGTTGCATACTTTTACAGCTCACAAAGTTGGCAGTGCATCACAACATAACCTGAGCCAAAATGAGCGTTGAAAAAGAAGATGAACTTGTTAAACACAACATGAGTATATTTTTAAGCTGCACCTATACTGTCTTCTCAGCCAGGATTTCACATATATACTTTTTTTTGAAGTTTCTGTGAAATCTTGTGTCTGTGGAATCGGCAATGTGAAATTGCCACTACAAACGACAGGTGTGTGGACTCCCAGTCTGTTCGAATTGTCTAGTGTGCATTCGGAGGATTATAATGTTAAAAATCCTTGTCCTTGTTAAAAATCCATGTCTGAGGTCTCCCACATTTTTAAAATTGGTGAAGATTTGAAAATGGTCTAGTGTGTAGCCAGCCTTAAAGTGCTTTCATATGCACTCACAAGTAAATTTAAGCTATGCCCTGGGAAAAGAGCATGTTATACTGGCTCCAGTGACAGATGCAAAGCCCTAAGGTTGAGATTAATGCCTCTGGTACAGATGGTTTTACAGTGATGGTTTTAATTGTGGTATATGCTGATGAGGCCTTGCATGTGGTTCGCAAAAGTATGGTGAATATGAGTCGTATCCCTTAAATAGGGCACTGGTGCTCATGGCTCTTGAGATAATGCCCATAATTGCAGGTGCATTAGGACAGAATTCCTACAGGCGACACCAGTTAAGCAATGGGAAACACAACATTAAAGTTCTGAAGATCACTGTACTTGTTAAAACAGCTGAGAAGGCAAGCTGACTGGCACAAATGACACAGCCGGAAGTTTGGCACATACACACTGTCACCTGCCACTATTACTTGTTAGGTCACTGGCATACAGGACTGGGAAGCACTAGATCTTTCTTTACAGACTGTTCAGTGATATGAGGCTCAGCTTAGATGTCATATGCACCTTGGTGATGAAGCACAGAGCTGTCTCAATTCAGTGATGAAATTGTGAGTGGTCGCACATCACCAATATGCAGACTTGCTATATTTGGCTGGGATGTCACTGAAGCTGCATATGTTGCACCACATACTGTCTTGATGTCATATTGGCACATCATAAAGGCTGGTGTCACTGGTTGTGTGTACGGACCCTGAGGTTCAGCTCTGGAAGTGGACATACATATGCATATATATATATATATATACATACAGTGGTGTGAAAAAGTGTTGGCCCCCTTCCTGATTTCTTATTTTTTTGCATGTTTGTCACACTTTAATGTTTCAGATAAACAAACACATTTAAATATTAGTCAAAGATAACACAAGTAAACACATCATGCAGTTTTTAAATGAAGGTTTTTATTATTAAGGGAAAACAAGATCCAAAACTACATGGCCCTGTGTGAAAAAGTATTTGCCCCCTAAGCCTAATAACTGGTTGGGCCACCCTTAGCAGCAACAATTGCAATCAAGCTTTTTCGATAACTTGTAATGAGTCTGTTACAGCGCTGTGGAGGAATTTTGGCCCACTCATCTTTGCAGAATTGTTGTAATTCAGCCACATTGGAGGGTTTTCGAGCATGAACCACCTTTTTAAGGTCATGCCACAGCATCTCAATCGGATTGAGGTCAGGACTTTGACTAGGCCACTCCAAAGTCTTCATTTTGTTTTTCTTCAGCCATTCAGAGGTGGACTTGCTGGTGTGTTTTGGATCATTGTCCTGCTGCAGAACCCAAGTTCGCTTCAGCTTGAGGTCACAAACAGATGGCCGGACATTCTCCTTCAGGATTTTTTGGTAGACAGCAGAATTCATGGTTCCATTTATCACAGCAAGTCTTCCAGGTCCTGAAGCAGCAAAACAGCCCCAGACCATCACACTACCACCACCATATTTTACTGTTGCTATGATGTTCTTTTTCTGAAATGCGGTGTTACTTTTACGCCAGACGTAATGGGACACAGACCTTCCAAAAAGTTAAATTTTTGTCTCATCAGTCCACAGAGTATTTTCCCAAAAGTCTTGGGGATCATCAAGATGTTTTCTGGCAAAACTGAGACGAGCCTTTATGTTCTTTTTGCTCAGCAGCAGTTTTCATCTTGGAACTCTGCCATTGCAAACCATTTTTGCCCAGTCTCTTTCTTATGGTGGAGTCATGAACACTCACCTTAACTGAGGCAAGTGAGGCCTGCAGTTCTTTGGATGTTGTTGTGGGGTCTTTTGTGTCCTCCTGTTTTCATTCATTCATTGTCTATTGCTTATCCGATCTATTCTCGGGTCACGGGGAGCCTGTGCCTATCTCAGGCGTCATTGGGCATCAAGGCAGGATACACCCTGGACGGAGTGCCAACCCATCGCAGGGCGGGCACACACACACACTACACACACACTACACACACACTACACACACACTACACACACACACTACACACACACTACACACACACACACACACACACACACACTACACACACACACTACACACACACTACACACACACTACAGACACACACACACTACAGACACACACACACACTACAGACACTACAGACAATTTAGAGATGCCAATCAACCTACAATGCATGTCTTTGGACTGGGGGAGGAAACCAGAGTAGACCACCGAGGCACGGGGAGAACATGCAAACTCCACACACACATGGCGGAGGCGGGAATCGAACTCCCAACCCTGGAGGTGTGAGGCAAACGTGCTAACCACTAAGCCACCATGCCCCCCACCTCCTGTTTTGTCTTCCCTTAATACTAAAAACCTTCATTTAAAAACTGCATGATGTGTTTACTTGTGTTATCTTTGACTAATATTTAAATGTGTTTGATTATCTGAAACATTAAAGTGTGACAAACATACAAAAAAATAAGAAATCAGGACTTACACTTTTTCACACCACTGTGTGTGTGTATATATATATATATATGTGAACATTTTGTCCTCAATGTTGATGTGTTAGAAGCAGAAAAAATGGGCAAGCATGAGGATTTGAGCGAGTTTGTCAAGGGCCAAATTGTGTGGCTAGACGACTGGATCAGAGCTCCAAAACTGCAGCTCTTGTGGGGTGTTCCCGGTCTGCAGTGGTCAGTATCTATCAAAAGTGGTCCAAGGAAAGAACAATGGTGAACCAGCAACAGGGTCATGGGTGGCCAAGGCTCATTGATGCATGTGGGGAGCGAAGGCTGGCCTGTGTGGTCCGAGCCAACAGACAAGCTACTGTTGCTCAAATTTCTGAAGAAGTTAATGCTGGTTCTGATAGAAAGGTGTCAGAATATACAGTGCATTGCAGTTTGTTGTGTATGGGGCTGCATATGCACAGTCCAGTCAGGGTGCCCATGCTGACCCCTGTGCACCGCTGAAAGCACCAACAATGGGCACATGAGCACTAGAACTGAACCACAGAGCAATGGAAGAAGGTGGCCTGGTCTGATAAATCACATTTTCTTTTACGAGGATATCACAAGGATGGCCGGGTGCATGTGCGCCGCTTACCTGAGGAACACATGACACCAGGATGCACTATGGGAAGAAGGCAAGCTGGCAGAGGCAGTGTCATGCTTTGGACAATGTTCTGCTGGGAAACCTTGGGTCCTGCCATCCATGTGGATGTTACTTTGACACGTACCACCTACCTAAGCATTGTTGCAGACCATGTACACCCTTTCATGGAAACGGTATTCCCTGATGGCTGTGGCATCTTTCAGCAGGATAATGTGCCGTGCCACAAAGCAAAAATGGTTCAGGAATGTTTTGATGA
Source organism: Hemibagrus guttatus (assembly GCA_033459395.1). Classification (NCBI taxonomy): domain Eukaryota; kingdom Metazoa; phylum Chordata; class Actinopteri; order Siluriformes; family Bagridae; genus Hemibagrus; species Hemibagrus guttatus. The sequence continues at coordinate 15,244,782 of JAUCMX010000002.1, forward strand.
GCACAACACTGAGTTTGAGGTGTTGAGGTCTCCAAATTCCCCAGATCTCAATTCAATCAAGCATCTGTGGGATGTGCTGTACAAACAAGTGTGATGCATGGAGGCCCTACTTTACAACTGACAGGACTTAAAGGATCTGCTGCTAACATCTTGCTGCCAGATACCACAGCACACCTTCATGGATCTAGTGGAGTCCATGCCTCGATGGGTCAGAGCTGTTTTGACAGCAAAAGGGGGACCAGCACAATATTAGGCAGGTGGTCATAATGTTATGGCTTATATATCTATATCTATATCTATATCTATCTATTTATATATATAGATAGATAGATATAGAGTTATATCCAAGTTAACACAAGACATGGGAATTGTACTGAGATGATAAGATTACAAAGTTTCTTTCATTCATTGTCTACCACTTATCCGATCTATTCTCGGGTCACAGGGAGCCTGTGCCTATCTCAGGAGTCATTGGGCATCAAGGCAGGATACACCCTGGACGGAGTGCCAACCCATCACAGGGAACACACACAGGACAATTTAGAGATGCCAATCAACCTACAATGCATGTCTTTGGGCCAGGAGAGGAAACTGGAGTACCTGGAGGAAACCCCCGAGGCACAGGGAGAACATGCAAGCTCCACACACACGGCAGAGGTGGGAATCAAACCCCCAACCCTGGAGGTGTGAGGCACACGTGCTAACCACCAAGCCACCAAGCCACCGTGCCCCCTGATTACAAATTTTAAGAATTGGAATTGTTTTCTAAAGGTAAACAATTCTCTTCATGCCTTTTCAGTTAAGTCCAATCCCTAACAGAATCAATTAATCAGACAGACATGAAAGAAGAACATGAAGAGACATCCATGTCAGACCAGATGGCTGCTATAGGATCCAATGAGAAAGGAAGCAGACAGTTCTGGGCCTAAAATTAGACTAAAAAAACTGAATCCTGTTTAATAATTGAATGTCATACTACATCGAAGTGCACTGTATAGTGAAATCTGCAATGCTCATTGTGTGGTAGAGTCTAGCACAGAGGATGTCTGGCAATGACTTCCCCAGCCGTGCAATGCTCTTCTGGGGACATATTTTGGGGGGTAAGTGTGCATCTTGCCTTAGAAAGGGTCCAGGACTGTGTTGGGAAGGGAGGCATGCACTCGTACTCAGCAGCTACAGACTGAATTGTCTAAACAGCTGGTTTAAGTAGTCTAAACAAAAAAGCCTGCTGATGATTGCATTCAGTCCATAGGGAACCTAGGCACCAGCAACACCCACTTTGCATTCAGAGGAGTTGACAGAGGAGTTGTGCTATAATCTAGCAACATATTCCATTTTAGGTGTTCTTGCAATAGTAAGAAAAAAGAATCTTAGTTCATCTTTTCAGAGTATTTGAAATACAAATTAACTACTACACAAATATGCAATGAAAAAAGTATATCTTTAAAATTACATAGTTATGGATCATATGATTCATTCTCCAATGTGTGTATATGTGTGATACAAGATATCCTGTGGGAGAATTATTCTCCTGTTCTCTTGGTGGGATTTCCCTGCCTGTGAGAGTGAGTAAAAGGAAGCACTGTGTTTCCTCTATGTGTGTTTACACACATATATCATATTAAACTGGCCACAGGTCCAGTTCACACCCATAAACACTGCTTGCTGTGACTGAGGAAGGTGCAACAAGAGAGTGGTACAGAATTTGGGGATCTTCCAAGGCAACAAAGATACACAAGACACAGCCTCTATGTATTGTATAGAAATAGGAGTAGTACTTGTCAAATACACTTCTGTATTAACACACTTAGGTTATTAACAGTGCATTTACGTTATAAAATGAAGTAATAGAAATCTGACCCACTTAATCCAGTCTGTGAAGTACAGCAATATTATTTGAATGGCTATAGTACTGTGATTTAGACTATGTCTGTTATTCTTTACGATGCCAATTCACGTTTTACCATTTTTCTTTTCCTATCTGGCCATTTACCCCTGCAGCCATGGAAGGGATTCAAGTTGTTTCCTAGAAGAACTTGAAAAAGCCCCAAAAACACAATTTAGGTAGCTTTGTGGAAAGTGTTGTAGATTGCATAAGTGTAAGTTTGCATTAACTCCATTATAGCAATTTGTCTGCCAGGCAAAAAAGCACAAGAGCATGCTTTTATTTGTTTATACCTATCATGCTATGCAAAAAAAGAAGTAATATAAATACAAGAATAGAATATAGATAATGACTTTCCATTTTTCCATTGATTAATTTTAAATTTTTTCTTTTATCTTCAGTAACCCTTTTATCCTGGCCAGGTGTTTACTTTATTTGTTTGTTTGTTTGTTTATTTGTTTGTTTCTTTGTTTGTTTAAATAATTCATCATACTGGGGGGGGGCACGGTGGCTTGGTGGTTAGCATGTTTGCCTCACACCTTCAGTGTTGGGGGTTCGATTCCTGGCTCCGCCATGTGTGTATGGAGTTTGCATGTTCTCCCTGTGCCTCGGGGGTTTAATCCGGGTGCTCTGGTTTCCTCCCCCGGTCCAAAGACATGCATTGTAGGTTGATTGGTGTGTGTGTGCCCTGCGATGGGTTGGCACTCCGTCCAGGGTGTATCCTGCCTTGATGCCCAATGACGCCTGAGATCACAGGCTCCCCGTGACCCGAAAATAGATCGGATAAGCGGCAGACAATGAATGAATTCATCATACTGACAGAGATCTATGTCCAAGCACTAATATGGAATTTCAAAATAAAAAGATTTATAGATGTATTAGAAATCAAACAAAGCTGAATGAAAAAGGACCAAAACTTATTTTTAGACAAACTATAGATATTCAAGACTTAAGTGACAATATTTCAGCATGATTTTTAATTTGGGGATTCTTCTTTGGGGACATACTGTTCTATTAAAGCTCACTTATAGAAACATGCATCAACACATGCATCAATATTTACGGGTTTCAGAAATCAAATGGCTAAGCTGATGGATCTTTCACTCTCCAGAAGCAAACTCTAAAGACCATTCCAAGGACTATAGTTCACTAGCTCTGTTCAAAATCTCCTCCATAATTCCTGGTCAAGCACAACGGAACTGAAGAGAGTTAAAGAGCAGGAGGGAATTATAGAGATGTATTGAGAGAGGCCGAGTGAGAGACAGGGTAGGGTTACAGTTAGACAAGGCTGTTGTGTCAAAATAGGCCCTCAAAGTGGCGACAAGCCCCAGGCCAGCGACCTTGCCCCTTTTGCCAAGCCCCGAATTCCTGGTGGGTATTTTTAGAGATGGCATTTAAAGTTGGCAGTGCATCAACTTCTAGGCTTCTGCAGTATTTCCTGTTCCTGTTAAACATGGAGTACTGGGACATAGACTTCCATCTGAGACTGGGACAAAACCTGAGCACATCTAAAAATAAAGATTGTCTTCAACATTCTCTTTCTGATTTAACGCAATCTTTACTCCCAAAAAAGGACAAATATAAAAATAATAATGGCTTCAATCTTTTCATGACAAATTATCAATTGCATACATAATGTATGTAAAATCTCATACATAAGAGGTTCCAAAAATACATTTACTTGCATACATATGCACATTAACACTGATTTTATTTTGAATTTTAAGAATCATTAGGTGTCAGATGAATTACAAACAGATCAATTTAAAATCCACTCCCGTTACACAAAGTGTAAATAAGAAAGTCTCTCAACCTTGCTGATTACAAACAGGACATATTTATTATGCAGGTCTGCATTGATTCCAGGAGAAAACTGATAAATAAGAAAGAATTACTAATCCTCCCTGATAGTCCTTCAGTTTTCTCCAACTAGCAAAGTGGGCAGAGTTTGCCAATTGTGGCAAATTATACATGACCTTAAGCCTTATTGTAGAGATATATTGTTGTGAAGTGTAAATCTTTTGAAATGTGTGAAAAACATAAGATGTAGCCAAGCATAAGATGTTGATAAGTCTGGTGTTATTGAAACTATACCTACTGTTACCATTGTTTGAAATTTCAGGAAGCATATAGTCATTGAAACATTTCTAAAATTAATAAAGGAATGGGATTTAATGATCTTGGGACAAACTAATAGAATGTTTCATACTCTTTCAGTAAAAACAACACTTTACTACTTAATCATAAACAGGTCATGTATATACACACATTTTTTGTAGAAAGCCCTTTCTATGACCTTATATCAGTTTAAACAGTTTTACAATTAACATTAACTTCAGCTTTTTATGCTTCATATCAGGTTGTCCACTGATTCATATATAAGTGACTTGTTTATTTGTTTAATGCAAATAAAATTACAAGCTGGTCCATAATCAGCAGTCTCTAGTTTTACTCTGAACTGCTTGCAGGTCTACCACCGTTCATTTAATTCAACCCGTGTTTATGTTTGTAGTCGCATCTCCCTCTGACATGACAAAACACACGAACACTTATAATCTACGTAAGCTATCTATCACAAACTTATGCAAAGTAATATGTCATTGCCCAAATGAGTTGTCTAGCTCAGTGTGTATCAGAGCAGGACTGGGCCATGGAGTGGGTTAGCTTCCTACTGCAGTGCTGCATACATCTGGAAAAGGAGTCAAGCCCATAAATCGTAGGATAAGAATTGGGGGTCTATTGTGAAAAAAAAAAGTAAAAAACATTAGTAAGGGGTAAAATATAGAATAGTTTCCACAAATGCAGATGTTTCTTGAAGTGAAGATTCTTTTTCAGGGGTAGGATCTGTTTTAATGCTCACGTTTTCTACATATGCAGCCTTATGATATTGAGTTTTACTAGATTGAAACACATTCTGTATATGATCAATTAAAAAGATCTATGCAGTTTAAGGACATTCTACAGACTCAGAGACAGGAACCAATGAGAATTCCAAGAAGTACCCTTTCATCCATTGATACCTCCAATTTTCACCTGTAAGGTATAAAAATCAAATCTAAAACTGACACACATAAACAGATTTAAGGCTTTTTTTTTAAATATATTTTAGGGAAAATATCCTTAAAGTAAAGTCAAATTTAAAAAGAATTAAAAAGTAAACGCTTTCTAGTTCTTAATCGTTACCTACTTTATACAGAAAAATTAAGTAAAATCTTTTTATGCCAGACTGCACTGAATGCTTTTGTGTATCTCTTTATTATTATTATTATTATTATTATTATTATTATTATTATTATTATTATTGTTGTTGTTTTTGTTGTTGTTGTTAATAGTAGTAGTATTAGTAGTGTCTTTTTTTAACTCATGGCCAATCCACTAGGCCACTCCATCTAAAAGAATCTAAATCTGAAAATCAAAAGAATGGAAATGTATATAAATAATTTATGCATGAAAGGGTTAATAAGTAAACAAATAATAATCAACATCTATATCCTGACTACTCTGAATATTCAATTTTATCCTGACACTTTGTAACGTTCGCTTTTCATTACAGCAGTTGTGTGATTGAAAAAGCTAGATTTGCATGTGAGTTGTAGAAATAACTGTTTATGTAACATGGAATGAGCACCACTATGTTTGCCGGCTGCTATTTAATGTTGAATACATTTGTTGTTTAAAAAGTGAAAAAAAATCCCTGTTTATTAAGCCTCTCTGGATGAGGCTGTATGTCAGTATTTTGGCTTCATGTTTATTGGCTGAACACTTTGATAGACAGTCACCCCAACAACATCACATAACAGTGTTAGATTTCAAAGCCATGCGGTACGCTAGCTTTACATGTGTGCATCCCTTTGAAGCTCATAGCTAGTATCTGATTCAAACAATACTTGGTAAATACAGAGGATTTGCCATCAGGTATTACACAGTACCTCAGAGCAGACTTTTTGTCTCTCCACATTAAAGACTGAAGACAGATGAATGATCACAGTCAAATGCTATGATTATAAACAATTTCAAAAACATTCAAATCTTGTGTCATACTTGTTAGTTATCTGTTGTGCCTGAACTGTGTGTAGACTCTGCACTCTCTCCTTTGGAGATATTTTGAGCTGATTATCACTATAAACATTGACATCATTGTTCCTGGCCCAACAGGGAACATTCTTATATAAGTGTGCTGGCACCCCTGCCTGCTTACACATACAAAGAAGAGGACATAAGCTCCACTGACTGTTTCTATCCTCCTTTTTTTAGCCATAACCACCCCCTTGCTGCTCTGAAATCAGTGTCGGAACATAGGAGACACACCGAGAATGGAGGGGTGACTCGCTGACTGTGAAATCCAAGAGAAGTCCTTGACCACAGGGGGAGAGTGTTTATATATGCACTGACCTGTGATCCTAGGAGATGGGTCAAAACCAAAACCCACAATGGCCATCAGGCATCATCGTAATACCTTAAAAGGCTGTAAACAAATGCAAAGCAGGCATGCAGTGGAATTTTTACTCAGCCAGAGAAAGAAAAAGAGCTGGGAATGATGCACCTGTCACTCATATACCCCAAAGGATTTATTCAATAAAAGTTTCTCAACTGAAGACTGTAATACCTTTAATTTTACAATAAGAAATTCAGAGAAATCCATCCTTTATTCCACTTTTGTAATCTTTGACACATCTGTTACTAACAGATAATGAAATATGAAGTTCTAAACACAATCTGATTTATCTGAAAAAATAATAGCAATCTGATATATTTTGAAACACATAATTCTTTATTATAATGGACCTAAGTAGTATACAGTATATAAGAGTCTGCTTTAAACAGAAGTCAATGTGCATTAAGTCTGAGATGCCATTTTCTGTGCTGCCAAGTTCTGTGTAATATCTATAACATAAGGTAAAGTATTGTCTTGAAACACTACCTGCTGTGAGTCACAGGAAGGCAGAAAAAGCAGGTTTGTTTTGCATATCATTGTATAAAACAAATGACATCAGATAATCCTTGCGAACTGAACTTCCTGTGCATATAATGGCAAAGCTTCTGGGCACAGTAAAGCCCCGCAGGCATTGATTTATGAATACAGCTGTGGATTAGTAGCAGAGACACCTGTGCTGTTCTCCATCAGCAGTAATTCCCACACTGCAGCACCCCATGATAACCTGGGCGAAGAATTTCACCTCATAGGCCTTTCTAAGGGCAAAAGGTGTTTTGTTGACAGTCTCATTGTGACAATGCCATGTATAAATGAATACAAAAGTGACAAATGCTACAGTTGAAACAACATAATGCAAAATTCAAACGCTAAAGTCATAACAGAAACAAAAGCAAAAGATAAAAAAAGGTAAAACACTGAAAAACAGTGCAACATTTACCTCTTAATGCTAAACTATTGATGATTAATTTACTAATAAGGCTCAACAATGTGGGTCATAGCAGTTGTGAATGAAAAGGAGGGAAGTGGAACAGTAAAGTTACAGGGTGAAGAGGTGAAGAAGGTACAGGAGTTTAAGTACTTGGGGTCGACAGTCCAGAGTGATGGAGAGTGTGGGAAAGAGGTGAAGAAGCGAGTGCAGGCAGCTTGGAATGGGTGGAGAAAGGTGTCGGGAGTTCTGTGTGATAGGAAAATATCAGCGAGAATCAAGGGGAAGGTGTACAGGACAGTGGTGAGACCAGCCATGCTGTATGGTTTAGAGACAGTGTCACTGAGGAAGAGACAGGAGTCAGAGCTAGAGGTAGCAGAGCTGAAGATGTTGAGGTTCTCTTTGGGAGTGACAAGACTGGACAGGATTAGGAACGAGTACATCTGAGGGACAGCTCATGTTGGACATTTGGGGGACAAAGTTAGGGAGGCCAGATTAAGATGGTTTGGACATGTTCAGAGGACGGAGAGTGAGTATATTGGTAGGAGGATGTTGGACATGGAGCTGCCAGGCAGGAGGCAAAGAGGAAGGCCAAAGAGGAGGTATATGGATGTAATTAATGAGGATATGAAGCTAGTGGGTGCAAGTGTTGAGGATGCAGAAGATAGAGATAGGTGGAGAGAGATGATTCGCTGTGGTGACCCCTGAAGGGAAAAGCCGAAAGAAGAAGAAGAAGAATGTGGGTCATAGCAGCACTTCCCATTATCACTTTTGACTATGAACTATGAAAGCAAATGAATGCATTCATCTCATGTCTCTAGCTCTGTAGCTTATCTCTGTTCTCATGAGCTGAATTCCACCAGGAACATACATCAATCAGCCATATAATTAAAACCACCTGCATAATACTGTGTTGGTCTTCCCTGTGCTGCCAACAGCTCTGACCCATCAAGGGCATGGACACTTCTGAAGGAGCACTGTTCTATTAACTGCTTTTGTTTGGTACTAACATCTGCATACTGGGAACACCTCACAAGACCTGCTGTTTTGGAGATACTCTGCTCCAGTGGTCTAGCCATCACACTTTGGCCCTTGTCAAAGCTGCTCAGATCCTTACACTTGCCCATTTTTCCTGCTTCCAGTATCAAATTTGAGAACTGACTGTTCATCTTCTTCTTCTTCTTTCGGCTTCTCCCTTCAGGGGTCGCCACAGCGAATCATCTCTCTCCACCTATCCCTATCTTCTGCATCCTCAACCCTTGCACCCACTAGCTTCATATCCTCATTAATTACATCCATATACCTCCTCTTTGGCCTTCCTCTTTGCCTCCTGCCTGGCAGCTTCATGTCCAACATTCTCCTACCAATATACTCACTCTCCCTCCTCTGAACATGTCCAAACCATCTTAATCTGGCCTCCCTAACTTTGTCCCCCAAACGTCCAACATGAGCTGTCCCTCTGATGTACTCGTTCCTAATCCTGTCCAACCTTGTCACTCCCAAAGAGAACCTCAACATCTTCAGCTCTGCTACCTCTAGCTCTGACTCCTGTCTCTTCCTCAGTGACACTGTCTCTAAACCATACAGCATGGCCGGTCTCACCACTGTCCTGTACACCTTCCCCTTGATTCTCGCTGATATTTTCTGATCACACAGAACTCCCGACACCTTTCTCCACCCATTCCAACCTGCCTGCACTCGCTTCTTTACCTCTTTCCCACACTCTCCATTACTCTGGACTGTTGACCCCAAGTACTTAAACTCCTGTACCTTCTTCACCTCTTCACCCTGTAACCTTACTGTTCCACTTCCCTCCCTTTCATTCACACACATGTACTCAGTCTTACTACGACTGACTTTCATTCCTCTTCTCTCCAGCGCAAACCTCCACCTCTCCAGGTTTTCCTCCACCTGCTCCCTGCTCGCACTACAGATCACAATGTCATCTGCAAACATCATTGTCCAAGGAGACTCCTGTCTGACCTCCTCTGACAACTGGTCCATCACTATAGCAAACAGGAAGGGGCTCAGAGCCGATCCCTGATGCAGTCCCACCTCCACATTGAACTCCTCTGTCTGACCTACAGCACATCTCACCACTGTCCTGCTCCTCTCATACATGTCCTGCACCACTCTGACATACTTCTCTGCTACTCCTGACTTCCTCATACAGTACCACAGCTCTTCTCTTGGCACCCTGTCATACGCTTTCTCCAAGTCTACAAACACACAGTGCAACTCCCTCTGACCATCCCTATACTTCTCCATCATAATTCTCAGAGCAAAAATTGCATCTGTTGTGCTCTTTCTGGGCATGAAGCCATACTGCTGCTCACAAATTTCCACTACCTTCCTTAACCTAGCTTCCACTACTCTTTCCCATACCTTCATTGTATGGCTCATCAACTTTATCCCCCTATAGTTACTGCAACTCTGCACGTCACCCTTATTCTTAAAGATCGGCACTAACACACTTCTTCTCCATTCCTCAGGCATCCTCTCACTCTCTAAAACCCTGTTGAACAAACTAGCTAAAAATTCCACTGCTGCCTCTCCCAGACACTTCCAGACCTCCACCGGGATGTCATCAGGACCAACTGCCTTCCCACTTTTCATCCTCTTCAAAGCCTTCCTGACTTCATCTTTTCTAATCTTATCTACTTTCTGTTCCACAGAGTTCACCCCTTCTACTCTTTTTTCCCTCTCATTTTCCTCATTCATCAGCTCCTCAAAGTATTCATTCCATCTCCTCTGTACACTCTCCTCACTTGTGAGCACCCTTCCATCTCTATCCTTAATAACTCTAACTTGCTGCACATCCTTCCCATCTCGATCCCTCTGCCTAGCTAACCTGTACAAGTCCTTCTCTCCTTCTCTAGTGTCTAACCTAGTGTACAACTCGTCATATGCCTTCTGCTTGGCCTTAGACACCTCCCTCTTCACTCTGCTCTGTAACTCCTTGTATTCCTGTCTATTCTCTTCAGTCCTGTCCATGTCCCACTTCTTCTTGGCTAACCTCTTCCTCTGGATACTATCCTGAACTTCCTCATTCCACCACCAAGTCTCCTTATCTTCTTTCCTCCTTCCAGATGACACACCCAGCACCTTTCTCCCTGTCTCCCTGATCACTTCTGCTGTAGTTTCCCAGTCATCTGGCAGCACTACCTGACCACCCAGAGCCTGCCTCAACTTCTGTCTAAATTCCTCACAACATTCCTTCTTTTTCAGCTTCCACCACTTGGTTTTCTTTTCTATCTCTGGCCTCTTCTTCTTACAGACCATCAGAGTCATCCTACACACCACCATCCTATGCTGTCTGGCTACACTCTCTCCCACTACCACTTTACAGTCACTAATCTCTTTCAGATTGCCTCTTCTACATAGGATGTAGTCTACCTGTGTGCTCCTACCTCCACTCTTATAAGTCACTCTATGCTCCTCCCTCTTCTGAAAATAAGTGTTAACCACACCCATGTCCATCCTCTTAGCAAAGTCCACTACCATCTGCCCTTCAAGGTTCCTTTCCTTAACTCCAAACTTGCCCATCACCTCCTCATCACCTGTGTTCCCCTCACCAACATGTCCTTTAAAAAATCCGCTCCTATCACCACTCTCTCACCCGTGGGAATACTTTCCATCACCTCATCTAATTCACTCCAGAATCTCTCTTTCTCCTCTAACTCACAACCTACCTGTGGGGCATAACCACTAACAACATTCAACATCACCCCTTCAATCTCTAACTTCAGACTCATCACCCTGTCTGACACTCTCTTCACCTCCAGGACATTCCTCACAAACTCCTCCTTCAGGACCACACCTACCCCATTTGTCTTACTATCCACACCATAATAAAACAGCTTGAATCCTGCTCCTATACTACGAGCCTTGCTACCCTTCCACCTGGTCTCCTGTACACACAGTATATCCACCTTCCTTCTCTCCATCACATCAGCCAGCTCTCTACCTTTCCCTGTCATAGTACCAACATTCAGAGTTCCTATTCTCAGTCCTACACTCTTACCTTTACTCTCTCTGTCTGTGCACTCTCCTCCCTCCTCTACTTCTTCAACCAACAGTAGCCCAATTTCCACCGGCGCCCTGTAGGTCAACGGTGCCGATGGCGGTCGTTGTTAACCCGGGCCTCGACCGATCCGGAATGAAATTCGTACTGACGATTCGCATGGTTAAATTTGGCAATGTTTTACGCCGGATGCCCTTCCTGACGCAACCCTCTCTATTTATCCGGGCTTGGGACCGGCACAGAAGTCACTGGACTGTGACCCCCATGGCTAGATTAACTGACTGTTCATCTGCTGCCTAATATATCCCACCCCTTAACAGGTGCTATTGTAAAGAGATAATCAATGTTAATCACTTCACCTTTCAGTGGTTTTAATGTTATGGCTGATCTGTGTATAAAAGAGTGTTTATATGGGAAATTTTGGTTTGTACTTGTAAGTAATTGTTGCTTGAAACTTGCTAGATGTAGTAAAATTTACTAATTGTAATGTTGCCTGATGTACACCATGTTTGCTCTGAAGAGATGACAATCATAGTACTAGTGTATCGTTTCAGCAGGGCTAAATGTATCTGTGGTGAAAGTAAACAGAGGGAGCTTTTATTCTGCGCATACAAACAAATGACTCTTTCTGTTGGAGAGATAAGCTTGGAAACTGCTCACAAATTCTCCAGATTCTCCAAACAAACAAACAAACAAAAAAACAAACAAACAAACAAACAAATAATTAAATAAATTCTCTTGTAGCCAACTATGAAACATAAGTTTAGCCACAAAAATAATGCACATCTTTCACAACGTCATTTTTATCCATCATAGCGAACCAAGAGATAAAGGAAGATGAGCACATGAACAGAGAAAGAGATATCAAACTGACATGAAATCTAACTGACACTAGAGCAGATTATAGAAAAAGTAGAAATAATACACTTTCAGCATAGTGTTATATGAAATAAGCAACATTTCTACAGAGCAGGCCTCACTAAAATTTTGATCCTGTTTACAGCCCAGCAAATTGTTCATTATTATTGGAGTATAGTAGTGATGTGCCTTTTACTGAACAAATGATCAAATATATGTGCAGTATAATAAGTGCAGTATTCTAACATAAATACTAGATAGTTAATTGACACTCAGTCCTTCATTATGTAGCATAAGTATGTCCTGCAGAAGTGTTTAGATATTTATAGCTTCTTCAGCATGTGCAACAATGCGTCATATGATGACCCAGTAAATGGATTCAGCAATATTAGTATTATAATTTCATGGCTTTATATCTTGATTAGTGACTTGTGTGGCCTGCAATTTATTAATCTGTCCAATATTTAATGAACACATAGAAACTCCAAACAGACATGTCTGCACAGGTAAAAGTCCTGGAGGCTCACAAATGCAGAAAGCACTTTTTAAAATGAATTAATTTATTGATTAATTCATTTTTAAAGGAACAGATATATACATTTAGGAAATCACCCAAAAACTCAGACAGAATAAGACTCTATCTCATGTTCCAGCTCCTATTGCAATGCTTCTTTGTATCTACCCAGAAGAAGGTTATAACACACGACACATATCCCTGCCAAAAATTTGACAGTTGTGGAAATGCTATGTACAACCTATTTCTCATTTCAGCCACTAATCTATGGTTTACCTCACAGTCAATGTAAACAAATTACCTCTCACATCTTCTTCTCATCTTTTTACAACTTCTTAGCAGAATAACTATTTCATTGGCTACGACTGTAACAGCTCTATTTAACACAATAATTTGTATAGTGTAATTGCTTCTGGTCTGGAAAAGATGCTTGTGAGCAATTTTTCATATTTTACACCCAGGCTGACAAATGTGGCTATAATAAACCTGCAAGCTATGGCAAAGGCCTTAGCTAACCTATGCAAAATGAATTAACATTAAAGGATGGCAAGCTCCTATAACCATTTATTCAGCTCTCAGATAGGATAACCTGCTACAAGCCAGATGTCCTTTGTCTAAGACCACTTCTGTGTTCCTACCACTTGTCTCTGTCACTCAGGAAGATGTTATAGATATTGTTTAGGTCAGATTATGTATTGAGCAAAACACAAAGGGAAGAAAGGATTATGTCTGTACTATAATATTAGTCTAAATAGGTACATGGGAATAAATTATCCCCCAAAGCCCCAAACCTCGGGTTGAGTGTGCATCAATCTTTAGGGAAACCTGTATGGATCCTTGGAAGTGCACTGTAAAGGGTCCTGAAGAAGTTGAGTCTTAATGGGGTGCAACATATCTTTGACTTCATGTCTGGCTTGAAGGCTGGTATCTAAAAATGCCAAAGAAATTTCCAGCATGGTGAAATTGGGAAATTATGGTGGAAACTCATAGAGCACAGGATTAAAAACTGGTGCCAGCAATCTTTCACTAAGACCTACACAGTTTAGTTTGTAATCATCTTGTGCCTTTTGTGTAATATCTGTTCCTCTAAGCCTGAGCCATATCCACAGTAGAGAATGTATATATTTAGATCAGTGTACAGTCGAAGGTTATACTTCCGAACTCACCATAATTTTAAAATAAAATGATCAAGAAGATACATCAGTCTGACATTCTCCCCATCTGGATTTGTTTAGGGACATAAAATAAAAAAGTTCCACAATGTCCAGTGATGGCCAATATCATTCAGAAAATGGAAATGAAGACAACACTGGGTTAATAGTTATAAGGCTAGGATGTGACCTGCTCACCCTCACTCAGTCTGTCTGTCTGCTTGTCATCACATTTATTTGTTTCACATTGTGTGTTCCTCATCTTCTGAAATGACTAAGGCAGACATGTGGAATCTGGAAGGGTATATCCTCTGAAAAACAGTATAGTGGCCACACACAGATGTTAAAACAGTTTTAGGATGTTGTGCATCACTTCTTTAACCTGCTACTCACCAGTAGGACTGAAAATCTAAAAAACTGAAATAAACTTTGATTATATCTTTGAGTTTAGTACAACAAATGCAGGACTTGTTCATGATTCTGTTGTGTTACAAATATTACAAAATAGAAAAAAGAATTTCTCATCATGGATTTTGTTGCTGTACATTTTGAATGCTCCTTAAATTAACATTATATAGCCCTTTACATTGACTAGAAATTCTCTGTAAAGCATCAGAGTCATCTACAATCCTTATGTTTCACCCTGCTTCTTTTCAATCTTCTTCCCAAGAGCTTGATTCTCATGTTGCCAGCTACCAACAGCCCTCTGCAGCAAAGCTCAAGGCCTCGCCGCTTCCCTGTGCTATAATTACGGTCTGGGTAACATTTCAATAGATGTGCTTACTTGAAAGCTTTTCTGTTTCTTTTTGAAATGATATACTGCCTGTCCCGTGCCCCTTAGAACTAAGAGGGAGATGAAAGGTCTGCGCCAAGAATGGCTCTCTGTCGGAGATGCACTCTGACCACAGAGAACGTTTAGCATCACTAGAGCTTCACCAACATGCAATGTTTTGAAACTTTAGCTACATCCATCTGATAGAGTTGAGGACATACATGCAGACTGTCATTTGCTTATATGACATAGTTTGAAGAAATAAACTGGAGATGAAATTATTTACACAACTAAAATGAGCAAGACAGTGCTCAGTGAAATATGTCTTCAGTAATAGGTAGCCTGAGAGTTCATTTCTGAGTTCAGTATTATTTTTGGTTCTAAAGATGATGTCTACCATAGAGTGAAGACAGGCTCACTACAGCTGTACTACACATTGCACTGATCCACAAGGCCAGCCTATTTAGAAAATCTTTCTCGACTCTCAGCCATGAGATTAATGTGTGTAGTGGAGGAAGAGCACAGAACAAACCATGTTATGAAATGTTCTCCCACAAGTAGCTGCAATAATATTTTGTTACAAGAAATGGCAAAATTCCAAAATTACATCAGCTTTAAGGAGAGCGAAGAAAACAAAGCAGACGATCTGTGCAGATATTGAGCAATCATCTGACAAAAATTGTAAAATGTAGACAAACTGCAACTGACTGAGGGCTTGATAGTGGACATAGATAGATTATGTGCTTTCAAACTTTACACACAGTTTATTCGATAGAAAACAAGCCAAGTTATATGAAGTGTGTGACATCTGCTTGTTCTATCCAATGCATGCAAAAAGGAAATAAAGATTTAGATTCTTAAATATTAGGTACTGAAGAACTTTTCAAAATTTTCTCCACATGCAAATTCTACAAGTTATCAGAATTTCTACAAATTCCAAATAATTCCAAAAAACTAATAAAAAACAATAAAACTTATACTGTATATCTTAAGCATTGTTTTGAATTTTGAATGTATGTAAGGTCATTCAGCTGATTTTCTTTTTATTACTTATACAGGCTGATTAAATTTATTTATTTTTTATTTTACTGCATATGTACTATATTCACGACCACCTTCTTAAGGATGGTATGAGAGAGCATGAGTGCTTCTACATCAGTGACAGCTGGATGTGATATTGATAAGAGCACAAAACACAAATTACTGTCTTTAACCATCACAGATGAGCTTTACAGCACAGGGCATCATCTTAAAACTATTCCACATGTATTAAGGAACACACCCATACAATCCTAAGAGTAGCATAACATTCATGCACCCCACTTTTAAGTGTATGGTTACTCTATTTACATCTTGTTTCTTCTCCAAAGGCATTTTAAAAAAATATTGTGAAAATAATTCACCTCTTTCATGTTTAATACAGCAGCTATTGTATATCGGACCTGCAATCATTGCTGATATGGTATTTGAATATGTCAAAAAGCCAACATAAAGAAATAAGTCCCAAATAGAATAACATGACTAACCCTCTATATTGTGTGAATATACAGTATTGGCTAGAAAGAAATCAATTCTACTTATGGCCCTTGGTGATATTGTTTTTGGTTTTCCTCAACAAGCCATTTTTAACAATACCAACAATCCAGCCTTAATTTTATGTGCTGCATTCATAGTGTCACAAGATCACCTGACATTGGCACTCCCCAACACCAAGCCTCTATCACCCAAATAATAACCCATTCTGGTTCACCTTCTGGTCCACCAAGGATACTATAAAAGACCCCAGATTTTCATCTACACTTTGCCAAATCTTGCATAGGTTCATGTGCTGCATTTTCGAGCTGTTTGTTTGTTTGTCTGAATTACAAATTACGATAAATGTAGATTTTTGTACTGTTCTTGTTATCATTGTGTTTTTTGCTAGACTGACAGATTATTTCACTACCCTGTCTTCAGACTTGGTCTATGTTAGACTATGATTTTAATCTCACTTTTATCTCAACTACTAGTTCACCTAGTTTGCATTGAATCAACAACCTCCACCACTAAACTAATTTGGATCATTACATTAAAACAATGCAAGCTTGATGAGCTAAGAGCTAAGTTAAAACAGAAGCTCTGGGGTTCAAGCCCTAGCACCACCAATCTACCATGGTTGGGTCTTTGAGCAAGTTTGGGGCCTTAAACTTTACCTCAGTTGTATCCTGCATTAATTGCTTTTTAAAAAATCATACTAAATTACACTACTGTATATTACTATAATATGATATATTGCAGTACTTTACTACTTACAAAGTTGGACCAGAAGGAAATTTTTTCCTGACAATCTGAATGCATGTAAACGTGAATGGCATTAAAAGTAGGCCCATGTCTATCTTTAGGGCATGTTTCACCTGTAGTCATAATACTCCCAGATGCTTGGGAACTAACAATTACCTGGCTTTAGCACTCCAAATAGCTAGCTGTTAACTCCCCTTGGAAAAGGATGTTTGTGTTATGTGTCCATTTTCTGGACAAGTATTTCCTGATTTTACTGAGAAACCTTTGTGAGCAAAATGGCTTTTATTCAATGTTGAGTGAGTCATTGTAAGCTTAGTGAACGTTAAGCTATGGACCTGGAGGTTTCTAAACAATTCGGTCTTGTAGGGAATTTTTTCAGTTTGACAAAATATCTAATGTTAAAAGCATCATTTAAGAACATGTTAGCATTTAACTAAAAGTGAAAGTTATTTGTGTGGACCACCTTTCTTCACAAGTCATAATATCTTTCTTCACCAGTGAACTGTAGGAAATTAATTAGTTACGATGGAGAACCTTTGCCCATGGCCACTTCTGCACTTCCCTCAATCACATCCTGTGTCCCACCCAGTCTCCATCCCTGATTCGAACCCTTTTGATCTCTTCCCACAATAGGCCACCTCACTGCACAAGATAGCTGCTAAAACCATCAGCTCGTCCTGTTCAGAGGAGAATAAATCATATTGTAATAACATACATCAGCAAGTAAGAAAAGGGTGGGTGGGTTTTAAACTACCTGCCATAAATCACCTGATCGGCAAATTTCAGTGTTGGTGTGGAAGGAAACGTGTAATCCATGCGGCCACAAGATCTGCCTGAGCACTCTGTGATTTAGAGCTGTGAGAAATTTGAGGGCCTTCATCCTCCTTGACCTTCACTCTTAAACAAAGCTATTAGTGAACTATATTGTCTAAAACACAGGTGATTAATGACTGAGGACTGAGGCGCAGAAATTCTGTTGTTTGAGACAGTGACACAAAACCATCACTGTCATATCAGAGAAATGTTAATAAATCTGTCACAAGGGAAAAAGGAAAGGTTGTGCATATTTGGTTACTCTACATAAATCTAAATCAATACCTAGCTTTAACTCTCAAGTCCAGAGCCAAGTATGAGATAAAGAAAGGATTGACAATGTAAAACACAATTGGAAAACATTTCTTTTGTGCACCTTAAGTAACAAACAATAAAAAATATATAGTTTTGGAATGCTATTTCCCAATCCTTTATACAAAAGATCTTGTATTAACCCTGAGACTGTGAAATATTTGCACACTTCAAGACTTTAAAAGAGTTTATTATTTCAAATTTACATATTTCAAACATGCACATAGATGGAGAGTGAACTCTTTGGAGTGCAGTACTGACTACTGACCCCAAGCTAGCTGGTTGCTTGCAGTCATGCTTTTTGGACTCTACTCTTTTTGAGCTCTACTTGCGCTCCTTCCTTTCACAAATACCCAGGAGAGCAGAGGACAGGTGAAAACATTGGAAGGGTTTAATGACTCAGTGCCCTCTCTCATAAAACCACAGCTTTAATGCAAACATTTAAAAGCAATCGTTTGCCTCCCCATCTGCTTTGCATGTGAGACTGACTGCTGAGTTCTGAGGAAGGCAGATGTGTTTGTGCATAAATGTTGTAACATTAGAGCTTAATGCAGGTGTTAGGCTGGAGGTGTGCAAGGTACAGGGTCGTAGATGTCAGGAATTTTTCATAAGGTGCTTGACCTGTTACTGTGAATAACCCTGACAGCTGATTGCCATGTGTAAATATTCAGCAAGTAGAGGGGGTGTAGAATAAAAGATGACGATGTGGGCTAATACATGATTCATCAAGTGTTGAAAGTTTACCATAGATCTACAAACCACTTGTTATTAGTTACTTTTTGCCCACTCTCATGGTTTACTCTAAAATTAGGGGTTATATGTTTTTCCGTGCATGCAAAGTAATCATAAATGTTTTTATGTTTAGTTATGAAGGCAAATGTATGTTTTTTTAATATTCAATTATAACCAAATAGGAATATCTGAATAACATATACATGGATGAAGTTATACTGATGATTGGAATGAAGTATGTGTGTATGCCTATAGTTAATCATCCACAAATAGATTAGTCTACTTTTTAAAGCCTTTCTTTTAAGTAAAAGTGAAATTACAAGCTCTCCCAACTATGAAGAAGCTTTTAAACCCTGCTTAAAAGGTAATGCCTTAAGCGTATCTTTCATCAACAATACCAGCAATGTTAACCTCTACACTTGCCAGCTGTTTTCACTTTTTGCTTAAAGCTCCACTATTTAATGCTTTAGCATGCTGCTTTCAAGCTGTGATCTCTCAAATAAATGATGGATCCTGTCCAGGTCCTCATAAGGTGCTCTTGAATCACAGCAGCATTTAGAGGAAGCTGAAGTCTGTTTTCCAGCTGAGACCAATCACAGCAAAACACTCATTCAGTATTTACTTCGGAATAAAGTGCTGCTCTGGCCTTTTCAGCCAAAAGCCACTGCATGACTTCAAGCTTTGGGCAAACACATAATTAGCCAAAGACATTGCCCACATAAGAAATTCATTTTAGATGAACTGGCTATTAAAACAGGTGCATGAATTGACCCCTGATTCTGGTTGTTTGTGTTCTTGTGTGTTAAATATCTGTCCATAAGCACAAGTGGTTCTGTTATGGTAAAGTGCCCATAGCTCTAGAATTTATTGGAACACATGTTTGAGCTTGTGATAAACCGAGTTATACAATAAATGTTCAAACTTTTCGGTTTCTGCTTGTGCCATGCAGCTGTATGTGTCAGAAAGGCACCTAGACCTTTCTGATTATTTCTGTATGGCAGCTAAGTTGTGGCTATTAATAATGGAGAAGATCATAGTTGCAAAAGTAATTTATTAAACTTTAGATTTATCAATTATTATAAACAGAATTAGTCATATTATCTAAGAATATACATAAAAAATCTTTAACGATTAAGTATTTCACAACTGTCATTTTTAAGTATTATGATTGAACATTATGATACGTGTCTGGTTTTAAAAACACTTTTTTATTACACTGTCTACAGAAAATCATACCAGCTATGGTATATAGGCTCTGAGCCTCTTCCGGTTTAACAGCAAGGTTGTGCAGGGGCCTTTATGCAGGTGCCTCAGGATTAGTATTTTAAAAGGCCACTATAGCAACCATTTTTACAACAGCACATAAAGATTAATCACAATAGACTGTGTCAGTAAAGCATTTAAACCTGTAAGTTATAATGTGAACTATAAAACATAACCCCCTGAGCAAAAATACCAATTTTATACAAGCAAACTATTAAACATTTTTTTTTAACACTCTGATCCTGTCAGCCATCAAGCAACAGTAGAGTTTCTGGAGACTACGACCAATCTCTTAAGAGGTATGGATAATTTTTAATTTGGTTTAAAGACAAAATAAAAATAGTTTTCTTCTTCTTCTTCTTCTTCTTCTTCTTCTTCTTCTTCTTCTTCTTCTTCTTCTTCTTCTTCTTCTTCTTCTTCTTCTTCGAGTTCATGTTATTCATGCACTATGCTAAAAAGGAACATTTTAAAAGAACGTTCTTAATAAGAATTATTTTTCTGTAAGATAAGTAATTTAGTTAAGTAATTTACATTAGACATTACTGACATTAATGCATATATTCCCTGTTTTTGTTATGGATATGTTATTCGTAACTAAGATTAATCAAGATTCTTTCACGCTCTCCTTGTGTTTTATTTGTGTCATTCACAACATGTGTTCATGGTTGTTAATTATATGTCAGTGTTGCCTCTGGATTTTGGCAGTGAACCAATGGAGAGGGCAAGGTTAAGAGGTATCAGAGGGCTCTGACATCACTGGGTCATACCTAATATTTACAATAGCTGCCTGGTTTGACCCTGAGTGGCAGAACAACTGGAGTGATTGATTTCTGCACTTAGCTGCAAGTTTTATCACATGTCTGTTTCTCCAGCAACATGCTGAACAATAGTCCAAGGACAGAATATATGCAAGATTTTATGAAAAGAATACAAAATTGTTTGTTTATTGGTTATTTGGTTATTAGATAGACGAATAATTAAATAAATAGTAAAAGATAAAGTGGCATGAATATGTAAGTAAACACATTATAGTAAATCAATAATAATCCATTAAGAATTTATGATATAAGTGGTACAGATAATGAAATAGAATTTGTGATAGTGTTCATTAGCACTGACAATGATACAGATTCATCTTGTTCACTTCTTGGAGAAGGTTTAGAATTTACATGCAAGAAGGCTTTATTGACATTAACAATACACAATCCAGAATCCCAAACAATAAAGTAGGCAAGAGTTAAAAAATGATCAGGCATCAAAAGACACATTCAGATTTGATTAGAGAATTGGCAAGACTTCACAGTGAAACTCTATAGTATGTTGGGAAACTGTAAGCTTATATATGTGATATGAAAATGTGAACAGGAAATTGGGGTCAGCGGTCTCTTGAGTTCTAGCTGGCAGGTTAGAGTAACCTCTTGGCAACTCCCAAAGCTGAGCCACCTCTATTGGGGCCTACCCCTGGTCCTGGGAACAAGATGAATTTGTCTGAGAATGTTGAAGGGACCACTGAATCTGTGACTTACTTGACAATAGTTTCAGATGTAGGTACTTGGGTGTAGCAGTGGGTGAGGGTGCTGTCTTTCATCAACTTGTATCTTCTGTCATCATATAGTTCAGTGTAATTGAATAATGGTAGTTTCCGTGTTCCTCCTGTTGACCAGAGGGACTTCTGTCGGCTTTCTAAACCAGTGAAACACTGGAGGCTGACAGCCCAGGACACATTGAAATGGGGTGAGGCCAGTGTAAAGCCTGCTAAAATGTTCCTGTCCTGTCTCAATTGTAAGTTGCTTTGGATAAAAGTGTCAGTCAAATGAGGTTATGTCAGAATGATAAAGGATGAGAGAGCTGGTCTTTTTTTTTTAGTGAACTGGTCTTTTACATAATTTTCCATGGCTTCCCTGTAAAAAGTCTGTTTGTACAGTACTAAGGTTAGGTATAGGGTAATTTAGAGCTTTACTGAACATCTCTATGGGTACTGCAGAGGGAATAGGGATTTACACTTCTTTATTTATGCTGCATGACATGGAAGGAAATGGCCTACATGAGGACACTAAGAGTTTCAGGTTGTGAGCTCTACGAATTTGTATGTCACTGAATGCCCAGGAGGGGGGTCACGGTGGCACGGTGGCTTAGTGGTTAGCACGTTTGCCTCACACCTCCAGGGTTGGGGGTTTTATTCCCGCCTCTGCCATGTGTGTGTGGAGTTTGCATGTTCTCCCCGTCTCTGAGGTTTCTTCCGGGTACTCCGGTTTCCTCCCCCGGTCCAAAGACATGCATTGTAGGTTGATTGGCATCTCTAAATTGTCCGTAGTGTGTGATCGTGTGAGTGAATGAGAGTGTGTGTGTGTGCCTGGCGATGGGTTGGCACTCCGTCCAGGGTGTATCCTGCCTTGATGCCCAATGACGCCTGAGATAGGCACAGGCTCCCCGTGACCCGAGAATAGATCGGATAAGCGGTAGACAATGATTGAATGCCCAGGATGAAGGTGATATGAGCATACACAGTAATAAAGAAGGAGATGGTCTCTGCACAGAGGTCTGGGATATGGCACCTATTACTGCTTTTGTTTTGCTCAAGGGTTAACCTTATGAGGTGGTTATACACATATCTTATTAAGCCACAATCTAAATAACAATTTAATTTAATTAATTTGCTTTGTTAACTTCAGTTTTTTCTGCATAGCTAAAGAGCCCAACAGTGCACAGAGCAGATGAGACTATCTGCAGATTTCACATGGTTTTCCATAAGGTCAATGTCTGAAAAAGGCATCAGCAGCTGGGCTTAAAGGCAGTATTCCGTGAGAGGGCCATAACCCCCTTAGTATAGTGGGCTTTATGCATGATGCCCATTCTCACATATCCCACTGTGAGACAGGCTAGCATTTTTGTGATGTTTTCACAACAAAGTGGAAAACCAGATCACTGCAGGGCTGCCGGGAAAATAGCACTTCGGCCTTTGACAGTGTCTGTTTATGTTGGGTTACATCAGCAAGAGGCAAGTGAGGTTACAGGCTTAACTGTAACTGATGTGCTGGCACTTAAATCTTTTGACACATTTAACACATATTTTCTGTATAAAAGTTTAATCTCTGGTAGTTTAATAGAAGTAAAAAAAAATCACAATACACAGTCAACAACCTACTGATACTGAACAAAAAACACAGCACATGGCAGAGATAGACAGACAGATACTGGAAGAGTGATCAAGAGAGTGATTTGTGTTTTGTTGACTGTTTTATTACAGAAAAGATACTACTACTCACTTTCTAATGAGCTGGCAGGTTTAAGGGTTCATACACGGGAAGAAAGTAGTTTACCAAGTAATTGCCAATGGACCCGGATTTTTATAAAGGGACATTCTCATTATCAAACCATTTTCTACTAAGAGGCAGGGAGTTTGGGACAGTAAATTAGGAATGTTCCCACTCCTCTTGCTATGATGGACTTTGCAGGTTTAGGGATGAGTAGAGATAGATGTTGATGGGTGACACGGAGTGAAATTTAAACCAGAGATTAAGCCATTGGGACTGGAAAAGTCATCAAGAAATTTGATAGGTCTTATAATTAAAGTGTCTTCCTTTTGTAACTAATTGCTTTCTCTGTCTTTATCTCTCTTTCTCCTCTTGCTTAAGACAGTTAACCTGCTGATATGTATTTTAGCACATATGTTTTGAATATAGCTGTTCTCTTTCTCTATACTCTGTTAGTTTCTTTCTCTACCAAATCTATATCTGTTACCTATATTCATCTTCTTCTCTTCCTTCTTTCCGTTTCTGTTAAAGGTTCATGTTTCACAGAGGATGTGGATGTGCGGTCATCAGTGGGTGGGTGTTATTGATAGACACTTCTGTTTACTGCAGGAAAGAGATCACTATAGTTGATCCCAAAGCATGTAAAACTGTCACCCACTGGATAATGGTGATTAAGAGCCATTGATGATGAGTATATGATTACTGGAACCGAATATGTCTACAATATGGACTGAGTGCAGAGGGCATGCCTTTAAGGTTCTTATGGTTTTTCTAAAATTGTCATTTATATAGGTTTTATGTTTTCTTCCTGAATGTCAACATATGAATCTATCATTAATTACATATATACATGCACTGCACATAAATGTCACTGAAAACAAAACTTTGGCTCAAAAACCAAAAACAAATCCTTTGTTCTAAATCCTTTGGCTCACAGTTTAGCATTCCTTTAAAAAATGATGATGAGTATGTAATAGTTATACTAAGGGGTTGCTTAGATCCTTTTCTAAATATCATCTTTTCAGTTATTTATTTCAGTTTTGTTTCTATTAGTATCTCATGTCTAGAGTACTATTTCGCAGCACATTTGAAAATAAGAACAGGTCCAAACAGGCTCCAGAAACTGGGGCTCAAAATATTTTTTCACCAACCTGAGATATGACTGGAGTGATAAAGAAAAATAAGTTGCTTTCGGCTGCTCCCTGTTCAGGGTCGCCACAGCGGACCAACTGGTCCACACAACAACTTGGTGAATGTTTTACACCGGATGCCCTTCCTGACGCAACCCTCCGATTTTTCCGGGCTTGGGACCAGCACTGCATCCAGTGGCTGGGAATCGAGCCTGGGCCTTTCGCATGATAGGTGAGAAACCTACCACTGAGCCACCAATGCCCCTACTGGAGTGATAAAATAGTTATGAAATAAAATTCCACAGTATTGCTTTTGAAATCACAAGCATAGATCATTATGTTGTCTGTCTTGAATGATTTACTGATTCTCTGAATATATTGTAAGGTAACATTGTGTGACCTGATGTATAACAAATCAGATTTGAACACTTCTTTTAACTTTTAGCCACTTTTGTTCCTTCTGATATCAGTCTTGAGCTGGAAACATTCATGCATTGTAATAAGACTTTGTGCATTGGAATAAGGCTTTATTAGCAGTGAGACCTATAGCGCTTTTTAATGCATTTATAATTCTCTGTGTCCATCTTTGCTTACTCTTCCTAAAGCTCTAGGGTCAAAGGTAACTCAGATTTCTCAGGCCAGGCTCCTTTGTCCCTCAAGGTTAAAGCAGTGAGAAACTAGTGCCCCTGAGGGCCAGAGTCCCTTTAACTGCTGCTAGGTCTTCCTGGCCGCTGTTATTGTGATAGCAGTATTTGTCCATCGAACACAGTTGCTATGGACATGTGTTCTTTTAATTTGCTTGATAACTGCCAGATGATCAGAGGGAGGCCAAACAGCAAGTAGAGGAACCCCTCCTCACAGTTGTTAAAGGACAGGATAAGCTCAGTCTGGAGATTGTGACAGTGGGTAATCTAGAGATATGTTCCTGGGATGAAAGCCTGCTTCCATTTCCTGTATCATGAAAACTGTTTCACTCACCTGTCTCTCTGTGAACCTGTGTTTGGTAAGAGATTGTATGCAAACAAAAATGAAATGCTGTTACGCTACTAATCAACACAGACAATCTGCTTTTTAATATGCATATTTATTAGACCATACACAGATATGTATGTGTGTGTGTGTGTGTGTGTGTGTGTGTGTGTGTGTGTGTGTGACAGAGAGAGAGAGAGAGAGAGAGAGAGAGAGAGAGAGAGAGAGAGAGAGAGAGAGAGAGAGAGAGAGAGAGAGAGAGAGAGAGAGAATTTCAGGACATTTATATCAGGTGCATTTAACAGGTAGTGCAAATTAATTGACTTGCTGGTTTTCCTCATGGACTCAGCAGGTTCACTTCTTTCAACATCTCTCAGTCAGGGTCACAGTCTTCTGGTCATGGGTAGTGGTTTTTAATGACCCCACAGCATCTGCTCTATGTTGCATTTAGTCTGTTCCCAAATGATCATTTCTTCTTGATGGATTTGGATCTTCACTTCCTCACCAGACAGTTTTGGTTGAGTGTGAGATCATAACATTATGTCAGTTCTCCAGACTTCCTCAGCACTGATCATTTCAAGAAAATGTTCTGCTGTACTGCATACAATCACCTATTCTCCTTCTACCTGCCTCTGTTATACTTGCCAGTCATCTATCTATTGAAGTCTTACTTTATAATGCAGGGGTCAGTTCTGATTAGTACCTAGAGTTGCCTTCCAGCTCTTCAACTAGCAGCATTCCAGAAGTGGCCCATATCTCACCCTGTTCATCAGTCCACCTCTCCCAGATGTACGTTCAATTAGAGCCTCCATCGCTCACTGATGACACTGTTTAGCAATCAGCATGATGCTCTGCACTATTATTTAGGATTAGCTCAGTCTATTTCTTGATGAGTGTTGCAGTTAAAGGGCAACTATGACATTTTGTTCAGCTTTCTTAACGTTTAAAGTCCATAAAAATAATGGGCTGTTACTATGATTTGAAATAATCTATTGTCCCATTAACATTTAATCTTTTATATCTGTTTAATTTGTTTAAACTTAATATTTCTGACAGAGTTTCTATACGTGAATAAACATCGATAGAAAGCCATGCATTTTATTTCTAATTATACTGTATGTCTGAAAAGCTTTAGACACAGCTATGGATCTTCCATGATAGATTCTCTTAAGGGTTTCCAGGAGAATGACCTTGCAGAGGCATCTCCTGTGCTTGTGATTATCTGAAAGCATGACCAGGAAGCAATTTGTTAAGGTTAGGAAGTCTGGACTTCAGGTCACCTCAGCAGATATTTCCATTTAAGTCTGTCTCATGGGCTTGCTCAGATGCTTCCTCTGGGTAGAGTGTAAAACAAAAGATCATACATGTATACACACACACACACACACACACACAAATCATCTTTTGTTATACTCTCTCTCTCTCTCTCTCTCTCTCTCTCTCTCTCTCTCTCTCTCTCTCTCTCTCTCTCTATATATATATATATATATATATATATATATATATATATATATATGACATCTGCATTAAAGAACCTCTAAGAGTCTCTAACCTAAATGTGACGTTTTACTTCACATTGAAGTCTCAGTCTTGACGTCTCAGTTCACATTGAAATTTCTGATGTTCAGGGCAGCTTTGGGAGCAATTATTTGTATTTCCAGAGAAACACACTGGTGTAATTGTAATTAAACAACAAAGTAAAGCCTTGATCGTTTACAGGAGTGAACTGTTTTGTCAACACAGTGATGAAAAAGTCTTTAATGTTTCCCTTCTGATCAGTCCAAAAGCCTGAGGCATTGTGCGAACCTGAGCAGACTTGGAGCAAAGGAATACACAGACAAACCATTAAATGCATCATGAAAATGCTTTACTGCTCTTTTTAAGAAAACCATTTCAATGCTAATAAAAATATTAAATGGTGCAATGCACCAAAAGGGGAAGATATTAGATTTTTGTGGCCCTATGAACATTTCAAAGCTTGACATGTGTTTTATTTTGTAAATGATCTGTTATTTGTCAGGTGTAATCTGACAGCTTAAATTCAGCATCTGTCTACTTGTAGTGTAATGCTTCTACTTTCATGTAAAAGAGATTAAGTGACTTTGATTTATTTTTCCCATGCTTGATTTTTGTAAAGCTGGTAACAAGTCTACATTAAAGAACAACAATCAGGCACTTTCACTGAAATGAAATTATCTCAAAATATTTAGTTTTTTTTTTTTTTTAGTAAATCTTACACATGTATTACTCTGGAAAAAGTTCTCAAAATATGCAAAATATAATATACAATATTTACATTTACAGTACAATACAATGTTTATACAATGCAATGTACAATACATACATTACAATACAGTGCTTCATACTGCCAGGTTATGTCATAAATATGTGTTCGTTTGGTTTATACTCTACCTGTTAGCTGTTTATGTTTATGAAATCTTCTCATGAACACCTATGAATATTTAAACAATAAGCTGTACTGGAACAGAAATGAGAAATGCTATGATAGTTGTGGACTGCTCTATATTGCCCAGGGTTGCCGTGCAGTCTCTGTAGAAAATATCTGTATGTCCTTGCTTTGAAGTCTCTCCCTACCACCTCAATACACTGATGATTTCTCAGGAAGGCAGGAAAAGTTAGACTCACCATGCAGGAGAAGCACTAAAGCAATAACACAGACATGGGCTGTCATTAAAGACTGCATTAAAGCTAATGTTTCTGCCATGTGCTCAGGGTTTTAACCACAGGATAAACGGAAAATAATTAAAACTCAGCCCGTTTAGCCATATGAAAGGTATCTCTGCATTAAACATTTAATGACAGATTAAAGGTCAGTTTGGTCCAGTGACTCAGACAAGATGCTTCCCATTAAGGTCATGATGAACAACATAAACACGATTAACAACATACATAAGCTGCTGTTTGATACAACAAAGTCTGTGAGCACTCTTAGTAGAGATTTATCATTAGATGAACGGTTTCTGAATCTTTCCTGGCCAAGTTACTATGTCCTAATTCACTCAGAGTGAAAGGTCAGCTTAGATTACTCTAACGATTAACAAGCAGCCATATAATAGTCTATGGTAGTAGTATGGTTGCATCTTTGTTGGGGTAATTTTAAACAACTGGTCCCAGAAACCATAAAAAGACATAATTCAACTTTGAGTCAAAGTGCCAGTTTGGAAATAAAAAAGAAACATCAGAGGACACCATTTACTTGTTGCACTGGTTCTGATTGAAAGCAGATGGTTAAAATGGACTTTGTAGAGATGTTTCAGCTCAAACACATGTGAAGCAAATAATTAAGAAAACTGTAGTTGTATCATGTTTGACATATTTGTCTTTTGGGTGGACACAGGAAATAGTAAGGACTAAAAGAAGACAATATAATGTCAGATGACATTATAGTGTCAAGGTAGGCCTTACGTTTATTCTTTCCAAGCAGCTTGTGGTCACTGGTATCTACAGGATATCCCTTATATCAACACAAGTGCCACGGAAGAACTATTGTTTATGCTTCACTTATGCAAAAGTGAAGATTATATTGTTTTAACCTGCGTCATGTCCAGTGTTTCAGATGACTTATTAACCCTATGTCCTTCAGTAATGGCGCCCAGCACACTCACCCTCTATAATCAATATCATGTTTGATAACTGTAGCTCTCTCTATCTATAGTTCACATAAAAGTCCTTACTGCATGCTATTTTTAAAACAACCCTGACATTACATGTATGAACTATTCTAAGCAGAATAGATTTACTTCCTTTCAATGGCTCCCTGTTCATATTATAATAGATAGCATTAACAATTATTTGATTGTTTTCCCTTACATTTTCATTCATTGTCTACCACTTATCCGAACTGGTCACGGGGAGCCTCAGGTATCATACACCCTGGACAGGGTGCCAACCCATCGCAGGGCACACACACACACGACAATTTAGAGATGCCAATCAACCTACCACGCATGTCTTTGGACTGGGAGAGGAAGCCCCAAGGTAGCCCCAAGCCCCACTGTGCCCCCTCCCATGCATTTTTTCTCCTCTAATAGCATAGTGCATAGAACCTGGAATACATTTAATTAAAAAAAAAAATACTACCTACACAAAACTAACTAACTATTTAACTAAAGAATTGTCTGAAAAAATAAGGGCTACGATTTGTGGGAGCTAATGTTGAGAATAGCTATAGCATTCTTTAGGTGTGTGTGTGTGTGTCTGTGTATGTGTGTGTGCGTGCATGCGTGCGTGTGTCTAATGCTAAAAATAACCATGACCTGCACTCTACAATGCAACCACCCTGCTTTTCTCAGACCTTAGCTCTTTGAAGGGAACACAGAAAGAAAGACTTTGAACTTAACCCAATGGACTTGATAACTGCTCATTAGATCTTTCCTTTTATCTTCATATTGAGCTAGATAGTTAAAAATTGCTGGTAGATAGTCATCACCAGGAGTTACTCTTTTCTAGCACATCACTGTAGTTTTTTTTTTACTTCTATGTCAATACTTTTCTGGTCACATTGTTTATTGTTCTTATTATTTATTCATAATTGATCTTCATTAACTACTTTATCCTGGTTCCTCACTGGTCATGAGGCAAGAATATACACCGAATGTGCTGATAGTCCACCACAGAGCACAAGGAATACAAACATTCACATTTGGGCGAAATGTAGAATCGCCGGTGCACCATTGGTGCATTTTTGGAGGTTGGGAGGAGACTGGAGAACCCTGAGGAAACATAACATGTGAACAGACTCGAGCTCAGGATGAAAACA
Organism: Hemibagrus guttatus; assembly: GCA_033459395.1. Classification (NCBI taxonomy): domain Eukaryota; kingdom Metazoa; phylum Chordata; class Actinopteri; order Siluriformes; family Bagridae; genus Hemibagrus; species Hemibagrus guttatus. The sequence continues at coordinate 15,274,879 of JAUCMX010000002.1, forward strand.
GGGACTATTGATCTTTTAACCAGCAACATTACCCACTGAACCATTGTTTAGCCCATTCTTCTTCTTCTTCTTCTTTTTCTTCTTCTTCTTCCATTGTGTCTTACAGATGGGCATGCCAGTCCCTCTGGGATATCTGGAATATCTTGATAACATTAAGCCCTATGCTTGAGGCTACAATCGCAGTCACAAGATTTTATCAGCTGCAATCAGGCACATGCTCTCTTGGGTTATATCCAAGTTCTCTGACTTCTCTGAATAATTCCACATGCGTTCTTCCTGATGCTAAAAGGAGAATGACAGACCCAAATCAAAGAGCTCAAATTAACTACATCATGGAATCATAATTATAATAATTCAATATAGGTTTCAATTAATAAAAAAAAAAAAAGGTCAAAAGCCCAGTGTATGCTTTAAAGTGCTATGCTATAGACCTGTTAGACAAATTAGATGTGACAGCCTGTTCTGCTTATATCATTTACTGGGCTATCAGAGAGGCCACAGTTCAGTGTCTAAGTGATCATACTTGGTTAAAAATAAAATATGATGTGCCAAAGGCAAGTGTGTGAAAGGTATGGCTTGCTTCACAACCACACCAATCCTCCTCCTACACAATTTATTTAGATCACACACTCATCACTTTAGCAGAAACATGTCCAGTCTTCAGGGTGTAACAGGATTAACAAGAAAAGCATGGCTTTGAACACAATTACCCCCCACAATATGGTGCATTAGTCCTTAATGATAAGTTTAGCACCTGTGTCAACAGCATCTGTCCATGGCCCTAATGAAAATAACAGCCAGTTCGGTCTGTCATGTCAAGTGTAGCATGACTGCAATTATCACTCCTCTCTGAGTGTCCATGAAAAAAGCTTGCTTTAAGCACAAACAAAATCATGCTGACTATTTTCCCCATTTCTTTAGCGTTTCTTTTCTTTAAAGACGTTCAAGGTCAGAAGACATGCTAGTGCTACTTAACTCCTGAATGGGGATTGTGGTAACTGTATTTGCAGAAGTTATGTCTATAGACCCAAGTCTATTCATTAGCTTTGTCATATCAGTGTCCTTAAATGTCTCAGGGGAGAAGTTAAAATGAAACAGCATAATCCTTAACATATTTTCTTTGAATGGGGATCCAATTAAGGCAATGTGTTAACTTTGCCTTAAGACACCACTTCCCCTAAGATACAACAAAAATCATTTGTTTCGTAAGCCCTGTTCAGAAGTTTTGTAAAATAATTATCCTAAGTGACTTTCCTTATAAACCCTTAACATTATATCAGCACCTTAATGCATTAGTGAAAGGTCTGTTATTCTTGGACCATCTTTCGAGCTTGAACAGGCTGCTTATCATATTACTCTTATACTCTGATTTTGGGACTTGCTAATCTTCCTCTGAGGTTGCAAAGCTGTTTTTGAATTTGATTCCAAAACCAGCAGTCCACCATTACCTTCTCAGTATTAGATTCTTTTATATTTTGGATTTTTTGTTTTGTTTTGTTATTTTGTTAGAAAAGGTAAAATCCTTGAGGATGATGACGGTGACAGATGGCAGAACAATAGCTGAGAATGATACTGCACTAAAACTGTTATAAAGATGTAAAGATGTTGATTCTACTGAACAAAACACTTTCATCCACTGGTGCATTTGTGACAGTTGGCAGATATTATAATGTATATATCTATCTGCATTTACACCTGACAGCAAGTTTCTTATCTGTCTCCTCAAGGTAAAAAAAATAATCAAGCCAAACTGTTTCAGCAGTTCTATTTGTTCCAGTGTGTGATTTGCAGGATATAGCAGGTAGGTTATATACAATATATTGAATGCCTTGGTAATTATAACCCTTCATGATTCCGAAGCAAAACCAACAAGGAAATGTTGGTTCAGTGGTTAGGGCTCTGTGCTTCTGCTCTTCTTCAGAAAGTTGTGAGTTTGACTCCTGTTCCTGCCCGGGTTGTGCTCTTAACCTTCATTTGTGAACATTTGCCACGAAGCAAAGTAAAGCCTATACTGATAAACTGTCTTAAATTACTTGAGGCGTTTGATGGCCTGAGTCGAACATGACCCATTGTCTCTTTAGAGAAAATCAGTGGCTAAGTAAGTGCACCATGTTAGCAGTAGAAAATATCTAACTTCTGTCCAACTTAGCTTTCTTTGCTCTTTTGCTTCTGAAATTGATCTGTGTGGGATTTCAGCATTCACAAAATAATACAAAAATGACCAACTGCAAGACACATGTGCTGATCATTCTGGTTGATGATATAGCATTTATGGTAAGAGAGAAGGTTTTATTGTCATGTGTTGTTGAAGGTTGGAACACTGCAAAATCTGCAGTAAAGTTGTCAATAACCCTTTCATAAGCAACTAGAGATGACATGATACCACTTTTCTAGTGATACTGATACTGAAACCTAGAGCATCAGCTGATATTCTGTTCTTTAAAAACTACTAAGCTTAAACTCTTTTTTGGTATTTCCGCTCTTCCAGTTAAACAGTAAATATGATAAATAGACTTGTGTTGTACATTGATTAGAGTGTAGATTTTATAATGTCATGTGTTGTTGAAGGTTGGTGCACTGCAAAACCTATGTCTGATCCGCAATAACCCTTTTACGAGCAAATATCTGTAAAGTAAGTCTCCAGTTTATAGTGCAGTCAGGCTAAATTTGTTTCAGTGTTATAATCGAATACTCTTATTATTGTTATTCTTATTATGAGCACAAGATAAAAAGAAAAAACAAATCTATCTGAACTGTTCAAAAAAAACAAAACAAAGCAAATCCATTTGCATAGAGGAAATAATATATCAATGGCCTTGAATAATACAATGGATGAACGTAAATGGTTATCCAAAGGGAAATGAAGGCAGGGAGACCTTGTACAAAACTTTGATTAGATATTGAAAACGTTTTCTTAGGAAATTTGATTTCTTGTAACCAGCAGTTAACTTTGGAATGCACTGTTAATATGATCATGGGTTAACAAGAAGGTACAATGAGTGATTAGAGTACTAGACTAAACAAAATGTTTCGAATCAATCCCTAATTCTGAGAGGAAGCTAGCTTCTCAAAAAGCACCTGTGCCTAATGGATTTAAAAAACAAACAAACACTACGACATAGGCAGGAGGCTGAGTTTCTGAGGCTATAAAATTTATGGCTTTGCTCACTTTCCCCCTTAACACTAAATATAAATATAGACAGCTGAGGTGGGACCAATTCTGCTTCGTAGAGTGACAAAAAAATGATTTATTCTAGCAGAAGAACCGCAGAGGTTTTAATTGAGCTTGCTGACGGCAAGCAAAATTTATAAAGCAGCTGCTTTTTAGACATTAATCTAGCAGTTTATTTTTTTTAAAGAAGTGAATAGGTCAAAAAGGCAAACAGTTTAGACTATAGTTTCAAACTTCTCCAAGCAACCCTTCTTCCATTTGTGCTGATTTAATCCACTACTCAAAATCAGTCAGACATATAATGGCTTTAGTGCTTTTTGCAGCTAAAATCTTTCCCCAGCAAGCAAAGTTTTTGTGCTGCACAATGCACATTATGTGCACATAATGCACAAAGTACATTACTCAGAGTGAGTCACTTTAAAAAGGCATTTCTGTGATCCCTGCTATTCTAATTTTTTCTTGAGGCATTTGATTAGCCCTTCAACTGCTGCGATTTGTGAGACAAGCACTCATGTTTTCTCAGCTGACATTCAGTGGAATCTAGCTGCAGGCCAGCAATTAGCCATCCTCTCCCCTCTAATAGCAAAAACATGGCCCAGCATCCATAAAGTGCCCTGTGCGGGAACTGTTCCTCAGCAAAAGAGTAGGTTCTCTTTACATTTAGTGATGTTAAGTGTAGTTAAAATACTGAGTGTATCTTTCTGTGTTTTTTTTTAATGGGTGAAAGAAAAAATTTACTCTCACTCTTTGTATAAACAAAAATTGGAATTGTGAAGAATTTGTGTGTGTGTGTGTGTGTGTGTGTGTGTGTGTGTGTGTGTGTGTGTGTGTGTGTGTGTGTGTGTGTGTGTCTTTTGCAGTCCCATCCCCCCTTAAGAACAAAGGCTTAGAATTAGCCATGGTTTCAAAGCCAGTCAGGATCCAGGAACAAATGTCCCTTTGGTCTCTACTACTACAAAAGCAAGGTGAAAGTGGACATGACATTTGTTTATTTTCACAGCACTAAAAACATCCCCTGTTTTCCTCAAACACAAGCAAAGCTCTCTGCTTACTAAAAGGATAGGACAGGTAAGGATTTTTTAATAGTACCTGCAGAATGGAAGTCACACATAGATCATTAATAAAGATGCTTTTCAAACCTGAAACTTTGATCCTTTAAATAAAGTAAGTAGAAGCGACATGATAACAATTTTCTTTTCTAATATCAATAATGAAACCTAGAGCATCATCAGATATGTAAATATGTGATATTTTTTGTTATTGAAAAACTACTAAGCTTAAAATGTTTTTGTACTGAAGCACCTCACAGATAAACTCTGTCATGCCAAAATCACTTGCATTGTAAATATAATAAACATAACAAAGTATAAACTATAAATATAATAACAGAAGAAATGGGACAAAACAATCGAGCCTCTTTAAATGTAAACATATCCAATTCTAAAAAGGAATTTCTTTTCTAAATTTAATTCCAAAGTGTACCCTTGTTATAGGATCTGATACAGGACACAGGTACTTGAATCAGTGCTATCTCTAATAATGCCTTTATTCACAATGCATTTTCAAAGGAGAAATCTTTACATGATATTATTTAACATTTTTAAAGAGATCATTAAAAAACAAAAAACAAAGATCAATTTAAACACAGAGAAGTGAAAGGCTGATATAAACATTCACAGTGAATTGTTTGCTCAATTTTCTACTTTTGCAGCCTTCACCCAGAACAAAATCAGCTTCATAAAGTGAGAAAAAAACCTTAAAAACTATATGAACTGTAAGAATTCTTACAGAAAATGCAGGTACAAGACAATCTTTTCAATATTTTCTTTATTTAATACTAACAGGTTTACTCTTCTTCTGCTGTATGATTCCAAACAGGTGGGAACTATCCAGTTCACAAAATATAACTTACATTTAATGTCACAAAATAATATAAATGAGTTAAAAAAAAAAAGTGGACGTCTAACATATCAGGCAGATGTGAATTTATGCTGGCCTACAGGCAGAAAGAAAATGTCCCTTAAATAAAGTACAGAGGTAGTGCAGAAATGAGGAATGATAAGAGTGAAAGCAGAGTCTCTCTGTGTCATGGATGATGGACTTCAATGTCTGAGGTGCCGGAAACATCCTATCCTCTGTCCTCCCCCTCTCCACACCTGTTCGGTCTGCATCTTCTCCACCTCGAAAAGAGATTTTAGCAGCAGCAGCAGGTTGATGAAAAGCAGAGGGTGGGCACACTGAGAGAGAGAGAGAGAGAGAGAGAGAGAGAGAGAGAGAGAGAGAGAGAGAGAGAGAGAGGAGAGAGAGAGAGAGAGAGAGAGAGAGAGAGAGAGAGAGAGAGAGAGAGAGAGAGAGAGAGAGAGAGAGGTGTTTATTTTCCACATTAGCCACATGAGGTGCTAGGTGGAAGCCAAGTAGCACAATACATAATAACTAGACAGGTAGGTGGATATGTACACCAGTGAAATTTTCTCTTATATTTTTCAATCTTATGATACATTTTACATCCGACATTTTACAAACAAAATGATCAAGTGTTTGGCATGTTTTTTTTTAATATTGTGATATTTTATAATTACCTGGAAAAATATGAAATAAAAAAATGTAAATGTTTAAATACATTTCAATTTTTAACAACACGTGTATAGTGACATAGTATAGTGTACAGTAAATTTAATTTGCCCTGATATTCTACAGTTGGTCTTTTGCACAGCAAGAGTTAAGCTTATGTAACACACATGTAATAAAAGGAAAGCAAAACCAAAGCCCTTGGAGTACATGCATGCACTGTTTAAAAGCGTGACCAAACAGCAAGCAGTTTAAACAGGGCCAGGACGAGGCCAAAAGCCGAAGCTGAGGCAGCTTGCTTCCCTCAGCCAGGCCACTCAAAACAAACCTCGCCCAATGACCTCACCCACCATCAGCCCAGTGTAATTAAACTTTGTGCTGCGGTAATGCAGAAACCCAACTTTTAATTTTGGAGGTCCATAAATATCACTAAAGTTCCTATTAATGAACCATGGTAATGATATATGATAAGTGAGCGGTTATGTTTTCACCCCTGTGAAGTCTGATTACTAGTGCTGATTAGTACAGATGGCAGATTAGAAATGGTCAACCAGCAGAATAGTTTAATTTAAACTAGAATAGATTAAAACAGAGGCTTAAATGAAGCACAGCATGAAGTGAAACCTCTATATTTGCTCTCATTTAAAACTAATAGATATGCCTGCACTGTAGATTAAAACTTTATACGGCAGAATTCAAAACTTTGGTGTTTATCGAAGCCTAGATGGACACAATCAGGAAATCTTTAGGTATTAAAACTGCACATTTTGCTTACTTTCTTGTTGTCTTGTTCTTTATTCCATACCTAAAATAAAATACAACAAAATATCTGTAAAATTGTCAACTGAGTAAGTTGACACAAGTTAGCCAGTCCCAGAGGAAGGAACTTTATCTTTACTATTAAGTGAGACACTAAAGGACAGAAGACAGCTGAAAAAACAGTTAATACTGTATATCAGATTTTATTAGACAAATAAACACAGTTATAATGAACACACTTTGACATAGAAGATCCATACGGTGTGTTATTTAAACAGCTTTAACCTAATGCAATGATCGTGTCCTAACGCTTTTCACTTTGCTGAGTGATTGTTTTTCTGCATTGCAGGCCTTCCATATGTTCTCCACAGGATACCTGTTTCCAATTTGTCCTCCCTAACACTTTATTAAAGACAGCAAGACCTCAAACCAACTGAGCGATGGAGTAATGAGTATTTTTTTTTAACTTGTTGCTTTGTTGACCACAGTAAAAACAGAGGGAATCCAGATGTTTACCAAACAAAAAATTATAATACATGATCAAACTGGACTACTTAAATGTGTCTCAACAAGTGAGCTTGTAACTGATATAATAATGTCAATAGTATATTCCTGCTTGTCAGAAAATGTTTATTTATTTACTTATATAATTATCTTAACACCCAGGAATACTCTAGATATGAATGATGTGAATGTGAATGAGTGTGTGCCCTGTGTTATACTAGACTCTAGATGCACTTTATAAATTACAAGAAAGAAAGAAAGAAAGAAAGAAAGAAAGAAAGAAAGAAAGAAAGAAAGAAAGAAAGAAAGAAAGAATGAATGAATGTTTTCTGTAACTTGCACTTGTGAGAACAATGAGTAAGCATTTTATTATATTGCACAATATAGTTGAAATGAATAAAAATATGGGTTATAGATATACTTGGCTATTTTCATTCTATTTTTTTTCAATTTTTATTTTATTTGTATTCTATTGTAATTATTTTTATTTTCTTATTATTTTCTTATTATTTTCTTATTCTTATTCTTATTAATCTTATGTCCCAGACAGTCAAAAAGCATTTCACTACATGTCGTACTGTGTATGTTTATATATGTGACAAATAAAATTTTAATTTGAATTAGACTATTAACTGAGTTAATTAAAGATTTTTCCATATGATTTTTCAGACTTATGAAAGTTTTTACTCATTTTCAGCCTCCCATTCTCTCCTGTTTAATTTGGCTGTCTTGAGTAGTAAGTACTAGTACAAATAGTAAGTCAGAAAATCAACAATATTGAGTATGATGTGAACCTTTGAAAGTGAAGCATGTGGGATCTGATGCTGTAGTACAAACCACAGAAACCCTGGGACAGGGAATACACTGTCATTTAAAACCAGGGCAGATGCGCATTTTGGCAACTTTTCAACGACAGAAGTAGCAGAATAAAACAAAGGTCTTTAGAATATATTTGACACAATATGTTATAACAGCTCCAACATGTACTGAGACAAGAGGTAGTCATTTTGATATATGGAAAAAAGCAAGCTGTTTGGGACCTTTGTAAACATATTTTTTCTATGAAATGATATTTCTATATAATATAGATTATAGAACTGGTTATTTCATTTATGTGACAGTTTTATTTATACTGATAAAGCTTTCGGCTGCTCCCTGTTCGGGGTCGCCACAGCGGACCAACTGGTCCGCACAACAACTTGGCAAATGTTTTACGCCAGATGCCCTTCCTGACACAACTTTCCCATTTTTCCGGGCTTGGGACCGGCACTGCATCCAGTGGCTAGGAATCGAACCCAGGCCTTCCGCATGATAGGCAAGAAACCTACCACTGAGCCACCAATGCCCCTACTGGAGTGATAAAATAGTTATGACCGACAAAATAGAACACAAACATACACTTACCATTCACTTGGTGAGGAACACATATACACCTGCACATTCATGGAGTTATATACAGGTCAAGAGCTTTAGTTAATGTTTGTGTCAAACATCAGGATCTCCTTGCATTTTCACACACAATATTCTCTAGCATTTACACAAAATGATGCAAAAAACATCCAGTGAGCAGAGGATCTGCAGTCTGAAACAACTTGGTGACAGAGATCAGAGGAGAGTGGCCAGACTGATCTGAGCTAATAGGAGGTCTATAGCACCTCAAATGATCACTCTTTACAATCATGGTGCACAGAAAAGCATCTCATCCACATCGCACTTTGAGGTGGATGCACTATAGAACAAAAGAAGTCAAACTTTTCCTCTCCTTACAGCCAAGAACAAGAATATGAGGCTATCATGGTCACAGACTCACCTGAGCTGGACAGATGAAGACTTGAAAAAGGCTAGGTGATATTTGTTTTTCTAATTTGCAATGACTCACTTTCTGTTATGGCCTCAATTCCTGTTCTTGGCTGACAGGAGTGGAACCCTATGATGCTCATCCACCTCAAAGTTCTATGTTTGTTTTTCTTTATTAACTACATTGCTTGCTTATTATTGTTGTCTATTTTGATTAGATATATTTATTATAGATTGTGTATGAACTCATAGTATACAAGTTGAACCACAGCAAAAAAGAAAGGCAGCATGTTTCAAATAAAAGCCACTGATTTTCTTACATTAATTAAATAGCCAGTTTTTGTGAGTAAATTATTTGTTTCATAAATGTTGCATATATCCAAATATCCATTGCCTCTGCTCAATGTTTTTTTATTTCAGTTTCAATACTTTTGTTGGTTCCCTATGCATACAACTATGCATACACTCATTCTTTCTACCATGGTTAGTTGCCTCTAAATTGTATAATTGCAGAGTACATGGAAAAAGCTGCTTGAATTCCTGTAAGCTTTCTTCACAATAAAGAAGGAAAATGAAGAATGAGGTTTTTTGAGTGAGTGAGGTTCTGATAAAATGAGAGTTAAACCTTCTAAAGTAAATTGTTAGTCAGAGACAACCACTACACTGGCTCACATATGAATTAAATGTCAGTTCTCATATTATTTATCATTACGCAGTTTATTGGGCCCTATACTGGGCAGTGAGGCCTGACTTAAGGAGTTTAAAAGATGGAAAACGACCACAGGAAGCTGTCATATTCCTGATTTCTCAGTTACTGGGAGACTCAGTGAGGCTTTGTGGCAGAGAAGAATTGGTTTAGCAGACAATCTGTGTATAGAGACCTGAATAAGCCTTCAAACACCAAGCATTCATGGACCAGTCTGATGAATGAAGGGGGTAAAAATGAAGAAATATTCCTCTGCTTCTGTCTATGCTCTGGAAATGTAATGTAGTAACAAATAACTAAAAACAGACAAATGGTATCTAGGGAATATCTGGAAAATGCATGCATCACTTCCATTGCCATTTGTTTGTGTGTTCTACTGCCCCTACAGAGCCATCCGGTCTTACAGAGACTGCAGAGATGCAAGTTTATTTTATGTTTAAATAAAAGTGTCCTTTCCTTCATTTCCAGCGCTAATTCAGTCTCTTTTAAAGAAAAGATTAAACCTTGTAATTTTGAGCTGTAATTTTGTGAAGGCCACAGTTAATGGTCCTGAGAAGCTGTTGAATTCATTACATGATTACTGTGTAGTTACCCAGATAATTGTCATGTTCAGATGTTGTCCAGATGTCTTGAAATTATAATTATGTTTACATCTTGATAAACCTGGCATTATGTTGAATTTATTTAATAGGAGAGAGAGAGAATTTATTTAAAAGAGAGAGGCTTCTAAACACAAATTGGATTGCTACAACTAATGCTAATGCAACACTAATCGCAAAGTGATAATTAATAGTACACAATAATTGTAACAATATTATTGTAGTCAAAATAATAGAGTGAAGAACTGGTAATAACACAGGCCTTAGCCTAAAAGCATGGATAAAAGCCACACCCATACCTAGGGTGAAAGCTATACTACTAGTGTTTGTGTCAATGTACAAGCACTTTCGTTTACATTTACAGCAGATGCCCTTTTCCAGAGCTACTTACATTTATACAGCTGAGCAATTGAGGGTTAAGGGCCTTGCTCAGGGGCCCAGCAGTGGCAGCTTCGTGGACCCAGGATTCTAACTCACAACCTTCTGAGCAGCAGTCCAACACCTTAATGACTAAGCTACCACATCCCCCACTTTCAGTGTGTCCTCAAGCATTGAAGGCTCTAAGAGAATCTGCAGGCAATTTATCCATAAAAAATAGTGTTGTTCTGTACCTAGTACTGGTATTAGCATTTTTGTGCAAACTGTAGTGACCAGGTTGATACTTGGCCCTGATGTGGAGATCTGTTAGATCCTCTATACTTGATGCAAACTGATACAGGGAGTTAATAAATATTTTAATAGAAGTTGCTTTCGGCTGCTCCCTGTTCAGGGTCGCCACAGCAGACCAACTGGTCCGCACACCAACTTAGCAAAGGTTTTACGCCGGATGCCCTTCCTGACGCAACTCTCCCATTTTTCCGGGCTTGGGACCGGCACTGCATCCAGTGGCTGGGAATCAGACCCAGGTCTTCTGCATGATAGGCGAGAAACCTACCACTGAGCCACCAATGCGCCTAGTTAATAAATATTTTAATAGTTTTGCATATTGACATTTATGGATATGTGGAATGACTAACTGTATTATATGAAATTTGTTCTGCTTTGCATGATTTTACCTATTATGGCGCTTGTGAAAAACTGGATTTCTAGCTGTCCTTAAATTCATGCACGCCACAGGTGGGGGTAGATAATGTTGTGTTCCCTACACTGTGTAATTTTGTACCTCAGTCTCTTCAAGTCTGATTTCAAACATTTGCTTTTGTGTCTTAAATACTCTTCTATTACTTTGATTCTCCTTCTTGTTCCTGTTACAAACCCGATTCCAAAAAAGTTGGGACACTGTGGACACTGGGACACTGGGACAATAAAAACAGAATGCAATGATGTGGAAGTTTCAAATTTCAATATTTTATTCAGAATACAACATAGATAACATATCAAATGTTTAAAGTGAGAAAATGGATCATTTTAAGGGAAAAATAAGTTGATTTCAAATTTCATGGCATCAACACATCTCATAAAAGTTGGGACAAGGCCATGTTTACCACTGTGTGGCATCCCCTCTTCTTTTTAATAACAGTCTGCAAACGTCTGGGGACTGAGGAGACAAGTTGCTCAAGTTTAGGAATAGGAATGTTGTCCCATTCTTGTCTAATACAGGCTTCTAGTTGCTCAACTGTGTTAGGTCTTCTTTGTCGCATCTTCCTCTTTATGATGCACCAAATGTTTTCTATGGGTGAAAGATCTGGACTGCAGGCTGGCCATTTCAGTACCCAGATCCTTCTTCTACACAGCCATGATGTTGTAATTGATGCAGTATGTGGTCTGGCATTGTCATGTTGGAAAATGCAAGGTCTTCCCTGAAAGACACGACGTCTGGATGGGAGCATATGTTGTTCTAGAACTTGGATATACCTTTCAGCATTGATGGTGCCTTTCCAGATGTGTAAGCTGCCCATGCCACACGCACTCATGCAACCCCATACCATCAGAGATGCAGGCTTCTGAACTGAGCGCTGATAACAACTTGGGTTGTCCTTGTCCTCTTTAGTCCGGATGACATGGCGTCCCAGTTTTCCAAAAAGAACTTCAAATTTTGATTCGTCTGACCACAGAACAGTTTTCCACTTTGCCACAGTCCATTTTAAATGAGCCTTGGCCCAGAGAAAACGCCTGCGCTTCTGGATCATGTTTAGATATGGCTTCTTTTTTGACCTATAGAGTTTTAGCCGGCAACGGCGAATGGCACGGTGGATTGTGTTCACCGACAATGTTTTCTGGAAGTATTCCTGAGCCCACGTTGTGATTTCCATTACAATAGCATTCCTGTATGTGATGCAGTGCCGTCTAAGGGCCCGAAGATCACAGGCATCCAGTATGGTTTTCCGGCCTTGACCCTTACGCACAGAGATTGTTCCAGATTCTCTGAATCTTTGGATGATATTATGCACTGTAGATGATGATAACTTCAAACTCTTTGCAATTTTTCTCTGAGAAACTCCTTTCTGATATTGCTCCACTATTTTTCGCCGCAGCATTAGGGGAATTGGTGATCCTCTGCCCATCTTGACTTCTGAGAGACACTGCCACTCTGAGAGGCTCTTTTTGTACCCAAATATGTTGCCAATTGACCTAATAAGTTGCAAATTGGTCCTCCAGCTGTTCCTTATATGTACATTTAACTTTTCCGGCCTCTTATTGCTACCTGTCCCAACTTTTTTGGAATGTGTAGCTCTCATGAAATCCAAAATGAGCCAATATTTGGCATGACATTTCAAAATGTCTCACTTTCAACATTTGATATGTTATCTATATTCTATTGTGAATAAAATATAAGTTTATGAGATTTGTAAATTATTGCATTCTTTTTTATTCACAATTTGTACAGTGTCCCAACTTTTTTGGAATCGGGTTTGTAATTGGGTTTTGACTTTGTTTTTAATTTCATTAAAACCTATTTTGTTTGTTTGTCTTGCAGTTACTATTATTGTACTTTTCTACATGCACTTAGTAAATATGTTTCGACTGAAACAATATTTATGCTACATAGTATATACTGTGCCAAGTCATAAATCTACGCTTCATTTTGTTATACTGGAAAGCAGCTTTTCACTCTACCATTTTGTTTTAAAAATCATCTCTAAAGTCATGGCATATTCATCATCAGCCTCATTTACTTTACTCCAGAGACAGTTGTTTATGTTATAATTACAGAGGTTTTCAGCACTTGGTTCATTAAATACATTAGAGTGCCTAACCCATGTGGAAAAAAGCTATCAGATGTTTTAGATGTGGCTGAAAGTGGAGGGACCATCTCTTTGTTTGAATAAATCACAGCTGGAGACCCAAGTCAGGAAATTCACTATTAACTTTTTAAAGCTTTTCTGGAACTCATGGTCCAATCTGCCTGTGTGGTTTTGTAAATGCAGTTTGAGCAGCCACTCCTTAAGATTGCCATCTTGGTTCTGGTAAGTCAGTGCTCATCTGCTCTCCTACTGTAGCCCCAGTTGCTACTAGAAACAGTAACCATGTTATTTTTATTACTACTGACATGACCTTTAATCAAAGGATTAATGGAAATTGTGCAAAACAGGAACTAAAAGAGTAGGGCATGTGTAATTGAGAGTGTGTCCTCACAGGCCAAACAAACTGTTGACAGGAAGGTATTGGTTATTACAGCATCTGCCAGAAGACTTTGAAGTTTTATTTTTTACAGGGGAAATGCCATAATTAGCATAAAATAATACCTCAGTGATCACCAAGAAATGACTATGGATGAACATTAATGGGCAGATTGGCCTGATTTAGATTGGCCCTTAAAAGGACATTGTTATTGGTTTATATTTGTTCAGCATGGTCCACCTTCATTTGGTCACTAAACAGACATTAAATTGTGGTCCATATAACATTCGACATTTACAGTATATATATATTCAAAAAATGGTTTTAAACAAATTTGCTAGGAAACCTAGAAATTGAATAAATGTCTTTCAAAGACATGATTTTTCATTATATATTTTACTTACTGGGAAACCATAGATTGAGTGGCTAACCTATCACAGGGCACAGTTGTACACACTCAAACACCCATTCACACAATACTGACACTTTAATTAGCCTACCAAACATAACTTGGAATTGAAGGAAATCTTGCGTAGGTCTACCTTGTGCTTCCAAAACAACTGTTGAGGGATGGACTCCACAAAACGTTTGCAGCAGATCCTTTAAGCCATGTAAGTTTTTAGGTGGGTCTCCATGGAATCGTCCAGCACATCAGATGCTTGATTGGACTGAGATATAGGGAATTTGGAGGCCAAGTCAACACCTTGAACTGTTTCTCAAACCATTCCTAAAGAATGATTACAGTGTGTCAGGGTGCATTAACCTGCTGAAATAGGCCACTGCAATCAGGGTATACTGTTACTATGAAAGGATATACTTTGTCTGCAGCAATGTTTAGGTAGATGACATGTGTCAAAGTAACATATACCTGAATGCCTGAACCCAAAGTTTCTCAGCAGAACATTGCCCCAAGGATCATACTGCTTCTACGAGCTTGCCATTTTCACATAGTGCATCATGAAGCTTCTTTAATTGCTCCATAGTCTAGTTCTGATGCTCACCACCCATTGTAGACACTTTTTGCAGTGGACAAGGGTCAGCATGGGCACTCAGACCTGTCTGTGTTATTTTTTCTGTTTTGATCATTTTCTCTCGTAGCCAGCATGAACTTTTCCAGCAATCTGTGTTACAGTAGCTCTTTTGTGGAATTGGACTAGATAGGCTAGCCTTTACTCCCCACATGCATCAGTGAGCTTTGGCCACCTATGACCTTGTTGCCAGTTGTCCTTCATTCTAATATTTTTTGTAGGTTTTAACCACTGCATTCCAGGAACATCCCACATAAATGTACTGACCCAGACATCTACACATCATAATTTGATCACTTATCACTCAGATCCTTACACTTGCCCATTTTTCCTGCTTTCAGCACACCAGCTTCAAGAACTGATTATTCACTTACTGCCTAATATATCCCACCCCTTGACAGGTGCCACTGTAATGAAATAATCAGTGTTATTCATGTCACCTGTTAGTGGTTTTAATGTTGTGGCTGATCATTGTATACTGTTGGAATGAAAGAGTCTGTGCATTGTCAGCTGTTTGTTTGTCAGATAATACACATATATGCAACTTATTTTGGTGGCCAGAGTTAAGATGCCATTTGGTGTGCTCATTCAGCCCCTTTTAAACTATTAACTGCCAAATACTTAGTATATGCCAGTTCACATGGACTGTGAAGGAATCAACTGCTCTTTAGTCTTCCAACGTAGAATGCTCATCTTGAACTCTTGATGTTTTAGACAATACCGGTAATTTTTCCTATAAGCATGGCCAAGTTTTAAATTTTGCAACAAATTGAAAAGTTAAATTCCAAGTAGGCCTTGAACCTCCTTCCTTTTTCCACAGAGGTGAATTCAGACAGTAACACGGGTGAGAAAAAAGGAGAATCAAAGGAGAATTAGGATAGGTTTGTAAATATTTGACTAATTCAATAACTGTGTGACTACTACTACTACTACTGATGATGATGATGATGATGATGATGATGATGATGATGATGATTTCATTAGCATTTCATGTTCATTAGCATGAACATTTACATGAATTAAAATCTAAATATTTGCACCGCACAGATCAAAAGGGTCATTTTATACACATGGGCTCTTGGCACCTAAATATATCTTGTCGGCGAGGTTGCGGAGAAGCGCGCGGCTCCACTGAAGCTTCAGTTCCGCCCAGAGCTGATGAGCAACGATCACTTACACCGACACACACACACGCACACACACACACGCACGCGGGGAGGAGCTCTGCATACAGGAGAGGCGCGGGGCGCAGGAGAGCGCAGTTTAACGGAGAGCGCAGGGAAGAGGCGCAGTTAAAGTGGAGTGTGGAGTGAATAGACTGCAGCTAAAGCGGATTGCAGGGAAGGGGCTCAAATTTCACATCACAGATCACTACAGCACTGTGACACTGGAGCTCAGAAGGACACACTCAGATGGCACGACTCATTCCCACGGCACAACGCTAGAGCCTTCCGATCCACCTGTAAACATCATCTGGAAACATGCGTTTAACTCATTTATAACTCCCATTTCTCCTTTTAACGCGACACTGATTATCCTGCTCTCTAAGTAAGTCTTGGACTAAAGTTGTGGTTGGTATTTACCTTCAAACCACGCGCTGTTTGCCGGTTATTATCTCCTCTGATGAGTAGATTATAAGCTTGTTGAAGGAAAAGGCAGGTTAGATTAAAATGGAACAAGACACCAAAGTTGCTCGCGGTTCTCCTGGAGAAAGGACTTGCGCCGAGCATCCGTGTAAAAGTGGCGCTTGGCCGAGGCGGACGGAGGTGTGTGGTGCGGTGGCGGTGTGTGTCGCGCTCTGCCTCTTCTCTCTCGGAGTGTGTGTGCTGGTGTATCTGCGCACCTCGGAGCTACAGGCCAGGGTAAACAGCTTGGAGAAGTACAGAGAGCCCCAGCACTCAGCCTGGGTGTTTCTCGAGCAGGTGGAACCAGTTCTCTTAAATCGCCTGGATCAGATGCTGGAAGAGGTGAGTCAGGATATCAGGAATCAGGATATGGGAACTTTTGATGCATGAGGAAACAATCAGGTTACAGCAAATATATCTTGCAAGTATTTTGTATTCTTGGTGTGGTATGTTTTATTCTCATCATCTAGATCAAGTTGTAGGCTACATAACTGAAAATTAAATATATCACATTATTAGGCCTGGGTAAAAGTGCCATTATGAACCATTTAATGGAATGAAACATTCTATCTCTTAAGTAAATGCATTTCATGTCACGGAAGCAACTTTTTTGGGGCTTGTAAAATCGTTCACCTAACAAAAAATACTTTTAACAGGTCTTTAACAAGACATCTGAGGATCTCTAGTGCCCCACTAGCCAGCTCTTCTCCCTGACCAGATGTCCTTTCTCTTTGTTATTTTCTTTCTGTTTATGCACCATTCACTTTCACTGAGCACCTGGTCTAAACTGTTTGCTACTCAGTGCCTCCAGACGTTGTCAATTGCAAAGCTTATATTGCTGTATGCAGGGGGCATCATTAACATTCTAATCTCTGATTTTCATAGGAAGTCTTGAAATTCATAAAATGCAGAAAAATTTAGTTAGGTGAGAATACTGCTGGATAGATTGATACTAGTCTGATTTGTATGATCATACTTTTTGTTTTTTTCTATTCTGAAGGTTACCTTTTTAATAACTCCCACAATTACCAGCCATATGAGCTACCCATCTTCCTTATTTGTGTTTTACCACATACAAACAACATACAATTCAGTCCTAAATTATAATTTACAAGTGTCTTCAGCTGTTTTAAAACACAAACTGTAGTTTAATCCTTTAAAAATGTAATTTAATCCTTTTTATTATTATTTTTTATTAAATAATTATTTAAAAACCCTATAGTCAAACTGGGAACTATCAGTGTCAAGAAAAGTGTCATTTAAAATGACTTAATTCTTGTCTCAGAGGCCACCAGTTAACCTTTATGCATCCTATTTCACATTTTTATGAATCTCCAAGCGCTTTCAGCACTAGCCCCACACACCAAATTTTGTGTTGTGTTGAGTCCAAAACAGTGAGGTGTAGAAAAGTGAGATATACAGTCTCTCACAGCTATACTTTCCTCACACAGGCCTCTAATGGTCACTCATCAAGCAGTGTGTAAAGTATGTGCTGTGCTATTGTGTCTTGGGAAGACAGAACCCTGCTTTTGGAATCTCAGCCCATAGTTAGTAAAGCTGTCAGAACGGCAAAAGACAGTCTAGGCCTCAGTGAAATAATGCAGACTGCAAAAGAGGCAGCCGGAACATCTCAGGGCGAAAGTAAAGTGAGGCGAGGCTCAATCCAGGGTCTAGGTTAGTGCTGAAAAACATCTCAGTTATTTACAGTGGCTTGCAGGTGTCTTCTGATTTGGCTCTGTGATTGAACTCATAGTGTTTATCTGGTGTGGTCAGGTTAATGTCACCATGAACTAATTCTATTTTGGCCAATTATATATAATAGCTGCATTTCAGTTTTCATTACTCTATCATTAACTTCTGAAAGACATGTTAAATAATCTCCAGACTCAAAACTAATAAAATCAGTAGACTTCGTTTAGTATTGAAAATAAGAGGTGTGGATCTTGGCTGCAAAACCTGAGAGTCAGTGAGGTAATCAGATGCTGTAATAAAAAAAAAATGCAATTTAATTTTTAGATCTTCTGCTAAAGTACTCTGAAAGTGGCTGACTCAGTACTATGATTACCATAATGTCATCATTTACACCACAGACACACCAGGTACTGGTGCAAGGCATTGAATCATAAAATACACTGACATAATAATAATAATAATAATAATAATAATAATAATCATAATAATAATAATAGTGTGTTCTTTGTCAGTGGAAACTGAAAAGCTTCTTAAATTACTGTGGCTTGTCAAGGTTTTGCCTAACCCTAGACAAATCAGGGCACAATTCTTCTTAGGAAACATAATTTGTGAAAAGTATGCATGGTTTTAAAATTGAGATATTTCCAAGCATCAGTTGAACGTCCTCAAGAATCAACTTGCTTAATTCAGCTATTACAGAGTACCGTTGTGACATTGCTTCTCATTTTGTTCCTCTCTTATTAATCTTCATTAGCTCTATTGCTTTTTTACAAGACTTTCAACTGTTCTGCAGTCAGTGTCAGTGTTGTGTAAAAAAGCATTGCTTGTAGTGTCTGAGACTGGTCTGTGTAAAGACTTTTGCAGCTGGGTAGAGAGTGTGCCAGTATCAACCAAATAAACCCATGGAATGAATTGTGGTTAGGGAAAGAGAAATATATTGGATATAACTGTAAGAATAATTTATCACAAATATTTTAATTTTACATTAATTTATTGGGCATGATGTACTGTGTTCTAATCACAGTTATAGTAGCAGAATTTATTTGATTTGCAAAAGGGTCCTGTAGGCAGGTACCAAATCTCCCTTATCTATTGAACAGAAATAACAATTCGGCAGTGACTGTTATAAATTCTACTCCTGATCCTAGTAAAATAACTAGTGTCCTAAGTTTTCAGCGATTAACCTTTATTTCACTGTTCCTCACATCAGCAGTAACTGTAAAATTTTAAATTTTAAGTGTAAAATTTGTATTTGAAACATATATATCAAGCTATTTTTCTTTGTTCTTTTGCAGAAGTTAGCGTCTCGTCTGCCAAAGACCAGAGAGACTCGGGATGTCTCCCACGCCTGTCTGTGTCCACCAGGTAGGTCTAACCATTTGCTTCTGAACACAACCATACTGACTATAACACACCTGGCTTTTGAAGAAAGCAGTGGTTACCACCGTTTTATATGCTTTGTGGTTGTCTTTCACAGAGGCTTTTTGAGACACCCATTCACAAATCCCACTCCTATTCTGGTCCTGTAGGTGTATTTAAACACAGATATTTTTAGGCATGGCTGTAATATGAAAACATATCTAGTCAATTATATTCCATGTCCCTCTGTAATTTGAAAGATGTGAAAAGTGTGTATAGAAAAAGTCCCTTTCTTGTTCCTCCAAACTAAATGGGGTGCACTTGTGCCTCTGATTTGGCATCTCTAATAGTGACAGGTGCAGTCATATTTTGGGCTCGGTTGGCAGTCATTGACTTTCACTTGTGTCATGGTGGGTTATGATGCAAAACAGAGTGACAGGATGGCATCATCTCAGAATTCCAGTGCAGAGCAAACCGTCAAAGTCCAGAGCTGATGGGTAATAAGTCACACAGGCTCAGTAGTGAGTAATACAATCATGGGAACACAATGTGGTCTAGTGATATGAGCATACAAGTAAGGAGCTTTTGTCCATTGTTTTGTTACTGATACTCACCTCTGTATCTGTAATTTCTTAACTTTCTCTGGAAAACAGGACACTCAATAAATATCTACAGTGTCAGTCATACAGATATTTGTTCCTTACTCCAGACTCCAGGTGTAAGCCATTAGCTTATGTGTGTGAGAAAGAAACAGAGAAAGAGGTGAGACAGTACACACATCTAAGTGTTAATTTGCCCATCAGCAGTAGCCATCAGTGTGTTAACAGAGGCGAGGGTCCAGATGGTGTCCGTGTTTGAACATGTTTGTACTTTATGACTTTGACGTGAGAGACATCCTGGTCTCATGATGACCACAGTTGTATTGCTTTGTGAATTTCTGATTGTGAGTAAGTCCATGCTATAATATTAAAGTGACATGTTTATGTATGAATACTTAGTGTAGAATATTGTAGGGAAAGTTTTATTAGATAGTATTCAAATAGTAGCCTATGTTACATGTAAGCTTACTCATGCGTATGTTTACTGTATGTGTGTGAATACAATATGAATATGTATATGTAGTGCTCTCCTTCCTCCAGCTGCCTCCTGTCAATCATTCCCTCAGGCTGTGCTCAGATTGCTTCCATTCCTTTGTTTATTTTCAGTGCTAAGGGACACACAGTAGTGGCCCCCATCTGCGGCCCTCAGACACCTCTCCTGAAATGCACACATGCTTACATACAAAACACAGACTTCTGCTGGGTAGAAAAGTAAACATCTCCAAGGGTATCACCTGTCATCACTTAACCCCAAATCATAAAGTTAATTTATTTCCTTAAAAAAAGTAAAAAAAAAAAAAAAAAAAAAAAAAATATATATATATATATATATATATATATATATATATATATATATATATATATATATATATATATATATATATATATATATAAATTTCCCATAACCTATTTCACAGGATCATTAAGCTCTTGCACAATACCGACAATATAAGAAAAATATTTCAGCATTTATATTTATTAATTTCGTATTTATCTAGATTATTGCTTATTAGCAGTTGGCTTATTCCAATTAATTGTGCACCCACCATACTTTTTTAAGTCAAACTGTAACCTGAGTTTATACAGAAAAGCCCCAACAAAATCATTTGGAAACGTTAGATTGCTGTATGTGTCCAACGTTGAGTGTCCTTGACATCCAGTCACAGTGTGTTTAGATGGAAAAGATTCAGTTTTACTGCCTCTGGCCTGTGTCCTTTGTTAACAGATTAATGCATTACATAAATACAAGCTTAAAGCAAGGTTTAACCTGAAGTAGCGAAACATTATTAAATACTCCCTCATTAACATTATTTTCTTTAAAGCAAATTCAGACTTAAAAATCTGGCATGAAATGAATGTGACCTAGTGAAGTCCACTCGACATTAATCAAGCGTTATGTGTCAGTAGTCAGTAAAGTCTCTGGCACAGTAGGTTGAGTCAGGATTGTGTGCATTCATGGTGAACTTTAAAAGGTCTTAACAGCTGAAAGATTAACTCTGGCTTGCAATACAGAAAATATGTGTGTCATTTTTCAGAATTTTAACAAAATGATTTCATGTGTTCAAACTACTGAAAGCCAGTGTTCAAGATTCTAATGTTCGGTTTTATATATAAATTTATTATTTAAGCCAAAGAAATATCATGAGATACTATATCATAGCTTAGATATTTTAGCTTAGGCAACATATTATAGTCTATACTGTAATTCTATAATCAATTGAAAAAATAGTGTTCTGTTCTCTCTCCAAGACCAGATTAAGCACTGTTTAATGAAAAAGGGGCTCATGAAAGCTGTCCTAAGAACATTTAGTATTGGACATAATGGCTGATTATGACAGTCATTAGAGGTGGGGGGACAGCAGTCCCATTCTTCTTTTCTTTTTCCTGAAGTAATATCCAAGAAAATGTTATTCAGAGCCTGGGCAGGCAGCCTGTTCCAAGAAGAGCTTGCTTTATTTCAGAGAGTTTTTAACCCTTTAAAATGGCAAAAGGTTACCATTAGTTAGTCTTCTGTATAAGATGTTCATTTGAATTGCTGTACATTTAGGCACTTATTAAAGATCCAATACAGATATTGATACTCAACTTATATATTAGAGATGAGGTCAGCTCTGTTAAACCTCCATTTACCGGTTTTGCTTCAGGACATAAGTTGTCTGTGTATCTGATCTTGAATCTGTGTAATCCTTTTAACTGGAATGGAAAATTCCAGATTTTCGTGAGTTATGACATATGCTATTAGTCAAATCCTGCTTTTTGGAATAGACGCCTCTTCCACACTGCACTGTGATCTCAGCTTTGCAGATGAGTTTGTGTAAACATTATTATTCAGCAATTGGCATCAGTTTGATTGTGACATAGATAGTGTTGCTAAGTGTATCATAGTGACATGGTTTGTGATTGAATCACTGTTTGATGAGCAGTGTACTAAAACAGACATACATGTGTGCTATACATAAAAGAACAATTATTTATTTTGATGTAGAAAGATTGATGTGTGGCTAGGTGTGTTTGTTACCCATAATTTAGTAAAGGCTAATGTTAGTAATGTGTTGAAATCACCATATGGATCAAAGTAAGGATTGATAACAAAGGTGAGAACAAATTTCATAGGAAAAAACACAGTCTTTGGTTAGTGAGAGGTTTCCCTATGGAACATAAGCCAACGGTCGTGTCAGAGAACAGAAAAACTTTTATGACTGTTAGATTGAGTCCAGGTCTCAGCCCCAGGAGCTCTCTTGAATCCACATATTGTTTGCTGAAGAGCTGAGTGGCACTTTCTTGGACATTGCTTCAGGAAAAGGAGAAGAAAGAGGTTGCTGTACCATCACCTTCACACACCACACACCCCCATAACTCTCATACTTAGCTGCTTTGTGACTACAGGCAGGCGCTGGTTTAAAGAGTCGATCTTTAAATATGTATGTTACACTCAATAATCGGAGACTTCTGGAGATCCAGTGGATTGTGTTTACTTGTTTGGCTAATGGAAAGAATAGTCTCATGTCTGTAGAGGTCATCTGCAGTGGATTAGCCATGAGGTAAAAGCAAGTGAGCATGGCAGGAAAAGCCAGTGGATAAAGACCTCTAAAGCTGCACCCCTTCAGCTGCCGGAAGTGAGTTTTGACAGTTTATGCGGTTAGGGTCCGAGGGGAGGCCATGTCTAGTGTGTATGAAACCAGAGCTGGACTGTAGTGTCTCTAAGCATGGCATATTTGTCATAGCAGCTTCTACACACCAGCAATAGCAACAGCAAAGCACACAACACAACACATTATATTAGTGTTGTGACTCTGGAAATCTCAACTGAAACACAGAATTAATTGTTTAATTCTCATTAATCAGTGTAATTACTTTACATTCATAGTAGAGTGCAAATTATACAGCAACACACAGGTGATAAGTGGGTATGAGGAATCAGCATGTAAACTAGCTATCACTTAGCTAGCTAGCTTTCTACTAAATGTGAAATGTAAATCACTGTTTAATTAATGAAGGCAGTAAGAGATGTGAAACAATATGACACAAACGGGGCAACAATAGTCGACAACTCATTATAACGTTAGTTATATATATTCTAGTAACACAACAGAAACAGGCTAGCTATTTCACAGAAAGATTCATACATGCAACTATAGTTCCTCTTTACAATGAATATATGTCTTGCTCAAGATTTAACATTACCTATACCAGAAAATGGTGTGGCCCTTTGTCTTGGTGTTTAAAAGTCTTAAACAGCAAGGGAAACATATTTTAGTGCTTCCTGTAAAAATAATAAAAAATTTTTTTTAAGAACCAGCAATCTTAAGTATTGAAGTCTAAATCAGATTTGATCAGGCCTGCTAAACCATCCTGTACCCTGATTAATGCCATTAGCAGTGAGGACAAGTCCGTCATGAATGTTGAGCAGTGTTGTGTAAAGACATTTGGACTGTTTGGTTCCATACTGTCTCATTAGAGTGCCCTCTTGTGTCAGGATTTTCACGTCAAGCACAGTGGTGGACGTCAAGTACCTGGCATGATGGGCACTCAGAGAACGCCTAGTGCTCTCCCTGATGACAGACCAATGTAGACTGTACTGGATCAAAGAATGACTGTGTGTGTGAGCAAGTTGGATAGATAGAGCTTCGGAAAAGAGAAAGAGAGGGTGGGAAAGAATGAGAGAGCACCTGCGAGAACACATGGGACGCATATCCAAATTAAGCCAGTCCTGTAAAGCCATTTAATCCAAATTTAAAAATACCCCCAGATACCCTGAAGAGGCAAGGCTGCTTCACCCTTGTAAATGAGAGGCAGCTTTAAACTCCATGCTGAGGTCAGGCATAGAGGTCAGTGGCCCTGGCCATTTAAACGCGCCCAAGTTCAACTTGTCATGCCTGCTGACAGGAAGAGGCAGTGGCAGATCTCCTTTCCTGGCGTGTGATTAGCTTACAGCTCAGCTGCCAGAGAACGCTTTTACTGGGGGGATAGTTGTTGTCTGCTAACTGTGCCCAGCAGACAAGCAGTCTCGCAAGAGGGCCAGAGAACGTATGAAGCAAGAGCGTAGTTACAGGAATGTCTGTAGTAGACAAAAAAACGGATGGCTAGAGAGCACTGACAGTGTGAGAGGAAGAGAAAGACAGACAGGGAAAGAGCGCATGATTTGGAAATGAAGGAGAACACTATGTGGTTAGCCATCTGCTTTTCACATTGAATCTTGTATTGACCGAGGATCTGCTTCTGAAATCCCCCTTTTTTGCCCATGCTCCTAAAAAACAATGACATCTTAAACATACTATTTTATTCAGAGGAATTTGACAGCCATCTCTTAATACTCATTTTGGAACAAACAGTTTGGCAGGATTTGGCATGCACGTGTATACATAATTTATTCCTTATGAGACTGAAGAGGATACGGCTTGAACATAGAGCGATGTTTATTTGACCAAATGCATTTCATTTTGTGTATTTTAATAGTGGTTACATAACATATCATACTCCACATGAATTTTGTGCTTGTCAAAGCTGTTCATTCTGACCAGAATCTAAATCATGTCGTCCCATGCATCTTGAATATATTCATCTGGTTTCATTTTATTTCATTCCAGGCATGTTTCTTGAATAATAATGAGAGGAAATGCATGGATGGTCCTCTGTGTGTGGCTGTACGTGTGACTACTTATGCTTTTACAAATAAATGCATGATAGTGAATGTGTGGACGTGAAGTGGGGTTATTAGCCCTGCGCCACTGAGCCTGCTATGAAAATTACTCTTGGACAGCTTTTAGCAAAAGAAACTTGTATGGAACAGTGCAGTTTAAGTTCTGGATAAACAAACAGAATGGCATGCTAAATGCTGGAAATTTTCCACGCTTATTTGGAGTTTGATTCATGACAATGTATACATTGTTTTGGAAGAGCATGCCATATTTGGATGATAATTTATTGTGCAAATAATTCTGTGTTGTTTTTTATTGTAATCTGTGAGTATTTGCTGCCATGAGCAGATACACTATCAAAGACAAAATTATGAAATGTGCTTTATTATATTAACTATTGTATCTTTGTTGGTGGTGTGCTAAAAACAAAGCCAGATATAGAGAATAAATTCTATGACACACTATATGGCCAAACCTTTGTTAACACATGACCATCACACCCATATGTGGGCTTTCTCAACCTGTATCCACAAAGTTGCATGAACAGAGTTAGAAGGTTTCCCTTCATTATAACTAAGAAATCCAAACCTGTTCCAGCATGACAGTGCTCCTGTGCATTATGTGAGGTCCATGAAGACATGGTTAGTCAAAATTGCCTTTGGATACTGTCTCCCAGTTCTCCTCACCCAACATCAGTATCTGAACTCGCTAATGCTCTGGTGTCTAGAACTGGCACTCTCCAACAACTAATGGAAATCTTTCCTAGAAGAACAGATGTTATTTTAATACCAGGAGGATATAATACAAGGGAGGTCTAAATATACAATTGGAAGTTCAATGTGCACATATTGGTGTGATGGTCAGCTATCCTCAAACTTTTGGCCATATAATGTAAAGAGTAGGTTACAAATACAGTTTAATGTATTCCTATAGATACTATTAAAATGGTGATAATTCTAAACAATGCAATAACTGTAGTGCAAGTGAAATGCCAAAAGCAGATAGGTGGTCGTTTTCATTATGGTTTGAAGAGAAATTTTAGTTAATCTCTAGAGTAAATGATGCATCAACTGATTTTAAGTTGTATGTCCATTTCTGACATACAGTTCAGGGTTTATTAGACATAAAAAAAAACAGTCTAGCATTATGCTGTAGATCATCCTGTTACAATGTGCAAATCAGCTAAAACTAGCTGGGCAACCAAATTGAATCAAAAAATATACTATATCTATGAATTTGTTCTGACATAATTGAATTACATGCTTCAGAAATAAATTTGAAATGGAAACAGATGCAACACCACAGCAAACTGTCCCACTAAGCAGAGCAAAACAAAGCCTGGTGAGTTTATATGATTTTATCCATAACTACATCTTTAAAGCAGAGACCTCTTACTGATATTTTGTGTAGGCCCAGGTTTCAGCTTCCTGCGAAGCAGTGTGTGTTGGCATGGTCTGAACAGGCCCCTTGCTTGCAGTAGACTTCCTGTGGGCAACAGAGCACACGCTGCTGTCCACTGCTCTGAGGGAGCCAGTTCGTATGTTAACAGCGCTGGGCTGACTACCAAAAACAACACTTTATTTTGAATCTGAAAGTAGGAAGAAAAAAAAAATCTCCCTCTGGAGTATTTTTGTCACTGGGCACAGCAGCCATGGTAGTTGGAATTGTAGTAGCTCATTTCAGAAGGTCATGCATCACCTTTTGGAGTCCAAGTCTAATTATGGGCTCAAAAGTTCTGGTGGTAAAGGATGTTGCTGGGTCCCTCAGAAAGGAACAGGTCCCCATCCATAGGTGAACCACAACCTTTAAAGCATTGCGAAATTGCCCTGACATTTCCAGGGGCTCTTTATGCTGTGCAAAAGAGGTCTGTTAAAGTCTGTATGTTATTAAGCACCATTAGAGGCACGAATTTGTACATCTCTGTGAAACTGTGCTGGAACAGAAGCCCATCTGCTTTGCATCAGCCACTAATTTCTGGTAAATGAACAGCCTCAGATGAAATTTTATATTGGAAGGAAGTGATAGAATCTTTCCAACCATAAAGTCATTACAAAGTAACATGAATTTCACCACCATGACCATCATTGTGACCACTTCATAAACTGTCATTTTCAGATAAAATGATTGTTGTGAGCCTAAACAGAGCTTCTCAATTTTCACGAAACCTCTTTAATAAACTCTTTTAAATTTTAAGATTTTCAAGTTTTCTTTTGGGTCTTGATTTTCTCACAAGCTCACAGGTTTTTCTGCACCTCACAACCTACATGGAAAGGGCAAGATTAATAGCAAAAGTCATCACATAAAAGGATAACCTCTCTGCTTGGAATAGAAAGACATGTCGGTAAGGGCAAAGTAATGAAGGAATCAGATTCCTGGCTAAAGGCTTGCCATCAATGCTATCCTTATTCGAATAAAGACTAAACCAGATGTCTGTGCATGAGAATGCCTTACCTAGATGACTTACCTTCATCTTTTATGTCCACATCAGGCTTTGATTTTGTGAATTGGCTTTTGCCATTTCCTCTTTGGTTTAATTTCCCTTTCCTATGAAACGTAAATGCTCAGGTGTAATGTTGAGCTTAGGCTATTAATGACCCATGAAAAGTTTGCCTCACCTGAGGATAATGTTTAAGACATTAATTTAATCTGAATTTGATTGATTTCAACAATATATATAGTCCAAATCAAGAAAGTATAATGATTCACATTAACATCCTGCCTATACTGAAACACTGCAATTTCCCAACCTGTGTGAATTCGGCTGGTTTCAGTGGAAGTCAGGGGCATTTGCATGACCTTAAATATTTTGTACTTTAATAAAAAACTTTAGTTTTTTTCAAAAAGAATTTCTTTAGTTTATTTTACTAAATTTTAACAAAGGATTATAACACTACTACTTCTTTGTGCATTGTACAGTCTTTTAATAGACCGAGAGCTTAACAAATGCTTTACATGTATGTTTTACGTTAGTGTTGATGTTGGGGTGTTAAATTACAGGATAAAGAAGATCCTCAGGGTGTACTCTGACTCTTAACCTCTCACCCCTCATCTCTAGAATTATGTACAGTCACTTAGTGAGTGTGAACTAGGCTTCTGTCAGAGGACAAGCATCTTACAGAATGGATTGCTCTATAAATGTAGCTCATAGGTAACACTAACAGTTGTTTTATTTCCAGATTTACATGTACTGATCTGTCCTGTGATTGCTGGTTAGTCAACCCAACCGTGTTTCCATCATTGTCCTCCTCCCCCTACTCACACCCCCACCAACTGAAATGAAGTGCTTAAGAAAAACTGTTTAGAGAGATTTACTTCTCTTTAGCCTTGTTATGTCTCAGGCCTGTCACCTTTTACCACCCTATTTCTCCTTCATTAACGTTACTTTAAGAGACCCTAGAATGTCACTGGATTCTTATCTCTTTCTTTTTATTTCTTTCTAGTTTTAATGGTTTCCCTCATCATCCCTCATCTTTCTATACTTTCTCTAGTGTGTTTCTACTCCAAAATCTGTTTTATTTGAAACTACCCCTCTTCCCTTAAACTATAATAAGGGGATACAGATAAATAAGGGTCAACAAGATTTCTGTTTCTGATTCAAAGCCAGTGTTTTATTGAAGAGCTTTCATGTTTTTATCAGCATGCCTTACGGGCATAATAGATTTATAGGTAGCAGTAGGAAATAAAATTGACCAGATTTCTATTTTGGGGTTGGTAATATGACCAGTTTGTGATGGCATACTGTGATGTTTCTCAGTACATTTAAGGAATTTTACTTTTATAAAATTATTTAAAAAAAATATTATTTTTAGGGAGCAAAGATCAAACATAGAACCATAAAAAGGTTTGTATCTCTGGTGGAATCCCTAAAGGACTATAGAACCCTTTAGAATGATATATATAGTATATATAGATATTGTGAATTGTGGCAACATGTAAATATTATTTTGTGTTAAATTGCATTAGGGTAAAATGTTAGATAGACCTCTTAAATTTAAAAGAATTTTTTCAGATTGTTCCTAGCCAGCCAGATTTTGTTCTTCAATATTTCCAGGGAAAAAAAGTCTGACCTCTGACTCTCGGGGCTTTCAGTATTTTCACTAAATCAGATGGTTGTAATTGTTGGCCTTGATTAACGCAGTCACTCAGTTAATGTTCAGTGAATCAACATGTTAGTGCTGAGAGCATGAGAAAGTAAATGAATGATTATGTCAAAGAATTTATTCACAATAACGTCTGTCTATTGCAATCTGTCAGGTGAAGTACTGCACTGAGAATAAACTTTTTTCACAGAGGTTAAGGAGGTCAATTAGTTAGGAATTGCTGATCACCAGCCAGAAACATTTGCTCAACAAGTTAAAAGTTCTGCTTGCTGATTTTAGATTAGCAACTGATCAACGTCACCCACAACTGCTGTTCTCCTTCTTAATCTAAAAACCTGTGCTGCTCTTTGATTTTTTTCTTGCTTTTTATGTGGTTCCACTTTTCTTCATTTTTTTTTAAAGTAACAGTTGAATCACTTATCACGCCAAGCATTTCTGTCATTTTTTACTTTTGTGACCTAAAGTACTTTAAATTCTTTTTCATCAGAGAATGCAAAACCTCCTACATAGGGTCTTGCTTTTCTGCCTTTGTCTTGCAAAGCTTTTAGAGAGCGAAGTCTCAGAGGCAGGGAGTTCTATGTATTTAACAGAGACCCTGGAGTCAGACCTAGCTTCCATTCCTACTGACGCCAAGAAACTGGGGACCTCAGGTTGACTTTCTGATGAAAGAGATGGAGAGAAATCGTGGAAGAAAACACCAGGAAGATAAACGATTAGGGAAAGAAGAAAGAGATACCTTTAACTAAGTAGGATTTCTCAGAACCAGGCCCATTGTTTGGTTCATTTGACATCAGAAGGAATCTGATAATGAACAGACCAGAACTCAT
Source organism: Hemibagrus guttatus (assembly GCA_033459395.1). Lineage (NCBI taxonomy): Eukaryota > Metazoa > Chordata > Actinopteri > Siluriformes > Bagridae > Hemibagrus > Hemibagrus guttatus. The sequence continues at coordinate 15,304,913 of JAUCMX010000002.1, forward strand.
TTACCTGAACATCCTGTTACATCATCACAGATACAAGATGTCATTACTGAAGACAAGCTGATCATTTTGACAGAGGTCTACTAATAAAGGGGGTGGGGTCTTACATGTTTATCAGCACACTTGTCTAAGGGAAAGGTTTATGTCTGCTTCTATTTTCATTTTCATTTTAACTGTATTGCATGTCCTTTCTTTTATTAATGAATTATTCTGGGTAGGAATAGCAAAGAGCTGATAGACAATTGTTAATTCACAAATACCAGACGGTACCCACAGGCTAATGTTGGAGACGGGTCTCGACTGCTGTCAGCAAAGGATCCTGCATACTCACATCCAAAGCACTAAACAATCCTTTTTTGCCAGCTAAGCAGAATAGATCCTTTATTCTAAATACAGAAAAACAAGACAAGAAAAAAACCTAAAACATTCCTAGTGATATAAAATAATATCTTTATTTAATGTGTCTCTGTATTTAATAATTACATGTAAAAGCCCTCAAATGCTACAAAATGATTCTATTCTTGACTATTTGTGCTGAGAACAGAATCTTTCTTCAGATGGTAAAGCCGTAGATGAGTCATTCATGAATGAATCATCAGTGTAAGCAGTGAAAAGATGCTGATGATAAACAAACCCATGTATTTGAAATAGTAAAGCTTTGATTATTATGTATGCAAGTTGAGTATCAAGGGTGAAGACATTGTTGCTAAGCATTAAAGAGAACATGATGGGGGCAATTCTAATTTAATGCAATGGCAACTAATTGACAATGTTTGTAAATCTGCTTTATGATCATTTACATTGTTAAAAGTGCTCTAGGAATATAATTAATTTGAACTGAATTTAATTATTTTGTATGTGCATATTCTGTGAATGAGGTCAGAGGCTAACGAGAGTTCTGTGTCACCTTGTGAGACATTTTGTGATGCAAATTTGGGAATTTGCTTTCGCATCTGTGTATAGCGTGTGTAATTATGTGTATTTGTGAACATTGTTGGAGAAGGAGGTGACAGGACTTATCAAACAGAGAAAAGCAATTGCTTTTGGAGATGTAAACATGGCCAGCTTCCCCTCTCTCCTCATTATTAACCCAGCCCCATTTGGTTTGCTCATCTCACCACAAAGCATTCGTTTGATGTCCTTTAGATAAACAAAGTTATTTACAGTGCTGAGGAGATACTTTGCCCCTCACTGAGAGGCCCTCCTCTGGGAGGACATGGTGAGGTATGTTCACAGTGTGTGTCGACGAGTATGTGTACAAGCGTGGGACAGTCAGAGCCTTGTTCTCAAACGCAAAGAAAATCTTTAATTGGCTGCGTCAAATACACACTGTCCACACTGTGATAGGAATGACCTAATTGGGACCTTATGCCTCCAAGACATTTACTTTAACAGATTGCTCTTCTGTGATCTAGTGAGGTAGAGAAAATACAACAACTAAGGAATGGAAAATGTTTACATACAGAATGTTCTCTTTACAGTGTAGTAAAAAGGAGATTAGAGCTCACCTCAAACAGACTCCCGCTTTCTTTTCCACGAATTGACTGTCCAAATATGTGCATGCCTTCTTCTGATCTGTGTTTGGAATTGCTGATGGCTGCAGTTCTCTGATTGTCCTGTCCATGCCCTTCTGTCAGACAGAGAGGGGCCAATTTTTTAACTTTCTGATGAAGGCAGTCTGGACGGCATCCTCCAAAAACTGACATCCTATTTTACTGTAGCTTCAGAGCAGCATTTGGATATAGAAATTAAGCAGGTAAGACTCGGCTGGGGAACTAGAGGTAGAGGGAGATTTTACTATTAGCTTATCAAAGGTCACCATGATAACACAACACAGGCAGTGTGTGTGTGTGGTGTCTGTGTGTGTGTGTGTAGAAGTGTGACTATGAATAAAAAAAACTTGTTCTTGATCATTTTATTATAATAATTCAGAGATTTAGAGATATGCAACAATCATCATCTAGCCCTCTACTCCATGGTAATAGTCACCTAAATCACAGCTTCCTTAGATGATTTCTTTGATTGGGATATTTTTATTTTTTATTTTTTATTTTTTTTATGCTGGAATGCTTTGAACAACAAGCATGGCACCATATAATGGCAGTGAAAATGCCAAAATAACCATAATGATATTTTATAGGCTGCTCTTTTTATTTACTTGTTATTTTCCCTTATTAAATTATATTATTCAGTAGAGTTCAATTTCAGCAAGTGCGCATGATTGAGGGAAAGCTGGCCAGGATCATCACCTCTATTCTTTGGCATCCTTGGTAATTTGGGGATTGTTGAAATTTTGTGATTCATAAATGTACGCAGAACTAAAATGGAAAGGACTCAAGAGGCATGAAATTAACGCGCGCACACACACACACACACACACACACACACACACACTTACACACTTTCCTAAATCTCTACTAACAGAAATTTGTCATACAAACTCTCTCATGTCCCACAAACTCACATAGACAGAAACATCCTCATTCACACAGTAAGGTCAACAATAGCTGTCTGATTTGGTGTTCACTGAATACGTCACCTTATACTGTTGTACCCATTCAGAGTGAATTTTGGGATTAAAGCATGAGATCACCTCAGGGCAAGCCACCTTTCTGACCTTCTTGACTGGTAGCCTAAACATTGCTCTCTTTGTATCGGGTTATTTGCCTTCACGGTTGACGCTTAAGCTTCAGCCTGTTTTTTTGTGACTCCTGATGTGTGTTAAGAGAGATTTCCTGATGCATGAGGCCTCGAGGATGGATTGGGAAGGACACCACAGAGTGACACTGGAGAGCTGTATGCATGATCAAATCAGGATGGCATCCGACATGGCAAATGTATTGTGTGTGTGCGTGTGTGTGGTAGATGCTTCAGGAGCGCCAATCAGCAGTCCTGGTATTTGGTTCGAAGTTCTGCTTGGCTGATCAGAGGTTCAGAGCTGTAGAACAAAGGATAACTTGCGCAGGAGCTCACATTGTTGTGAGCACAACAGTGTAGTAGCAGATGGTTGCTGAGCCACACACACAGTGTCTCAAACATGCAGTGGATTGAGACGCACACACATACTTATTGCTATGTTGAAGAGCTTACAGTTCCAGTGCATGGATTATTTATATGACATTTATTCCTCACTATATATTTTGTTTTATTATTTGGATGAAAAAAGCAGTGGCAAAGCCAAATCTCATGAAGAAACATTTTTCCATCTGATTCTGGAATACCATTCAATTAGACATGTCTGTTCTATCGCTACAATACAATTTGCAATTTGCAAACAGAGGTTATTGGTGTTGTGATTGTGGAGGCCTGGTGTCTGCTACTCAGGCTTGTGGAGACTCAAAGACACAGACTTTTGGATGAGTGACAAAGCAGGTCATTTGTTTTCCACAACGAGCTTGCTGACTTCCTCCAATGTTGAAATGCCTTGGGAGCAACCATTGAGTTCGGGAGCACAACATTCCAGGATTCTGCTGCTGAATGAGAGAATATGCTCTGGTTAAAACCACGCGAGCCAAACAAGAGGTCTGCTCTATGTTTGTTTTAAAGTGTATGCATATACACTAACTGAGCACTTTATTAGGAATACCTGTACAGACACATCAGAATGTCATTTCAGTGATTTTGAGTGTGGCATGTTCGTTGGTGCCAGACAGGCTATTTTGAGTATTTTGTTAACTGTTAATCTCCTGGGATTTTCACATACAACAGTCTCTAAAGTTTTCTTAGAATGGTGCAATAAAGAAAAAGCATCCAGTGAGCTGTAGTTCTGCAGAACTCAGATAACTACAATTTACAATTGTGGTGAGCAGAAAAGCATGTCAAACCTTTAGGCAAATGGGCTACAACAGCAGAAGACCATACCGGGTTCCATTTCTGTCAGCTATGAACAGAAAGCTGAGGCTAAAGGAGGCACAGACTCACCAAAACTGGTCAGGTGAAGTCTGGAAAAACCTAGCCTGGTCGATGAATCTGATGAATTGAGGCACATAGATAGGAGTCAGAATTTGGCACCAAAAAATTTAAACCATAGATCCATCATGCCTTGTGTCAACGGTCCAGACTGCTGGAGGTGTTGTAAAGGTGTGGGGAATGTTATCTTGGCACAATTTGGACCACTTAATACAATCAATCATGCTTGAACGCCAATGAGTTCAGTGTTCTTCAGTGACCTTCCCACTCACTGGAAATCCAGCAGAAAGGCTTTGGGGTGTGGTAGAACAATATGAAAGCTGAAGATTCTGTAGGAGTTGGACCAGAATTTCAAATGAATGTTTTCGAACATCTTGTGGAATCCGTGCCACAAAGATTTGAGGGTGTTTTGGAGCAAAGGGAGACCTTCCCAGTATTACTATAATGTTCCTAATTAAGTGTGTGGTGAGTGTACAGTGCATCTGTGGTTGACTGTCGATGTATATAAATAGTATTGATCTTGGTTTATTTATCTTTTGATGTAATACTGCTCATATAGGAAAGTTATAAATTGGGTTGTCTCCCATGTAGCATTTGTGCATGTCTCTTGTGAACTGCCTAAGGTTTGAGTTCAGACTCACTGTGGGCTTACTAGAGTAAGGACTCTTGAGTGGCTTTCTACAGGCCAGTGTACTTTATGCTTCAGGGATGACAGAGTGTTTGGATTCCAGAGCCTAGGCTGGCATGCAGTGGTGTTGGGTGATGAGGAGAAGTTGGACTCTCATTAAAGAACACAGGCATACTTCTCATCCTACTTCATTTAGAGTCAGAGAGGAAATAAGAGATAAATAACACACAAGTGAAAAGACAGAGAGAGCATTTGGGATTGGGAGGACTCTGGTTTGTGTGTGTTCTGGGATTTTTTGAAAGCTGTTATGATTAGTATTAAAGCTTCCTGAATAAAGGAAATAAACAGAACTTAACAGATTCTCTCCAAAATACATTACTCAAATGTTTCCTCTAAGTGACATCCACCCGGTAATGGGAATTAAACACAGCATACAAACATAAACACATTAAAGTGATGCTGTTTCCTTTTATTTTACATTCAGACAAGATCTAGAGCTGATGAATTCCTTAGCCATTGACCTTAGGCTATCTTATAGTTTAATCATGTGATTAGATGACAAGTCATACTGATATTTCTGTAGTTAATATGAGCTTACTGTCAAATTGTTTACTGTACTGAAAATGGGTGATTTTTACTTTGCCTGTCTAACAGAACCCCAGTATGACACTCCATGTCTAGGACACTAGCGTTTGTGTCAGTAGGGATTATTTTGAGCTGTAATTGAGAAGCGTGTTGAAAATGTTCTTGGTATACCACAGCAACAGTCTCAGACTAAGCTATACAGGGTCACTGAACATGGCAGCAACAATTTACTAGCAGATTGCACTTGGTTTGAGTTTGATTATTTTTGTTGTAGCTTGAGTTTTCTCAGGCAATTTGTACAGCAGAGGCTGTGGAAGAACACTCAATGGCTTTGTGTTTGGGAAATGAAGGAATGTGCATGTGTCCTTCATACCTTAACGTTTCTGGATGGAACTCAGTGTTCGAGGTCAAGTCTGTTTCTCTCATCTTAAGGAAACTTGATACTTTCATGTGATTTTCTCTTTTTAGTCCTGTTTGCCTTTTGTGTGGATGCGTCATCCTTCAACAAGTCTGGGTTTATTTTGCTACCTGGTTAGAGGGGCTTGAAGGGCCTGATTGAGAACAGACCCCCTTTTTTGTAATGGGTGACTAAGAAACGGCCTGTGGTCTCAAACAGAAGACTTAATTGCATTATTAACTGTTTAAAATCTCTTAAAGATAAAATCCTTTTAGATATGCATGCCAATATATTGGGAAAGCAGGATTTAAAAAAAGGATTTAATCAGTTATAAATCAAACTGGAACTCTTGGTTCATGTTAGATTAAAAGAAAAGACTTTTGGTTCCTTAGTCAGATATTTACTACAGTTTGCTTTACCTTTGCTTTACTGCCATTAAACTGCCACCATCAGTTAGCTCAGTTCCCAGATAATATGCACCTACCTGCTTGGCAGTTGTTCACTGATGCTGGTACTGAATATAGCTTATATTTCTAAACGAAGAAAACTAGTGTAGTATAAACGGCTGTTAATAGAAAGAGTAGCTTGGTGTAGTGACTTGCAGTATTTTAACACTCTTCTGACACATGAATGTCACAGAATTTTAACTGTCAAAAGAAACACCATCTCAGATTCATGTAGATGCACCCTTATCTTTCGCTTCTCAGAGCTGAAGGAACAGCTTGGCTCAGGCTCTGCTCCAAGTGTCACATCACATGAACAGGAGTGTGGCCTCCCTCACAGAGGGGAAAGGGTATGTTGCTAATTGCAGTAATTTGTAAACTACACTCACTGTACATTTATTTACTGTACTAGTGGTACAGTATGCTCACTGGCTCTGGAAGCTTTGCTTTTACTCTTTATAGAAATACTTACATACATATATATATATATATATATATATATATATATATATATATATATATATATATATATATATATATATATATATATATTACATGGGTCATTCTGCCCAGTAACTCTCCATTTGACTGCCCTCCTGCTCCCCAGCAGGTCTGAGACTGTGAAGTTCTTTTAACACTTTAGTGCCTGTGTAATGTTGGTTCCAACAGCTCTGGTTTTGCAATCAGCCAGCAGGCAGCACACATTTGATAGGCACTTTTAACACCAGCAATGATGTGTAGAGTGCTGTTGGCCATATGCCTGCTCTGGAACACACATGGTAAACACATCAAGGTGCACAACGTCTATTTCAGCAATGCCACTGACGTCTGCTCATCAAACTTCTGTTTTAATAGCTCTTGTCATGGCAGTGTGCCGCCCTTTTTGCTCAGTAACCAAATAGTAGTACAGATATGTTCCCTAAGCACCATATCACCTTTTTTATGCTCTGGGACACAGTATCAGAAGGCAAAATGTAGGTGGCTAAGCCCTCCCCATGGTAGTCTTCTACAGCTGTAGTCTTTCATTTAACTGATCTGACAAAATTCAGTAGCAGATTTGCCTGACTTGATCCTGTTCTGGAGAAAAAACACTATCCTGGTATAAATTTCCTCATGAGCACATTTATACTATAACAAGATTATAAAGAAGACTAATAGGTGTTTCAGGAACATATTCTGCTTGTAAATTACTACATTTGTCAGTAGTCTCTCATAATGTGAGCGATTTTTTTCTTTTGCTGATGGACTGTATTGTGTGCTTTCTTTACTTCAAGGGGATTTTTCCCCCTAGAGTACAAAGAGAAATCTGTTTCAAAACAAGAACACTAATCTTGTCTTTTATCACCCTCCCAACACAAATAGTCTCCCAGGGGTTAAAGATGGTCTTAAAAAATGGACACGGCAATTAGAATTTCTGTAGCAGAACCATAAAACCACAGATCTCATTTGTAAGTGTAAAACATTTCTTTCCGGCTGTAGATTAGATGTTTTTTAACCTTATCTATGCAACCATTTGTCTTTCACTGCAAAATGTTCGTTATTCAAGAAATGGTTGTGTGTGTGTGTGTGTGTGTGTGTGTGTGTGTGTGTGTGTGTGTGCGTGTGTGAGTAGGAAAAGCTTGGCTCCTTCATATTTCAGGCTGCTCTAAGGCCTTATCTTTATTTTGAATAACAGTTATAGATTGATTCTAGCGGTCAGTAATTTAATTCTGGTTTAAAGAGGTTAAAGAGACCTTATTTACTTGGCTCAGTAGCGGTGCTAAAGAAGGGACATCACCAGATTGTGTGGGGTCCTATCCCTCTTGGACAGGAATGGGTGGCATCTGAGGCAACTTTCTTTCTGACAACTTTCATTCATCCAGGTACTTGGGCTGAGATCCAAGTTAACACTGGATAGTTTTACATCATAAATGTTGCTTGAAGCTATCTGTTACATCAGGTATTTGAAGCTATGCAAACACCAATGTGAGATCACATAAAGTCCTTTAGGTTAGCTTGTTGGAGACGGTTTTGACTTTCACTGTGATGCATTCTTTATACATCAATTAGGTATATGTTTCTTATATGTTGTACCTGCAGCCTTTTGTCTTCAAGTCCCCGGCAGAGTAGCTGCTTTAAAGTAAAATGTCTTACACATGTGTAGGGTCTGGTAGGTGTTAATGCAACCCTGATCTTTTAAATCTGCATTTTATTTGTAATAGATAAGCTGAGATTTTCCTTTTGTGTGTGGTTAAAAAGTGGGATGGTATTTCTCCCTGTGGCCCTGTTGATATTCTTGTTACTCCATAGTGTTCTGTTTTTATGATAACGAAGTCAAATACTCTGCTCACTTCCTGGCTATTTCTTTTTTGTTGTTGATTCACTAAGCAGGACCCCAATTAAAGTGGAGAGCAAGCAAGAGCTTACCATATCAACCAGAGTGAATTGTTAGATTTCAGTTCAGTCAGTCCATCGAAGGAAGTGAAGTCAGAACAAGTACTTATTAAACCCTGTGCACTTTTATAGTACATCATAACTCAATGAAAAGCAAGCTGGAGTTTGAAGTAGCACCATTCCCTTGTTTCTGTGAATCTCTGGAACATCCATTCACTGGGCATGTGGACTGTGTGATGTGGTGTTAGCATGTGCAGTCATGTGAAAATAGGATTACAGAGTAACCATAGGTGTTCCTGTGCAGGCTCCATTGCTGGATTTTAAACACATCATAGGCCTGCAATTATGGATAAATTTCTTTGGGGCTGCGATTTAATTTTTTTCCAAAAAAAGGAAGATTTATGTGTTGCTCCAGCTCACGAATCATCTCAATGGATTGGAATAGGAAGCTTTTCTTCTACCGAGACTGGAAAAGGTGGTCAGATATTTAATGTATACTTTTTTCTCCGGAGAGTAATTTGGGAGAATGATGGTAAAGTCAGGTTAATAGTGGCTTTTCTGGCACCACCACAATGGGGTCTTTGTGGTGATCTGTAAGAGGCTTGCTGTAATTATTTAATCTTGGTCTTAGTGCCTCAGTTATTCATCTCTAAAGGGCTGTTTGGGAAAATATTTCAGCTTCTATCTTGCCACAAATGAGCTTGAAAGATTGCAATAAGTGCATGTAACTTCAACCTTCTGGCCTTTTGAGAAAAGCTGTAATTGACACAAGGTAAAAAAAACACACAGAGAAATATAGTGCTACCAATAACTTTGAGAAACGAATGGAATTATCATTGAAACTGTGTAGCCAAATGGAACCATTTTTTGGATTACAAAAGTTGTTTTATTGCATTGTTGGCTTATGTGGTTCCCTATTTGCACATTTTAAATTTATGATGCCAGCACAGAAGAGACATAAGAGTAAGTGAAAATGACTGTTGTGTGGTGATTCACCTGACTCAACCTGCCTATGGGAGGAGTGTGGATGATGGATTGTTGGCGCCTCTCTATTTGAGTTTTTTGTGAAAATATTGAAATGTGATATGGCTTTTCTTTAGAGTTTATTGGCTCCATGTGGATAGAAGAAGTGTACGGAGAATGGTACCCCCTTTTCCAACAAGTCATTGCATCTCCTCGGCTTTCTAGAAGGGTCACATAAAAGTATTTTTATTTGAATATTTCTCTTTAACAAGGCTGTGTATAAAAGATGTGAAATGCCATGAAAGTTCCTTTTTTTACATGTTGAATTGTACTCTCACACAGGGTTTATGGCTAAAGAAGGCTTTTATTATAAGAATTTTATAAGTAAACTAAAATTCCACATATATTAATGAGCTCAACAGTAGTTGGCGTAAGGTAAGATTGGTCATGGTGTAGCCATTCTGCAAACCCTGTGGCTTTGACAACAACCCTGAGAAAGTTAACTTGCAGTTAACTGGCCAGTGGACATTTGATCATCACACCCATATGTGCCTGTTCCAAAGCCATAGGCATTAACACAGAGGTCCCTCTTTGTTGTTATTACAGTCTTTAGTCTCCTGGGAAGGCTTTCCATTAGATTTTGGAGCATGGCTGTGACGATTTTTGCCCATTCAGCCATACAAGTATTAAGGAGGTCAGGCACTGATGTCAAATGAGGAGGCCTTGTGAGCAGTCAGCATTCCAATTCAACCAAAAGGGGTTTGAGGTCAGTGCTCAGGCCACATCAAAATTGACAAATCATTATGTACCTTGTTTTGTGCACAGGAGCACTGTCATGTCATTTGGGCTTCTTAATTAAGAAAAATCTTAATGCCTAAGCATGTAAAGACTTTCTACTCAATTGTGTACTAACTTTGTGGCAACAGTTTGGGGAAGGCTCACATATGTGTGCGATGCTCGTGTGTCCACATATTTTTGGCCATATACACTTCAGATTGGTTTGTTCTTATAGGAGATAACTTTGATTATTTCCAGATGTCTGTCAGTGTATCAAGATCAGTTGAAGGTAAAAATCAGAAAAAAATAGGTAGAATGATCTTATATTTGTTGTATTTTGTTTGTCCTGATCTCATTATAAGAAATATAAGATAAATGTTAGAGAAATTGATAGCATTATTGCAGTGTTGTAAAGTTCTGGGTAAGTTTTGCAAAACCTATAATCTGAAGTTAGAGAAACATCTCCGCACTTTCTCCATGCCAACAGAACACAAGCCAAATGTTTTATTAAGGTTCGTTTCCTCCCCACTGCTGTGACATTCCTGTACTATGCTTACAATGCAGAAGGCGGAAAGATGACACATGTGTTCTTGTCTGGTGTGGTGTCTTTACAGGGGCTTTCAGAGGAGATGGGAATCTGAGAGACTGGCCCAGGATAAGAGGAGTAGTGGTGGGAAGCAAGGCTTGGGTATTTTGGGGTTTAGAATTCCAGGACCTTGGGAGTGGGAATTAGAGAGGGGAACAAGATGGTGTCTCTTCTGGTCTGGGCTGCCTAGTGTGTTGTACAATAATGAAGGTAAAAGGTCATGCCCGTGTTGTCACCTATGAAAAATGAGAATATTTCTCATATTATACAGAAATTGTGTTTTTATCCATATTTTCTGTTTAGTTTTTGTTTATTTGTTTTTGTTTTAATTTTAGCCATGCATCTAAATGACATGTGGCCTATGTAAAACATCAAATCTCTTGGACAGATTCAAGGCAGAAAATGTTTGTATTTGTGTGTAACAATTTCAAATGGTCTCTACATGACTTTGCATAAGGAGAAAATAAGACAAGACAGAGGTGACTGCAAATGACTCAAGAACAAAAAATTGTTGAAAACTAAAATTGTTCTGTACTTTGAGTAATATTGCACTTTTAATATATGATTACAGAAGCATATGCAATAAACTGAGTGTTCAGTAAACAGAGACACTTTTGAACAGGATTCCTGTAGACACCTCCATACTCAGTATATTTAAAGCCAGTGCTTGATGTGCCTTTTGACGAAGGTTGTCTATAGATGTCCCAGAGCAACCCAGTAGAACAGGAAGTGGTTGCAAGCCCAGAATGTGTCAGGAATCTGAGTATACACTTCCACATGCTTGTATATAGGGTTTCACCTTTCACGGCCACCACTCCTCTGACCTCAGTGGCCTGACTCTACACCAAAATGGCTACTCATGCCAGCACTTTTTTGGTACCACTGCCAATCATTCTTAGAAGGTGCTCTGTATTTTGCTTCCTGTTTATCATGACTGTGGTGATTTTGCTTTTCACCTCCAAAAGCATTAAAGTGCTTTCCGCTGACAGATTGACAAATGTTTTTATTGCTCATTCCACATTGTGTTGTGGCTCTTACTGTGTGTGAAAATATGGCTTCAGTCCGGGAGTCAACCCAGTCTACTTTAGGGAGAACAAAAATCCTTTTTTAGTATTTTAGTATATCCACGAGGGGGGCACGGTGGCTTAGTGGTTATCACGTTTGCCTCACACCTCCAGGGTTGGGGGTTCAATTCCTGCCTCTGCCATGTGTGTGTGGAGTTTGCATGTTCTCCCTGTGCCTCGTGGGTTTCCTCCAGGTACTCTTGTTTCCTCCCCCAGTCCAAAGACATGCATGGTAGGTTGATTGGCATCTCTAAAATTGTCCGTAGTGTGTGATTGCGTGAGTGAATGAGAGTGTGTGTGTGCCCTGCGATGGGTTGGCACTCTGTCCAGGGTGTATCCTGCCTTGATGCCCAATGACGCCTGAGATAGGCATAGGCTCCCCGTGACCCGAGAGTAGATCGGATAAGCGGTAGACAATGAATGAATAGTATATCCACGTAGGCCTATGGTCAATGCCTGAACGTTTCTAATCTGTAAATTGCATTGCACATGTTTATTTATGAAAGGAGTTGTAAGCTATAATTCCTCACTAATTTTATAGGATCCCAAACAAAGAATACTAATTTGCATGTGAAGCAATGAAATTTTTTATGTGCTAGTTGTTCTCAGAACTCGGCACTCAAAACTTCAACTGCATTACAATGAGACTACCAAAAAAATTAAAAGATAAAATTATTACTTTGTTTGTAATACAGCCTGTTTAACAGTTAGAGGTGCAGACATACGAAGAAAAGGAAGTTGCTTTGCTTTCTTTTGTACATTTTATGACCTTTACTAAATCAGACCCTGAAACTTTTTAGCTGATAAGTGCCTCTTTGGAAACTTTCATGATGTATAAATATTTTATTGCTTTGGGGTGACTCAGGGTCAGTGTGGCAACCCAGGACTTTTACACTGACACCTGCTATTCTTTGATCATGGATTTCTTGTGTGCTTTATTCTGGCATTTTCAACAACAATACCACTTGCCACTTCAGCAGCATTTTGATAAATATCTTCTTTAATTACTAGAAAAATGCAGGGCTCTCAAAACAGGAAAGGAAAGAATAATTCATAGGCCAATAGGAAAGGTTTGTCACTGTTTTGACCATGCCATTACTTATGCCTGCCTTAGTTATTACACATCTAAATTACAGGAAGGACGTCAAATTTTTTCCTTTTTTTTCCTGGAGTACATTAAACTTGGCTGAGATGTTTCTCTACGTAGATCTAGGAGACATACATCTTCGTCTCTTAGGTCAGTTGATTTTAAGTTACAGGTCATTTCTTTACATTTCACATTCCATTTATTTCCATTATGGATGGGATTCATGTCCATGTCTCTGTCCTTTTTCTTCCTTGGGCCATTTAAAAGCAAAGCTGTCATACGCCAGCTTCCATTTTCATGCTATTTTAAAATTTAGTAGCCTGGAAAGCAATCTATTATTCTGTCCTTATGCATTCTGCCTAAAGGAAAACAGCTTGATATAATCATTTGCTTAAAAAAAAATAGCTGCCTGTTATAAAGTTTTCCAGACTGATGGCTGAATGAGTTCTTGTAGAAATGATCTGATTAATTTGATCTGACATGAGGTATTTTTTTGTCATGAGTGATTTTCACTTTGTCTATGACAAGATGTGGAATATACCAGTGCTTTATGAGTAACTGCAAACATTTCTTTTTATGACAGAACATTTTATTAAGATGATCCTACAACACTGATCTAACTGCCTGATGCTAATTAAATGCTAACTAAACTGAATTTAAATGAAAGGAAATTTTATCAGCTCATGATGGAGGACATATGATATTTTTACACTTAAAACTAGTTTAAACTGCTCTGCAATTTGGGCTTAGTAACACTGTTTAATGTTCTGAATATTACCATCATCTACTCACCATGATGCTTTTGTTTTGCAATAACAGACACACACAGTGTTTTATTGAATAAAGAAGCCATATAGAGACTGTCGAATTGAATATTATAAGCCAAGCAACTGCAAAAGTATTACTTCAGTGCTACATTATTTAGGGTTTTCACTTGTACGTGCAGTGTGTGATAACTGTATCCCAGTAGTGTGCTGTGGTACACGAGCCTGCGCCTCCCCCTGTGCTGTCAGCAGTGTTTAAGACTTAGTAACACACTGCCAGAAAAACCAGCTGGATCTCTTGACGGGCACTGACATCAGGCCTGTGATCTACTACTTTATAAACACAGCTCTGAAATTAAACTGCTTTATTTATTTAAGCCGACAGTGTGACTCAGTACAGGAGATGTTTACCTTCGCTACAGCTTTCCTCTGAGTGTCTTAGACTGAGAGGGATAAAGAGAGTCATCATTGATGCACTGTTTGCACCTGTACTGACAAACAGAACAGCCAAGGCATGCTGTCTAGATATGCATAGTCATAAGATATCAGTTTATACATGTCAAATATAGTTATAGCTGACATCAACAGGTAAAGTGTGTAGGGTTGTTAAACTCATTTACATTTACATTCATTAATTTTGCAGAGGCGTTTATCCAATGCGGCACAATATCAAGCTCAGCAGATGAGCTTTAAGGGCCTAAAGAAACCAATAGTGTTAGCAGGACTTGGATTTGGAACTTAGAACCTTCCAATCAATATCCCAAAAAAACCTAACTACAAAACTGTTACTAAACTGACCTGCTGAAACTTTTTAATGTCCAGATTGATTTATTACTGCATATGACTAACACCAGATTTTTTTTTTTCTCTGTTTCAGGACCTCCTGTAAGTACAATTGACCTGTTGTCTTTGTTGCCTGGATTGTGGTAAAGTGACCCAAATTTATGTCTGTTTGTGTGTGCTGTGCTGTGGTGTGTGTGTGTGTGTTTGTGTGTGTGTGTGGGTGTGTGAATATGAGCCTTGTCACCTTTACATCCATTTATTTATAAAGGTCAAACTACATTGCATAGATTCTTTCTACACTGTTAGAAGGAAACACTCTGTTGTAGGGTTCTGTACAGAGAAGTATATGATGCAGAAGGTTTCCCACAAAGGAACCACCATAGAAACCTTTAAGATCTTTTTTTCTAAATGTATAGGTCTTCCTGTTGCATAATAATTTTCAAAAATACGAGGCAGTAAATGGCTAAGCAGATGAAAGGAGAGAAAACGTGAGGACTTTATATGTGTGATAAAACAGCAGGACACATTCAGACCTGTAACCACCATTACAAAACCACAGTTCTCTGCTACATCTTTGACTAAGGCCAGAGATGCATGGTGCATTAACACTGAAGCTGTAGATTATATTCCATAGTTTGAGAGTTGCCTGGGTTTCACACTGTGTGAGCACAGTATTTTGTCCTGCTTAGCTTCCACCTTTATGTTTATATTTCATCTTTAATGTCCAGGAAATTCAGGAAACATGACTAAGAATGAAATGTCTCTTCCTCACATATATATGCACGCACATATGTATATATATATATATATATATATATATATATATATATATATATATATATATATATATATATATATATATATATATATATTGACTTTGGTGAGCATTGGTGTGAGAGCCTGGGATACCTTGATGAGAAGAGTAGAGGAGAAGAGAAAAAAAGCAGTGTTGAGAGGACTAAAATTAGGTGTGGTTAGGGACAGCTGCATCCCTGCTTTTAGAGATTGAAGGTCGAGCTCCTCCTCTAAGCCCTGGCAGTGATTAATGATATAACAACGACCACAGACATAATAAAAGGGCAGCCTTATGGCAAAGGGAAGAACACATTTGCAGAAATTGAAACTTTAAACTTTTAAGTAAAACTACTTAAAAATAACTCAAATACAACATAATAAATTAGCTTGCTTTGGAAACAAGATAATGTTTGAATCTCTACTTGTGTAATCAACAATGCTTGTATTTCTCCACGGAGTAATAAAATATTCAGGTCTTTTTAAGATGTCAGAAATCACTGAATCAACACCTAAAGTTACAGCTTGCTGTAAGTAAATGTGCTGTTTATGAAAAGAGAATGAAAAAAAAAAGAAACCCATGCCCATATTATACAACAGCATCAGCAGGCAAGGTCACATTCTAAATAATAATTAAACTGAAAGCAAGGAGTTCACAAGTTGCTGTTACCAACATGGCATTTTCTTATAACAGCACATTCCAAAATGTGTTTTATTCTTCTTATTCCACAGCAATTTGCCAACAATTGCAATTTTGAAATAAATGTACACCACAGTGTTTAACCATTCATAGCTCTCTCCTGTGGTGGAAAACATATTGGCCCTCAAGATTCCTTCCATAATGTTCTTACAGAAAGCTTCACCATGATTATAAATGAATGATTATACATTTTTCTTTATTAATAATCAGCAAAAAATTTTTGTATTATTAACTTTTATTAAACTACTATTACCATATATTTAACTGAATGTATATACATAATAATATATTATCAGTGCTGTAATAGAAAATTAATCAACACTTTGAGATTCAAGAATTTAACAGTACTGAAGCAGACTGGTTGCTGAATATTCATATGCCTAAATTTATAATAGCCAGCAAGACATACGCTTAAAAGCTCCAGCAGCCGTGAGGTCTTTTAGTATCTGGAGTGATTAATTGGCAACCAGTGGTGATGTGACAAATGCAGTGTTTGTTTTCATATGTGGTTGGAAACAATCGCACACTCCTCTCGAGTGATGGATGGTTTCAGCTCTCAGTTACGTGCTGATCTACTACTGTGGCGCACGAGTGATAATACTGAGCAGGGAGGTGAGGTTCTAGACTAACATTTACACAAGTAACTTAGCACAACATAGTTACTGCTGTGATTCCAATTCTACAACTTCAAGAAATTAACCATTTCCTGAAGAAAGTTTACAGGTCAGCAAACATGGGTATGGCCTTTAGCTATGTGCAAGGCAGGACTAGTTTAAAGTAGCTTTTAAGCTTAACCAGCTCACAACCATTAAAGTCTACACATATCTAAAGAACAGTGTATCGCAGCAGACACAAGCCTAAATTTATTCAAATCATTACAAATCCTTCATTATTTTAATAGCATATTTCAAGGCAGCCCTTTGGATGTTGTGTTTCCTCCAAAATATAACTATTTGTTTCAGAAACAAAAAAAAATAAGAGCCTTTTGTGTATAAGAGATTTAATACAAATATGTTTGTATTAAATAAGAATGCAAAACTTTAGATGCTGATTATCTAAAATCCTTTCCATGGTTCAATGGTTTTCCTCATTAAAATTTTGACAAGAAAAATCTTATCCTTACACAAATCATTAATCCCAGCAGCTACAATAATGGTTTGTGTGGTATAAATCTGTTGAAGAAAAACTGATCCCACCATTCTGTGCTTAAAAAATAGGTGGATTTATTTCAATAAAGTGAATGCCTGGATTTTTAAGGTTTGACTGTGGTGGTACTGTAACCCCTCAGCCCCTGTGGGGAACCTAATCATTCCCCCAGAAGCACTGTAGCGGTAATGAGAGCCACATGTGTGCTGCTACCGTGTAGCACAAATGAGGGACTTTTTTCCGGTAACTGACCTTTGACCTTGCCAGACACATCTTTTGGCCAGTCTGAGACATGCCCAGAAGCCAACAGTGGCCTTTTCCCACTCAGCATCTGGTTTTAAGCCTCCATGCAGACTATATACACTCCTACACACTCACGCAAATGCTTCATCCTAACCACACACACACACACACACGCTCTCTCTCTCTCTCTCTCTCTCTCTCTCTCTCTCTCTCTCTCTCTCTCTCTCTCTCTCTCTTTTTCTCTGTTCCCAGTTCATCGCATCTCTGTCTTTTACTGTTTCCTTCACAAACACTCTCTAGGATGCACAGATATTTTTATGCAAAAAATATAAGAGGCATAAGAAAATTGCATAGTATGTTCTTCATTTTCCTTTCAGCACTGGCACAGGTGGTAACTTGTCAAAGAGCAGTGCAACTATAAAGAAAAATGTCAGTTACCGAACAAAATGTAAAAATAAATAAATAAGAAAGCAAATTAACATTTCTCAAATGATTTTTGTAATCTTTTCTTTGAACCCTTTTTGGTAGAAAAACATGGTTTAGACAGTAGTAGCTTTAAGAGATTGTAGAATATCTGACTTTTAAGGACTTTCAAGGCTGCAAACTTTAAGCTAGTCTTCAGTCTTAAATTAAATTGAGGTGGCTGAGAAGTTTCTTTTAAGCCCAATTCAGGAAAAAAATACTATTCTGGCACTGCTTTTGTACTTGTGGATAACTCAGCAGGTGTTAAAATAAATTTATAAGAAAGTCAGTTTAGAACTGTCTCTGAGGAGTTTGGATATTAAAGCCTGTGTTACAGAGTTCCACTCTCAGTTCTGCACATGAAAACAGCAACTTAGTGCAAACAAGAAGAATAACTTGTTTGCACCCAACTGAGTTATCCGTATGCTCTGTTAGAGAAGCATCAATCAGGTAAAACTTTTCTGCAGTTTATAAAAAACACTTTAAATGGTTTGTTTATAGCTTCTTCAAGCTATAAAATACATGCTTAATGTGAATTACTACATCAATTCTACAGTTTATGTCTGAATTCAACCTGTTACATCTGAATGGATTATGACAGATCAAAGAGCCAATCCAAAAGATGGTAGAAAGGATGTTCTTGTCTCCCTAACAGTTTCCTCTCTGGCTGAGTCTTGATAAATGACTTCCCTTTCTCAACATCAGGCCAAGAATAAGACACAAACACACTCTCAGGGTTGAATGATCTATGACCACTACTTCCCATGACGGCTTTCAATCATGAACAGAGTATTTCCATTTGAGTGATATAACAGCTATCAGGTTTTGGCTGTAATGAGGTAAAATCTCAAAAGTCCACATTTTAGAAAGAGAATAACAGTAGTAGTCTGAATATCTTTCTTTTTTTATAGATGTAACTTTGGTTAATTAGGTTTCTGGTAAGACAGGAATTAATATAAAATTCAGGTTAATAATAAAAATAAAAACCTCTGCCTGCATGACCACACATCTGCGATTTGTTTTTGCATGTGTGTGCATCTGAAATCTATTCAGACTTCTGCTTTCATGTTGATATAAAAACCCACAGTAAAATCACACACACTGGTTTGGTATCCAGTTTTATTCTCAGGAGTGGAAATGGTGCATATCAACTTAAAGCTGCGTGTTATGGAAAAACACTTCAGATGCCAATTTTACAGTGCTGGAGTGTTTGCATGTTTTCACTGTTTGTGGCGTGCTCTTGCATTGCGTTAGCACACTCAGGTCTTGGCACTGTGAAATCACAATGTAATTTTAAGACTCTTTTCTAATTTTGAATGTCCTGTAACATAAAACAGACTGATGAATTTAGAATGTTATTATGGTTTGGCTGGGTATTGGGATGTTTGATTGATGACAGGTTCTTTCTTTATTTTTGTGCCCATCTCTCTCACCCTTTTTCAGGGTCCTCCTGGACGAGCTGGCTTTCCGGTAATTGTCTCAGAACTGTCCTGTTGTGTGTTTGTCTTTGTCCTTGTCTAGGACTTCCAGTCTCTAGTGTATTTTATTGAGAAGCTGTTCAATATATGTTTAATTATGAGTTTAGGACTCTAAAATATGAACATGTAATGCATCAAAGTTCAGTTCTTTCAGTAAGATACACAGTGAGACTGTGAAACAGCAACAACCAATTTAGTGAAAATACACTGTACATGTGCTGTCCTAACTGACATATTTAACATATGTGAAGTCAGTAAACCCAAGCAGTCCAGCATTACTATTGGGAAACTCTGCTTTGCACGTTTGTTCACATCTTCACAGCCCCTCTGCGCTCTGCCTTAATGTCCTCATTAGAATTTCTGTTGAAATACTAGTATTACTAACCTAAAGACCTAAAACACACCTGGTCTTCATTAAAGCATGTTTTAAGGAGGCTACCTAAAACTCTCAGCTGTCAGTTATAACAACAGCAAACTGCTCTTACTCAAGACACCTCAGCTTGTGAAACCCAATCATAAAGATTTCCCCAAAAGTGGGTGAAATGGAAGAAACAGCACATTTATTCAGACCTTTGACAACTTTGGAAAGTGTTTGAATAGGACTCCTGCAGAGGAGTCAGTTAGATGGATTGTACTGTCTGGTTTTATATTCTATAAAATATATGGGCACATGTATAAATAAATACCTTTATATGTATTTACCAAAGTGTGTATTTGCTTAAAGTGATGGCTTTGGCATGATTACTTTATTTAATGATTTGATCATGTTGAGTTGTTTTGATCAAAATGATCCAAAATAAATATAAGTAGAAATTACTGTTTTATTCACTATTTAAGCCATCCTACTGAATATTATAAGGATGAAGATGTCCATACTTGCCACTGGCTGTATAAATAATCACTTTATTCCTTATCAGTCCATAATTAAATTGACAGTTTCTACTGAGTTTTTGATGAGTTGTAGTAATGAAGTAATGCGGTTTAGTGTTCATTGTCTCATGTAAGAGCAGTAGAGTAGAACAATATAATCAGTGTTTATCAGTTTATCTAGTTGTTTAAATATAATCTTTCACATCTAAGACTTGGATTTACACTTGCTATTAAATACTGCATATTGTATTTAATTTTATTTGTCAATGTTGCTACATCTTTGCATTTTTCAAGGACCCAGGCTACAAAAATCTTTAAAGATTCTCAGATTTTTTGCATCGTAAAAGTCAGAATGCTGATTGCATTTGGTTGCTGCAGCTATATAACATGGATGTAGCTTGTAGAGGATATGGAGCAGCACAATAAAATTGAAATAGTGATTCTTGGAATCAGCACCCTGGACAGAGCCTCTGGACTCTGTAAGCATTCCTCCAAGGACTTTTACTAATTTTTTTAAGATTAAATCAGGAGGTCAGATTAGACAGGCAAATAAATTGCACTATTTATAAGTAGCTTTTTTATTTTATTTTATAGAACTGTAAATAAATAGCAACCAGTAGGAATATATTATGTAAGAAAGCTCAAATCAAATAAAAGTCTGCTGAGCATAATACGTAGGCTTGTTTCAAAACCTACATTTTTGACCAGCATATTTTGATTAGATAGGGCTGAATCCCCTGCCCCGGCTCTTGACAGCTTTCCAAGTTCTCCAGTCCCTGTCTGTAATGAGGCAGAGTAGATACAGTAATTTAGCCTAAATTCTGATAGCTTTCCTAACCCATGGTTTTAAGGTCTCTTGGACTGCACCATTTTATCATCACTCAATAGCATAAGTCCTAGTGGTCTTTCCATCCAAAATAGCTGTAGACATCAACAGCTTGAGAAAACATTGATGGAGGGAGTTTAGGAAAGGCAATGTTATGTTGAAGTGTTTGTATTTAGTTCAGCTAAATAATTATGACAAATAATGTTCTAATGCTGCCATGACACTTAATGATAAAGGTTATGATTGGTAACATTGATTCATCTGATTAAATGATTAATAGCTGCAGGTCTAGACTTTAAATCTCTATACATATATACACCTAATTGTCAGCCACTTGGGGAATACTGTTAACTTATTGGTTTTGCACACAGACGCTAGATGGTACATATATCCTCTTTTCCACATATGATTCAGAACACAGGTTTAGTAAAAAGACCTCATTGCTTCTAATACACACTCTATGCATCAAACAGTCATGCACTGCTGTCACCACCTTCTTCAGCAACTTCAGCAACTTCAGCTCTTAATAGTTGCAGTATGATCTGTTAGAATTCGTCATTCGTCATCGTCACTGAATTAAATGAATGTAACTTAAGGGTCAGAACTGTATTAACCTCATTGTGCTTCTGTTCAGATTTAAATAATCACTGATGAAATTTGCTTTCTGATCAACTTTCTGTGTCTGCACTTTATCTGGCCTTGCATAGTTGGCCGTTGGCCTTTATGGATCAGATCATTTGTGGCATGTCTGCATCAACAACACCAACAACTAAGATAATGCTTGCGAATCCAGAGCACTGCACTGATGTGGTATTGGCCGGCTTGACTTTACAAACCACCTTCACTTTTTGAAATGTAGAATTAAATTATACATAAAGTATATCTTACTAGTGAGTTTGTTTGAGGAGAAAATCTCAAAAGCTTGTAAATGTTTGTAAAGTGATGCTGTTGCTAGTAACAATAGATTTACTGACTCAGAATTACTGTTTCTTACTTTACTCTTGACTTTGCATTGATCATTAGGGAGACAAAGGATCAATGGGCATTCCTGGAAGAATGGTGAGTGATTTAAAATGTGCATTAAGCCCAGATAATTAGTTTGTACAAGCAGGCTTTTCAATAAATTAGTTACCAATGCTCTTGGAAAGCTGTAAAGTGAGTATATTCGTGTCATGTTATATATTTACCTTTTTGTGTGAACCTTTTGTGTGGCCATATGTGATATTGTGCGTAGTTTGACATTAGAATCTATTAAAAACATATCCACACACACACTGGCTTAGCTTAAAACACAAAGATCTTTGTAATTCCTGATAAAGAACTTATTCTTTTCAGTATTGAACAGGAAATGTGCCTCTGTGTACTGATAAACCACCAACATCTTTACTCATATAATTCATAGCATTTGAAAAGGGTCTAAAAACATCAGAAGAGTAGTTTGTGATGCACGTGTCGTCTTAAGGTGTGAAAGCAGAACCTATTCTAAAGGGATATTTTAGAAGGATTATACATACTTTCCTTCCTCATTTAATAAGATTTGTGTATTAAGAATTCACATATATTTCCATCCCAACAGAGCATATTATGTTTAAAAGAAATCATGACCTGTTCTTAAAACCTGCCATGCCATAAACACTAATATTTAAATGATCAAAACCCACTGTATAACCTAGCCTCTGTTCATGTTGCCCTAATAATAAATAGTTGACATTTGTGTGAACATTTAAGATATAATTACTCCTTTATTTAAATAATAAAGCTACAGTGGTGGCCTCCAGACAGTCTGGGTTATAATGTACCCCTTGTGCTCCTTTTGGGATATTTAAGAACAAATTCTCTTTAATAGCAAGTTTTTGGCAGAACTAAACTAAGCACCTTATATTTCACTGTAGTATTAAGCTAGTATACAGTCTTGCAGATTCTCAGAGGAAATGTATTTTTAATGCTTATTTGCTTATTCAGCAGACCTCCTCCAAAACTGTCTGTGTAAAACGTTAGTGGCCCCCATCTACTTTCCATTACTGTTCCTTGCATAGTGTGTACAGCAACACTCTGCTCCAGTGCTTCTATGCCCCCATGGCCTCAACCACATTAAATACTCCCACCCCAATATCCTTTCTCCCTGACCCAAAGTTCTCCCATTTCCCAACCTTTCAGTGTCCCCATTCAGGCTGCTGCATGTCTGTCTCCTCTTCATGCCTCTCTAACCCTGGTTCCTCTCTCTGTCTCTCTCCTTCACACTGTGCATGTGACTGTGTCTGCTGTGACTGACCAGGGCTTAAAGGGAAACACAGGGGACAAGGTAAGTGCAGGACGGCAGCCCGCCTGTGCACAACTGAAAATTCTCTCACTGTGGGTGGTTTGGCATCTTAGTCCAAAGTACAGTTTGTGCAGGCATCATGATTTATATCAGAGAGACTTTAAGCTCTATCTTGAATAGGCCTGGGGGGCTCTATTTCTGAAGAGATTTCCCACAACGGTTGGATTACCTGCATTTATTCACTCTGAAGCACTCCAAAACTTGAAGTTTTAGACACCCAAGACTCCCTCTTGTAAATAGCGTAATGTTTGGAATGAGTGAGGTTTAGAAAGGCTAACTACTCAAGATTTCATAATCCCAGTTGGTCAGATTTTTGCTTTTGGTATACTCCAAATGTTTATATTATATTAATTCTGCCAATATATATTATTTCTGGGAATGCAGATTTGTAGATACTGTTTTTCAGCCCCAGTTATAGTCATTTGACTGTGCAGCAGTTTCTGTTGTGGACATGTTAGACATTTTTATACCTGTAGATATATCATTCATTTGTGTCAGTACAGATACGGCTTTATGGGTTCTCATTCTCCTGGAATGGTCTGTGATGTCTGAATAAAAACATGTCACAGAGAAGTAGTGTACAATCTGATTTATTTGTGTAGTTTTCTACAATGCATTCTTCAGTGGACCCCTGACTCATCCACATGTTTTCAACCTCAGTTTTCAACTCCTTTCAAACCATTAATCAAGAACACAGAATACCTGGTACAGGTGTATTAGGACCTGGAAGAGGGCAGTCTCATGTGGGCCTCTGGGCTGGGAAACACTCTAGGATCTAGCATTCCAGCAAAGCATGTTGAAAAATGTGTGGGTTTGGAAGTATTCAACAGAACTACATTCAGAACTATTTGTGCAATTTCTTTGTATTTCTCTGTACCAGATTTTTTCATAGGTTTCATGTGGTTAATCTGTGGTTTCCTGCTGCAAAAAGACTTGCCTGAGCAGCAGATCCTGGCGGATATATGCATCTTCATTGCATAGCTAAACAACAGATTAAGATGTACACACTGCTTAAAGGCATACAGTCTTGAAGCGCTCAACATCTATGCTTTTTTCAGTGGAAATATAATAAAATTACCGGGAAGCATTAAAAAAAGCAGGAAGAGCAATGATGAACTACTTGACTGTTTGAAGATTCTGTCAGTAGATTTTTTTTTTCTTAAAGGGCTTTCTTGAAGGAATTGAAATCGAGTCCATGCTGTGTTGTTGATCTGAAAACTGCAGTATAATTTATTTGCCAGTTTTATGGATAGATTTCACTCCGCCTTTGACTGATTATGTATGAACTTACAAATGAGTTATTTGGCCATTCCCAGGTACTAACAACTTTTCAAGATCTTCTATTGTCCTGTTGGACAGACCTCTATAAGAATCACTTGGAGCACAACTTCACCAAAAAAGCTTGGGAGTGTTTTCCTTTTTCTATTGCCTGAATTGGCCACTGCCAGACCTAATCAGTTTCCCTCTATAATAGACAACATGGACTACAGATGCCCAAAACCTATGTTTGAAAGCAAATAGGCCCCCTGGATAAAACAGGAATTTAGTCAGAAGCATTAAAATTACCTGTAACTGGACAAATGACTGGGTCATCAAAAGTGTCTCCCTGATAAGGTTTCGTTGGAGAGGGCTAATTAGGGAAAGTGCTAGAAACATGATAACATTCTTGTCTGGCCACAAAGATTTGTGGGATTGTCTTGGGAGGCTGGGTACACCATTAAGGACTGGCTGACACTGTGCAAATTACCTTAGTTGTTCCAGAGAAACAGTCCACAGGGCCCTGCTCTATTTACTCTGCAGTGCACTCTGACCTTCCCAGCTATCGACACTCAAAGTATGGGCATATGTTTTAGACCAAAAATCATGCAAACCACATAGACACATGCATGTTTTCTTAGCAAGTCTGTTCAGACCGCTGTCTTAAGACTAGTCTAGTGGCAGGGAATTTTCACCATATGTCAATTAGTGTTTAAAGACCCCTTTCTGTTATACTTTATTTTAGCCTTTTATGCAGAATATAGATTAGACACACCATTCTCTTTCTTTCCTCTGTTACTTCTTCTGATCATTTCTATCTTTCTGTCTGTTCTTAGGGAGCTCCAGGGGAGCCAGGTCTATCTATCATTGGCCCACGAGGACCTCCTGTAAGTGTCATCACTGGCACCAATAAAAACTCACATTACTTTCAGTTAGTCTCAGAATCTGTTAGCAGAGGAATGAATAGATTTGTTTTAAAGCAATGTTATTGCTGTTTTGCACAATTGCTTAAATTGTTGACAGATTGGCTGCTCCCTTTCTGTCCCATGCCCTACTAGCTGGTTTAGCATGGATAAATAAAAGCTTCTGTGATAAATTCAGCATCATAAGAAGGACTCTGCAAGTTCCTCATTCAAAGTTCCTCAAATTTTCATTTCACTTCTGCCGTGTAGCCCCTCTAATGGAGATGAATTAAACAGAATCCACATAGCAGAATGTATGGAAATACTTAAGGTTTATTTGAACACTGAAGGGCTTTGAGTTGCCTATAATGATGGGTCATTTGGAACCCCATCTTCATTAGGCAGAGAAATGAAAACATCCTAATTTACAAGATAATGATCCAGACACTAGACCCCTAGATTACCTACTATTGTACTGTGATTATAAATGAGTAGTTGGAGCTCCAGATGAAATGGGGCTTGTCCCAAACTCGACATCCACACCCTATCTTCTGTCCACATTCCAAGCAGAAGACAAAAGGGTAATGTTTCCTCCTCAGAAGTGCAATTTCCTTTCTGATTATCCTGTGAAATGCTCTGGCCATTCTTTTTCCTGCGGTTTCCCAATCCATTCCCCAGCACTCCTGGTTGACAGACCCAAGATACCTTATGGCACAGCTAACAGACTGCTTAGGCAGGAACAGACATCTGGTTTTGAGCTTTCTGATTGCATGCCTTTCTGTACCCAAGTCCTTCCACTAGTCATAAGGCACTAGTAGGAGAGAGACAGCTGTAAGAGACAGGGTCGTGGCAGAGGGAAATGTCAGAGCAGGATTGCTGTAGGAGGGGACCTCTCTCAGCAGGTGAAGAGAGAGCGTGGGCTTTGTGCTGAGTGGGTCACAGAGGTTGATTTGAAAGAGAGGTGTGGAGAGGCCAACGGAAATGATAAATCAGCCAGGTGGACTTAACTGAATGCACAGCTACAATGCCTTTCTCACACATAAATGAAGAGATTAGAAAAGTGACTGAGCACTCATCAGGGCATGCAGAGACAAGGTCTTTCATTATTCTTATGTTTCTACCATTACTTTTTAGTACTAATGGTGCTTTTTTGTAATAGTATGTTTGTGGTGTATTTCACAATAACATGACAACAGAAATACAAAACTATGAACACGATATAGTTTTACATCACTGTATAGTGTAGTGTGAAGCAGACAGCGTAGAAAAGCACATGATCCTGGACATTGTGTAGAAATTTGTTTGAAATACCAGGGTATTATTCACACTTTCTAACTGTAGAGTTGGTTACTGCTGGGAGAGAGACCCATCTATGTTCCCAGTAACTACCTGGGAGCCAGACGTATAATCTCTTTCATTACTTGCACTCACCTCTTCCTTGTAATTTCTTCTGGTTTTCCTTCACTGCCCATTACTTTTTTTCTGAGGATATTTAATGACTTCTTCCTGTCTTAAAGGCACTAATAGATTTTTCCATCAAAGCAACCTTGGTATTGTGTGTAGGGAATTGTGGCACTAATGATAAACGACATGTACTTATTCAATCTGGTGTCTTGGTTGTTGGTTTCCGCTTATTAGATTTGTGTCTTGTTTTGTTTGCTCTAATGCAGGATTTCACAGCATGGTCTAGTTTGTGACTGTGCATTTTGTTTCCACATCCCACACAAAGGAGTCCCAGTAGACAGCAATGACCTCTTAACGAGTTCACATCACTTATTTTGTGTGTGTGTGTGTGTGTGTGTGTGTGTGTGTATTTCTCAGAAGAGGAATTTGTGTGCTTCTGTTTTGTTTGCCTATATATTGTAGGAATGATGTGTACATATAATAATTCATCTGTTGCCTTTCTTTTTGTGTGTCTCTATTCAGGGTCAGCCGGGCACAAGAGGATTTCCTGGCTTTCCGGTATGTCACTATATCCTTATCAGTAATGACCAAAACTATGTAGATAATATATTCAGAAGTAAAAAAGAAAAGAAGATGAAGAAATAAGCATACATACTTTTCATATTTCAAAGATCTATTCAGGAATTTGCTGCCAGAAAGTGCGATATTAAAGTTATATAAAATGCACCCCATCTAGTAACAATAGGTGGTGGTGTTTAGGTATTCATGTGGTTTTACATTAGAAAATATCTTGATAGACATCACTAAAATATAAGTCAACACCCATATACAGTATTATATTGTATTATGTAATATTGTCTTGGGCATTGGTGGATTAGTGGTAGGTTTCTTGCCTATCATGTGGAAGGCCCAGGTTCGATTTCCAGCCAATGCCCAAACCCCAGCCACTGGATGCAGTGGGTTGTACTGGAGGGTTGAGTCAGGAAGGGTATCCGGTATAAAATCTGTGCCAAGTTGTTGTGCGGACCAGTTGGTCCGGTGTGGTGACCCTGAGCAGGGAGCAGCAAAATTGAAGTAAAATTATCTGCCAATTAAATAAGAATTCAAGGTATATTCAGTTGCTAAGATATATTTTGCACTCACTACTAGGTAATTCCATTCAAAACTCAAACAATTACATGAAAACAAAGTCATTTGTAAAGAAGTAACAAAATTCTATGTTTATTTTACCTACTGTGATCCTCTACACTAAATTAGCAAGAGCCAAACACTCATTTCAGGTGTACGTATAAGTTGTGATCTGGTGGACGCACACATCAGGTCCATGTGAATACAATACCTTCACTGTACTTTTTGTGTGTTCTTTCTGTATTCATTTTAAAATATTTGACATGTGCCTTTGGCCTAACCTTTTGAGGAACTGCTATTTTTCCCCCATAAACATCATCATATCAAAGTAGTCTAGACAGCCATGTAAGCCTTGCTTCCTCTTGGCCTTCTCATTAAAGTCTCCCCTTTTTCTGCTCTTCTTTTTAGGGTCCTATTGGCTTGGATGGCAAGCCTGTAAGTCTCTTTATAAAATGTGTGATTCATTTGAGAACATGAAATGTTTTCATCAAATAATTTAAAGCTAATGGATAACATTATGATTCTGGTCATTCCTTAAATAAATTAGAAATCATTGGCTAGCACTTAAATTAAAATTATCAGCTGTCTGTAATGAGAAATAACAGACAAAAAATGATTTCTGTGGCAACTGATTTTTTTTTTTCTTCACAGGGGCAAAATGGTCAGAAAGGAGACATGGTAAGCGTTATGGTACTGCAATGTCTAGTGCTCATAAAGCCATGTATTATAAACTCCAGTCAGGAAATTGTGCAGGTCTAACCCACCAAGAAGCTCACTTTAAATCACACAGAAAAGCAATTATCATAAAGAGCAATATGTCAGAGTCCATAAAATTCAGCCATTTGTTCTGAAGACAGCTTGTAACACTGATATTTATTTAGCTTGTTGAGTGTGACCACATGATGCCTCTAGCATAGCAGGGTCAAACTCAGCTTCTGGAGGGCCAGAGCACTGTGGAGATTAGTGTTTTCCCTCTTCTGGCACAGCAAATTCATCTCATGCAGGTCTTGGTAATTAGCTGATGAGTTGAACCAGTTGTGTTAAATGAGGCAGAATGGTAAACCTTGTAAAGGCCTTTCAGGGCTACTCTGTAACACCTGTGTACTAAGAAAACAGTTTAGTTTGATTCATTGGCCATGAAACTTGATAGATTCATGATGCTGTTGTTTCTGACAACAGAGAAACATTACCTATCATTAAGTGTACACTGCATTCCAGCTAATTTCAGCTGAATATATTGGTGATAGACACAAAAAAAATCCTTTGAAGAGCATCTAGAAAAAGGAAGCCAGGAGCTACTGTAAAGTGGGGCATTCCTACAAAGTGTCATGAATAAAAAGTTGGTCTCCCAGCATCATGGTGACACCTTTATGGGGTCTGCTTCGCTGCTGAATGGCCCCCACAGGGCTTGTGACTGAAGCACAATGACTCTTTAATATTACACACAACCTTCTGAGGCTACAAACCCACCTCCATCTGGGATTTAAATTCTCTCTTTTTTTATTGATAAGTTCCAGCTCAGTTTCAACATTCTGCTGTTTTTTTTTTCCCCGTCTTTCCAGGACGCTATAAAAAAAAAGCAGATGCACCAGTATTTTCAGATAAACGTCATAGCACTTTGGAAGCTTTAAGCTATTTCAGTCTTTGGATCTCAGTATGTGTTTTAGATTTTCAGCTGCAGCATTCAAGGCCCTTTGTGTTATAACTACGAAATATATATATATTTTTATTTATGTGGAGATTTGTCTTTTTCGAGGCCGTTGGCAGCAGTGACTGCTGCTCCTTCATGAGAGTGCGTTCTCTTTGGCTCTGGGGTGCTGGCGGTCCACAGAAGCACGCTCCCATTAGCCAAAACAAATTTCATGGCTGTCCACTCCAGGCCTGGACTAGTTCATCAAATAGCTGAGGCAGAATAGCTGAAAAAATGATTCATGTTTTTACTATGAGCCCGTTTCCGCTACTTTTTCCTGTTTGACAAAATGAGGAAATTTTTTTAAAGGTGCTGAGGTTATTTATATGGAACACATTTGCAGTAGTGTGAGAATGAACAGTGTGTTACTTTTTGTTGGAAAGAACATTGTGTTCAGCTAAGGTTTATATTTACAATTAATTTATGTGATGTATTTGTGTATGACTGGGGATTGTAGAAACTGTATTGACAAATCTGTTTCTTTTAAAAAACTATTAACTAATTATTAATGTATTAATGTCACCAGGGCCCACCTGGTCCAAAAGGACTTCCTGTAAGTATTTTATAAAATTGTTTATACTGTTGTGCTCTACAGTAGTTTACACCAATTATACTTCTTGAACATTTTGTACAGTTAATTTAATATCCACATTTATTATTGTTTTTTTTTAGGGTGAACCAGGTCCAAAGGGGGAAAAGGTACATATCAAGTTTTTATTGTATACTTAGCTACTTACTTTATACATTTTCTAGGTTCTTACAGGTCCTGTTTGTGTGTTTTTCAGGGTGTGTGTGGTGATTATACACATCGGGTGAGTGAAATAATTCCTTTTAAAAATTGCTTTATATTGTGGAACATACTGTGCAATATAATCAAAGAATCCACAAACATTTTGTATGTTATTTTGCTTCAATAATTTGTCTTTTTTAACCTTAAAGAAGTTACAAACAGAGAAGCTGTAATTACCTGTCTGCACAATCAGCTGAAAAGAGGGCAAAGAACAGTGGATTGATAAATTGGTATAATTCATGATGGATAGCACATGTGGAGCTGGAGACCTTCTGTGCTTTCTCTGGGGTATTAGCGTTCCACTGAAAACAAGACAATTATACAGCAGCTTACAGAAAAAGATCTGATAAGGTTTTTTGATAATCAAGTGCCAAGAAAAAGACTCTGTTTGTGTTCTGGGATTAACCACATCACAAGTTCATTCATTTCCTTGCTAATTGTTGTGAAATCCAGTTTATAAACTTTGCATTAGATATTGAAATAAAAAAAATCATACTATGTTCCACATGTAAGTGTCAGATTTTTGCAAAGCGAAAGTTAAAATATTAAGATTCAGTGTTCAAGGTATAAAACTCTAGGGAACAGTGAAATGGTTTTGGTCAAGCAGGTTGTAGAGACAGCAGATTGTCTAAAGGCTCTTGTTAAGTACACTAAATACAAGCCTCTAAGTGGGAGGTCTGTGTTAGCAGGTGGTTACATTTATGTTGAAGGGAGAGAAGAGGTCACTGGCTTAGAGACAGGAAGAACTACTTCATGAAACAGAGATGGGAATCACTGAGTGTTTGTGCTTTTGATATGTGCGTTCATATGCGCATATGGTTGTGTGTGTGTGTGTCTGTGTCTGTGTGTATATGTCTATTTATGTCTGTGTGTGTGGTGGGCCACTTTAAGCAGGGACTTCCAATGAAAACTCTGGCAGCATTACGCTCCAGTCAGGCTCTGATGTTAAAGGTTTGTGGGGTCCTCCCTCATCTCCAGAAGTGTGTGTGTGTTTCAGACATGCTGCAAAGAGAGACCAGATAAGGCCTGTCCTCTGACTAAGCCAGGGGTCAGAGAAACAAGAGCCTGTCACTAAATTATGTGCAATAATGAATCAGTGTTCTTTATGCACAGTGTTTTATTTTTTGTGTTTTATTACTGTCTGACTAGTACTTAAGTGCATCTTAAAATCTAATTATTCGGCTGTTGGGACATTAAATGCAAAGAAGCAATGCAAAACAAAGGCAAGTTTCAAACATCTTCAGTACCAGCTTATTTTCTATTTAATGGGTAAGTTACAAGAATGTGGAAGTCTATACCTGCCGACAGGTCCTGAGATTTTGATGGGTTTTAGTAGACTACTATAGATTAGTGGGAATATGGTTAGTAACTTTTCAAACTGTTCTTCATAATGCTGGTAATCTCAACAGAAACGACGTATTGTCCACCCATGTGCTGGAGGACAGGCCACAGTAAGTCTGTTGCTAAACTCTCTTTGTTGCAAGACTGAAGTCTACACAGCACTGATGCAGGACACAGGAACCAAACCACAGTGGATTGAGCTATCTAAATCCAGTTCAAATTAAACACATCAGCATTATTCAATTGTCTGCCCTTTGGGCTTGGATGCTGCATATGATTTGGCTTCTGGTTGAAAATATTTATCTCACCACTGTAACTCAGACTGCTGAGTCCTGTTTGTCAGTTCTCATGCCATTTTTCATTCTTTCTCTCCTTTCCACCTTGATCTCTTTCTTTTATCTCTCCCTGCCTTGCTGTTACCCTGTTATACACTCTTTTGGATTTATTTCTCTATTTCTTTTCCTTTTCCCCTCTGCATCTCGTTGACACCGTTTCCTTCCTTTGGCCTGCTGGTCATCCTGTCGTGACCTTTTGCACTGCGACCCACCTGTGCTTTGTGACCTGAGCAGATGTTGCCCATCACCGTGCGCAACATGCCCTCAATAAGCCCTCTAATTCTAAAGCGCCTCAAGGTACATCTCTCTATGCCACCCTTCTTACCCCTGCCAAGGATGCCAGCCACTGTCGACCAACTGCCAGCCAAACTCGACCCCAGTCCCTTTAGTCCCCCTTCATGGCACCACTGTGTTTGCTAGCCATCTCTTTAAATGCTGGAAATGTGAGAACAGTAATGGAACTGTTCCACAACTTTATTGAGCTATTCTAACTGCAGTCAAATAGGTCTGATTTATCTGAGATTTTACAATGGTTTTTCAGTTTGACATTTGTAGTCACAATTTAGCGTTTATTGGTATACTTAAATACCGACACGCCATTTCTCAAAGCCATGGCCGTTTACATTTGAATGTTCAGCCCAGTGCCAAAGCAAGGTTTCCAAGAAATGATACATTTTCTATCCTTGCCCAGATATCTCCATGGTAATTTTAGACAAAGAAATTATTTGCACACTGACAGGAAGTTATCTTGGAAAAACTGTAAAAAAAAAAATAAATAAATAAATAAAAGAGGTTTTTCCTGTGCTTTCACTGATGAAAAGTCTAAACCCACAGTGGGCTACAGCTTTTAAAGCTACCGATTGAGACAAATGATGCTATCTCAAGATGTGTTTCTATCACGTTCTTTAAAGAAAAGATTGTGAAGAGGTAATTGACATTTATATAAACCTATATAGTACAGAAAATGCCATTCTAGATCTCTTTCTGCAATTTTCATAATGTCAGGCTAAAGTGAACAAAAGTAGGGGATAGAGAGCTTATTTGCCAGAAAAGTGAGGACTGTCCAAAAGAGCATGCCAGCCCTGCTTCCTGCTATCAAAACCTCTTTGTGAATTCAAACTGTAATAGCTTACTTGTACACAAAGCCCTGGCACAGACCGACCTCGGCTGGCATCCATCCTCTATATTGTTCCTACAGGTATATGTGTGTGAGTGTGCCAGAATAGTGCACCATGTTTGGAGACAACAGTCCCCACTGTTGAGGACCACTGACTAAAGGAAAAAGTGGAAATGGCTCCACTTGGAGGACTTTCTGTGTTGATTCTTGCCTAGTCTGGATAGGGATAATGGAATGAATTCATTTAGTGTACTCGCTTCTGGTATAATAAATCAAAGCTACCCAAGTCCTGTCAAAGAGTTAATGAAGAAAAGATGTCTTCTAAATTTTAGGATGCATTATCCAGAGTTACTTGGATTCCGCAACTGCACAGAGGAAATAGGAAAGAGATTATTATAAAGAATATTTGAAGAGAAAATTTGTGCCTTTTATTCCTAAATTAGGTGGCCAGATAATTTGATACTTTAAAACACAAATATAGACTTAATTATTGAACAAGCCAGATATAATATTCTTAATAATTACATTTAAAAACATTTACCTAGCCTGGTGCTAGTCTCTATTTCCAATTCCATCCCTGATTTTGTTCTGCTTTGTCTGTTTTTTTTTTAAACTGAAGATATTTTTAGCAGAACATGTCTGAGGTTCAAATTGTTGACAGGGTCCTGAAAAAACAGTATGAGTGAGTGTTTCCTGGTCAGTGGTCAGAACGCTGAAGCTTTTTAGATGAACCTAAGCCACATTGGCTTGGTTCTGATACATGGACAGCCAAAACTCAGTGGCTGTGATTGTTTTCCAAACATGGTTCTCTCTCACTGAAGTTTAATAACCACCGGTAGAATAACTATTTAAATGACCAACTTTCCATTTGTTGAAAGCCACATGTTTTAATTTCAATTTTCAACTCAGCCATAAGGGTTTACTTCCTTTCCATTTCAGTCTCTGTAATTCATCAAGTATTTCCACTTTAATAGACTGGAATTGAAACAGAAGGGACCCTAATGCTGATGTTGAATCTCTTATACATAACAATATATATTGGCTTCTCTGTCTGAGATTGTAATGTGTTGTCTCTCAGCAGGGCGAGCCTGGAGCACAAGGACCACCGGGCCCTCCTGGCCCCCCAGGGCCTCCTGGTAGTCCAGGATTGACTGGTGCTAATGGGCCACCAGTAAGAATCACTAATGTTATTCCTAGTGTTAGGTTTAATCTTTCACTGTATGTCGTCTCTGGCTCTATGGTAAATATATGTATCATTTTTACTTGTCATTTCTTGTCTCACTAATATAAACATTTTTTATAATAAAGGGAAAACCTGGAGAACCTGGAAAACCAGGAAAAGACCTGAGGGTGAGTAAAAGCATAACTAACTCTCAATCTTATAGATTGCAAATTTTACAGCATACATATTTTTAAAACACTTTTTATCAGTTGATTTAGTATGTTAATAAAAATTTTTTATCTTTGGTTTTCTGTTTGCAGATGTTGACAGGAATGAAGGTAAATTTATGTAAGATCTAAAGGAAACATTAGCTAATGCTGAAACATTATTGTGGTAGGACTAAACACTATGGTAAACTCCTGAAGTGCCTAAAGATACATGTGTAATGGCTGCCTGCATTTGGTAAATGTCAATATTTTGATTTGTCAGACCTCACACAGTACACTGTTAAGGAAGGCTTCTTGTTCAGGTTGATTAATAATCACTTTACAGGCCTAGCAATTAACTACATATAGCAACTTGTGTAGTATTACTGGTGCAGAGTCCTAGCTTTAACCTTTTTTGAGTTTTAGTCCAGCTGTGTCAACAGCGCTTTTCTAGGTGTTATACACATGCCTATGGTTCAGGCAAGGTTCAGCCATTTACAGGGAGAGTGCAGGTTTTTGCTACCAGTACAAAAGGGATACGCTGCATTTCACCGGTCTGTGTTTCTGTTGGATAATTCTCCATTTCCCCGATGCATTAATTGCCATGGATTGTTTAGTTTGGAGAATTCAATCTGTTGTAAATTGAAACATGCAGGGCCCATAAAACAGCACACCCAAGCTCTATATAAAAGCAACACTCTAGTGTATATCAGCAGAAGCCAGACATGTCTTCTGTGGATAGCCAAGCCACTATAAAGGAATAACTTCCTGTAAATTGGCCAAATCATAAAAGATATGACTTGATATCGTTTGAAAATCAACCAAACTCTTTACATCAGGCAAATGATCTTCTCAGGGAGCGCATTTATTATGCAATCTAATGCTATTTTGTAATTTGTCCAGCAAAGAGATGAATGGCAATTAATTATAATGACTATATTAAATTCTCTGACTTTTATAATTATAGGGAGAACCAGGTGTACCAGGACAAAAGGTAGGTTTGTCAAGTAAAAGGCATGGATTAATGCCTCATCTAATATATGCAAAGATCTGTTTTTATGAATATGGAAACCAATTATATGAAAATTGTTTGACATTGTTTTTATATTGTAGACATTTTTACGATGAAGAGATAGATATATGTGAGATATTGAATGCAATGTAATTAATAGTAACGAATGTCCAAATCATTATCGTTATCCATGTTCTGCCACTAAGAGTACTGTATCATCTCTGTCCAGGGTGATCGTGGTGAGACAGGATTAACTGGACCTGAAGGCCCCCAAGTAAGCTTCGTTCATGTATGGCTATCATGATTATCATACAGAACAGCAGATTCCACCCTACTTCTTTTGGTCACAGTTAGTAATAAAGTCTTTCTAGGGATGCTTTCACATATGAAGTGTTTAGTACATATAATTGGAACCCTGGGGCGGTTTCCTTCTGTGTGGTTTGTTTGAGCAGGTGAGAATACAGCAGTTGCTTTGGGGTGGGCCAAAACAACCAGTCTGAACTAGTATGAGTGAGTCTCAGTGTGGTTTCAGGTAAACTATAGCACAGTTTGATTGCAGTGAGAAAATGATTTGACTCCAAAGAGACCCGTTTGCAGGAAGCGAATGAAACATGAACATTGTTTTTGGGTTATTGGGAGAATTTTTTTTCTAGATGTGAGCCATGAGGTACAAACTGAGGTGGAGAAATGCCATGTGTTCTGGATATCTGGAATGCAGAAACAAACAGAAAGTAAAAATTAAAATAAAGAAATAGAAAATATAAGCTGGATACAATACACAGATCATTGAAAGCTAGTTATTTATATACTTATCAAATCATTTATGTAGCTCTGACTCTGTGCTCCATGGTCGAGTAATTTTTTTTGTACACACACTTGGATGTTAACTTTGATCTATTGCCATATTTCTGGTGATTGAAAGCACATGATGAATACGTTTTTAGCTGTACATGCCTCTCAGCCAGCCAGCGTTTCTTTTTTGGTTTGTTTTTAGTTATGTGCAGTGTGAAATCAAACCAGACAGCAAAGCCAGCAGTATGTATTTCACTCTGATTGGGACTCTGTTATTGGTAAAATGTTAAAGTACCCTAAGAAAACATATGCACAAGTATACACAGAGAGGAAGACAGAGATATTCACTGTGAGCCAGCCTCTATCTTCCTACTACATCATATTGATTTCACTCTGTGTCCAACGCCTAAAGGACTTTCCCACATTGCAAAATGCCTAGTCCCATTCTCTTGAATTTAGCCATACGTTTCTGTGACTTATTCATACCAGGCCTATTCACAATTACTTTCTACCTCATATGTTTTTCTGAACTTTGTTCTCTTTTCTCATACACATGCTCAACATTTCCCTTCCAGAACTGACCAGTGTATGATTGCTATTTTTGTGAGGACTGCTCACCCTAGCTCACACCACCGATGGTTTTATTATTTGAATATAAATGAACTTTACCGTATAACCGATATAACCCATACTGTGCAAACTTTATTTTGAACTCTGAAACAACCTGCTACTCCACTCCCTCAACATCAGACCTAGTAAACTTTAGATTTCTTCCACAGACATGGATATTTTCCCATGCATCCATCCAAATAAGATCTTGAGCCAGATTATGAGTAATCATCTCATATGGGGCAAAGCAGATTTCGGGAAAAACACATTGTTAAGAAATGTTTTTCATCCTCAGTTGAACGTAACCACTCATTGCATTTTCAGAGAGAAAGTCGTCATTCTGAACATAAACTGTCCCTAGGTAACTAAAGTAAGACCTTATCTGTTAGCACAGTTTGGTCTTTGTCTAAACTGATGTGAACCTCTAGAGGTGCATCATCATGAAGGTAGCTGCATCTCCTACCTGACACAAAATGCCTCAGTCAAGATAGGTCTTGACAAGCGAATACCTCAGCTCAAGTCAACTGCCTTTTTAAAATAAAAACAAAAACAACAATTTATGTCTTGATTCATGGCTAATGTATTTCTGTTCTTCTGTTTCCTCTTTTTTACTTTAGGGATCCAAAGGGGATCAAGGACAGAAGGTAAGACAACTATGTGTTTTTGTATTTGGCAAATTTTTAAGTACTGAACCTCATTGGGAGTGTTCGGAAAATATTAAGGGCGTAATGCAGTGCAACCATCTGTATCTGTTTAATGTTTCAAATATCCCTATCCCAATATCTCCAAATATTAACAAAATATCTGTATCTCAGCCGGGTACAACTCTGTGGGTGTGGCCTAAACTGGAAGGGTTTTCCCCCAAATAATTAAATACTTAATAGTTATAATTAAATATTGCTGATTCCAACAATTATTCTAAGGATTTTCACTTAAGTTCTCTTTCCTCAGTGTCACTTACATAGTGAGTTGGTTGGTTATTTTCCCCAAAATGTAAACAAATTAATTTAAACCACAGTGACCTTCGCCAGACAGTTACAAAGGATGCTGTAAATACGTTAATGAATGTGATCTTTATTTGCCTTTCATGCTGATTATTTAGTCTTAACCAGAAGTCCTGTGAACTTTTCTGGCAAGCTTTCTGAAAACTAATAGTGTGGCTCCTATTTCTATCCTATATCTGTATTCTGTCAGGTTGGAAAACATTATCTGCTGATTCTGTATAATGTTTGTATTTGGTTACATCCCGACTGAATGTAGATTAAGAAATCTGTGTGCTCTTCATTGCAAGTAAAAACCGTATACAGTAAAGATAAGTAAGCACCAGCAATGCAGCATGTTTGGACTATTAGTCGGCTTACTTTAATAGTGTCATAGTGGGTAGGTTAATACATTTGCAGCTGTGATTGCACCGTCATTTGGCTCTTTCTCAAGGGAAGTATTTTCAGTCTGTTTACACCTGCTGAAGTACAAATAGCCAGGAGAGGCCAGAGAGTATCCTGTCTGTCTGACTAGCTGTGCTGAGTATTGTCTTGTGGAGCCAACCGTGCTACAAGACATCCAATACAATGTGTCAGTGAGAGCTGCCAGGAGCAGAGTCAGAGACAGGGTGTGATATCTTAAATAAACCCTGGGCTCTTATCAGCATGTCGGGGACAGTCTGAGTGGCACATTTTAGTGAAGTAGATGGAGCTTCCACCTAGTTCATGGAGTTTAATGGAATTTTCATTTCCCTACAGGATCCTTTACACTATCACACACACACACACACACACACACACACACACACACACACACACTCGAGGCTTCCTGTTCTGTCTCAGGCTTCCAGGACCACCCATTGGGGTTCTGATGGTTAGATTAAGCACTGGTCGCTTTTTAGTTTTTTTTTCTGATTTATAGCGAAAGTTCATTTTCAGTACATGCCAGGGCGATAAGATCTAAAATCATTATTTGTCCTATGCTACGGTTCTGCTTGTGTTTGTGTGTGTGTGTGTGTGTGTGTGTGTGTGTGTGTGTGTGTGTGTGCCCATATGTGTGTCCACTACTCTGCTAAAGATGTTTCCATCTGCGTGATGTGTAGGGAGAGGAGGGGAAGATGGGTCTTGCAGGAGAGAAAGGAGAGAAGGTATACTCTCTGAGTGAATTCACCTTTTTGTGGATCTCATCACTGCGTGATTTGAACCGTGATTCTAATAGCATGAATATCCATGATGCCAAGATCATTTTTGATTTGTTATAAATCTAAAATTGAACCGTAATCACTGGTTTTGAATGGAATGGATTGATCAGCCGTCTTGCAAAATGGTGTCAAAATAGCACATGCTACAGCGCTGATCTTGACCCAGTGCATCTGTAAATGATCAATTTTACATGTTGCTTGCTAGAGGCCACCGCATTTACTCAGTAATGTCACAGAGAAGCTTTGCCAAGAGGAACAGAACAAAAGTCTTTTCACAAAAGAGGAGCTCCTTAAGTCACATCAGATCCCCAGTGGTCTGATCTTCACAGTCCACAGAGTCCGGTCTGTCTTCACTCATATTCGCACCACAAAAATACACTGTCCCACTTTAGCTTGCTAGACATGTTGCCATGCCTGTAACCTGCACTGGTTTCTGTTATGTGTCAGACTCTTGTGAAGGAAATACAATCCAGTTACTACATCATAAATTACACAATGTCACCACTCCAGTTGTTCTGCAGGCTAGACTATCTGCAGGAGATAGTGAGGTGATGACCACAACCTCACTGAGTTACAGCCGTCCACCTCAACAGCTGAGAGCAAGACAGACTGAATCCTTTTGATCTCTACTTAATAGATGAAAGAGAGCAGACCCACTTCACCATAAACTCCCCCACACATGCAGGAAAACTGTTTAAGGGTTTCTGCTAGAAGGCGACCTTGAGTAAGGAAAGACTGAGACTTCAGAGATATAATGCAGTGATATCACTCAAAACAGAAAGGAGTATGAGATGACAATTAATTGCCACAAGCAGCAACTGAGAGAGAAAATTTGTTTCCTTCCCTACATTATCTCTTTCCTGAAATCTACAAGAAAATGTATACTAATTAGAAAACCAGTTGTTTCCATTAGAGCCTTCTGTTTCTGTTAAAGATTATGGTTTTTGTTGAATGTTCATATTTCCAATATTTTATAATCTCTATTCTTAAACTTCTAAAGAGAGTAAAACTAGATACAGATTTTGCTCAACATATTTCGACTAGTATGATGACCTGTAGAATTATTAATCAATAACCGTTCCTAATTACATTAATAGAAAAAAGACCTCCTTATGGGTTATTTGGAGCATTAATGGGTTGATATTTCTGAAGTCGCACAACGTGAAATATTTTCTGCAAAGTGTCTTTTGTATAGTTCTATATATGACCCTTAACAGTTTCTCCAGAGACAAACCAAACAAGCATTTAATGTGCTGTACAAATAGCAATCAATTTTGTCATTTAGTCTGTATAATGAATGTGGAGAGCAGATTTCTTATGTAATGGCAGATTGGTGACAAATTTATACTCCCACAATTCCACTGCACTCTAAACACCACGCCAACATCATTTCACTGCAGAAAATGACTGTGATAAATCATCTGTGGACTGCTTCTGTCCACACACTGAATACTGAACTGATCCATCATCCAAAATAGCACACAGGGAATAGAAAAGTAATGATGAGGGATAAAGAAGATGTCAAGAATGGTGTGAGTTGAGCATAAAAGGAGAGGATCAAAGAGCCTGGCGATACTCAGACTGCCGCCCTCACTGGAAATGTTGAAGGCTGCAGGCATTACAGCATCTTTCTGTTTCCCTTAATCACAGTGCTACAGTCTTTCACCTTACTAGAACTTTATATATAAATATATATAAAAGCTTAATCTCCAGCACACAATCTACAAATACTATGTAAAGTGTCTGTTCTCTTCCACTTGACTCTTTCTGAACCCCCAGATTACTTTGGCTGGGTCAGAACTG
Organism: Hemibagrus guttatus; assembly: GCA_033459395.1. Taxonomy (NCBI): domain Eukaryota; kingdom Metazoa; phylum Chordata; class Actinopteri; order Siluriformes; family Bagridae; genus Hemibagrus; species Hemibagrus guttatus. The sequence continues at coordinate 15,345,836 of JAUCMX010000002.1, forward strand.
GTCGGTAGTCATGACAAGCAGCTGAGCATGTTGCTCTCATGTCTCCGGTCCAAAGCCCCTCTTGAGTTCCTGGGATAATTAGTGCACTCTCATACCACATATCACTTGACAATGCACGACCCTTCCAAGATCCTGACCACTGCACCTGTTAGGGACTCACATAATCCAAGAGAGCTGTGTGTGTGTGTGTGTGTGTGTGTGTGTGTGTGTGTGTGTGTGTGTGTGTGTGTGTGGTCAAAGAGGGGATGATTTTACTATACACTCATACCTACTGTCCTCTTAACTCTGCACATGGTGCCTGGTGTCTGCCATTCTGCTCTGCAGTTGACACATATGCTTTCTGTGGCATGTGAATTCCTAGAACATTTTATTGGAAATGCACAACCCAATAACTGAACTGGAATTTTAGTTTAAATTCTATAATGTACCAAGCACAGTATTTAAAGATCTGTTTTAGTTGCATGGTAATTTAGATGTGTTATGAGTCTTTGAAAAGGTGGAAAACTGATGCCACTTTTCCAGGGTGAGCGAGGGATGCCTGGAATGCCGGGAAAACAAGGAGTAAAGGTAGTATTCATTGAATGTGCCTTCAGTCATTCAGTATATAAGCTAGTACTGTTCGGTGGTTATTAATACTCTTCACTTGCTATGGGTATTCAAAAACATTTCCATGTTAAATCCAGAAATGTAGTTCAAGAGCCAAACTGTAAAGCCTGTCTTGTAGTACTCACCCAGCATGCTGTCTGAGGAAGATTTCCTTGCCAAAAATGTTCAGCAGGATCAAAAGTTATCACAAAGCTTGAAACAATCTAGTCAAGTACAGTATACTGCAAAAACTGATGGGAGACTATATCACAAGAGGCTGTATCTACTCATGAATGTGTTCTATTTAAGTAAATTAGCCATTTTGTAGAAAAGAGGGAAAATCAATAAGAGCCATTGCATAAGCATTGAGCATAGCCAGTACAACACTTTGGAATGTCCTGAAACAGAATGAAACCACTGGTATACTAACAACCAGACATGGAAAAGGTCAGCTAAGAAGAACAATAGCAGTTGATGACAGAGCTAACAACCTCCACAGGCAGGGGTGAATGTACCACAATCCACTGTTTGAAGAAAACTTCCAGAACAGAAATATTGAGACCATACCACAATATGCAAACCACTCATCAGTGGTAAGAAAGCCAGATTGGAATTTGCAAAGAAATTAAGAGATGAGCCATTAAAGATCTGGAATCAAGATTAACCAAAGTGATTCTACCAAAGTGATGGAAAGGCCAAAATGTGGGAAAAGAAATCATCTGTATGTGATCCAAAACATACAGTTCATCAATCAAACACAGAGGAGGTATTGTCATGGTTTGGACTTCAGTGTCTGCTTCTGGACCAGATTCACTCATTTTTAATGATGATCTTCCTTGTGATGGTAGCAGCAGAATGAATTCAAAAGTCTACAGAAACATTCTGTTTGCAAATTTACAGAGAAATGCACCCAATCTAATTGGGACTAACTTCATAACGCAGCAAGACAACGACCCAAAATACACTGACAACACAACAAAGGACATTTTTTTCAGCAGAAATTTTTTCATAAGGCAGAAAACCACCAAAACAAACAATAACTGAAAGTTTGGAGATGTTGGGTGGTCAATGACTTGATGCAGTTATTGCAAGCAAGTGATATGCAACCAAAAAATAAGTATAATTTATTATAATATACTTTAAGACTCTTAGTGCCAATAGTTTTGCTCACCTTAAAACTGGGTGGTTTATCATTTAGTTGTTTTTAGTTGTCTAACACATCTGGATCTCAAACCCAAAAATCTTCAGTGTATGGCAAAAAAAACCCAGAATTGGTCTTGCTGTTCTAGTACTTTTGGAAGAGACTCAACAATAAACCCAGTTTGTGGCTTGGTGGTCTTGAAGAATGAGAGGGCATGTGGAAGAATGGCAGTGACTAACTGCAAGTCCTTGCATACAGTCTCTGCTGCATCTATATATCACTCCCTTGTTTTTTGCTCATTAGTTTGAGTCAGATGTGAATACTTATCATCTGTTCTTTACTATGAATAACAGAGCAATGTGGGGCAGCTCATTGTGCCAGTGATCAGCTTTGGATGCCTGGAACTCACAAAGCCTGACCAGATATTCTAAATATTGACACCAGAGCATGTTGTCCAGTAAATATGATAGGACTAATGGCATCTAAGGGACATCAAATGTTTACAGTTAATGTCTATGATGTTTGAATTAGTTTATGCAAATTTGTGTTGATGCTATGTGCGAAAATGATTATAACAAAGGCTTTTAATATTAACCAAACTTTTTAAAAAGTTTGTTTATGAAATATGGCATGTTCTGAACTCTGGCATGAGTTGGATTTTAGATGTTAGGATCTTATTCTCCTTTCTTACTATTCCTGTCTCCTTTTTTTCTGTCTCTGACTGTGCTCGTCATTCACTCCAGGGAGAACTTGGTTTTCCAGGTGCTCCTGGACTAAAGGTAAAGGTCTGAGAAATATAGACAGTGACAATAAAACATTAGTCTTAATGTCTTAGTGGTATTCAAGACAAATGGTGTGTTTTCTATCACTGTATAAAGGGTCAGACAGGTATTCCCGGTATTCCGGGGAAGCGAGGCTATAAGGTAAGCCTTTAATGGTCATGAAAAGAGCATGAGGTTTATTCACAATTACTGTCATGTTGTGTGCACCCTGTGCTACTCTGGGTCCTTATTTCATTGTTTGAAATTTGAGAATTTAGTGTCACTGACTGAGAGCAATTCTCCATATGGTGTTTATTACTGTCGTGAATTTGTGTCATTCTTATATGTCTGGACATGAGAACATGCTGTGTGTGAAACACTGATCTAACTTTGCACTGTGAATTCATTAAAATGTTAGTGTCCAGTTCTGTAATTTAATCTATGAGTTCCTTTTTTAGTTATTAAATAGTGCTTAAAGGTGTTTAATGCAATAAACTGGAATCCCATTAAGAGCTGGCACCCAGCTCACTCCCAGAGTTTCTGAGACAAGTTCTGGATCCAGTGACGACCTGCACAAAGCTTACTGAAAATTAATTACTGATCAAATGAATGGAAGTGTTTAACAGTGCTCTTGCTTGGTCATTGTGTTTTTATTACTAACCATATATGATGTACTGACCTGTCTGTAAAGTCTGAAGAGTGTATTTGCTTAATACGGTACTTAGTGAATAGTCTCATGCCTTTAGTGTCAGTGAATACATTGTAATGTAAGTAATATTAATAATTGGTCTGTCAGTAACTGAAACTGGGATAATGAGCTCTTGTGTTTTTATCTCTTGGCAGGGTGAAAAGGCGGAGATGAGTTCTTCAGGAGTTGGCATTAAAGGAGAGCCAGGAGTACCAGGACTGCCCGGACCCAAGGTACTGCATTTTAAGCATGGATTTTTAGCTTGTCAGTGATCAATCATTATTAATTATTAATTAGTCCGATGTATTATATTACAGGGTCATAAAGGTGATCAAGGTATTAAGGTTAGTAATGCCTTCACTAATAATAAAACCACTATATTGTTACACTGATATTTTATAAGTTATATTTATTTATATGAGGTTTGTCTGTCTATAGGGTGAAACAGGACCTGAGGGCCAACCAGGGCCAAGAGTGAGTTAAAACTTAAATGCAAATTAACTGAATTCAGTATGTGCAATTTTGCTGTGTATTTATTTATTTATTTATTTATTCATTTATTCTTTCTTTATTTTTACATATCAGGGTCCTCCAGGTGCAACAGGAGAACCAGGAAAAATGTTAATTAACAACAACGAGAATGTATGCTATCTGTCTAATCATATCTATGATAATTATTCATCTGGTAAAGTGCAATTTCAGACATACAGTATGGTTAAATAAACTGTTTGTTTTTCAGGATATTCGAAATGTTCATCTAATGGTGAGTGTACACTGTGTGTAAGATTTCCTAGTGTAAGTTTTAGGCAAACTAAACAATTGTTCATTTAAATAATTATTCATATGTGTGACTACAGGGACCACCTGGTCTACCAGGGCCTCCTGGGTTACCTGGTGCTAAGGTAATGGATCTTTCCAATTTTCACATTTGAATCATGTTTAATATTCTAATTATGATTATAATTATAATTCATGCATTTTACTGATGATTCAATGAGTAAAAAATGTTTGTGTAAAAAAACACATTTCCTTTGGACTACTTTTGTATTCAGGGTGAAGTTGGGCTGCCTGGTCCTCCTGGTCTTGATGGAGAAAAGGTAAAAGAGTATTCCTTCCATTTTGTTATTAAAAATTAAAAATAGGTAGCAGTTGTTGGTTTGCTGTTTGAGATCATTTGTCAAAGCAGATTACTAAAATTAAACAATCACATGTCTCAGGGTCCTCGGGGAAAAGCAGGAGAGCCTGGAGCCATGGGCCCACCTGGACCGCGAGGTGAGGGAGGAGTTATGGGATTCCCGGGACCTAAAGGGGATAAAGGAGACATGGGTCCCTCTGGATCACCTGTGAGTGTTTAAGGAAACTGACCTACTTGATATGAAGCTGTCACTATTAGAAAGTACATTTTCATATAATATGTGAAGATTTTTTAGCTCTGTAACCTCTGCATTGTGAGAGTTAAACTCTAAATAAGAAGTACAATGAATAGTTGAACCTATGTGCGACGTTATAGTACTAGATATTTAGTGTGTGGGCAGCATTGCGTCCATCATCAATGCCTCAAAGATTCAAGTTCAAGAATGTTAATTTTCATCTTTTAAATTTGCATCCAGAAATTAATTGTCAGAGAATAATGTCAATTGATTCCATCCAAATTTACCATCTTGACAGTACTTAATCATTATTTCCTCATTCCTTCCCATTCTGTAGGGTTTAGATGGCCCTACTGGTGAAAAGGGGGCTGCAGGGTCTCCTGGCCCCATTGGATTACCAGGCTCCATGGTACGCAATGGTGCCCTCATTGGATTAATGTTATTGATGCACAGGCATCAGATAACATAAGAGTGTGAATGTTTCTGATGTTGTTTTGTTATGTCATAAAGATATAAATATCATAGTTACGCACAACAAAAAATATTTTACCCTGTTCTTCAGGGTCAGAAAGGTGAAGCTGGAGAGAAAGGAGAAAACGGAGAACAGGTAAATGTTCCTGTTTGTTTTCAGGAATCATTAAAAATAGAGATGGAGAATGAAACAAGCAGACATGACAGATTTTCAGAACATTAATGTTTGAACAGCAACACACACATACAAAAGAAATATGTGGGCCATTCATATACTATTACATCTCCCTTTTGGTGGATCTTAATTTGGCCAAATAGAATAAAGTTACAATTTGTTCTCTATTTTTCTCAGATGTATGGCCCACCAGGACCCTCAGGACCTGCAGGGCCAGTGGGGCCAATGGTGAGAATAAAATATTCTTCTTAGAATGACTAATGAATTGTGTTATTGCATTGCCATTTTAGGCAATACAAAAACTGCTAGTCAGTCAGGGAAGAAACATTTCAAACACATCCAAAACAGTTTAATCATTTAAACAAAGTGCAAAGAAAATGAACGACAGACACAGAAACATGACACAACAACTTAACAGACACTGTTAAAATCTGTTAGCCTTTTTATTTATCTCTCTTATCAACCTACAAAACATCTTCCCTTGAGTCTGGTGTCTGAATTACAGTTTGACATTTTTTTGTTGTTTTGTACTGTAAATAATGTAATTATATACAGAATTCAAGCATGCATTATTTTTAATTTTTCAGGGACCTCCAGGATTGTCAGGGCCAAAGGTGAGGTTGAGGCATTACTACAGTGTCTACCATCTCATATTTTAGCACTGTATGCTTTATAATACACCTCATAGGTCAAAGTAAGTCAGTCTCTTCTGTGCTGTTCTCTGTCAGGGGGAGCCAGGTCTGGGTGTGAGAGGAGAGAAAGGATCACCCGGACAGAAAGGAGATAAAGGAGACAGGGGTCATCTTGGATTACCGGTAAGTACACTTCTGTACTATTCTTATATATCAAGTTTTTATTTAGCACTCAGCCTTAATGTCTCAGAAAGCTCGTAATTTATATGCAAGTATGAAAATAATGACAACACTTTTTTTCAGCTAATGCTTTTAGGAACAAAGGACATCCTGTGTGTTAGGGCTGTGTTTAAAAATACGATATGATATGACTAATGTGCTGCTGCTTTCTGTGGTGTTAAGACTAGGCTTCACTGGCTGATGGCTTATTGAGTGCAATGGTGTCAAGTTGCATGAAGCAGTGAATGTCCTTGTGTTCAGAAAGTGCATGGAACAGAGAGATAGTTAACAGACAGACTATACTGTCAAACATAATTATCCTCAAATATATATAGATAGAAAATATGACAGTCTAAATTCAGTACTATTACCACTACTATCTTTTTTTAGGTGGTATATAGATATTGTCATATTGTGGAATAAATTAAATGAATTTCTTAAATTGTAATTAATATAGCTGGATTTGAGCAATGCAATTGAATAAGTGCTTCGAGTTAAGGTAGTAGATACAGGAACTAACCCTTACAAAAAAAAAAAAAATCTTTTTTATAGATTTATCCAGGATAATTGACAACAGAGACATGGGAAAGATGCCCAATATTTAACCGCATTTACTAGTATGATGGAGTACAAGAACCATCCACAATCATTTATTCTGTGTAGAATGACTCAGTGTTTTTTAAATCCCTTACATAATTTTATGATTTTTTTTTTGTTATGTTAAAAGGCATGCAATTAGTGTTGTCCATTGTGAACTTCAAGGGGACTTTTCCTAACTTTTGGTGTCTCTTTATGGTGTTAGTTGTTCAGAAACTTGTTCTAGTCACCCACTCAGTAGCACAATAACTCCTTTTGCACTTAGCCAATGTTTTATCTCAGAAGATCTGCTGAGAAATGAAAACATTTTGAAAGAAAACTGTTTGTATAGATGCGAACTATTTTTCAGATATTGTTGGTGTCATAAGAAAACCTTTAAGCCCCTAATCACTATTTTAATCATAATTTCAACTTCCCGTTCTGTGAATAAAATTATTTGGAAAATGGTCCCTTAGTTATGAAATCTACAAATTTCAAGTTATTTCATGTGCAAGAGGAATTATATATCTTATATAAAAAATTATATAAAGAACTTATAGCTTTTGATTTATGACACATTGCTTTAAGGTTATTTATTACCTGAAAATAATTGACAGTTTTATTTTGCAATCATTATGTAAATGTAACGTTTTGATTTTTGTTATTTTTTGAAAGCCCTGTGTGGCCACTAAAAACTAAAATGTATTCTTCTAAATATCTGTCTACAAAAATAGTTTGAACTTTGGTACTGTCATATGGAAGGCAGACACTACACAATTAACACAGACATTACCAAGATTCTCTTCTCTTCTAAAGTGAGGTTTTCTCTTGACAGGGACAATACATTGATAAGTATGTTCCTAAACCTCAACTACTTTTGTAGTTTATCACTCAATAATTAAAAAAAATGTTCTCAAATAAAGCATCAAAGCACTTGATCAGGTGACAGCTACCCTGAGAAAGTGACTTATACTCATGTGGAAAGTTAAAAGGAGTTACTGTCTACTTCTCACATCATCAGCCACACTGTCACTCCTCCGTCAAAGCTATTTTTATGCCACACAAATCACTGCTTCACTCACCCCCCACTCCTCCCACTCCCCTCTCCCCACCATCTTTATCTCTCCCCTCCACTCTCTAACTGTTTACACACTGTCCAGGGGGCCCATGGTTTAGACGGCAAGCCTGGTCCAGTGGTGAGTGGCACAAGACCCGTTCCCCTCACCCGTCTCCTTTCATCTCCCTTCATCTCCCTCTATCTATTTGCTTCTACAGCCTGCCTGCAACTGGTTATGCGTCTGAGTACATATGTCTCTATCTGCTTGCCTCTCCTTCTCTGCTTGTTTTAGTCTTTCATATTTTGGTTAAGGTCCTTGTTTAGACACTTGGTGAGGCTGGATTGGCAAGGGGATGGCTTTTAAGATTGCATTTTTCATAAGTCTGTTTGCCTGTTACCTCTTGCTTCTTCCAGAGCACAGAACAAGCCACACATTTTTTACTTGTCAGCATTGAGCTGAGTAATTGGGTGCATGAGTAGATCACAGACAACTCCATACCAAGATAAATAGTCTCTTGCCCTTCCAGCCTGCCCTTCTAGCCTGCCATATTCAGTATTTAAAGATGGCTGACCTCTGATCATCACATTTCAAAGACGTAATTCTTTAAAACAAAAGTATCTTTGACCTTGAGATTTACCAGGAGCGCATGCTTGGATGCGGTTGCATGCTGTATGATTAAAGTATGGCATATCCGTCACATGGCTGCGGATACTGCAGGAAAGCAAAAAGTCTAACTTCTCTTCTGTTAAATTCTGTCCAAGTCAAGAAATCAGAGTTGAAGATGGATTTATCATTATTTTCCTGATCAGTAATCTTTAGAATCTTGAGTGTGATAGCACTTTAATGGACAGTGCAGCATGGCTTGGCTTGGCAAATTACCCATAATCCTACTATATGGAAAGTCTTACCATAAGCTAAGATAGCCATGCCATGGTGAGCCACACTGTTCTTTGGAGAAGTACTATTAGAGTTATAATTATAGTGCCCTCATATCATGTTGGAGTTACGGTAATTATAAAATGATGGCTTGGAGATTTTATTCTGAGCTGTTTATCTCGTTGGACTTGCAAATGAGTTGTTTTGATGGAAACATATAAAGCTTCTTAACAGCTTTCTCAGAGATTATGTGGTCAATAATAGAAAATTTCCAGCTAGTAAATTCAGCTAGTAATAAAGTTCAACAATGACGTAAACATTTTTATAGTTAGAATCTCACCGTAATTCCACCACTGTGTGAAAGCACTTTTAACAAATTTCCTTTACGTAGCGCATAGATATAGTCAGCATTAAGGGAAAAAAGGGAGTGGAGAACAGCACATTGTCAACTCTGAAACACTTGTTGATCTACTGGTACTTTCTCTTCTGTGGCACTTAGAGCCTTGCCTTCTGTTAAAGGCTGAATTATGTAATTGTTTATCTTTGCCTTCAAAGGGTCTTATAGGACCGCCTGGTATACCTGGACCAGCAGGACCAAAAGGAGAGAGGGTGAGATACATTTTCATCTTTAATCATAAATATTTCATAGAATAGTTAGAAAGACATTTCAGTGTCTGTATTACATCCAGTCCATATGAAATTATATTAGCATTCAAATTTTGGTAGTTTGTTGACATTATTTATCTTACTACTATCTTATTGTATTACTTGTGTAGGGTGAGAAAGGAGAAATGGGAGTAGCAGGACCAATAGGGCCTCAAGGCATCCCTGTAAGTACAGTGCATCCTCACTCTCACTTTTGAATTATGGCACTAAGCCAGGATCAAGCAATGGATCAGTCTGTACTTTTCCTGTGAAATATATTGTAGATATAAATAAATATATGCAATCAATTTTCCATTCATTCATATCTTTTCCCCTCACTTTATTAGGGCTTAGTAGGACCACCAGGATTAAAAGGAAACCGGGTAAGTTTTGATACTGTTACATTTGAATTAGATATTGAGGCTTTCATAAAAACACAGTTTGTTATTGGGCAAGTTTGGGTGAAGCCCAAAATCCAGCCTGCTCCAGTCAAATCTGTTAAATCTAATATAGGAAGTACTGAGAGCATAGTTTGTAGTTACTGGGAGTAATATTTGCATATGCATTTTATTCTGTTTTGTACTATAACTGCTGTTAAAATGAGCAAAACAATGCTGGGTTCAGAAACATCTAATGTATTTGTGATGTTCATGAATTTGTAATGTTTATAAATCAAGATGTGTTAATTCTATTATTAGTTGTGTTATTATATTTTGCAGGTTCTTTTACATGTACAGAAATAAACATTGATTCTCTAAACAAAGAAATTAGAAGTAGATTATATAATATATAATTAAATAATACAAAATGCAAAACAAATACATTAAATTAAAAGAAAAATCTATGTCATTGCACATTGCATTGGGGGATTGCCTTTAGATGAAAACAAATGTCTTTGTGAATAGGGGACACACTACCAGCTAGTAACATCAACAGCTAGTGACCTTTCAGTGTGCATCTCTCTCTTTTCTCTCTCTCTCTCTCTCTCTCTCTCTCTCTCTCTCTCTCTCTCTCTCTCTCTCTCTCTCTCTTTCTTCTCTCTCTCTCTCTCTCTCTCTCTCTCTCTCTCTCTCTCTCTCTCTCTCTCTCTCTCTCTGTATCTCTCTCTCTGTCTCTGTCTCTCAAAAGAGACCCTATAATATGTTTTTCCCTTTTTCTCAATATTATAACAATGACCATCTGTGCAGTAACCTGATGAAGAACATCGAACATAAAAAGGGTCTGGATTAAAATAAATACATTATCATTGACAAACACAATCAAACTGGCTTTTCATTTCCTTATAGCTATCAGTAGCTATCTATTCCTATTTGTTAGATAAACCAATTAAATCAGTTAGTTAGTAGTAGTTAATAGTTGGGTGAAGTAGCCTATTTTGGCAGAAGTGAAATGAGTTAAATGCTGTATGTCCACTAAACTAAACTTTTTGGACTTGTGGATAAACTAAAGCTGTTTTTTTCAGATGGTAAATGAAGCACATATTTGGACCAAAGTAGGTTTGCAAATGTCAGGATTGGCAGATTTTGCCTCACTATACCCACATTCTTGCAGAGGCTTTCATTTCTGAGAAATGCTACTGGGTAAATAGAAGAAAAAATGGCTCATAGTCAACTAAATTAATAATACCACAATATTACTCTTGTGCCTACACAAAAACAAAGCTGTTAAATGTTGATGTTAATTAGCAGAGAAAATTAAGCTCTCACTATACATAATCCACATATATTAAGCATAGACTTATAAATAACACTGAAACAGTAATTATATACAAGACTGTGCAGAAGGCAAAGCAAAAATGATTAAAGGAAACATTTATTCATGTTGATAAAGCAGTAAGCGCTGTAAACTAAACCAAATAAGTAATTGCTGTGACCACCATTTGCTTTTAAAACTGCATCTTCAATGTTGTGCAGTTACGTAAGAAAGCTGGCTGTTTTTTCAAGCATCTAGGAGAACCTAGCACAAGTCTTCTGCAGACTTTACCTGTGTCGCTTGCTTCTGTTTCTGTAGGTAATAGCAGACAACCTTAGTGATATCTATTACTTAAGGTTTCCTATGGACATTTGCAGTAGATAACATTTAAGATAAAATTTGTCCAGGGTACCCAGAACATACAGTGATGAATAATTATTTAGAGACAGATATTCTCACCTTGTATCAGTAGATTGGTAGCAAAGCCCCTTAAGCATGACTTAATAGCTTACATGTAAAAAGATCCTGCAAAATGATTAAATTTTTCTGTGGTCAGAAGAGTGTGTGTGCTAGCTCATACACATTTCCATTCCCATTCTTGCCACAATATATGTGCATCTCCCTCCTATTAACACTATTTGTCATTGCCTGAAAACCTCCCCCTTTGTAAGAATGTCAGTGCTCCTACCAGCATCTCCTCTAGAAATATTCAGAAATAGGTACAGGTAGATTTTACAGATGAGAATAGGTTCGGTTACCCCAAATTGTCTGAATTCATTGTCCCTAAGATTTATTTGAGAAAGAAAAGATTGCTTGTTCTTAAATACTTTTATTAATAGTAAGTTTAGTTGAAGGTGCTGTATAGACCTACATGTCTCAGAACTGTTTTACTGTTTTCCTCTGTCTTCCTCTCTTTTTCTGCAGGTCTTCCTCTCCCCTTTTCCTCCCCTGCACCTTGGCCTGTGATCCATGGCTCTTTTTGCCGTCCTCTCTGTCCCTCTCTCCCTCCCTGGTCTCCTCCTGCTCCTCTAATGTTCTAGTCTGGGTTGCTACTCCTCCTTACTCCTCCTGCCTTCTTCCACTTAACTTCCTGCCAGCTAGCCTTTAATGTCCTCTGCCTCAGATAGTGTACACAGTTCTCAAAAATATCATCCTTTATCTCATCCAGGTCTACAGCTAAGGATAGTAATTGTTTGAGAGACACCATTAAGCCTTAGCCTTTAAGCTACAAATAAAACCAGCTTTCCCATATACTCAAGGGCCACGCTCTAAATTTAGAAAGAAGCTTTAGAAAGATCAAAAATATACAATATAGTATATTTTTATTTTACAATATAAAAAAATACAATATACAATATTTTGGCCCATAATAAAGTACTAGGTGTATTTGAAAAATTTATAATTGCCCTTTTGAACATTAAAAGTCATTTCAAGTGTCAGAGCGAACAACCCATTAAGAAACCTTACAAGAGTCTTCAGGTGGTCTGAAAAGTCAGGAACCAATATCTAATGAATATGAATAGTATTCATATATAGTGAATATGAATAGTGAGTAGTCAATATCTCACTGATCTGGATAGGTTAAGCAAAACCTGCAAAAACATTATGCAACATCTGAGAAAATGCTTGTAAAAAATAAATACAAATTAACTATATGTTGTTTTACCGCTGTTGGTTCCTGAACTTTCAGACATCCTGTAGTTGAGGCATACTAAAAATGAACACCCTTTCTCTTTTGCATTTCAGCTGCTATCTTTCTATATAACACTATAGCTGTTTTCATCATGAGAACTGTGCACTCTGGTCAGATGCAGATCCTAAGCCATGAAATCCTCGATTCCTTGAAACTCTCAACAGCCTTAGACTTTGGTGTGCAAACCTAAAGTTTAAAACAGACCCCTTATTCATGAGGATTCACTGAATGCTTTGATGAGTATGAAAATGATGTAAATGATACAGTAGGTTATGGCCTTCACAGTCACCAGACCTTAAACTGAACATTTATCAGTGATTTGTTAGACAGAGCTCTCCACCACTACCATCAAAACATCAGTTTTGAGAGAAAGATGTTTTGGATAAATAGTGTTCATCCCTGCAGTTCAGTTCTATATACTTGTAGAATCTATTCCTAGGTGAAAGTGAAGCAGTTCCTGATGGCTTGTGGTGGCACAACACCTTACTAAGACGATCTTTGTTTTTTTCTTTCACGTGTCATCTACATTTTAGAATATACATAGGGTAAATTTGGTCTAGATGTGTTTCTATTTTTTTTTTTGTAAATGGCCTCCAGTATATTGTACAGATTGAAGGCTACAGATTATTTTGAGCTTTCTCATCTCATCACTCAAGCAGTACACTATAACTACTTAGGTTATGTAATCATGTCTAAAAATAATTGACATATTAAATTATACAGATTGCATAAAGTAATATTAACAGTTGAGCATTTGGTTCACTAACCAGTAATGTGTGCTGAGAAATGTGTGTTGTTTATTGGTACCGCTCTCCATCTAGTGGACAAAACTTTTCATTGTGTAACAAATGATCTTTGGAAGCAGTTTACTGTAGGCCTGAAAACATCATAATAAGTTAAGGTACAAACTATAAGGCCAAAAAAACCTTCAGGTGCTTCAGTTGGAATGGAGAGTTTTACTGAGAAGGTTTTGCACACCAGTAGCTTTGGCTGTCATCCCTCATCCCTAACTCCTCCACTCACACTGATTCCTTTTCTTATTATGCGTCATCTAAATTCAGTACAAAAATATCCTCTACTCTTATGTTTTTCAAACATTTAAACACTTAAAATTATTCAAAGTGATGATGAATTTTGCATTTTTTATAATTACTGATCAAAGGGAGGACTAAAATTTGTCTTTTTAAATGCACTGTTGTTTGCAGGGGGAGAGGGGCAAGAGAGGCAACAGGGGGGCCAAAGGGGATAAGGGAGACCAAGGAGCCCCAGGATTAGATGCCCCTTGTCCTTTGGTATGTTCTTCATTCCATGTGCTGCATCAAGGCTAAAGGTGCCAATGGCAGTTGGGCTAAAGAGAATCCCAGGAGCCATAGACATCACCTTGTGTCTTGATGTGATATCAAATTATTAACAAAATACCCAAAGTGGTTCTGGTCCAAATCTTCAATACTGCCAAAATTCTATTTTATTTTAGGAAGGCACTTGCTTAGCTCATGCTTCTACACCAAACACTTAAATGGAATGTAGGATCAGTGAATTAAGTCCTTGAGCAGGGACCAGAACCTTCTCTGGGCTTTTTCCATTTTCAGGATTGACAGGAATGGGAGGTGCTGCTGAATTCACAGTGTGGAAATCATTAGCTCAAACTCAAGATTCTCTAGGACCTTTTTTCTGCGAGTATAAGGACCAGTGTGCATGCTTCAGACTGGCCTGACCTAGAGGCTAATCAGTGGCCTGTATGGCTATTGTGGTATACCAGGATGTTGATGTGGTTAATTTCATGAACAGGGTTTCCGAGGCTTTAAAGGGGAGAAAGGTGAACCAGGTTTGCCAGGCCTGGATGGGTTGGATGCCCCGTGCCCTGTGGTATGGTGCTCTCTCTCTCTCTCTCTCTCTCTCTCTCTCTCTCTCTCTTTTCTCTCTCTCTCTCTCTCTCTCTCTCTCTTCTCTCTCTCTCTCTCTCTCTCTCTCTCTCTCTATGTATATATATATATATATATGTCTGTCCACATATCTGTCCTTCTTTTTTCTAGCATGTTTGCTTGTTGCCAAACCCCTCAATAGCTTCCTTGTATGCTTCATCTGATAATCAACTTTAAGGGCATCTAACATGCACTAGCACAGTGAAACACCACAGTAAAAATGAAGAGAATTTCAGCTTTACTCGTGGGGACCAACTGTCTTGCACAGTGCAAAATATACCTGATATAGTTTATCAGGGGCTTGATAATTACTCAATCAACTGGCTTGAGAGGGTCAGCAGGTTCCCAGGTCTGGAATTCAGAGCCTTTTTTTCCTGTTAAGTGTGCTGGTATGATGTCAGGAAATTGCATATTGCATGTCTAAATCCTAATAAGTTTTTATTACATAATATAAAAAGCTAACAAGCTCGGTTATATAAATCATTTCTTGTGCCTGATATTCATTCTAATACGTTCTAATATAGTGAAATATGGATTGCTTGATCCAGAAAGCTTGCTCATTAATAAATAAGTAACAATCCCACTTTTTAGATGTCTTAAAATTAAAATTTAAATGTAACTGCATGGATTATATATTTTTCTGTATGTAACTATTCTTTCCACAGTAACATCAGTGTGGGGTGATTATTTTCCAGTAAGAACTCAGCCGAAGGCTTTGATTGTTCTTATACCATAGCAGCTTTCCAAAGAATGAAAACATTCCCCACACCATTACACCACCTTCACCAGCCTGGACAAATTCTGACCCTACCATATGTGTGCCTGAGCAAAAAATGGTGGTTCATCAGATAAGGCTAGATGAATAAGTCTTTATTCGTCACATATACATTAAAGCATAGTGACATTCATGTCTTTTCCAGCTTGTTAGGAAGCTGGGATCAGAGCGCAGGCTCAGCCATGATACAGCACACCTGAAGCAGACAGGATTAAGGGGCTTGCCCAAGGGCCCAACAGTAGCAGCTTGACAGAACTATGGCTTGAGCTCCCAAACATCTGGTCCAGAGTCAATGTTTTTCCATTCGTCAACTGTCCAGTTTTGGTGAGCGTGTGCCCACTTGCAGCTTCAGCTTTCTGTTCTTGGCTGACAGAAGTGGAACTGCCTCAAGGTTCTCAGAAATCCCAGGAGATCAGCAGTTATAGAAATACTCAAAGCCAGCTGTCTGGCACCAACAGTACACATTCTATGGTCAAATTTACGGAGATCACTTTTTTTTTCTCATTCAGATGGTTGATGTGAACATTATCATTATCAAAGCTGCATGATTTTATGCATTGCACTTCTGCAACACAACAGGCTGATTAAATTATTGCATGAATGTATAGGTGTACAGGCCTTATTAATATAGTGTTCAGTGAGTGTATATCAAGACAATGCCTACTACTGTGTTACTATTATTGAAATTATGCAAACCACCATCCAGACTATATATTGTCTACAGTTGATTCTGGGTGTTTCTTTCCACTGATGGAGGAGGTGCAGTCCTCTAAGCATCACAGTGCTCTAAACATAACAAACTCGGGACCCACATGGCTACAACCGAAAAGCTGTCGCCCTATTGTCGGAAGATCATGAGTTTGAATCCTGATGATGCCACAGCCATCCGTGGCTGGCTGGGAGTCAAGAGAGCAAATTTGGCTGAGCTCTCTGAGTAGGAGGGCTGGCATACTCTCTCCTCTGTCAGTCAGTATGACACTAGCCAATCCCAGGTCTCTGTATGCAGAATAATTCAGATAGCATGTCCCTTAGAGTTTGTTTTGCATAGAGCCCTGTGATACTGCATGAGCATGAAGGTTGGCTTCACATGTCTCAGATGATGTATGTGCTGACTACACCCTCCCTGGTTGGTAGCTGTCACATGATAGGGAAGTTTTAGCTAGTGGGTGGGAGTTGGCAAGACAAATTTGGGAGAAAACTAATTGACAAAAAAAAATCCTCCATCAGTGCATTGTGTGTAGAACATGAAAGTGATTGACAAGGAAAAATGATTCTTCTGATTTTATGTCCTTAGATTTAAAATGTTTTTGCCTCTGTGTTTCTCAGGGTGATGATGGTCTACCAGTACCAGGATGTTGGAATAAAGTAAGTAGTTTCAGATCTAATCTCTTGTTTTGCAGTGGATTTGTTGTGATGCAACAATTAGCACTGTGCATCTACTAACACACCCAGTGCTTTAATGCAATGGTACAAACTGGTGTTTAAATTTAATTTCATTTAAACCTCAAAATTTATTTTAAAAATAATGTCAAGTTGGACTTAAAATAGGCTATTTGACTCCAATCACGCTTTTTTCCCAAGCTTTTTCTTGAAAATGTAACTTGAATATTATTTAACACAATTGAATAATGCATCTAATATTTGAATAGTGAACTGTGTTCAGAAAATAAATGTGTAGAAAGTTTGAGAACCTGTGCTATAATAAATTAAATACTATGAAGGTATACTATTAAAATTGAATTGTTTTAGTAAGCTGATTATTAAAAATGACCTGATAATCTACATTTAATCCATTTATAATCCATATTGATGTATTTGTAGATTGTTTGTTACTTATTTCATTAGTGTAATGTAAAATGATACTACATCAGTGATGTTTTTGAAATAATTACCTCTGTGTGCTAAATGCATGAAATAACAAGTGCCTTTTGTGTTTCTTGTTTTGCAGTGACATTAATTCCGGATTGTTGTGTTTGAT
Source organism: Hemibagrus guttatus (assembly GCA_033459395.1). NCBI lineage: Eukaryota > Metazoa > Chordata > Actinopteri > Siluriformes > Bagridae > Hemibagrus > Hemibagrus guttatus. The sequence continues at coordinate 15,363,093 of JAUCMX010000002.1, forward strand.
TGTACATAGAATATTTATTTTTGTACTGTTTGCTTTGTTATATGTTGGGAAAAAATATAGAAAACCCTAAAAATACTGGCAGGACTTTTGTACAGATTTATTTTTATTACTGTTTATTTTTTATTACTGGCAATATTTTTTTTTTATATAATGGATTTTATACTGTGCCAATGCATTATGCAAAATGTTTTGATTAAGGAGAAAATATACTGAGGCAGCATATGCATGATATTTGTGCATCATGTTAACTGATTTGTGCCTATTAACTTATTGTATAATGGTGTTTTGAACAGACCATGCTGCACTAATCAGTGGAGCTGGATTTTTGAAGTGGCCTTTTTGTGAGGAAACCCCTCATTTCTGAGCTTAAAATAGACACCAAAAGATGTATAGCACTGACCACCGCTGTAATCTGTAATGTTTACTCAAAGGGATCATTTAAAACAATGTGCTTAGGACATATAAACCTGGCACTGAGGTTTTAAATCAAGACAATTAGTATCTTTCAATGCATAAATTATTAGCATATATGGTCAGTAAATGTTGTAATCTTTTTGATAGGGTGTCCTGAACAAAAAATCTATTAAGTCCAAAGTTGACAAATTAACAGAGCGATTCTCGGGCAGCTTTATGAGATTATCTCTCGCTATGCAGGGTGCCTAATAATTATTTTTTGCCTTGACAGGCCATACATACCAATTGCAGTTCAGATCTTATTTTAAGCAACTACTATTTCTTTTTTTTTAGCCCTTGCCATGTGTTAGAGTAGTGCCAAAGCCATGTTATTCACCTGACTAATATCTTATGAAGACTTTGTATAATTTTATACCATATGTATATTGCTGCTCATTGACAAGCAAGCTGCTGCATTTACTATTATGCTTCTCTGCCTTATTGTACCTCATCTGACAAGCTGAAATCATGACGAAGGCAAAGCCAAGACGATATCCAACCGTTACACTTTAAACAGTGTCTAGTCATATGAGGAGGGGCCCAAGCTAACGTTTGTTCATCTGTTTTGTTTTCTTGTCATGTGTGTGTTTGAAGGAGTGATTAATTTGATTTTTGTGTTTGATTGCTGCTGCTTACCATGAAAAGCATGTTTTTTGAGATTAACTCTAGCTTTAATAACAATCAGCTTCAGTAAACCAGTCATCAGGCTGTAATACCTCAGATATCTGTGCTGCCATGCTCCTACTCATAGGAGCGAGAGACATATCAAGGATAATGTCAAAAAAAGCTCTCTAAATGAACATAAATGCAAATAAATCATAGTTAAACCCGTATCAGTTCAAGCCAGTCTTATTTGCCAAAAACAAAAGTCTTGCTCAGAGTTAATGAATTTATTTTTGCTTTGACTAAATGTTCATATTGATTTTACCAGCATTTAAAAAAAATGGCATCTTGTGTCCTTTAACTTCTTGTGATTGTGTTGTGCTTGCACCTGGAGGTTAAAAAGTGTGATTCCATTCTTTTAAGCCTGGTGTACTTAAACAAGAATAATCTGGAACATCTGCACTGTCTTTGACATGTCTTTGTTTTATTAAAAGGGTCAGAATCCTTTCCAGCTGGCTAAGAAGTAACAACAAAATTAAGACCCACCTCTTCACTGGTGAGGTTTTAATCTAAGCTATATGAAGAAACTTGAAGAGGAGATCTTTGAGTTCAGACCTGCTGTGGCTGTTTCATGGAGGTTCATGAGAATTAAGCACACGTAGTCTTCCTGGAAGGCTCCACAGGGTGGTGCAGGTGAACGCCCTTCTCTTTGAGAGGACTACGTGAGCCATTTTCCATCTTGACATTTTTCGGCTGATGGCTTCACCTGAGAAACTGCCATAACAAAAACAGTGTATCATTGCTCCACATTGTATACACATTTCTTTCTTTTTTTATCATGTTCACTATGTGAAAATGATGTTGTTTTTTTCCTTTTTTTAATTATTTGACACCAGTAACTGTGATTTGAGAATTCAGCGCAGCTCACTGAACACATCAACTCGGTGGTCATGTGTTTCCAGACTAACAAGAAAAAAACAATCCTTTAATGATTCCTGATTTTCTTCTTTCACTGCCTTTTGTCAGTCTGAGAGTGACAGGACATGTACAGAACCATGTTGTATGTGCCTTCATTCAAAGAAAGACAGCTCAATTCATATCATATATTTAAAAATGTATTTATATTTACAAACTGCTTCATAGTAAAGCAGACAGATATCCAGATATCACGACAAGAAAGACTTGCAGCTGTTTAAGGTAATCATTTATCTTTGCTATAAACATTTCTACAAGATGTTTTCATGTAATTGTACTTTTCTTGCTATTAGAAGGGTTTGGAGATATTGGATATTCTTTCATTGAAGATTATAGATCAAATTTGCATCAAAACACCCACAGCTGCATGAGAAAAAAAGCTTTTCTTAAAGACAATGCGCTTGTAGGCAGCTAGCTTTTATTAATTCTAGAAAATGCTCTTTCATCAATGGTCACAAAGTTGGACACTTTTCTTATTGAGCGCTTCTTCATAGATGTTATACAGTTTTTAAAAATTACTTTATATAGGCCAAACTCCCATTTAGACACTTCTGTTTGTCTGGTATGTTATTAAACTGAAAGGCACATGGAAGGCATACACGTAGTAACAGTATTGCTCATAATCACACAAACCTGCTTTATTTTTCACCAGCAATGTGACCTGTTTTTATGTGTAGAAGCTTACAGTTGATGAGGTGTTTATTAACACTCCTGTTTATGTGGATAGCCCAATGCACAGAAGCATTCCTGATGTCATACTGTACTGACTGCTATTGTCAGCCTTCATCAACTAGTGCTTGTTATCAACTACTTGTATCTTCTAAATTTTCATCTGCTAAATGTTCTGTTAACATCAACATATGCTGTTTGCACCGCAAAAAGCAAAATAATTGGCATAACAACATTTTTAAAGTGGATTTATTTTTTTTTAATTACATTTGTGACCTGTTATATCAGCATAGCAGGATAATTGGCTTGGGAATTAATTTAATTATAAAATACAGTGAACTCAGTCAACATCATTAAGCAGTTTAGAGTTGTAAATGTCCAAAAGCTGAGGATCATGTGGTCTGATGAATATCTTTTGGCATATTAAGCATGTAAATAGAATTATAAATTAATAATACTATAAAATACAATTTAAAAACAGTATTAGTTTTGATAAAACCTACTTGTGACCTAACTTGCTTCAGATATATTCCTATCAAGAGTGAATACATTTTTCATTATCATTTTCAAGTATTTCTTGGTTTAAACATTTTATGCAAAAAATGAAATCATCAACTGCTTTTACATTTACTATTTAACAAACTTACAGTTGAAGGCATCTGACTTCACTGAAACATATGTCATGAAGTGTGTTATTTTATGCCCATATCATACTGAGATATTTCTGACTGTTGATTTTGCACATTGAAGGCAGTGTGTTATAATTCACTTTGTTTCAGATGGCATTTGCAATGTTTGTACTGTGTCATTTATCTTTCAAACAAAACATTTCCCTAATGACATGACCTGTACTGTGTTTTGATGCTATCCTGTTCTTTGTACAGTTTACTCTAATTATAATGTGTACAATAGATTACACATTAGTATAGTTTTAATCTAAACATACTCAAATCTTGTAGTGCCTAATCAATTATGTTTTTTTATTTTATAATTATTATTTGGGTAAAAAATAAAAACAACTCATTGCCATGTTGCAAATTAAAATACAGTAAAATACTTCAAATCTGGTTATATAATATGTTGTATTAGTTGTATTAGTTTTAGCTATACTTCAAATCTAGTTTATATTTAGGATTTCAAGCTAGAAAGAACAGTGTTAACGGGCAATTCTTCATGTATTCAGCAATGACATTTACAAAATAATTTATAAAAGTGCCAGTGATATTCTTTATAAAATACGATGTCTGATTTTATGTACGAAAGAGTGTGTAAGGTCACACAATGTTTAGAGTGGCCATTTCATTCTATGTTTTTCTCTATTTGTATATAGTATAATGTATTGCTTTTGTATTTAAAAAAAAACATATCTGATTTCCTAACTGATCTCAGCCTGCATGGCTGTAACTGTACGAAGAGTACAGCATACTCTTTAAAGAGTTTTCTGTTACAACAGCTCTCAAGCTGCAGACTTGGATGCCAGTTTATGCTCAGTTCATTCTGATTTCTGATCTGTAGATCTCAGCTTTAGCCTTGCCATGTTAGTAAAGCAGACTTCTGTGACTGGTTGTGTTCTTTAGTTAGTTTATGACACTACAGATTCATTTGTTTTGTTGGTTTTACAGAATGCATGCAGCATGCATACTGGGAGGTAGTTTATTGAAGTTCTCATTGTTTTCTTGGTTATCACAGAAAAAAAAATGGATACAAGGGCATTTCTACATAGTAATGCAATTTTAAGGTTAAATGATAACACGAACATTCACTTGCATGTTTAATATTGTTTTTATGAATTACATTGTATTCCGCTGCAATATCCTCTATATACTCTAGCAAATATAGAGCAATCTGTGAGCAATCATGCTTTTTGGTTTCTTTTTCCTTTCTTTCTTTTTCTTAAAACAAGTGAGATGTAACGATTTATTACTGTTATTACAACAGATCCATTGTATGCCATTCTTAACACCTAAGACCTAAATATTTATTTATATGATTTTTTTTAAAACTTGTAGCTAACCTGTTTTTCAAAGTAATCATTTACCACCTGTAGCAGAATAATGACAATGTCATTCAATAAATCATTGAGGAAAAAATTGTGCTCGATGTTCATTATTACTTTATTATATGCTAAACAAATGTAGGATCAATTTCAGTTTTAATCAGACCTTAAATTTTGTTTACAATCTGCCATGGCTGCTGGGAAAGCAGGCCATTAGTTTGGAGTTCCAGTTTGTGGTAATTTTTTTTATTCCCGTTATAAACTATTTCTTTATAATGATTCTTGTTAATTCTTGCAGCTGTTGGTTGCATAGACTGCAGTTCTTTTCAGCTACAGAACCAGTGCTGATGTGACTGTGGTCATATGAGGAGAAGCAGACACATTCGGAGGACAGAGAGAACTTCAGGGTCATTGTAGCTAATCTGGAGAAAAGTGGGAACTGATCTTTAAGTTCCACTGGTTTCTTTAGTTGTTTAAAACACTGTTGAAGAGTATGCTTTGTAGGAATGCAACAACTATTTGTTTATAATTGCTAAATTATTGGTGGAGAGTACATGGACGTTGAATAGGAACTGTCTTGCTCCACAGATTGGTGTCCCATTCAAGCATTCCCAGCTTAAGACCAGTGTTCCCAGGATAGGCTCCAGATTCACAGTCCCCTGACCAGGATAAAGGAGTTAATGAACAAGTTGTGCATCTAAATACAAAGATTTTATATCAGAGGCTGCCCTTATCATAATCACTATCTAGCATGATGGCATGTGAAGCTGTCGGGGCAAAATTCTTTATCGTCATCACCATCATCAATGTTCATTAAAATTACATGAGAAATAAAATACTTCTACCTAATCACCATCAACATACAATTATGATTACAGCTGGAGCTCATGGGCTGCCTTGAGTGGAACTCTTCATCATCAGCAAAACTACATCAGTCAGATCACCCAGCAAGTTTAGTGGCTTAATCAAGTCTTGTGATACTTGATTAAAGTGCTGGTACATGGTTTACAGTTGCAGAGGAGTGTCCACTTCTGTAAGGGACACATTTCAGGACTCTTGTCACTTCATCATGTTAATTGCAGTGCAATGTGTACAAATACTACCCAAGTGAAAAATGGTAATATACAAATATTTGATTTTTCGAGATTGACAGAAACAACATAAATGTTACAGTACATTGACATCTGTATTTCTCACTTTTCCCGCAGCTTTTGTGCTACAGCATGTTCCATTTCTGGGGTCTACAATGTCCACACCAATGCATGTAGGACAAAAACAAAATTAGGTCAATTGCAAAACCCTAAATGCCTTATCCTTTCCAACTATCCATAAACCCTAAAACCTTAATACTATACCCTAACCCTAAATACTGCTTTTAAGATTGGAGACCCATGAGCTCAACTCTAAAAAGAGTGCTGTAAATTATCTGGTTCTGAGATTCACTAAACTTCTAAACCAGCATTAACACAGAGCACAGTGGCCTGAACTGGTTTCCACCCAATATAAACCAGCCCATTCAAATCAAACCAACAATATAGGATTTTGGCAAAGTGAAACTGCAAGTTGAAACAACAGACTAGGACCCTTAGCAAAGTATGATTTGAAGAAACATCTCTAGAGATACAAACTAGAAAGAGTTCCTGAAAAGATACAGGCTTAATTAATAAAAAAAATACTGTTTCATAGCTGTTATTCAACACTTCCTTTGCACTCAGATCGGGTCTCTTAGGAAGACATCAAATCTTTCCATTGTGACTGATACTTCCTTCAAGGGTTTTCCTGCTATTTCTTTCATTTTTGAAAGATTTGACACTCCTCCCTTATCCTATTTATTAAAAACTACCTTGGAGTGACTAACGGTGTACATTTAGTGCGTGTGGTGGTAGATCTGCTCTTCATGTGTGAGCTCTATGGAGCTATTAGTGAGCTGCAGAATGGACTTTGGAATGGACAGAATCACTCCGATGGACTTTTTATTATCACCGTAGATTTCAACCATGCAAATCTCAAGTCTGTTCTCCATAAATTCCATTAATATGTGGACTTTACAACCAGAGACGTGAACGTGCTGGATCTTGTTTACACAAACATTCCCAGTGCATACCGTGCGGAGCCCGCCCCCAACTCCAACGACCACATCTCTGTTATGCTAATTCCAGCATACAGACCGCTCGTCAGACACACTAAACCAGTTCTGAACAGATGAAAACCTGGCCAGCAGGAGCCATCTCTGCTCTTCAGTACTTCAGGCTACAACCAACAGCGAAACTACAGACTTGGAGGAATACATGTCATCAGTGACCAGCTACATCAGCAAGTACATCGATGACGTGACCGTCTCCAAGTCCATCACCACACAACCCAATCAGAAGCCATGGATGACCATGAAGGTGCATGCGCTGCTAAAATCCAGGGACTCTGCCTTCAGAGCTGGAGACAAGGACACCCTAAGAACAGCATGGGCCAAACTGTCTCGAGCCATCAGGGAGGCAAAGCATGCACACACCCAGAGAATCCACGGCCACTTCCAGAGCAGCGGTGACATTCGGCATATGTGGCAAGGCATCCAGTCCATCACCAACTACCGGACAGCTTCACCTGCCTGTGACAGTGTTGCCTCCCTTCCAGGTGCGCTGAACAGCTTCTACGCTTGGTTTGAGGCACGGAATGACATGACAGCAAGGAACACCATCCCTCCTCCAGAGGACCAGGTGCTCTGTCTCACCATGGCCAACCTGAGGAAAACTCTATTAGATTAGATTCAACTTTATTGTCATTACACATGTACAAGGCAACGAAATGCAGTTTAGCATCTAACCAGAAGTGCAATGAGCAGCAAGTGCTTTATATACAGTAGTGTAGATAATCTAATATGTACAAATAAGGACTTATGTACAGATGCAGTACTATGGAGATAAATTACAGTTGGGTATATACAGTATTATCAACATGATGTACAGATGTATGTGCTATGGACATGATATACAGAATACTATGGATTATGTATAGATAATACAATATGTACAGATAAGGGCAGATGTCCATACAGGAGCAGTATTATGGGGATAATTACAGTTGGATATACATACATACAGTATCATCAACAACATACAGTATCATCAATATGATATATAGATGTGTGTGCTTTGGACATAATATACACAGTAATATGGACAACATACATATGTTACATAGCATATATACTGGAGCTTAGGTGCCATGTGCATACAGTACAGATGGATCATGCAGAGGATGTATAGGCTGAGGCTATGAACAATTATGTCCAGTATGTGAATGTGTGCTAGATGCATTGCCTATGTAGAAGTGACATGGCTAGATAAAGTAAATACAGTCAACCAAAAGGAGGGATGAGGAGAGTGTTGTGGTGAGGGAAGGGCATAGGGGTTCAATGGGGGACAGAGTTCAGTAAGGAGACAGCTGTGGGAAAAAAGCTGTTCCTTAGTCTTTTGGTTTTGGTCCGGAGGCTCCTGAATCGCCTTCCGGAGGGTAGAAGTTCGAAAGGGCTATGGGCAGGATGGGAAGAGTCTTTAAGAATGCTGTGAGCACGACGTATACAGAGATTCTTCTGGATGTCCTCAATTGCAGGAAGTGGGGTTCCTATGATGCATTGGGCGGTTTTTACCTCCTGTTGCAGTGCCTTGCGGTCTGCGACTGAGCAGTTCCCATACCAGACTGTGATGCAGTTGGTCAGAATGCTCTCAATCGCACAGTGGTAGAAGTCCACCAGGATGGTTGAAGACAGGTGGTTCTTCTTCAGTGTGTTTAGGAATAAAAAGGTGCTGATGAGCCTTTTTGACCAGATTGGAGGTATTGGTGGTCCAGAACAGATCCTCTGAGATTTGGGTCGCCAGAAACTTGAAGCTGGATACCCTGGATACTCTATGCAGAGTTAACCCACGGAAAGCTGCTGGACCAGACAACATTCCTGGCAGAGTGCTCATAGAATGTGCAGAACAGCTAGCGGATGTCTTCACTGACATCTTCAAGATCTCCCTGAGCAGCGCTGTCATCCCAACGTGCCTAAAGACCACCAGTGTCCTGTCTCAATGACTACCATCCCGTTGCACTCACACCCATCATCATGAAGTGCTTCGAGAGGCTTGTCATGAGGCCTATAAAGAACCTGCTGCCACCATCACTAGACCCCATGCAGTTTGATTATCGTCCAAATCGCTCCACAGACAATGCCATCAGCACAACCCTCCATCTGGCCCTCACACACCTGGACAATAAAGACACTTGTGTACAAATGCTGGTCATAGACTTCAGTTCAGCATTCAACACAATAAATCTTCAGTATCTGATCAAGAAGCTGAGTCTGCTGGGCACCAACACCTCCCTCTGCAACTGGATCCTGGATTTCCTGACTGGGAGACCTCAGTCAGTCCGGATCATGAACAGCATTTCCAGCACCACAACACTGAGCACTGGATCTCCTCATGGCTGCGTGCTCAGTCCACTGCTATTCATTCTGCTGACTCATGTCTGTGCAGCAATGCACAGCTCGAACAACATCATCAAGTTTGCTAATGATATGACCGTGGTGGATCTCATCAGCAAGAACGATGAGTCAGCATACAGAGAGGAGGTGCAGTAGCTAACAGCCTGGTGTAAAGCCAACAACCTGTCTCTGAACGTGGAGAAAATGAAAGAGATGGTTGTTGACTTCAGGAGAACACAGAGTGACCATTCTCCACTGAACATCGACGGGTCCAACATGGAGATCGCCAAGAGCACCAAATTCCTTGGTGTTCACCTGACGGAAGACCTCACCTGGTCACTCAACACCAGCTCCATCACCAAGAAAGCCCAGCAGCATCTCTACTTCCTGCAAAGGCTGAGGAAGGTTAATCTTCCAAATCCCATCCTGATCACCTTATACAGAGGGACCATCGAGAGCATCCTGAGCAGCTGCATCACTGCCTGTTTTGATCTCAGATCGCAAGACCCTTCAGCAGTTAGTGTGGACAGCTGAGAAGATCATCTGAGTCTCTCTTCCCTCTATTACGGACATTTACTCCACACGCTGCATCCACAAAGCAAACAGCATTGTGAATGACCCCACACACCCCTCACACACACTCTTCACCCTTCTGCCATCCGGAAAAAGGTACCGAAGCATTCGTAACAACACAACCAGACTGTTGAACAGCTTCTTCCCTCAGGCAATCAGGTGAACTGAATTGAGTCACACACACACACCCTCACACACACATACACACACACACACACCATCACACACACACACACACACACACACACACACACACACACACACACACACACATGCACACACACAACTGATCTTGTTTACATGCACACGTCACTTTAAATATTTTGAACAACATTTTAACTATAACTTAATTTAATTATAACTAAAATAACTATTTCTGCTGCTATCACTCACTGTCCCTAGGCCCTGTTTCTTTTTGCAAAACACTGTTTTTTTTTGCACACAGTGTAAACAATACTTCCGACCTACAGCGAAATTACAGCTCTTCTTACAGGGTACAGGGGACACAAAATATGTTATAACAACATGCCACCTGAGAGACACTCTCCACACTTCTTGTGACTGCTCGGGCCTCTTGTGGTGACAGCTGGAACATCTGCATCAATAGCGCTCATGGCGTCTTCTGGCCGCTAGGTGTCGCACTGCAGCGCCACTCTCTGTGACTGAGGAGCTTCCGTCAGGTTGCCAGGCGCTCAGAGAGAGGCGACAGCACAGTGCCGTTCATCTCAGGCTTCATGCCACAATGACACACATCCCGCGAATATTTCAGCAGAAAAGGGGTCAGTACAGGAGCACAAGGTAAGACTACTGTCCTTCTGTCTGAAAGTTTGTATTTCTGTTTTTTGGAATTTTTTTAGGTACTCTTAAATTTTCAAAAATGATATTGTTTATTCTATAATAAAATGTCCATAATATTAATTTCATTTCAGTGCTAGGTGTTTAGTGTTTTTAACTAAGTGTTTTTAACCACTGTAGTTTGTGTATGTTTGAATAAACGAATAACACTGCTACAGTTAATCCTGTATTTTATCAGTTCTGTTAAAAAAAAAACAAGAGTACACTAATTTGCAATATGTATTATTTTATAGTATTTATTTATTTTATAGACTATTTATTATTTATTATTATACAAGTATCAATATTCATAATTCTTTATAGATAAATCCAAATAGTCACTTGTATTTTATATTTGTGCACACATCTGCACTTGGAGTCTCTATGCAGTATGGAGAAATAAAACACTGTGCCTCTAGGACCTTTAGCTGGAACCAAAAGCCCATAATCACCACACAGTGCCCACTCTCTACAGTATATAGACCTACAGGATCAACATGTGGAAAAACATGATGACAGACTGTGCAAGCTGAATTTAGATGTTCACAACATAACGGAAAATAAAATATAACATAGAAAATAGAAGATAGATTGCATAACATCTGAAAAGACAGTCCAGTTACGTGGTGTATGTACATTTTTTAAATATAGGTCAATGTGAAAGCTGTTACTTTGAAAGAGAATGTATCTATCAGGCTGGAAGGTGGTCTCCAGCCACACAGCGAGCTGCTCTGCCATTTGAAGCTCTCTCTATGGTGCAAAGTGACTCTTTGGCCATGGGGAATGGGTCAATCAAAGCCCCTCGGCTGGAGGAGACATGCTTGGCCTCAGGTATTAAAGAGTCACCGGTGTGGGAGTCATCGGAGCAGTCGAGGCTGAGGATAGCATGGCTCGAGGAGGAGCTTGCCCGCCGAGACCATGAACTAAGAGCCAAGGAGCTTAAGCTGCAGGCTCTACAGAGGGAACTTGAGGCCAAAGTGTCTCAGATTGACAAGCTTCAGGACGCCATCGGCTACAACAGCCTTGGCTGCTCTCCACCAGCAAGGCCCAGTCACAGGTTGCTCAGCGTCATTAATCAGGGCTCAACACGCTTTCATAGGGTGGCTGTAGAGGTTCACCGCCGACTCAAAGCCAAGGAGGGGGTTTCTGCTGAGCCTACATCTGGGAAATTCTACAGTGGCCACAGGGTCCATCATGTTTCTACAGAGAGAACACGCATCCGTAAAGACTCAGGGTGAGTTCATTGTAAAGCTTTGTGATAAGCCAAATTTCATCATTTCTTAATCAAGTCACTATATAAGATGGTGACTTGCCTGAAGAGGGAAACAGGAGAAAGCTTTGTAGTGTCTTGCTCTCAGATTATGCACAAAAGCATGGATTAACATAAAACACTATAAGGGGGATGGAGAGGCAGAAGAACACAATGGGCGGGCCATCTGTATGCAATGGGCAGGATCATTACTGTTTTCATTAAGCAGGCCGTACAAATCTCGCGTCTAATTCATTCAGAAGTTCCATTTTAGGCTAATCGAGAGACCTTGCTCTTTCAGATGTGGTAATGAGAGGAGCCCCAATAAAGAAAGAAAAAAAAAAACAGTTCAGTGTAAACCTACAAAACATCAGTGTATGATACTGTGAAGTTTATCTACATAGTGGATGCTTATTTGAAGCACACATTATTGTTTGTTCAGACAGTACAGCTGACTCTTCATAAACCTGAAAAAAACTTCCTTTCTTGAGAATAATTTCTTTAATTTTAAGATGTTTTACAGGATTTTGATTCAGCGTGACTTGAGATTTAAAGTAACCAAATGGCAATCTGATCATCTATTGTTGCTACTGTTTTTTCTTGGAATTGTATTTTGTTGTATTGTGTATTTGTATTGTTGTGTCTTTTAGCTGGCCACACTAACAAAACTTCAATTAATCAAACGATAATAATTACATAAAGTTTTTCTGAATAGCCTAACCACCCTTCATTACACAACTGTCAGCAATTTATGGTGTATTGTTTATAGCAGTTGTAAGAAATAGTCTATGCAAGATTCACATTTGTATCAAAAATGCTCATTGCTAAAAGTACTCCTACAAAAAAGAGGCCTCAGAATTCCAATATGTATTCCACTCTACATGTTTCTGAAGCACCAAGAGACTAATCAATGAGGCCATCATGAACAATGACTTTCTGAAGAAGTTGGAGCCTCAACACACAAGAGAGATGGTGGAATGCATGTATGAGAAAATCTTTACTGCCAATCAACTGGTGATCCAAGAAGGAGAGCCTGGGAACTACCTCTATGTGCTTGCAGGTCAGCTTAAGTCATTTTGCCACCAAGCAGCTTTCTCTTTTATAGTGAGTGATTTCAGAAACATTGTAACACATTATAATATTCCTGTTTCTTAATCCATGGTGTTGTTTGGGTACAAAGAGGGCTTTTTGGAGGTGATGCAAAATGGGAAACTCCTGGGGCAGATGCGGCCTGGAACAGCTTTTGGAGAGTTGGCCATCCTCTACAACTGCAAGAGGACTGCCACTGTTAAAGGTGAATGTGCAGTTTAGTAATTAATGGCTATTAGGAACAAGCGATGCATTATGCTTCATGAGGTCTCATTGATGACCTGGTGCAAACTGTGACCCTTTCATCCACAAACAATACTCACACTAATGTAATGTAATGTTTTAAATGTAAACAATAATATTAATAAACAATTTAAATATTTAATAACATTTGTCCAGAAATAAGTTTTCTAATCTTATTTTTGGTTAATTGAAAATACTAGATAAATCTGACTATATTTAAGATATGTTCACTTGCCTGATACCATATTTTTTTGCAATGTATTCCCATAGTATTGTTGTACCATGCTTGTATGTGATCTTTGTTTATTTCTAGTTAAAGTGTGTGTATTCATTTGTTCTTAGCTGTTTAAACAACAGGTTCCAAATATGCCCAATTACAAGCCAAGCTGTTTGGTGTGAAATGTTTGGTTTGGTTGTTGGTATCAAGGGACCATGAATAATTAGTGAATTGATTTCTAGTAGCTTAAACCCAGAGTGTTATTTGTTTCTTTAAAAAAAAATCACATAATATAAAGTGACAACTAGTTATATGCCAAAGTTTCATTTATTGCTTGATTTCAGAATATTCAACATAATGTTGTGTATGTTGGTGTATATAAGGTTACAGCCTCAAAGCAGTGACCAGTGCACATGCATGTCTTGTCTACACTGATTTGTGCAATTTTCCAAATGCAAATATTTGCTGTTTATTTTCCGTGTTTGTTTAATTAGCTGTGACACAGTCCCACATCTGGGCTCTGGACCGGCAGATGTTTCAGAGCATCATGATGAGATCCACCCAGGCCAGACATGCAGAGTACTTCAGCTTCCTGCGCAGGTGCAACTACAAGACACAAATAAATATCTACTCTATATACTACATATACCCTATGGAAGTTGATCACTATTACACACACAGACACCTTTATCTTTGTGTGGATGTAGTACTTACTTATATGCACATGATTGGAGAGAAGGATTTACACTCACAGAAACGATGATGTTTACCACATTTTCTTAAGTATTAACAAATCATTTTTTCTTCAGTGTGTCTTTACTGAAAGACTTGCCAGAGGAGAAACTGGCCAAAATCGTTGACTGTCTAGAAATTGTAGGTTCAAGACTCTTTTATCTTTTTGTCTTTCACCATCTGGTTTAAGTACTTGGATTGGGACATTCAGATTGGTTTATCTTAATTTTAGGAGTATTTCGACAAAGGGGAGTACATTATTCGTGAGGGTGAGGAAGGAAACACTTTCTTCATTATAGCTAAAGGAGAGGTAAGATTCTGTATAAAGAAAGATAAACACTGCACTGTCACTTAAAAATGTGTATGTGTCTCAAAAGCATTCCTAGAATTTCCACCTGTAAAATGTGCCTCTATCTAACTGCATGTATGTGTAGTAGACATTTTCATATTTTTTGTCCAGGTTTTAGTAACGCAGAGCACAGAGGGCTTTCCTGAACCACAGGAGATTAAGACGTTGGGAGTAGGCGATTACTTTGGAGAAAAAGCTCTCATAAGGTTTGGCTGTTTACTTCCTTATTTTCAGCACTGCTTTAATTGTACAAAAACGATTCTCAATACAACCTCATCCTCTAAGAATACATTAATTTTATTTGAACTGCCTGGGTCAGACTTTATTTTGTTTTCTTTGTGAGGGTTTTATGCTGAGATGGTTATCTGAGTGTTGATCTGTGAGAAGGTGTGGGTGGCAGAATGCTAGTCATCTGAGAAGTCATTTTCTCATACTGTGCCATTGTCTAGGAGCAAAGTCTAATTACCTCATGGCCGACTAGAGTCATAAGGCAACAGAGTTTTGTCCAAAGTTTTATTATTGCCAAATGAGTTTCATACAAACAGAATTTTAATTCCATTTTTATCATTCAGTGAGGATGTTCGGTCAGCTAACATCATTGCAAAGGTGAATGACACCCAGTGTTTGGTAGTGGACAGAGAGTAAGTGACTTTCTTAATACACAGCCACACACTCCAGCATCTACATAAAAATTTGATTCGACACTCATTAATAATATTGTTTAATGGGTTTTTACAGTAACTTTAATCAGATGGTGGGCACTTATGAGGAGCTGCAGGCATATCTACGGGAGTACGTGGAGCAGCTGTCTATAAGTGATGAGAGGAGAAATGCAATGTAAGCACCATATCTGCATGTGCTTGAATACACACTAGCTGTATGGAGAATGAAGACGGATGATTAGCATAATAATAATAATAAGAAGAAGAAGAAGAAATTTAGTATAATGTACTGATGAATGTTATTAATCAAAAGAACTAGAAATCTTTTAAAATTGCAACAAATAAGGGGAAAAAATATATGTAACAAGATAAAAAAAATCCCAAACCTATGAATAGGCCAAGTTAAACAAGAACAATTTTAATCTGGATTTGAAAACACCTATAGACCTTCCACATTTCTACTGTTTTACTGGAAACCTTTGGAGGCAAAGAAAATCTTGTACTAGCTGAGATTTCAGATACATCTGAGATAATTATAATAGGTCTGCATAACTAGCTAGACCACCTTTACTTGCAAGGTTTTGCTAGCTAACCAGAATGACAACCAGCTAAGCCAGAAGAAAACCAGCTTTAAACAGCACAAATAAGCATGATTCATGGAATTTATACTGGTCTAAGATGTCTCTTTCAACAGGGAAATGACTGTACCTCAGGGCAACTAAACATATATGCAGTGTTGGGGAGTAACTAGTTACATGTAACAGTGTTACGTAATTTAATTACAAAATAAATGTAACAGTAATTCGTTACCGTTACTGAGGAAAAAATGTGTAATTAAATTACAGTTACTTATGAAAATTTTAAAGATTACAAATAGGGTTACATCTGAATATTTTCTTTAAAAAACTAGGATATGTTGAATAATGTTAATTTGTTGCTAGAATTTGTTAAAGTGGTGCTATTCTGATGCTTTTGATTGGTTCTCTGGTTTGAATTTGCGGCACCAAGTCCGCCAATTACGTTAATCCACATTGCCACTGAAAGCTTTAGGCTACTACAACCTGCCTGAGAGTTGGCACCATGGTGAGTGATAAAAATGCATTTCAGTTCTGGAAAATTTTAAAGACATAATTTCATCCTGAAATCTGATAAGGGCGCAAGTATAACAGTTCAGCTGTTAAAATGCTTTCGACATCAAAGGCTTCAATGTTGAACCTGAGGAAGCATCTGCAGGTATGTAACCTAGCCTTTATTTTATAAAAGCATATGGTTTTTGACATTATTGTGAGTGTACAGAAATAAAAACAGACCCTTTAGTTTGGAATGATATATTACTTGTTTCTGTATAGTATAGTGTATTCAAGAGCTGTATTCAAAACATTCAGAACAAATGAGCTAGTCTGCTAGCTACCTTTACCAGGCACACTTCTATTTATGAAACCTCTGACAGAAAATATATAGCTCACATTTTTCCTCCTTGAAAATGTGTTGGTAATGTCAGATCTAACATAGCTTAATTATTTTAGTATTGTAGCTTACGTTATGAGGGCTCACAAAGTCATCGAGTTGTGAAATTCAGGGCACCAACAGACTCCTCTGGCCAAAGCAATGTTACGTTAACCCATTTTAATTTTGAGTGTCCTTTGTAAAATCAGTGCTTTAGACTGCTGTGTGATTTTCAACTGAAAAGTGACTTATCACCTGAATGATGACAATCTGCTGCAGTTTCATTTCGAAAAATATAACCTATTTTTCTCGAGGGTTGTCCAGTTTGATTTTTGGAGGATAAAGAGTGTATATACACACACACACATTTAATTCATTTCTTTCCCTAATTGCATTGAAGGCTATGAGACGCCAGTGTTTTTCTTTTATTAACTGTTTTATTGCCTATTTGGGTTAATGTATATACTTTATTTCTACAGATTGTTTTTTTTTTTTTCAAGGAATTGTTACTTGCCAGTGTGTCCTGTCATAGCTATGCAAAGATTTGATTCCTAAAAAAGTATTAAACAATTTTTGTTATGAAGTCTTGTTTTGTGGTGGCTGTGCTTAAATTAAATTAATATAATATTATTTCAATGGGGGCATGGTGGCTTGGTGGCTAGCACGTTTGCCTCACACCTCCAGGGTTGGGGGTTTGTTTCCCGCCCCCGCCGTGTGTGTGGAGTTTCTCCTCAGGGGTTTCCTCCCTCGGTCCAAAGTCATGCATTGTAGGTTGATTGGCATCTCTAAATTGTCTGTATTGCGTGAGTGAATGAGAGTGTGTGTGTGCCCTGCGATGGGTTGGCACTCAGTCCAGGGTGTATCCTGCCTTGATGCCCAATGATGCCTGAGGCACAGGCTCCCTGTGACCCGAGAATAGATCGAATAAGCGGTAGACAATGGATGAATGAATATTATTTCAGGTGTTGAAAGATTTTGAAATTCTAACAGTAAACAGAGTTGAGTACTACTGTAAGGTTAACCCTGCCTGGTATAAATGTTTGTAAATGATTTAGTTGAAAATATCCATTAGAAACTTAAAAATAATCAAAAAGTAATCAAATGTAATCAGTTACTTTACTTTTATAAAGTAATTGAAAAGTTACACTGCTTATTACATTTTATAATGGGTAATTTGTAATCTGTAACCTATTACATTTCTAAAGTAACCTTCCCAACACTGCATATATGTTAGCATGTTCTGCAGCTAGTCTGTTGCAAATGGGAAAAAATAGTGCTAGCACTCCAGCAACTTTTGATTGGATTAACAGATCTTGCAAAATTTTAGATGTCAGTAGCACCCACTTTGCTTGAAGATTTGACTATTAAATTACTAGGTTGTGTGTGACTATTATTACCTCTTGTGTGTGTGTTGCGGCACTGCAGAACACAATCTCCTCTGCGTGAGCGAGGCACAGAGGCAGCTGAGCTGCGCAATCTGCGGGAGAAAGCCACACGACTTTCCAGTAGCTCTTTCTTACACGAGCTGCATATTGTGGCTACGCTAGGCATGGGAGGCTTCGGCAGAGTAGAGCTGGTGAGACCATGGCTACCACTTTACACAGAAGAGGAAAAACACCCAAACATAATTATGTCCCTAAAAAACAGATTTGCCAGTCAAATTGTACATTGTACAATATACATGCTAGTTTTAAGGGTAAAAACTCTATTAAAGTAATGTTTGAATTGCAAACTGTATTGTTGAATTGTTTTACAGGTGAAGTTCAAAGATGAAGATACAGCTTTTGCTTTGAAATGCATTAAGAAGAAGCACATTATTGACACTAAGCAGCAGGACCATATCTACTCTGAGAAGAATATTTTGCAAATGACCAACTGCAATTTTATAGTCAGGTCAGTATTAGACATACAGGAGTAAAGCTTGAGGAAGCTGGTTAAACATTTAACTTTAGTATTATAATCATTATAGTAAAAGTGTGAAAAAGAACCTAACTATATATTAAAAAATAAATAAAACTAATAAAAAAGTATAAAAAGCATTCAGTCGTTTCTAAAATAGCTGTAATATTAGGCACTGTTTTGTCTGTATCTTGAATAGTTGTCAGATTCTTTAAGTCCATAATAGTGTTGCGTAACAGATTAAGTATTCTGAATGTTGATCCCGCACAGTTAGACGATGAGCTTGATTTGCATATGGAACACCACTAGAAGGTTACAAAATATCACTGGCCTCATACAACACACTAAGTATTGTTATCTCAGAATAAAGTGGCCCCAGTGTACATTCAAAGTGTTAGGGTGGCAAATATGGGTGGCAGAGGCTTTGGGAAGTTACTAAGGAACAACTTGAAGAATGTCATTTACTCTTGTAAAAGAGTGTGCTCTAGCTTGATATTTGCGACCATCTTTCTGTCTTTTCTACACAAAAGTGGTCAGTTTACTGTGTGCAACAACATCAGATTATAGTAGGTGTTTGTATCCTTTCTGCCCTTGAATGTGAAGATACCAATATATCTGTCTGAACATGTTTGGTTTTTCAGATTGTTTCGGACTTTTCGGGATAATAAATATGTGTACATGCTGCTCGAGGTCTGTCTTGGTGGAGAGTTATGGAGCATTCTAAGGGACATGTGAGTGTAGGTTATTTTTGCACTCAACTAAACTCATTACAGCTAATATTCTTTATCAGAAATATAGTAACTCAATTTCTGACAGTAATGATTCAGATAAACATTATTTTGCTGCAACAGTAATGAAATTTAGCTTCACTAATTAGGATTTTTCCATCTTTAATGTGATTTAGGGGTTTCTTTGAGGAGGCCACTGCACGATTCTGTATTGGTTGTGTACTGGAGGCCTTTGATTACCTACATGGAATGGGTGTTGTGTACCGAGACCTAAAGCCAGAGAATCTACTTCTGGATACAGAGGGATATATCAAAATGGTCATTTTACCATCAATTTCCACTTGTTTTTAGAATATTTAGAATGCAAAAAATTGCATCTTAGCAAGTTAAAATATCTTGAATCTAGTCACATTTATCTGGATAAGATTACATTAAACCTTAAATGTAGATAAATATTCAGCTGATTTCTAGACATACAGTATGTTACTATTTTTAAGCTTTAAATTTTCCTATTCTATTGACAGATTTGCTGATCTTAAGCATCAATTTCCAGAAAGAAACAAAGTAGGCAACTTTGACCAGATTCAAGATATTAGCGATGATGCAAAAAGATGTCATTTTTTTGTGTATTGTGTTCTTTTATTGTCTCAAGGTGCAACATATTGCAAACTTGCAATTACCAATAACTCATAAAGAGTATAGTTATATATCATGTTCCTTGTTTTTCTTTGCCTGAATATTTCCAGACTGATTTTGGCTTTGCTAAAAGAATTGGTTTGGGAAAGAAAACCTGGACATTCTGTGGAACTCCAGAGTATGTGGCCCCTGAGGTCATCATGAATAAAGGTCATGACTTTGGAGCTGACTGCTGGTCCTTAGGGATCCTCATTTTTGAACTCCTCACTGGCAGGTCAGCATTGCATGGCAAAATGATGTCACTTTAATCATTCTCATTCTCACATTCAATAATCTAGATTTCTAGTCTTGCAATGCAGCTTCATATTTTATGAGTTGTGCCTCTGGGTTGTAATTGATGACCAGATTAAGGCTTTATGGTCATTTAGAGTATGCTCCACAGCCTAAAAGAGATTTACTGTGAACTTGGGCTAATAGGGCCGTTTAACTGGAAGAGCTGTAACACTGTAGTTTGATTATCAAAGCTTCATGTGACAATGCCTCATTATGCCTGTATCCACATAAAAGTGAACACTGTGTAAAGAGAGTGTGAAATGTAGCAATACTGCATAACACTTATTTATTTTTGCAGGTTGTATATGCATGTGGTGATTTACAAATATTAATAAGTTCTTTTGTTTCTTCAATGCACAGAATAAACCTACTTTTATTTACATTCTTGTAGCTAAGAAGAGAAAAGGAGCTTATAATGCAAGGTCGCTGTCAAATGTTGGCACAATGGCAGATTAAACTTTAGTAAAGTGGACCATAATTATCCAACTGGATAAAAGAACTTATGACAAATGCACTTTTGGGGTTTTTTAATTTTCATGTTTTATGATGCTGATATATTTAGTGAGTCTTATATTCAGTTTGGTTTGTTAGCCATTTTATTGATACTGTGAATTTGATAATGTTCATGAAACTGTCTGATTCACATGTTGAACCAGTGAATTGCACTTGCACTTGTTCCCACAAAATAATTCAAGTGAAGAAGTCAAGTCAAGAAGCTTTTATTAGCATTTCAACCACATATAGCTGACTCAGTACATAATGAAATACAAATATGCAAATACAAGTAAACATTATAGCAGCGGTTGAAACATTATAACAGTAGTTGAAGTAGTGCAAGTAGTAAACATTATATTTTGAGTCTGGTAACACAGGTGAGTGTGTGTGTGTGTGTGTGTGTGTGTGGGGGGTTTTGAGAGAGAGAGAGAGAGAGAGAGAGAGAGAGAGAGAGAGAGAGAGAGAGAGAGAGAGAGAGAGAGAGAGAGTTGGTATAGTTTCAGTTCTGGGTGTTAAGGAGCCTGATGGCTTGAGGGAAGAAACTGTTACACAGTCTGATTGTAAGGGTCCGAATGCTTCGGTACCTCTTTCCAGGCGGCAGGAGGGTGAAGAATGTGTGTGAGGGGTGTGTGGAGACGTCCACAATGCTGTTGGTTTTGTGGATGCAGCATGTGGTGTATATGTCTGTGATAGAGAGGAGAGAGACTCCAGTGATCTTTCAGCTGTCCTCACTATACGCTGAAGGGTCTTGCGATCCGAGATGGTGAAATTTCCCCAAAACCCAAAGGCAGTAATGCAGCTGCTCAGGACGCTCTCGATGGTCTTAGTAATTGCTCTTAGTTAAAGTAAAAAATATATTACAGTCAGTAGTATTTATTTAGTAGAAATAGCCAATCTATGCTGATTCATAATAAAAGCACAGTTTTAGTCCACATCAGTCTAAACACTGAGGTGAGGGATTTAAATATCACCCCCATGTTGTGCTGTTTTTACCAAATTAGCTTAGAGGCCTTTGTTTATAAGCACAAAAGTTGAAACTGCATGAAAAAAATTCTTACACCTAACCCAATTAGCAAATCAGCAAATTGTGCTTAAGCCTGCAGGATTCTTGTTTACACATGACTTAATGACGTGACTTCTTTACCTGTCCCTTCAGCCCTCCTTTCGTCGGATCTGATCCTATTAAGATCTACACAATGGTGCTGCATGGCATTGAAAAGGTGGATTTTCCCAAGAGGATCAGCAAGCGCCCAGAGGATTTGATCAGGAGGCTCTGCAGGTAAATCTTTATATATCTGCCTGTCATATGTCATTAGCAATAGCAGATATATGCTTGAATCACAAATCATTTCAAGCAGAAGGGCTGAGATGTTAGCTGCAGATCCTCAATGTCTCATCTGCAAGCAAGATTATAGACTATGAGATGAAATCCAAACAAGTTCACAGGTATCCGTGGCCAGGCTTTCAAGAGAGAATAATTGCCCATGCTGTATGCATGAGAAGGATGTGCAGTTTTTTCTGTCTGATGATTAGTACATCACTAGCCAATCAGGGCAGTTAGTGAGAGGAAGAAAGACATAAATAATCTCCACAGCCCATAATTATAGATGACTGATGCAAACATCAGGCAGGACATAATCACACTTAGTTTTACATACAGTGTAATAAATTTCAAGCCTGAAATGTGGCTTGATAAGTGTTTTTTGAAAATGAAAAATTTTAATTAATATTTATTTTGGTTAGTTAGAAATCATAAGACTGTCAGTACATACTCAGTTTTGTAGCCAAATATCATCTGACAGAATTATCTGACAATAATCCCACATACAGTATGTTAAGTATTAATGCTTTATTCTCTGAACCACTGCAAACTTCTTTCTGTCTTATGTTTAGGCTCAATCCTGCAGAACGACTTGGCAATAAGAAAAATGGCGTCATCGACATCAAGAAACACAAGTAGGTTGTGTTTTACTTCAAAAAATCTTGCTCTCACTGAATTGAGATTATAGCAAATGTTATCATAGTCTTGTGATTATTCCGCCAAACATTACAGCTGTTATCCCAATGTTTATTTATGTTCTCACTTTAATATGGCCAACATTTTAATCTCTTTTAGCTCCTAGGCGGTCTCTTTATCAATATACTGTATTTTAAATCGGCTTCAGGTCTGATTCACTTGTCCTAACACAATGGATAGCAGATGGAACCCTCCTCCAAATTAGTCCCTCTCTGGCAGAATTGTCAAAAGCAGACCAAGTGCACATTCACAGAGGGAACAATTAGAGGCCAGG
This sequence comes from Hemibagrus guttatus, assembly GCA_033459395.1. Classification (NCBI taxonomy): domain Eukaryota; kingdom Metazoa; phylum Chordata; class Actinopteri; order Siluriformes; family Bagridae; genus Hemibagrus; species Hemibagrus guttatus. The sequence continues at coordinate 15,386,027 of JAUCMX010000002.1, forward strand.
ATGAGACACACAGCTGTTGCCATCTTCAGCAGAACGGTGGAGCTACAGAGAGAAGGGTGATGCTGACGTACTTGGCTGATGCGTTAGCAACCATCATAGTGTTAATGTCTGAAATACAGGTGCTCTGCTTAAGCCCTGTGGGCAAATCATAAGCAGACATGGCTTAGTGTGTGCAGGCAGAGGCGACTGGTTCTTGTCTTGTGATTTAAAAGTGATTTTAAATAAAAAGATTTTAAAAATGTACATTACAAAAAATATATCCTAGCAGGTGATAATATCTTGAATCTAGTCAAATTTATAACTATTGTTATTATTAGAATGCAATAATAATAAAATATAAGATTATTATGGCGATTTCTTGGCAAACATATTTTACTATTTTAAGGTTTACATTTTCTTATTCTATTGGCAGATCATTTTGATTCTTTCTAGAAATTAATGCTTAAAATAATCTAAAAGCTAAATAATCTGCCAATACTATAAGGAAATGTAATGCTAATAGACAAATATGTCTAGAAATAGGTTTAATAAGCTTATTAAATTTATATATTTATGATATTTTAACTTACTAAGATGTAAAATAAAATAAAATAAAAAATGTATACATTTGAATATCGCATGTATGCTATGGGCTTCGAACTATGTCTAGCCTCTCTTGTTCCTTAATTGAGTAATCTCTCTGACACTCATTTACTAAAAATCACAAATTAACTGTTAACAGCGTGGTGTGTTCACTACAATTGAGCGGGTTTGTGCATTTCATGGCTCCATGTTCCCCAGGTGGTTTCAGGGCTTCAATTGGGAGGGACTGAGACGACGAAAGCTGACATCTCCACTGAAGAGAGAGGTGAAGCATGCTCTTGTTTAATACTTTAATACTTTTGTTTGAAATTACATTTTATCAAAGCTGTCTACGTTTGTTTATGCGTACGTTATGTTTGTTCATTTTTATGATAAGTCTACTGTTGTGTTGACCCTAGCTAAAGGGGCCTCTGGATCATAGTCACTTTGACATGTTTCCGCCCGAGCTGGAGGAACCTCCTGATGAACTTTCTGGGTGGGATAAGGACTTCTGAGAGTCTGCTGTTCGATTTTAACATGACTAAGCCTGTCTTCAATTTAACCACACAAGTGCTGAAAGTATATTCTGTATGAATATATAAAATTACAAAATGAAAAAAAAGGTGTGAAGTACACATTTTAACTACTAAAAAACTGTTCATTATGTCCCTGTATAGACTGTATAAACAAACTGATCAATTCTATGACAGATGAGCAGGAGCTGCCTCTGCTAAGGAAACCACTCAACAATTTTAGACATTATATCAGCAACCAGTTCAAGACTAGGTGCACAAGTGATGGAACCAAGTACTGCTTTAATAGAAAGTAAAACAATTGTGATCCAAGTACTTTGATCACTAACAAAATGTTTAGTGCCAAAAATTAAGGTTTTCTAAATATTTAAAATACTAACTGAAACATGTTTCTTTATTTTCTCTGTATAGCATTTTAGTAATACCTTTTTTTTTTTTTTTTTTTACTTGTAAACCAGATCTTCCTGAGAGGTGCTTCTTATCAAGGAGAAGCAGTGTTCTACTCATAACTGTATTATCTGCCATTCAGTAATCCTCATATCAGTGTCTCTTGTTAGTCTTGGGTTTATAGTATTATATCTATGGTCAAATCTGCTTCATTTAATTTCCTTCCTGGAATTTATTGTATAATATATGTTGTACTGGAGAAGTGAATATTTGTAAATTGGGCTCTTCACAAGTCTAAAGAAGAAGGGCGATAGTTAATAAAAGATTTGTATGGACAATTCATTCGTTCATTGTCTACCGCTCATCTGATCTATTCTCGGGGAGCCTGTGCCTATCTCAGGCATCACTGGGCATCAAGGCAGGATACACCCTGGACAGAGTGCCAACCCATTACAGGGCGCACACACACACACTCTCATTCACTCAGGCAATCACACACTATGAACAATTTAGAGATGCCAATCAACCTACAATGCATGTCTTTGGACCAGCCAAGGAAACCGGAGTACCCGTAGGAAACCCCCAAGGCACGGGGACAACATGCAAACTCCACACACACACATGGCGGAGGTGGGAATTGAACACCGAACCCTGGAGGTGTGAGGCAAACGTGCTAACCAACAAGCCACCGTGCCCCCCATTGACATTTCAATGTTCAGGAAAAAAACATTGAAAATTATAATTACTGTAATATTATTCTTTGAGAATATAATGTGTTTTTTGTTTGCCTTAACTAGAAATGCACAGCATCCAGAACTGTATTGTTTAAAAAACAATAAGCATTCTGTTGCTTTCTTTTTACATTGTATTGGGTGTCCTTTGTTTTGTATACCAGTGGAATAACTTTAAAGATCACTTCCTCAAGGTTAATTAAGTGCCTCTACAACAATATATTCTTTATACTCCAGAGACATCATTCTTGTTTTATTGGCCTGGTTTTATTTGTTACAGTTTTTGAAATGTATAACCATTTATGAAATCTGTTTAATGCAGCAATGATGCCCTCTGTTGATGAATTAACCAAATGCCAGGACTTTGGTAAGTTTGAAACTGCCAACTGCCTGGCTTAGTGTGTATTGCTAAATTTGTGATTTGTAATTCACTTTGTGTGTGTATTGTCTGCTTGGAGGTGTCCAGATACAGACCATTTTTACAGGCACTGTAAACCTACTCACAGACTGAAACTTTTTTTTTGGCATTGTTAAACTGCTAGTGTTTATGCTAGTATTATTATTATTATTATTATTATTGTTATTATTATTATTATTATTATTATTATTATTATTATTATTATTATTATTATTATCTCATATCGTTGTAGAGCATTCTTCATTGTATTTTCTTTGATGAGGAAAGGCATGACCATAAAATTGTTGGAAATTTTCCCAGGGCAGGGAAGGATAGATATTACATTTGCTCAGAGGTAAGCAAAGTCTTAAAGACTTAACTACAGATGTTCTATTGAAATGTAATTTTAAAGAAGCCAAAAAAATCTTGTGTTTTTTTATCTTGTCTTGTATGCAGTGAGCAGACAGACAGAGACAAAAAGAGACCGTGAGAAAGAGAGAAAGCTTGAGACCACGTTCATTAATTAGGGATTTGAATTATCGTAAATGTATTATCCTTATCTGGTTTGTTTTATTTTAGATGTCTCTTTGTTTCATTTCTTGATATATTGATGCATAATTTGTGGTACCAGTGGCACAACAGGAAAGCATTCTCTGTCAATTCTAGCAACATTAGCTATCTGTGAGCACGTGTATGAGCATGAGGCTAACTAGCACTTTTCTCTATGTGCCCTGTGATGCAGCGTTAGCAAAAATTTTGAAAAGATGTGTTTTGATGGCTTTGATTGTCTTAGAGGAAGTAGGTGTTAGCCTTAACCAGCTGGTATCTGTCATGTATTGGAAATTTTCTGAGTGAATTGATGACTGCAGGAGTGGGTGGGATTGGCTTTAGTGGGATTTCAAAAAGCTACTTGCTAAAACTCTTTAAGCTCTATCTTGTGCGATGAATTATGTAAGTTCAACTGATGCAAGAATGTCCTTCACCAATGGAACTGAGAACAAGTATTTGAAATAGTTTGCTTGTGTTTCAGACAGTAGAAGACTCTGGCTTGAAGAAGTAGCCTCTAGAGGGAGACACAGAACTATGAGTAAATTTGTTGTACTATATGTAAAATCCTGTAATCCTGCTATCTTTTCAAGCCTACACAGTTCGTCAATCCTCATCAATTTGCTAACATTTCATTTAATATTATAATATATGATGATCTACTAAAAATCCTCATTCTTTTTTGTCTCTTTAAAATTGTAACCTGTTGAAATTAAGCAGAAATGCTCTTCTTTTCTTGACCAAAGTTTTGTTAAAATAAACTTAGACCATGGTTTTTGTCTGATTATAGCACACACATTTTAATTAAGGGCTTTAAAAGGCTAATTAACAAACTGCAATTATCTGTTGAAGTCTAAATATCTGTGTTGGAAACAGAAATACCTCAAAAGTTTAGATAGTTTGGGGTACTGGACGACTATATTAGAAACCTTGTGATTTATCCTTACGAAAGGAAACTTATTGTAACATTAATCAGCGTTGTACCTTTTTCTCAGGCTGTGCCTCTCTGAGAATGAAATGATGAGCTTATCAGCATCAAACTCAATACTGTATCAGACATTTGAAAGAAGACTTATTTGATTCTGTCCAAGACAGGACATAATCATCAAATCAATGTTCCATTCCTTAATACATTCTTTTAGTAATATTTCAAACTCAAACGCTATGTGAATGCTCTTCATACACTACACATTATCTTCAGACAGCTACTGAAGTAGACTGGGCTCTCTCTGTTCTCTCTGCTGACTTTAGCCAGAAAGGTGACAACTGTGCATAGCCTCATTAAACACCCATGCTGTAGCTATGAAGTGGAATTATTCACATTCCTGGGGTTTTGACATGAGTACTATTCATTACCCTGAGTCTTAGTCTTCAGTAAACAGAATGAATGTGGCATTTGAAGAGTTGTGCTCATGGTTAGCTATCAGTCAGCATAGTTTTTCTCTGAATTCTCATGGAGGAGGAGAGAAGGCCTTGTGTTCTCCCTCTTTGAAATACCAAAGCAGTCTGTAACTGGAGCACAGCCAGGGTCTGCATTTGTGTGGATGTATCTGTGTGTGTGCGTCATTTAGAAAAGTGTGAGCTTTGGTCTGATGTAGGAGCAGCTTATGACATTTCTGTAAAAACCCATCCAACTGGCCAACAATCTTTGAAGAGTGCCAAGAAGGCAGGGGTGAGCCAGCGCTGAAGCCACACATTAACTGGGTTACCTCCCCACAACTATGACTATCAGTAAAGTATTAATCAAAGCTTGGCCTTTTTCTGTTTAGTGGTCATAAAATTATTTATGGCTCAGTGCTTATGTATTAACGTCATTCAAACGATACCTTTGGCCTGGTTGTAACGCTGTAACAAAGTGTATTATGTTTGATTCTACAGGAGTCTAGGTTTTTTTGATCGACTTTGAAAAAGCTCCAAAGAGCCTGAGGAAAAAAGATATGCTTATATATTCCTAAAGCATAAGTAGCCTTTGGTGTAAATCATCAATCTGTGGAGCATTCCACTGAGCTGTTTCTTCTGTTCATGTGGTATCTCTAGATACAGAAGCCATGCCTTTATGACATATTTTATGAGTCCATTGTGTTGAAGCTGGTGGAATGTGGAAAGCATTTCCAACCAACCTGAACCCAACACTGGGCACTCCCTGTATTTCACTGACATAAAAAGAGTTAGATTATTCATTATTCATGGAGGTAATACATTAGTACCTATGGTACAGATCACAAGACTATACTAGTTATTGATTATTCTCTTAAAGACAATGATAAAATATATTTATTATGATATAACATTGATTATTATATGATACTGTTCATTGTACATTGCTAAATCCTCAGACATTAAATTTGCATTTCCATTTACAGCAGTAATGCTCTATGCTTGGTTATAAATGTAGATTTTAAAAAAATAATAATAAAAACAGGCATGTGAGATAGTAAGTTTGTGTTTGGTTTACTAGATGGCTGAAAGGAATGAAACTAAAATTCCAGGTGTTATGTAGCATATACATTACAACTCCTTGCCTAGTGATGGCAGTAATGTCAAGGGGTGTCAAGCCACAGAATTTCCAGATGATCTCATCTGCAAGATATCTGTTCCAGGTTTAAAAACTCTTACTCTCAGACAACTTGTGAAAATTAAGCAGCATTCTACTTCAGAAAATGTTGTTTTTTTGTTTGAATTCGTTAGTGTGTTTGTCCATTTATTGAAACTGTTGCAGCACAGAAACAAGAATGGAGTTTATTATATTCTCTTCTGACTAAAAAGTTCTTGGACTGTAACAGCATCTGATGAGGTGTCTGATTACATAAATCCTGAGATTATGTGGGCAGCCTTTGAACTTCTTACTATTTATTTCCTATCTAGGTAATGTCCTGTTTCTGAACATTCGAAATCTCATGTCATTTACTTTTCATCTTGCTATATACAAGACTTGATTTGTATTATACAACAGTTAGTGTTCTAATTACTTATTAATAGAAGTGTAAAATTTTTGGTATAGCTGTGATTGCATATGACTAAATCACAGACATGTTGATATTAATTACAACAGCAGTCATATTTAACCAGTTGTATATAGTGTGTGTTGAAGATTTTCCCATTCATTGAGAACCATGTTTGTCAGACCAGGGCTTTCCTTATACACATTTCACACACACATCATTTCTAGTTTGTAGTAACTGTCATTAATTTAATAAATATTTCATTGTTTCATTGCTGAAATATCAAAATGAGACAAATACATTAGCAAAGTGGATGTTGGCTAAATCTCATATTTCTTCTCTCCAAACATAGACAGATTTCTTGCTTCTCAAAATTGTGCAGACCCACAACCATTTCCTCTCTTTGTTTTCCAACATGATATTCATCACTTTGGCATGCATAATAGCCTATTTTCACATAGAGGATGTTGTAAGCTTTTGCTTTTGAAGACTTTCCTGCATCCAATTAGGTCATTTCCACAATACAGAATATATTAAAGATGTGACACAATGAGCTTAAATTGTTCCCATTATTTCCAGCTTAATAATATAATATTATAGGGGGGCATGGTGGCTTAGTGGTTGGGGCACGTTTGCCTCACACCTCCAGGGTTGGGGGTTTGATTCCCGCCTCTGCCATTTGTGTGTGGAGTTTGCATGTTCTCCCCGTGCGTCGGGGGTTTCCTCCGGGTACTCCGGTTTCCTCCCCCAGTCCAAAGACATGCATTGTAGGTTGATTGGCATCTCTAAATTTTCCGTAGTGTGTGAATGAGTGTGTGTGTGTGCCCTGCGATGGGTTGGCACTCCGTCCAGGGTGTATCCTGCCTTGATGCCCAATGACGCCTGAGATAGGCACAGGCTCCCCGTGACCTGAGAATAGATCGGATAAGCGGTAGACAATGAATGAATGAATATAATATTATTAATATAAGCTTGGATCTTAACCTTAGCCAAAAGAGGGACACACTTGTATTGGTCACACATTCCATGACATATTCCACTTCGATGTTCACTTTAGCCAAACATGAAATTATTATTAACTTTATTTCATGCTATTTACAAAGGAAACTACAAGGAAAAACAACACTGTGAGAAAAGCCATGAGGATCTACTTCCCACTCTCAACAATCTACACTGCTTCCCAAAACAAACTATTTTAATGCATGCTAAAGTGCACTTTAGATTAATATATTAAATTACATTAGTAGATTAAAAATTAAAAGTTTGATCAATTATATATTGAAACAAAATATTTTTGAGGACTTTAGTCTGTCTTTTGGAGAAAATATTCATATTCCATGAACAGTAATGAGCTCAGGTTACTGTCTGTGTGGAGTTTCTGTGCAAAACATGTTTCTTCTCACCTCCTATAAAAATGCCACTGTGTTACCAGGATCGGCTCCAGATCCATCACAACCCTGAGCACTGAATGTACAGTTAAATAAATATCAGACAATATTTTACATTATAGGAACAAATATCAGTACATTTTATTTAGAGAATTTCAAAGCCTTTGACAAAATGGACACCTGGCATCTTTTGGTAACTCACAATTTGCTCTGTAAGGAAATGTAACAGTATTGAGGTGGTAGAAATATATGGAATGATGACTTGTCCTGCAAAATCCTGTCAAATTCATTTTAAATTCATGCTTAATCTTGAATTTAGAATGGGTGCAGGAATGAAAGATGTTTTGTGAAACATAAAGAGGACTAGTACTTGTTTAGAAATATCACATTTTATTTATTAAAAATAATATGGAATAAGAATGCAATATGCATACTGAAATATTCCATCCATTTTGATATAGTACAATACAGAGCATAAGAACAACTTTCAACAAAGTTCTTTTCAATACATCAACAGTTATACATTTTTCTGTAGTCATCTGAAAAATTCGGCATGTAAACTTGTAAATACAATATTGCAAGTACACAATATACAGTAAACCATCTAGTTTTTAATGCTCTTTAACCCAACCGAAATATCCCACTGTAAAAACACACACAAATAATGTTTACATTGCTTCTTTTGTTAACTCTATGTTTGATATGATAAGTTACGATGCTACTGTTTTGTACTGACTTGACTTTGCACTGGGCAAGGAAACACTTAGCCAGTTTGTCTTGCTCAATTCACTGCATGCTGTCCTGTGAAAGTAATATATGTACATAAAATAGCAGTCACATTTTGGTCACATTCCTGCCAGACTGGTTATGATGTAATACCTGTATTATCATGAATAGTGTGTAACACCTGACAGTCAGGCAGACCACAGGACCATTAGCTACCATGTAAGGCTCCACCTTCTAGTACATTATTTTCAAGGCCATTTCTTTCAAAATGTATTGTAGACTGCTTAACAGTATCCCATGAATTTCATTTCTGGTTAGTGTTGTGACATCTTTTAGATATTTTACAGAAATATTCAGTATTTCTGTAAAATATTCTGTGCTCATAATAGTACAGATTATGTTTTTACATAGTCTATTATCGAATTAAATAATATTTCTGTTATTTTTATTTATTTATAAGAATATATTGAAATTTATACTGTTCTGAGATAAAATCTTCTTTCTAGTAACACATCATGTGCATGACATTGTATACACTATACAAATGCTCAAAACATTTCCTTTTTTTAACATTCATATATAGCATCTAACATACAACATGAAAATGAACCAGTCATATGCGTAGGTCCTTTTTACACTCATATACACACATACAGATATTTCTGTTGAACATTTTAAATGTGAGCTATGAGGGCCACCTCAGTTTTCTATCTGTACCCTCCTCTAATCAATCAGATCACTTTCTCATCATCATCTTGTCCTCCTTTTTCTCGTTCTACCTTTGCCCATGTTCTGTACAACTTCAGCGTGTCCTCCTCTTCAAGGAAATGTTTTCTCATCATACGGCATCTGTTCAGTGTCCAGCTGGAAAACAGTAAGAGGGTAAAGCTGTGAATACATGAGGGCCTGTCAGCTCTAGTTAAGCAATATTATTAATTGATTGCACCACAGTTCACTGAACCTTTATGTTTAACAACTTAAAGAGGTGTGAAGAAACAATTACAAGTTTGTTTGACTGACCTGATCAGTGCTAGTGAGCCTAGTGATAGTCTAGTTTTTGATGCCCGAGGACAATCATAGAGTTCCTGTCTCTTCTGGACAGTTCCATTTGCCCCAATTCAGGCCTGCAGATGAAACAGACAAAAATTATTATTATTATTATTAGTAGTAGTAGTAGTAGTAGTTGTAGTAGTAGTAGTAGTAGTAGTAGTAGTAGTAGTAGTAGTAGTATATGTTTAAAGATTTACATATGTCTCTTTAAATTCTACACATTTACAAACTACTTGCTCAAGCACAATTGTTCAGTATATTTAATATTTTCTACATTTCTCATCTGTATATTTATGAAGAAACACATGTAAAGAGTTAAGCTGTCCCCTTGACTATTTCACAGGAAATTAAACTCTTTCTTGGGATGAATGTGAAACTGGCACATCCATATCTCATCGAATGAGTGCAATGCTCCTACTCCTCCAAGCATACCTTGAACCTGACACTGCAGCCCCTAACTATTCATCTGAGCCAATGCCAAAGCACGTATGAGGAGGACTGCAGCTCACTTGCGCATGACGTTGAGGGGGCAGAGAAATAGTTGTTTTAGCAAGCTGTGTGACTCCCACCAGATTCCTTTTGCTAAAAGACCCTTAAACAAAACCAGGCCACTGTTCCTGCATAGGGTCTAACACCTAACCATTTAATTGAATTAAAAATTTAAAACATGATTGTTTTTCTGAAGAAGAAAAAAGAGAAAACTTTTTGATAAAATCTGGTGAACAAGAATGTATCACTATGCATAATAATGAAATAAAATGAGAGGACTGTGTGTATGACATGGCATGACCTGATGAATAACTCCCTGTTCAATTACAGAAGTCAGTACTAGTTACCAACTACCACATGAGCACAGTGCCAAAGTATGAGAAAGGAATTAGTGTATAGATGAGATTAGGAAGCACAGGAGGTTTACAGAGAATTCATTGTAATCATGCAAGACTCTCAGCAACTTTTGTTTTTCATGTCTTAATGGCCTTTTTTCAGTTCTCTGTGGAAATCAGTTAGTTTTATTTTCCATGAAAGACTTTTATTGAAAACACTAAAGAACCCAGACTTGGTATAAAGGATAAACATTCCTGTTCTAACTACTTTCACTTTTCGTTGTGTTTATTTATTTTAATTTTAATGTCATTATTATTATACATTTTCTTATTTCTTAAGCAAAGAGATTGTCAAGGAATTTTCACTGTGAGTCTTTTCTTTAATAATATTGTTTTTAGTTAATATGAAATAAAGCAGACCTTCACATTAACTTCAGCTCAAACTATTGAAGAAATTTTGCTGTAGGAGTAGGGAAGGAAGAAAAAAATCCTTGAAGGTTATTCTATAACAGGGTTTGATGGCTGATTGTCATATTCTACATCATAATAAAGGTTAGAAAGCTGTTCATGCTCACTTCATGTTTCAGTTAATACACCCTAACTTCCTTCCAAAGATGTACAAATTGCATATTACTGCATCCTCATACAATATATCCCTATTAGCTTATATGTGTCTGGGTTTCTATGGACAGATTTAACCTAGATTGAATGGTTAAGATAAAATCGTGATAAGTTTTATTTGTTACATTTATTTTGGTTCATCTGGTCCTACTCCAGATGAGGTGAATATGGCTGCAGATGTTTTGGGTATCACATACCTGTATAACTGTGGACATGACCCATCGAAGGAGCTGGATGACAGACCCTGTCTACTTTGGTTTCTCAGCTTGCTCTTCTTTACCAACTCCTTCACCCTGCCCCATGTATAGTTCTCTGGCTGCACATACACACAGCAAATGAAAATAAATAAATGAATAAATATCATCTTAAGAACACAGCACATGACAATGTAATACTATTTGCTGAAGACTCCCATTTATAGTATCATGCCTATTCCTTCAACGTGTATTAAAATTGAAGATACTTGCATAGGACCATTCCTTCATACAGATCATTGCAAGATACTATATATTCTTATAAAGTAAAACTTTATAAAACTGCCTTCTTCAATTTGGGCCACAAGTATTTAATAAAGTTTAAATTCAGGAACACCTACATCTATGAAAAAGCCTTCTGGCTCAGGTAAATGGATTTATTCAAAATATATAAGTATTTTTAAAGGTTCTACTGCAAATGATTTTTATTAGCAAAAGTGTATATAGTTAATTTAGTTGTTTGAGAGGAAGATTTTTATGACTGTATATATGTTTTATTTCATACAACCATTTCTGTCTATTCTGAAATTTTGAAGCTGTGTGTGTGTGTGTGTGTGTGTGTGTGTGTGTGTGTGTGTGTGTGTGTGTTTGTGTGTGTGTGTGTGTGTGTGTGTGTTTGAAAATACCTTGGAACTGAGAGGCTTTACTTCTGTTCCTTTTTCAAAGATCATGTCATAGCTTTAGACTGCTCACATTTATCTACACATCTACAAAGCTACATATTTAGGCCTTATGAAGTGACTGTAATCTTTACATGTACATTAGGAGTATGTGCATCTGCTTTCTGTTAGTTCATAGTATAATATGACACCATGAGTCACACCCTCCCTCATAGTCTTATGTGTACTATGCATGATGACAAATCATTAGTGTGAGTGATAAAGTTTACTAAAGTTCATCAGCACACATGACTCACCCGTCTATGGGGAGCAGAGAGAACCTCTGAGCTGTCACTCAGGTATCTGGCCTCCCCCTCTGCATAGCTCCTCCTGTTAAAGCCTTTTCTCCACACAGGCATAATCTGCTGGCAGCCTCCTTCACAATCTGTCCAAAAATCAAACCAGATATGGATCATTATTACAGGATACAGTTGCACAGTCAGAAACAGTTATCACAAAGAGGAAAGAACTGTTATGACAGATGGTCAAGTGAATCACTGCTCTATTGGGATCTCTAGATTTGGGTTGGCACGTGCACACAACAATACATTTAAACACTTTACTTTCCTATGCAGGAATGAAGCCCAAAATACGAAAATAATCCCAGTTCATGTTATACAGTTAGAGAGATTTTCTCTTTGTAACCCAAATGTCAGAAATTACCCTTTCGGTGAAGTAATAACTAATAATTCAACAATAACCACACCCCTACACCTCTGGGAATGTCTGATGCTTAGCAAATAAGCAAGAGAAACATTTGGAAATGTCTCTAGTGTTGTTTTGGGCAGTATTACTTTCAGCTTAAGACACACCCAATGTGAACTTGAGGGAAATATGCTCCTGGAGTCCCCTGTGGTTTGTGTATAACAAGCAACATTTTACTCAGTCATCACAGTAATATGATGATGCATAAACATTAATTAAAATAGGTTTTAAATAGGCAGTACATTCTTAACACTTTACACGTGCTCTGGTCTCAGAAGTGCTATTCAACTTGGTTCCAGGAAATTTTTGAACAAATATTGATGCTCTAGGGAATGAAAACAATCCTGGCATTTTTGCAACTGCTGATCTGTATTGCCCAATAGTACCCTAAAGAAACTTTTGATTTTTGTTAACAACCCAACTATATCACATCAGGGCTATACTCACTGCTGAAAACTGGCCTAAGCGGGATATGTGTGCCCTCAGGAATGGTGGTGAGGTCAGACAGTGTGCCACTGGATGCTGTTAGGCTGAAGAAGTCACTGCGTGAATGTCTCTTCAACTCCTGATAAGCTAAACTGGCTGCTCCACAGTGACAATGCTGCTGGAAGAAATCCTGAAACATACAGCAATTGGGTGGTGTTGATTAGTGGAAATCAGGAAGGTTTAGTCACAAATAGTTTTAGCAATCATAAGAGTGAATTCTCAGTTTCTAATAGTGATAGGATTCTAAAACAATAATAATATGACAATAAATCACAGGGGTCAGAGTACACATAAGGATAATTTAGCCTGTTACTGTTCACACCCATGGGTCAAGAAAAGCCCTCAGCAGAGCATTCTTGGCCAGTGAGCCAAGTATGTTCACCATCTGTTTCATATTTATTTGAGTGTAGGATGATGTAAGCCATCACACACTTGTGTTGTCTGCTGTAGTGTGTACTAACAAAGTAGGAATACTTTGTTACTGAAACTTAAGCATTATTTGGTAATATTTCTTCCTTAGTAGAAATAAATACTTTGGTAGAAAGTTTTTAAATAGTATTATTTGAAAAAAAAAACTGATAATTATTGTGTGAGATAAATTCACTCACACATACATACACACAATTAAGACAGATGAATACATGATTTCATAGAGGTTTTTTAAAGTCCACAATATCTATGCCATGTTTCCAAACCTGATAAACAGAAAAGCTGTATTCCTTTAATTCGCGCTTTTTTTTTTTAAAGAAAAAAGACCTAAACATAAGGTTCTGTTGTTTTTTCTTTTTGTGTAATTAGATTAGAAAATACGTGCTTATAGTCTGTCTACTTTTATTTTCTCAGCCTGTTCATTTTCCGATGACATGTTACGACACATCAATGACATGGACTGAAAAATAGCCCACATGAAGCTCAAATCCAGAGAATAATTCACCATGTATAATCAGCTGACACAATTGTTACTGCACATACCTACTCTAAGCCCCCACCCCACTGCCCAAAATATGCTAAAATAAAACCAGAGGTTGTGTAATCAAACCTTTTCCTGTTATTGCCCAAAGACTTTGATGCTGTGATTTAGTTCACATTTCATTTAACATATATAGATAGACAATATCAACTGTGTAAATTAGCATGCTTTGAAATATGTACAGGAAAAGGCCATGGCCTTGATATATGAATCAGGAAATGGAGGCCATCTATCTGTATTTGTATAGATGAGAATTAAATGCCTGATGGATCAAAGCATTTCCCTGCATTCTCGTGAAATGCAAAGAGGAAAGTGACACGTCTGCTGAGGTATATTATCAACATACAGTATATATTAAAGTTAAATCAGTGCCAAGTCCTCTTTTTACAGACTGTCTCCGCTTTTGAGATTGGTCATAGGTAATATGTACTTTAGTGGAGTAGTAAGAGAGACAAGACCATGTAGGTGGTAACTGCTTATTGTCTGGGTTGTGAAGGATTATAATGACTACAAATAGAAAGGCTGTCTTGAGGGTGCAGAGGAGGGTGGCTGGAAGCAGCAGGGAGGAGACAGGCGTGTCAGCTGGGCCCATTATTACAGAGACTGGGGCACGTTTCAGCAGAGTTCCCCTGTCTTTTGATGTGTGTGATGGCGTGTTGTGGCCCCATTGCCTTTTCATCCATCATACACACATAACAAGGGGAATTACTGTCCCAGAGAGAATGAACAAGCAGTGTGGTCTACAATGTTTGCCCACCATTGAAAGCATTGTTTTGTTTAAGAATATGATACCATTGCTGATTACCTTCTATCCATGTTTACTAAAATTTCATACAACTGTCATAAAAGGGGCAAAAAATAAACATTTATTTGGGCTACAGAACATGTACAAGATATCACGTTGCCATGAAAAGACACCACTGTTGCAGCACAGCCTTCCAAGATGGGAGAAATGAACACAGCAGGGGAGTAGAAACATTTTAAAAATGCATAAACATTTAAACAAGACCTTTACCAGAATGTGCTAATGAAACTCTGGAGCTTGAAAACGAGAGGATTCTTGGTCTGAATTCAGAATGGCTGCCTATGCCAATCCCTCACTTTCGCCTTGCTCGCTTTCTTTGACGACTTTGAAGTGTGGCTCCCTGCTGAGCTCGCTCACTGTGTCGCAAAAAGCTTTTCCGGACCGAGCGCCCAACCTGACAGAGCCAGTTTGGAACAGGCTTTCTAGAAAAACCATGAACAAAACAGCTCTCACAGTGACCAGAGTCTTTAAAGAGCAGGCAGACAGCTACACAATGTGCTGGCATGGGCTTTTAGTCATAGGGCAGATGTCTAAAGTGGGACAAAGGTGGGTGAAGGATGATCAAGCAAGCAGAATACATTCTATAGATTCCCTTCTAAGAAAATAGTAGCCATTTTAAAACCAAGGTAGTTTGTAACACTGGACTGATGAAGCACATCTCACATGCTCAGTCACTGTACCACAGCTGGCATTTTAGATGTGTAGAACAAAAATAGAGCTTAGAATGGAGAACAGATTGTAGTTCACATATAAGAATGTAACACAGCATGGTCTTTGTTATTTTCACAGAAATATGTAAGTTACATAAAAATTGGACACCTTAAAACAACTATTCCTTTAAAACATAATAATAATAATAATAATAATAATAATAATAATAATAATAATAATAATAATAATAATAATAATAATAATAATAATAATATTCAATCCACTGACTATAAGACCATAACAATCCAATGTCTCCTGGTAGAAAGTGAAAAAGTTAAGCCCAATACTTCTTTAACCTGGAAAGACTAACAAACATACTATACAATATTATAAGATCAGCAACATCATGAGATAATACAGATACCACAGCTGTGTTGTGGAGGGTGCATGAGGATGTCTTGAAATATGTGGACCATATGTCTATGAGGCTTTAACCCAGATGTGCTTTTTATTAAACTTACTTCTAAGGCCTGTGCAGAACTGCTGGATTTATATTGAGGCACCATGTTCCAACAAACTCTCACTTAAGGATGTAGATACATAAAACCAAGTGTCACCTGGAGTTTATTCCTAAAATGATTTTTGTAGGTTTACTAAGACAAAACCTAATGTATCTTATCTATTATAATTTCAATGATTCTTGTTTAGGGTGTGACTATTACGGCAACTTTTTAATGATTAAAAAACATGAAGGATTTTTGAAGGATTTTTATGTAGACACAAATGACACTATGTGTCATTTAAGTTATACTGAGTTTACTGAACCTACCTCCTTAGTTTTCTTCATCTTGCTTTCCTTATGCAGGATACATATCTGTTTCTGCAGTTTGAGGTTGTGCTCCTGTAGCTGTCCGATTTTCTCGATTAGCTGGCAGATGTGTTCCAGGTAGCCCAGTCCTGAGCCCAGTGGGTTAGACTGAGCCTGGTTCACCTGACACGCAAAGGGAAAACAATTTAATTGATCACATAAGCAATGAAGAGAAAAGACCTGGAACATAACGTGTAGACAGTATCACTGAACCAGTGCTGACTGGAACTGGATGGCATAACCCATAAGAAATTAAGCAACCTTTTTAAAAGTTACAATTTAAGAAGCGAAGCATATAAGTTAGAATGTAAATACCAGTGCATGAGATAATTCCCACCAAGCATTTTAAAAGGTCTTTTTATGATCACAGTGGAATTTTGTTTGGACTTTCAACAGCTTTAGAAGCACATTTGAAGCAGGTGTTTAGAATTAGCACTAGAACTATTAAAATAATTGTAAATCCCATGTGCACATTCAGTTCTTCACAGCATTTCTCTATTAAAACACTGATGATAGCCTGCAGTCCAGTCATATAAGGGGGTAAAGCCATTTTTTTCTCTATAACTTACAGTGTTACATATTCACCCGTGAGGCAGCAGTCAATTTGTATGAATGTCATAGCTGCATTTAAACTGTAAGCTACAGACTTATGCTACTCTGTTTGTGGCATATTTTTACATTTTTAAAATCCTATGTATGATTTAAATCTCATTTAAAGCATCTTTAAATATCTCAGGAAGGAAGGTCTATGCAAATCACTCATTAAATGGCATTTTTTTCCTTCAAGGAACCATTAAGCATTAGTCGCATTTGCATACTGTTGCATATTATACTCCAAAGCTATCTTCAGGGTTCTTAAAGTCTAAAATCCATCTAATTCCGGTATAAATTTTTCTTCGCTATTCAGCAGCACTAGTAAATGCTAAGCTTAAGGGTTAGGCTTAGGAGGTTAATTGTACATATTTTTGGTCACACTTATTTTGGGCTACCATTGCGGAGTGATGAACTGCATCACAACCTTTATTTATTTTTAAGAAAACTTAACAGTTCTGCAGATATTTCACTTCTTACCACTCAGCTCTTAGTCAATAAGTTAATTGTGGTTAAATAGACCACAATTTGTTTGAGGTACAAAGCATTAATTGCAATTATTTGTTTGTTGTCCAAAAAATGTCCATGTTTTATGAAATATGATAAGGAAACTTTGAACAAATATTTAAACAATCATCCACATTCCAAAACGTTCCCCAACAAAAGCAGGATATGAGCTCGGGTCCAGGTTTTGTTTTCTCCGAAAAGCTTTTCCGTGTCGCTTATGTCCCAAAGCCCACCATCAGTGGAAACACAGAGGCTAAACAATAGAAGACAAAATCATAACAGGGAGCAAAAATACTGGGAGCTGATATCACTTATTTCCTTTGACGGAGTGTGAGATTCTTAAGAGGTCATGGTTACACACTTATTACTGTGATCTATAGTCATTGAAGATCTGCATAACTGTAAATATTCAATGTTTGCATTTAAGGGTGGCATGATGACGGAGCAGTGTTCCCCGGACCGCTGTAAGACTGAACATTAGTAAAGCAGTTAAAAGAAAGTTTATGTGTAATGTATTAGAACAAGCAGAAAAGTGTGACTTGATAAGTCAAATTATTTATTCATTGTCTCATTGATTTAATCATTTGTTCATTGATACTAGGTCTAAGAATACTTGTCTGATTGGAAGGTTGAGGTTGAAGCCCCAGCACTGCCAAGCTGCGACTGTTGGGCCCCTGAGCAAGGTTTTAAACCCTCTCTGCTCCAGTGGTGCTGTATCATGGCTGATGCTGTGCAACGAAAGAATTTCACGGTGCTGTAATGTATATGTGACAGTGATAAAGGCTTCTTCCTCTTAGCAGACCATGTCTCTGTCGAGTGGATAGGTTATTAGCTAGTACAAGATGTACAAGGTTTTGTGAACATTCTCACAAGCTGAGTAACGAGAAGATGGGAAAGCCAGTCATTTGGCTCTTATTATTATTCCCTGACCCATAAGGATGAAGTTTAAAAGATCTTATCCTTCTCAGGATCCCAAGTGTCCTGGGTAAGGGGAAAGGGGAAGTGCAGGGGAAAGCCCCACACCCTTAACTTCCTCCCCTTCAAAAAAGAAGGCAATATGTATTACACAAATTGAAATTGAACAAAACTCAGGGTTTTTGTTATTATATTGTGACCCACAACTTCTCAAAGTCAAGAGGATATTATGACTGAATTCCAATCACAGTAAAAACAGCTGTTTTTAATATTTGGGTGGTATTAATGCAACATATATATTTTTTCATAATTACTGTTAACCAGTCTGAATAAAATGATGAATCTGTTCAAGAACACTAGTAGAGAAAAATATGTATTTCCCTCAGAGAATCCACAGCAAACTGCTCATGTGCAAATTCTTTCCTAATCGTGACTCTATCGGAGTGGAATGACCAGCCAGATGTGTGGTGGAGTGAGAGATATGGAAAAAGGTGTGTCATTTTTAGTATTAACCAGAACAAACTAAGTCAAAACAGCGGTCAGATACTTCAACATGCTTTAAAAGCTATGTATTGAGATAAACAAGTACTGTTTTTTTTCTAGTGTAAACAATTATTTTTGTGCATGCTGACTAGTTTTTAGTGATTACATAATTGTGTTAGAGTCATAAATAATGTGGGACAAACATTTATACTGATCTGGAGGGTTGCACAAACAGCACAATGTGTATCCTTCGGTGTATGTGTTCATCAGCATGAATCTTTTTCAAACCTGCTTCTTTAAATAAAAAAAAATCAGGCAGATGTGACCAGAATCCA
This sequence comes from Hemibagrus guttatus, assembly GCA_033459395.1. Classification (NCBI taxonomy): domain Eukaryota; kingdom Metazoa; phylum Chordata; class Actinopteri; order Siluriformes; family Bagridae; genus Hemibagrus; species Hemibagrus guttatus. The sequence goes on from JAUCMX010000002.1 coordinate 15,404,962, forward strand.
TCCTCAAAATGATATTCAGGGATTTCATAACATGTCATCTCATTAAAGGTTTATTTATGGCAAGCTACAATACTTCAGTTCCTGAAGTTCAGGACTAGCATAGTTCGCTAACTCTCTATAATACACAAGTCTGGTAATTAACTGTTCAGTTAAGATGTTTTTGAGCAAAGAAATCACAAACTGTACTGCATTGAAGCCTTCCAGTATTAAAACAGATAATCCCTAATATGCATACAGTATATTTCCTATCTGTATACAGTCTTTATACAGATCTTGTTGTCTCCTGTAGAAACTGTATTATTTCTGTTTTATAAGTGAATAGTACTGTGGCATGCAGTGGTGACTCATCCATAGGGACTAGCAGCTGTTCAACAAATATTCATTTGTGCTATTTGACAGATACAGTATAAGCCAATCTTCTTTTGCAAGTTACGCTTATGGTGAAAAATGGGAACTGCAACAAGAGTTAATATTTGTCCACTGGTTCAGGAATCATGCTGACCCATGCTCTCTCTATGAATATTTTCAGCTACATGGCAGTCAATAACAGATTTGCAAGGTGTTTGGTTTTTACTACCACATAGAGCTAGTTGTTGAGTCCTTGTTCACCAAGATCCTGCTTCATAGCAATCAGAATGAAATCTATTAAATTTCCATAAACAAAGGCACAGTATGAGTGTAGACAGTCTGTCTATGATTATATAAAACCATCTATTTTTAGGTTATAAGGTGTAACTTAGTTCAACATTTTGCTGAAATCTGGCAACCCTGGATAATGAACAAATGTATGTCAAAAACACTCAAAATGATCTGCTACAGTGTATGCTGTCATTGCTGAACTGCTTATTATAAAGTTACACTGAAATGTCAGTGGGTGTGATGTACACAGTTTAGCTCTTCATGCCTCATCCAACATAAAAATTTTTCCAACTTTAGCCTTTCTCAAATTCTTATGGAGGTGTAGTTTCTGTCACTGTATTTATATGCTAGAGGCTGAGAAATGTGCTTATTCTCCAAAATCTGTGTGGGAGCAACATGTTAAATAACCCTTCCTCTTTGTATATGCCATGTCAAGATTAGTCATGCTTTGAATGTCACACTGATCCTCACATAGACAGAGGTATATGCATAAAGTTGGTTTGGAAAACAAATCCCTTTAATTAATCCTGATGCGTTAAAGGCTTCAGTATATTGATGTTCCCAGGTTGAATAGAAATACATGCAGAATATCTCCTTTTCCTCATTAAAAGCAGTGCTGCAGCCTTGTTCTACCCTTATAAGGAGGAAACAAATCAGATTAGCAGAAAGGCAGAGAGGAACCCTTTGAAGTTACTGTGCTTGAAGCGGATGGGAAAATATCTTAAAGCCCTGTTCCATATTGCTTTCCTCAGTCCAAGAGCTCCGTTTAGTGGGCAGAGGAATTAGTTTATTAGGTGTGCTGACAGGTAATGATGAAGCTAGAGTTGACTGCCCAGTCTTCCTGTCGTCACTGTGTCCCTACACTCTAGAAACACTGTTTAAAAACACAACACACTAGCCCCTGATAGGTTAATAAACAACCAAAAAGGGCTTTACCTGCATACATATTTTAGTTAAGCTAAATATGTATAATATTTTATACATATTTAAGCTTTTTGACACCTGACTGATGTATCCAGGTAGGCTAGGGAAGAACAGGGCACAAATAGCAGGGACGTTTGGCCATGCTGGTTTCATTCATCTCAGGCATCTGCACAGTCACTCAGCACAGATGAAAAGGTGCTGGGTGATGTGCGGCTCCATAAAAAGAAGAGAAAACTACACCACACACACAATCCATGACAGCAGTATTGTACTGTACAGAAGCAGAACACAGCATACCCCATGCCATGGCCATTCTAGAGAACGCTACATTCCTAAGGCCTACTCCAAAGAATTACTAAAACCATACTGAAAAGCAGTGTAATATTATCAGTTTCACCAGTGATGGTGAATATCTGAAATCTTTCTGAAAACCCTATTCACCTGCAAATAGTTAATCACATATCTCTCATTAATCACTTTATTGTATTAAAGAGGCTACATGTGGTTCATTGAACCAAATGAGCCATTACCCTTGTTCCAGATGTTTATAAAAGCAGCTAAATCTCTTTCAAGTGAATGTGTGAGCCTGTTTATTGGGTGCTATAGAGTAGCCTCTAACTTGAAAGCATCTACTTGGGAATTGTACTTACTGTTTAAAACTGACAGTGTTATATGTTATGATCTGAACAAAGCATTATATACAGTACATTTACATATGCTCTTATTGCTTTACAGATCAACCTTAAAATGTCCATAGTGTTGAAAGCTGAATGTTCTTTGCTTATACTAAATAAATATTATGATGTACAATGTAAAATGTACATTTGTATATGTAGATTTTGGCCAGAGGTACATTTTTGTTCAAATATGTAGAATAGACAATTTTTGTGATTTTATCCAAGATTTACATATGGCCACCTACTCAGTTTATAGCAGCTTGTCCTGCTCAGTCAAGCTGAAGTGCTATTACTACCGTCTGTCATAGAGTTATTTGGAGCAGCAGGCGTTCGGGGAAAAACAACCAAACATTCTGTTAATCAGCAAGGTGTGGCAGACATTTATTGTTTATTTGTTCTGACGTCCCTGTGGAGTTCAGTCTGTGCTGAACGACTGGATGAGCACATTTCAGCCTCAAGTCGACCATACAATGTGGGTTTGCCAGAGTTACTGCTGAACTCCTACTTTTGACAAGACAGCCAATTCCAATCCACTAATACTTTTTAATCAAATATTTTACATATTAACAATGATAACACTGCTGAAAAATACTGTCTGGCCAGCTACATGCAGCTAAAACACATTGGTCATGCTGGTAGACCATCTTTGGCAGTCTTTTGGCAATAAGTTTTCCAGAGTTTTTATTACTTAACCAATTCATCAATAAATGTTTTCTAATTGTCTTACTGTTGTGTTATTTTCTTAACAATAACATTGTATTGTTAGTGTTAATAGAGGTAATTCAGTTTCCGTTTACCAGCACTTACCGGTCTACCCTCCAGGCCTGTGTTTTGGTAGCTGGTAACTGGTCAGAGTTGTCTGGATTTTCCAGCAGGGAAGAAGGCACTTTTATCTGTTCTACTGATGAATTGTGTGTAATAGTCAGGTCAACACCAGATTCAGCAAGAAACTCCAGAACAAACCATGGCATATAAACATGGCCACCATAATAATCAAGTAACATTCAGACTTGACTTTTGTGCTTTGGTTTTGAAATTGTTTTGTGATTTTCGATTTTGCCCTGATATTGATATTTGCTAATAAATCTTCCTATGCCTCCAACTTATGACAGTAATGTGTTAGCTAGCTATGACTTTACTAATGTATTTGATAAATCAGTCGCCACATTAACATAATAGTAGTAACTGTGTCATATTTATGTCTACATTTGAGTGATTTTGAACTAGTTGACATTTCTCAAGATAAATAAGATTATTGCATGTTTAGCATTAACTAGTTTTTGGTGCTTTTATCTCAAGAATATTTAAGAGTGTATGTAAATTCCATTATTGTTTTTAGCTATCTAGCTCGCTAAAATTATATAGATATATTCTGTATATCTTGCATTTACCTCAAGTGGATGTCATGTATCAAGTCAACCAATTAGACCAAATGATTTTTGCATCTTAAAGAAACAGCAACCTTCTTAACTATTACTTTAATAGTTGTTAGTGAAGTCCATTTATCTCTTGTGTATGAGAAAGTTTACTTGAACATAAAAGGAAGACATTTTAAGCAAGTCAAACAGGTTGTAGAACAACTGCCAGGTGCAGAATAGATGGAGTTCATTACCAGGTATCTTTATGAATAAGAACACTGTTCAGTGTTATGAATGTGCTTCTATAGCTTTTATAAAAGTGTTATAGAACTCTTGAAATCAAGAATTATATCTTATAAAGGTCTTGACAGTGATACTAATTACCTGTTTACCGTACACTAATATGTTTGCTTGATATTTATTCAGAGTTATTGCTTTATGCATTTTTTGGCTTATTCGCTATGTCACTTATGAATTCCCTATTTGCATGTTTAAATGTCACCCTGAAACCCCAGACCAAAACGAATATTTAGCCATGTATCAATATCACAGTGCTGTCATACTACCTCTAAAGGTGGGAAAAATGCAACAGTTGTGACTTTTACTGTCTAAATGTTAGATTTTGCTTCTGAAAGCAATGTTCATCTTAACATTTTGTCACTCTGAAGCTGCGTAGAAAGTAGTGATTATATAAATTATATTTTATACCTCACTCAGCCTGCAGCACTCGTCCATGTATTCATCCAGACTGTCACTCGTTATGCTTTTCCTTAATGGCTGATGTTGCAAATCCACTTCCATGTTCACTTCATATGCGTCAATAGCATGGATCGTTGGTCCTGTGTCCTCATCAGCATCACCATCTGTTACTGTATCTACTGACGCTGTACATACTGAGCCATCCTCACAGCTTTCTGAGGCTTTCACCAAGGTTCCATTCTCTAACCTTTCTGAATCTCTTACAACCTCCAGTTGAACGTTATCCACCTCATCCTCTGGTCTGTCTTGTAACACTGTGATATTAGTTTCTTGGGCATATGTACATGATGTTGAGTCAGTCTGTAAGAAATCTGTACTCTTTTCCAGTGAGAGCAGATGACTGCTGGCTCGTATGTGTGGGTTGGGATTGCTAGAGTCACATGAAGACTCTCTACTGTGAACAACAAAGCTCTGCTCTGAACCCATTGGAGTAGATGGTGAGTTCGCACCACTAGGCATCTCTACACCAGAGTCCTCTGATTCAAATTTGTACAAACCTGACAAATGGGTACTGGAAAAAATTGCAGATAAATAGTGTTTCTTTGACTCCACCATGTTTGGTTCAGGTGCTGCACTGTTGACAGAGCTTGCTTCTTCAGCCTGGAGTGGTGTAGGAAAATCCTGCTCAGGCATGGACACATTTGACACATTTGAGTCCTCAGTATTTAAGAGTTTCTCTTGGAAGTTTTTGAAGAACTTCATCTTTGTCAGCACAACCTCACTTTCTAAAGCCATATCCCCTTTACCTGTAAACGAACAAAAAAAATATTTTTAATCACTTCACTCAATATATTATTCTATGTACTAATTTTAAAAAAAACCCAGAGGGACATGTTTCAGTTTTGTGTAGGAAGGAAGGAAGGAAGGAAGGAAGGAAGGAAGGAAGGAAGGAAGGAAGAGAGGAAATTTTGTGACCTCCCAGATCTGAGTAAATTATTAAACAAACTGTATAAACTTCTAAATCAAATATCCACAACATTGGAATGGGATTGTATTTGTATTGTATTAATGTGAATACAAGGGTTTGTTTTTTCAAGATAAGTAGGCACTGATTGACAAGAAAAGAATAGCTATTTGAGAAATGCTTTTTTTTCTTCTTTTGGAAGACTTCTGATATGACAGTGTAGACTCATGCTCAGCATTCAAATTATGTATGAGAGCATGTATTCAAAAATCTGTTCACAGTGCTGACAGCTTATCTATTATACTATAAAGCATTCTTTAGCATCAGAGATTAAAAAAAAAAAAAAAGGCTCAGGATGCAGTGAGCCCATAGTTCTGTCTGTCTCCTGCACTGAACTGTCCAGCTTTGATCTTGTGGCTTGGTTAATGACATTACAGGGTTCAGTCATATGTGACTTCTCGTATTTCTAACCTTGAGCAATCTGATACTTTTCAGGTGTCTGTCAAGTATTCCTTTTCTGTCAGAATTTTAAAGACCTGTTACCTTGGTTCTAGGGTGTGCTAAATAATAAGCTCCCTTCCCCGAACAACTAAGCATTTTAACAGCAGACTCAGAAATGATCTATTTGGAAACTGTAATTAGACCGATGCCTCTGATCCTTTAAGAAATGGTTGTAGGTTTGACCCTGTCAAAAGACTACACATTTTTTTTCAGTTGTTTCTTTATTTGTCATCAGATTTAAATGATGTATTGAACACTTAAACGTATTTAGAGTAATATAAGGTACGTTCAGTACATAAGGAGTCAGGATCACACTTTTAATGTTTTAGTAAAAAAATCAGTCCCTGAGAAAAGAATGTGTTTTTTCATTCAAGTGGGCAGTTGTTTTCAGATTGGATAGTGTCTCTGCACAAACATTGATACCATTTCAATCATTCGAGGTCATAAAAACTTTGCTCCTGGTCCGGGTTTTTTCCCCAATCCAAAACAATGGCTGTGTTTTGCCAGCTTTTTCTCATGAACTCCTGGCAGGAACCCTCAGGCTATGATTACAAGCACCACAACATAAACCTGGATGGTATGTGTTTATGCCAGTGTGTGTGTTTTTGCAATATTATATTAATCTAAAGCAGTTAATCAACATTGTTTTGTTTTTTTTACCCATTATACATTAATTAGTCATAGGAGGCATTGGTGGCTCAGTGGTAGGTTTCTCGCCTATCATGCGAAAGGCCCGGGTTCGATTCCAGCCAATGCCTCAACCCCAGCCACTGGATGCAGTGCCGGTCCCAAGCCCGGAAAAAATGGGAGGGTTGCGTCAGGAAGGGCATCCGGCGTAAAACCTGTGCCAAGTTGTTGTGCGGACCAGTCGGTCCGCTGTGGCGACCCCGAACAGGGAGCAGCCGAAAGCAACTTATACATTAATTAGTCATAGACTTTATAGCACGGCTCTCTCTCTCAAGTGGTATTCTCAAGAAATTTGAAAAACTCTAGATATTGATATTGATATGTCTGGTGTATCAGTGAATACATGGAGGTTGTTATCTCTCCCAGTACAAAGTGTGCAGTTGATGATCTCACTATTATCTCACAAATAGTCAAGCATGCCTTGGATTCTTGGATTCAATGGGATTCTTGGTGTCAAAGACCCAGAACAAAACAGGCTAATTCAATTTAAATGGTCAGTCAGAAAGGTTTGCCTATCCAGATCCTCATGGGCAGTGTATGCCAGCAAGAATTACAGAATTGCTGATCACGGAGCATTTTTTTTACCACTCTGTAGGAGAAAGCAATCTGCATCTCAATCCCCCTTGGTTTTCAATTAACATCCCCAAGACCTGGCTGCTGGTATAGAGAGATCAAACAGGCCCTCATCCAGTCCCTGGCAGGCAGGAATGTGACTAATGCTGAGGTCCTACGTGCACCAGAGTATGAATGCATTAAAAATAAAAACAAGCAAAAAAAGCATGTTAATACCATTGTTGGAAGAAAATGTGGCCAACATTTTTCTAGTCTCTTATCGCCCAGGAGGTTTTACCAAATGAATTATTTCAAAAGCACCTGAATCCATGAACTCCATGGAAACTGTGCTTCCACCCTCTACACATCAAAATATTTTGCTTTTGACATACAGCTTTGGCCTTGTTTTCTGGCCCAGCTTTTTTTTCCAATTGTAAAGCAATTATTTTAGTCCCACCTGGAGCAGTTGTTTGGCTTTAGGAGACCTGATTTTCCCCTCCGGACTACTGGAAAATACCTCACATTTTTAGGCTGATAAAAAAAAGTCAGTGCTCACTAAAGAGTTATGGAGTTATAAAGACTTTTGCTTTGATTTTGCAACTTCAGCAATGACTAGAAATGTAGGGCCACTGATATAAAACAGAAGGAGACTAGATATCTTTAAGCAATGTTTAATAGCTTTATCTTGTGGACCTTTTGAGAGACATCACAATCCAGGACATATGTTGTCAATTGTTAACATTGGCGCCACACATTCTTTTGACCAAAAATTCAGGAATTAAAAACTGGAGGAATTCTTTATCTGAGGTGATATTATGGACATACTATATTTATCCTGTCTGTTCTGACTCGCCTATATTTTGTGTTTTTGAGCGCTTCTGTAATTACAGCTTCTTAGTTGTAGAGGCATGAAATTAGAGAGTGATGATGAGTACCTGAAAAGTCTTACACTCTGACTAATCCTCTTTCAACAATGTACTAAACTTTCTGTCTGACTCTACAGAATTACCTTTTCTTTTGTTGTTGTATTGAAACAGGTGTTACATCCAGAAACAAACAACGTGAAGCTCTTTGTTACCGAGTTGAAGCCCTAAGCACGTATTTCATCACACATTTTTTGGGCATAAGTCTCTAACTTATTTTAATGATGTCATATCAGGGACTCAGTGCCTTGGCTTATTTAATGTCAGGTAAGACAGTATGTTGATCCCAGAAAAAAGGTTGTTGAATAGAGTTTGTTTTTTCAACCAGTAAAAAGTACTATGGTCTGCTGATTTAGGACCCTTTAGTGTTGAGTGCTCCAGTGATGAGTGTGATAAAAGCATAGATATCTAGTCTTAAGTGAAAGACTGTGCCCAAGTCAGATTTACCTAGTCTGTCTGTGAGGTGACTACTGACAAGAGACAGCTCTGAACAGAGGTCTATCATACTTAAAGTGTCTCTGTTTAGGTATAAGAAAAATGTCATATGAAGGTAAAATACAAACCAAACTTTTAAGACCTGCACCAACTGCAGTTCTATTTTACATCTTGAATGCATCTAGGTGTGTTATAGCAGGCTTATTGGCCAAACCTGATGTTTTCACATAAGTAGAGATTTCTCTAAGCCTTAGGCTGCCCCTATGGCTCAGACACTGAACCCCTGTGTGGAGAGGTCAGAGGCAGGCCAAGACAGGTCTGCTATTTTTATGGTTAAAAGAGCTTAAGAGAATGTCAGAAGCTGGCTAGCACTATGGGTGGTCAGACTTAATGACCACAAGGTGAAATTTCTGTAATTCAGCATGTCTAATACATCAAACAAGTTGTCTTCTGACTGCATTAGGCTTTTTATTTTTATATACAATTTAAATTTCACAATTTCACATTGTGTTTAATAATGATTAATAAGTATGATTAAATTATTCAACAGTGAAACGTTTTATAAGTAAGTGACAAATTAAGATTAGATAAGAACTACTCCTACTATAATTCCACCAACAATGTACTTATTGATGAGCCACAGAATCAAACTGTTACCTTTAAAAATACTGTTTATTCAGTCAGTTTGAATGAAAATTGCTGCTTCAGAATAAAAGTCATTCTCAGCTCCAGACGTTCTAAGTAGTTGATAAACGGTTTGACTGAATTGCTGCTTTTCCTTGGCCTTGTGTAACTTCACCTTAGATGACAAAGACCAGATGTCACGTTTCATGAGGTGCAAAATGCAGCTGCACACCTTCCCACCTCCCCCACCCTCTTTCTATAAGCTCAGCACTTCTTGGCTGTCTGTCTCTCAGTGCGATAATGGAGTATTTCCCCTCCACTCTCTGGCTAGAATGGGAATCCTGAGAAGCCCTTTCCAGAAACATTATCAATGTGAGCTGGAAAGGCCCAGTATTTTATTATCTGACGTTGTTAGGATAAGAAAAGAATGTGCAGGAGCAGTAACTCCAGTATAGATTTCCTCAGATGCACATACACCCCCAGATGTATCCTCAGCACAACTTAAATCTCTCACTACCCAGAAATACTGTCTTTATGGATCAGTCCTAACAAGATTTAGAAACCATTAAAGTGTATTCTGTACTCTGATTCACAGTCAAACACATTGAAAATGCCTTAAAATAATTTTGTCTGCTGTCAACACCTGGCTTAGTGAGTCACTCATATCTATAACCCCAGTTTGATATTGATATTCAGATATTTACTGAAAGAAAAATAAAGGTCATGGCAGTGTCTGTCATCTCACAAACAAATTCTCATGTGATGTTACTTTTGTAATCCTGGTTTATCTAAAATGCTATTAATGTATTTGTGATAGCAATGTAATAGCCTGTTAGTGCACACTAAATTTATAGCACGAATACAATGCCCATTTATCAATTATTCTTCAATCATTATTCAAAAAATAAAAAACACCTAGTGTCATTTGCAAATGTCCTCTTGCAAAAAAATCTTGATTTTTCTTGATGAGGAGAAATATGCAAACATCTCAGAAAACATAATAACACAACAGACACTTAGGTTTAACAATAAGCTTTTCAATCGTTTGCTTTCAGCTTGGTGTTTGTAATGTTTTAAAATACGTGGAATATAAAATGGCATCCAGCTATTCAGCATTTTCCAAATCCAAGAAAAATAAAAGCATTTCATGAACTCTAAATTAACCTACAAGCATTCTACTTTTATTGGTCTTTAACTTAATTTAAATTATAGTGGTGAGCACTCCATTTTATGCCACACACAAACGTGTTCATTAGATTTACATTTACAGATGGCAAAAAAAAGAAAGTCTGTTAAATTAGATCTTGCTAATTAAAGCCAACTGATTACATTATGTAAAACGTTACATTCCAGTATGCCATGTTTTACTGGTTACTACAAAGTCACAAAAAACAGACTATAAGAAATTAGGGATAAATGATGACTTCTTTTCGTTTTTTAAGTTTGAAATTCCATTGTTTAGACACAAAATGAGAATAATTATTTTCACATAGGTGCCTGAAGCAATTCTTGAAATTCTTAATACATTAATATATAGATTCCTAATCTATTGAAACTTCATAATGATGATTTGAAAATCATCATTAGTTATAATCAGTATATAAAAAATAAAGTTCTGAATGTATGGCAAATGGTTGCGTTTAAATTGGGACCACAGCTGCAGTTTGCTTGCAAAAAAAATTAAAAATAATTCTGACTCATCAGCTGTAAAAAAATTTCCACCTGCATCCAGTAATCCATCTGTTGTTCTTATCTGACAATTACAGGTAACATGATCTCACATAAATAGGATGGCAAAGCAGGTAGTCAGAGTCTTACCTTTCCTCCAAGGTGTAAGGATGGTAAATGACTTGTGCCAGCTAAATGCCATGCCTGGTTTTCTTCTTTTCAAACTCATCATGAAAGTCCAATACAGCTGTTCCAGCAGTCTTCACTGATGGGAGTAAGGAAAACCTCCTTTCTGAAGTATTTAGATGTTCATCATATTGTGAATATACCAGTGATGATGTTCCATTTCCTTGAATTGAAATGTTCAGCAAAATTAAGGGTTAAACAGCCCACCAATATCCATTGCAGTGTGAAAGGCTTTTTTTGGACATGTTGCCAAAATACCTATCCGGATGCAAGTGTGCAAAGGCCTCTGTGTTCTTGCCTTTATGAGAGTGTGTGATATTGTGAGAAGAGTCTCTTCTGTAGTCAGTGAGGAGAATGTGAACGCCGGCCTCCAGCAGCACGACCACTCAGCAGCTGGGAGGAGGGGTGCCTGTGCACCAAGGGGAGGGAGAAGTAACGTGTAGGACAACTTAGAAGGGAGGTAGGGAGGAGTACTTTGAAATGTAGCAGTGGATAGGACATCTTTAGTTTCTTTTTAGTGAAAATGAGAAAATGAGAAAATTCTATTCACTGATATACTAACCAGGATATACTGAGAAGGTATAACTCTGATAAGATTCACTGATATGAGAGAACAACATCTTTTCTATTGCGTTAGTGTCTCTTGTAGTTACGTTTGATTGGATTCCCTTGCTGATCTGCAGACAGCACCGTTAGACCGGCAATCACTTGGCAAGCCTATTCCTGTCTATTTCTGTCACTAGATATTTGTTCACAAAGTCTTCTATTATGCTTTTAAAGAAAGCAAACCGTCTTTCAGCATGAAGATTTTTTTAGTTATTCTCAATCAAATGTGCAGAATCTGTGTGAACAAACAACCATATGATGAACATTAACAGTCCTTTGTCTTGTCCTTTTCCCGGGAAACGATTAACTAACAGTCCCTATAATAGTTTCTTTGTGGAATAAAAAAAACAAAAAAACTAAAAAGAATTGGAATTCAGCCACACCTACAAGGGTCAACTGAGCTGTAATGCCATACTTTCTGAATCTCCCCCTCACTTATAAGTGGGAAGAATAGTAAGTTTTCTGTTGGGACAGAGTCTTTCAGTTTTCAGTCAGGCACACTTCTACAGGAAATACATGTGGTTAGAAGTTAATGTTTTAAAATTTGTATACATGTAGTTTAGATTAGTCAATTTTCTCTAAGGTCAGATGAATTTTGTTGTTTATTGTGGCAGTAAGTGACATCTGAAGCCCTATTGGCACTCACTGTTGTTTTGGTAAGCAACAGGTGAGGACATTAGTGGAGGTGACTGACAGAGAAAAGAAACTCTGAATGCCCAGAGGCAGACTATTCTACTATCTGTGAGAAAACACTGTTAGAAACAAATTTGAGAAAGCTAAAGCTTCACATAAAGAATCCATTTAAACTGAACTAGAAAAAATGTTCACCTTTATGGAAAATACACACACATTTCAAATGTGATTATTATTCACCACATTATTCACTAAACACATGTAGCAATCATATCAAAAAGATGTGAAGTGATTCATTTAAAAATAAATGAATCATGTTTAAAAAAAACACGCCATAGATGTGAAAATTAATCATTACATTATTTGTGAAAAATTATGAATAATGTGTATTTTCACATGTGAAAAATGTAAGGAATAACATGTGACATGTCAAAAAGCACACATTGTTATTCATATGTGAAGCTCATGTGAAGGGCATGTCACTGCTCAGTGCAATTTTAATTGAGATGCAAATGCTGATGATAACATCTTGGGAAATCACAACCAACTTTTGTTAAAGTTATTAGCAGCTACAGGCACATGCAGTTTGACCAGTTTGACCTGTTTGTTTTTGAGAATCCCACAAAGTGTATAATGTGGAAATACAATATTGTCCAAATCTCAAAGGAATCTTACGGAATGATTTTTTGCAGAGCCTTGTTGGTCTTGGAATCTAAGTATCTCCTCAGGTTTGACAATGAACATTTCAGTAAGTTATATAACTCTCTAAATGAAACATGCAGCAGGACATCTTGAACTACTTTGGTTCTTTGAGTGCTTTTTTTTTGACAAAAGGATGCCTAGAATAAGAGCATGATAATGAAGATGACAAACAGAGACAATGATCAGAAAAGGTCAAGACAAGGATTTTTACAATGTCAAGCTCACCTATGAGAACTATAGTCACACGATTCTGTTCCTCTTCAAGGTACGAATATCAATAAGCAAAAGATTCCTTAAAACTCAGGTGTAGTTATATTAATTCAGAAAGGAAAAGGAAGGAGAGATCATAAAACAGTTAGGGAAAGAGATTTCTCTTGAGTTTTTTTTATCAATATTTTTGAAACCTCAACCACCAATTAGGAATAGTTTTCATTCCCTTTAGAAGTGCAATTATTTCTGTCATTATGGAATCCATTATGTAAATCAGTTATGTAAATGAATCATTCACATCACATTAAATGTACTGTATTATTGAACAATCAAGAAAGATGATTCTGCAAGCAGTATTTCTGGCTTATTTCTGCTCAACAGCAAAATGCCAAATGCAATTTTTTACACATTCCTTATAGTAAATTAGCTAAATGAGTAGCATTGACACACACTTGATTGTGGTGCCTACATTTATAGGATTTAACTTGAAACAATTAATAATTAGCTTGATTTAAAACCCGTTATGACCACAAAAACATAACACATTTGTGGACCAGCCCCTTGTGTATATCTCATTGCTTAATAGCAATGTCACCCTGATTTTGTCTGAGCTATCAACTGCAGTTGGTTACATATACTTTAGACCAGATTTCTGTTGTATCAGACACCCACCATATGCCCTGAAACTGCCCAACCAACATCTTCTGCCCCAGACAAACACACACACATTCTGTGATGGAAAAATACAATATGTTGTGATTACCTATCTAGTAAGGAACAGCTCCAAACCAGACTCCTTCTGATTGAAACACCAGTATTGCCAGAGGGCGAATGACTGGCCTCCGTCTGTTGAGGTCATTCCATCTCTGGAATGATTGCAGTTCTAGCAAGCCTAGGGGAATGTGGCTGCTGTCATCAGTCCAAGCATTCTCTACAGAAGCTGATACTGCAAACATCCTCAATGGCAAGCATGATTTGCCACATGCTGGGGTGGCGTTCATAGTGTTCAGTAATTTATTTATTTTTTTTTGTTGGTGTTTTGGAGTTCAGGTGCCACAATATGAGAGAGGATGAAGGCTGACTTTCAAATGGGTTGCATTTCACTGACAAGAGCTAGTTGTCCAGTATCCTGATACCAATGGCTATCTAAAGAGATAAGGCCAAATATATAATTTGAATGCAGGACCATGGAATGAATGTATAACCATATGATGCTTACATGATCTTAGTACTTATAAAAAATGTATAATAATATTAAAACTGACTCAGAATGAACTTGTACTGTATGTTCATTACCTTCAATATTATGTTAATAATTTATAGTATTGAATATGTACAATATCTCACTACGTCACTTTATGACTGCACACATTTCTTTATACGTATGCCCGAGCAGGAGTGTACAACTGTAGTGTAAGAATTTCATTGTATTTAGATGCTTAAAGCCCTCTATACACATGACAATAAAGTTCCCTCATGACAATAAACTTCCCTCTGACTGAAATAGAAAATTGGACAGGAAACTGTCCTTCTATGCAATAAGACAATAAGAATGAATATGGTTCCATTTTGTATTTTTTACTTCTAGACCAATGACGATACAACCCATGCACTTCAGCTATGCGCCTGAGGCCACTTTCTAGAGCCCTTCCTATTAGATATTATGTATTTATAAAAAAAATTATCAAGGTTGTGCCCCTCCCCACTTGCTCCCATGCTGAGGTTACTGCAAGGCAAGCAAGCATACTATAAAAATTAGTAGGCAGGACAAAGGTGTGACGATGGTCTGTCTGGCTGCACTGACTTTATGATAAAAGCATTCAACTCCCTAAAGTATACTAGAGGTAAATGTCTAAAATATAAACAGCAGAAACAAAGGAACAAATAATACAGTATGAGGGGGATATCCACAGGACACCTGTAGCTCCAACAACAGTCACAAGCTGCTTAGTCATACATCAGTATGTGACTTTGTTGGAGTATGCATGCACACACGCACAAGGGGTTATTCTCTGCTGGCTAGGAGGGGTGAGTTAGAATAGCAATTACAGAGAAAGAGACATTGCCAGATATTAGACTTGCTTCCACATGTATAATGTACAAGCAAGCAGTCTATGATTATATGTTGAAGAGGAAGCGTAGATTTTTTGTTGTTGTTTAAAAAAAAAAGGAAGACAAAAATGTAATGAATTGCCAAATAATTGTTGAATGAAAATCCACATTCACTGAAATCTGTACAACAAATTTTGAATGTAAATAAGCTGATTAGTCGATTTGCCTCATAGTATATTAAATATATGAATTCTTCTGCTGATCAACCATTAAAATCCTGTATGTCAGACCTGATACCATGCATATCTTACTCAGGGAGGTGCAATTTTATTGTATTGAATGTCAGTATTTTTTGGGGGGACGATGGTACGATCAAATAAATATAATTACACTGTAATTACAATTCAGATGTTCCTTGAATAGTTCAGAGCTCTGGTTATTATGGGAGCACATGATAGCTCACACGTTTGAACTCACACACATCACAGCTGTAGTGAGACTTTGGCTTCCTGTCACCCTCCCAACACTATTTCCATAAAAACGCATCCACTTCTCATTTCCTCACACTCTGGAAAATATAACAGAGATCAAATAAAATAACAAACATCAAATAAGAAATGACTCATGCCAGTACCAATTATATGTTCCTCTACACATGTTATAAAAGGTTTTACTTTGGGAATTTGTTTTTGAGCTTTCCACCATATTTAAAAGTTTTGTTATTTGTTTGTGGGTGTATACGCATGTGTTTCGACTGGTAAAATTTGTCTAATCTCCTTAGAACCATTTTCAGTCAATTATGAGCTGAACATAAAAGGGAAAAGGATGCTGACTAAACTAGGAACAATCAAATTAAGGGCAATTAGAACTTCTTCCTGCAAGAAATATCTCCTTGCAAATCTCACATGATTGTAGTTGTTGTTCTTTGTGTTTGCACGAATCTTACAGGAACTTGGTCAGGCTTGGGTGGGGTATTGGGGCTTCCATGATATCATCCTCACTGTTGGCAAAAAAAAAGCACTGGGTGTTCCTAAACCTTTTATTTGCTGTTCATCAAAACTCATAAAATATTTTTGTGCTCATTTGCTGAATATCATTTAGATATTACATGCATATGCCATTTTTATTTACAACCCTACCAATTATAGATTATATACACACACAATACTCTAGCACATTCCAAAATGCACATAAATTAAATGAGAAAAAACACTGTGAGGAGGCTTGTATACAAAGATTGTGGTCTCCTTTACGCTGAAATAACAGACAGAGAGCTGCAATGGAGGAAATGGGCTAATGGGTCGTTTCCATATGTTTACAATCAAGCAGAAATAACTGATAAACTTCCAGATAAACTGCACACACACTGAACAGAGGGTGGCTCTACAAATACAATACTTGATTAACTTAATTCATTAGAGATCAGTAACCATACATTGTCCACCCACTACAACTATTAAAATGATTAATTATTGTATTGTTTTTTTTTTTTTTAAATCACCACACCAGGACAATTTGAACAGAGCCTTGAGTTGAGAGGGCCTGTAGTAGTAGAAGTATATAGACCTGCTGAACAGAAATGTGACACAGCTCACACACAAGCCCAGGCAGAGGATACTTTGCTTCAAGGAAGCAAGCAAGGAGTCAGGAATAAAGAATTTCACAGGCAAATGTGTCTCACTACTGTTGGCCTTTCACCACTCTGCTATGCCAGCACTGCAGCCTTCAAAATAAATGCAAGAATGCTGATTTAGAATCTTGTGTGTTGAGGAATGCAGTATTCATTCATTAAATAGCTGAATACAATTCTTGAGAATAGGAAAATTATGTACATTGTTAGAGGCAAATGAATGCCTATATGAATGAGCTTGGTAGCAAATATTGCAAAACTCAGCTTACATTACACATGCCACACACGGTGCTAAGGTGTTTACCAGGAAACATCAAAGTATGATCTGTGTATGGGTAAAAGTTTATGGTAAATCCCATATGTGCTTTTTGAATATCCTCTTCCAAATTTAACCCCCACTTTTCTGTTACCATAACCTTCACTCTTCTTGGAAGGCTTCCCACTGAATTTTGGAACATGTCAGGGTTTGTCCATTCAGTTACAAAATATTAGTGAAGCCAAGCACTGATGTCTAGAAGCCAAGAACTGACCAGTTCAACCCGGAGGTGTTCAAAGTGTAGAGGTCAGGGCTCTGTACAGACCACTTGAGTACTTCTACTTCAGCTTTGCAACCCATGTCTTCAAGGACCTCACTTTGGGGTACAGGGGCATTGTTATGCTGTAGCAGATTTGGGCCTCTTAGTTCCAGTGAAGGGAAATTGTAATGCTACAGCATACAAAGGCATCCTATACAATGCTGCCACTTTGTGTCAATATTGTGGGGAAGATCCACACATTATTGGTCATTTTATGTATATGTATTCAGGACGACACTTCAGAATTCCTCTATTAAACCTATGCTTCATTTTTGGAGATGTCTCGCTTTCTGCTGACCTCTTGTGGTTTAATATTGTGGATAGCAAATAGATAGCAATCAAAACAATAGTCAATATTTAATGTCAAGCAATTATATCAATAGTCAATATTTAATGTCACTGAATTTCTTCAGGTAATTTGCTGCAAGTGGGTCTGCCATTTCGAGGGGAACAAGTTGAAACCCAAAATGTGTTTAAATGTTAACTGTAAGTACTAGAATTGTTTTAAATTGTACTCTGTATTCATTTGTCTTTTGTAGTTTCAGCAATTCCAAACATTTCTACTATCAGGGTGGTTATTGGAAACAAATAACGTAACTATTTTTTTCAAGTATTTTATTGTTCGTACTCAAACTGACATTGCCCCAGAATGCGTTTAAAAAGAAAATAGCAAATGTCAGCACCTAATGGTCAGCAGGAGTCACTGCAGCTCAATGTCGCGTTATCTTCCTTGCTTTTGATGCATAGAGAATGTTAGTAATTAGAAGAAGTTGCTTTCGGGGTCACCACAGCGGAACAACCGCTGGCATATCCGCACAACAACTTGGCAAATGTTTTACGCCGGATGCCCTTCCTGAAGCAACCCTCCCATTTTTCCAGGCTTGGGACCGGCACTGCATCCAGTGGCTGGGGTTGAGGCATTGGCTGGGAATCGAACCCGGGCCATCCGCATGATAGGCGAGAAGCCTACCACTGAGCCACCAATGCCCCTAGAGACTGTTAGTAATTAACAGGTTTAAAGCAGACCACCACCACCACCCTATTTGTCAAAGCAAAGCAAAAAAAAAACATGTATAACCTCTAACAACAAGTATTTGTTAACACAGGCACTGTCTGCATTACTTACAGAGGTCCAAGGGCCCCATGAATACAGTATGTACATTAGATATACAGTTGTGCTCAAATGTTTGCATACCTGGGAGAATTTGCAAGATGTGTACCATTTTTTAAAGAAAACATGAGTGAGAAGGCAAAACAAATTTATTTGATTTCTTATAGGACTCAAGTTCATATGTAAGGCATACCAGAATGGCACAATCATCAAACAAAACATGACAATAAAGAAAATGAGGAAATAATCCCTGTTCAAAAATTTGCATACCTTTAGTTTTTAATATCGTGTATTGCCCCCCTTAGCATCAATGATGGCATGCAGTCTTTTGTAATAATTCTGCATGAGGCCCTTAATTCTCTCAGATGGTATAGCTGCCCATTCTTCTTGGCAAAATGCCTCCTGTTCCTGTATATTTTTTGGTTGTCTTGAGCAAACTGCATGTTTGAGATCTCCCCAAAGTGGCCCAGTGATATTGAGGTTAAGAGACTGTGATGGCCACTCCAGAACCTTCACCTTGTGCTTTGGATCATTGTCATGTTGGAACATCCAAGAGCTTCCCATGCACAGTTTTCATGCTGTAGAATGCAAATTATCTGCCAGTATTTTCTGATAACATGCTGCATTCACCTTGCCATGAATTTTGACTAACTTCCCTGTGCCACTGGAGCTCACAGAGCACATAAGATGACACAAAACATAAGAGATCCAACACCATGCTTTATAGTGGGGATGTGTACTTTTCACCGTAGGCCTTGTTGACTCTTCTCCAAACATAGCATTTATGCTTGTGACTAAAGTTCAATTTTGGTTTCATCACTCTATATGACTCTGCCCCAGAAGCTTGTCTAGGTGATGTCTGGCGTACTGAAAGCAGGCCTTTTTGTGGCATGGGCGCAGTAACGGCTTTCTCTTGGAAACTAGACCATGCAGGTCATTTGTGTTCAAGCACCTCCTTATTGTGCTCCTTGAAACATCACTACCACTTTTTTCCAGAGCAGCCTTTGGGTATTTCTCTCAAAGTTGTTTGTGGGCTTTTCTTTCCATCCCAAACAATTCTTTTGTCAGTAATGGGTGTAATCTTTCTTGAGCTACAGTTTGAACAGTACTGACTGGCATTTTCAAGTGTTGAGATCTTTGTATAACCTTTTCCTGCTTTATAAAGTTCAACTACCTTATTATGCAGGTCCATTGGCAGTTCTTTTTTCCAATGGTGCTGTATCCAGCCAAGTCGGTGCATCACCTCATGAGCTGAGAAACTCACTGTCTATTTATGCACAGACACTAATTACAATTACAATAAGTCACAGGTGTGAAAACTTCCCTTTAATAGCCATTTAAACCTCTGTGCATCAACCTGTGTGTTTATAATGTGGCCAAACATTCAAGGATATGTCAACTTTTGATCAGGGTTGTTTGGGTGATTTCAGTTATTATTAGGTTTTAAAAAGGAGGTAAACAACTATGTGATAATTAATGACTTCACATGACCACTATCCTTAAATAAGAAAATAAATCTTTTGCATTATCAGTCATAGTTTCCAAATAAATGGCAATGTTTATCAATTTCTTTCAGGGTATGCAAACTTTTGAGCACAACTGTATATGTTGGAGTTAATTAATTTATAACACTTATTTATAACACTGGTTTGTGTTTGATTCATTTAAACCTGGTTTGGAAGGCTTGCTATCTGTCTGATAGGAATGAGCAGATTGATACTGAAGTATCCATACTTTCAATCCTGAAGGTTTTCCTTTTAAATTTACACTGCCATTAGAATAGTGTTGTGTTTAATTACTTAGTTTATTGTAAATATCAATTAAACCATTAACCATTATGGGACGTAATATGTTTTGTTACGTACTGTAAGTCCTGTAATGAACAAGAACACAAAGTAAGACTTAACCACTATAATATCCAGGATTTGCAAATTTTCACTTTTGTCATGCAAGGTTAACTTTATGCGAAGATTTGGCCAAACATGTTGAATGACGTCATCACAACGCGCGTTCAGCTAAATCCCTCTTAGATTCACGTGCGTCGAACATGGGCACAGCTATCACAGAAAGTAGTTTAACAGAATACAATTTTTCGCAACAATACACAAAAGGTTGCAGTATAAATAAATAAATAAATACATAAGTAAAAAGTCACACATAAATCAAGCTTTTTTGCCGCAACAATTACAAAAAAAACTCCTTGAAAGCTTGGAGTGACTGATTACTGTAACTGATTACTTGCTGGAGCGATGAATAAATAAACAAATAAATAGATAAAGTCTGTCGTACCGCCCATACTTTACACTCTGTACCCTCGCCAAACTCTTTCGCGGGAAATGTCAAGTAAGCAAGTCGCACACGTTAAAGAAAGGGGGATGCTGTAAAAGGCAGGATATTTAATACAATCATTTTCAGAGTACGCGTGCGCTCTTTATATTACAAAATAGTAAAATGAAATATGATTTACATTTCAAAGCATGTCATTGTAATAGGTGTTTATGGAAAGAGCAATTTGTACCATAAAACGTGCATCAGATCCACCCCACCTGAATGTGACATTGGTTGCGTCCACATTGGCGCGAAACTGCCCGGTCCCTAGTGATTCGGGTTACACAGCTGCACGCTGTCTAACTGTTCGGGTCAGTTTATGTGCTGTCTGGGTTAGCTAGCTAACTTGGTCTTTATCTTTTACAACCAAATTTTAGTTGACACGAGCAGAGCTTATTTCCTTTGGACACAGCACCTGAAATGAGTGTGTAAGTATCACTGAGCTAGCTTAAAGCTATTACATACCTCATTCATTACAACACCTTACTTTTTCTCAGGCAATATTCGACGTTTAACATTTACAGAATGTGGGTTAACAAAAAAAAAAGTCTAAAGGTTGTTTATTTGCTATTAGGAACGTTAAAGAAGAGGCACGTAGTGTGTCTCCCCTTTGTCCCAAACACAATGAATGTGAAGAGCCAGAAGGAGCTGCACTGGAGGTTCCTACTGCAGGTATGGGATTGGGCTTTAGTTTGCTTAGCTCTTGAGGGAGACTTATTACTTTTGCATTGATATCAGCACGTTAAATGTGTAGAGCAGGGCTCTGTTTCAACGCGTTTAGATTTGAGTTAATGCATGCATGCACTTGCAGTACAAGGTCAACTTGAGGAGGTGGTCATAACCAAGGAAATGGCAGAGATGGAAAAGAATTTACAAGAAGAAGGGGAAAGAAAGGAAAGAGAGATGATGGAAAAGGTACCTACTGAACATGAACCATATTGTACATCTTATTATAATTCATACTCACTGAACTTTGCTTCATTAAACACTATCTTGTAACATTGTAATTATGTTTGAATTGATTTAGTATTGCTTTGTATCTCTTTATTTAGTGTCTGCATGTGTGTGTGTGTGTGTGGTTTATAGGCAAGACAGTCATGGGAAAAAGACACTCAAGAAATGCGTTTTAAGAGGCTGCAGCACCTTCTGGAGAAAAGCAACATATACTCCAAATTTCTCCTCACTAAAATGGAGCAGCAGCAGCAAGAGGTGCGTTTTCATGTTGCCTTCAGGGAAAATGTCATGAAATAAAATACTTGCTGCTTCCTGTTTTGTGCTCAAAACCTCGAGACATTCTTATGGATTCAAGTTAACACTAAGAAATCTGAGCATGGGTGTATAATAACACAGGGATGCAGTGAGTAAAACTAAAGGAAGAGGTTAATTATTTACATTTAAATTGATTAAAAAGATGGGGTTTTTTTTAGTCCATCTTCACACATTTAATGCACACTTTTTTTGATAAAGCAATAAACATTTAGAACATAGTCTTATTTTTGAAATTTGGAAATAAATACAGCAATTTATCAACACAGGAAAAAATAAAGAAGCAGAGACTGGAAAAGAAAGCAGCAGCACAGAAGGTAAGTGGTAGATAAATCATTGCTCTGGAAATGATGAAATATAGATATAATGCTTTATTGTTCTGCTTCAGTTTTAAATATTATTGTGTATGTGAATGCACATAGTACTGCTACCCAACAAATACAAATTATTCCTCAATTCCACAGGCCAGTGGCAAGAAGACAGAAAAAGGTATACTTGTATGTCCAATGAATATATGACTCAATTAAATGTCTCACTTTAATTTAAAAATGAATGTAATATATCTGCACGAGGATTTGACCTTTAGTACATGTTTAAGGATTTGTACTTTAAGGAGATGAATGAAAATCTAACAAGATGTTTAATCTCTACTTGTATTAAGTTGAGAGGAAGAAGAGAGAAAGGGAAGAAGACTATAAAATTGCTGACGTTATATCTAAGGAGGTAAAGTAAATTGTTTGATTTATTCTGTACGTTTTATAAAGAAGTTGTGGTGTGACCATTGACTAAAATGTTTCTTCGAATAATTTCTTTTTTTATAGGAAATTTTGTCAAAAGCCAAAAAACGGAAAATGGATGAGGTAATTTTTTTTTTTTTTGAGGGACTCCAATTTAAAACTAAGTAAAATTATGAGCAAGCTTTCACAAACCTTGAATATTTAAGAATTTATTTTAAAGATAATTTGGCATTTGAAACCTGTTCATCGCCAGTACCTTATTTTGAGTGTTCCTACTGTGTTCTGTAGGAGGCTCAAAACCAGAAGAAACTTGAGGCAGAGGATATAGAAAAACTAAGTGACTCTAACTCTGATATAAAAGGCCGACTGTCTGAGGTTGTGCGGGAAAATGCCAAGGAGATGCTGGACCCTGAAAGAAAAGTAAACGGGCAACCTGTGCCTGCTCAGCAACCCAAACTATTCACGGGTGGTGTGATGAGGTGGTACCAGGTGGAGGGTATTGAATGGCTGAGGGTAAGCAAGCAACAGCATAGAGAAATTATCAAAACAAAATGGCAATTCTAATGCTAGTAATGCATCTCAGGGATGCACTCTATTAGACAGTTCAAAATTATGAAAAAGCTTTGAATGGTAAGAATTTAAAACAGAAAGCAGTGCTGTTGCAGTGAGCAGGTTAGAGTCTTGAGAGCAGCCAGCCATTATTGTCATGAGGGAAGTCTGATATGAAGGACATGAGAGAATATATTTGAAATGTCCTGTTTAACACAATTTAATTGTTTGCTCTAAGATGTATGGAAAGTAGCTTTTAGTAAATATAGTGTGCAGATATATGTACTGATTATACACATGCATTAACACTGAAGGTTCATATATTAAGGACTTTAACACTCAAACTGCACACAGCTATAATGCGAACTTCTGGAACCCTCTCAATACCAACACCACTTATTGTTGATCTGCATTACTTGTCATACCCTGAGAGGTACACTGCCATCAGCAGGTAGAAAGTTTAATTGTAGTGGAAAAAAGATTTACTCACATTAAAGACCCCTTTTCCTTTCTTTTTGCAAGTTTATTAAGTAACTTTACATTTACCTCTTACAGGTATTCAAATATTAAATGAAGCAGAAGGTACATTCCTAGTCCGAATACATCATTCTGCACAGGCCATGAGAAATTGAGATGGTGAATGCATTTGCAGAAAACTACCAACACACACATTTGTTTTATTTGTTGTGTAGATGCTGTGGGAGAATGGAATAAATGGTATCCTGGCTGATGAGATGGGGTTGGGAAAGACCATACAATGCATTGCTCATATTTCAATGATGATTGAGAAGAAAGTCCTGGGACCATTCTTGGTTGTCGCACCTCTGTCCACTCTGCCCAACTGGATTAGTGAGTTCAGGCGCTTCACTCCAGAGGTGAGGCTACTAAAATGGGGATTAACATGGGGACTGTACTGGCATTGGATTTGCAACTTGGAAAATTAGAGAATTTTGCAAATAGTCAAAGCTATCAGGTACTCTGGATTTTACATTTCAAGAGAGGTTGTCGGTACAAAATTGCCACCAGAAAAATGTAGTCATAACTTTACATAAAAAAATTGGCATTCAAAAACAATGCTCCATTTTGGCAATGTTTTGCCTTTTACATCCTGTAAATATGGTGAATTTTCTTGTTTTCTTTTCTTAGGTGCCTGTAATGCTTTACCATGGCTCACAGAAAGAGAGGTCGGACCTCGTCAAGAAAATCCGCAAGCCTCAGGGCTCCCTGCATATGTGCCCTGTTGTTGTGACTTCATTTGAAATTGCCATGATTGACAGGAAGTATCTTCAGGTTAGAAATGATTCCTGCACACCAGTAAATGCTATTATGTACAATAATTATGACTGGGCAGTTGTTGGGTGAAGGGAGTGTTTATTTGTTTATGAAAATAGTAG
The DNA here is from genome assembly GCA_033459395.1 of Hemibagrus guttatus. Lineage (NCBI taxonomy): Eukaryota > Metazoa > Chordata > Actinopteri > Siluriformes > Bagridae > Hemibagrus > Hemibagrus guttatus. The sequence goes on from JAUCMX010000002.1 coordinate 15,429,592, forward strand.
TAGTGCAGCCTTATCTGTTAATGACTTGTTGAATGTTTGAGGCAATTCATTTTGATCTTGTCCAAATTCTGTCTCTAGCGTTTCCACTGGAAATACCTGATTGTGGATGAGGGTCACAGGATAAAGAACTTGAACTGTCGTTTAGTGCAAGAGCTGAAAATGCTTCCAACTGACAACAAACTGCTGCTCACAGGAACTCCTTTGCAGAACAATCTGTCTGAGCTGTGGTCCCTCCTTAACTTCCTTCTTCCTGACGTCTTTGATGACTTGAAGAGGTATTCATAAACTTAGATGAATATATTATGAATTTCATTGTCTTTTTGGGTCAGTTTTGTGGTAAGTTTTTTATTTTTGTTTTGATCTCTTCAGTTTTGAGTCATGGTTTGACATCAGCACCATAACTTCAGATGTTGAGACTCTTGTAACTAATGAACGAGAGCAAAACATCCTGAATATGCTTCACCAGGTAAGAACTGCTGAACATTCAGCTTATTTGCTGCAATACCCATAGATGTTGCACTAATAAACCCTATGTAATTTGTGTTCTTTGCATTGATTATGATGCACAGATTCTCACACCCTTTCTACTGAGACGACTGAAGTCAGATGTGACGTTGGAGGTTCCCCCAAAGAAAGAGATTGTGGTATATGCTCCAATGACTGCTAAGCAGGATGCCTTTTACAGGGCTATTGTTGACAAAACCATTGCAAAGGTGCTTGGTCAGGAAAAGGTAAGGAGTAATTTTATTATTTGTGTTGAATTTCATACTACTTCACATATTGTATATAAATTGGGTATTTTATACATACTTCATGCATTATTTAATTATTAATCATTTGATTGTTTTTAAAACAAGAGAGAGACTGCACCAGTACAGAGGACATCCACTGGGCGTCTTAAACGCAAGTGTCGGAAGGTGGTGGACTATTCTGAAAGCAATGGCTCTCCAAATGACCTAGAAAAATACATCGAAAAGGTTCAGAAGGAGATGGAAAGTCAAGAGTCAGTGTCTTGGTTGAGTTTTCAATTTTTTATTTTTTTTTAATAACCTCAAGTCCAATCCAGAGATTATAAAATCTTATTTCTTTTCACAGTTTTGCTCCTCTGGTAGACATTCAGATGCCTGTTGATGCACAGGTCAATCTGAAGCTACAGAACATACTAATGCTCTTGAAGCGATGCTGCAATCATCCTTATCTCATCGAATATCCTCTTGTTCCTGGAACTCAGGAGTTTAAAGTAATTTGATTTTTAAAATTTATAACTCTTTTGCTAATAAATTTGTCTTGTATAATTGGCATGGGGAGCATAAGTACTATTTATTTATGCAACCGTGTTTCTCCTACAGATTGATGAGCAGTTAGTGGAGACATCAGGGAAGTTCTTAATTCTTGACCGAATGTTACCAGAACTGAAAAAAAGAGGACATAAGGTGAAGCACTGTCTTTTTGGCTCTTTTAAACCATTTCAGTTTTTTAGTACCATACATCAACGTTCAATTCAATAAATTTGTATTTATATCCCTCCTGACGGTTTGTACAGGTCCTAATTTTCAGCCAGATGACCTCTATTCTGGACCTTCTGATGGACTACTGTTACCTTCGGAGATATGAGTACAGCCGACTAGATGGGAGCATGAAATATAGTGATCGAGAAGAAAATGTATGCAGCATGTATCTGATTCAGTTATTTGACACTATATGCATGACTCCTGCAATAAGTGTTTTAGCTGCTTGGGTACAGTTGTTATCTACTCTGTGCAGATGAGAAAGTTCTCTTCAGATCCAGAAGTCTTCCTCTTCCTCCTGAGCACACGAGCTGGTGGTCTTGGGATCAACCTTACAGCTGCAGATACAGTCATCATATTTGACAGTGACTGGGTATGTGTGTTGCCACAATCCACATGTGTTTTGTACATGTGTAAAATGACAGTGAAATGTAAGTGTATGTGTTTCAGTATTTTCATTTTGACTTTTCTTTTAAAGAACCCTCAGGCTGACTTGCAGGCTCAGGATCGGTGTCACCGTATTGGACAAACCAAGCCTGTGGTGGTGTACCGTCTCATCACGGTAAACACTATTGATGAGAAGATCCTAGAAAGGGCATCTGCTAAGAGGAAGCTAGAGAAGATGGTGATTCACAGAAGTAAGTTATGTAACACAGGACAGCACAAATTATTTTTAACGGATGTTATTAACCGGACATTTTTGTCCAGAAGGTGGCACTAAATAGTGTTTAAAATGAACCTGTTACTTGAGAGCGCTGTAATGTAAGAACGAATGTAAATGTAAAAGATTGGTTGAAGTTGGCAAGGAAATGTAATTTGGCATCCATTCTTCTAATCACCAAAATACATCCCCATGTTTATTAGCAAATGGAATAATTAGTTTTTCACTTGAGATTCAAAACTTACCACAGCACTGCCTTGGTAATGTATCCATAAGAATGTTCAGCTGATAAGATATGAGCAAAATGCAAAAAGGTATTTTAAATGGTTATTCTAAAGCACCCTTGTTCCCCTGAACGCATTTTCTCATACTGATGGACAGCAGCAGCTCCAACATGTTCCCATTTAAGCAATACAATCAGATCAGTTGAACAAGCTAATAAAGTTGTTGGGGTTGATGCTGAAGAATCCACTATCAGTCTTATTTTTGGATGGCACTCTTTCAGGTTATTCCTCATAACCTTCCTGTATTTTCTCCTGCAGAAAAGTTTAAAGGGGGAAAAGCTGATTTAAAGCAGTCCAAGAGCTGTGTGGATATGAATGAACTGATGGACCTGCTGAAGTCCAACGATTATGAAAGGTACTGCAATCAGGCTCATGTAACATTAAATATCTGTATAAATTTTTGCTGTTTGTGTTAAATTTTTCAATATTTGAATATTACTAGTCACATGAGAGCAGGGAGCCAGAATGATTTTATACCCAAAATAACGAATATGGTTTATAATAAAAACCTAAGTTCACAGAATATTGGCTATAAAAATAAGGGTACCATTGAAGGTACTGCCTATTGACTTGAATACAAAAGTCACTAGAGATACTGTTGATGTGAAAAAACCTAACACTTTTAATTCTTTGTCATTAAATGTAGCACAAAATGGCAGCTTTACTGAAACAAATTTGGTTATTTGACACAAACTTCTATCTGTCTCATTATGGCAATAGTGAAATTGATTCTCTAATGAGGTAATGTGTCTGTGTTGCAGGGCAGTGAAGAGCACTAAAGGCAAGGTCATCAGTGACAAGGATCTGGAAATTTTGCTTGATCGCAGTGACTTATTGGGTAAGACATTCAAAGCTTGTTTATTGTACTCCTGTCTACATGTTTTTGTGGTTTCCAATTCTAGAGGATTTTTATATTAATCATCTAATATGTGAACCATGTTTCAGATAAAGCCAAAAAGAGTGTTCAGCAGGAGAAGGATGGAGTGTTCAGGGTGGTCGAGACTAAAGAAGAGAAAGCAGAGATTTGTCTGTCGTAAATGCCAGATGAGCAAAAACGTTCACTTGCAAGAAAGTAGATGGCAGTAGTCAAGCAAACTGTGGTCTCAATCTGCTGTGTAATCTTATATAAGCTGTATAATCGTTTGCTACACTTATTACTACTTTTGATCGTTTCTGTTTACATCGCTACTGTAACACACTGTCATCAGAACAAATGTGTACAATGTCAGAAGACTGAGTTTTGTGCCTATTTAGATTAAAACACTGCTACCATGATGCTCATCTCCATAGTATGCAGTTTAATTTGCTACACTTTTGGAAGATTTCAAAGGAGATTTGTACTTCATGCACCTTAATTCCTTTTTGTTGTCTTTAGTTAGTTTAAAGCCAGTTCTTATGAAAGTCATGTCCTCTTCTGCATTTCAGTATTTCCATAGAAGTGTTGTCTTAAAAGCACTTTGAACATGTTTCAAGTACTGCCTAACACGGATCATTTGATTTTATTTTTTATGTCTACAAAATATAATAAATATAGTTTTGTACAACAGTCATTTGGTTCAAGACGTCTTTGTGGCAACATGCTGAGAAACTGAATTGGTAAGAAAACATTGCACAGGACAGAGATTCTAAAGAGAGTCAAAAATGTCATTATGACTCCAGAATTTAATTTCTAAGGTAGAGAAAACAGATATTGCCTAACTTTCTTTTTCACTATTACTTCTGAAATGCCTCATAATATAGCAGTTCCATTTATTGGTAGTTTTCCTTATGAAAAGTGGAAATGAGCAGATTAAATTGCTATTGTTTATGAAAGTGAGAATATACACACTCACAGGACACTTTATTAGGAACATTCTGTGAATAATTTACAGTTCAGGGCAAATGCACATTCTTATGGTATTTTCATCAGTGTTTCAAAATTGTTCCTTTGTCCTCAAAAGTAACAGTGGTAAAACTGTTAAATTAACATTGCTCAAAATAACGTCCAATTTATAGCAACCTTGAATGTCTCTTTTGGAACCATGTTATTTCTGCTGGGTGTTTTCTTCTTCCTCCAGTTTCTGCCTTATGTGCTCTATCACTGGGGAGGGGAGAAGCAAACCAATTTGAATTCACTTCGGTGCTTTGCTAATATGAAATGACCTAAAATGTTTCTGAATTTTCTAAATGATTCATAGCTAGATTGAAATATAATAATTCACTTTTTGTCATACTTACTATCCATATTTGATGTGATTTGGCTAACTGGGTTATTCGTCTTAGCTGTTCTGATTTGGTGATTGGACAATATGTCTGTGATGTACATGGGTGCATCTGTTTGTTCCAGCTGTTCAAGTCTCTGTGTGATGCGATCACTGAGACTAAAGTAATCCTTTCTCAAGTCTCCCATTTCATCAAGAAGCAGCTTTCGCTCATGCTCCAGCAGACTCACAGCCTCTCTCATTCTCTCCTGCTCCCTTTTGCTCTCAATCTCAGACTCCACCTTTTCTTTCTGCAGGCACTGCAGCTCTTCTTGAATCGCATGCTTGTCCTTTTTCAGATTGGAGACAACTTTACTTAAAGCCTCACACTCTGTTCTCTTAGCTTCTAACAGCTCCATACAGGACTTGAGTTGCTCCTGTAGCTGAAGTGTCTTCACTTTATACCGGTCATGAATTAGTTTTAATTCTTTTTTCATTGTTTCCAGCTGTTCCTCAGCAGTTTCCCTTTGCATTTTACAGTCACCAAATTCTTCCTGCAATTGTTTTACCAGCTTTTGAGATTCCTGTACACTTTTTTCAGCTTGTTTCTTTCCTAGCTCTTTAGAATGAAGTGCTTGAGTAAGCTTCTGGTTCTCTTCCTGAGCATTACTTAACTGAGCTTTAAGGTTCCCATAATCAGTGCTCATAGACGATCTCTCATATTCAAGTTTCTGTATAGTCCTAACAAGTTTATTGTGTTGCTCCTCCATTGTGTTCATGTTCTTCCTGAATTCAGAATACTCTTGTTTTGTTGTGTCCCTCTGTTCCTCCAGAAGAGCTTGACTCATTAATAACTCTTTTGTCATCTGTTGGGTCTTCTTTAATGCTTTTTGACAATTCTTTCTCTCTGTACTTTCCTCTGTCAGGTGTTTTTTGATGTTGTCAGCACGTCTTTTAAGCCGCTCATATTTCTCCAGAATTGCCCTGAGCTGCCTGATAGTGTGTCCATTTTTGCCCTTGGCCATGGAAAGTTGCTCTTGCATGTCCTCAAAGACATGGTTAAAATTCTTGGTCATCTCAAAATTCTTTTGTTCTTCATATTTCAGCCTTTCCGTCATGAATTGGGTCTCCACTTCTCTCAGCTTTAAAATTTCAGGGCAGCTCATGCTGTTTTAGCATGAGTAAACGAACAATCTGTTGATTTTCTCTATCTTTTTGTTGCAGCTTTTCTTTCAGAACACCAATAAATTCAGGCTGTGTCCCTTTCAATTTGCACCCCTTTTCACATGAAGAAATGGACACTGCGGTTTTTACATCTGAATGACCAGTGCAACTGTTTGGTGGATGGGAGTTCCTTCTGGCATTAAGGTTCTCCAGTTTTCCTTCAGAACTGGAGTTTTCCAGTTCTGCATCATTTCCATGTGGTGACATTGCTGTCAGGGCCTTAAGCCCCAAAGTATACATTCCAATATCATCTCTTAGTTCTGTTCTGGATAAAATATCTTGCATCAATTCCAGTGTCTGCTTATCCAACCCATGATGCATATTTCTGTGCTTTTTGAGAAAAGCCCAAGATTCTTTTGTGTACTTAGCAGAAGAATTACTAATAATATCATACTTTAAGTATGGAAAATCTTGACCCCCATCTTCTGCTCTTAAAAGTCCATGGTGAATTTTTAGCAAGCCTTCAGAAAGCATTCCGTCAAAGTCCACGTTACTTTGAAGAGTGTCACTGTATGAGGAATCGGTTGTTTTAGAACTTGCCGCCATGGTTTCAGGTACATTCGAAAATCCTTTCAAACATAAGTGGAGTATATTGTTAAAAATTTTCATTTCACTACTAAATTTAGTTTGTACGGTTTAATTTACTTTACATATATACTATAAAATGCTTCTTGTAGAATCCCAAGCCTCCAAGCTATTCAAGGGTCAATATCAATCCTGTGCTATCGAAACATTGTGTTAATGCAAAAAAAATTTTATTTTTTTTTAAAATGTATTTTTCTTTCCAGACCTTACCTTCATCAGTCTTGCAGCTGCTCCTGTTGCCTAAACCAGAGTGTGAAAACAGGCTATGGAGACACTTGATCCCTACTGGTCAAACTGTTTAAATTGTCAGTCACCATAGAAACATGAAACATGGCCATAGCTGTGCAATAAAAGAAGCATAAAAGGATTATTGTGCATTCACCAACGGCCTTCTAGTCACTCCTTAGCCTCATTAACTGGAACCCTAACGGCTACAGCCATTATTTTTGCACACTCAGACACCCCGGAAGTTTAGAGAGACTGAAAAGCTTAGCAGCATCAACCTGGTGGATAATCCTTAAAAAAAAAAAAAAAAAAAAAAGATACCTGGTAGAGTACAAACCACAGGAAAGATATTTAAATATTTTAATCATTTAAAAATAAATTACAATGCATCCTTAAAAGGCAGACAAAGTTATCCCCAACAAATTACAGTGTAGGGTTGTGTATGATGTGACATGATCTGTGGCAGTACGTGAGCAGATGAATTTGAATACAGTATAGAACAATCTCTAATTCCTTAATTATGAGCTAACTGACCCCACCCATTGTCTAAAAATACAATAAAAAATTATAATTACATTCATGTACATGCTGGGGCTTATGATACAATTTTAAATGGAGAGGGAGAAGACGCTACTGGTATAGAGCAGTACTGAATAGCTTTACAATCTGTGGTAGTGCATTTGCTCAAGGAAAAATAAAGATTTCGTAGTGAGCAGACATTGTACTGCTAGTATTCCTGAAGTCAGCAACATTCAAATATATATATTCAAAACACACGAACGAACGAATAATTCTAAAAGGTCCTAGGCATTAACTGAAACTGGTTGAATGGCGATTTTTCCACCCAGATTTTTTAGGACTACTAAAAGTACAAGAAACAAACCCACAGAGGTATGCATGTGTTTTATGTTATAGTGATGAAGCTTCAGTCACTCACTAAAAGTGTACATCATATCTAGTCTGGGTTGTAAACTTTGGTTTTAATTTTTGAACCTAAGTGTAAAAGAGTACACAATAAAACTGTGCAAAAACACATTATGTACACACTGAACAAGACAGACAAATATATAACAAGCTGTCAGTTAGTTTTTAACTTTGCAGTTTGGGTCACTTGCTCAGTCAGACTGGCTCTTATAGAGTTAACTACAGTCTGGCGTATATTTTCCTCCATGTATTGCTCGGTCAGTGGCTTCAGCACCTGAAGAGAATGAAAGATGAAGACAGCAAGAGAAAGAAGGCAAGAATACTATGAGTGCACAACAACTAGAACAGAAAAATTTGTCATCTCCAGTGAGAACCATTAAAATAGATGGCAGACAAAGCGATCATGGAAGGGAAAATGCTCTTTCCGGAGGGGTTTGGCAGGCTTTACTTTGGTACAAAAGAAGTATAACAAGTAAAATTTGTTGCCAATGGTGTTTGTGAGTATGTCTCCACTGCCAATGCTTCCTGTAAGCCTCAAATACCCTTAAAAATATTTGTTTGGATAAAAAAAAAAATCTGGTGGTAGCAAAAATGGGTCCATACAATTCCTACATTTAACCACATATAGAGGTATTGTCCCAACAGATGTACCAAAGGCAAAGACCATAAAAAAACACCTTGAGTTCCTAAACATGAATGGGCAAGCAATATCAGAAGTAACAGGATGAAAGCTATTGAAGAAAAACATTTCAGACATTTCAGCTTGATCCTGCATGAATCAACATGTAATCAGGTAATTAAAAAAAAGGTTACGATAATTCCATATAAATCCTACAAATATTCACTCATTCATGCTTTAACAAGAATCTTGGTCAACTACAACAACCCAAATGCATAATGCCCAGTAGTGAAGGTAATTTAGTTAAATAGTCATAAGTCTAGGTGGAACAACACATTAAGAGCAAGGTTATTAGCAGACCATCATAGGTCATCATTCCACATCTAGTCACTAGTCCAGGGTGTACTACCTTATCCACACAGGGCTGGTGTGGCTACAGGTTTTCCAACAAGCAGGAACCACACCTGCCAATCAACTGACTAACTGCTAAAAACAACTGATTACACAAGCCTAATGAATCAGTTGTAGATCCTGCTTGATTGGAATGTGGAGATGAGTATGGTATGGAAAAGCTGTATACAGCAAGGAAAGTTAAGACTAAGGGCAGGCATGAAGAGTGCAGATTCTTTCAGCTGCAATGCAGGGAAGCTAAAATAAACCAGAACTCCTTGACCTACAGAAGGAGCGGGCACTTGGAGAACATGATCTGAGTACATCACTGGCTGGGAAATCTAAATGTACACCATGTAATTACACCTTGCACATCCATCAGTATTTAACCTTCAAGAGTACTGATTACTGCTTCAAAAGTTAACAATGAAGCTATAAAGTTTCTGAATTCAAATGACCAAAGTCCCCCACTATTTACCATACACACTAATATAATCTTGACTAAAAACTTGGAATTTACATTGTAGACACTTTCTTGTTTCTAAAATAAACGCACACATCTTAGTCTTATTGAGTTAATAGACCACCATGGACCCATTTCAGTTAGCATATCGACAAAACCGGTCCACTGAAGATGCAGTCAATGCTGCCATACACACAGCCCTCACACACTTGGAGGACACATATGTGAGAATGCTATTCATCGACTACAACTTGCCATTCAACATAGTTATTCCACACAGGCTCTCCGAAAAGCTCCTCACCCTCAGACTGACACCCTCTCTCTGTAACTGGGTGCTGAACTTCATGACGGACAGACCCCAGTCAGTCAGAGTAGGAAACCGTACATCAGGCATCAGAACTGTGAGCACAGGGACCCCCCAAGGATGTGTCCTAAGCCCACTGCTGTACACCCTCTTTACCTATGACTGCGTGGCCTCCCAAACCAACACCAAAATAATAAAAAAAAAGTTTGCAGATGATACCACAGTGATCGGACTCATTACTGGTGGAGAGGAAACATCTTACAGAACGGAAGTAGCAGGTCTGATAACCTGGTGTCGGGAAAATAATCTCTCCTTAAATACAGATAAGACCAAGGAGATGATTATTCAAATTCCGCGAAATTCCTCGGAACCTACATCAGCGAGGACTTCACCTCTCATAACACCCAGCATCTCCTGAGAAGATCCCAGCAGCGACAGTACTTCTTAAGAAGGCTGAGGAAATTTGGCATGTCAACCGAGATCCTCAGCAACTTCTACAGATGTACAGTTGAAAGTGTGATCACCAGCTCAAATCACAGTGTGGCACAGAAGCTGAACTGATCAGGACAGGAAAGCTCTCCAGTGTTTCATAAAAACGGCACAGTTCATCTGTGGAGTGGCCTTCCCATCACTCCAGGACATTTACATCACCAGGGTCATCAGGAGGTCCCATAACATCAGGGACAATAAACACCCACAACACAACCTCTTCATACTTCTGCTGTCTGGGAGACGCTACAGGAGTGTGAGATCAAGAACAAAAACCTCACAAACAGCTTCTATTCACAAGCCATTAAACTCCTGAATACTGTCTTTTTCTTTTTTTATAGGTTTTTTTTTTTCCTTCATACATTTCTTTTTTTATTTTTATTCTTTTTGTAAAGGAGACGTGCAAAGTAAGAATTTCATTGTATGGTCTAAATCGTTGTGTTTTCACTGTGCATATGACAATAAACCTCTTGAATCTTAATAAAATAATAACAGGAATAGTGCTCCACCCACCTGCTCCCAGAAGGCTTCTGCTGTAAGGTCTATAGCCATACCCACTTCTCGATATTCGCCAGAATATCTCACGTACGCCCATACACACAGTGACATCAAGGACACCCCCATCACAAGGCTGGCCAGGGCAGCGATCATTGATATGCCAATGAAACCTGTTACTGTGGAGACTATGTAGGCGACGAACATGACAGCAAACAAGGTTGCAGGTGTTCTTGCTGCATAGAAAATGTTCTTGCTTTCATTGTGCTTGATGAAATTTGCATACACTTCATCAAGCTCAGATTCCAGCTGTTCCTGGTACCGTTGGCTAAACTCAATGCCTCCCATTTTCTTAACAGCACGGAACTGCTGGACAGAAGTTTGCTTCAGCTCATCATGATAGCGTTGGAGGTCAACTGGTGCAATATATGGTTTGTCTCCACCACATATCTACACATAGGGAACAGGAGGAAGAAAGACCAAATTCCAATTGTTAAAATATTACTGATAACCCATCTCAGATAGGGAAGTGTGCTTGAGAGAGTTATCTAGGCCACATTAAAACCTTCTATTTTAGTGTAATGGCCCCAAACTATTTTGAGTTATCTAGGTGACCTCATCACATCACCTATATTAAGAGAGAAATCAAGTCCCTATCCTTCTTAGGACCACTTTTAGAAAATGACTGAGTTAAGATCTTATGGTTTATTTAAAGTCATATTCTACCATATACATAGTTAAAACAGTAAAAACGGGAGGGGGGGAAAAAAAAAAAAAAGGACCTGCTCCATGGTCCGGTTGTAAGTGTCCTTTGCAGCAGCCACAGCTGTCAAGTTGTTGGCTTCAGCAGTTGCCTAAAGGTTAAAAGCACAGTGATTAATATAGTCGAATTAATCAAAACGGTCAGATTACAGCAAAGTCCCTCTTTTAAAGTATATCCACATGGCAGCCATCTTGGCAGCACTCCCAAGCAGTTATTTTTAGTCTTATAAGACCTAATTCTTATCTACCTGAATGGGAGTGACCCATATACCAGAAATGTATCAAATATTTTCTCTCCAAACAGGATCTGAAATAGATATTAACATTCTACAAAAACACAAATAATGTCATCTTTGGGTTAACTAACAAGAAAACTTGTTCAATTTGTTTATGCTCAATAACTAAGAGAACTCTGTATCTGTTTAAGAATCTGATATTTTCTTAAACACAGCGACTGAATCTTTTTATTAGACAGAAAAGGATTTTACTTTTACTCATACTCAAGTTCTTTGATTACAGCTGAACTGTAGTATATTAGTAGCATACCTGTAACATGGACTTTGGATGAGGGAGCTCCTCACCTTGGTAGATTTTGATGTATGCCTAAATACAAACACAGAGCAGATCAGATGTTTAGTTTGATGGGAAATGCATTTCTGATGTAATCACTAATTAATGGGTATTTCCTCCAAGTGAGAACTTTAGATGTAACAAACACTTTGGATACACATTTTCAGAGCCTTTGATAAACTTTCTATGTACTTAATTACATTACTGAGGCTTTAGAATTATAAGGTGCTGTATAACGCCGTACAATTCTGTGATAAATTGTTATTGTATTGACCCTTAAAGCGGATACATTTTGAATACATAGTAAATGCTGTATTCTAGTCAGAGTGGATCTGGAACCTACATCGGCAAAACCGCACACCAAACAGGAGGAACAGGAGAATTCACCCAAACTGTGATGCAAGTCCATGGCACAATGAACACACATTCACACACACATTCAGAATTCAATTTAACAAGCCTTTTTGGCTAGTGGGAGGAAGCCAGATAGGGGGAATCCAGAGTAAATCCATACAAACACATGGAAAACAGGCAAAACTCTGTACAGACAAGAACCCAAACTCTGTGTAAAACCCAGGACCCTGAAGCTGTGAGGCAGCAGTGCTATCCGATGTACTACCATGCAGAACATTCATGGGTTTTTCTTTTTTTTTAACAAAAAGGTCACAAAGCACTTCTGAGGTTGTGAAATTCTAACTGGATTTGAGGTAACTCATGGAGCCCCTCGAGTGGCAAGTTGTTGTCAAGAGACTTGCCTGATATCATGCCCAGTTTTCTTGATTTAAATCAAAGTGCTACATGTTTGTAAGAGCAAATACAAACGCAAATACAAAAGCAAATATAAAACAAGCCTCACCTTGAAATATTCCAGTAGGTCTCTGCATGTCACCTTGGCCCCATTAATCTCTTTCTCCACCAGGTTTTCTGGGGCAAGAAGTAAAGGCACCAGGTTCTGCAGCTCTTTCTTAAAATCACTGTCAATATCTGCAAAAAGTACTGCAAGATTAAAACACTGTTTTGGGGTATCTGTGCATTTTTTGTATGAAAGAATATTACAACCTCTCAGTCTGCCATCAAAGTAGGGATTAGTTGCCACCTTCAGTCCTGGGTGAGGCAGCAGAAAACAGTTGATGCTTGAGAAACATGAGTGAATGTGCTTCCTCACATTCTGTAGCTCTTCATGCTGGTTCTGCTTCACCTAAACAATCAACACAAACACTTTTGCATACAGTATAACTTCTGAATGCACAGCAAAACCTTATTATTTGCTCTCCACAACAAACCTGTAGTCGCCGTTCCAAGAAGCGATTCCCTCCGTCAAGTCCATACTCATGCTCATAGGGGTAACACCAGTCTCTAATTAGAAACAGTAGTTTCTGAGAAAAGAAAATGATTCAAATATGCTGAGTCAAACATTTGTATAAGCTCATACAAAAACATGAAAATCCATTCATTGGCTTAACAAGAACAAGTTGTAACCTACCCAATGTACAAATCAATGTGTTTATTACCTGAAATGGCTTTTCATAGACTTCCTCCAGTGCCAAGCGACCATACTCTGTAAAAAGCTATAAAAAAAAAAAAAATGGCATGTGTAAAATAAATTGGTAGGCACCAAAATCAGCAGCAGATATATCCCTAGTCATGTCAGATGCAAATAAATGTGGAATGGTTTTAATTGCCCAATTAGTAACTAAGCTCTGCATACTGTAGTGCTAGAGCGGATTTACCAACACTGATAACACTAACATGTCGACATGCTCGGAAATTCAGGAATGACATTTGATCAAATATTCTGGTTCCAATCAATGGTTTACAATAAAGAATCAGCCTAAGGGGGACCCAAATTATAAGTGCTTCAGAACTCATGCTAGCTATCTTTTTTGTCTCAACATAACATGCATTATAACAGTTATAATAGGCTTCAAAGGACTTTTGAGTTCACAAAACAACTGCCTAATAATTAACTGCTACAAATTTGTAAAATTTGAATTCTTACAAATGAAAAATCACCCGAGGCATTAACAAGTTCTCAGATTTGGAATAAGTTGTGGAACTCCTTGCAATGAGGGGGAAAATAGTAGACTCGTTTCAGTCACACAGCAGTCAACATGATCCATATCTGCACTTATTAGTCATTTTCTAGAGTTTCAACATTTATACATGCAGACTGCAGCTCTGATCTAGACATATCCAATGAAGTGCCAACTTAAAATCCCGGGAATGTTAGATGTACACCCTGGATGGGACATCATAGAGCACCATGCATGCACACATTTACATCTAAGGATAATTTAGAGTAACCAATCCATCTAGCAGCATTTTTGGGAGGGGAAAGAAACTAGAAAACCCAGAGCAATCCCATGCTGCCACTATGAGGGTATGTGAAATACCACACGAACAGAAACCCAATCTCAGGACCTCAGACCTGTGAAGCAGCAACATTACATGCGTGTGACTGTGCCACCCAAATTCTTACAAAACCACTTAACATGGCATATACTCAATTGTGTATTTACAATACATTATATTATTGTGTATTTATTGTCACAAAGTTGGAAGCACAATTTTATAGGATGTCTTTATTTAGTGCTGCATTGCATTTGGCTCCTTACCAATTTTAATGCTACAACATACAAAGATGTCTAAAACCTAGCTACGTGCTAGCTTTGTGTACATTTCCTATGGCATGTAACTCTCCAGAATTAATGGGCATAAGCAGAGAAAAACAATCAAAGATGAGGCTCATGCTTGAATTAAAGTAATATTACATTTCACTTTGCAAACTTGCATTTCTTTAAAAATGTTTTTGCATAAATAGATACGTAGGTATACAGAGCAGACAGATAGACAGAGAATGTCCTTCAGGGTTGGAATGTTTAATTGCAATTTTCTCAGCTTTCATATCTGAGGTTAACCCAAAATGTATAATTATCCAAACACATTTATAATGATATAATTTTATTCTGGTTGAGACATGAGTACTGTTATTTTCAATTCAGGAAAATCTGTCATGTATATAATACATGCCAAAATGTCTGGGGTTTTTCCAGGTTTACACATATACATATCACATACCTGAAGATGCTGCAGGTCATCTTCTTGAATATTTTGTGAAAGATTATAAACCTAGGACAAACAAAAGACAACACACACACACAGTAGTTATAAAGACAAGCAAATATGCCCGAGTACATAAGGTAGGTGTGCTCTTCTCTGTCTATTATAAACACACCTGTATGGAGCTGGTCATAGTGCTGAGGGCAAAAACCGTAGCACAGTCTTTAATAGTGGACTGACTGTCAAAAGCTCCCTGAGTGTCAACCAGCAGAACAGCAACCTGAGAAGTGAGAAGTTTTGATTAGACACTGAGGACAGACAAGTTACGATAAGCCGACGATGTGTAACTGAGGAACACCTCACCTTACTACCATCAGACTTTTCCACCACAAATACTTCACTCCAGGCTTGAATTCCTGTTGTCTCTCTCTCACAACCCCCCCGCCAGGAGAAACCTGTTAGTGGCTCATCATCTCCTCCCATCCATGATTCAGATGACTACAGAATACAACAAAAATGAGACCAGCATGCTTATAACTGCCATCCTATATAGAACAACATTAGCAGGCCAGGCTGGTTTGGCACTTCAGGGAAACAGTCATAACATGCCAGTGAAGATGAGGGCCGTACTTGCTGAAAGCATGCAGAGGAATGTAGGACATGGGTATAGTTTACCTGATTATGCACATAGCGTAGCATGAAGTCTAACAGGAAGGATTTGCCCTTGCGAAAAGCACCAGCCACAGAGAGTACAACCACGTTGAGGTCTTTGATATGATCTTGCATTAGGATCTTCTCCAATGCCTCAGCGTCTAATTCAAATTTATGGTCGTCTTCACTTGCAACAACTATCTGTATGGGCCGAGCACCTTCTGGGACTAGCTCTTCCTCCTCAGGATTGAGATCTTCCTCCACAGCACACGGAGAAACTCCATTTGTGTTGGGGCTTAACTCATCAATCCTGCTTAAATCATGAGAAGCACGACACCGTGGCACCTCCTCTATCCCAGTCATATCTGCATAAATAATAAAAGATATATAAATAAAACCAGTGTTGCAGGATTAATAGCAGAAGCCCTTTTTTTTTTTTTTTAACTGAGACTGTAAGCCTTGCATGTGTTCTTACACTAGCACAGTTTGACATTATGCAGTTCTGTGCAGAGAAATTACGAATTGCAGTCCTGGACACAACTTAGTTCCCACTGTATATGCAAATATTGATAGCATAGAAATAAATCTAATTTGAACCAAATCCTGAAATGTAAATAACGGCACAGAGCCATACATGCAACAAAGTTTATTTATAGATGAATTCAAATGAGACCATGTGCATATTAATAACTAAGCAGTCCTTCACTGGCTTCCAGGGGATTAAAAGCATCTGCTGAGGGCCAAAGTCGTCATGACAGTAGTCTGAAAGGGATAAAACTGGTGGTGTTCATATTAGATTAAGACAGTGCTCCTGGCCATATTCCCATATCAAACTGCTGGACATCATGGGCTGGTTCACAACAGCAAGACACTTTCCAACAGACTATTTGCTTATCTGATTACACCACAAAACACATACAGTAACACATATAATGACAATGGATGCATTTCAATCAATCAACAAAATAATCTGACTGATGCCTGTAAACAATTTTAGTCATCCATTTTCATTTTAAATCTTCTCTAATCACATCTAAATCTATATACAATCTCTCTTTTAATCCATCATGCTATGCATTTCTTTTCTGCTGGATAGAAGGACTGTTTACTTAACAAATACCTGATGTGATTAGCAATTCTGCTGGTAATTTGTTGGTTTATGCTGTATTTAGTAAAAGAGCCCTTAAAAAAAAGAAAAAGAAAAAAAAAAAAAAAAATGAAAAAAATGAGCTTTTCTCACTGACCATTTTCAACGATGTTGAATGCTGACTGCTAGGTTGTGATCTGCAAGATGTTAGCTTTGGTCCACTGATTTGATCCAAGATAGCTAATATTTACTAACTCCAATGTGGTCACTTTATAAAATTCCATTTCTAGCAATTACTGAAACCATTAATACAGCAGTGGCTGCAAAATCATCAGCAGACATGGAAAATCAACCATTCCGAATCAAATTCTGCCTTCAAAAATGATCGCTCATCAGAGGAAGATGCAAAGGAAATTAGGAAGCTAATTTCCTCTGACAGACATTTAATGGGAATGTATAAATAACTGAAGTAGTAGACTGGCTTTTTCAGACTCCATTTACATTCTCAGAACAAAAAAGAAAAAATCCATATTGCGTCTGAAATGTCAGTTACCCAATCATTTATTTATAAAGTTGTTGTTTAAGCAATATTGCAGCAGTTGTGTGGTTGTATAGAATGTGATTACCTGTTGCACTTGACCTGCAGCATTGTGTCTATGGCTTCATCATAGCTGTGCTTATATACAGCATGACCTCACTCTTGCACATGCAATGTTAGTTTAAGCAATATAATGGCTAAGACAGTGGAATGGACTAAAGGAAGGGCTAAATCCTATGGGAGTCACTATCAGCAGGCAGTTAAATGGCACTGTGGGCAATATAAGTAACTGTTAGCTAAAGTTAAAACAGACCAACATATCAGTTAAAGAGTTTGAAACTGAAAGTTAGCTCAAAAATATTGTACGAGACTGAACACTACATAAGAAATAAAGGTTTGTGTCATTTGGGGGTGATTTGTTTTCTTTAAAGACTAGACATTGACAACCTATAACCTTAAGTTCTACTTGCAAATATACTCACTGAGCACTTTATTAAAAATACTAAACTAACACTGGGTAAGTCCTCCCTCCCTTTGCTCTCACAACAGCTTCAATTCTCGGTGGCAATTGAAGCTGAAAACATTCCTTTGAGATTCTGGTCCATGTTAACATGATTGCAACACGTAATTCCTGCAGAATTTTCAGATGCACTTTCGTGCTGCAAATCTCCCGTTTTCCCACATCTCAAAGGTGTTCTACTGGATTCAGATCTGGCAACTAGGAGGACCAATGAAGAACAATGAACTCTTTGTCATGTTCAAGAATCCAGCTTGAGATAACGTTTGCTTTGTGCATTATGATGCTGGTGATGAATTATGATGGCAAATTGTGGCCATGAAAACTGTGACCATGTGCAGATGGTCAAGCAACAACGCTCAAATAGGCTGTGGCATTCAAGTGATGATTGGTTTTAATGGCTAAAAAATTATTAGTGTGTCAAAAAAAATTATTTCCCATAGCATTACACCACCTCCACCAGCCTAGACTGTTGACAGGTTGGGTCCATGGATTTATCTTAATGGTGCCAAATTGAGCCACAGCAGAAATGGAGATTAATCAGACCAGGCTATGTTTGTCAAGTCTTCAACTGTCAAGTCAGCCTCAGCTTTCTGTTCTTGGCTGACATACGTGGAATCTGATGTGGTCTTCTGTTGTTGTAGCCCATCTGCCTCAAGGTTTGAGGTGCATTCTGAGATGCTTTTCTGCTCACCACAACAGCTTCAGGTCATGCATTGCACTGCTGTTACATGGCAGTGTAGTTGTACAGGTGTTCCGAATAAAGTGCTCAGTGAGTGCATTATGTTATTTATTATATACTGCATATAATACAGCTCTATCAAGCTGCCTTCATTTTCACAAACATAACGATAAATCTATTTTTCCTCTCTCCACTTGTTTGTACACAATGATGCGGTTAAGCCATGACCTTTGTCTTGACACAAGACTCCAGTATGTCATTCCCCTGATGAAAATCAAAATCCAGCATGGTCTTAACCAGTGACCATCTTTATTAAGGTTTTCTAATGATCTGTGTGATGTATTCTTGAAAATATCTACAATGTAGCATTAGTAGCAGTAACTCAGTAGACAGTCAAAACCAGTAAACAGTCTACCAGTCTGACCAGTTCGGCCTGTGTTTGGCAGCTGGTCAGACCAAGCTAGAATTTTTCAAATTCACATCAGTTTCAGTCATTTTTGTCCATCACTTTAAACAGCAATGGCATAATTAAACCCCATGGTGAGACAGGGGTTACTATCGGGTTCTTGTGATGTTTATGGTGTCGCTCGGTTGCTCCACTTTCTATTCACGGCGCACGGAGCCTCTCGCTAAACCCTGCGCTTTAGCCGCAATAAACCCGCACACTACTCAGCCGCGGTGTCCAAATGTGACCATAACTTTATCTCAGAGGACACAAAAACAAGAAAACACTGTCTCAGTTCTGAGTGCGTCCGCAGTCTGTCGGGATTCAAGCGTCAATGCAAGGCCAAGGACAAGGCAAAGAAAACGGCTCGCTTATAACTGCTGTGTGCCAGTAACCCGAGCTGCGTAAAACTTCACTCAAACAAGCACTGCTACAATGAAGGCAAATATCACCCTGAATAATTCACATCACTTACTTGATAATGTTAACAAAGTTCGGAGTCCATCAGCTTCTATCCAAAACAGACTAGCATTTTATCTAATTAAAACATCACTTATAAGAGAGAGAAACAAAAACACGAAGACAGTCTGAGACGAAATGTCAATCTCGATGTGCCAGTGTATTGCGCGCCCGCCACACACACACACACACACACACACACACACACACGGTATAAACTGCAGTGTCAGTTTGCCGAGCTTATTTTCGGACTGTTACGAAACTAATCTTAACTCTTAACACAGTAAATAAAACGCACCACAAAAGTACAAACGTTTACTTTATTTTACACAACCCGGCTTGTTTAAACCCTGGGAGTACGCTTAAAGTTTTTCAAGTAGCTGACTACAGCAAACTCTTGGCACACATTACTGGCCATACGCTTGCGTTTGCTGAATACACAAAACCGTTAGAGAACTGGTTGAGGTTGAGATTGAGCTTTGAAGTTCTTTCAGAAGTTTCACATTCGTCGTAACCAATTTTGCCATTTTGCAAGCACAAAATACTTAAATAACAAATCAATTTCGCTGTGTATGTGTGTGTCAAAGCAGAGCAAGCGGTTAGTTAACGTTATAGCTGACTGCTCAGCAAGATACGAGTGAACCGGATAAAAACTCTCAAGAACTGACTTTACTCTCACAAACTTCCACTTCTCTCACCAAAACTCTCACAAATCAATAAGTACTAATACAGTACTAAACTACACATGGAACTTAAGCTTTTTTTTTGTCCGTTCTCTTGTTACCTTCATCAAAATTGTTATTTATATGATTTGTCCCCAAGAAATCCCGATTTCTCCGTCCACTGCGCTCCGCCATCTTGTTCAGTTAAAATATCCAGCGTGACGTTCACCGCTCGTTTCCCTCTTTGAACTTGATCTTGCTTAGCCACGCCCCAACGACATATACATGCGAACCGCGGAGAGGGGCGTGGCCAGTGAGAGGTGTGGTCTGTAAAAAATAGATTTCATTGGTTAATTCTCTGCCAAGATCCGCCACCCGCTGACCTGCTGTTCGAGTCCCGTTCCCAACAGACTAAAAAAAGTGTCATAAACTATATAGGTCTTGTTATTATATATCTTATTAGATATTATAGATTTCACAATAATTGTGCAAACTCCTCAAATTATCAACCTTACCCCTTTAAAAAAAAGTTTTAGAAAATTTACAAAACCATTTCCCCCCCATTTGTGTGCACTTGTCACATGTGAGCTTTTATGTGTACAATGTTTGATTGCATACCCTGACATCAGCTACGGGAGACTTTTTTATTTATTACCCCTAAAAGTTCACAGCAACAATTTCAATACTTGTGACACAATATAAGTACATTCTGCATATATTGATCACCATTGTGTGATGCATCAGTTCAACCACCATACTAAAAAGGACCTAGTTTAGTCTTAAACCAACGTACATCTATGAAGTCTATGCTAAATCTTGTTTACAAAAATATCTCTTCGGTGGTTGGTAATTTACATTCAAGTATGCTTAAGCATGCTGTGATTTACTAACAAAGGCACCTCATTTACATCACCTAGGAAGCATTATCTATAGACATTTTCTCCTACCAATAATGGGGGATTATTTAAATTTCGATTTATTGATACTTTGATTTATGCTTGATTCATACATTAGGTTTTCAAAACCTACACTGCATGCACAATGAAACAAATGAACACATACACTGCACAAATGAAAAGTGGCTAAAGGAATGAAAAGATACTTAGAAGGATACATGCATGTCCTTGGAATTCTCAGAAACAACTGAGAAAGGTTACATTTCTCAGTTGGTTTTTGTAGGATTTACAACAGCACAGCATGTTCTTCAAGAGAGCAGAGGAATGCAGCCTATCTTGTCTGTATTCTTGACACAAAGACATGGTAATGGCCTAAATCTAATTTTAGCTATTGCAAGTTACATCATGAGAAAAATACCAAACAAATTAAGTCAGTTTTTCTCAAGCCACAAACTCACAAACTAGTTTAAACACCACAAACATATAATTTCATATAGTAACATTAGCTGAGATCTGACATGATCAAGTTAAACAATAATAAACATTATCTTAAGTAGTAAATTCGCCTAGAAGCTAAAATTTTACCTTAACCTTGACTTTTGTTTCTGCAAATACAATTTAAGTTGACAAGCTTTGGAGTTCAGCCTGTCCAAGATATTGTTTCCATGAAATCTTAAAATCTATTGTATCATATGGAAGATATTAATTGTTGAATGATGGATACTTGAGTTCAAATTGTCCTTAGCAAATGCAGTCCTAAGGCTAACCAAGGAAGAATGTCCAAATTTCTGTTTATGGTTTCTATGTGGTACTATCATGGTGATCTTTAAGCTCTCCATATCAGCCATGCTCAGCAGCAGTAAGTGATTTTCAGGTGATGAGAACTCCAACAAGAAGCAGGATATAAGGACATAAGGATTTATTAGGCAATTCCAGAGAGCAGAAGGAGCCAGAAAAATATAGTTCTAGGTTACCTGAATTCACTATATACTGTATATACCTATATAAACTAGTAAAATAAAACAACCATCAGAAAAGAGGCCACAGCACATCAGTGCTGTTGTAATGAAGTAATGTCAGATAGTCAAAATAAAACCTTTAGCGATATCATATATTGCTTTGCAATATGATTAACTTCTGATAAATGGGATCTACAGGAATGACTGAAAGATACTGTGACCAAAGCTTTTATACTGGCCATATAATATTATACATCTAACTGTTTCCTGTATGTTTTTGGTTAATTGCAACTCTGCATGCTGTTACACAGATACACAGAGAGCCTGAAAATAGGTTATAAAACAGCTAAAAAAGGATCCTTAGAGACCCAGCAATCTGGGGCTCCTCTTGTGTATGATAGATATTAATGTGTATTAGGCACACAAAAAGACATATACATGATCAGCAACACACAATATTGAATTCTTTAAAAAAAAAAAATAATACTGCTAATTCTTTACAGCACAGTTCACACAGTTCACAAATTGTGACAAGACTAAATAGGTCCCATTTATTACTTTCAAGTAAACATTTATAATTAGCAAAAGTTATCGGCTTGATCTTATAGTGCTATAATGATCAAGTATCATCATAAACCCTGTAATCATTCAATCTCTCTCTCTCTCTCTCTCTCTCTCTCTCTCTCTCTCTCTCTCTCTCTCTCTCTCTCTCTCTCACTCTAGTCAGCTGAGTCTTTTCAGCTTAGGTCATTTGAATTGTGCCACATGCAAAGCACCTCACCTGTAAAAAAAAAAAAAAAAAAAAATCACATACTCTGCTCTGTTCTGCCGATTTGGGAAGGCAGGAGGTAGATTTACCTTTAGGCCAACCCAACCTATATGAAAATGTGTTTTGCCATCTTATATGAAAATGGAAATACTGAAAAATGTTGTGTATTGCAAACTCTAAGTAGAATCTAAAATATTTTACTATTTCCTTGTACTACATTAAACTTATAAAGTAGTCTTATAAAGTAGAAGTAAGTATTAGCTATTATCACATGTGTTCAAGGGCAACAGAAAGACATTGACAGAAAGACTACCGCCCTGTTATCATACAACATTGTTGACATTTTTGGATACAAATAATACCACACCGGTTAGCCATAGACAGAAATCTGAACAAACCTGGACACTTAAAGACTTGAACCAGGTGATTATTTTCCCCATATTCTTCAACTGCCCAGTTTAGGTAAGCTTGTCCCTAAAGCAGCCTTAGATTTCTGTTCTTAGCTGACAAAAGTAGAACCGGATGTGGTTTTCTGCTGTTGTAGCTCATCCACCTCAAGATTTGATGTGTTGTGCATTCTGAGATGGTTTTCTACTGTAATGTTAAAAAAAAAAGCTTATTTTTTGTTTCTATATCCTTCCTGGCAGCTTGAACCCATATGGCAAATCTTCTCTGAACTATTATCAAAAAAGTGTTTCCACCAGTAGAACTGTAAATCATTCAGTGTTTTTTCAGCAGAACTGCACATTTACCTTATAATAGTATGGTTCTGGATGAAGAATGGGACATAGAACCACAGGTCTAAGGTCACATCTTGTTGTTAACACAAGGTATAATTCTTTTCAGGGGAGTTTCAACCATTACATTACTATAATGATATCACTACAGTAACTGTGCCTTGTTGGACCATTTGTACATTCGTTCATATTAAGTAATTACTTTATCCTGATCATGACTGCAGTGGATATGGAGCCACTCCCAGGATCCTGTAAGGTGGTAACACTACCTGTTGTGCCAAACTTTCAGCAATTATTTGTGAACACAGTATGTGTGTTCTTAATTATTACATGTTCAGAAAAGAACTAACACTATTGTTGGGAGATGACCTGCCATGTTCCTGCCATCAGTGGCCAGGATTCAAGGAAACAAAATTTTCTGTGCTGTCTGAGTGGGAGGGACAGCATATAGAGAGTATGTTACACAGCTGTGTAAAATAACATGACCAGTAGTTTGAAAAGTGGCACTTGGGAGGCTTCACGCATCTCGGAGAAAGCATGTGTTAGCCTGCACCTGGTTGGTGTTTGTCATATGATTAGAGATCTGGCAGTTGGGTGACCAAATGTGGGGAGAAAATGGGGGGCTGTTAGATCATCTTTTAAATGATCATCAAATTGTACTGTTGACTGCCTTTACATTGCCCTCATGATTACACTAATGTGAGACAAGGTTAAATAAGTGTAGTCCAAGTAACATAAAAAATGTTGTTATTTTTCTTTCATTTCTGATCACACATTTACGTGTTAAAAATAGTACTTATAAGGTATTGGCTGTGTTAAAAGTAACATAAAATAAATAGCCCATAACTGGTTGTACATTTGAATTGAAAAACTACATGTTTAGCTGATCTGTTTTGAGAGTGCATGCTTTATATTGTCATCAGCAGTGGGTCTGCACTAAGGAAGTTGCTTACCATATATAGTATGTTTATTTACATAAAGGTGCCAGAACAATGAGAAGGTGTTTTAAAATGCTTTTAAAAAGCAGAACTTTTTCTTAAATCACAGTGATTTGCAAATAAATTATGCACAAATTTAGATATCTAAGGCTACCAATGGTACTACATTATGAGCCCGAGAGCATTTCTCCACTATTTAACATGAAAATGTCCTATTTTTTCATTCAACATCTATCATTTAAGTGTTGCATGCATACTTTTACTTGGTATTTTGTTATGATGTGCTAAATATAATTGACTGTGCAATGAAAACATCTAATAATAGAAACACTTCTATTTAATGAGTTAAAGTTTAATCTTGTACAAAATTTTATAGTATAAAATATTTTAGATTCTACTTCAAATTTTCAACAGAAGAAATATTTAACTATTTTCCATTTTCTTATGGGATGGCAAACACATTTCTACATATGTTGGGGCAGCCTACAGAAAATCTACCATCTGCCTCTCCAAGGTAGTAACACAGGGTAGAGTATGTGACTTTTGACAAGTGAACTGCTTTGCATGTGGTGCAAGCAAATAGATGCAGAACTCAAATGACCAAAGCATGCCACAAAAATCCCAGCTGACTAGAGAGGGAGAGAGGGTGAGAGGGAATGTAGGAGGAAGAAAGAGAAGGGGGTCGATGGGTGGGTGGTTAATGCCTTTTCTGTGTACCACTATTGTACAGAGTGGTTATTTGTGTTGCTGTACCTTTCCTGTCAGCTCCTACCAGTCTGGCCATTCTCCACTGACCTTTCTCATCAAAAGAAAAAAGTGTTTCCGTCTGCAGAACTGCAGCTCACTGGATGTTTTTCTTTATTGTAGCATTCTCAGTAAACTCTAGAGACATTGAGTTCAGCAGTTATAGAAGTAGTCAAACCAGCCCATTTGGCACCAACAATTATGCAACAATCAAAATTAAAGGGATATTTTTTCTCCATTTTGATGGTTAATGTTCACATTACCCGAAGCTGGTGGCCTGTATCTATAATTATATAATTCATTCATTCATTGTCTACCGCTTATCCGATCTACACTCGGGTCACGGGGAGCCTGTGCCTATCTCAGGCGTCATTGGGCATCAAGGCAGGATACACCCTGGACGGAGTGCCAACCCATTGTAGGGCACACACACACTCTCATTCACTCACGCAATCATACACTACGGACAATTTAGAGATGCCAATCAACCTACCATGCATGTCTTTGGACTGGGGGAGGAAACCGGAGTACCCGGAGGAAACCCCCAAGGCACGGGGAGAAAATGCAAACTCCACACACACGGTGGAGGCGGGAATCGAACCCCCAACCCTGGAGGTGTGAGGCAAAACATACTAACCACTAAGCCACCGTGCCCCCTTAATTATATAATATGTATCCCTATTGTATTATCTGCAGACATCGCAACTTTGTTGCATTTTCAATAAAGTCTGATGTGAGACACCCTAAACAGCATGTCTTTGAAAGTAATGATTTTTGTTTAAACAGACTTTCCATGACACATACACTATATTGGCAAAGGTTTTGGGACACCCCTCCAAACCACTGAATTCAGGTGTTACAATCACTTCCATGGCCACAGGTGTATAAAATCAAGTACTTAGGCATGTAGACTGTTTCTACAAACATTTGTGAATGAAAGGGTGGTACCATGATAGGTTGCCACCTGTCCAATAAGTCCATTCATGAAATTTCCTCACTACTAAATATTCCACGGTCAGCTGTTAGTGGTATTATAACAAAGTGGACAGCAACTCAGCCATAAAGTGGTAAGCCATGTAAAATCACAGAGCTGGGTCAGTGCATGCTGAGTCAATAGCTACAGACCTCCAAACTTTGTGTGCCCTTCCGATTAACTCAAGAACAGTGTGTAGAGAGGTTCATGGAATGGGTTTTCATGGCTGAGCAGCTGCATCCAAGCCTTACATCGCCAAGTGCATTGCAAAGTGTCAAATGCAGTGGTGTAAAGCACGCTGCCACTGGACTCTAGAGCGGTGGAGACGTGTTCTCTGTAGTGACGAGTCTGGGTTTGGCGGTTGCCAGGAGAACAGTACTTGCCTGACTGCATTGTGCCAAGTGTAAAGTTTGATGGAGGGAGGATTATGGTGTGGGGTTGTTTTTCAGGGGTTGCGCTTGGCCCCTTAGTTCCAGTGAAAGGAACTCTTAATGCTTCAGCATACCAAGATATTTTGGACAATTTCATGAACCCAAACTTTGTGGGAACAGTTTGTGGATGGCCCCTTCCCTGTTCCAACATGACTGTGCACCAGTGCACAAAGCAAGGTCCATAAAGACATGAATGAGAGGGTTTTGTGTGGAGGAACTTGTCTGGCCTGCACAGAGTCCTGACCTCAACCCGATAGAACACCTTTGGGATGAATTAGAACTGAGACTGCAACCCAGGCCTTCTTGTAAAATATCATTGTCTGACCTCACAAATGCGTTTCTGGAGGAATGGTCAAAAATTCCTATAAACGCACTCCTAATCCTTGTGGAAAGCCTTCCCAGAATAGTTGAAGCTGTTATAGCTGCAAAGGGTGGACCAACTCCATATTAAACCCTACGGATTAGGAATGGGATGTCATTAAATTTCATGTGCATGTAAAGGCAGACTTTTGACAATATAGTGTATTATTTTATGCATTGTACTGCTGCCACGTGTTTAGATAATTGCTTGTGTGAGTATGTGTACAGTTGTTACTTTTGTGTCGTTATTATTTCCAAGCAGTGGTTCTATAAATGCGAGTTTGATCGCAGTGTTTTGCTCGCGAAAGATCACTATTCTTGCTTCAGGCATAATAAGCCCCAGATCTAAAGATGGACTACAATGAAATACAACAATCTTTGAACGGCTCTGAGCTTATACCTCTAAACATGCTAAATGTGATCTAAGTTATTTAGAATGAAAGAATTCCTACTACAGATTTGTCAGAAAGGAAATGTATTTGCGCACGAGCGGAATAACATATGTCAGAATACAGATAGCAATAAAACATTTAGCACACAGTATAGTGTCGCGTTATTGTGACGTAGTTGGTCACGTGTTCAAGGTCTGTCTCGTTCAATGGATGGATGCTTCGATTTTTCACACCCGAAAAGACTCGACTCTTTCGGTTCCCAACCAGATTATTGGCATTTCCCCACAAATTAGCCAAAGTTTTAGGACTTCGATCCAAAAGTGTATATTTTAATTGAAATTCTCAATGTTATTATAGCATAGAAAGTATTAATTAGTGTAAATGTATGCAAAAGTATTTCACATTTATTAAATACATGCAAAGTGCTATTGCTAAGACACCAATTGCTCCATGAATATTTTGGTGGCACATTCTGCCTCAGTCACAGAGAAAAGTCTCAAAAAGATATCATGGGCATATGCTCATCGAAACTCGGCAGCTGAAAATGAGAAATAATAACTAATTTGTTCCAGTCTTCAACTTTACTGGGTGGTAATTGTGCCAAACATCTATGTTAAGTTTCTCTGGATTCTTTTGAACCATGATATGTGATACATTAGAGTATCGCGAATACTTAATGTTGATCAATTTTGAGTGAGAACATCAGAAATGCCAAACGGCTTCAATTGTTCACCTAAAAGAGTCGGCTCAAAGAGTCGGCACATCCCTGGCTGGTTCAGATTTTGAGTTCCGTTGTCGGCGAGTTAGATCAGTTGACTGACTTCTAAAGCAGTTTGCTTTAGCAGACTTATGCCGAGATGTCTGAGGTGAAGAAAGATGTGATAACATTAGAATCTGGTCAGCGTTCTGTTGAAAAATGGACACTGCGATCCAAAACTGTCAGTGTAGAAATCATCTCTCTAGGCTGTGTCATAACCGCCATCAAAACACTTGATCGGAATGGACAAAGTGCGGATATAGTGTTAGGCTTTGATGATCTAGGAAGTAAGTTCACCACAGGTTTTTCATTATTAACTCAGCTTTTCTGGATCACTGAAAGGAATCTTTATATATTGTATGTATATCACATGATCTTCCAAACCCTCTGCACTCGTGATCCATTGGGTCTGAGTTTGAGTAACAGTATGCATTTTAATATGCAGCCTCCAAATGTCGAGGTTTTTACCATTATAAGCGAAGTACAAGCAAAAGGCCCCACAATACGTAGACATTGTTATACAGTGTACAAAGTTCAGGTTGCTTCTTTCCCTGAGTCCTTTAGTCAACAATTTTTGTAACGTTTTGAATACTGTAGTATACATTTTACTGGATTATTAATTGTGCACATTAAGTTGCTGTAAAATTGCATAATGAAAGAATAAATATTTTGAATCTTCTACATTTATAGGTTATCTCACTAATCCTCGCTACTTTGGAGCTGTGATAGGTCGAGTTGCTAACCGTATTGCTAAGGGTCAGTTTGTAATTGAAGGAAAAGTGTATAAGCTGGCTATCAATAATGGACCCAATTCCCTGCATGGTGGCATCAGGGGCTTTGATAAGGTAAGTTATCTGATTCAGGTTATATTTAAACTATGGCACCCTAAATAAATAAATACTCTCTTGTCTGAAAATGTGTGCTTATCTCATTTAGTACCAAATCCTGTGTTTCATTCTACTACATTTTGTCATTTGGACTGTAATGTTCAGGCTGTGTGGAGCAGTGAGCCTGTGCCTAATGGAGTGAAACTGAGCCACACAAGCCCTGATGGCGATGAGGGTTATCCTGGCAAGCTGAAGGTTTCTGTTACCTACACACTGGAGGAAAACACACTAAGTATCCATTACTGTGCCCAAACCGACCAAACTACACCAATCAACCTGACTAATCACTCTTATTTTAACCTGGCTGGACAGGTGAGACAAGACATTTGCAGTAACAAATGTGTCCAGAATGCTGAAATGCCCAAATTATTGACATACCATAATTTAATCTTAATTAATGAAATGTACATAAAGAACAATGCATTGTATAAATAGTTGACAGCGAACATTTCTGATGTTTACCTCTATTTGAGTACTTTCAGTTTGTAAAGAATTAGTGGGTACTCACTATATGGTACTAAACTGTACCTTTCTTTGTTTCTGGGGTGATTATACATATGTACATTTAAATTGGATAAAATATTTACCTTTTAGAGTAAGACTTTAAAAGGTACTATATACATTGTATACTATACACACATTTCAAAGGTAAAAGATAAATGCGAAATATACAGAAAATAAAAATAAAAAAACAGTATCACCCCAGGATAAGAAATGGTTCCATTCAGTCCCCTTTTTTTCTGAGGGTTCCTGCTGAAGTGGAGAATGTCAGCATTAATTCACGTGTATCTGTCTTGGAGAACACAAGCAATGTTGCTTCTCCTTTTGTTAGGGTGCACCAGACATTTATGACCATGAAGTAAGCATCTCAGCAGAGGCATACCTGCCTGTAGATGACAACATGATTCCGACAGGTAGCTCATCATTTACTGTTATTATCTTTACAATATTTGCCTAACGTAGGAATACAACTGAACACTTTCATAAGAAATGTATTAAAATATAATAGGACTCCCTTAGTTATGCCTATTGAGCATAATGGCTTGATTTCTTAGCTTTAAATGATCATTATATTCAATTTTATAATTTAAATTATCATTCATTACATTCAGATACTGTATAAGTTGTCTGGTACAAGTAAGTCTGATTTCTATATTTACCTTGACAAAATACATAAATAAGTAATTTTACATCTATTCACTGAGATTAATGATTAATTCATTATGCATTTCTCTTCACAGGAGAAATTAGACCTGTAGAAAATTTACTCTTTGACCTCCGCAAACCGGTTCTTCTTGGGACTCGACTCAAGGAACTTCCTGGCCATGGGTTTGACCACAATTTCTGCCTTTGGCTTCCAGGACAATCAAAACAAGAGAGGAAGTGTGCCAGGTAAAATTATTCTCATCTTTACTAAGAATGCTGGGTCCTTGTTGATCATTACCATGACTTTGTACCATCTAACGAACATCTATCACTCTTGCTGCAGAGTGGTGCATCCTGGGACAGGGCGTGTTCTGGAGGTGAGCACCACCCAGCCTGGTGTTCAGTTCTATACTTCCAACTTCCTGGATGGAACAGTTGGAGGGAAAGGAGTGACATCATACCCAAAACACAGCGCTTTTTGTCTGGAGACACAGAACTGGCCAGATGCTGTGAATCAGGTAATGAAATGCCAGATGGAGTTAGAATTATGCACTAACGCTGTAAGATTTTCCCAACTTCTTCTTCATAAATGTCTTTATGATGTGTCTGCACAGAATCATGTTAAGCCAGAGACAGCAAAAGACATCAAAGTCAGATTAATGTTGCTATACTCTACTCTTTTCCCTTTAGCCCCAGTTTCCTGAATCTCTGCTGAGACCGGGAGAAGAGTACATTCACACTACACGATTTACTTTCTCAGTTGCCTGAGACAAAAATATACATGAAGCAAATTAGTACAGTGGTCTTGCCAGATAAAAGGCCACAGTTTCATCAAAGGCACCTATAAAATCAAAAAGACTGCATTATAAATTTCAAGCACTTCTATATAATTGTGTGAAGTGAAGATAAGTTCACAGATCAGCATCATTTGAAGATTTCATACAAACTTTTTTCTACTGGTATTATACAGTCCAAGATTAAGTAATTAATACAAATGTCCAATCGTCAGAATAAACAATAATAAAAATAATAAATATTCAAGACATTCTGTCAATTGAGTATTTCTTTCATTGTATAACCTGACTGAAAAAAGGCAGAGAATAAGAAAATATCTAAAGCGTAACTGCAGTATCCATGCTCATTTTCAAGTAATGCTCAGATGTCTATGCCATTGTAACTACTTTTTTATGCACATGCATTTTTGCATCCAATTTGGACTCAAACCAAATTACATGTAATTATATGCAAATCAAACAGAGAGTGAATCTGTATTACCCAGTTTAAATATATAAAAATAAAGCTGTGTTGTACAAAAGGCATTCTTGGTGGTTATGACGTTCAATTACTTTGCATGCGATGCAGATAGATGTGAGAAATGTGTGTGTGTGTTACTGTGTTGAGATAAGAGATACTATGGTGTGTATGATGCGGGAGCCTCGTGGGCAGGTGATCAAGTCAATGCTCGGATTCTTGATTTTCTCCTCCAGTAGCTGGTCGAGCTCCCAACGCAGCTCCTTCACCAGCTCGGCAACCTACATAATAATAAAAATATAAATAAATTAATAAAAACAGATTTGATGTTAAAAGAATATTTATTTCAGTACAATGAATCCTGATTATCTATACCTCTGTTTTCTTTACGTAGTCTCTACAGAAGTGAATTTAATGTACGTATTTAACCTAATGCAAAGACACTGACTCTGAAAATGAGCCCTCTTACTTCATGTGAGGCAGCAGTGAATCGAATCCAGCCGTCATCCAGAGAGATAATGAATTCGCCACGTTGTAGCTCCACATTGACCTGCCCCCCACCGAACAGCACCATGGGATACACACAAACCATACTGCAGTCCCGGATAAACACACGGCTGGTTTTCACTTTCTCGTGGTAAACCAGGTATGGACTGTCATAATGTCGCACCTGTACAGAAGAAAAAGATTGAGTGAAGCCAGCCTGCTTAACATATATGAAATAATCTGGAACAGAACCAAATGTGGGGGGCACGGTGGCTTAGTGGTTAGCACGTTTGCCTCACACCTCCAGGGTTGGGGGTTCGATTCCCGCCTCCGCCATATGTGTGTGGAGTTTGCATGTTCTCCCCGTGCCTCGGGGGTTTCCTCCGGGTACTCCGGTTTCCTCCCCCAGTCCAAAGACATGCATGGTAGGTTGATTGGCATCTCTAAATTGTCCGTAGTGTGTGATTGCGTGAGTGATTGCGTGAGTGAATGAGAGTGTGTGTGTGTGTGGTTTTGCGCCCTGCGATGGGTTGGCACTCCGTCCATGACGCCTGAGATAGGCACAGGCTCCCCGTGACCCGAGTGTAGTTCGGATAAGCGGCAGACAATGAATGAATGAATGAATGAAGAACCAAATGTGGCATGTTACCATGAAGTTGACAGAGGAAGGATGGATGTGAACTGCCCCATCGTTTTTAGTGAGGAAACGGAGTTCCTCAGCTTTTGGCTGCATCTTCACAGCCCCTTTGCTTGTCAGCTTATACTTCCCCTGTGGAGCTCGCACCTACCAGACACACATGGACATTTCACAGTAAAATGCAAAAAACATAATCCTGATCATTTGGAAAAAGTGTTAATGAGTCTGACCTGAACAACATTGGGGTAGAGGGCTGCACACAACATTGCTGACATCAGCTTTGTGTTATCAGAGTTTAGATTCGCCTTTTAGAACGACAGACACACAAAAAGACAGACAAAAGTGTGTTTATTAGCTTGGATTTGCGTCAGCTGTGGTCAAAATCAACCTCATTCAAACATTTTTACTGTATATCTCAAGCACCTTTCAAAAAAGACAGGTATATTAATAAGCATGCACAAAGTATTACCTCATAGCCTGTAGCCTCCAGTACACCATCTGTTCCTTTAGAGCTCATTCTCTCTATGTTTCTGACCTTCAGTCCCTCCTTTACAAAGCCAATATCAGAAAGGAGCTCTGCAAACTGCCTCTTCAAACATGCTATTTCCTATAAGACAAATGCATACGCAAACATCCTTAATTAAAGAGCAATTCTACAAAATAAATTTGAAATGATTTAGCCAGTTGTTGGACAAACTCACCTGTAGTCCCCGGATAGACAGGAAGTTCTCTCTGCAGTAACAATAGCCAGCCTGTGAACCATTCTGTGCTGCAGTACACCAACCCTATCACACACACAAACAATTACATAAGCACTGGTGTATTTCAAGTTCAACAGACATTAAATCATCAAATCACAATTTGATGAATTATTTATAATAAAACACATTTTTCACAGGATTCACAACAACCTTATATGCCTGTAGCAGAGCAAGATGGTCACTGTTGGCGAGAGAGAAACTCAGTTTCCGCTCATTAGCCTCCTCACGTTTATCCCAAGGAGAGACCTGAGAAAGAGATAAAGTAAAAGGATGATGAAAGGAAAGAGAAGGACTGCAGAACTGCAATCAGAGCACAAACTAATCCTTTCTTACAAATGGGCTCTTGAAGGCAAGGCTAGCGGCGATGGTGAGGGCTGGGTCAAGACAGCGGAAGATGGCACCCAGCAGCATCAACTTTCCAATGCGCACATCCACTGGAAGGCAGGCGAGATGCCAACCAAGAGGAGTGAGACACTCAGCTTCAGTAAGTGCACCAAGAGCACAAAGTCTTTGCTTAGCTGCCTCCAGACTGCCCTGTGCTGGAGGTTCTATGAGCCGTGAAAACACAGAGTGCAGTGGAGTCTTGGAGAACATCTCCAACACTTTAATCCTAAAACAGAAGACAACAGAGGCTGATGTATGTAATAAACATATATAAACATTCATACTTTCATTTATTTTCAGTAACTTCTATATATTTACCATCCACTTTAATAGAAAAACCTGTACACCTGCTCATTTATGGAGTTATTCTGTTAAAATGGCAGAAGCACAATGCATCAGAATGAAGAAAACATATGATCTGTTACTTTATCAATGGTTGTTGTACCAGACAGGCTGGTATGAGTATTTCAGAAACTGATGATCTCATGGGATTTTCACACACAAGAGCCTTTGGAGTTTACACAAAATGGTGCGAAAAACAATAAACCTTTAGAGATCGATAGTTCTGTGGGTGGAAATGTCTTGTTGATAAGGAAAATGGACAGGTCTGTGGAAGTCTATAGTAATCCATAATCACTCTACAAGTGTGGTGAGCAGAAAAGCATCTCAGCATGCAGAAAACACAGCAGAAAGTTGAGTTACAACAGCAAAAAACCACATTGAGCCAAGAACAAGAATTTGAGGCTTTCATGAGCACAGATTCACCAAAACTGCAAAGTTGAAGATAAGAAAACAATCCACTTGGTCTTTTTCCAGGCATGAGCCTGTGATAAACT
Organism: Hemibagrus guttatus; assembly: GCA_033459395.1. Lineage (NCBI taxonomy): Eukaryota > Metazoa > Chordata > Actinopteri > Siluriformes > Bagridae > Hemibagrus > Hemibagrus guttatus. The sequence goes on from JAUCMX010000002.1 coordinate 15,463,720, forward strand.
CTAGAGACTATTGTGTGAACTTCCCAGTACATCATCAAAGCCCATCCACCTGCTTGCATGTTTTTTGTATGTGGAAAGAAACAGGAGAACCTGTAGGAAACCCACCCCTATGTGGGGAGAACAAGCTTAATTCGACACAGACTGTAACCTGAAATTAAGATTGAATAATAAATATAATGGTAATAAAAATTATGGTGGTATTAATATGTGGTATTTAACGTGTCCATAGATGTTTGGATTTAGTGTTAAAAAGGCTATTCAGATTTACAATGGTTTTACTCATCCATGCTACTCAGCTATGCAGAAGCTGCCATCAGGTAAATTTAACATGGTAAAGTTTTCTGTAAAGAAACCCTTTTTATTAGCATTCATTGAAGGAGTCTCCGATGTCAGGGCATTCTAACATTCAGAGGTAAAGCTGTTCCTTAGGCCACAGTCAGCTTTGTATTTTCTTAATAACACTGAATAATGTACATTTTGGTCTTTTTGTCTCATTTTTGTCTTAATTTCCAGACAAAAAAAGAGGCTGTTAAAGAGGAAATGACTTTTATAGCTGCTATGAATGTAAATGATAACAGGAACTTAATAACTTGTTTTGTGTTCATTAACTGTAACAATAAATGGATGTGTCATTCTTTAATAAATAAAAGTTAATCTGTGGCAAACTGGTGGAAAATAAGACTAATAAGACATTTCTGAATTTACTGTTATTGGAAAATGATTGGGGATAATAGTGTTCAGTATCACCACCTTTATTTGTTATTTTCCTATAACAGCATGGCCTGTCATATCTTATTCCCTGTACATCTATGTATTATTGCATATTGTGCCAGGATATTTAATCTTGTTAAGCCTGATTAGCATTCCTACCATATGCCATTCACCTTCATTTTCAATAGATTGTGTTGGTTGGAGCATGGCCGCCTAGTGGAAAATTCACAGGAGATCCTGTGAAACGTAATCTGACCACATACCTGAGGCAGAGCTGCTCCAGTGGCACTCGCTGGATCTCAGGCAGCTGCTGCTGACTCAGGTGGTGAGTGAAGCGATGGCTGGTGAACAGATGGAAGCAGACTCCAGAGGCCACACGGCCGGCTCGGCCTTTCCTCTGCAAAGCATTAGCACGAGACACCCACACATCCTCCAAACTTTCCATACTGCGACTGGCATCATACCTAAACATACACAAACCATTTAAATAACAATGAATACTTACAGCACAATACAATTTATGAATTGTCTTGCACATCGCTGCTGATCTCCTGTCCTGGAGGGCCATGTGCAAGAGTCATGTAGCATCTCCAACCTCTTACCTCTTCTCTTTCATTCTACCAGAGTCAATGACGTACACTACATCATCAATGGTCACTGATGTCTCTGCAATATTAGTAGAGATGATGATTTTGGTCACACCCTCTGGTGGCCGTGTAAACACTGCCTGCTGCTCCTCATTTGACAGAGAGGAATGAAGTGGGTACACCACACACCTATGAACATTAAACAATATTTTCCAGACATTAAATAACAGAATGCTCAACTGAAAAAAATTATATCTGTATGTATATATACTTATTAGCTCTTCTGTTGTTAAACATCCTATTGGCTTGCAGCTGCTCATATAACTGCTTTATTTCAGCTAATCCAGGCAAGAAGACCAGAACAGCACCTATACATACATACATACATACATACATACATACACACACACACACACACACAAGAAAAAAAGCTGAAGAACAGTTCATGTAATCTGCCTCCAGAACTGATTTGTCAGATCCTGGTATTTCTCAAATCCACTACAACTGATAAAATGATTAGAGGATTAAAATACCTGGAGGATAACTGTGCTCTCTATTTACAATCCACTCTAGCAGACTCTCCACAAGATCCATGTTGATTTTATCCAGGTCCATGGCAGCCAGAGTTTTCACCACCGTTTTTGAGCAAGCTTGAGACAAGATTCATATATAATACAAACAATGAGACAACTAGAAAAAAATGTTTGGTTTTGGATACAAATAAGTCTTACTTTTCTAGCTAAATGACACATACAACATGACAGAATTATTCAGTCTGTGGTCACCGCTTCTAAGTGAAACAGAAATTTATCAATAAAAAACAAAACCAGTGCAGTTGTACATCTCCTTACTTGGATATCGGAGTGTGAGCTCCTGCACATTGAGTTGCTGGTCAGGTATGGAGTCTTTGACTGTATCTTTCTTTGCAAAGGAGCTAAATGACCAGCCATCATCATCCATGTTCATCACCGCAGGCTGTGCTTTCCCAGCTCTTTGATTGGGTGGGCCATTTTGCTTTGCCAAGCGCCGGTAAGGGCTGCGGTCCTCTATTACATACCTGACACACACATTCATGTAACAACCTGCATATCAGTGTTAGATGTTAAATGTTTTAAAATCCAGCTCATATGTTTACTTGTCATTGACTACCCATTTAATTTAGGAATTAACTGTTTAGTAGACAATTATGATCTAAAACCTGAATATGTAAATATACACTGGATTGCATATATATTAATGACCAGTTTCTGGAATAAACTTCCTTTATTAGTAAACTTAAAACGTAGACTTTTTTTTAGATTTTTATATCCAGTATGTCTCAACTTTGTTTCCAGTATTTATGCAGTTTATGTTGATTAACACAGGCATACCTTTCTGACAAAATGAATTGATTTTTAATTTTAATTTGTTTTACTTTTAAGATGATAACTGTGCTTTATTTAGGTGTTTTGTTTGTTTTGATCCTATAAAATCTATTTAAAATTGAAATAAAAGTAAGACAGGGGTATGAAGTAATTTGTATTTATTTACCTGGTCATCGCAATAGCATCTTCAAGGAAAAATTGTTCCACTGGGAATGTACGTCCTGAAGGTGAATAATGATATTAGTATAAATAAAATTAATTTTTTAACTGTACACTAAAACCAGCATATGAATGTACATGAAGGAGTTTTTGCCTGGTATATGGATGGTGGGACACTTGTGGAAATACTGGAAGAACAGATCAGCATTGAGAGTAGCACTCATCAGGATGATCTTCAGGTCAGACCTTTGCATCATCAGATCCTTCAGAACCAGCAACAGGAAGTCACTGGGAGGCAGGAAGTGATGCAGATCTCACAAGGTGCTCATTATGTTGGTATGTTTGTGTTTGTGAGATTATGAGTACAGTTTCTCTCACCTTTCCTCTGTGCGTTCATGAACCTCGTCCACTATGACGTGTGTGACTCCAGTGAGCTGAGCGTCTCCCTCTAGCCTCCGCAACAAGACACCAGTTGTGCAGAACAGCAGCCTAGTGCAGGAGGACTGGACAGACATGAATACACAGAGGGTTGTAAGTTTCATCAAAATTTCAAGCCAATATATTGCACAAAACCTACCTTATAATAACATAAGTTTGGGAATTTTTCTCAATCTCTGCTTAGGAAATGATCTTTGTAATATATTTTACAACTGAAATGCTTCTGAACATAGTGGATACACTGATGGTGCTTTCACTCTCCATTTATTTGACATAGCTAATGTTTGCATAAATTGCCAATATATTTTAATTCTGATTATTTGATTTAAAACAAGATCTTTGTTGGGACAGACAACTTTATTTATCCCCCAAAACATCTGTATAATTGCTATTTTCACCATCTGGTTCAAGAACTAGCCTGATTGTATAAAATATGCAACCCTGGCAACCCTGCATACACAGTTTATATAACTTAAGTGGCACATATATTTGATAACTACTAGGTATGAACTATCTCAGATACACTAGATATATCTGAGATACTAGGTATGAACTAAGTGTGTGTGTGTGTGTGTGTGTGTGTGTATGCGCGTCTCTGAGTAATATAGAGAGAAAGAGATAGTTACTCTGACAGTCTCCAAACGGATCTGGTATCCAGTAGAGTGGCCCAGAGTCTCGGCCCTTTCCTGAGCAACCCTGGTTGCCACAGCGATTGCAGAGATCCGGCGAGGCTGAGTACATATGATGTTGGCTACGTTCTCTGCTCGTCCACTCAGAGAGTCATCCAGGATAAACTGAGGGATCTGAGTTGTCTTACCACACCTGACATTAAACACACATATCACTATAAAAGGCCTTTCTAACACTGCAACAAAATCTATAGCACAATATGTCATATTTTCCAACATACCCAGTCATCCCACTGATCACCAGAACCTGATTCTTCTCCAGAACATCTAGAATGTTCTGTTTTTTCTCCCACACAGGCAGCTTTACCCTCTGCTCCTGCATTGATGTATAGCGCCTGGAAGACTGGCAGAGATTTAATATACAGAATGTTATTTTCCTGCTTTCAGGCATATAGATACAATCTATCTTTTAGCTACCAGAGTTTGTTAGGTGGATAAAAAGTAACTGATCACTAGTAAAAGCTTTTACCGTTTTTTTCCTGAACTCTCTAGAAAGCTTCTTGTTCTCTTGCAGCACCTCTTCAGCTCTTATCTCAGTTTTTTTCTCCATCCTCTTTCTAAAGTTCACGTAGCTCTCATTTTCTATGGGAACGCTTTCTTCAGCGTCTTCATCATCCTGCTCATCTTCGATATCTTCTGTGTTGTGATTATCTCCTGTAGTAATACACATAAAACAGACACTCTGCACATATAGTTCAGACAACAGACAGCATTGTAAATATATTCACACCACTGTCACTATCCCTACACTAAAAATAAGACCAAACATTACAATAAAAGTTGTGTCTGATGTACAAGGCGTCTGTTTTTAAATATTGCTGCTCTATGAGTCAGTGTCTTAAAAGGGAGCACTTTATTAGCTATACCTATTATAGTTCCCTGCTTTGGGATGTGCTTCATTAATACATCATGTTGCTAAGATACAGGCACATACCCATGTCTACTAGGCACAAAAGCTCAGTTCAAACAGAGTACAATACTTTCATAGCAATATTCTGTAATTGCACAGGTACAAGTGATCAGAAATTCAAAAAAATCAAAGATAAAAACTTAAAAACTACAGCTAATGTGCACTATGTATACAGCAGGGTCAGAAATCTATACACACCAATATGTGGGTCTTCCCCAAACTATTGCCACAAAGTTGGAAGCACACAACTGTATATAATGTCTTCGTATGCTGTGGCATTACAGTTTCCCTTCACTGGAACTAAGAGGCCTGAACCTGTTCCAGCATGACAATGCACCTGTGCACAAAGCGAGGTTGGCTGAAGTTGGTAGTGTAAGAACTCTAAGAGCCTTTATCTGAACCCTACTGAATGTATGCTGCCTTCAAAAATCATGCAGATGAAACAGGATCTAAGCAGGCGGAATTATATGCAAACATCTGTTTGGCCCATGACCGTATAAAGTTTGTCTTCAGTCATCAGTATTATGCTTGCCAGTATTATTACATTATATTATTATAACTGTCTAAAAGGTAATTTAAACAAAACAAAAAAAAAAGAATTATGGATCATTGTAGGTGATTGTAGTTAATTGTCATTTCCACAGTGATGTTTTATTTGAATATAAATATGGCATTTATTCTCAATTAGTTGACAAAATCACATTTCCATTCCTTATTTTCAGTCAAACCGTCGAACTATGATTAACTATGTTTAGTCATAAAACATAGAAATATTTCATGGAATTGCAAATGATCCACTCTCACCTCAGAACAGGTTATAGATAACAAGATCTAGCACATTAGTATAAACTAGTACATTTTTATTATCCAGTAAACTATTTCAGTAATAGGTTTTATAATGGCTTAGTTCTTTTGTGCTACACCTTCCTTTTCTGTTAGCCTAAAAGAAATGAACTATCATCCATGTTTAATGTTCGTTCATGTTGATTATTACACAACTGTTATGGTTATATTATTAATGTGGAATTAACTCACAAGAAAAGACGAATCAACTGGTAGTTTCTATTACACACATAAAAACTCTCAGGTAATGTCCCATTTTCTTTCAGACACACTGAAACTGATCTGAGTAAATACCAGATACCTTACCTTCTGTATGCAGGACTGTGAGGTTGGTGTTCTGTGCTGCATTAGTACATCGCAAAGAAGAAACTGATGTACTGCTTGGTGTACTGTTGGCTGAGGTGCACTTAGTGCTACGAATTCTTGGTGCAGTAATAGTGGGTGGGGCTAACACAGGAGGTGGAGCACTATATTTGTGATGTGAGGCTGAAACGAGCTCTCTGATTGGTCCATCATCCTCAAGACAAGATATGAGGGTGTAGACCACAGGTTCACCCTCTTGTGCCGCTGAAAGGGCTTGGCCAAAGAGATATTCTGTCACATTAAGGCGTCCTGCTCCAGTGATCGCTTCATCCGTGGTACTGAAGGCAACTAACGGTGGCTGAAAGGGGTAGCGGCTTCCCTGAGGAAAGCGGACCTCCAGCTGGTAAACAGGGCAGTCAGTACTGTTAAAGCCAGGCTGGCTTGGACCACACGGGTCTCTGTGATGGCTCGAATCAGTTGGTCTTTGGTGTTTGAAATGGCAGTGCTTTCCAAACTTACATCCTGCTCCCTTCAAGTAGAATTTACACACCTGAGTGTATAAAGACTCTCTCACTTGGCCCTTCTTAGTCAGCTCTGAGGTCATACTACGGTGCCCGGTCATCCACAGCAGATCCAGATGAATGGTCCAGACACGGCCACTGATTCTTTCACAGAAGCGTTCTGCATAGATGGCTGTTAAAGCAACAGCCTCCTCCTGGCGCAGGGCCATGCATTCCTCATATAATGGAGGGTCTGGCACCTGAAGATCGAGAGCAGTCGAGCCAAAACGCTCAGTGAACATCTGAGAGAGAAGGAACTCCAGTGTTGCGCCGACTTCCCCTTTCCCAAATCTCTCTGCGGCTTCTAGAGCTCGCCTGCTACGTTCACGGTCAAAGCCATACCTAACAAGCAAACATGAGACCATTGTTTAACACCCTAGAAATAAATTAATCGGATAAACACTTACATAGTTCATATTAACTCATATCAATCACATTAACTTGGCATAACATAATAGCACCATTACAGCAGAGTGACAGCAACAACAATGTGGCAGCTCAGAAATTCTGCTTAGTGCTGTTCATCTCCTCACACTCAGAAAGCTTTTAGATATAATACTAAGCTATGCTATTTATTCATTGCAGTTTGTTCTGGAATATGACTGGAATGTTTGATAGGGACATGATAGAGTTAAAACTTTGTACTTTGCCATTGTACTAAGTACTTGCTGTTGCTGTTGTAATAACTGAGCTTGTTTATTGAGAAAATTATGAGTTTAAAAAACAAATAAAAACTTTTTTACACGTCAGAGTTGCACAATTATTGTCATTCTATTACAGTATAAGTCTGTCTTTCCAGCATGTTAAACCAGCAATAAGACAGTCCTTTCAACAATAACACCGATTAGATAAAATTTTGCTCAACTGCAGGTTGAATTCAGGGCTCATTACATTACATATCCTATATGTTTAATATATAGATTATGGCAAATGCATGATCTTAATATGTTAAACTGAGACACTCCCAGTTTCTATCCCAGTTTCTTTTCAATAAAAGCCCAGTGACAATACGTACCTGCAGAGTGTGCCTAAGGCAAAGAGGGAAACAACAGATTCTGGTTTGACAGACGTTTCTTCCTCATTGTCTTCTTCGTAGACACCTTCTTCTGCGCTCCCAAGACCATCATCCTGAGTGAGCCAGAACTGACCTTCCTCACGATGGTCCAACTCATCATACTCTTCCTCCTCCTCTTCTTCTCCCTCATAGTCTGAGCCACTGAGCGAAAAAACAAAAACATAAACGAGCCTCTGTGTAATGTGAATTCAAACAATGGACTTTGTTTCAAGGTATGATTTAGATTTGAAATCCATGTAGTTTTTAATTATGACCATTAAATTAACCATTAACACTGATAAATACAAACTGTCCACATAGCCACTAACCTGTTTGGAGTATTATATTCCTGACTCTGAAGTTCTTTCAGTAATTCCTTTACTTGTAGCCGGTTTTCTGATGTCATGTGTATCTTCTGTAGTGGCAGCTTGTACCTTTCAGGTCTACCCTGATCTCGTCCTTCCTCACCTTGTCTCGAGCCATCTCTGGGAAAACCCTGAAAGCTGCCCCGTCCCCTTCCTCTACTGCCCCCACGGCCTCTACTTATAAAAGCCCCTCGTCCTCTTCCTCTAGAGGGAGGTTTGGTGGCGCGACTTGGTCCAAGATCCAGAGAAAAATCATCATCATCATCCAAGACACTGAATGCTTTCCTTCCTCCTCCTCCACCTCCACCTCCACCGCCCTTATTAAAGCGTCCTCCACCCCTGTTGGGTTTTCCTCTCCTTCTTCCACTCATGTCCTTTCAGCAAGTAAGAGAGAAAGAGACATTTAACTCTTATGAGTATAAGACATTAAATCAGCTTGCCTTGTGTTTGTGGTATTGGGAGATACCACATACTTATACCAGATACTTTTTTTTTTTCCAGAGTTATTGTTCTATAACATATGAGGGATCTCTCCAGTCCTACCTCTATTAAGACACCTGATCATGCATCAGAGGCTTGACATAAGTATTAATGTGAGAAAAAAATACATATTGAATGTAGCTGAATGACTACATCACTCTATACAGTCATGATAACCCATCTACCTGTCATGAACATAAACCTGCATTTTGCTGTGATCACCAACCAAACATCTACTAGCACTCAAAACTGCGATTTTTTTTTAACTGGCTCGAGATTACAGTAACATAAACAGTTTATAAAATGCCGCATGAAATATTAATACATACTTACAAATCATATCCAGCAACAGATTCATAAACTGGAACAACGGCTGCAATGCATGAAACGTAATTTTGGGCACCGGCACCAGCATTGTTTCCGGTTCGCACATGTAAAATTCAAGCAGAATTCAAAATAAGAGTTACTTGCTGTATATATTTTTATTTCCTCATATATTGGGTTGTTTCAGAATTGCTAAATTATCGCTTTGATTAACATTTTCAGTTTTATAATACATGTTTGAGTTTGAGGAATTGTTTATTTAAATCATTCTAACTATCCTGACAAAGTCACATCTGACAGAATAAAATCATTCTCCGCTTCAAATTCTTATCTGAAAACACGACATTCTGCGCTACAATTATTTGACAAACATCACATCAGAAAGTTGCCTCTTTTGCATTTACTATGAACATGAACTTCACTTTGGATCGCTTGCTAGTGAAGATTTGTTGAAAAAATTTTTTTCAGGGACTTCAATTCATCTACTGCGCCGGGGTCATATGCGCATTTGGTTGCAGAATTGATTCGCTTGAATTATCCACCCACAGTTTGCAGGAGCTTTAAAATATGGGTCATTAGTCTTTGGGAAAGGACAGTTTGCAGTTTCTTGGTGTGCTTGATTCCCCGTAACAGTCATGAGTAGCTCACCAACTTTGTCTAAAGGTAATGTTTGCGTAATATATGGCTATATATGTTGAAATAATATAGTAATATGTGTAGCTGTACAGGTACCTTGTTGGTGACCCATAAGTATATTGTTAACTATCTGAACCTGTCATGTTGAATGTAGCTCACAGAGCCGCTCGTGTCTGTCTCCTGTACTGTGTCACCTGCCTTATGTAGAAAACTTGTTCAAACTGCAACAATCGGGGATATTACTAAATAAATATTATTTCCAGTTAGCATGGGTTTGTTGACCTTAGCTTTAGAACGCGAGATGAAAGGTTAAAGCTGCTTATTCATGTTTACATACATACCAGATACCTGAAGAAAGCCCTGACGGCGCTTTTTTGTTGTTTTTTTATTGTTGTTGTTGTTATTGTTTTTTTGTTTTTTTTATTGTTGTTGTTATTGTTGTTGTTTTTTTTTCGTTGTTGTTATCGTTGTTTAACAGGTGAAGTGATCACGGCTCTGTCCGTCACTGTTGGAGCCATGGCCGTCGGCTTCCTGATCCACAAAACACTGTTTTCCAGATCCAAATGCGTGAAGCCAAAAGTCAACCTGGACCTTCAGAAAGACAACCCCAAAGTCGTGCATGCTTTCGATATTGAGGATATGGGTGATAAGGCTGTCTACTGTAGATGTTGGAGATCTAAGAAGGTAATAAACCGGACAAAACTGACTAATATTTGGATTGTGCTGAAATGGCTTTCTACTGACCATTTCTACTGACCATTTTTCAACATTTTGTCTTATAAAGTCAGAAGGGTATTCAAAAGTGCCAGGGACACCAATGAACAAACAAACAAAAACAATAAATATCCATGCATGAGAAGTTCACTGAAAACCTGTTTTGTTCTCCGACTGATATTATTTTCATTAAAATCAGCAGCTGTCTAAAACCACACAAATAATAGGATGAATGTTTACATCAGCCACATTATATTGCCCCGGAAGAAGGGGAAAAAAGAAAATAAACAAACGGCCTAGACACAGGTTGATGAAATTGACCACGTGCTATTAAAGCTAGTATAACACTTTGCACTTGGTATATTCGCATGTGCCACAATATAGTTACTGTATTTACTGGGGCGGCGGTAGCTTAAGTGGTTAAGGCTCTGGGTCGTTGGCCGGAAGATTGGGGTTCAGGCCTCAGCACCGCCAAGCTGCAACAGGTGGTGCCATTGAGCAAGGCCCCCAACACCCCCCACCCCTGCTCCAGGGGCACTGCACTATGGCTGACCCTGCGCTCTGACCCCAACCCCCAAGGATGGGATATGCGAAGAAAGAACTTCACTGTGCAGTAATGTATATGTGACAAGTAATGGCTACTTAACTTATTTACAGACTACCGTGGTTATGCCGCTATGGCTGCAGACAGAAAAAGTAGAACAAACCTCTATGCTTTGATGAATAGTGTACTTTCAGATACAGGAGTTTTATTGTACAGGATATATTTTATTACAGAAAGCACCCTCATTATCAATAAGGCAAAAGTGACATCTTTAGAAAGTGATCAGTTGAATGCATGTCAGGATTGTTCCTGTTTGCATGCATTCATATCTAAGACAGTACACTGTCCAATGACCTCATCAAACCATGCACATATAATGCCCTCCACAAGTATTGGAACAACAAGACAAGTTCTACTGCTTTTACTACATACTAAAGACATTTGGGTTTGCGATCAGAAGAGGAATATAAGATATCATAATTATAGAATTAACTTTCTGAAATTTACATCTAAATGTGTTAAACAACAAGAATCTTACCTTTTGTTTGAGAGCCCACCCATTTTTCAAGCGATCAGAAGTATCAGACCTTGAAACTGACAGGGGTTTTCTTGTTGCGTCTTGTTAGATTGACGAAACAGTTAATAGCTCAGAATGTCTGCTCTTGGTTTGAGTTCTGAGATTCACCTTTGAAGATTGCATTCGTTGTTAAAAAGTATAAAACTACATGAAGACCGAGAGCTCTCTATGGGAATAAAGCAAACCATTTTGAAGCTGAGAAAAGAGAGATAATTGATCAGAGCCATTGCGCAAACAATGGGTATAGTCAGTAGAACAATTTGGAATGTCCTGAAAATGCAAAGAAACCACTGGTGTATCAACAACCAGACATGGAACAAGTTGGCAAAGGAAAACAACAGCAGAGAAACCCCAATCCAACAATTACTGACATTACCAATCAACTTCCACTGGACAGGGGTGAATGAACTACAATCCAGTGTGCACAGAAACTTTTGGCAGCAGAAATATAGAGGCCATACTACAAAACTTTCTGGAACCAAGCTTAACCTCCACCAGCTTGACAAAGGCCAAAGTGTGGAGAAAAATAGGATCTTATCATGATCTAAAACTTACGAGCTCATTGGTTAAGCACAGTGGAATGTTATGGCCTGAGCTTGCATGACTGCTGGAACAGGCTCACTAAATTGATGATGTAACTCATGATGGTAGCAACAGAATGAATACAGAAGTCTACAGAAACATTCTGTCTGCAATGAATACATTCAATTTAATCGGGAGGAAATTCACAGTGTGACAAGACAATGAACAAAAACAAACTGACAACGCAACAAAGGACTTCATTGGCAGGAAATATTGGAAGACTGTCCAAGTCAAGCGCCAGACCTTAACCTAAGGTCATTAGAGTTATAAGCCCTCCTGAAGAGGGGACTGAAGGGAGGAACCCAACAAAACAAGTTTCATTACAAGTCTAGAAAAGCATCACAAAAGAAGAATAAACCAGATTAGTGATGTCAGTGGGTCTCCAGATTGATACAGTTTGATGTAAGCAAGACATATACAACCAAATATTGAGAGTTATTTACTAACTTTATTAAAACTATGTTCCAATACTTTTTCTCATCTAGAAATTGGATGCTCTGGAACTGTTTCAAGTTGTTTAACTGCTCTAGATCCAAATATCAGGGAATGAACGCTGACATTTGGATTTATCATCTCATATTCATCTTTAAAACTTATACTCTTGGAAGGGACATTATGTAAAGGATACATATTCAATACCCTTTAAAACTCAACTTTATTGTACCCTATTCCTATCATACATCAGTGTTATTTATACTTTCTTATTCCATGTTGGTTTATTTCCATATTGATTTCTTTTAGTGTTCTCTGAATGGCATGTGCATTCACCAATTCAGATACCTCACATGTAACATCTGGCCAAAAAAAAAAAGCCTCTGAATTTTGTTTTCTGTTTTTCAGTTTCCATACTGTGATGGTGCTCATGCAAAACACAATCAAGAGACGGGGGACAATGTAGGCCCACTGATCATTAAAAGGAAGGATGCATGAGTGTCAAACTTGATGTACTCAGAGTCCCATTGAAGCACTGATGGAGATTAATATATATTTGCCTCACATGTGACTAAGCTTGTCATCTGATTTAGGGATTATTGCTCTCTTTTCATAGCTGCCTGTGTCTGAATGGTCATCATGCATCAGGATCTTATTCTCTGTCTTCTTGTATTGGTGCAGGTGTATATATTGAGAAATATATATTTTTTTCTCCCCAAATATTCAATAATTACATTTGAATCTTGATGTTATGTAATTAAATTAGCACTACATTTCCCCCCTTATTATTCTGATCCCTAGTGGCTTCTCAGCTGATTGCAAGGCTTCATGAAATTGCTGTAACGATGTTGACAAAAGCACTTAAGAGTGAATGCAGCATGACAGATTGTACATTTGAAAGCCATGAAAATAAATGAACCAAAAAAAAGTAAATGAACTGTGAGAAAGAGTGAATGGGTTTATTTGAATCTGGTTCTCAGTTTGTTTCTCTGCAAAATGTCCCATGATATAATCTTATCCAAACACACACAAGCAGGCAAGTGACAAAATGGAAAAAGTACTTCTTGTTTAGGCTAAATTATAGATCCTGGTGTAGTTATTTGCTAATTATTATAAGTATGAATGACATACATAGATTGTTTTTAAATAAGACAAAAACTTTTTGGCTAAAAATGCTATAACTTTGCTATAAGTGTTATTAAAACAAACATGTGACCTTAAATACTTAAACCTCTTGACTGAGTGAAGTAAAGTGAGTGAATATGTTGTGGTAAAGGCTGTGTGCAACGTACTTTAAATTTTATTTTGAGATATTACTGCAAGAATAAATTCATCGGTTAACACTTGGCTTAACTTTGACAAACTTGTTTCTGTGATGGACAGATTGTCTAGTCGTCTCTGATTTTCTGATGAATGCAGTTCCCATGTAATTATCTCTGTGTGTAATTTGTACTGTGTCCTTTCACTGCTGCATTTATTCTTTTGTACACTCATTGTTTACTTTATTAGGAACACCTGTACATATGCACATTTATGCAGTTATCAAATCAGCCACTCATGTGGCAGCAGCACAGTCATGCAAATAAAGATCAAGAGCTTCAGTTAACCTGCACATCAAACATCAGAATGAGGAAAAGGTGTGAACTCTGTGACTTTAACTGTGGCATGGTCGTTGGTGCCAGATGGGTTGGTTTGTGTATATCGGAAACTCCTGGGATTTTCACACAAAACAGTGTCTGGAGTTTACACAGAATGGTGGGGAAAACAAAAAAACATCCTGTGAGCAGAGGATCTGCAAGCTGAAATACGTTGTTGATGATAGAGCTCAGAAGAGAATGACCAGACTGGTCACAGCTGACAGGAAGTCTGTATTAACTCAAATAATCACTCTTTACAACTGTAGTGAGGAGAAAAGCATTTCAGAATATTTAACATGTCAAGCCTTGAGGTTGATGGGCTACAACTGAAGGCCACATCAGGTTCCTCATCTGTCAGCCAAGCACATAAATCTGAGGCTATCATGAGCACAGACTCACCAAATCTGGACAACTGAAGACTGGAAATGGAGCGGGCGATTTTGTTCCTAATCTTCAACTGTCCAGTTTAGGTGAGTCTGTGCTCACATGATAGCCTCAGTTTCTTGTTTTTGGCTGACAGCAGTGGAACCAAATGTGGTCTTCTGCTGTTGTAGCCCATCAACCTCAAAGTTTGATGTTTTGTGGATTTTGGGGTGCTTTTCTGCACACCAGGGCTGTATAAGAGTGATTATTTGTGTTAAAATATCCTTACAGACAACTTGAACCAATCTGGTCATTATCCTCTGATCTCTCTTATCAACAAGGCATTTTCACTTACTGTGAAAGTGAGTGTACAGGTGTTCCTAATAAAGGGACAGTGAGTGCATATTCCCTCTATTGATAATAGACTTTCATTTGCTGTGTTATGTTTACATCAGCAATAAATATATAACATCTGTCTACTGCAATCTTTCACTTGGTGAAAGATTAATTTTACAGAGTAATTTTACTCTGAAAATACTTTTCACTTGAAAGCAGTAAGATGCTTATAGATATAAACTCCTAAAAGGCACTACATATTTGTGAGATACCAATAACAAACCTTCAAGGGCCAATACAAGGTAGTAGCTTAGAAGCTATGCTTATATTTGCATTGGAATTACATACAGAAAAAGTTTCAGAAAAATGCTAATTTTAAAACGGCTCTGGTTAAAGTTGCAAATGACCTGTTAATAGTCTCTGTTAGAATCTGATTTGATCTTAGTGTGATTGTGAAGTAGGATGTTTATTAGCCAGGATGTTTTCTGACTAGCGCACTAATGTACTTCAATTCACCCTTTAATTTCTGCCATTTCTCAACCATCTGAGTACCTTTTAACATTAACACTGAATCTCCCAGCCTGTCTATGTGACACCAAAATGCTTTGTTCTGTACCTAAAATAACCTCTTGCCATTATATAAGTAAGCAGAGACAGATCAGACATGAACCTATATGAAGTATTGTTCATTCATTCATTGTCTACCGCTTATCCGAACTATTCTCGGGTCACGGGGAGCCTGTGCCTATCTCAGGCATCATTGGGCATCAAGGCAGGATACACCCTGGACGGAGTGCCAACCCATCGCAGGGCGCACACACACACACACACTCTCATTCAGTCACGCAATACGGACAATTTAGAGATGCCAATCAACCTACCACACATGTCTTTAGACCGGGGGAGGAAACCAGAGCACCCGGAGGAAACCCCCGAGGCACGGGGAACACACGGGAACACGAACACACACACACACACACGCACGCACGCACACACACGCACGCACGCACACGCACGCACGCACGCACGCACGCACGCACGCACACACGCACACACGCACGCACGCACGCACGCACGCACGCACGCACACACGCACGCACGCACGCACGCACACACGCACGCACGCACGCACGCACGCACGCACGCACGCACGCACGCACGCACGCACGCACACACGCGCACACGCGCGCGCACACGCGCACACACGCGCGCGCACGCGCACGCACGCACGCACGCACGCGCGCGCGCGCACGCACGCACACACACACATACACACACACGGCGGAGGCAGGAATCAAACCCCCAACCCTGGAGGTGTGAGGCAAACATGCTAACCACTAAGCCACCGTGCCCCCCTTGAAGTATTGTTCTTCCTATCTTATTTACACTAAACTGGCTGTATTAGATGGCACAATTTCATATTGATTATTTGAGGAATAACACAATGGGCCATGCTTTTATATGGAAATAATACATGGTGTGATATGGTTTAATGCCAAGCAGTAGTGTACATCCCTGAAGTGTATTCTTCTTCTTCTTCTTCTAATATTATATAATATAATTATATTATTTATTATCTAAATAATCATATATTAAATAGAATTAAATTATGTTAATAATAAATTATAATTAATTTTTATATATTTAATTATATTATTTATTATATAAATAATTATATAAATTTATATATTATTAAATAAATGCATGGTCTGCAAGTGTTATTCTGCTTACACTACACTGATTTGCCAATGATTATGATGTGTAGTTTATTAATCAGTGACAAGTCACAATTTTTAATGGTTTATAGTTAGATTTAATGTTGTGGAATTAGTTCATACTGTCACTTATATTATAGCAGTGATAACATGATTCCCTCACCAGCATCTCTCTTTCTCTCTCCCTTGCTTAAAGAAATGCAGCCTGTCTTTTTACTGGGAAACCAGCAAGTGGAATCGCCTCTGTCTTAAAGACAAAAATAAAACAGGATATTACTATTGACCTTTAGTCAAGGTGCTTTTTCTTGCCTCACAGATTTTAGTAAGAATAATGTAAATTATAATAGTTGCAAAACTTTTTCCTATAAAGCCTCAGGACAAAATGTTCAGGATAATATCTCATACATTATATCTATGCCGAAACATATATTGTGATTCAGATATAACTCCCTAACAACAAAGATACAGATCTGTTTGTTAATTTATAAACAAAAACTGGGTAAAAATTCTGACAGTTTGGCTGTACATGTACTCCTGCTGAGTTATGCATCAACATCCTGACACACTTCTTAAGCCGTGGTTCCTCCAAAACCTCAGGAACTGCTTGATTGATCTTAATACACCACTCCTGCTCTGCTTTTCCTGCTTCCTCATCTTGGAGCTATTTTCACTTCAATAGATCCAGATCAGATGATTGGATACCCAAGAGACTTGCACTACAGTAAAAGCTTTCAGACTGCAGTGAATAAATGTTGCAGTGAATTTATGCTCATCTTATCTCAGAACTCTTGTTCACACTATGGCCATAGCAAGAATTTTGTACGTTCAACCCATTAATGTAATAATTAGAATGCCACTCTCCTGTCAAAAGTATGTGGTCCCTTTTGAGGCTCCTTTTTAAGCTTTCTAACTCATGTCCTCTCAGCAGCTTTGCTTTGTCACTGTTGCCTGTGGCTTGCTCATTGGTGATCTGGATCTAGACTTGGATTTTGGTAATGCTTAAAAATATTAATTGCTACAAGTGCTGAATTGTATTTTAGTGGAGCAGTGTCTTATTTTCATAGCCCTCTTATAGGGAAGAAAGTACTGGAGAGCTCTCTCTCTCTCTCTCTCTCTCTCTCTTTTGTCTGGGTGTGTGTGTGTCTCTGTGTGTGTGTGTGTGTGTGTGTGTGTGTGTGTGTGTGTGTGTGTGTGTGTGTGTTGTGTGTTTGAATTAACTACTTTATAACAAAATAATATTCTTACGCTACATAACATTTGATACCTAGGCATATGAGTTATAAAATAAGCTACTTCTTTACCGGCTTCTCTTGATCTCTCGCTTTCTTTTAAGGTAAATAAGGAAGAACACAGCTAGTTGTATTACTGAGAAACCACAAAGCCCTCAGTCCTGAATTATACAGCTTTACCCATGACTGTTACAAAGCCCTGGCACTGGAGTCTCCTTTAATAAATATGAAATAAAGTTCCCCTAACTGAAAACCTATTCGTATCACCTTTATGCCATATCAACTTTACCTGAAGGTATGCATTAGGAAAGCTGGGTAGACAGCAGGAATTAAATGAGTGATTGTAATTATATTTAGCTCCCTGTGAATTAGCCGTTACTACAGAAAGGGAAGTGTATTAAGAACGAGTGCATTATGTGATTTGAGTTACAGCAGGCATTAAGAGCAAGGCTACCGTTGTAGAAAAAGTCAACACCTTCTGACCAATCAGATTCAAGAACTCAACAACTGCCTTATAAAATAAAACTCTGGCACCATTTAGCAACCGGGACTGTTTAGATTTGTTATGATTTCAGTTTATATTAGTTTTACATATGGTGACATATCTTCTTCATGTGTGCACGCATGGAAACGAGTTGATTAAATAACTACCAGGAGTTATGTACAATGAACGATCAAAGAAACCGCACCGAAACTCGAGTTTAAAGACTAACAACGACCATTATCCTCTAAAGTTAGAAACAGAGTAATGCTTATGGCACAGCTGGTTTACAAGGTTGTGCACTGACCAGAGATTCGTGTTTTCTTTTACGAGGAAGTGGGATGTGGTCGCTTGGATTCGGGACTGCTGTAGGAATCTGTGGTTATAAATCTTCAGTGGGACGGCGGTCAAAGCAGGTCTGTCTTATCTAAACTTGCAGACATCCACGTAATGTATGTGACTCCCCGGTAACATGAAGATCAGAGTTCAATAACACGATTATGGTGTGATGTGATATCCGAAGCTTACAATGGCTACAGAGGATCGTGTGTTAAAGTCATCTGTAGCCGCCGGTGATGGAGCTCACAATGAAAACGCAGCAGAAAGGAAGAGCAGGAAAGCAGAGCGCGCGCGAGCTCCAGTGCCGCTCTCTCATCAGGTGGCTGGTCACAAGTACGGCGTCCATAAAGTCGGTCAGTTAACCGGGTCATCTCTTTTTTGAGTCTTGGTCAACTACTGTGTAGTTCAACTAATTATAGAATGAATTAAAATCAGAATGAAATGAAAGGCTCCTCGTGAACAGCTCTTATACTTTCTTAAGTTCAATTGAGGAACCTCAGGTGGTCATGAGATTCTTAAGAAACTTTCTTCACTTGTGTTAATTGTGTTTTGTTTTCATTGTGTGTCTTTAAAACAGAAGCAGCAGCTCAGTGGGATAGTTAAAAAGCAACCAAGGAGAAGAATTTTTCAATTTAATGAATAAATCACAGATGTTTCAAAATTTTTCTATGACACAGGTGGAAGAAAAGGCAGAACTGAAATGACCCATGTTGTATTTTCAATTATTTATCTTTCATTTGCTCTATCCACATTGTTTAGATTTATTTATTTTTTCTAACTGGGATAAAAATGTCTCGATACAATAACAAACCCCAGCCTAAAGATTTCTGTTTACAGTTTTTTTTTTTTTTTTTTTTTAAAGAGTATGAGATGAGTGGTCTCTAAATAGTTTATTATTATTACATTTATTATATAAATTATTATTATTATTATTATTATTATTATTATTATTATTATTATTATTATTATTATAAATAATTAGAATGGAATTTGTTAGAGTTTTACCTTAGCTCCAGCTCATCTTTCATGATCATGAAATATTTCCTGATGCAGGTTTTTTGTTTGTTTTTGTTTTGTGTGTGTGTAATTGCTCAGGTATCCTACAGCACTATGATGGTACTGTACTGAAACAGTTGCAGCCTCCACCCAGGGGCCCATGTGAGATGCAATTCTATACACAGGTATTATCCACCCCTCAAAACTTGACAATGCAGCAACAATCCAACAACTAACCCACTAAATCCATTGTAAATCTACTCTATTGCAGTCTTTACACACACATATACTTATTTGTTTGCTCAAATATTGTACAGGTCACTGAAGGTACCTGAATGTGTTTTAGGTGTTTGCTCAAGACTGTACAGATCCACACCTACTGTCCTTACAACAACACCTACCCAAATACTATGGCACATGGTCATCTCCAGATAAACCAAATGGTGAGATAAGATATGCTGGTCTAATATTTAATTATTTAGGTTAAATCTGGAATGGGATTTTCAAAAATCACATAAAAAGTTTATGGTCAGGTGTCTGCTAACCGTTGGCCTTTTAGTATATAAACACAAACATAAAACAGCTCCAACTGGCAGCACACTTTTGCCTTAAGTTCTTAAGTTATATGTTATAGACAAATAAATGTAGATGTGCGACTAATGATTGGTTTCATGAAGGTAACCCTCAATAAATAATTGTTTCATTGGTTAATTATTTATATTGGAGTCTTCTCTCATTAAATTTACTATGTTTGCATAGTATGTCCAACAGGAACAGGATGCAGTGGTAGTAGCCTTGTTTTATCTGAGGAGTGAGTGGAATGTAAGCTGAGATGGACATGTCAATGTATGAGCCACCATTTAAAGATTAAATGTGTGTGTGTGTGTGTGTGTGTGTGTGTGTGTGAGTGAGAGAGAGAGAGAGAGAGGAGAGAGAGAGAGAGAGAGAGAGAGAGATTTGGGGATGTAATTATAAGGTAGTTGTTCTCATTCTCAAACTCTTGTGCATATATGTTAATGGATAACTTTTGGCAAACTTTGAACTTCGAACCATCCCAGTAACAGCAAACAAAACTTTGTTATGGAGACTCTAATCAGTTGATTGTGTTGAGGATTGGCTTGTCAGTGACTACTAACTTGACTGAAAAGAAGTGATTTGTTATAAAGTCTTATCAGAGTCTCTCAGCAAAGAAGCTGCAGCCTAGCCCTCTGAAACTGCACTGACTTAAGGGGAACATGAAAGTAAATATTGTAAGTAATAACTCTAAGTCAGAGTGCAAATGGCAGACTATAATTGTGCTGCTGGGTCACTTCTGCATTAAAAAATTGTTCTTAGTTGTGTAACTAAGAACAGAGCTGTTTATTCCAAACACAAATTTTTCATGCACTAAATCTGTGAAAACACTCTCTGCCTCTATGCATTTTTTTCTTAGAGCTGTATATGAAGCTGGAGGATGTGGCCAGGAGGTTCACATGTCCATGCATCATGGATGTGAAGATTGGGAGAAAGAGCTTTGATCCGTTTGCCTCAAAAGAGAAACAGGAAGAGCACATTAGAAAGTATCCTCTAATGGAAGAAATTGGCTTCTTGATTCTAGGAATGAGGGTGAGAGACTGTCAGTTTTCCATATCCAATCTCTGTGGACATGCTCATTATTTCCATTGTTTGCTACCGAATATTTGATCATTGATCCTTTTTTTTTATCTTCTGGTCACTTAACTTGCAAAGAGGTTAGTAGGTTTGGTCTCAAAAGTGGGCTATAGCCATCAACATGTTGGCAAACATATCATCTAAAATGATTAAAACAGCAGTTTTAGTTTTTACATGGCAATTGTATGAGTTTTGTGTATACAATGGACTGACATATATCCCTGCCTTGGATAAACATTGCCTGGTTTGATGAACCTTGATTTCTTCTTGATGTAAAAGAGTTATATACATTCATTCATTCATTGTCTACCACTTATCCAAACTATACTCGGGTCATACTAGGGAGCTTGTGCCTATCTCAGGCATCATTGGGCATCAAGGCAGGATACACCCTGGACGGAGTGCCAACCCATCGCAGGGCACACACACACACACACTCTCATTCATGACGCACAATTTAGAGATGCCAATCAACCTACCATGCATGTCTTTGGACTGGGGAGGAAACCAGAGCAAACCCCCGAGGCACGGGGAGAACATGCAAACTCCACACACATGGCAGAGGCGGGAATCAAACCCCCAACCCTGGAGGTGTGAGGCAAACGTGCTAACCACTAAGCCACCGTGTCCCTGAGTTATATACAATCAGAGTAATATACAAAGTTTACAGTGGACCAGAATAAATCCTTCATCAGCTCGGCAAACAAAGTGCTTCTGGTGCTGTAGATGCTGAAACCAGTTGATATTCCAAATGGTTAATGATGTATTAGTTGTCATCAATTATTTTCATTTGTTTTTTTTAAGTCATTCTTCCCATAACTACAACTAGAAACTAGAAAACATTATGTTTATAATGTTATGTCCATTGATATTGAATCATCTCTTTCAGTCTTCATGTCTCCTTGTCTCATTTTCAGGTTTACCACATAGCTTCAGGAAGTTATATTAGTCACGAACAGTTCTTTGGACGCAGTCTGACAAAGGAAACACTCAAAACTGGTATAAATGAGACTTGAAGACTCCTTTTTTTTTGGCTTCAAAGGAAAAAGATCAAGTTGCTCACATTTATTCCACTTACAGTTGGAAATATTAATCCAACCTTCATATAGTTTCTGTGCTGATATTATATACAATGTTATGTTTTTTTTTCAGGATTAGCTAGATTTTTCCATAATGGAGAGGAGCTAAGAAAAGATGCCATTTCTACTAGCATCCATAAAATCCGTAACATCCTGTGTTGGTTTGAGGGCCAGAAGCAGCTCCACTTCTATGCCAGCTCACTGTTGTTTGTGTACGAGGGCTCTCATCACATAGGCAATGCAAAGAATGGAAATAAAGCTCTGACAGGACAGGAATATAGACAAGCTGAGCCAGAGAACAAAAGTAATGCTCACCTCAGTATCTCAAAGCTGAAGAACTCTTGTGGACACACAAATTGTAGTAGCATTCTTGAAGCCATTCACAATGTGAAGAAAGTGAATGGGTTTGGGTCTCACTCTTTACATCACCAGTCTTTGGGAATGATGGCTGACATGGAGGCAAAAGAAAACACTGTAGCTGAAGGCAAAAGATCAAATGGTGGGAAGGAGGAAAATGTAGAGGTCAGGATGATTGATTTTGCCCATGTGTTTCCCAGTGACAGCTCAGATGATGGCTACATGTACGGACTAAGGAGTCTCATCTGTGTTCTGGAGCAGATTCTTCAAGACTGACTGTCTTGACTGTCCCCTAAGATAATACCAAGTTATATGGCTTGGATAACGTTGATGGACTTTTTTCTATCCTGGATTTATCAAAATTCATCTTATAAGGACGTTGAAATAGTGAGGTGGAGTCAGTAATTTATTATATAATGAATGGTACATTAGATATACTGTGTACCTGCTTAATCAGACTCTGGTGGTTGATGGCAGGAAGATGTTCAGTGTAGATTACCTTTTTTACTTTAAATCACCATACTTACTGACCCCCCTAAAACAAACAAACAAACAAACAAAAAAGAAAAAAAACCCAGATGAATTTAAGTGACACTGAATGTAATTGAAAAATGAAATTCATGAACAGCTCATATGTGAATATTTCAGTTGATTATTCTTTATATTTCAATTACAGTCTCAATAAATGTATGTCTATATTAGGAGTGAGGTTTGTATTTTTAAAATCACCTTAGGTGATGATTCTTTTGCCTTGGTTAATACATTTTAATAGTATTTTAATAAGTGATATGACTTTGTATTAATTCTCTCCACATTCATTATTTGTTTCGATGTAATTCTTGGTATGGTCACTTGGTGGCACCAGGCTCTTTTGTTAGGCTATTTAATGGGTTACACAAAGTGACACAAAGTGAGTCTCGGCAAAAGGAAAAAAAAATCCATGCTTTTCTAATGGCATAAAAATGTTTCGTATTAAAATTGTAGAACCCCAATCTCAATCATTCACAAATGAATCATGAGCCATAATTTAAAAATATTAGCATGGTAGTTAAAGTTATATAACAATATTCATAGTGGAGAAAGTGTGTGTGTGTGTGTGTTACACGCTCAAAGTAGTAAAACCTAAATGGTGTCATTATTCAGGGCCTGAGTGACAGCTTACTGCCACTGTTACGACAGCATATGCAGCGTAGAACCTTCTGTGTGGGTGCAAGTGTTAGTTTGCAACAGAAAGTGTATAAAAATGATAATGTGGAGGAGGTAAAGGGTTGATGGAATGGGTAGTGGGAAAACTTTATTCTTATAATGCCTGAATTTGACATGTGCTTTCATTAAATTGTATTATTTCTTTAAATAATAATTAATAAGGCTTCAACTCCTGAACAATGAAATGAACTGTTAAGAGTGAATAATAAAAATAATTAAATTTTTAATTTAATTTTATTTGTATTGTGCTTTTAACAAAGAGCACTGTCTCAAAGCAGCTTTACAGAACATAAAAAAACAACAAACATACAAAATCTGAGGTGACTGAAGTGTAAACCCCTGTGGGTCCTACTTGCAACCGAGCTGAGCGGGTCTCAAAGCTGGGTCTCCGGCATGGTAGGCGGGCGCACTAACAAGGAGGCTAAAGACTGCAGCCTCTAACGTCAGTGGACAATGCACCTCTTGAGATCAGGGGAGTGATGTTTACCTGCACAACACCTACCACTGGTCTCCGTTACATTTAACCCCTTAAACCTCACTCATCTGAGTCACGGCACCAATGTAACCCCCCGCGGGTCCTACTCGCAACCACGCCAAGCGGGTCTCGAACCCGGGTATCCGGCATGGGAGGTGGGCGCACAAACAAGGAGGCTAAAGACTGCAGCCTCTAGCGTCATTTGGCAGTGCACCTCTTGGGATCAGGGGAGTGAGGTTTACCTGCACAGCACCTAGCGCTGGCCTCCGTTACACGAAAAAAAAGGAACAAGGAAAAACTCCCTTAGATGGTATTAGGAAGAAACCTTGAGAGGAACCAGATTCAAAAGGGAACCCATCCTCATTTGGGTGACACTGGAGAGTGTGATATGAACAATGTCCTTTCTGCATTTATGTATAGTCAATTGTGTGATGCAGATACAGCATGTGTAGAAAGTTGTGTAAATTAATTATGAGGTTGTTGTCGTCCACATAGGGTTGGCAGCGTTGCTTTGAATAGCCCAGTCCAGAGCTGGCACAATCTCTATATGTCTCGGGATGGGTAGAAGAAGGGAAACAAAAGGAAATGAATTAGCGTAGCTTCTTTTCATAATATTAGCAGGCACTAGATGATAATGTACATTAAATCAGATGTATTGGAGTACAAGGCTATCATTTATATTAAATGCATGCCTTGCTAAAGAGATATGTCTTTAGTCTACGTTTGAACTGGGAGACTGTGTCTGAGCCCCGAACACTGTCAGGAAGGCTATTCCAAAGTTTAGGAGCTAAATACGAAAATGCTCTACCCCCATTTGTAGACTACGATATTCTGGGAACTACAAGAAGTCCAGAATTTTAAGATCTTAACAAGTGTGATGGATTGTAACGTGTTAGAAGACTGGCTAGATACGTTGGAGCGAAACCAGTTAGAGCCTTGTACGTAAGTAGTGCTAGTTTATAATCAATTCTAAACTTAACATGTAGCCATTGCAGGGATGATAATATTGGTGTTATATGATCATATTTCCTTTACCCGGCACGGACTCTGGCGGCTGCATTTTGGACTAACTGTAGCTTGTTTATTGAAGGATAACCACCTAGTAATGCATTACAATAGTCCAGTCTGGAGGTCATGAAGGCATGAACTAGCTTTTCTGAATCAGATACAGATGTTTAAAAAAAAATAAAGCTAATAATACTTCTGAGGTGGAAGAAGGCTGTTTTTGTAATATCGGAAATATGATTTTCAAGGGACAAGTTACTGTCTAATATTACGCCCAGGTCTTTCACTGTTGAGCTAGAATATAGTAATAGAACATCCTTCTAAGTACAAGTTGAATTGTGAGAACTTTTGTGTACTGGTTTTTGGACAAATCAGTAATATCTCTGTCTTATCAGGATTTAGTAATAGAAAATTATCAGTCATCAAATCTTTAAAATCTTTAACACACTCTTTTAATCTAGACAATTTAGATATTTCATCTGGTTTTGATGAGATATATAACTGGGTATTGTCAGCATAACAATGGAAACTAATCCCATGCCTTCTAATGATGTTACTCAAGGGAAGCATGTATATTGAGAAAAGCAGAGGTCCTAAAACTGATACTTGTGAGACCCCATATTTCACTGGCATTACACTGGACAGTTCTCCATTTAAATCTACAAAATGGTATCATTTGGACAGGTAGGATCTAAACCATTTTAATGCCTGTCCCTAATATTGAGATGCAGCCTTGGTCCGAAGCTAAAAACAAGTCAATTGTGATTTTTACTCTGCTATGATGGGGCCCGAAACCTGACTGAAATTATTCAAGGACATTGTTTTCCTGTAAGAAGGAGCATAATTGAGCAGACACAACCTTTTCTAATATTTTAGATATAAACGGAAGGTTTGAAATTGGTCGGTAATTTGATAATTCATTAGGGTCTAGTTTAGGTTTCTTACGAAGAGGCTTAATAACTGCTAACTTGAGAGGTTTAGGGACGTGACCTAAATAATATAAAAATAAATAGGCTTATACTTAGATGATATTTAGATGATTTATCAGGAGGAAACTGAAAGTGGTATTTTAAACATATTATTGGTGATAAGTCAAAAGTGAGAAATGCTCTGCTGATTCCTCTATATGTTCATTTTGAAAACACCACAGAACAACTAGGAAGTGATCACAAATTGTTGGTGTATATGCTTAATTGTATTAATTTTATCTCACTATGGTGTACAACATATTGTATTATTAAATACTAATAAGTACAAATAAGTAAACGTTAAAACGTAAATTAACACATGCTGGTTCAATTCTTAGCTTGGGTTGTTGTGAGATTTCACACGTTATCCACATGTGCCTGTGGGGGTTTCCCTGGATTATCTATTTTCTTTTTCTCATTGTCCAAATACACACTGCTAGGTGTATTGGCTACAATAAATTGCCCATAGGTGTAAATAATTGTGTGTGTATGTGTGTGTGTGTGTGTGTGTGCATAATGCCCAGTGGTGGACTGGTCTATTCTTCTGCCTTGTGTTTAGTGTTTCCAGTATAGGCTTCAGATCCACTGTGACACTGACCTGGATAAAGTGCTTACAGAAATGGATGATTGAAAATTATTACTAAATCTATTTCTGTGACATGATAAATGTGTAGTGGCATGGGAAATCCTTTACTGCAAAAACTGGAAGTGAAAATTCTTAAATAGAGTTAACTTTAGCTAGTATTTTTAAGATTGTAATAAAACCATATAAACTATATGATTATTAAGCCTATTTTTTTTTACACTTAAAGACAAAAACTAAAACATAATATAGTCTTGTTTTGTCAGCTTATTGTTTTCTAATTTAAGCATTTATTTACAGACTTAAATTTGCCAATTTAGAGCTTGAAATGAATAAACACATCTAGACATTGGCTGAATAACCTTATAAAGAGAATTTTTCCATTATTTGGGATATTTTCACTTGATAAGCTATTTCTTACAGTAAATTCACATGGTGAAATATTGATGCTCCCTATTAAATGCCATTCTGAAAACTATATACACATTTATGCTTAAAATGCATAATTAATAATGATTTGTGAACACTTGACCATCACACCTAGATGTGGAGGTTTCCTTCCTCAAACTGTTGCCACAAAGGTAGAAACACACAACAGTATACCTCATTAATACCTTGTGTACATCACTAATGCTCTTGTGGCTGAATGGGCAAATCCCTACAGCTACATTCTAAAATCTAGTGGAAAGCCTTCCCGGAAGAGTGGAGGTTATTATAACATTAAAGGGGAACTAACTCTGGAATAGGATGTTCAATAAGCACATATGGGTATGATGGTCCACAAACTTTTGGCAATATCGTTAAAAGCACTAAATTACCCAAGAAATGGGCTACGCTCAGTTTGTTTAAAACAAGCTAAAGTATGTATTCCAAATCTATTTATTGAAATAGTGTAGTGAAGATGTGGTTAAATAATGTTGGTGCAGAATGTGACTTTCAGAGAAGTCTAGTGAAAGTCAGAACAAAAAAACTGGCATGTTTACTCAGGACACAAGGCAGGGGACACCCAGGACAGGGTGCAAACTCAGTGCAGGACACAATCACACACTATGGACAAATTAGAGATGACAAACAGCCTACAAAACATGTCTTTGGACTGGGGAGAAAATCCTGAATCACTGGGAGAAGATGCAAACTCATGCACACAGTGCAGATGTAGGAATTGAATCCCCAATTGCAAATGTGTGAGGTAAACATGTTAACTATCAAGCCACCAAATAAGTAGGCTAGTAGAGGAATATTTTGGGAATTAGAACCATCTATTCATTAAACAATATCATGGCAAGGCACAAACAAAAATAATACTATGTGAATGGGATCATTAAAAAATCTGTAAGTAGACCAAATAGGAACTTGCATGATGTGAACTCTGTCACAGGCAGAAATTTCAGAACTGTAGAAATTTATGAATTTAAAATTCATATACAAATATCTGGAGCACTAAACAGATTTACATTGTGTTCTTGTGACAGATTGTTAATATTTATTTTATAAAAATGGTTACAAATATGTGCTATGTGAACTGTTTGGCTATGAGACTGGGTTGATTACACACACACACACACACACACACACACACACACACACACACACACACACACACATACACACACACACATACACACACACACACACACACACACACCACAAGCTTCTTATTTGCTCTGACTGCAATACATAACTGACAGTACAGCTAACATTATTGAATAGCTGAAGGCATTTTTCCTCATGGTCTTTGGCAGATTGGTGAGGACATGTCCCCAGCAGAAATTATGTCTACACTTTAAAGTGCTTACTAATGAACCACTGAAGTACTTTAAAGGGCAGACGTAACCATTATTTCTTTTCCCAAGCATTTTTTTTAAGTTTCGGAGAAATGAAAGTAAAATGGAGAAAGAAAAGCCATTCCTTTACCAAAGTCATTGACAATAGAACTCAATAAAGGATTGAAGAGCTGTGTGAGATAGAGGGAGTGTAAAGAAGGACACTCATTTTTGCCCTCTCATCTCACCTGTGATCAGAACATCTCTCTGGCACACACAGTGAAACTCTCTCATGTTGATTAGCTATGTGGGTCCGTGAGTGCTCTCACTTCTCAACATCACAGTTCGTTTTCCAC
This sequence comes from Hemibagrus guttatus, assembly GCA_033459395.1. NCBI lineage: Eukaryota > Metazoa > Chordata > Actinopteri > Siluriformes > Bagridae > Hemibagrus > Hemibagrus guttatus. The sequence goes on from JAUCMX010000002.1 coordinate 15,492,530, forward strand.
CATCAGAACAAAAAAGAACATAATCTCTCACAGATGACAGATGAGTCAATGTCAAAAAATGTAATCTATCTTACAATACTTCAAGGCAGATGGAGAGATCTACTGAGAGTAAAGCATGAAAACTGGTCAATACAGATGTAATGCTTTTCTTGTTTTTCTTTTTTCATTTTATTTCAGCTTAAAGCACACGAAGACTAGAAACTTTATATAAACAATTTACTTGTACATGTTCAAAATAATCTAGTATAAAAATAATTACTTGTCCACTACTTACAACTTCAGAAAACCATGTTGGGTTCTACATCTGTCAGCCAAGAACAGAAAGTTGAGGCTGTAGTGGAATCACAAAAACTGGACAGTTGAAAGTTGGAAAAACATAAGCTGATCTGATGAATCTCGATTTTGTCACAGACATGCCAGGCTCCAACACAAACCAATCACAGCGCACTCCCTCTCCCGAATACTAATCACTCACACCTGCACCCAATCACCTCAGCAATCACCCCACACATAAAAGACACTCACACAGAGTCACTCACGGTCCAGTCTCGTTCGCAACTTAGGATTCTGCCTGAATGCTTACCTCAAGGACTCCTGTTGCTACCTAGCTGTCTTCAGTATTCCCCTGTTACTTGTGTGTGTGTGTGTGTGTGTGTGTGTGTGTGTGTGTGTGTGTGTGTGTGTGTGTGTGTGTGTGTGTACCCGTCTCCAGCTTCCCAACTACTCCAGTGATCATCAACCACAACCCACCTGCAAGTCACTAAGGACAGTATCATCTATCACTTTGTTTCATTGCATCACCTCTCACCTGTGTTACCATTCTCCTGCTTGTGTCTATTAAATACACTAACTTTGATCTCCTGTCTCCAAGCCTTCTGTACGGTAACAGATTTGTAGGGTCAGAATTTGGTGGCAATAGCATGAATCCATGAAACCGACCTGCCTTGTATCAACAGTCCAGACTGCAATAGTAATAGTGTGGGGAATGCTTTCTTGGCTCATTTTAGACATGTTAATGCCAATCAGTCATCACTTGAAGGCCACAGTCTAATTGAATATTGTTGCTGACCATGTGCATCCCTTTATGGCCACAATTTATTCATCTTCCAATGGTTACTTCCAGCATGATAACACAAAGCAAAAGTTGTCTCAAACTGGATTCATGAACTTGACAATGAGTTCTTCAGTGGCTTTCACAGTCAGGGGAGCTGAATCCAACATAATATTTTTGGGACATGGTAGAACAGGAGATTCATGTATCTGAAAAATCTGTAGAAACTAGATAATGCAGTCATGTCAGCATGGGCCAGAATTGCAAAGAATGTTTCGTGGGGACACCTGGTGCCAAACCATCAGAGGATACAATTGCCTACATTTACACTTAAAAAGGACAGCCATTAAACCTTGGTACTTGACCTGTAACTTAATGTGTAAAGACATTCAAAAACCCCTACATGATTGGATGTAGGTGCATGCACAAGTTTACAGTTTCCCAAAACAAAAGAGATAGTATAAAGGTGGAAAAAAGAAAAAACAACAACAAATAAACTAACAATCTAATTAGCAAACAAGCTACCAGTGAGCCAAGGGGCTGACATGATGGCTTTAAAACTAAAAGTTTTAACTCTTTTGGTCACTCTTTTGGTCAGGTTCCTATTTTCCCATTGGTCAAGTCCTGCCAACCAGTTAATGGTAATTGCCAAAGGGATTCCCCTAATGGAGGACAACCAGAGATGATTTGGTTAAATTAAGTGATTTAATTTGTAATTAAATGTGTAATTAAGTGCAGTTGTGTGTAATTAATAAAAATCATCAGAATATTCAGACATGCACTATATGGCCTAAGGATTGTAGATACTTGACCATCACTCCCATATATACTTGAACATGAACCATTTCAGATTTAGTCGCCCTTTGCTGTTATAACACCCTCCACTCTTTTGAGAAGGCTTTCCATTAGATATTGAAGTGTGGTTGTGGGAATCAGTGCTCATTCAGCCACAAGAGCATTAGTGAAGTCAGGTACTGATGTCAAGCAAGGAGGTCAGAGATCTCAGCAGGCCACTCTCAGGCTTCATGCAGCTTGCTTTGTCAAGCTGGAGCATGTTTGGGTCTTTTAGCTCCAATGAAGGGAAATTGTAAAGTTACAACATACCAAGACATCTTATACAACTGTGTGCTTCCATCTTGGCAACAGTGGCAATTGTTTCGGGAAGACCCACATATGGGCCACAAATGTTTGCTCATATAATGGACATCAGCCAAATTGGTGCAGCCAAATGGCAGATGCAACTGCTTTTACAGTATAATAATAAAGCAGTTAGCAAAAATGCTTAACGCTTTCAAAAATAAACACATTAGCATTTGAACCCTCTTCTCCTTCCCAAAGGCATGAAAGATATGAATAGAGAGATAGAAAGTGGGTTTTACTGAACCTTTTCACCCAGGACACATTTAGATAGTCACCAAAGAGAAAAATTTGCCAAGGGCTTGCAACATTATGTGGCTCTCGTCATACCAGCACCTAATGCTTCAGCTCATAAATTCATTTCCCCCTTGGTAAATTGACTGAAGTGTATTTTTCACATGGAAACCCACAGTTCTGCACTGATTTTCCTGACATGTTTTTGCACCTAACAGCATGACAGAATTCTTTCTCTCTCTCTCTCTCTCTCTCTCTCTCTCGCTCTCTCACTCACTCACACACACACACACACACACACACACACACACACACACACACACACACACACACAAAAAAAAAATATTATTCACCTTTCCCTATGGACCCTGAATGGAGCTTATTGAAGAATACTGAAACTTTAAGTGCATAAATTATGCATTCATTCATCTTCTGTAACTGCTTTATCCTAGTCAGGGTCTAACGTCTAAATCCATTCATTTTGATTCCCATTTGTGTGCACAGCAGGGTTTCTTTATCAATGTAATTAATTAATTAATTTCTCCAGGTCAGGATTGTGGTAAATCTAAAACCGGTCCTGAGAATGCTGTGAGCGCGGTGGGAATGGGAATGCATTCTGGATAGGATGAAAACACACACACACACACACACACACACACACACACACACACACACACACACACACACACACACACACACACACACACATTGAAACACATCTTGGGACAATTTAGTGTAGTCAGTCCACCCACTGGCATGTTATTATGAGGTGGGAAAAAAATGAAGAACCTGGAGAAACTTAAGAAACTCCACACAGACAGATGATAAATACATTATTAAATAAGCTAATTTTTACATTGAATGTAATAGAAATAAGGAATAAAACAGGGTCAGCAAAGCTGTTATGGAAACATAATAAATAAAAAACTTTTCATGTGTTTATTATTTGGCTTTGAATTCTTATAATACAGAGCCTAATGAACAGGCATGAATTTTCCAACATGTACCTAAAGCTCTTTTCTGTAGCAAAACCATGTCTGCTGTAAACCCTCAGATCACACCCTCAGCGGGGAGTTCTTTGCTATTGTTTTTGGTATGTTGCTTATTTTGATGTCTAAGCTGTAGCTCACTACACTTACACTATAACCAGCAACCCAAGATGAGTGAATGAAGTGATTGGATAAACCAAAGTAGATAACACTGACCAAATTTCATATCAATTTATTGAGTATATGACCTTCGTTAACACTTAAATCTAGTTGCTCTACCAACAGAATGAATAGATAATAAAATATCAGATTTCCCCATTCAGATGGGTAACTTACTGCAGGTGGTAGAGCTAGATTGAGAGCAGCTATTGTTTCCTCAAAAAAGGTTATGTTGCATTTAAATGTTTACTGCTGTTTACCAGTACATTTTCACTTGATACCATAAATATACTACTTTTTGGAAGGTTGTGAGTTTGAATCCAAGGGCCACCAAGCTAGGGACCAACTGCTGGGATATTAAGCAAGTCCCTTAACAAGTCCCTTAACCCTCAACTGCTCAAATGTATAAATGTATAAATTATATAAATGTAAACTAATCTGGATGTAACATTACAGTCAATAAAATTATATGACTACAATATAGTATTTTCACATATTAATTAATAATGCTGAACTTTCCACTTTCAGTTAGATAACATGCAATTTAAGCACTTAAGGTAATAAGTGCTGAGAGCCACCCTGTGGCCACTATCTGATTGGTTGTATCTACTGCACATGCTCTGCCTACATGCTCTTCCCTGCATGGACTCCAGCTAGAATTTTTGCATTATGGCAACTTTCAATTCTACTAAAAAGGCAATGGGAGCAAACCCTTCACTGATTGGCACAAACCTTGGGTCATGATCTTGTTATTCTACACTTCTATCATGCTTCTTCTCAAATGAAACCATCTAGCCACTGTTCATTAAATGGACACATTGTGACTTTTCTCTACACTAATTGAGGGATGGCACAATGTGACAACATTAACAAATTTATGAGATGCAGCAGTGTCAGTGGGGACCCAGCAGAACATTAATCCTGAAATGAACTGGCTCACATGCTCTGCAGGTCCCTGTCTCCTCAGATCTAGGGCTACAAATTAGCAACATAGAACAGGAAGTTAACATTTCCCAGAATGGGTATCAATTAGAATCCTACTGTGCGTTAATCTTTGCCTACATTTAGACACATTTGTTTCGGCCATATGAAAAGTGCTGCAGTGTGAGCTCACATTCATTACAGATAGAAATACATATCAAAATAAGCAGAAAGAGAACATTTCTTAACTAACTCGACAGAATGGGAGTAATAGATGAGAAGGCTATCATGCTAATGAGGAAAGTCAAGCTAGTAGGTGTGGAGTTCCAAATGGTTCAGAAAAGTGAAATACAATCATGATAGTCATAAAGAGATGAAAGGAGATGATAAGGCAGGAGAGGAGCATAGCTTACTTTGACTGTAGTCATAAGCTGTTATGCAGATAATGCTATGCAAAATTTACATTAGCCTTATAAACATTTAACACCCTTTATTGATGATGTAGTAATGCAAATTTATAATAGCATTAATCTCAGGTTACTGGCTGCAGTATACATTATATTAAAGCTATATTACATGATGGATATATACTATAATATATAACATACTATGCAGTATATTTTTAATATGTACCACCTAACTGCTTTTTTATTTTTTCATTTCTCACTTTCATCAACAGTACTTGTCAGGGTTTGCTTACTCATGTGTCCACAAACCTATATTTAATCCTCAATCTCCCTCCTCCCCTTTACCTTTTGACCCTCTCTGCCCATCCTCTTCTCTCTAGCTCTCCTCTTTCTGTAGCTGCCCATGCCTATGTTGTGTGTGATATGATAAATAGGCCTGGGCTCTGGAGGCTGCACCCAATGAAAGAGATGAACGCGGGTAATGCCACCTCAGCTGTTTAGCAGCCTCTCTAAGGGCTGAGAACAGGGGCCAGCTCATGAACAATAGATGAGGAAGAAAAAGAAAGTGGGGGGTAAAGGAATGGGGATGTGCATCAGGGGAAGAAGCTCTTAGAAATGCACCACTATCTTTCTCTTTGCCATCCCTCCTGTCTCTGGAGACCCTCAATGCTGCATTACAAATGTATTACATAGCAGATAACAACAGGGCAATAAAGACATTGGGAAAGAGGATAGAGAACTTTGGTTGGTGATTAAAGATAATCCATACCATCTCGCTTTTTTGTATCATTGCCATGTACAATGACTTACATTATGAATAACAAGAAGATGGCATCTGTTTGCATTTTAATTTTTTTTCTTACCTATTTAGTTGTAGCCTCAGCAACACCTTATGCATTCACTCTTGACTTATGCCATAAACTGCTAATGATTTTTTGAGTAACCCCATAATAGCAGCTGGTTTTTCAAAAGTTTTAGAAATACCTTTGTTCAGCTCTGTTTGATACAACGAGTGTGCTTTCCATGTGTGAGGCTCACAAGAAACAGCTAATATTATTAACCTGTCATCAGGTTTCATAAAGCACAGAAGTGCCTGAAACAAGACCAGAAAAAAATCAGCATTAGAAAATGGAGACATATTTTTCTTGTCCATTGCTTTAACAATGACACTTCATTTGCACATTGTACACATGCATTTCTGATGTACGTAAAGACATTATCCACTCCACAATCCCAGTCTTCCTCTCCCTGTCTTTGCTTTCCTCTCCCTGTCAGAACAGAAACTACTTTGTACATCATAAACACACTGTCTGCAATTTCACTTGCACAAAATGGAAAAGGATTATATTTTGTTGCAATTATTTATTATCTTGGCAGCCAGTGATCTGATCTGTCCTGTCTGCTGCTTCTCCTTCGCTGACTGTGTTTATAGAGTGTGATTCCTGTCTCAATAGGCCTCTATTAACACTTGCCATTGTTCCCATTTTTAGAAGGTGCAATAATAACTCTATGGAGCTAAATGGGTGCAACCCTCTGATTTCTAGAAAGGGAAAATCAATGGAACATGGCTTATATCTTTCAAAAAGCACCATTTTTCAAAAACATTGGTCACTCAAATGAGTTAATTATAATTTAAATAGAATTTAAAATGTATAGAGCTGTGAATAAGAACTTTACGAAGATTAATAGTTGAACAGCTGGTATGTATGATGGGGCTCTGCCCAACCTGCCCTTTTGGACAAGTCACCATTAGGCTGAGCTGTTTCTTTCCTGAGAGATATAATTAGTTATAACAAAAGTGAAAACACATCTCTGAAGAGCATTCCAGAATCTATATTTTATCACAATATACTGAAAATTTACATTTTCTTACACATTTCACCCAGTTGGCTCTTTTATATTCTAGAACAATGTATTTATAAGTGGGCCCTTCATTGGCATTAATATGATCAAGATTCTGAAACCTTGGATGACTTTGACTCCAGTATCATTACTAATACTATTACTGGCCCATCCAAATAATATGTTGATAGATGACAAGCGACCTTTGTGGCTTAGTGTTATTTACCATATTTTATTGAAATAGGGAGCAAATAAGGTACTACTTATCACTTTATATATCTCTATATATTTTCACTAAGCTATGAATTTAAATGTAGGCTAAACTTGTCACCAGATGTTAATTTTACTTTGTCCTCCATTGAAGTCAACTATTCTTCCTTGAAAAGCCAACCTTCAAAGTATTTTAAAAGACCACTGTGACTGCCAGTGTCCTGAATGTCCTTTATAAATTTGTTCATGTGTTTAACATTCTATAGTCTTATAGTCTGCCATTGATATCTAATCATCTCTCCTGATTTTATAAAGCTGACTTCATCAGCAGACTATGGTAGGACTTGTCTCAGCATGTTTATAGAACAAATGTTATTTACAACCTCTGTAGCCCTACTGAGTAGGTCATGTGTATGACAGAAGGCCTTTATACACCAACCACTCAGTGACTCAGTGATCTTCAGAGGAACATAAAGATCAGACAATAATTATAAAAGCACTTCTACAAGAGGAGGTTAATATTGCTGACACATTCAGAGCATTCCCACAATCCCTCCAGTGCTTAAAACATTAAAGCAGATTCAAGATTCTCTTTCCACAGAGCACGCTAAAACTTTCTAAGCATCTGGCAGGATTTTGGATTAATTGAAAATGAATGTGCATTTTATTCACCATGAATTGTTTGAGCAACCTGTCAAGAACCAATCAGGATGATGGAATAAACACACACACACACACACACACACACACACACACACACACACACACACACACACACACACACACACACACAGACAAATATTGTGGATTGCATGTCAAACAGTTCCCCAATGTCGTTCTATGAAGCCTAATAGTAATGGTGATCTGCAGCTTGGTGACAAATCATTCTGGGCCCTTGAGTTCTGAGCAGTTCACTCTGAGGGGAACAAAATACAAGGCGAATAGCTTATCAGCATTTTCAGAGAGAACCCATTAACTCAGCCTTGTATCTTTTTCTCCTAGAAGTACAAATAGAGTGTGTGTAAAAATAGCAGACAAGCACTCATACTCAATGTTTGGTCTTCTGTTTTGAAATAGAACTAAAAATTAACTATAAATTAAGTGCTAATGACTGCTAAAAGCAAGTTTAAAAGAGGATTTATTAACCTTGGTACAGTGTGACACACAGTTACACACACACAGAGAGAGAGAGTCTATGGATTTACTAATATTGTCCAGGGATAAACATTTTCAGCAGGAGAAAACCCTCTTTCTTGAGGGTAATCCATTAGTATTCTGGCTAGCTATAATGAGGTGTTAATAAGAGGACAGTACCTCAATATTGCTGCATTCATTCATTCATTCATTCATTCATTCATTCACTGACTACCGCTTATCCGATCTATTCTCGGGTCACGGGGAGCCTGTGCCTCAGGCGTCATTGGACATCAAGGCAGGATACACCCTGGACAGAGTGCCAACCCATCGCAGAGCACACACATCTCATTCACTCACACACTACGGACAATTTAGAGACACCAATCAACCTATATTGCATGTCTTTGGACCGGGGGAGGGAACCGGAGTACCCGGAGGAAACCCCCAAGGCACAAGGAGAACATGCAAACTCAATACATACACAGCGGAGGCGGGAATCAAACCCCCAACCCTGGAGGTGTGAGGCAAACGTGCTAGCCACCCAGCCCCCCTTTTGCTGCATTCAGTGTAGAAATATTAGTGAGCATTGTGATTATTAGTTCCACTGCAAAATACAGTTTTAACAGCAGGAATTCACCAGTAGAGAGTCTTTATGATATGGAGTCTTTATGATTTGGAAATGTTTCATACATATATTTTCTTGTAAATCAAATGGCCTACATTGGTGTATTGAACAGGTCATTAGTCTATAATACTTGTTTCTGTCACATAATCGATCATATTTTCAGGATTTCAGCACTTAGTTATAAATAAATACAGCAAAAATCAGATTTCACATTTGCTTACTGAACTTGATATATGATACTTGTATATTGTATATGACACTTAAATTTGTTAATTAAAATGTCTTTTTACATTAATATTGTGTAGATGCCACCAAACACACTGACCCATGCCACTCTGAACCGACAAAGCATGGATTCTCTGAAGGTGTGCTGTGGTATCTGGCACCAATATGTTAGCAGCAGATCCTTTAAGTACCATAAGTTGGGAGGTGGATCCTCCATGGATCAGCCAAGTCAACACCTTTTCACCTCTTTGTCAATTGTTTGTCGAATGTTCCTTAATCCATTTCTGAACAATTTTTGCAATATAGTAGCACTGAAAGCTGAAAGATGCGACAGCTATTAAGGAATACCAATTAGCATCCAAAAGTGGTTCAAGGAAAGACAACCTGTGAACAGGTGTGGACTATGTGTGGATGCTGGCAGGTGCTCAAGTTTTCAGCTTCACTAAAAATCTGCTGAATTTTGACAGGTAATTAAATGTGTGCACTTATCAGAACTGGGATCATCTATTCAAACTAGATATTTTCCTTACTGAAATATCTCATTTTATCTCCCAGACTCTGTTAGCCCTGTAGCTGTGCATGTCATGCTTCAAAACTACATGTGAATATTCAGCTCAGGTGCAGCATTAACTGTGTCAGGAATGCAATATATATCATGGTTTGTCCCAGGACCACCCTGCCTCTTTTAAATCCATTTGCTCCTGTTCCATCTGATTTATCATTGATTTCTAAGCATTTGCAATGTCTGTTAAGATCAAAGTAAGAGTCCACTGGCTCCTCAGAGCCACTGCTGTTCCTTTTTGCATTTATTTTTTAACATACACATGCATGATCCTAATTGAATTTGAGATTATGTTGATGCATTCTTGTTTTAGATTGGTTTGTAGTTATTCTGGTCCCTGGGGTACAGAATACCAAGGTAGCTAAATAGGCTTATTTTGATCCATCAAGAAAAAGCTTCATAGCAGCTAATTATGTGGTAAAGTTCACCGAATAACCTCAGGGAGGTAGTTTATGAATTATTATGCTTCCTAGAAATTTAAGAGATCTTAAATTTATCACTCCTGAATGTGAGATAAGAACTCCTTAAACATTTTGTATTATTTCTCCCTTGTTTCTCATTTAGACACAATATAAAAAGTTCAAAAACCTATCATATGGTCTAAGTAAGAGCATATTTATATAGAGACTTAAAGTTCACTTAATATTGGCATGTTATAATATAATAAAAGTATAATAAAGTTGAAAGTAGTTGAAATTTAAATCATTACTTAATTTGCCATTGTAAATCAACAATAAGAAGGTCTATAATCATCCCTGAGCTTTTCAACTTAATGAATCTGAATCATAATGAGTCTGAGACAAATCCCTCCAATAACCCTTGCTCTGCCATTAAAGAAGAATTTAAGAAAAGAGAGAGCGAGAGAGAGAGAGAGAAAGAGAAAGAGAGAGCGAGAGAGAGACCAAATGTCAAAACACCACCATATTTGTTTACCCATTTGTTTGTTCACCATAGTTGTTATGCCACTGGTTGTTGTTTCTTAATGTAGTATTGAATCTTCACAGATGCTTATTCATCTCAGGAGGCACAAAACATAAAATTGCACAGTTTTTTTTTATTTGTAGTAAATCACCTGAGTGATGACCAGTTAGGAATTCCTTACTGTAAGGAAAACAGTGTTTTTTACACACACACACACACACACACACACACACACACACACACACACACACACACACACACACACACACACACACACACACACACACACAGCGCAAGAGGCCCAAACATGGTTCCGATTCTTCCAAATGAGTTAATGTGTCATAAAAACAATTAAAAGTTTATAAAAATAGAATAGCTTAAGGTGACACAAAATGAAAATATAGGGAATGGGAGATGCCAAATTTCTCAAGGTTAACCATCAACTAATTACATGATATTCCTGTGAAAAGCATGGAACTGGATTGACTGAATAGCACTGATATCATGGTGGTAAAACTGCCTAACCAAAGACAGACAGGACTGTTAAAAACCAGCGCTGGAGGTGGACTTCTTTAACTGTCTTCATGAAAATCTCTTGACAGCTTTCATAATGTTATGTGATCGGGTATTTGTATTTTGATCTGGAGTGCAGACAGTTTTAATTATCAGCACTTTTGGTGCACTGAAGGTGAGACTTTGATTGATATGTGGGATTTTTCTTGAGGTAATAGTGGTCTTGAACAGATTAAATTTGCACTGCCAACCTCAGTGTGTGATGACTTTAAAATATAAGGCAAACTATGTGTTTTTGTGTATGTACAATAGGTGTATGTTTTCCAACTGAAATAAAAATTAACATAAGCAAACTAAGCCTTTGAAGCAAATGAACTTTGATTCTAGTCATATTGACATGGATTGCTAAACCACAGAGCCTCCACTGTTCCTTTTTTACTTGTACATTCTTCACCATAACTGAAATTGGCAGGTGTTCAAGGTATTTTGTTGTAGTAGTAGGTTACCATCTCATGTCTTCTTCTGTTGCTGCACATTACACTTTGTTCTAAGGTAGAGGTTTTTTTTTGTCTTTAGTTTTCTCTTAATCATACTATTCAGATGTCAGGCAGAATGCAGGAAGCTTAGGTATAAAACAACTTCACTGTTTTTGTGGTTGCTGAAGATATTTTTTTATAATTCATGATTATTTATTTTGTAATGTTATGTTTACATATTTCATATTTGTCCTAAATGGCTTTCAGTAGTTCTTGGATACAACTAATTTAAATAAAAATGGGTGTTCTTGTTGTTACAACAAATAGTCAGATAGTGACACTGTAATAAATGCAGTGTCATCTAATTGTTGACTTATCTTCAAGTTCAAAATTCCAGATAACTGTGACACATCTCTCTATTGGCCAAGTTACCCCCAGTGCTTAGGTCTATAGATAACACTGAGATCTGAATAACGATGCATTAATTCATCATTACATGTCCTTTGCTCAAGTCTAAGCATGCTACATTGTGTGAAAAATCAATACATACCTAAATCTTTTCACTAATTTGCATAACAGCATGTTGCACTTCGTATTCTCCAGCATTTATGAATTAATTGCACTGCTAATCTGCTGCACCACTAAGCCTTCTCGTACAGAAACATTGTCATAAATAAACAAGTAGAGTAAACATTGATTATTTGTTTTAATTTATGTTAGATATGTTTTATTATATATCTACATTGGCTTTAAATTCCTAAATTCCATCAAATTAACATATTTTTAGATAAGTTAGCTAATTAGTTGGAATTGTGCTCAGACTCCTTTCCTAGAAAATATATTGAAACAAAAGATATGTTAATAATTGAAGTTGCAGTTCGTCTGTGTTCATCTAGTAGCTGGAGAATTCTCTAGTCTATTGACTTCCACAAAAAATAGAGGGTTTGGTGGAATCTGTATAAATCTGTATATACTGTATAATCTTGCAAGTTCTGTGGAACTTATATGCATAAAGTACCATAGAACATCGTATCACATTCTAGGGCAGTTACTGTGTGCCAATTTACTCCTCAAAAGTAAATGTGACAGTTTATATCAAGGCTATATAACTAACAACAGTTTACCTGAATTATTTATTTATCTCTAATTAAATTTTATTTAATTCCAGTCTGAATCCGAGATTATCAAGCTCACACTCTCATACTCAATCATGTTAGGAGGAAAATACATTGATTTAGCCCCTTCTCTTTTTTTTGTGGTTCATTTCAAAATGAGTGTATACACTTGAAGTTTTATGTGTAGGCTATAGGACATTTTCATATTGTCAACATTTTTTTCTAATCTTTGACATTTTTGTCCTGAATTGTGGTCCTAGATATAAGTCACAATTTACCACTGCATTCGGGGAATTGATATCAGACCAAGAATTTCCCTCATGGGATCAATAAAGTATACCTTTCTAACAATCTAATGGAAGGTTACAGTCCTGGTAATTGACATAAGGAAGATAACTCTTCATAAATGGAAAAATGGAAGTGTATAGAGCAGCTTGTGGAATATACTGTATGTGGGAAAAATGATTTCTAAAACCACTGTGACTGAACTGGCACTCAACTTAAACAGGCCCTTAAAGAAGCATGTAATACTGAATAAAAACTGTTGACTTGAGTTACTTAAACAGTTAGATGAGTTCACAAAACCACTAGTTTAACTTTCATGCATAACTGTGTTGTATACGATTGAGTCAACTAAACTCCTGGGCTATCAGTTATAAGTTAGCAGGGTAAAAGAACATTCCTGACATAAAAAGAGAACTAGATATGACATTTTGTGCGGTTACTGAATGTGAGTGATTAAGTAAATATTTGAGCTATAAAAATGATAAAAATTAACATCTCTATGTTTTTATACATCTCAATACCTACCTATACATACCTATGCCTCTTCATCTATATAGAGTTTTCCAGCATATAAATATTATGGAAAGCTTTCTGTAGGTGACCTCCCCTCACTAGTGATTACATCAGAGGGTGTGTCAAAAGGAAGAATAAGCATTGGTCTCATCTGAAGAGTTCATGTTAAAGGGGCTGCATATTTCAAATCACTACTTTTGGAACAAGCATAATGAGTGAATAGACGTATAATTTTTAAGAGCTTCTCTTAGTTGGAAGGATTTAGCCTGTCAAGGTTTTGCACAGAGCTGCCACTGATGCAACAGAAGAAGCTGTAGGGAGTCCTTGAAAGGGCAATGTGTTGTGCTTAATCAAATTCTAGAACAATGTTTGTTCTAATCAAAGTAATTGGCTTGTCTCTCAGGGTTGGACAAGACAAGCAGAGCAGCTTACTCCTTGTCTGCTTTTGGAGGACATTCTGAAGGTAATAGTGTCAAGGTAAGTCATCTGTGATAAAATGGAGAAATAATTACTAAAAGTTAAGTAAAAATTTTTTTTTTCACGTGATAGTGCCTTGTAACAGTAAGAAGTATATGTTCCTTTAAGGTTTATGAGAAGAGTTCAGGATCAAGAGCTTGTCAGTTACACAATACCATGACAATCAACTTTTTTGTGTTATTTGTGTCAATCAGATAAGCTCATCTTCCACAGAAACATGGTTCCACAGTGACATGTGCATCAGGAAAAAGTTGCCATTCATTTTACTGTCTGACTTTAATAGCTGTCTGGCACTTAATAATCTATCAACACTATATCTTTTTTTTGTTTGTTTCTAGGTACATTACTTTTCAGGTTATTAGGTATTTGTCCAAATAGATCTATTACACTGACAGTGTATGCCCTAATATATTATATGTGGATTATTCAGACTACTTTAAAGTGGGGTCTGTGAAATGTTAATTTAATTCAAATTTATTGACCATAATGTCCATGCTAACTGACATGATATTGAACTAGAAATCTCTAGTCACTAATCTTTAGCAACTATTCTTTTGCCATTTTGTTCTCAAACCACATGTTTAAAAGTTCAGAGGAATGTCAGTGAGAGCTAAAAACAAACAAATGTACATCATGGTAAGCACTTACCGTGGTCTATAGGAGATGTAAGGAGTCAGTATTTGGGTTGAGTGCATGAGTGAGTGAATGAGAAAGAGAGAGAGAGCGATAAAGAGAGAGAGAGGGAGAGAGAGAGAGAGAGAGAGAGAGAGAGAGAGAGAGAGACAGAGATCGAAAAAGAGTGAAAAATTACATATAAAAACCTAGTTGAGGACATAGTCTCTCCAGAAAAGTATAAAGCAAAAACGAAAGTATAGAGCACTTGTTTAGAGTTCATTACTGAAGGGTACTTCTTGGAAAAAGTACACTTGATTCAATTTAATGGGACAAAGTATTGGCATGATGAAGCAATAGAGATTCCATACAAGCTGAGAGTTCCACTGTAAAAGTGTATAATAAAAACATTGTTGGCGTACTGATGAGGTCCAGCCTGCTCTGCCTACCTGTAATAATCAATTAGCCTTTGGAAAGGGGCATAGGTCAAGTTTTGTAACAAAGTATGCTTTATTAAAAGTTTGAGAGGGTAGAAGAATGTTTATGTTTGTCCCAAATTAAATTCTGTCACTCATAGCTGACATTTTGTGGGTGCATAATTGAAAAAAAAAATATGAATGCATTTTTTGCAAAATGCTATGCATACTGTAGAGGCCCTCTAGCTGCACTCACTCACTGAATATGCATACATATATATATATATATATATATATATATATATATATATATATATATATGCTGCAGCCAGTAGCTTTAAGTAATGTTAAAAATTGAGATCTCATTCATTTTGACTGTAATATGTTTGTTGGTGCCAGACAGGCTGGTTTGAGTATTTCTATACCTCATGATCTCCTGGGATTTTCATGTACAACAGTTTCACATCTCTAGAGTTTACTCAGAATGGTGTATTAATGAAAAAACATCCGTCATTTCTGCAACAGCAATGGCTTGTTGATGAGAGAAGTGAATGGAAAATAGCCAGACTGGTTCGAGCTGACAGAAAGGCTACAGACTCAGATAACAACTTTGTACTATTGTGGTGAGTAGAAAAGCATCTCAGAATGCACAACACATCTAACCTTGCGGTATCTGGGCTACAACAGACCACATCAGGTCTCACTTCTGTCTACCAATAACTCTGACATGAATAATGACATTAACATCTGACATTAATAATGTGGGTGAAAATGTTTCCAGTGAAAGTTCTCCAGACACAGAATGAGCATTACACATAAAACCTCTTAAAATATCTGAATTCTGCAGCATTATTTTGCTCAGTAAAAGCACAAGTAAAAAGAAAGTGCTCTTACTCCATCTGCTTTTGAAGAACTCTGTTCAGTATTTCTCTCATCACCCTTGCTGTCATTTGCAAGTGATTGCTCTTTTGCCCGTGATTAATCTGTCCATGTAAAACACAGAGTAATTGTTCCTACTGCACAATTCCTCCTATTCCTATAAATAATTCAGTTAGATAGTACTGTCAGATTTCTTGGACTTTTAATTGGATAATTACCCCAACATCTGCCTCAATGTGCATGAAGGCAGCCTTTTTTGTTCAGCATCTCCTGATGAACAGTGAGGCAATCAGTAAACCTACAAATTAGTTAAGGTGCTGTTACAGTGCTAAAATTGTTTTTTGTTTATTTGCTGATGGTGCCAAATAGTCCCTGTGTCACGGACCGCTGCTACAGATTATGGTGGTGATGAAGATGATGATGCAGCCGGTGTAAAGGAAGCAGACCCAACGCGGAGTTAGACAGCGGACAGGGGTTTTATTAAATAAACGACATAGAAGCACACAGACATACACTAAGACGAAGACTGGCCAAGAAAGGGAGACAGACGGCCACTATAAATAAGGAACATGATTACAGACACATTAGGAACAGGTGACAGGCATGAACACATTAGGGAAAGGCGTGGCTAGAACAAACACATGGATAAATAAACAAAACCCCTGCTGAAGCCCCCTAGTGGTCCATCGGGGGCACTTGCCCCCGTAACACCCTGCTGTGTTCTTGCATCTTCTCTGTTGCCAGTGATGTAGTGAATAAAACTTTGACCTGAGATTTTTCTTTTGTAATCTCTGATGCAACAACTTTGCATTATTCAGACAGGGCTGAGTTGGTTGAAGTGTGTGTAGTGAGGACGTAATATTGTCCACAGTGGTATTCAGACCATGGATATAACCACCGACTTTATGCACAACTCAGACAGATATGTGGGAGTTGTATTCGTGGGGCAATTCGGACCTTGAACTTCCATGTTCAAATATATTAAATTAAAATGTTTTATCCAAATCTTAACTGTGAGAGGGAAGATAGTAGGTGGTCACTGCTTTCTTCCTTTTGAGTTTCTTTACAGTTCTTCAAAGGATTCATTAATGCATTTTCAAAGTTTTTGTTTCTCCATTTCACATTAGTTTCTCATGAATTTCAAAACCACTTGTTCCCTCTGGTCCATAATGCTGCACTGTTGGCTCTTTAAACCTCAGTGGTTCATTATTAAGCACTTTACACTCATTTAGAGGCAAAGTCATTATGTTAAGTGTAGTAATTATTGCAAATTACATTTCATGACCTTTTTTTGTGGCTGAACATTAATCACTGGAGCAGATACTTACCACAGCAATACAATTCATTACTGCTTTTTAGAACTGGCCAATGTAAAGCTTGTTTATACTTTCTTGACTTGAAATATCCAACACATAATCCAACACATATCCTTTCCTCATAATAATGTGTCTACACAGCGTTTCTTAACAGCTTATGATATGCTGACTCAGTGATTTGGGGAAATAAGTTATCCTGATGTATGACTTCAATGTTTCTAACAAGAACCCATGCTGTTTACTTCTCACTGATGATTGGTCTCATTTCATTGGTAATTTTATGGTGCAGGCAGGCATTTAGTTTTAGAAATTCTTCATAGAAAAGACTTGTTTTTGGCTTAATACATTGTGTTTTTGGTAAATTTATCATCACCCAGTTGACAGAACAGACCAGAGCCACAGATTCACAGCCTACTGAGGACTTCTGTTTTGTTGTTTTGTTACAGAAATGTGAATATTTTTCATACTAAAAGCTAAACATTAGTCATTAGTTTGTTTTGGTAGTGGGTTATGTAGTTGCATTTTATGTGCACTTCTATCTTCTCAAACACCTTTACAGCTCTAATGAGCAAACTCTAATGAGTTTGGCTGTAGCAATAGAAAAGGGAAGCATTTATTTACAAAAGTGATCAGTAAGAATTGTGACCAAGAGAAAGCTGTAAGTTCTGGAGTGTTTGGAGAAAGGACTAGACTTTGGGATTCACCAGTGTTATTGAAGATAGACCAGGCTTAGAATTGTGAGATGTGTTGGGAGATGAGGACATGAGGGGATTACAATACTTTTCACATACCTATTCACATTACTGTTACCTATTCTAGACCTCATGCAATCTTATTTCTTTTCCACTGCCATTTTGACTGTGCAATAGTGGCTTTATCTCCATTGTAACCTTTAGCTGAATTTGCTTACATATGAGAATTTTTGGTCAAAGTTTAAACAATTCTCAGACATTTTGTCACTAAATGTAATTGTAGATTATTAAAAGACATTTATAACTTGTATTAAAGACAATACAAGTTATCCACATCCATTTACGGTATCTGTAATCTGTTAGTGTACATGTAAATGTAAATGTTATATACTATATTCACATTACATGTTTTATATTACTTTGTTTTGCATTTCTGAACATAAGTGTAAGGCTACTTTGTTTTCAGGGGCTTGCTTAAGGAGAAAATTCTTCTTTCAGGAGTCACATCAAGCTATGCACAAATGTGTAGTGTTGAAGATCAGAACAATATTTGCATGCTCATATGTATTTCTATGCTGATAGGAGTAGATGTTTATATATTGTTACAGGTGTAGGCCCTGTGTTGGGCCACTAGGGGGAGTTTCCGGCAGGGGTTGTGTCATGTTGTGTTTTGTTATTGTTTTCGGTCATGTCATGTGCTTTGTTTTAGCCCCGCCTGTTCCTATTGTTTCCTGATTGTTGCTCACCTGTCCCTAATGTTATCCTGATTATGCTTTTGTGTGTATATATAGAGGCCTTTTGCCAGGGTTCGGGGCTGGTCGTCGTCTTTATGTAGCGTCTTCGTGTGGTGTCGGTCTCGTGTGTTTATGTTTGTTTAAGTTCAATAAAACCCCTGTCTTTGTCTATCTGCGCGCTGGCTCTGTTACTTTCATGCCATGGACACCGGGAAACGTGACATACATACTGTACGCATCAAGACTAATGATAGTTTTAACCAACAGTTAGGAAAAAGGAAGAAACAAGGGAAAGCTTGTCATATTACCCAGTCTATGATTTTCAGTCTGAATACTGGTCCCTGGCCAAAATAAAGTAATGCAAAAGAAAGCAAAATCTTCATTATTTTGAATTTTTCTTCATACCCAACTTCATTTGTTATCAGTGTCTTTTAAAGTAAATAATCATTTATTTGCTTGCTTGTTTATTGGCAAGCAATACACAGCGAGAAGCTGCTGATGCTGTTCTGAGTGACAGTTAAGAAGAATGAAACAGAGTGACAAGAAATTTTCCTGAGGCCATTAACACACAAAAACTGAAGCTCCTAGAAGGTGCTTTTTTTTTTTTTACTTTTAGCATGTTTGCAATCTATTGACACTGTCAATCCTTTGGTAACATCCTCAGTAGTATCCCACTATCTATTTTTTTTTAAAATAGCTACAAATTAATTCATATAATTAATATAAATTATTTAAAACAGCTTTATTTAAATCTATATCTGCTACACACATCCAGTTTCTTAATGGCTTTGTGGGAGGAATGTTCTTGCAGGACTTTCCAGAGGTTTGTAGAGCTCTGTCCATTCAGAGCAGCTTGATTGAAATATGATTAGATGACTGGGATGAATATTCTATTCTAGGCAATGCAGTCTACTGCAAGCACAGATATTCATTACACAGCTTTGAAATGACTTTAGGTTGAAAAAAATAAGAATTCCCAAAATCCTATATAACAAAATAAGCCTTTTTTGGGAGGGTTAACAATTGAATAGAAAATTATTCGAAAAACAACACAAACATTTTTGTAGTGGCAGGCCGCCGGAGGCGGAAGTGGCCGGATCCATACGCCGAGCTGGCGATGGGACACAGACAGTTCGGGAAATCGGGGACAGAAAGTGGGTTGATACCGGGAAGACAATAATCCGAGCGACAGTACAAAAAGGGGTAATCCAAAAGCGAAAGTCCGAAAACAGTCCGAGATCAATAATCCAACAATAGAAATATCCGGAGCAAAACGAAAGCAGCAACAATAAACAGCCCAGGTCATACACAATAATCCAATCAGAAATAGCAGTATGCCAGCGCTCGGTAAATCCCATATGAAATATTACTTCGCGCCGGCCAAGAAGTGCGCACCATTTTTAAATCCCCCCGTGAACCGGAAGCGGCTTCAAAACACGGGCAAGGGCTCCCTCTCGCGGTCACCTCTAGCGCGAGTCGTGACAGAGCCCCCCCCCCTCTAGGAACACCTCCTGGGGTTCTACGCCGAGGACGCCCCCTAGCACTCGGAGCGGGCTTGTTCGGATGGTCGCGGTGGAAATCCTCCACGAGCTACGGATCCAGGATGTCGGCGGCCTCCACCCACGAACGTTCCTCGGGGCCATACCCCTCCCAGTCCACGAGGTATTGAAGGCGGGACCGAACCCGCCTGGAGTTCAGAAGGGCCCGCACCTGGTACGCCGGGGACCCCTTGATGTCCAGAGGTGGCGGTGGCTCCTCACAGGCCCCTGTGACGGACGAGTGTGCTGGCTTGAGGAGGGAAACGTGGAAGGTGGGGCATATACGGTAGGATGCCGGGAGCCGAAGTCGGTACGCCACAGGACTCACCTGTCGGACAATCTCAAAAGGACCAACGAATCTAGGGTTGAGTTTCCGGCAGGGCAGCTTCAGATGCAGGTTCCATGTCGACAGCCACACCTTCTGTCCCACCTGGTAGGAGGGGTGCGGACGACGGCGTTGGTCAGCCTGAATTCTTTGTCTTCTCACTGCCCTTTGTAGGCGCACATGGGCTCGTTCCCACACCTCCTGACTTAGCCGATACCACTCCTCCACTCTTGATTAAGGCGCTCCGCCTGCCCGTTCGACTGGGGGTGGTAGCCCGAACTCAGGCTAACCCCAATGCCCAATCTCGCACACAGCGATCCCCACACCCGGGAGGTAAACTGCGGGCCCCGATCTGAAACAATGTCCTCGGGCAGGCCGAAGTTGCGAAACACGTGATTAAACATGGCCTCCGCAGACTGCATGGCTGTGGGTAAACCCTTGAGGGGGATCAGCTTACACCCCTTCGAGAAACGATCCACCACCACCATCACTGTCGCAAAGCCGCCGGAGTCTGGCAGGTCGGTCAGGAAGTCCACCGACAGGTGCAACCAGGGGCGTCGAGGGACCGGAAGAGGTTCCAGCAGCCCCTCCGGAATCCTCCTGTTTGGATTTTTTTTTTCTCCGGCACATCGCGCCGCGTCTGTTCACATGAGGAAGGCCGCTCCACTTCCGGGTTTCCGTGGGGGGCGTTGCCCCACTCCTCGCAGCAGAGTGGATTACTGGCTGCCCTTGCTTTTGTTTTTTGAGTTTTTTTTTCTTCCGGAGTAAAATTCTTTTTCTTTTTTCCCTAAGCACCTGTTTCCTGTTCCGGTGGGGTTTCCAGTTTGAATTTTTTTTTTCTCTTCGGTATGGGTACATCGCTCCGCCTCTGTTTCCTGTCGGGGGCGTCACTCCACTTCTGTTTCTCTGTGCAGGACGCCGCCTCACTTCCGTCGGCAGGGGGATGTCCCCAGTCAGACCTTCTTCTTCTTCCTTTGTCTTCGCCGGGACTCACTCCGCCTCACTCCTCATCGGCGGAGGAGATCGCCGGCCACACCCCCCCCTCCCTCCCCTCGGGGGTTTTTGGCCCAGCCGGGCTGAGGTCATCGCTCGGCTCGACCATGCGTCGGGGGACGTCGCTTGGCTCTGCTGCTCGGCGGTGGACGTCGCTCAGCTCTGCTGTTCGGCGGTGGACATCGCTCGGCCCTCCTGCTCGGCGGTGGATGTCGCTCGGCGCTTCTGCTCGGCGCTTCTGCTCGGCTGTGGACGTCGTTTGGGACTCTCTGGCCTTACTGCCGTGCCCATCGCTCCCCCCACTTGCCTCGCCTTGCTCCTCGCTCCCCCCACTTACCTCGGCGTGTTCCTCGCTCCCTTCACCTGCCTCGCCTTGCTCCTTGGTCCCCCATTTGCCTCGCCTTGCTCCTCGCTCCCCCCCCTTGTTGCCTCTCCATGTTCATCACTCCTCTTCAGGTTTTACTGGACCGAAAACCCTTCCGGACTAGCCCGGGGGGGGTTGGCGCGTTGGGAGCCGTGCCTAAGGGTGGGGGGGGGTAACTGTTACGGTGGGCAAGATTCCCCGATGGACCACTAGGGAGCCTTCAGCAGAGGTTGTGTTTATTCTGCCATGTGTTTGTTTTAGCCACGTCTATCCCTAATGTGTTCCCGCCTTCGTTCACCTGTTCCCAATGTGTCTTAATCATGTTCCTTATTTATAGTGGCCATCTGTCTCAGTTAGTTTGCTAGTCCTCGTCTCTATGTAGCGTCGTTATGTACTGTCTGTGTGGATATATGTGCTTTTGTTTAATAAACCCCTGTCTGCCGTCTATCTCCGCGTTGGGTCTGATTCATCTACACCGGCACAACCAGTGTGCTCCGTAAAGCTCAGCGTTTTGTGACAATAGGGGTAAACTCAATCAAACATGCTCCAGATCAAAACAACTGAAAATAATTTTTTAGAAAACAGGTTTTAAATGTTACAATGTTAGATAGATAATAATATCTAAATGAATAAATGTTAAATAAATAAATGTTACTGTATTAATTTCACCCATGTGGGCCAAGGAGCAGAGCCCCAGGCTTGAGCCACACAGAGCACATACTAGTACTACAATCGGATTGGAAGAGAAGTAGGCAGAGAATTATGCGAAATAGGCTGAGATTAAATTATTGATCTTTATTATTAGTGTGCCTTTCTATGTTCAGTAAAGAGGATCAATATAAATTATGAAAGTAATTCATTGCCATCCATTGATTTTTGTGTAGACATTTGCATATGGCAAATTATGTCAGCAATTTAAAAGGATGCACATTTGCTTCATATACTTTCTCTTCCAATCCCATTGTAGGCCATGTTTTAACTCTTCATTTCATATTTAAGTAAGTAAGTCTACACACCTCTGTTAAAATGGCATGTTTTTTTTTTTTTTTTATGAAAAATGAAACAAAGATAAATATTGTCATATTGTTACAGTCACGCCAGGCTCTGCACGCACCCAGTCACAGTGCACTCCCTCCCCTGAGTTCTAATTAGACACACCTGAGTATCATGATCACCTTCACCACCACACTATAAATAGCACCACAGCACACTTTGACTTTGTCCGGTATCGTTATCACATACCTTCGTGTTATGCGTAACGCTAAGGACTCTGTCACTAACGTTTTCCTTCGTTCGCTAGAGATCTCTACCCGCGTTGTTTCCCACAGCTCTCAGCTTCCCGATCCACGCATCCGCTTCCGCACTTTCAGTTTCTGCCTGCTTCTCTCTGCCTCGTTGCTCAATAAACCATCTAAAGTTCATCCATGTCTCTGTCCCTGTTCTGTTTATAACAGAATACCGGACCTGAACCGTCTAAGCATCGAGGCATGAGCTCCCCAGATCCCCTCTACGAGCTGGTCGAGGCGCTTCGCCGCACGCTCGCCCGCGCGCCCGGATCCACAGCTTCGGTGAGCTCTTCCGCCTCTGCCGCGGCTTCTCCCTTGCCGCCCGTGATCGCGAGTCCCGTGGCCGCCCCGGCACCCTATTCTGGCTCGGCGGAGGACTGCAACGGGTTCCTGCTGCAGTGTTCGTTGGCCCTGAAGATGCAGCCGCACTCGTACCCTGACGATCGCGCCAAGGTCGCATTCATTATCTCTCACCTCGACGGGAAGGCCCGTCACTGGGCCGAACCGCTCTGGACCCATAACAACCCCATTGTGTCCTCGCTGCCCCGCTTCATCGAGCACCTTAAGGAGGTGTTCGGGAAACCAGAGTGGGACTCGTCGTTAGATGAGAGA
Source organism: Hemibagrus guttatus (assembly GCA_033459395.1). NCBI lineage: Eukaryota > Metazoa > Chordata > Actinopteri > Siluriformes > Bagridae > Hemibagrus > Hemibagrus guttatus. The sequence goes on from JAUCMX010000002.1 coordinate 15,516,096, forward strand.
CTATGCTGTTTAAAGCAAGGTTCCATGTCTGTCTCTGACTATGCCCTACAGTTCAGGACTCTCGCCGCGGCCAGTGGTTGGAACAAACAGGCTCTGATCACCACGTATCGTCAGGGTCTAGATCCCCGCGTGCGGCTGCATCTCGCTGCATACGAGGATTCCATTGGGCTGGAGAGATTCATCCAGCTTTCCATCTGATTCGCGACGTGCATGCAGCTGTGTCTTGAGGAGCACCAGGGTCAGCCAGCTACCGCCACCATCACCCGCCAGCCAGAGCCAGTCAGAAACCCAGAACCAGTCAGTGAGGCCATGCACCTTGGGCACTCGGGCGTGTTGGCTGCGGAACGCCAACGGGAGCGGCAGAGATGGCTGACCCAGAACCGGTGTTTCTACTGCGGTGGCTCGGGGCATTTCGTGGTGGAATGCCCCCTCCACCAGGCCAGACCGATGGTAAGTGTGCTTCTGCCTGAACTGAATGAAATGAAACCCCTCTCGATTTTTGTCAGTCTTGCTACCTCTGATTTCTGTGTTACAGCGACTGCACTCCTCGACTCTGGGTCAGCAGGGAAATTCATCTCCGGGAGTCTCTGCCGCCAGCTCCGCCTCCGCACCACCGCCACGCCGAAGGTTTACCAAATCCACGTGTTGACCGAGAGGCCCCTTCGGCAGGTGCATCAGCTAGCAGGGCCCCTCTGTCTCCAGATCGGGGCCCTACACACGGAAGAGATCTACCTGATGGTTCTGGAGGACTCAATGGCGGACGTGGTGCTCGGCCATCCCTGGCTGGAACAGCACAATCCCATCCTTTCTTGGAAGACAGGAGAGGTCCTGAGGTGGGGGGAGCACTGTTTTGAGGGATGCTTTCCAGAGCGACCAAGCCCAAGGCTCTCACAGGTCCACGAGGTCCAAGTGCATGCTACGTCAGTGGAAAGTCCTCTCGAAAACCGCTCCATCAACATCCCTGCGTGCTACTCTCACTTCAGTGATGTCTTCTGCCCCAAGAAAGCCTCCAAGCTGCCTCCACACTGGCCATGGGATTGTGCCATCGACCTCATCCCCAGTGAGCCAGTGCCCCGAGGGAGAATATACTCCCTCTCTCTCCCAGAAGAAAAGGCCATGGAGGAGTACATTACGGAAGCTCTAGCCCAGGGCTACATTCGCCCATCCACATCCCCTGCTGCTTCGAGCTTTTTCTTCGTGGCCAAGAAGGATGGCGGCTTGTGGCCCTGTATTGACTACCGAGCCCTGAATAAGATCACCGTTAAGTTCAGGTACCCCCTTCCTCTTGTCCCCGTGGCGCTGGAGCGCCTCCGTGGCGCCACTGTGTTCACAAAGCTAGACCTCCGTAGCGCCTACAATCTCATCCGGATACAGGAGGGGGATGGATGGAAGACCGCGTTCGTGACTCCTACAGGCCATTATGAGTATCTGGTTATGCCTTATGGATTAGTCAATGCTCCCTCCGTATTCCAGGATTTTATGCATGAGGTGCTCCGGGACTTCCTGCACAAATTCGTCTTGGTGTATAAAAGATGATATTCTGATCTACTTCCGGAGTATGGCCGACCATCAGCGCCACGTTACGGAGGTCCTTCACAGACTCAGAACCTACCACCTCTTTCTCAAGGCGGAGAAATGTCTTTTCCACCAGCCCTCGGTGCAGTTCCTCGGGTATGTCATTGATCGCAGTGGCGTCCGCATGGACGAGAAGAAGGTAGCCACCATCCGTGACTGGCCCAGCCCAACATCTGTGAAAGAGCTCCAGTGATTTCTAGGCTTTGCTAATTTCTATCACAGGTTCATCCGAGGTTACAGTTCCATCACCAGTCCACTTACGAATCTCCTCCGAAATAAACCCAAAGCACTCACCTGGACCCCGGCCGCAATACAAGCTTTCAACATGCTCAAGCAGGCCTTTACCACCGCTCCCCTCCTTGTTTACCCCGACCCAGAGCTCCCCTTCGTCGTCGAGGTCGACACCTCAACCACCGGAGTGGGAGTGGTCTTGTCCCAGCAGCAGGAGGACCCACCGAAACTCCATCCATGTGCCTTTTTTTCACATAAGCTCAACCCGGCGGAGGCGAATTATGACATCGGCAACCGGGAGTTGCTCACTGTCAAGCTCGTCCTGGAAGAGTGGAGACACTGGCTCGAGGGAGCGAAACACCCTTCACTGTCCTTACCGACCATAAGAACCTTGAATACCTCCGGGCCGCGAAGAAACTAAACCCCCCGTCAAGCCCCTCCCATTTTTGCTTTTTTTACATCGCCCAGGGGGAAAAGGGTCCCCGCCCCCCCAATTCTCCCACAAGAACCCTTTTTCCGTGAACCCCATCTCTTGGTCAGAGGAAACGCTCCCCGAGCTGGACACCCCTACCGACATCCCGCCAGGGTGCCCGCCGGGACTGCAGTTTGTCCCACGGTCTCGCCGCACCAACCTCATTCATTCCACACACACATCCCTGGACACTGGCCACCCTGGAATCAATGGAACCCTCTCGCTCCTTCAGCAACGTTTCTGATGGCCCCGCATGGCAGCGGATATCAAAAGGTACGTTCAGGGATGCAGGGAGTGTGCCATGTCAAAAACCCCACGCCATCTCCCTTCCGGAAAGCTGCTACCCCTGCCCGTTCCAAATCGCCCGTGGTCACACCTAGGGGTGGATTTTATAACCGATCTCTCAGTCTCTGGGGGATGTATACGCGTCCTTGTCATCGTGGACAGGTTCTCCAAATCATGCTGGCTCGTTTCCCTGCCTGGACCACCCACAGCCCTGGAAACGGCCGAGTGCCTCTTCAACCATGTCTTCAGATACTACGGGCTCCCCGACAACATCGTGTCGGACAGGGGACCACAGTTCACCTCCAGAGTCTGGAGAGCTTTCTGCAAGCGTCTAGGTGTGACCGTAAGTCTCTCCTTGGGCTATCACCCGCAAACCAATGGACAGACCGAGAGGAAGATCCAAGAGATAGGCCGCTTCCTGCGTACCTTCTGTCACAGCCACCAGGAATCCTGGAATCAGTTCTTGGGTTGGGCCGAATACGCCCAGAACTCACTACAGCAGTCCACCACAGGCCTCACTCCGTTCCAGTGCGTGCTCGGCTACCAGCCCCCACTGTTCCCCTGGGATGGGGAACCATCGGACGTCCCGGCGGTGGACTACTGGTTCCAGGAGAGCGAGAGGGTCTGGGGCGAGGCGCACCTACAGCTCCAACGGGCCTTACATAGACGCAGGGCGACAGCGGACCTTCGGCGATCCCAAGCTCCAGAGTACCAGCCAGGACAGAAGGTCTGGCTTTCAACCCGGGACATCAAGCTGCGCCTCCCCTGTAGGAAGTTGAGCCCCAGGTTCATTGGTCCCTTCACCATTGTCTGCCAAATCAACCCCATCACCTACCGCCTACAGCTTCCCCCTGAGTATAAAATGCATCCAGTTTTCCATGTTTCTTTACTAAAACCTCACCACTCTTCTGTTCTTCCTTCCACAGAGCCTGGCGCAGCAGAGGAACCCCCCCTTCCGCTGCTCGTGGATGACGGAACAGCGTACCTGGTGAAGGAAATATTGGACTCCCGGTGCCGTGGTGGTCGCCTGGAGTACTTGGTCGACTGGGAGGGATATGGTCCCGAGGAATGGTCATGGGTCCCCAGAGACAACATCCTTGATCCGGGCCTCCACGAGGACTTCCATGCCAGCCACCCCGACCGGCTGGCTCCTTGGGGCAGAGGTTGACCGCCACGACGTCGGTGTCCATGGTCCTCGGGAGCGGACCATGGGGGGGTAATGTTACAGACACGCCATGCTCTGCACGCACCCAGTCACAGCGCACTCCCTCCCCAGAGTTCTAATTAGACACACCTGAGTATCATGATCACCTTCACCACCACACTATAAATAGCACCACAGCACACTTTGACTTTGTCCGGTATCGTTATCACATACCTTCGTGTTATGTGTAGCGCTAAGGACTCTGTCACTAACCTTTTCCCTCGTTCGCTAGAGATCTCTACCCGCGTTGTTTCCCACAGCTTTCAGCTTCAACCCCGGGGTGTACCAGCACGCCAAACCTGCAGACTTCCTCTCCCATGCAACCACGCTTCCAGCCACAGATCTCCGCCTGCATCCTCGTCCGCTCTGCCAAGCTTCGAGCCACAGATTCCTGCCCACATTCCCGATCCACGCATCCACTTCCGCACTTTCAGTTTCTGCCTGCTTCTCTCTGCCTCGTTGCTCAATAAACCATCTAAAGTTCATCCATGTCTCCGTCCCTGTTCTGTTTATAACACATATGTATTTTAGATATTTTTTCAACCAAAAAATTAAAGTGAAAAACAAATACAAATATAAAACAAATTAAAATAAACAACCTGGTTGCATAAGTGCACAACTCTTAACTCATATTTGGCTTGTAGTACAGCACACTAGATAGTCTAAGAATATATCAATTAGCACTTCTTTATCTCGCATCTTAATTTTATTCTGCTCTTCCTTACAAATGCACCAGATCTATCAAATAGCAATCTCTCTCTTACACAATGCCTGTGGGTTTTTCTCCATCAAAGGCAGAGAAAAAGCAGAAAGTACACAGGCACTTTGTTTAGAGATAGCAATCTAAACTGGCTCTAAATGAGCACAGTCAAAGGCAGGATTCTCAAAATCTTAACAGACTGTGTGGGTGCCAAAAAGGTGTTTAATCTATAAAGAGAGAATGAGCTACCCATAATGCATTGTAAAGTCTCATTATAGATGTATGGGTGCAGACTGATTTTTAAAGAAATATGAAATGAAAATAATCAAAAAGGAAACAGGCAATTGAAGGGTTTGGATTAAAATATATATTTTTTTCTTTTTGAATAAATGTTAGTAAAATGAAATACTATAAGAAAAATGAATATATGTGTGTCAGAGTAGTTTAATTAGAGAAATAAGTTTATACTTCACGTGTAATAATAATGATTACAAACGAAATGCAGTATTTCAGGTGCGTCACCTATGGTTTATAGCATTGTTTATAGTATTGATCTATAAATCTTGACCTACTTGGGATGTGCTAGCTTTGTGGTTAAGGTGTTGGCTTACTGATAAGATGGTTGTGAGTTTGAGTACTTGGTCCACCAAGCTGCCACTGCTGAGTCTCTGAGCATGGCCCTTAACCCTCAACTGCTCAGTTGTATCAATGAGACAAATGTAAGTCACTCTGGATAAGGGTGTCTCCCAAATTCCAGAAATGTAAACTATTTGATTAATTATTATTTTTGCACAACATTGTTTTTTGGCCCATGGGTCAACAAAAAATATGTTGGTTTTAAAATTAACAAACTGACTTGCAAATCTGCCAGTGGACTCACATCCTAGCACTGGATGCACATCAGACACTGTTCTGCATTTGTATTTCATAGGTCGGCTAAAGATAACATTAAACACCATAGAAACTTTGCTGCCATTTATACTTTTAATAATAGCATTCTCTAAATGCTGAAAATAGGATATATTTTGAACTTGTTACTACTCTAATTGTGGTAGATGTTCTTGAGCTAAATGGCATGTTTTCAGGCTCTTACATTTTGGTCATATTCTCCATGTCCTACACTGAATTGTGTTGACACACAGTAGCCATGTTTACAAAGTTTCCAATTATATTCAGATAGGAGGCATTTATATCCATACATGTAAATGTATTATCTGCTACTCTGCTACTCTGAAAGGTCATTTCATTGCTGTGGGACACATTTGTACATCTTATTTGTTCATCTTATACATTTTATTCAGGCTTTGTTTCCCTTTAATGGTTCCCCTGTTAGTAGACAGACTATCTGGCCCTCTGTAAAAAAAAAAAAATCTCTCTCTCTCTCTCGCTCTCGCTCTCGCGCTCGCTCTCTCTCGCTCTCTCTGTCTCTCTCTCTCTCTACCCAGAAAAGGACAAACCATAAATTAATTAGCTAGCACACTGGCAAATACAGTCATGTTTTAAGTATCCATAAATGCTACAGTTAATTGCACACTCAAATCTAGAAGACACAACAGTGTATTAAGTGGACTTCTCATAGCAACAAACACAAGTTTGTTTTTTACTTTTTACTTGTAGTATATAAGTAAGTCATTCTCAGATTTAGTGCATGAAAAAAATCACACATCAATAATCAGCCCCATTAACTGTACGCTATATACATTTTTATGCATATGAAAAGAAATCTACTTTGCAAAGAACAGCTAGTTCACTAAATATTAGTATATTTAAATATATAATATCACATGAAGTCTAGATTAAATTCAAGCAGTTCTTCCTTGACACTTTCAAACAGAAGTCAGGCTTTGCTGTCAGACACTGACGAAATTACATAAACAGGCCTTGAAACGTATACATGCTTATAGGTGTCTAGACCCATGGTGCTGATAAAAGGTGGTTAAAATATGGATCTATATATGAATATATCGAGTTTTTTAAACATTAGCTGATTAGATTTTTCAATTTATTAAAAAATAACACTGTGTGTCTGGGTTCTTTTAGCACACTGTGAAAACATAGTTCACCTGGTCAGTACAGAAAATTTAGTACTTTTTCCACCGAGTCTGGTGTTTCTTTTTGTTTTCAAAGCATCATAATTCTTGTTACATTCAAGGTCAGTCTTCTGTTTGTTTAGGTTAAGTTAAGTTAACCTGTTAAGTTTTAGGTTGCATTGGATCCCTGCAAAATCATGTTTTGACAGCAAGGAGCTGTAAATATTATATAAAATTATAGCTGGTTAGCAAGCAAGATTATTCAGGCTAAAAAAATTTGGCTAGGATAATTTAACATATATAAATCTAGGAATAACTACATTAATAACATGGCCCAAAAAGCATCCATTGTGCGTTCCCTTCCTTTGTAAGTGTCCAGGATTCAGCAATTAGTAGCAAGTTGTAGTCTACAGCAATAAGACTCATTAATACCACCAAGAATAAAGGAATCTGTTGGAAAATATATATAAAAAAGCTTTGCTTGGTGGTGAAAGGCAACAGGAAGCAGTTTTTTTGTCTGGTCTAGTCGATGGGTGGAAGAAAAAAGTCAGTGACCACAATATTAGCATTCTCTTGACTTGTAGTGAGTCACTTGTTTTCCTGGCCACAGTGACCACAATTTGCTCTTCCTGGACAGCAGTGATTCGCCAACTCCTGATCTCCTTCATGCATCAGTGTAAGTCATTTTATTGCTCATATCATTTCAGGTCTACTGCTCAATCCTCTTCCATCTCAATCTCACTAGAGTAAGTTCATCTTATCCTATAAATCTTTAATAGATTTATGGAGCTCTTCATATGATTGAATAACAAGCTATTCATTGCTGGCCTTCTGTGAAACCTCTTTTGTGATGTCTAACTTAGAGGTTTACACAGCCCAAGCTAGTTTAATAATACCTGAACAAGATCCAGATTATTCTGCTGAAAGAGCTGTTCATTGTTACTGATCACATCAGTACACCCTTTCCGGACCGGCTTGGTATGGATGTCACCATTCTGTTTGCTCTCTGTTTCGCTTTGCACTCGCAAATGATCTATATATATACATGATATCCCACCTCTGAATATATCTAAAACACCTTATTTTGCACACAACAATTTATTAGTATTGTGCAGGGCCTCCTTTTGCAGCCAGTACAGCATACAGTCATGTGAAATCATTTCATGATCAAATCAACTTCATTTTAACAATATTGAAAAATTCAAGTAATATAACTAAACAAATAAAACCAAAGAAAATTCTTTTTTTTAATTATATGTAAAATGTAATTTTAAAAGGTCCAAATTATTGTGAGGAAAAAGTAAGGACACCCCGACATTTATTTGTACTTAAAATGGATAAAATTACCTGCACGTGTATCACATCAGGTGAAAATTATTAGAACATTGTTGCAGAGCATTTTGAAGGAGGCTTGACTTATTTAAACCTCAGACCTTTAGCTTGGTTTGCTCTTAATTGTTGAAGTGAGAGGTATCACCATAGTGAGATCCAAAGAGCTCTCCGAGGCCTTCAGAAAGAAGATTGTTGATGCTTATGAGTCTGGTAAGGGATATAAAAAGATCTCAAAAGAATTTGTAATCAGCCATTCCACTGTCCATAAAATCATTTACAAGTGGAGAACATTTAAAACAACTGCCAACATGGCCAGGTCAGGCTGTCTAAGCAAATTCACCCCAAGAGCAGACAGCAAGATGCTTAAAGACGTTCTCAAAAACCCTAAAATATCATCACAGGACCTACAGCAAACTTTTGCTACAGTTTATGCCAAAGTGCATGAATCTACAATCAGAAAGAGACTACACAACTTTAATTATTATGGGAGGTGTGCAAGAAGGAAACTTTTGCTGTCTAAAAAACATGAGGGCAAGACTGAAGTTTCTCAAAGAAGACAGAGACAAAGGCCAAGACTTCTGGAATAATGTGCTTCGGACAGATGAGTCTAAAACTGAATTATTTGGACACCATAACAGGGCATCTTTGGCATAAACCAAATACAGTATTTCAGCAAATGAACCTCATACCAACTATGAAACATGGAGGTGGAAGTGTTATGGTTTGGGGATGCTTTGCTGCAGCAGGACCTAAACAGTTCCCCATCATAGAATCCATTATGAATTCTACATTGTATCAGAAGGTGCTTGAGGAACATGTAAGACCATCTGTCAAAAAAATTTAAGCTAAAGCAGAACTGAACCTTGCAAGATGACAATGTCCCAAAACATACCAGTAAATCTACCAAGGACTGGCTGAAAAGTAAAAAATGGAGAATTCAGGAATGGCCAAGTCAAAGCCCAGTGTCACAGACACGCCAGGCTCCAACGAGAATTCATCACAGCGCACTCTCTCACCAGAATTCTAAACACACACACCTGCACGTAATCACCTTCCCAATCACCGCACCACATAAAAGACACACACACACTCCATTCACCGTCCGGTCTCGTTTCACGATAGAAGGACTCTCTCTATGCCGAGAAGCTCTCACAGCTACGCTCACGTTTCCTCGTCCCTCGTGTTTTCCCCGTGTGTGTCTGTTTCCCACTTCCAGATCTGCACCAACTCCAGTGACTCACCCCGATCCTCTCCCGCACCGATCCAGGGCAGTATCTCTCTCTCTCTCTCTCTCTCTCTCTCTCTCTCTCCCTCTCTCTCTCTTTCTCTCTCTTTCTCTCTCTCCCTCTCCTCCTCATTCACCTTTTTATTCCGCTGCTTGAGCCCCAATAAATACAGCTCACTGCATCTCTCTGTCTCCGTGCCTTCTGTCCCGTAACACCCAGATCTAAATCCTATTGAAATCCTGTGGGGTGATTTGAAACGGTCTGTGCATGCAAGAAACATCACACAGCTGAGGAGTGTGGGGAAACTTTCTTCCAGTCGATGTCAGAAACTGGTAGATGGCTACAAGAAATGTCTAAGTGAGGTTATTTCAGCCAATGGAGGAAACACTAGCTATTAGGGCATAGGGTGTCCTAATTTTTTCCTCAGGTGAAATACTCATTTTTGTTGATTTCTTTTGTTTAATAAGTGAAAACAATGTGATATTTTGTTGTTTACATGCAATTACATCACTTTCAATTACACCTACAGGTATAAATTAAAACAAGATCAGAAACTGACATGTTGATATTTCTTAATATAGAACTGAATATTAAATTGGGTGTCCTAATTTTTTCGCGTGACTGTATGTTAGTCTTGCAATGACAGACACAGGTACTGCACAATGTCCACAGGGATTTTGAGCCATTCCTCTTGCAGAACAGTGGCCAGGTCACTATGTGATGCTGGTGGAGGAAAACATTTCCTGACATGCTCCTTCAAAACACCCTAGAGTGGCTCAGTAATATTCATATCTGGTGACTGTGCAGGCCATGGGAGATATTTAACTTCACTTCCATGTTTATCAAATCATTCTCTCAACAGTCTTTGTGTGTGTATTTGTGCATTATCATCCTAAAACACAGCACCAACTTCAGGGTACAATGTTTGAACCACTGGGTTAACATGGTCCTTCAGAATGGTTTAGTTGTCCTTGGCAGTGATGTGCACATTTAGCACAAGTAGTGGGCCTAGATATGAATGCCATGATATTGTAGCCCAAATCATCACTAATCCACCCCTGTGTTTCACTTCGGACATGCAGCAAACTGGATGGTAAACTGATTTGGGCTTCTACACACTGTTACTCTACTGAATGTGGGAAAGACAGTGAAGGACTCATCAGTCAACAACATATGTTTCACACTGTCCACAGCCCAAGATTTATGCTGTTGGCACCGTTGAAATGTTTGCCATTGGTACCATGATCAGAAGTTTGGATATAGCAGCCTGACCATGAATTCTGACTGTGTGGAGCTCATTTGGTAAGTTCCAACAACTCTGCTGTTGGAGACTGTGGTTTTATGGTTTTTTGAATACAATCTGAATTAGTACCTTCACACTCTGCTCTTACTTACGGAATGTGAAATCAGTGAAGATTGGCCATCAAGCCAAATATAGGGGTGAAACCTCCAACATAATATTAGCCAGTGTTTCAGTTTCATTGCCAAACTCCTGCATATATAACAACAGTAACATTTTTTTCTTTAAATGTATTCAACAGCCACCTTATATAAACTCATGTTCACTAGACAAAATGGAAGATCTTGGAACAGTAATTTCTGTAAGCTTGAGCAAATTGTATATTTTGCCTGTTGGAGGTCATATCAATCATAAAAAAGCCATGTTTAATTTAAACTGTTTTTTTGATAACTTACAATTGATCTATAATTATGTGTGCTGGTAGGAAATTTATTACACAATTGTTTCATTGGTCATTGAGTATAAAATTTTTTTTAAAAGGTTTTAGCCATTTTAACCTTTTTTGCCAAAAAAATAATACCATTATTTTACATGCATTACAAAGTAATTACTTAGCCTTGAGAATCTAGTAAGCAGTGGTTTGATACAGTAATCTCCACTCAATATTTTTTGCTTTTGAGAATGCCTTTATGCATATGCAAAGTGACAAGGGAGCAAAATAGCAATTATTTAAGAGACACTAAAAGCCTCTTGTGCTTGTTTAATAAATCACGATAACACAGTTTGTGATGACACATAATGTAGGTAGATATGCAGCACTTGGGACTTCAGTGTTAATATCTTGTTCAGCTGAATATATTAAGCATACTCCTTTCCACTCCTTGTATTGGTTGTTATAGGTATAGACTTTGCTGGAAAGGGACAAAGATGACGAGCACAAAAAACTCAGAGAAGCTAGGAAGCTTGAGGATGAAACATGAAACATTTTGTCACAACCATAACAAGTATCATCAGGCTTATCAGTCTGAAATGTGGAGAAGCATAATTATGTCAGCCAACAACACATACAAGACAAATTTTTGTTTCTCTAGATTGGAGAAAGCATTAATTAATTTGGGGTCTTTACTGAGGTAAGGTGAAGCACAGAGATGCCAAACCCATTAAAAACGGTACATGATAGGCATGGGTGAATGTGGGTTTTCTACAGTGTAGTAAGGAAAGTCATGCCAAAAGTTGCCTCTTTGTATCACGGTTCATCAGAAATTAAACCTGAACCATCGAACAGAAAAAGTACTGGTACTGAAAAGTACTGGATTCAACCAAAGAGATGTAAAAAAACAAAAAAAAACCTCAGCTTCCTTTGCTTTTTTCCCCACAGAATTTAACAAATTATGAGTTTAATGACTTTGGTACTTTAACAACAGCCTCAGGCGGATACTAACAAATGTAAAATACTTATCCATTGTTGCTTAAATCTACAGCATATAAAATTTTGAAATTTCACCCTCTTGTAGGAAAATATATTACAATATACAATACAATACATTATATAATACAATACATTATAAAATACAATACAATAAAATACATTTTAACTCTTTTGGAAATCTTTAGGACCCTTCAGGACATCTCATACATTTTATAATGTGGTATTTACTGTGTGCTGCTCCAACATGCAGATTCATCTAAAGGCTATGAGAGTCAAATAATCAACATTCAACAAGTATTCTGAACAAACAGAATGACACCTTAACAAACAGGCTGCCAAGAGCTTCTTGACACGTCAATGTTAGCCAGTTAGCGCACTAACATCAACTAATTTGTACTTCATTGAGCTCTAGCAGCACTGTATTTGGGGATTAATGTCTGATGTCCAAGTTTATTTGTTATGTGAGATAAAGACGCATCACAAAGCTAGCTAGTTAAAACACTGCCTTTTCGAAGAAGTAAAGCTTCTTTCTGTCTGTCAAAATGCAGCTTGTGCACATCTACCAAGGCTGATTATTGTTAATAATGATTATTGTTATAGTTACTTGGATCAAAGACAGTTTACTGGAAAATGCTTGCCTGTTTTGTGCGATGTTGTAATGCAGACTTAGAAGCAACTCTTTGGTCATACTGACATGCTTGTATGAATCTCCAAATTTCAAGTTGAACTATGAATTATTGTGACCTAATAAAAGGTGAATCACAGCAGTTTTTGCAGGTTAATTCCTTTCTTTGCTTTTTTATCCTGGTTTATTTTTTTTCATTGAAACCAAAATTCCTTTGCATCTGAATTTTATTATTTGATAATATGATATACATGTATGATATACAACATAAATTTGTTTACGCATACAGCCAGTTAGAATGACAGAAGTGAAAATAATGATACAAAAGATTTTTCACTGCGTTCTTTGTGAAGTTATGGGTTCTTAGCCTCATGAATGGATTCTAGTTTGGAACTGATTCTTAATGAGGAACACATTGCATGCTGTGTTCTGTAAAGAACCCATAACCCAGAGAGACTTAAGACTTAAACACTTAAGGCATCTACATTTTTTTTCTGATAATTCAGGTTTGTTTTTTTCAGGTCAGAGAGAAAATCAGATCTCTTGGCACTCTCCTGGTGTGACGACTTTATGGGGAGTAAAAGGAGCCCTTGTGTCACAATATGGAGCGTGTTCTTGCGTGGGCGACATGGATTTGGTCTTACAGCAAACACAACCTCCTCTACAATCTAGTTAATTAGTAAAACAGCACAGACGTGTAGGCATATGATCACTTTGGATGCAGTTAAGATTGCCTGTTTGGACCAAGCCCAGGTTTCACTTACTTCAAAGAACACATTGATTACTGTCAGAATGATTAGAGTGCTAGTTAATCAAATCCTTATTCAGACTGTTCTTCATTACTTCAAACACCAGACACAGATTAATTTCGTAAAGCTACTTTGAGTATTATATAAAATAGAGCTGAACCCATGAAATTGGTACCTTTTTCGATGATAAAGCAACAAATACATTACAAATGGCACACTACTGGTTTTACACACATTCTAATCTTCTTTCCAGGCACATTTAATATTACTTAAAAAAAAAAAAGATTATAGTAAAACTTTAATTGTTGGAGCCTATGTGTTGAAATCGTTAAAAACATAAAACTCTTCATGATTATATACCCTCAGGGCTCAGTATAAATATGAGACATTGCTGCTTTTCTGTGTGTGGAATATCTCATTACTACTACCACTACCAGCTGCTTTGTGTACCAGTAGTAAAGATTGTAGAATAAAAATCATCTTCATCATGTGGCTCTTAGAAACAGAGTTTGTGTCCTTTCAGTTATATGTTCTCTATGTGGAACTTGTCATAGCATGACACAGTGTTATAATTCAACCTACAACATAGAGTAGTAATAAAAGAAACAAACGCCTGTAACAAAACTAAATTAACGCAAAGGATAAAGTGTAAGAGAGATGACACCCCTCTAGTATAATCATGCTATAGTAATGATGTCACTGCTGTAATACCATCAACCCAACAGCAGGATATGGATTTTTAATGAAAAAAAAATGTCCCAGTGGTTTCTAGTTTTCATGATCCCTTTAACATTGTTTCCCAGCTAACTTAATCATATTTTTCACTCAAGGGTCTACTGTTACTCTACTGCATCTTTGTTTTGAGGGAAAGTGTGGGACTCACATATTTAGGGAATTATCTGAGGCACACTGGCACACGTTATTTGGAGCAAAATTAAAACTTAAAATAGACCAACACAGACATTGACCTTGTTACAGAAATAAAACAAGAAACAAAGCAAACAAAACAGGCTGACAGCTATTCAAGAGCTTATTTTATTTCTTAATTTATTTATAACAGCTATGCTTATTAGAGTAACAAATGTAAAAATGTGGTGCATTGCATCAGTGAGTCCTGTATTTTAATAAAATTACTGATACTAAAATATCCTTTTTTCTTACTAATGTATTTGTAGTTTATTAACAAAGCTAGAATAAAAACAAGGAAAAGATTTATGTCAGACATGACCTAATCCTTAACACTTGACATGTTGCAAACTAATACTGATTAAATTACAAGCTCACAATGTCTACAGTGTTACAAGTCAGTTGTTAAACATGTCCATTATTCTTGAGCATTTTGCTCAGAGGTCAATTTACAAATGAGTGAAACTCAAGCTCCTCTTTTGCTATATTCATTTACTTTATAACTTTAACTTATACACATTAAAAAATGATTTTGTGAGGTAATATTTACTGGGAGTCACATTCTAACAGTCAGTCAATCATTCAAATTAATATGGTACATATTATGTTAGTCTTTTTACTATTCTGACATGCTGCACTAATAGTGCAATATTGTGGTATGAAAAAGTGTTGGCCCCCTTCCTGATTTCTTATTTTTTTGCATGTTTGTCACACTTTAATGTTTCAGATAATCAAACACATTTAAATATTAGTCAAAGATAACACAAGTAAACACATCATGCATTTTTTAAATGAAGGTTTTTATTATTAAGGGAAAACAAAATCCAAAACTATATGGCCCTGTGTGAAAAAGTGTTTGCCCCCTAAGCCTAATAACTGGTTGGGCCACCCTTAGCAGCAACAACTGCAATCAAGCGTTTTCGAAAACTTGCAATGAGTCTGTTACAGCGCTGTGGAGGAATTTTGGCCCACTCATCTTTGCAGAATTGTTGTAATTCAGCCACATTGGAGGGTTTCAAGTATGAACCACCTTTTTAAGGTCATGCCACAGCATCTCAATCAGATTGAGGTCAGGACTTTGACTAGGCCACTCCAAAGTCTTCATTTTGTTTTTCTTCAGCCATTCAGAGGTGGACTTGCTGGTGTGTTTTGGATCATTGTCCTGCTGCAGAACCCAAGTTCGCTTCAGCTTGAGGTCACAAACAGATGGCCGGACATTCTCCTTCAGGATTTTTTGGTAGACAGCAGAATTCATGGTTCCATTTATCACAGCAAGCCTTCCAGGTCCTGAAGCAGCAAAACAGCCCCAGACCATCACACTACCACCACCATATTTTACTGTTGGTATGATGTTCTTTTTCTGAAATGCGGTGTTACTTTTACACCAGACATAATGGGACACAGACCTTCCAAAAAGTTATATTTTTGTCTCGTCAGTCCACAAAGTATTTTCCCAAAAGTCTTGGGGATCATCAAGATGTTTTCTGGCGAAACTGAGACAAGCCTCTTCTTCAAGTCTCAAATCTTCTTTTTGCTCAGCAACGGTTTTTGTCTTGGAACTTGCCATGCAAACCATTTTTGCCCAGTCTCTTTCGTATGGTGGAGTCATGAACACTCACTTTAACTGAAGCAAGTGAGGCTCTTTGGATGTTGTTGTGGGGTCTTTTGTGACCTCCTGGTTGAGTTTCCGCTGCGCTTTTGGGGTAATTTTGGTCGGTCGGCCACTCCTGGGAAGGTTCTCCACTGATCCATGTTTTCGCCATTTGTAGATAATGGCTCTCACTGTGGTTCGTGGCAGTCCCAAAGGTTTAGAAATGGCTTTATAACCTTTTCCATGCTGATAGCTCTCAATTACTTTCTCTCTCATTTGTTTTTGAATTTCTTTGTTTCTCGGCATGATGTCTAGCTTTTGAGGATCTTTTGGTCTACTTCACTTTGTCAGGCAGGCCCTATTTAAGTGAGTTCTTGAGTGCGAAATGGGGGGTGGGGGTGGGACGGCAAACACTTTTTCACACAGGGCCATGTAGTTTTGGATTTTGTTTTCCCTTAATAATAAAAACCTTCATTTAAAAACTGCATGATGCGTTTACTTGTGTTATTGCTGACTAATATTTAAATGTGTTTGATTATCTGAAACATTAAAAGGTGACAAACATGCAAAAAAATAAAAAATCAGGAAGGGGGCCAACACTTTTTCACACCACTGTGGTTCAGCAAAAAATTGAAAAAAAATCTGTCATCTACATGTGTTAAACAAACTACCATTATGAATCAAAACACATACATATGTAATAGCCTAAAACATTACTGAGTATTAATGGTTTTCCTATTACAGATGTACAGAAAAAAAAAAAAAAAAACCCAAAAATCCCAAACCAACTGAAAGATCTCTTTTGCATACCAGGCTTATGGATTTTCTAGATTTTCTAGTAAATACATAAAATATAAAACACACTTTTGAATATTTTCTAATTGAGAGGTAGGCCATAACAATAATCACGATGGTAGCAAAATCTTTTAACAGTGATAGAGCCTGGTGTTTCGCTGTACATGAAACCACTAAACATTTTTCAGTTTGTCCTAGAAACCTGACAGACAGGGATGTTTTTCTCTCCGACGTATTATCTAGTAAATGCCACTTTTAAATCATCTGGATACATGTAAGATGTGCAATTAGTGTGCGAACATACATTGCTGCACATACATGTGTAAACCAGACTCATCTGCTTTTGCTTGTGGGCGTATCACACCATTCCAGTGTGGATTTTTTCCTATAACAACACAACACTTTCCACTAGACTGGTGAGTCAGTGCAAGGAATATTCCTTTGCTTTTTGCACATTTATATTACACATAATATATGTATGTTACTGACATAATAAGTTATTCAAATGTTACAGTAGTCTTAAATAAATCTGAAATTTAAAATATGTTAGATGGTAAAGGGGATACATTAAATATACAGTATAATTTCTGTTTGACTTGTGTACTCAAAATGTTTGGGAACCCTTAATTTAGCTGCATTTTTGTGTTCTAATTGCCATCTCTTTTATTTCTCTGGCTGATGATGTGGTTATGATGGCTGATATCTCCTACTTGTCTACAATTCAGGAGCCAGATTTGATTAAATCTACCAACACGGGTCTAAAGTCATTTTAGACTCATGACCAATTCAAGGAAAAGCCAAGGCTACACCATTACTTACTGCACAATTACTATAATTTTGCTTGCAGTGTTTACAGTTTGTGAGCTTGTGCATTGATATATATTCACTGAGCATTTTATAAGGAACCTACTTATAGAAATACTCAAACCAGCCTGTCTGGCACCAACAGTTATGACAGCTAAAATCACTGAGATTACATTTATTTTTTCCCCATTCTGATTGTTGGTGAACATTACCTGAAACTGCTGGTGCATTTATGCACTGCACTGCTTTAAATTAAATTAAATAATAAATAATTTCATGAATGCATCGGTGCACAGGTGTTTCTTACAAAGTGCTCAGTGAGTGTACGTGAGACACACTATGCTGTTACATTATGCACAGTATGCTGGTCAGGTACCAGCCTGCAAAAATTGTCCAGGTCAGCCAGCAAACTGTGTTTTCTGCTTTTTACTTCTCTCTGGTACTAATTATAGATCTGTTATGGATGTCTCTTCATGTGTCTTGATTCTGGAAAGTGATATGTATTAATAAAAAAAAAATGACAGCCTGCCATTACTGGCTTACATTTGAGACAAATTTAGGCACGTTAACAATAACATGCTAATATGCATTCTGTTTCAGGCATCTGTTAAATACATGGGTATGGGAACACCATATGTATGAGCTGTGTCTTTCATTTTTTTATCTCTGTAGCTGCAATAATGACTCATGTTTGGTACAAAGCTGCTTGAAATTCATGTCCTGACAGGGATGTGTATAAGCACAAGAGAGAAAGGCTTCTTTTGTGCACAGAAACAGAGTGTTGCTTGTCAATAGCTGCATGCTCTTAGTGTGTTTGTCAGTTGTAAATTCATGACTTCTTGTCAAATGGCTGAGCACTTTGCTTTTCTAGGGCAGAAGATCAAATAAGTCAGCCACAAAGGCTTGAGTGAGGCATTAACAAACAGGTTGGCCAAGTGAAAAACAAAAGCAATTGAAACATTGTGAGATCTGTGAAGAAAAATCAGAAAACAACAGTCTGTGTCATATTTTTGCTGTATGCTGAGGACATTTGGGTTTGAAATCTAAAGATGAATATGAGCTGATAGATCAGAAATTGAACTGACATTTACATCTGGAAATGAACATGGCACCTTTGATGGCAAGCTGTAAAAGGTATAGGAGCAAATAGTGCAAATTAAAATAAATTAGAATAAATAATATTATAATAAATAAATAATAACTGCATCAAGCTTGCTGCATGCTGAGGTTCCTCCTGATTAGTTTGGATGCATGTAAATTGGCAGACAAAACTTAACTTCTGAATACATTCTGCTACTACACATATATGTTAGATCATAAATAAATTAGTGAGCCTGCTTATTGTGGTATGGCCTACATTTCTGCTATGGAAGTTTTCTTCTCACTGTGGATTCTGATACCTTCACCCCTCCTCTGTGGAGGTTTTTGGTGATGTCACTGACTATTGTTTGGGGGTTTTTCTGTTTTCCTTGGTTGACTAGTTTCATGTCTGGCTGTTAGTTCACCAGTGGTTTCTTTTTTTCAGGACATTCCAAAATGTTGTATTGGCTATATTCAATATGTGTGCAATGGCTCTGGTTGATTTTTCGTTTTTTCTCAGCTTCAGAATGACTTGCAAGATAGCATTTAAACACTATCTGCTGATCTCAACATAATGGCAATATTAAGGTAGGTATAGCCAAAGGTAGGTAAAATTAAGTGTCATTAATGGTATAAAATAAGACACAGCTGGATGCTGCACAACCCACTGTAGCTTCTAACTGCCTCCAGCATGCTGACATTTTGTGAAGCACAGTGCATTTTTACCTTTTAAAAGTGGAGGTGCTGAGGCTTCCTTTGGCTCCACATCTTTGAAAATAGAATCCTAACCTGTCATATTCCTGGCTAGCTACGCCAACATGCTTTAATAGGAAGACCACAAACTCTCATTAGTGGAATTTTCATGGTCCTTGTTCTGTGTATTTGGCCAAAGTCGAGTCCAGCAAGACTAAACTCCACTGTCCTATAAACTTTTAATATTTTGACACTCACAGTTTTATTCCAACTGTAAGTTGAACAGTCTGTGATAAGAGGCAATATCAAGGTTCAGAGTTTCTCTAAATAAGCCAGTCAAAATCAATAAGCAGACTGAGACAGATCAATAATATCCTGGACTAGACAGATTGTTTCTTGAATCATGCTTAAAGCCAATGATTTTAGCTGTTCCTCTATTGCTTACCTCAAAAGCTCTACTCTTCACACAACATTCACACAACTCTGCTTGTGCAAAACTGGGGAATTTTGAATAGGTACTTCACTGTTTGAAATGTTAGTTTTACTCTTTCTGTATATTAATTGTAACTGTGATAAGGATATACATAGTCATCATTTAAGTCAAGCAAGTGAATTAGAGAAAGTGCCCCTTTAATTTGCTTTGTTCCTGTGTATTCTTTATTCCCTTTACATCATAATGAGTCTCTTCCATGTGATCATCTTTTTCATTTACACAATATCAGTCAGACTTTTTTTCCCACACAAGATTGTGAGATGGCAGGCAGAAATGAGCTGTCTTCTTATGCACTTTTGCGGTTAATCAGTGATATGTAAATATATAATACACTATAAATCATCTAATATCTCACCTGTCTGGGCTGACAGTAGATTTTGCTAGCCTGGTACTTAATTAGCATTGCTAGATGTTTTATTGTCATTATACAAAACATCAGTTTATTATAAAGGCAGCCAATGTAGCAATCTATTTTTATTAGCTTTTTAAAAACATTTTATTGATTCTAATAATTATATGATGTTCTGTGTTTAATGACATGTTAAATGTTTTGTTTATTTGCTCCACCTAAAATAATTTAGTTGCCTATCTTTAGTAGTTGGGTGAAGTAGGCTAATTATATAATCTATAATGATAGATTGTGTACTCTACAAGACCTGATTGTAAGAAATGGCAGAGGAATTTCAAGGCTTTCCTTGAAGTCAGAAAACATTTTAAAATAGAGGTTGCTCTTTAAAAAGGGGCCCCTCAGCAGATGGTAATGAAAGTGCATTTTAAACCATGGATAGACTAAAAATCAGTCAATGGATTACAAATATCCCTCACAAACGTTATCCTTCAAAAAATAGTACCTATTTATTCTTTTTTGCTTGATTTGAATAACTGGAAAATTGGAGGAAACTTTACAGACAGGTTGCAAATGAAGGGAAAAATCTAAATGAATGAGTGAAGAAACAAACTGTGTGCAGATGCTTCCACATGTGTACAGCATGACACAATTATCCCAATATGGTCTGTGGCAGAAAAGAATTGCGGAGCACACTCAACATGAATAGAGAATGCTACAGGCATGAATGCTTTAGCACTACAGTGATTCTGTTATGCTGTGGGTTGAATTTTTCTGGCATGTTTTGAGTCCACCTGTCCCTTTAAGAATAACTGCAAAACAATACAGAGATATTCTGACTGATCACCTTCATCCTATAATGAAACATTTTCTATCCTGACAGGATTGGTGTCTTACGGGATGACAATACCCCCTCCATAGGGTACGAGGGCACATTGAAGGGTTAAAGAATATGAAAATGATATAAATTATATGCTATATTATTCACAGTCATCAGATTTCAACTCAGTTGAAGACCTATGGGAGCTTTTGGACTGACATATTAGACAGCACTCTTCTCCACTGTCATTAAAAAAAACAAGTTTGGGAATATCTTTTGGAAGAACGGTGTTCAACCTGTCAGCGCAGTTTCAGAGACTTGCAATTTGTTACTCTCGTGTATTTTGTGTTTTTTATTGGCAGTAGTAGTAAAGTACTGGCCATTAAGGAGTTAGTGCATAAAAACATGAAAGAATGAAAGAATTTGATACTAAGCAGTGCAGCAGTGCCAGAGCCCGTCTAACTCTGATGTACTCCATTATTCTGCTTAAAGGCATCAGATTTTTGATATTGTTGCAGCTTAATTATATTACATTAATTTTTTTCCAATTTTACTATAAATGTAAATGCAAGATTAAGCTTGCTAATGCCTGTAGTTCAAATGTACAAAATGCCAGATGCAGAGGAGGCATTAGGGAGAATTATTAAGATAATAGTTGTGTTTAGGACAGGACAGAATATTGCTCATGGTCTGTGATTACTCATGCAATAGATCATGCCTGTCATTACTGCAGTGAGAGTTTCTGAGGAAGTGTATCCTTTAATTAATGTTGCTAAAAAGTACATGGAATTCATACAGAATCTATTTGCACATTATCCTGTTGAAGCACTAATGGTAAAAAAAGATCTCCTGTCACAGGCTTTTTTCCTGTAAAAATCTATACCGCACTATTAGGGAATGCTCTTATCCTCTTCATGCTCTTGAAATGAAAATGAGCTAGTCATTAAATGGCTTAATTATTCTGAAAAAAAACAACAAAAAAGTTAAATTTGTGTAGTGATTATGCTGTGCCTTAATTCCCAGGGCAGTCTGTACATTCACTTGCCAGTAATTTAGTTAAATGATAGCACCACTGATAAGAAGAAAAGCCATCATAAATTAGAGTGTATGAATATGAAAATAGTCATGGACATGAAAATAATAATAATAATAATAATAATAATAATAATAATAATAATAATAATAATAATAATAATAATAATAAAACAGGAATGAAAAAGAAATGTGATGGTGTACAAAGGGAATTATGGTGGTAAGCAGAGGAAAAGAAAATGTAATTTAAAAAAAAGTGAGGTTCTGTGAAGATTCTGCTTTGAATAAAATTTCAAATTTCATATGCTTGACATGATCATACTTGAATTGATGACTGAAATGGAGGAATTCTTGACAGGATGGAGCTGCATCAATCACCATGAGAGCTGTGAATAATTGCTTGTCTATCTTTTTTCCCCCCAAAAAAGAATGGCAAAAGTAATTTCATAATTCTCACAGAGCAAACACCCTAAAGATCTGCAAAATAAATCAATTAATGGCATTTCAGCAGTGTTGCAAGAGAAGCCAGAAAGGGAATATTCCTAAGGACCACCATCCTTCATTGTGGTGTCATACAGTGAAGAGACTAATGATATAGGTTCAAAAGGTGAGAGATAAGGTGTGCTCTTACATCATATCTTCCTGATTGTCTAAAACAGCAGCTAAGCCAGTGCCCAGCTGAGATATGCTTACAACTAATCCAGAGGATCTCTCTGGAGCTTTGGGCTATTTTTAAAAGAACATTAGGAATGCCAACTCAATTGATGTTTTAAATCCAGAAAAGATGACTGTATTTTTTTGCTTATTATGAGAGTTGCTTTTGGTTGCTCCCTGTTCAGGGTCGCCACAGTGGACCAGCTGGTCCGCACAACAACTTGGCAAATGTTTTACGCCAGATGCCTTTCCTGATGCAACCCTCCCATTTTTCTGGGCTTGGGACTGGCACTGCATTGTCTGGGAATTGAACCCAGGCCTTCTGCATGATAGGCAGGAAACCTACCACTGAGCCACCAATGCCTCATTATTATTTATTTATTTTTTTTTTTTTTTTTTCTTGTTATATTTCTGGTTAAAGATACTAAATACATATATCAGGTGCACATACAGTATAATACTATTATAACACTATGTCCAGAGCTATCATCTACAGTATTCCCAGTTTTGCTCAGGGAACACAAATGTATTTAAGGGGTATTTTAGGACTATTATATCTTATCTGTATTAAGTCATTGCCCAAAAGGTGGAGAATAGACTGGAGGAAAAGGAAAAAAGGACAACATAAAGGAAACCAAATAAAGTCAAATTTGAGGAGCACTCTGACTGCATCATGAATTGAATGATGCACAACCTCTACAACCTCCAATGAGTGCAATGAGTCCCACACTTTCAAACACCAGTTATTTATAGTGTACTGAGAAGTAGTAATTCTACTGCACCTCTGTCATTCACAGCCACAATATTCACACACAGGCACTCAGGTGTGAAGATTTTATGTTTTTATTTGCGATTTTAAATTAAAACCTAAAAGGTCAAAATGTTTTACTAAGACCTGCTCCATAAATATATTTTTTCTATAATTGTATAAAATTTCTATAATATCATTTTGATATACCCCTCCTTGAACTGCCACCTTATTGTGGTGGAGGGGTTTGAGTACCCGAATGAACCTAGGAGCCATGTTGTCAGGGGCCTAGTGCTCCTGATAGGGTCTCCCAAGGCAAATGGGTTCTAGGTGATGGGTCAGACTAAAAGCGGTTCAAAACCTTTATGGAATTTAAATCAAGGACCATTACGTCGCCCGGACTGGCGTCACCCTGGAGCCAGGCCTAGGGTTGGGGCACGCAGGCGAGTGCCTGGTGGCCGAGTCTTTGCCTGCGGGACTCGGCCGGGCACAGCCCAAAGAAAAGACGTAGGCTCACCTTCCCGTAGGCCCACCAACCGCAGGAAGGAGCATAAGGGTCCGGTGCAGTGTGTTTTGTGTAGCAGTCATGGGCGGGGGCCTCGACGACCCAAACCCTGGACAAAGAATCTGGCTTTTGGGACATGGAATGTCACCTCACTGGAGGGGAAGGAGCCTGAGCTGGTGAGGGAGGTTGAGCGGTACTGGCTAGAGATAGTCGGGCTTGCCTCCACGCACAGCCTGGGCTCTGGAACCCAACTCCTTGAGAGAGGTTGGACCCTCTTCTTCTCTGGAGTGCCCCATGGTGAGAGGAGTCGGGCTGGGGTGGGCTTGCTTATAGCCCGCCAGCTCAGCCGCCATGTACTGGAGTTTTCCCCGGTAAACGAGAGGGTTGTTTCCCTGCGCCTTCGGGCCGGGGATAGGTGTCTCACTGTTGTTTCAGCTTATGGGCCGAACAGCAGTGTGGAGTACCCAACCTTCTTGGAGACCCTGCGAGGGGTGCTGGAAGCTGCTCCGACTGGGGACTCCATAGTTTTGCTGGGGGACTTCAACGCCCATGAGGGGCGTGATTGGGAGGAACAGCCCCCCTGATCTGAACTCGAGTGGTGTCCTGTTGCTGGCACAGACTTGGCAGGCCCAAACGTATTGTGAGGGTCTGTTGGGAACGTCTTGCTGATCCCGCTGGTAGGGGGGTCTTCAACTCCCACCTCCGGGAGAGTTTCAACCAGATCCCGAGGGAGATTGGGAACATTGAGTCTGAGTGGACCATGTTCTCCTCCTCCATTGTTGATGCAGCCATCCGGAGCTGTGGCCGTAAGGTCTCTGGTGCCGGTCGCGCCGGCAATCCCCGAACACAGTGGTGGACACTGGAAGTAAGGGATGCCGTCAAGCTGAAGAAGGAGTCCTATCGAGCCTGGTTGGCTCGGGGGACTCCAGAGGCAGCTGAGGCATACCGGCAGGCCAAGTGAACTGCAGCCGGGGTGGTCTCAGAAGCAAAAACTAGGGTTTGGGAGGAGTTCGGTGTGGCCATGGAGAAGGACTATCGGACGGCCTCGGGGAAATTCTGGCAGACTGTTCGGCACCTCAGAAGGGGTAGGCAGCTCTCTGCCAACACTGTTTACAGTGGAGGTGGAGAGTTGCTGGCCTCGACTAGGGATATTGTCGGACGGTGGAAGGAATACTTCGAGGATCTCCTCAATTCCACTGACACGCCTTCCATAGAGGAACCAGAGGCCGAGGACTCAGAGGTAGATTCATTCATCACCCAAGCTGAGGTCACTGAGGTAGTTCAGCAGCTCCTTGGTGGCAAGGCACCGGGGGTGGATGAGATTCGCCCTGAGTACCTTAACTCTCTGGATGTTGTGGGGCTGTCTTGGCTGACACATCTCTGCAGCATAGCATGGCGGTCAGGGACAGTGCCTCTGGACTGGGCAACCGGGGTGGTGATCCCTCTTTTTAAGAAGGGGGACCGGAGGGTGTGTTCCAACTATAGGGGATCACACTCCTCAGCCTCCCAGGGAAAGTCTATTCCAGAGTACTGGAGAGGAGAGTCCGACCGTTAGTCGAATCTCGGATACTGGAGGAGCAATGCGGTTTTTGACCTAGTCGTGGAACACTGGACCAGCTCTATACCCTCCACAGGGTGCTCGAGGATTCGTGGGAGTTTGCCCAACCAGTCCACATGTATTTTGTGGACTTGGAGAAGGCTTTCGACCGTGTCCCTCATGGCATTCTGTGGGAGGTGCTCTGGGAGTATGGGGTCCGTGGCCCTCTGTTAAGGGCTGTTCGGTCTCTATATAACCGGAGCAGGAGCTTAGTTTGCATTGCCAGCTGTAAGTCAGATCTGTTCCCAGTGCATGTTGGACTCCGACGGGGCTGTCCTTTGTCACCAGTTCTGTTCATTGTTTTTATGGACAGAATTTCTAGGCACAGCCAGGGGCTGGAGGGAGTCTGGTTTGTGGACCACAGGATTTCATCGCTGATTTTTGCAGATGATGTTGTCCTGTTGGCTCCTTCAAGCCTGGACTTACAGCATGCACTGGGGCGTTTTGCAGCTGAGTCTGAAGCAGCTGGGATGGGCTTGCACTCTCCAGATTGGAGGGGAGGTCCTTCCTCAAGTGGAGGAGTTTAAGTATCTCGGGGTCTTGTTTACGAGTGAGGGAAGGATGGATCGTGAGATTGACAGATGGATCGGTGCAGCAGCAGCAGTAATGCGGTCTATGTACCGGTCTGTTGTGGTGAAGAAGGAGCTGAGCCGGAAGGCGAAACTCTCGATTTACCAGTCAATCTATGTTCCTACTCTCAACTATGGTCATGAGCTCTGGATCATGACCGAAAGGGTAAGATCCCGGATACAAGCAGCCGAAATAAGCTTCCTCCGTAGGGTGGCGGGGCGCTCCCTTAGAGATAGGGTAAGTAGCTCTGTCACCTGGGAGGAGCTCGGAGTAGAGCCGCTGCTCCTCCACATCGAAAGGGGGCAGTTGAGGTGGCTTGGGCATCTGTTTCGAATGCCTCCGGGATGTCTCCCTGGGGAGGTGTTCCGGGCATGCCCCACCGGGAAGAGGCCCCGGGGAAGACCCAGGACACGCTGGAGAGACTATGTCTCTCAGCTGGCCTGGGAATGCCTCGGGGTCCCTCCGGAAGTGCTGGAGGAAGTGTCTGGGTAGAGGGAGGTCTGGGCATCCCTGCTTAGACTGCTGCCCCTGCGACCCAGCTCTGGATAAGCGGAAGACAATGAATGAATGAATGAATTTTGATATATATTTAAATCTTTTAAAATGGTTGCAATTGCTTATTAATGAGAAGAATTAAAAGACCCAAAATGTAAGTTTCCAGGCCCACAGCCCATTAAAGGACTGCAGATTTAACATCAGACTGACTTGGAACTATATATTTCCATCCAGTAGACTAATTCAAACAGACAAACCCAGTATGAGCACAAACACACTGAGGCTAATGAGCCCAATTCACTGGAGCTCTGTTGGCAGGATCTAAATTTCAGGACACCTCAGCTTTCTCATCTGCTTTGAAGCCTCATCATGGACCCTCTGCAGTGGGACATTCCACAGCATTAAAAACCAAGCCAAGCTGCAGATGTAAAAACAAACCCAATAGATCATCAGAGGTGGAATGTATTGTCAAACCATCTTCCCCCCTAATTAGGGAATATATTTTGTTCTTTCGGCAGGTTAAAGTTATACTTGAGCTTTCACTCCATCCACTGCTCACAGTCAGTGAGAATAAGGCTTTGTGTTAAGCTCAAGCCATTCATGCAGATACTTTGAGATAGTTTAAACCAAAGTTACTTTGAGAGTTTAAACCAAAGTTTCAGAACAATTCCTCTTTAGATTCAAATTACGTCCCAAGCTTTGGACAAAGAGAACAAGAGAGCATAATGAGAAATTTATTGAGTGTAACTTTGAGAAGGTAATGAAGAATTATGAGAAAGATTATCCCAATTAATTATCTGTTAAAAGTCAGCAGAATCTGTAAATGACTAATGATGCCTAAAGCAATAAATAAATAAATTGCACACACAATCTACATGTGCACACTGAAACACAGGTTCAATATACATAAAAAAATAAAAAATCTCCTGTGGCATTGCTCTCTTCACATTAAGTCTAATTTCATTAATTGCTTCATTAGTTCACATTAACAAACCATGAAATTCAACATGTATTCAACATGTAAGTAATCTTAACAAATTAATAAACACATTATATTAACATGATAATATTGGCATTAGTTTGCAAATATTTAATCTTGACAAAATGCACCTCCATTGACTGTTCATTCAATCCATGGCAAAAAATTTGCACATTCATTCATCTTCTTTATTCTGGACAGTGTTGCGGTGATAAGGAATCTTGGAGCACTGGGTGTGATGTAGTAATACACCCTGCATAAGGTACCAGTACACTGTAGGGTTCCATATGGCTAGATTCACACATTGTGGCAATTTATAGTAAACTGTTAAACTCTCGCTATGTTTTTGGGAAGTAGGCAGAACCCAGAGAACACGGAAGAAGCCCACATGAGAAGAACATGCAAAGATGCACACAGGCAATAAACTAAGCTGGAATTGAATAAAATAGCAAAAATTATATCACAACATGTTTGTAAATGTTGAGAACTTAATGAACTCTTGAATATTCAGACTTCTAATTGGGACTCTAATCTCATTCTTGAATGTTGCCAGTTGGTCATGTTAGTTGGTTTATTAGTGTACAGTAGTGTATTACTGGTAATGTTCGGGAATTGGTAGTGCTAAGTAAATTGTTAAATATTGTAATGTCAATTAAGGGAGTCTTAATGTAAAGTGTTACCTGTGCTACTTTGTGCCTGTGCTTTTGTTTTGGCCATGGCCATTAACATGACAGTAACAAAAATCTATAATATATACAAAGATTTGTTTATACTTCACATTGTCAGGCTTGAACAAGGCTAGGGGCTCGGCTAGTTGTGTGCTGGTTACAATAAAAAGTTGTAACATTACGATTGTAGCTCGATGCAACCAGATAGTCAGGGTGATAGTGAGTGGGATTCTGAGAATTAGAAATCCCACAGCATGGGGCACATGACATGCAGACTGCTGGAACAGAAATCTTTCCATTCCATTATTTTATCCTCTTTGTGGTACTAGTGTTTGAACAGTATATACTGGATATTATTGAAGGCATAATTGAACTACATTGAAGGTTCTGCTCTGCTATACTATAGATGGAAGGTTAGATGACAAGTGGGCATAAACAATTATGCAGAGAACAGTGAGAAAGACCACTGTGCATGCACTCTTCTTGTGCAATGAAAGCTTAGGCCTGTGACATTACATTACATTAACAAGTAATGGGTTGCAAATGACACAGATGCTAACCTACAATAGGAATATTTTTACCCAAAATGGAATGGAAGTATTAAAATCATATAAGCGAACGTTTATATTCCAAAGGTATTTCAGAAGAGACATTTATTAATGTGTTTAGTGCTGCATAAAATATTTACTGTACATTTTATAAATAATGTGGAATAATGTGGAAGGATTTTCATTCTACACCTTCATGTTTCATGATCATCCATTAATTTTGGTTTGGTTCACTGATTATCTAATAACTCAGCTATTCATCGCAGTTAACCTGGAATGGACAGTTTGT
Source organism: Hemibagrus guttatus (assembly GCA_033459395.1). Classification (NCBI taxonomy): domain Eukaryota; kingdom Metazoa; phylum Chordata; class Actinopteri; order Siluriformes; family Bagridae; genus Hemibagrus; species Hemibagrus guttatus. Next base: position 15,544,807 of record JAUCMX010000002.1, read on the forward strand.
CTCTGGACTTTCTTTGGACTGCACCCACAGCATCCTCAGCTTTCTGTTCTTGGCTAATAGAAGTGGAACCCGAAGTGGTCTTCTGCTGTTGTAGCTCATCTGCCTCAAGGTTTGTGTGTCGTGTATTCTGAGATGCTCTTCTGCTCACCACAATTGTACAAAGTGCTTATCTTAATTACTGTAGCCTTTCTGTCAGCTCAACCTAGTCTGGCCGTTCTCTGTTAACCTCTCTCATCAACGGCATTTCTGTCCTCAGAACTACAGCTCACTGGATGTGTTTTTTTTTTATTGCACCATTCTAAGTAAACTCTGCAGATAATTGTGAGTGAAAATCACAGGAGTTCAGCAGTTATAGAGATACTCAAGCCAGCCTGTCTGGCACTAACAATCATGCTACGGTCAAAATCACTGAGCTCACATTTATTCCCATTCTGATGGTTGATTTAAACATTACCCAAAGCTGCTGGCCCATATCTGCATGATTTTATGCATTGCACTGCTGCTACATGACTGACTGATTAGATACTTACATGAATGAGAGGCAAATTCTGTGTTGTTCTGTTAACCTATTAATTTTATTTATCACACAAACAATTATTGTCAAAACACTGGAGGAAATAGTGAGGAAATTTGCTTGAGTTGCTCAAGTGCACATTTTGGTGGGATTCACAGGATTTTGGTGGCCTTAGATAAAATCAAGATGTACCAACATTCAATTAAACTGCGCAAATCAGCACCATCATTCATCAACTATACTACTTTGTTGCCAGCTGTGAAAAATAGTGTTGCCAGGTCAGATTTCTGCTAGAGAATAAGCCTGCTGGAAATGTTTTATCCCATATCATATAGACTTAATGCATTTTTAATGTAATTGTCTCTCTGTCCTTCTTTCAAAAAAGAAACCTTCCTTTTTAGCCCTTACATTTTAATTTAGACCTTCAAAGTCTAAATCTAGTCAGAGTGTACAGAGCAACTGAATCAGCTTAGTTTAGCATCTAAATATTTCAGTTTAATGCAGTCAATCACGTTTTTTTAATGCAAAAGGAAAAATTACCAAGAATTGTTCCAAGAATGTTTTATCACCAATTTATCAGTGTGTTATAACTTGAGCTATCCATGTAAAGATGGATAAGCCTGCAGTGTTAAATTTGAGGGTGAGCACCCCTGGATTTACTCAGGAAAATGGAATGCATGATATTGCAACTGAACAATCGTACCAGAGTACCATAGATAGCAAATAAATTGGCTAGGTAGCAACATCTAAAAGCTCCATTCTATTCCATTGTCTGTACTGCTTATCCAATCTATCATCAGGTTACAGGGAGCCTGTGCCTATCTCAGGCATCAAGGCATGATACACCCTGGATGGAGTGCCAACACATCACAGGGCACACACACACAATACGGGCAATTTAGTATAAATGAGAGGGACTCGAACCCAGGACGCTGGAGGTGTAAGGCAAATGTGCTAACCACTAAGTCACCGTGCCACCTTGCAACTATGAAGTGCATATAGTTAAGGAGAAGTTTCTGAATAATAATAACTATAATTTGTTTTGTCAATGCTACATCAAACTCTATTCTCCACAGCACACCACTGGCTACAGATAAAGTTGCCATGGACTACAACACCCATCCACCTCACAAATTGACACTTTTGCCTAACTACTGATAAAGCACATGTGGGTTCAATCACCCACACACCCTACAAATATAAACTTTGAGCATTTGCTTAGGGTGAGGTGTTTGTGGTCATAATTCTAATCTTTTCTGATTCTGTTTTTTTTTTCTTTGAGTATGCTATTTACAAATAGCCTGATATTTACCCTGTTCCTGACCATATTTAGTCAGTGTTTTCTGGATCTGTTTGCTTCAGAGCTTTAGGAAAGACCTTATACATCTGTCATAACATTTTATTCAATAATATGCAGGTGGAAAGTTCATGGTACCACAAATAATTGCCACCGGACAGGTGCGCCATGCAAGATTTCACAACGTGCTCTCAGACTAAGGATAACGAAGGTAAGAGAGAAGCCACTTACACAGATTTATTACACAGAGAATAAGGAGCAATGAACTGCACCCCAATCATCTCCATTCCTACACTGCATTCAAAACACTTACACAAATCAGACCTATTTTAGAACAATGTACTCTGGTCAGATGAAACAAAACTAGAACTCTAATAATCGCAAAAAAAAATTGCACAGTTGCTTTAAAAGAAAGTCATGTTGTAACAGTTGTAGATGCTTAAGATACTTTTCACACATGACATTAACTTAATTTAATCAGTTGCAAAGTATTTACTTTTTAATACTTAACTACATTTAAAAGTACCAACTTTTACTTTATAATTTTACTTTATACTACATTATTAGCTGCAAATTTCTAATTAATTTTTTAAATGTATGATCTATACTACAATAGTATAATTTCTCACTGCGTTTTCCACCCATGTTCCTCCATATTCTTCCATGTTCATAAACATGGAACCAAACCAAGAATCCTTTGGCTTCAGTGAGATTCCGCTTTGTGTGGACTGCTAAACCTCAAAACCACTGCTGTTCTTTTTTGCTGTCATACCCATCAACTGACTCTCTCTCTCTCTCTCTCTAAATTGTTTGCTATTTTGGTTGGAAAGGGCATAAAGTCTGGTCCTGATCCACAAATGACTGCACAACATTTATCATTGAAATGCCAATGGTACAGAATATGAAATGGGATGTTACAATTTGATTGGTCTTTCTGTAGGTTCTGCTAAGCTGCAAGGTATTCTGTTGTGTTCAGCAAAATAAATTCAGGCTGTGCTTTACAAACTGCCCTGCATCGTATATGCACATTTCAAAGAAGGGGGTTGGTCATATAGGAAGGAAGACACTCCCTCCTAACTAAAATTCTTGAAGATTTTTTCAGACCCCTGACCAACTCTGTCCTTAAACAGTTGCTTTGGTATGAACACCACAAGAAAATAATGACTAAATAGGAAATAATGGAATTCTAATTTTAGTCAAATATTTTTATTCCATTAAGTCTATATCTGTAGGTACAATTGTGTGTGTGAGATGTATACTGAAATGTATATATTTAATTACTGTGTCCATGTGGTCCAGCAGCAGGTTCCCATGCTCTCAGTGTCACGGCCCAGTTTCAATTCATGAAAACACAGCCCCTGAAGTATTAACTCTCAGTGCAGGTTCCAAGCACCCCAAAAATTATTGTACTTAATGTGTTACATCAGGAAGAGCCTCCGGTGTAAAACCTGTGCCAAAATGTAATGTGGCTTAGAGGATCCATTGGGGTGACCCTGAACAGGGAGGATCTGCTTTATTAAAGTGACATTGGATAAAACCATTTGTCAAATGAATATGTTAATGTAAATTGAAAAACACACATCTCAGCAGATTTGAACTCAGAACCTGACTGTATGTCAACAGCCATTTCAAGATACTATCATGTAACTATCATGTTTTTAAATAAAGTTCTGTTTAGTTTCTTGCTGGCAACTTGCTACTTTTGTCTGACACATGTTGTGTAAAGCCCTCTGACAGAAGGGTATGTGAGGTGTCAATGACAGTAACTTTAAAGTGATCACATGTTAAAGTGAAAAATTGCTATAGCACGACTCAAAATATACATAAATTATGAAAAATCTGCCAAATGCCAAGATTTGGTATCTACATTACATTTATTTGGCAGACACCCTTATCCAGAGCAATTTCCAGTTTATCTCACTTTATAAAACTGAGCAAGTGAGGGTTAAGGGCCTTGCTCAGGGGCCCAGCACTGGCAACTTAGTTGACCTGGGAATCACAACCTTCAGATCAGTAGTCCAACACCTTAACCACTAAGCTACCACATCACATTCCCTATCTAGTTTACTTGACCTCATGATGTCACCATACTGTTACACGTCACCCAAAATAAATGATGTGTACACTTGCTAAATCCAGTAGTATCTCAATACCTTTCATCTGAACACTTTTTAAAATTGAATAACATTTACCTTTTACCTGAAGTGCATGTCTGTCCTTCCAAAGTTGAGACATGATGAACACTCAAGCAGAGATTTCTGGTATATGACATAATAAAATCTTAAGTAAGCATGATATAAAAGTGCTAGTAAAACTTAGTTCTATATGTCCAAACCAACAAAAAACATTTTGGCTGGTGAATCACACTGTTTGTTTTCCAAACACTGTATTTGAAGCCTGGTGTGTTTAGCACAGATAACTGGAACTGGCTGTTTTAAAGAGAACACCACAACTGCTTTTTTTTTCTTTGTTTACTTAAAATTTTAAAAAAGTCTCAGCCAATTTATTGAACCTTTGGAAAAAAGGAGTCATAAAAAATGTTTTTAATGATCAAAGTTGATAGGGGATAGTAAAAGAATTAATTTGCCACTCATAGACGGAGAGCTATGTCTTCCTTGCACAATGACAAAAATCCTCCGTGTTGCATAAAAATAACACCATAGACATCAAATGTGCACAAGGCAAAATGGGAACACGAATTCAGAAACTATGCTCGGAAACATTGAAATATTTATTACTATGGTCCCGTTTTCATGTATATAACTCAAGTACAAAAATAAAGCATACGATTACAGCACTGCCACATGTTCACTTATGTGTGAGAACTCTGGAAAAGTGCTTATATGAGAATTCCTCATTTCTGTGATGGCAATATGTATGATGAGCCTGACACTTAATTATTTAACTGTCTTGTTTGTCCTATGGATTCCATTAAATATTAATTATATATCATCGTTTATTCTGTACAAATCTGACATTTTTATATATAGTAGCAACAACTGAGTTGTTCTTTCTTATGTTACAAATTAAACAATTCAGTAAGTAGACGTGTGCAGTAACTTAATGTTGCTGGGGCCATGTTAGTCAAGTAGGTTTTTATTGCTATCAAAGCCCTATACAGTGTTCTTGTACACAGTGAGATGAATTAAGGCTTCTCCTGGACCCTATGTTCAAGACAATATGTAAGATGATGACATACATAAAGACAGAGAGGCAGTGGTGCTAATATACTCCCATCACAAAAAATGCAAGCCAGTAAGACTTCATAGTAAGGTCCATAGTTGTAATGAGAATGGAAATGGAGTGTAAAGTATAACGTGTCAGTGCAGTAATGATTGTAATAGTAACCTCAGAGGAAAGGTGTTTGAGTACCAGTGCAGTACTGCAATGAGTCAGCACAATGAAGATGTTGGTGTGCTGTAAACAGTACATTAGTGCAGATTGACACGTGCATCATTATTGATTTAAGGTATCTGAGCAGTGGGGTGGAGGGTATTACTTGGATCCCAGGGTGATGTATATGGAAGGGGCAGCACACTGTCTGACAGCCTGGGGTTAGAAAGCTGTTACCTATTCTGGCAATCCATGTGCAGATGACTTTAGATTGTGGTACAGATCCTGGAGGCAGTTGTCCACACTATCCTCTGTAGGGTCTTGCAATTGGGGATTCCCAAATCAAAAAGAGTTTGCCTTCTTCAGAGGAGGAAATTCAGAAGGAAATGCAGGCAATGCTGAGCTCTCTTGGGCAAGGAGCTGGTGATGTATGTCAGGTTGAGGTCTTCCATGATCTGAACACCAGGGAACTTGGCTACATTATGTATCCACAAAAGGAAGTTGTTAGCAATAGAACAAGACTTATGGCTTTGCTTTGATGCACCTTTCACCTTTTCAGTGGTTCAAGAGATAAGCTGATAAGGCATTCAACTACTATGCTTACAGCTCACTCACATCAAGTATTGCTCATAATTATGTTTATTACTTAAGCAGTTCTCAGACAGAGAAATACTGTCATCTCCATAAAATAAAATAAATGTATTTGAAATGAGGCAGGTTGGCAGGTTGGAAAGGGTGGAGAAAGGTGTCGGGAGTTCTGTGTGATAGAAAAAATATAAGCGAGAATCAAGGGGAAGGTGTACAAGACATGCTGTATGGTTTAGAGACAGTGTCACTGAGGAAGAGACAGGAGTCAGATCTAGAGGTAGCAGAGCTGAAGATGTTGAGGTTCTCTTTGGGAGTGACAAGGTTGGACAGGATTAGGAATGAGTACATCAGAGGGACAGCTCATGTTGGACGTTTGGGGGACAAAGTTAGGGAGGCCAGATTAAGATGGTTTGGACATGTTCAGAGGAGGGAGAGTGAGTATATTGGTAGGAGAATGTTGGACATGGAGCTGCCAGGCAGGAGGCAAAGAGGAAGGCCAAAGAGAAGGTATATGCATGTAATTAATGAGGATATGAAGCTAGTGGGTGCAAGTGTTGATGATGCAGAAGATAGGGATAGGTGGAGAGAGATGATTCGCTGTGGCGACCCCTGAAGGGAAAAGCCGAAAGAAGAAGAAGATCCATATACAGTGCTGCTTGAAAGTTTGTGAACCCCTTGAGCTGTTCAGACTTTTCTGTTGTTTTACCTTGATTTTCTTATTTTATCATCACCTGCTTTTTATAAATTAAATGTCAGCTGTATGCTGATCAATTGCATATGTATGTTTAGAGGGAATTTTGCGAGTAGCCAAAAAACTACATGAAAGTCTGAACAGCTCAAGGGGTTCACAAACTTTCAAGCAGCACTGTATATATACAGTCTTATTCAAAGTCAGAATCTTTTATAACTGAAACTCACCATGCAGGAACCATTTTCATGAAAATTGCTTAAGTCTGTAGATGCATCAGAGGTCTGAATGTTGATGTGTGCAATTTCTGTATTAACTCCTTGCAATGTCTGAGGAACTCAATTATAAATATGGCCCAATATAAAAGAACCCAGGGCAGTCTTTATAATTGAAGTGCTTATGATGGTACATAGAAGTTGGAAATTTACATTATTCAGGTGAAATTATTCACTGAAACCTGAGTGAGTCTGCTGTTTTGGGTATGTTTCAGGGTGTCAGTGTGGGACCATCCACAGCAACAGACAGTGAATCATAAGTGGAGAAGACAGAAGGATGAATCAGGGTAGGTAGGGAGGGTGAGAGGAGCCACAGCAGTAGAAGTGTGTCAGAATCTAGCACTGATCTCATATCAGGAAGCATCAAGCAATAAGGTGCGAAAACATTTTATCAGAAAGGGAAGGTTTTATCATACAGTGTTTTGAGACCTTTTAAGATGAAAAGTGTGTGTTAGCATCAAAACATCCTATTACCAAAAACATTCTATGCTCATTCTATATTAAACCCCCAGTTCTGTGACTATTAAGAGAATGTCAGTACAAGCATTATAAGTCCATCTTTGGCCATGTGAATAGCAAGTGGCAAAAAATAGCAAAAGACTGATTTATATTCAGCCAAATTAGCAACACACAAACATTATACCAATAAATTAGACTTGCCTCAGCATAAATATAGACCCCTAGGTCTCTTATGCAGGAGCGTACATGTTTTATTCTGTTTAGTGTTTGTTTCTGAATGGGGTTCCACCGGGGACAGTGACAACCACCTGGACCTTCTAATAATATTTGCAACCAATATTTATTTGCAATAAATATTATCTGCAATAACTATCTAACACATTTTCTTGGAATATTCTTTCTGGGTCTGTGCTTGTTCTCAATGACAATGAACCTTGATGGTTGGTAGTTATATTTATGTAATTGCAGTTACATAAATACTACTTTATGTCACCAATCCTGATTTTACACAAGAGGGAGAGGCTGGAGTAAGTGCAAGGAGATACCCAGGTAGCAGTGAAATGCCTCTAAGTAATGTCCATGGGGTTGGACCCTCTTTTTAGACAGATTATCAATTGGCCTAAGGATCGTATATCTAAATATAACAGTATATTGGCCACAACAAAGAATACCCTCAGGTTCTCCATCACTGAACACTGAAAGATGAATCAATCTGGGTTGATCAAATTGTGTGATAAGCTGGTATCAGACACAAGGACTTCCCAAAGTCATCTGGCCAACAACTCATGTATGGCAAGCTTGTCTCTAGCTCTAAAAACCCTAAAACATTCCAGAAACCATACATCTGAAGGTGAATGAGCTTAAATTGATTGTTTACTTCATTTATTTGCACATAAAATTGTGTGTATATCCCGTAGCAATTAAGTTATTGTGTTCTACTGTGTGAATCTGCCTAATTAAATGGAAAGGATGCATTTGCACAAACCTGCATTTGTCAGGTTTATATTTTTTTGTGATGCATGGAATGGTGAATAAAGTACAGCTTGGAGAAGCTGCCATAAATCATGATGACCTTTTCTGAGGTGCTTGGGTGGATAAATAGTATTGTTAGTGTTACCCAAAATTAATAACTTGCTTGAAGCTGTTTGAGGAGTGAAAGAAAGGAGTTTTAATTTGCAGAGAATGCAGAGCATGAAATCCCATTCATGCAGTTGAACATAGAAAAAGATCTACTTTATTAATCATTAATGTATTCCAGCCTCAGTGCAGCTGTATGAGTGATGAGGACGAGAGACTGTGCATACAGATATAACCTGACCAAATTCAAGCATGTAAAAGCCAAGCATTCCAAAATTTCTCAATGTTTAGTAAGGTACTCATTTCGTCTTTTGTTGTGTTAGTGTACCTCTGCACATCTTTCCATGTGTTTCTTAGATGTAGTCAAGACAAAGAAGCTGAGACACATGCAAGTGCAGACCTGTCAGTGCAGTACAGTATCTGTAAGTATGCACAAGGTCAAAACAATGGTCTGGCAAACACCAAATAATGCAGGAGCAAAACAGGAAAACCAGAAACACAGTAGATAAACCAGGAAGAGAATTAAAACTCATTTCAAAGCATATATTTTAATATTTTAATTAGAAAAGTCTCTTATAAAGGTGTGGTGAGGCTGATTGAGCACAGGTATGCTCAGTCATAAGATTGATGACTGAGATACTGTGTTAGTGGCCATGTGTGTGTGTGTGTGTGTGTGTGTGTGTATTCGGGGAATGTAGTCTGTAGGCAGCGGTGTTTGTTGGGAAACGGAGTTGGCAATGACATGATAGCTGTACTTCAGAAGTAAGCAGAAGATGACCTGCTTGTGCTTCTGACAGTACATGAAACAACAGCATTAACTGCTCTCATAACACCAAAATGCATTTCTTCTTTAGTACATATGTTTCTATCGTTCTGCAAAAGCATAAGATCTAATCAGGAGGTTTGAACATTAGAAATGATCTGAATGGAATTTATGGATTTGTATAAGCCTTGCAGCTTCAGTGCAAAACAAAACATGCTGGACACTAAATCTTCCTTGGCTTATCATTTGCTTTCAGGGTAAAGGGTAAACTTTAATATTCTGGCAATACCTACTCTTTTAAATGAATTCTGGATGAGAGTATGAATCATTATGATTTAATATAGTACCAGGGGATATTATTAAGTACCTAATTGACATTTGGCATCTGCTGTGGAAAAAGATCACTTTCAGAATTTAATATAACCACAAGAGTCTAAACAGAGTCTTGCTAACACCAGGCTGGTCATATGACTCCAAATGGATATTTGCTATAGACTATAGTTCAAATGTTTCTGAAAAAAACAGTGTATTCCAGACCTGCTTCGCATGAGATATTAACCAATTAACCACCTGAAATTCAAATTCTTTTTAGAAGTGCTTGACAGGAGGTGGCTGTTCAGACAATTGGTCCTTGAACTTATATAGGTGTGTGTGTGTGTTTGTGGAAGCAGCTGAGATACAGCTGGGTTGTCTCTATTTAAATTGTGTGTGTGTGTGTGTGTGTGTGTGTGTGTGTGTGTGTGTGTGTGTGTGTGTGTGTGTGTGTGTGTGCGTGCATACACTATGAGACTGTCAGCCCTGCTATTAGGCTTTGGTTGATGAGTTGATGAGCAGCACCTCCTCTGAGGTTTGACATGAGCAGATGTGGATAGTAGCACAGAAGTTACAGAGTGCTGTAAGTTAAACAAACACTTACAGAGACAATATGGACTTTTGTTAAAGTAAACAAGGGTATCGAATATTTCCCCGTTTTTTTATTGACACTTATGCTGGATTTATAATGTAGAATGAGAGACATGTTCACAAGGAATATTCATACTAACTGTACGTATGTGTGTGTGTGTGTGTGTGTGTGTGTGTGTGTGTGTGTGTGTGTGTGTGTGTGTGTGTGTGTGTGTGTGTGGTGAGCTGGCAAATGTTTGGTTGTGTAGGCTTAAGATGTATAAGGACAGGTTAGTAGTATAGTATAAAAAGTCGTAGTTCATGAGCAATGATTATGTTTAAGGACAAAAAAAATGTGTTTACAGAAGAAGACGCCAGAAAAGTGAATTTTCTCAGACATACTTAAGAGACAAGGTATGATAAAAACATTCAAGTTCAAATACCAGGCTCTGAGTGTGTAGATTAAATAAAATCAGTAAAACCATATTGAGCAGAAAGATCTCCATTTATCAGTCGGAGATGTGTCTTGACTAAGGTGTTAGATACCATGGCTGCCTCACTCAAACATGAAACACATCAAACTGTTGGCCTCAAATATTTGAAAATAAAATGCAATACTTTGTAAAAAACAAAGTAGTGAGTAAGAAGCTCACAGCTTTTGAGGACAAAAGGTGAGCTGTACTGATGATGATCTCACTGTCTTAGTATGTCTCTGTCATAGAAAGCCAAGATATTAACGGCTGCTGAATTGTTTAGTTGAATATTGACAGGCCGAACATTAAAATTGTGCATAGTTTTATATGATTTGAGAGAAATATTTGTTTAGTGAAAGGAACTGATTTTTCTCTACTGTATAATCAAATGGTATGCTTTATTTCACTCTCTTTCTTTTTCTGTCAAAGATGTTGGTCGAACTCTTCTATAAACATTCAGCTGAGTAAATGCAAGAGCTATTTTTTATTATTTGCATCATTACATACTCATACATACTCATTCAGTGAGTCTGTGTTTATTGTGGATGGAGATCCATTTATCCCCTCTGGATAGAAATTTCGTCATATGATAAAGATGATCAGTCAGAATAACTTTGATTTGCAGGGACACTTCACTCTCACAAGTAGTGCCAAATCATGCCAGCAAGATAACTCCCAAAGCAAAACAGTCCCACCAGATTCCCTTTAGTGTGTGGGTCAAGAATTCAGTCCTGCAACATTCTCTTGGTGTGTACTACTGTCTAAAAGTGTGCTTTAACTCTTCATTTGAATCTGTTCCCATCTGGTAAGGTAGGATTCTGACTTTTGTGTACTATTTGTTTAACTTGGTTGGTTCTAGAGTTGTTATTTGAACTGTTATTGTATAGCTTGTTGATCCTTGCTTCTTAGCTGTCTCGGGTGATTAATCAAGAATAGTTTCAGCCTCCCTTAAGGTGTGAATTGTAGGCAGGGCTAACTAATTTATATTGAAGGTTCTCTTGCAGATTGCCTCGTCAATACCTGTTAATTACTTAAATAGTAAGTATATTGTCATCTTTTCTTGTTCTCTTACATCCTTAATCTCACTTTTCATACTTTGACACATCTTCACCTCTTACAGACGCAGGCATTCTCATCCACGAAGCAGAGGTCATGTTTCCAGCAACCTCATCTACTCTCCCCTGTTATCTCAGTCTCAAACAGTGGTGGTAGGTGGGCTCTGGAACTGCCAATCTGCTGTAAGGAAGGCTGACTTTTTCTGGCACTAACTGAGACCTGGATATCACCACAGAACACTACTACACCGGCTGCTCTATCCTCTGCCTATACTTTCTCTCACTCACCACGAGAATCAGGCAGGGATGGTGGTACAGGTCCTACAGGTGTTCCTCACCTCTCCCCTTGTCTCATCTAACCATCTCTTCTTTTGAATTCCATGCAGTTTCAGTTACCTCTCCAATCAACCTCTTCATCATTGTCATCTACCGCCCCCCTGGTCCCCTAGGAGACTTCTTGGAAGAAATGGACACACTCCTCAGTGTCTTCCCTTCTGACAACACCCCTCTGACGGTTCTTGGAGATTTCAACCTCCCATCTGACAAGCTTCACTCTTCTGGCCTTCTGGCTCTTCTGAATTCATTCTCCTTGTCTTTCAACAGCTGCCCTCCCACACACAAGGAAGGAAACGTCCTGGATCTAGTCTTCACTCATCCTTCCCCAGTTACAGACATGACTGCTACCCCACTTCATACCTCTGATCATCACCTGGTATCCTTCACTATCACTCTCCCTATCCTGCCTAAACATAACTCCCAGCACCTCGCTCTCACCCGCCGAAACCTCCACTCTATCTCTCCTTCCTCTGTAGCTTCCTGCACTCTTTCATCTCTTCCTGACCATGACTCTTTTTCCTCCCTTCCCCTGGACTCAGCTACTGACACTTTGTTCTCCTCTCTTTCCTCAACCATGGACCTCCTCTGCCCTTTTTCCACTATACACAAGAAGAATTCTTCTACTGCTCCTTGGCTGTCAGACGTGCTTCGCAACAATCAGAGAGAACTACGATCAGCAGCAAGGAAGTGGACCCAGACGTCTCTCCCAACTTCATCTACATCACACAGTCAGCACTCTGCTACTCCTTCACTGACGCAGCTCTCAACTGTAGCAGCAGAAGAGGTTTTGCAAATTACTCGGTCCTGCAATCCTACCACCTGCCCACTGGATCCAATCCCTTCAGCTATGCTCCAGACCATCTCACCTGACCTCCTACCCTTCATCACCACAGTCATCAATGGATCCTTAACATCTGGTCATGTTCCAACTGTCTTTAAGAAAGCCAGGGTCATCCCCATCCTGAAGAAACCTGCTCTGGATCCCTCAGAGTGATCCCTCCAGTGATCCCTCCGGTATCACTTCTCTCATTCCTTTCAAAAATTCTCGAATGTGTTGTTTGTAATCAGCTGTCTGACTATCTCATGCAGAATAACCTCCGTGACCCCAACCAGTCTGGCTTCAAAGCAGCACATTCCACATAGACTGCCCTTTTAGCAGTCACTGAGAAACTACATGCTGCTAGATCAGCCAAACTGTCATCGGTCCTCATCCTCCTCGACCTGTCTGCAGCATTTGACACAGTATATCACAAGACTCTCTTGTCCACCCTCAGGAGTCTTGGAATTTGTGGAACAGCATGGGAATGGTTTGCTTCCTACCTGGATGGTCGCTCATATCAGGTAACATGGAAGGGATTGACATCTGCTCCACACAGACTCTCTACTGGTGTCCCACAAGGCTCAGTACTTGGTCCTCTCCTTTTCTCCCTCTATACTCACTCTCTTGACAAAGTTATATCCTCACATGGATTTTCATACCACTGCTATGCCGATGACACCCAACTTATCTTCTCCTTCCCTCCCTCAGATACCACGGCTTCTGCTCGGATCTCAGCGTGTCTGGTGGACATTTCATCTTGGATGACTGCTCATCAGCTGAAACTCAATCCCAGCAAAACTGAGCTGCTGGTCATCCCAGGTGATCCATCCCGAGCCCAAGACAATCTCTGAACATCTCCATGATTTCCCCTTCAGCCACTGCTTGCAACCTTGGAGTAACCATGGACAATCAGCTATCCTTTTCCTCCCATGTCACTAATGTGACACGCTCATGTCGGTTTCTTCTGTACAACATCAGAAGGATTCGGCCATTTCTATCCACACAGGCTACTCAGGTGCTTGTTCAGTCTCTGGTCATTTCGAGATTGGACTACTGCAACTCTCTGGCAGGTCTACCTCTGAACGCAATTCGCCCACTGCAAATGATCCAAAATGCAGCTGCACGACTTGTTTTCAACCTGCCTAAGTTCTCCAACACCACCCCATTGCTGCGTTCCCTCCACTGACTTCCGGTAGCTACGCGTATCAGATTCAAAACACTAATGCTTGCCTACAAAGCCAAGAATGGACCAGCGCCATCTTACCTCAAAGCTCTCATCACTCCTCGCAGTGCACCTCGCTCACTCAGATCCACTACCACTGCTCGACTGGTCCCACCATCTCTCAGGGAAAAAGGTAGGTATACAGCTAGACTCTTCTCTGTTCTGGCACCGAGGTGGTGGAACGAACTTCCCCTAGGTATCCGTACGGCCGAGTCTCTGACCGTCTTCAAACGGCACCTGAAGGCTTACCTCTTCTTGAAGTACTTAAACTAGCTCTTATTTTTCCCAGTTTATGTATTATGTTGCAAAGTTTAAAAAAAAAAAAAAAAAAAAAAAATCCAACTCAGTTTAGGCTAATGGTATCCCAAGTTTGTGTCCTATTGAACCAGTGTTAATGTATTCATTGACTGAGAACTAAAGCACTTTTGTAAGCCGCTCTGGATAAGAGCGTCTGCCAAATGCCAGAAATGTAAATGTAAATGTAAAATATGGTGAACTGCTGGAATCTTTAATGTGTATTTGTCTTTGTAATGAGAGTTTTATGAAGTTTTTTCTTGTTAATGCACATGCATCACATTCATTAAGCATAGTTTCAACCACAATTTATAACTTTTTGTACTGATGTCTTTCATATAGATATATAATCACAGATTAAATTTTAATAACTGCTTCTATTGAAACACTAGCCAGTTGAACAGTCTTTGCGACTAAAACTCCTGTCATCCATGTCCCAAAAACCCTATTTCAAAGTCACTTAGATCTTGTCCTCTTACCAAATTGATCCAGAATCAAGGTCAACTGGGCCTGCTCTGTATTTTTATACAGAGCATGGTTGGAAAACTGTATCATTCACCACACATGTCCCTAAGCATCTGAACTTGCTATGTTCCCATAGTCATTTATTCAGGCTTTGTTTCCCTTTAATGGTTCCCCTGTTAGTAGACAGACTATCCGGCCCTCTGTAAAAAAAATCTCTCTCTCTCTCTCTCTCTCTCTCTCTCTCTCTCTCTCTCTCTCTCTCTCTCTCTCTCTCTCTCTCTCTCTCTCTCTCTCTCTCTCTCTCCTCTCTCTCTCTCTCTCTCTCTCTCTCTCTCTCTCTCTCTCTCTCTCTCTCTCTCTCTCTCTCTCTCTCTCTCTCTCTCTCTCTCTCTCTCTCTCTCTCTCTCTCTCTCTATCTTACATGTTTTCGAATGTTCAGTTTCAGTGTAACCACTGGAACCTCAGATTCCTGTTCTTAGCTGGCATACCCAATATGGTATTCTTCTGTTTTAGTCCATCTGCCACGAGGTTCAGGAATGCACTTTTCCACTATTGTTGTGAAGCATGGCTATTTGAGTTAATGTAGCATTCCTGTCTCTCTATTATCATGTACATTGATTTGTACATTCTTGTTAAATTGAAACTAACATCCTGTCTTCCTTTTCATCTTCATCTGACAAGTGTTCATATTTTGTGTATTTCTGAAAAGTATTGTTTACCATATCTGCTGATGATGTCACTGACTACTGAAATAACAGTTTCAAACTAGAAATTGGAATTTGTGGTGTGTGTGTGTGTGTGTGTGTGTGTGTGTGTGTGTGTGTATTATGGTCATTTGGACTAGCTAGTTTCCTCCTTGACAATCTATTTGTTCTAAGGATTTATTGTAATTAGAAACATTGCTTCAATGTTTTGTGCATTGTGATATGCTTTTCTACTCAACATGATTTAAAAGAGTGATTACTGTGTTATTATATCCTTCTTGGCAGCTAGAACTAATCTGGCAATTTTCCTCTGACCTCTCTTATCAACCTGCATCTGTACATTTTTTTGCATTGCACTGCTTACACATGGTGCTACAGAAGCATTAATGACATTTTCAGTGGACATGGCAAATGATATATTTTCATGAATATAACTTCTGACTTTAAACAGGAAAGCTCATCAGATGAAGATGATAAGGAAGATGGGATACCACTTTTTGTCCAAGTAGGCTACTTACAGATTGCTCCAAGTGACTGAAAAAGCTTTCAGTCTGTCAGACAAATGTATAATCTTTAAAGAAAGAGATACATTCCCTAAATTAATCTGTTCCATGTACAAATCGTTTTAGTAAATCCAAAATACTGGATTAAATCCTTATCCTCCCCTTGGCCATCTTCAACTCAAGGGCTGTTTTTATTTTACTGGCACCAGTGAATCCTAATTTTTCGAATAACTGCCAGTTTTGGAAGTTTGTCCTTTACCTATCTGCCCCGTCTCGTTCGAAAAGTCCAAAATCTTGTCACTTTCTGATGCTAGGCAGCAGAAAACTAATAGAAAAACTACCAGACCCAGACCAGTGAGTCTGTTGCCTTTCCAACCACTAAATTTTTTTCAGGTTCATTCTTCTTCAACAAATCCATCCATTCATTCATTCATTCATTCATTCATTCATTCATTCATTCATCCATCCATCCATCCATCCATCCATCCATCCATCCATCTTTATCTACTACTTTTTTTACTTAATTTATTTCTTATTTATTTACCTATGTATTTATCCTGGTCAGTGTCCCAGGAAAGCCAGGTCAGTCAAAAGAAGAAAAAAAAACAGTTGAAACCGAACAGTTGTTTAAAATTCTATATAATTGAATTTAAATTTGACTGAATGAATACATGACTATTACTCTATTACTGCTTTTTGGCTTGTAAACTATTACTGTATAATCTGATTTAGGATAAAAGAATTTATCAAGATGAGATTTTGTGCAGAGCAACCACTGCTATTATACAATAAATAAGTAGTAAAATGTGCTTGATGGTCAATATTCTGTGATTATTCAGTTCTAGCACCATGTTTATTCGAGCTTGTATGGCCATGCAGAGCTTTATAATGAAAACTCTTTGGCTTAAAATGACACATAAAGTAGTTCTTACTTTTTTATTCTCAAATTACTCCAGATGTGTATGTGTATGCATGTGGTTGGTGAAAGTGATGTGTATGTGGTCATGTATGCGCTATTGAGCTGTGGCTGTACCTTCTGACATGTAATGAGATACTTAAAGGTGAAGGTTTCACTACAACTCAAATAAAGACAACACACTCTATGTTTCATTTTAGGTACAGTATCATTTATACATCACTCAATACTGAGTAGAGACTGTGTTGAACAAGTGAATGTGGTAGCTTAGTGGTTAAGGCATTGGACTACTGATCGGAAGGTTGTGTGATCGAATCCCAGGTCCACCAAGCTGCAACTACTGGGCCCCTGAGCAAGGCCCTTAACCCCAAAAATGCCCAGTTGTATAAAAAATGAGATGAAAATGTAAGTCGCTCTGGATAAGGGTGTCTGCTAAATGCCGTAAATGTAAATGTAAAACTGTTCATGCCTCACATTCAGCTGCACTCTGTTTGTGGGTGGGGGGTAAACGGTGTAGCTCATGGCTGATTCAGTACATGTTTAGCAAAGTCTTGATGAAATTGCTGGCTTGAATGCAGGATACAAAAATCAGATTGGACTGTCTGAAAGTATTTGCTTTTTCCCTAAGTTATTATTGATCTGTCTCCAGGTATTTGCTTCTTCCCAAGGTATTATTGATCCAACTGTAGGTAGCCTATTTGCTTCTTCCTGAGATATTATTGATTTATCTCCATCCGATGAAGGTTTTCTTACAGTTCTAGATTAGGAGGGGTTGAACTGTACCCTAACTCCCCCTCTTTCCATATACTAAGGGTGTCTAATGTAATTCAAGCTATAGAACAAAGTTACGTCAGTGAATCGGTGAAAGTTTGAGATCATTATTAACATGGCACAGCAATACTTTTAAAGAGCAACCTCCAAGAATACACAGTTCAATTCAAATCCAAACCTTCGAACTCTATCTAGGAGCACAGCTGTTTTCAAGTTCCCCTACCTGTATACTTTTTTTCTCAGCTTATTGTGCCATAATTCTTATTTATTTCATTTAACTTAGTTGCCTCTTGCATTACTGGTATGCATCATAGTCCTTATTTTTTCCTGTACACTATTATCTTAATGTTTTGGACAATGACATAAGATTTTTTTTCATTTAGCTAACAGTATTTCCTATTTGCGCTACAATATGCAGTATCTCTTACAGATTTTTTTACACAGCATATATTGCACTACAATAGCACACAATTGGCACATCTGCACTTTATTCATAATAGTCATAATGTTCTACCACCTATCTGTATTCATGTATGCATATACATTTTTATATGATTCCATATACTTTCTTGCCTTTCCCAAATGGTAATTTTTTTTAAAATATTTTTTTTATTAAAACAGGTCATGCAGGATTATATTGAGGAGGCCCTTGCAGCTGGCTTCATACGTCCCTCTATCTCCTCAGCAGCTGCAGGTTTCTTCTTTGTAGAGAAAAAAGGTGGGGGTTTGAGACCCTGTAATGACTACAGTGGACTTAATGCTATCATAGTCAGGTACCCCATCCCCTGCCGTTAGTTGCCCCAGTCCTGAAACAACTCCAAGAGGCTTTTTTCAAAACTAGACCTCAGAAGCACCTACAACCTCATTCGAATTAGAGAGGTGGGCGAGTGGAAGACTGCTTTTCTCTCTTCACGGGGCCACTATGAGTACTTAGTTATGTCGTATGGACTGACCAATGACACTGCAGTTTTTCAGTCGTTCGACAAAATATATGAAATATTCAAGACTATTAGAGATACAGAGATAATAGCTATGAATGTTTAAGAACCTCAGACTGTAAGGAATATCTAGGATGATCTTCAGTTGAAGGTAAACCTGTTTATTTCTCCAATGCCACACACAGAAAGGCAAAAAGTGTTTCCAGTGTGTCATAGGTAGTTTATGTTGTATGATGAAGTGCAATACAAGTTTCTTGACATTTATGAAAACAGTGATGAAAAAGCAAAAGGCATAATCAAGCTCTTATCAAATGTCTTAAAAAGTAATAAAAATGTGATTTTGGGCATATTTAAGGCTTATGCTGCAGATGATGTTAATTTTGGGAAACACCACTCTGTTTACCAGTTATTAAGCCATGCATACAATCTCACAAGCATACATTAGTTCATTAGGAGAGACTTATCCTGTTGCACTCAGAAATATTTTTGAAAATTAAGATAAACCTGAACTATCTTTTTTTTCTTGTGCCATAATGTGGGATGGTTTTTGACCAGCATGTGTAAGAAAACTGGAGGAAACAGGATTGTGTTCTCTGAGGAGGCAAGGGAAGCAGTGACTCCTTAAAAAATTATGAATGAGATAATGAATGAAAACAAATATACCGGAATATGAGATCAGTTAGTATGCACAATGTGTGTTGTTCAAAAGAAACACTGATCCATAGCAATAGAGTTCCAGAGGGAGGCAGCGTTTCACTTACCTCCTCTAATCCCATTTCAATAGCCACTAAAGCATGCGGTGAGTTGGAATGGGGCTAAATGGGGATAATGGAGAAAAGTTACCTGAGAGGAGGCAGTGCCTCTAAATGACTGAGTGTTTAACCATTCAATGAAATAATATATCGCATCATCCTGCTTCTTCTTCAGTGTGTCTTCTTCAGCTTGAAACAGTTGGTGCTGACTGAGCAATTTTTAATTTTTAGTCTAAAATCTATAAACCATTTTGTCTGTCCTTTTTCTATTTATTTGTGCCTGTTGGTATTATTGCTCAGCATTCCGTTTAAATATTAGAATACGATTTCTAAATGAGATAATTTAGAGGTGCCAGATCTCCTAATTTAATGGCTGGTTTGGCAGATGTAGAGGAGAAACAGTAAGAGTCTTGTTCAGTGACGTTGAATGAGCAGTCATTCTACATTTAAAGAAACTTCCATATGAAAATTGATATGCACTTTTTCCACACACTTAAAGAAGCTTTATACATCTTGTCCTTCATCACTTTCAGTCTGCCTGGGCTCAGTCTCCCCCAGCCTTTGTCTTTGTTCAAATTTCTTTTGTTTTATTTTCCTGTCACATTAGCTTGTGGTCAGTCTGGAAGGAGATGGAGCAGCAGAGCTAAAGTAAGCCACACTCCCTGTGATAATATTTGACTTGATCTTTTAAATGTTTTATTGGTTTCTAGACCTGCTAATGAGGAAGTCTGAGATAGTGATGTGATCATTATACAGTAAAGTCCAAGAGTTCCAGAGTGAGATGTTAGATATAGACTATCTTTTGTCACCAAAGCAGCAGTAAGAGGAAGTACAGAAAAAAAGACATCAAAGGTACATAATTCACTTATTTACCACATATGAACATCAAAATAAAACTGGTTTTCTATCAATCACACTTGTGAAACTGCAGAAATACCCATAATGAACAAACTTTACATGGGTTAGAAATCTGCCTTCTCATTTCTTTAGTTCACCACACACCACCGAAGTCAGAAAAATGAAAATGAAAATCTTGCAGAGAAAACATCAGCTTTTTTGGACATCAAACCAGGCAGCTCATGGACAAACTGCTCCAGCACTTAGAACCCACCTGAAACAGGACTTTCTGCAGTTCTATACCGTTGTTGGCACATGTATTTAAAAATTGGGTTAAATTTTTTTTTTTTTATCAGATAATGTGATGATTAAACTAAAACCAATTAACCTGTATCTTTCCTGATCTAGTGCAAGTGGTGATTGCTCTGAAAATGACTGTCAATATGAACCAACTCTATAAAGAATTCTGTGCAAGTAGGGATGAAATTGAGAAAGCCAGAAGGGATAACTCACAATCCACCAGTGAGAAATGGATGGTTTTTCAAAAAAAAAAAAAAAAAAATAGGGAAAGAGAACTTGACCAATATGTTCCAGATTGTGTCATTTGTTCTCAGGGTGCCAGGCTCAAATGCATTTGTGGAAAGGATTTTTTTCACTGATGGCTATTAAATTGTCAAATTCAAGGAACAGATGCAGCACATAGCTTATCAAAAGTGAACAGGTCTCTGTAAACTGTGACTTATCATGCAAGGACTTCTCTCCTACAATGTAAGAGTACAGTGTGTTAGCATTAATCAGGAGTAGCAAGAAATATCAATAAAAAAAATCGACTTCATAGACTTTGTATCAAATGATTTTACAAGAGTTCAGTCAATCAGATTTTATAAACTAAGATTAGTGTTATCATTATGAACACTGATGCCTTTTCTTCTTTATTAATTGGATACTGCACAATACTAGTAAACAATGAGATGTCCAATCGTCTGAGTTAACAATAATAATTATTCTTTTTTAGCAATTGAGATTTGATTAATTTGGCCTTTGTTATTGCTTTATTAATTGGTCATCATTACTATTCATGAATAGCATTTGAGCCAGTATAATATACTTCATTTGAGCCAGTATAATATACTTTAAGACATAGTTAATGTCTTTGCCATGACATTATTTTGATTAAAAAATTAATTGGGTATGTGTTTTATTGGGCATATCATATTGTCTTTCTTCAATCTAAACATTATAGACAAATAATTTGGGAGTGAAAGAGTCAATTTTGATAAGTGAACAATGTACAAACTATAACAAGCTTTTTTTTTCCAAAATAAATGGATTTATTTGACAAAAGATTTGGTTTCTATGATAAGATCCCTTTAAGTAGATTATTCATTTGTCATATCAGCTTGAGTGAGGAGCATTATTAAACTACATTTACTTAAATGTCTCTGTAATTTTAACAGATTACTGTTTTGTCATCTTATCACTCAAACCACATTTTACTTACTCAGACACATACATGTAACTTTGCTTGTGTTAATATTAATTCAACATTTGGACTTAAGTTGCTGACTTAGATACAGTGATACAGAGTAAATATCAGCCTAGTCAAGTTTCATGCTTTCTGCTGGTGTACTTCTAGTCCATTTTCCAAAAAAATACAATGTTGTTGGATAATTGCTAGTGTTCAGGCACCTGCACCTTTTCACCTCAAAGTCCACAGTGTGCAATCTTGTATAGCAAAGTGTCTATTTGGAATTGACACTCATGGATGAACAGCAAACACATTTGTATCTCTTTCTCCACTGCCCAACACCTCCATGTTTTATTGAGCTGTACTGTAATTACAGCTGACCCAACTTTAGCTGTTCTCATCCCCAGGTGTATTGACAGAGTTGTTGAAATGGGCCTTAGTTTTCTTTATAAAAAAGCATGCTGTCCTGTCAGTGTCTTGCATGTATCTGGCATTGGACATGTAATGTGGTACAGAAAACTAATGGATGTGTTTACTTATCTATAATGGTGTGTTTTGCATTGTTCTGTTTGAATATCAGTTGCTATATATCTCCATTATTCCACGTGCCCATTTGACCACCTGACATGCTAAAGGTCTTTGCATGGTCTTCTTCCAAACATCTATTTAAATATGAATTTGAATGCTTTCCATCTTCTCATTGATATACTATTATATTTCTCTTTCATTTTATTGTTTCATTTTTAAATTGTCTCTTGCTCTACCATGCATTATGTTTCAGAAATTGAAAAAGATTTCTTCTTCATTTGTCATTTTCCATTTTTGCTAGAATAACAATTGTCTTTAAAGATGGTGGTCTAAATGCTATGGAAACTTGGATGCATCTTCTCAAGTAATATCTGGCAACCTTTACAGGCTTAACTGGATTAAAAAAATCTGAACAAGGTAACAAATAACTCAATATAACTAAATTTACCTGTTTTTTAAGATAATACAAATGTGAATGACAAATATGATTCATGGCAAATACCATTACATATTGGCTGAGTGGATAGGTCATGAGTAGTAGCCTGAGCAGTAGCAAGCTGCAGCTTAAGAAAAGGACAAAGGAACTTCATTATAGTATGCAGTGAGTGTACTGTGCACAATGGACAGTTATTATACTAACAGGATGATGGCTACTCAGTGACAACATTATTATCTGTAGCCTACAGAAGCTGCACAGGTGATTGTTTATGTAAATACACACTTCTAGCATCTACATTTAGTAAAGCCAACTACTGAAATAAACTGCTTCACTGTGAAACAACAAAAGTGCCCAGAGGTCTGCTCAGTGCTCTGTAATGAACTTGCTTATGAAGTCTCTGCATGTTTTGTTTACCCTGGCAGGGGAATGATGACCACATGAAGATGTGGAGGAGGATTATTTGCTGATCATGATCAGAATAAAAGTGATACTGTTGAGTTATTTGTTCAGGTATATAAAGTAAGCTAACACATATTTACATAAATAAACTGGTGTCTTTGTGCCAATGATTTTACGTGAATCCTGAAAACTATATTATATCACTGGATATACAGTAAAATCTATAAACCATCTATAAGCCTATAAATATAAACAAAATGCATCACAGTTTAATCAGCTACTGCTGCAGTTTAATCAACTACAGTAATCTAAAGTAATTTGTAAGAAAACTGTAATTTACAGTAAATTCAGTTACTAAAATTACATTCTAGCTACTGTGGCTACCTTATAGAGCTGTACTTATGTCTTGGCTGCCAGTAATTTTCTATATAATTTACATTTTTACAGTGTAGGTTCTTTTCTGTATAACTATTCTTCTTTTTACACCCAAACCCATCTTGAATGTTTGTTGCAAACTCCTTACATTTTATTGGTTAGATGAAAGGAAATATCTTCTTCTAGCATGCCATTCAAATAGTTTGTTGGCATGCAGTCTACCTTTAGAAATGTTGTATTGGTAACCCTCAAATTGTAATATCTTATGTAAATCTCGAACTGCTGTACTGCCTATCTAACCTTCCACCTCAGGCTTTTTAAAATGTCAAACTTATTTTCCCTGACAGAGTATATGTACATTTTTATATAATGTATAAACACTATTTTTACAGCCGTTGTCAGATTTATTTGGCACTTTAATCGTACCTTTGTTGATGAATGACTAGATTTCAGTCAAAGTTTTGTACCCTCACCCAGTATATTAATTTGTTTATTGTTCTGTGGTATTCTACAGAGACAAGAGAGTAAAAAAATGAAATTAATAATTGTTGCATTAATAAGACATTCATCTGTTACTGCATGTTTCTGTCTCTCCATGTCCAGCTGAGATCAAATCTCACAGTGTGCAGCCTGAAGAGCTCAAGCCTATTCATCACATTATTCGTAGTACAGAGACAGGGAGAGGGGTAAAGACAGGCTAAGGAGCAGACAGGCAGCATAGGGGTGCTGGATAGAAGATGATGAATGAATAAGGCAAATAGGTGATGTGGAGGTGTGAATGTGATGTTAGGGTCATTATAGTGAGGCTACAAAAGACTATTAAAGGATGCTAACTTTGGTGGTTGGTGAAAAAATGCAGAAGTGGTTTTGAGGAAAAACAGTGAGTATTATACTATTCTGTCTAATGAACTAATGATAACTAATAAACTTTTAATGATGAAAAAGTGGGGGGCACGGTGGCTTAGTGGCTTAGTGGTTAGCACGTTTGCCTCACACCTCCAGGGTTGGGGGTTTGATTCCCGCCTCTGCCATTTGTGTGTGGAGTTTGCATGTTCTCCCCGTGCCTTGGGGGTTTCCTCCGGGTGCTCCGGTTTCCTCCCCCAGTCCAAAGACATGCATGGTAGGTTGATTGGCATCTCTAAATTGTCCGTAGTGTGTGATTGCGTGAGTGAATGAGAGTGTGTGTGTGCCCTGCGATGGGTTGGCACTCCGTCCAGGGTGTATCCTGCCTTGATGCCCTATGACGCCTGAGATAGGCACAGGCTCCCCGTGACCCGAGTGTAGTTCGGATAAGCGGCAGAGAATGAATGAATGAATGAAGAAGTCACAACAATAGGAACAGGGCAAAAGTAACAAAACAGTCACAAAAATAGGGGGAGAGCAAAAGTATTGGGTCAAAGATAAACAGAAATATCAGAGCTAGGCTGAATCAAAATCAGGTAACAGAGTAAAAAATCACAGCAATAAACAAATGGCTTAGTAATGTCACAGATCTAAGGAACACAGTGTATATCTTATAATGGGGAACTGAAACCAGAGTGCTTGTAAATTGTGGAAACCAAACATTCATAATTGAACATAGGTGAAAACAGTTAAAAGACTGATGATTGTGAACAAGAGTCCATTAGATTATGTAACATGACACCAACAAAAAACTGTAAAAAATTACATCAAGTTAACAGATCTTGAATTAAATTTATTTATATTTCTAATGTTATATTTTCTATGTAAAATATAATTAATTTTATAATTTTATTTCTCAAAAATGTCTAGAAATGTTAAGAAAAATATGGAAGATACTTGCAGGTATAATTTTTGCCAAATAAAACATTGCACAATTAAACATCAACAGGAAAAGTTATTGTTTATGACATATATTTGTATAAAATCCTTGGCATCACACCTTAGCTGATTTATGAGTTTATGAACTTTCACCCATTGAATAAGGCTTTCGTGAATGGACTGTCATAACTTGTATGAGCACACATTTACTATGAAGCATTAAACAACTTCTTAGCACATACGTAATGTATTTCTGAGGGTGGGAAAGGTCTATAATGAAGGAAACATTTGAAATAAGATTACTTGTATTATGCAGAAAGAAAATAAATCTATAAGGTGTCAATCAGGAAATGAGAAAAGAAAGAACTATTTATGTTGCTTTTTGCTTGCATCTGGGGTTTTTATTCTCACTGTATGAAAGATCACACTGTGACCCTTTTATATGAATTAATCAAATGTTCCTAACCATAAACAGTATTTAACACTTAGCAGGATACTTTGCTACAGGCAATGCTAACTTCCTGTCCCCTGCTGTGGATCTGTTATTACTACAGGGTCAGAAATTGAGGTCATTTCACTTCAAGCCTATTTTACAACTTTACTCTCATGTTCTGCAGAATGCTTGTGACATAATGTGAATCTGTAACATGCTACATGTTGTCACACCTGAATTAGCTTTGTGTAAATATAATTCATGAATGGTTACTATTATTAGGACTGCATACTATTACTCATTTAGTGAATAGAAAGACAGATTTGTACCCCATGGGCACAAAAGTGCAAGGTTATGACCTGAGGTTTGTACTAACTTTATAATAATGAGGTGCAATACACTGAGCCTGTTATTTAGCTTTATGATTTAGTTCTTCATAAATGTATGTAATACTCATAATCTAATATTTATGCGGTAAGTCATTTGAGTTTTATATCACATTCTACGATTTATACTCTGATTTACACACTTGACAATGAGCTGTGGAGAATGTGTGTGTGTGTGTGGGGAGAGAGAGAGAGAGAGAGAGAGAGAGAGAGAGAGAGAGAGAGAGAGAGAGAGAGAGAGAGAGAGAGAGAGAGACAGAGAGGGAGAAAGAAAAAACCACCTCTAATTCAGGTTCCCTTTGAAAGATCCTACCTGTATTTACTTACAGCAATCACCATTCATGCAAAGCAATGTGTGTAAATCTAAAATATGGAATGGAATACCAGAAAGTTATGTCACATAACAACATTAATCCAATTTGAATGAAAAAGTTTATTCAAAGTTATGACTTTAGATTACCATGTTTCTTATGCTGGGTTTACACTGTATGATATTTGGCCTGATTTTACCATTGCAAACACAGGCACACATCACAAAAGAATAATCTGTGCTTGTGAATTGCAATCTGTGGCTTTTGAACACATAATTTGAGATGTTTACTTGCAGGCGATTTAGCTGTGACCCAAGACAACTGATGGCAGCATTCAAAGTTCTGGCAGTGTCCGAAAATTTTGCATAAAAAGCTGCTAAGGCACTCGTATGAAATCTACCAGTAAGAGGATGGAATCTCGTTATCGCATGTTTTGTCACAGTTACATGATGAAAGGACAAAAAGAGATACAACATGCAAAGAAATAGAGGATTAATTAATTCCAGGTTTCCAGGTTTTTAGTTAGCTAATTAGCATGCAACTTCTCAGTTCATAGAGTTTATTCACTTCTACAACAACATGAAACTGTTCTTATGCTTTCCAGGTGAAGAGCTACAAATCTGTGCTGCATCACTGTGCACCCAGTGTGGCAGAATGTAGTAACTATCTGTATCTTTTAATCTATCGTGAAAAACATGTTATTGTCTTTTATAGAAGTGTAGTTCTTTATGTTGCCAGGGTTAAGCATTCTTGGCCAACAATTTTATTTTTTGTGTTTAAAAGCAATCAGAACTAGATAAATAATTCCATAGCTCATAGTCTGTCTAGCTATTTCAAACACTTTGATGAGGTAAGATAACGATTTTTGTCAGAATATAAAACACACATGAAAGCAGGCATGAAAGAACAAGTCTATGCCTTCAACTTGTAATACATGTTTAAATGTTTCTTAGTCTCATATTTAATACTTACTTAATCTCATATTTATTGTACACTTTTCTGATCACAGCCTTCTGAATTTCAAAGGTTGTAATCTGGTTCTCTGCACTACACAAGCTTTTGAATTAGTCATGTTTTGTTCACAGTTACATTTACATTTATGGCATTTGCCAGTTGCTTTCATCCAGAGTGACTTACAGCAGTGCTTTTGAAGTCTCTGTCAATGAATACATCAATACTGGCTCACTACGTCACAGACTAAGAATGCCATCAGTCTGTTAGAAGCTGATACAGCAAAAGCACAGATTTATTTGTCAGAAATCTGCCACATTGAGTGAGCCGCTAAAGTGATTTATTTTGCAATTTCAATCTGCAGAATTAAGTCCCAAGCCCGGAAAAATGGGAGGGTTGCGTCAGGAAGGGCATCCGGCGTAAAACATCTGCCAAGTTGTTGTGCGGACCAGTTGGTCCGCTGTGGCGACCCCGAACAGGGAGCAGCCAAAAGCAACTTCTTCTTCAATCTGCAGAATTAAACCATACATTTACATATATATCCATAACCAAATTCATGGTTATCAAACTGTGATTTACACATATTCTCTGTTATATTTCTTAACAATGTTTTATAGACATCAACAAATTGCTAATTAGATTTGAAACATTGTTCATGCAGATCCTTATCTGCAGCCCTTGAATCAGTGAATCCTGTTGGTCAAGACCAAGATTCACTTGTCTTTCATTCAGTTCAAAGCTTGGACTCTTCGGAGCTGTATGATTTCCAGCATTTCAGTCTATGAAATTACAGCCTGTGCTGAGGTGGATGTTTAAAATAATTTTAATGTAATATATGGACATTCGATGACATCATAAAATAACACAAAATAACAAGGTATTAGCTAATTTACACTACAAATGCTTTTCATTGTATGCCTAAGAGGACAACATAGGCAAAAAAGGAATTTGCTCCACCAGGCACACACTCTAAATAATAGGCTATGGAAGTGAGAATGCACAGAAGCCATTGAGCAAGCCATTTATCTAAAGAGACTCAAATGACAAGTTCAAATTTAACACTTTTATCAGCATTGAAAGAATATCAAAATTACTGTGTAATGAACAAGGGGCATTGGTGGCTCAGTGGTAGGTTTCTCACCTATCATGCGGAAGGCCCGGGTTTGATTCCCAGCCAATGCCTCATCCACTGGATGCAGTTTTTTTTGCCGTACAAAATGTTACTAAAATGTTTACTTCTTTCTTTTTTTATTTCTTTAATTTTGCATCATGGAAATAAGACTTTCTTTATAAACATACTGCAGTATCACTAGAGAAATGCCACACTGCTGCAGAAGAGGTTCAAATATAATGAAGAGACAGAAGAGCTCTTGAGATGACTACAGGAGTCATAGTCACTGTGTCATATTAACTGTTCATGAACTATACTTTCTGTAAGTGAATGTTCAAGTGGTTAAGGCTCTGGGTCGTTGATCAGAAGATCGGGGTTCAAGCCCCAGCACTGCCAAGCTGCAACTGTTAGGCCCCGCTCCAGGGTAGGATATGCAAAGAAAGAATTTTAATGTATATGTGACAAATAAATGTTACTTAACTTAACTTTCTAGTAATTCATTAGCTGCAACTGAAACAAGCAATAGTATGGTTAAGCGTACATTATGAATATTAATCAGATTCAACATTTCTGCCTGTCAATCAACAAAATGTACTAATGGAAATGTATGCATATGTACACTTCTTTGTATGTTATGGAAAAGAGAACATCAGGATTACAAAAATTGTGATACTTTAATTAAAAGTCAACATCAATGTCAAACTGACTGCATGCTTTAACAACATCCTTTCAGCTTCTTTTGGCTTTTTGCTTTTCTATTAACTTCAGTTTGCCCTCACTGTACATCCTGGAGAGCGCTCATGTACTTATCTGACCCTTTCATGCTTCATTGAGCTGAACTACAGTTCAAATTCATGTTCATCCCATTCCTTTCTGAAATGAAAGATGACAACACATAGGATCAGCAGTTCTAGAGCTCCAGAGCAGACATCATGCTTACTTGTGGCTTGCGGGCCTTCCTACTTGTAGTTTTCTCCTGTTCATCCATGATTGACAACTAATCTTACTGTCTGCACACATCTATCTATCTATCTATCTATCTATCTATCTATCTATCTATCTATCTATCTATCTATCTATCTATCTATCTGTCTATCTGTCTGTCTGTCTGTCTGTCTGTCTGTCTGTCTGTCTGTCTGTCTGCATATCTATCTATACTATTATTTATATTGCCTACTATGTTTATTGAACTGCAATAAACAGCGTTTGACACCTTAGGTGATTAAGCCTAATACACAGTCTAGTGTGTGCAATTTTTAATGATATTTGCAAATCTATTCACCACGCAGATCTTAAACTTCAGCTCTGTTATTTATTCTTAATGTTTTGGATAATATGCTGAGATTCAAGTATAATATGTGTCCAGATAAGATCTGATTGGTTGCCAATAAAGATTTTCATATGTCATGCTAATTAAAAAATCTTAAAAGTATCTAAATAAATTTGCTTT
Source organism: Hemibagrus guttatus (assembly GCA_033459395.1). NCBI lineage: Eukaryota > Metazoa > Chordata > Actinopteri > Siluriformes > Bagridae > Hemibagrus > Hemibagrus guttatus. The sequence continues at coordinate 15,574,402 of JAUCMX010000002.1, forward strand.
TTATCTGAGCACAGGCTGACATGATATTAGTGTTTAGATGATAGTGTTTTCTTTTATGCTTTCACCAAAAACAATTTCCAAATTAAAATACACTCAATGTGAGGAAGAGAGATGGTAGCAGGAGGCTAAAAGGTTTTATTAAAAAGCTGATAAACAAATCCAAAAGGTTAGGCAAGATTGTGGACAAATAACTAGCAAGAGTCAGGCAATGTACAGATGGGTTAATCATGGAAGGCATGAGAATGAAAAAAACAGATCTAAACCAGAAAAACATTACACAAGGCTTGGCAATGTCCGGCAAGAAAACTCTGAGCAGATACTTCAAAGACAACTTTGTGTGTGTGATTATATATGCAATGTTCCTGTCCATGTGTGTGATGAAAATGATAGTGTTTGAGAACGTGACAGAGTTTGCACAGGTTTGGTTGTGTAGTCCATGACGATCATTCTGTATGCTGCAAAGCATGTTGGGAGTTGTGGATCGTGGAACCCATCCTTGTAATTTACAGTGCATTCTAGGAATTCTACAAGATTAGAGTAAAAATAAACAATAAAAAAATTAAACAAAACAGAATTTAATCAGCTTCAGAAATTATTTTTATTTGCACAGAATTAGTTATTGTGAATAATCTGTATCTCTGTTCAATTCTCCTTGCTGTGTCCTTGTCTTGCTCTCAGTTATTGTTTTGCTAGTCTTTGTTTCTTGTCCTGCCTTTGCTTGTTTTGTTATTTTGCTCAGTACATATTCATTGCACTTGCATCTGCCTCTTGAATCATTACAACACCAATAACTACTTGCATATCCTTTAACTCCTTTCTGATATATTACAGAATATATCAATTTCATGGCTAATACAGTAAGCTATTGTACACTATAATGGAATTTTTTACTCTTCTCTCTACCAAGTGAACTGTGACGTTTAGAAGTGAGAGTAGTTTCACAGCAAAACACTAGACGAGACAAGAAAGCAAAAATGAGTGTCCTGCTTTTCTCTCCCTCCATCACTCACACAGCACTTTAATCCTTTATAGTGAGTGCTTTGGGATGGACTTTGACAAACAAAGGCAACAAGTTTTACTTTCTCCAGTTTAGAAACTTTTTTTTGTTCCCTCTAGTTGCTTGCTAGCTTTTAAAACATCAATGTTTTATGATTACACAAATATTTACAGGGATAAAAGTAACAATTATTTAGATTGACTTTTGAATTTTGTGTCTGTACATTCATCAACAACACAGAGATTTTTAATGGCTGCACATTTATATTATACAGTTTTATAGTTATTGTTCAGACTTGAAATATAGATTGTTTGGACTTGTCCGATTGTTAGTTTATTAAATGCATTTCTGCTTTGGTGCTTTCAAATGCAGTGTGGACAGCTCCACAACTCAGCTCCACAACCTGTCTTGTGCCCCGAGTCTTCAAGAATAGGCTTACTTTAGAAAATGGATGGATGGAAATACATTATTATATACATTCCATATTTTAGCATATTTTTGTGGATGTATTCTGAAAAGTCTTCTGCAGTGTTCTGAGTGACAGACATTATTCTTGGCATCTCATCAGTATGACCCTTCATATAGATATGCAAAGCTTATATTGCCATAACGACTGTGGGCCTGATGATATTACCCTTCTTTAATCATATCACTCATTCATATTCAGTAATTGTTTTTATGGTCAGGACTGTAGTGGATTCAGAGGACACAATAAATTTGATCTGATCACACACATGGTTACTTAAATGTGTTATTTGTCTTTTTGTTCATGCAAACAACTCCTTTAGAGTTTATTTGAATTTCTTGTATTAGTGTGTTTTCCTTATGTAATATGGCTGATAGACAAAAGATTACATATGAGATATAATTTCCTCCAATTGTATATTTGCACAAGTTTAGAGGAGTGATCACAGATAAAGGATTTTAACATCTATATTTTAAACAGTGAGCAGAAGTTAACAGTTTAGTTTACACTGTTATACATACAGGGCACAATCCTTGCAGTCTAAAATGTAACAAGTACAAGAATGCACTTTTCAAAGATGTGCAATTTCATCATTATTTCATTCTTATGTCACTCACCAACCCTCCTCAGGCCCTCCAGTGGGAGCCCTTCCCAGAATACTGATTACGTGACACTTCCAAGTCACAAGAACACTTCCGAGGTTATTAGCATTTAATCTAGCGTTACCATCACTGCTATGCAAAGTATTGTTTAATTTTCCACTAGTATACTGTAACGCACTGAGGGAGGGATACAGAACAACTCACAGAGCCAGGGAGCAGATTAATCACATGCCTTTACTGAACTCAAAAAAAAAGGCAAAGCAAGGGAAATTAGACAGTCTCAGATAAAACAAACTAAGGAGAAGCTTTTCTTAAATGGCAGCTGAAAGGCATTGTTTGTGGTCCTGGTCAGGGTGGGAGCTGGAGCCGGAGGAGACCAATAAAAAAACCCATAAGACCAATAAAAAAAAACATTTTTAGTGAATTGTTGGCCTTCTGGAAAGTATGTTCATTTACTGTACATGTACTCAATACTTGGAAGGGGCTCCTTTTGCTTTAATTACTGCCTCAATTGGGCGTGGCATGGAGGTGATCAGTTTGTGGCACTGCTGAGGTGGTATGGAAGCCCAGGTTTCTTTGACAGTGGCCTTCAGCTCATCTGCATTTTTTTGGTCTCTTGTTTCTCATTTTCCTCTTGATAATATCCCATAGATTCTCTATGGGGTTCAGGTCTGGTGAGTTTGCTGGCCAGTCAAGCACACCAACACCATGGTCATTTAACCAACTTTTGGTGCTTTTGGCAGTGTGAGCAGGTGCCAAATCCTGCTGGAAATTGAAATCAGCATCTTCAAAAAACTGGTCAGCAGAAGGAAGCATGAAGTGCTCCAAAATTTCTTGGTAAATGGGTGACTTTGGTTTTCAAAAAACACAATGGACCAACACCAGCAAATAACATTGCATTCCAAATCATCACAGATTATGGAAACTTAACACTGGACTTCAAGCAACTTGGACTATGAGCTTCTTCACCCTTCCTCCAGACTCTAGGACCTTGGTTTCCAAATGAAATACAAAACTTGCTCTCATCTGAAAAGAGGACTTTGAACCACTGGGCAACAATCCAGTTCTTCTTCTCCTTAGCCCAGGTAAGACGCCTCTGACATTGTCTGTGGTTCAGGAGTGGCTTAACAAGAGGAATACGACAACCGTAGCTAAATTCCTTGACACGTCTGTGTGTGGTGGCTCTTGATGCCTTGACCCCAGCCTCAGTCCATTCCTTGTGAAGTTCACTCAAATTCTTGAATTGATTTTGCTTGAAAATCCTCATAAGGCTGCGGTTCTCTCTGTTGGTTGTGCATCTTTTTCTTCCACACTTTTTCCTTCTACTCAACTTTCTGTTAACATGCTTGGATACAGCACTCTGTGAACAGCCAGCTTCTTTGGCAATGAATGTTTGTGGCTTACCCTCCTTGTGAAGGGTGTCAATGATTGTCTTCTGGACAACTGTCAGATCAGCAGTCTTCCCCATGATTGTGTAGCCTAGTGAACCAAACTGAGAGACCATTTCGAAGGCTCAGGAAACCTTTGCAGGTGTTTTGAGTTGATTAGCTGATTGGCATGTCACCATATTCTAATTTGTTGAGAGAGTGAATTGGTGGGTTTTTGTTAAATGTGAGACAAAATCATCACAATTAAAAGAACCAAAGCCTTAAACTTCTTCAGTCTGTGTGCACTGAATTTATTAAATACAAGAATTTCACAATTTGAGTCGAATTACTGAAATAAATGAACTTTTCCACGACATTCTAATTTATTGAGATGCACCTGTACAACCCACATTAGTCCTGCAGGAAGCAAACCTTACCCTGTGTGGCCGGCGGAGCCTGGCTCTCCTCTGTGTCCTGCTGTCGGATGGTGAAGAGTTTAGCGACGCTTCTGATTGGGCCACCGCGTTTTGGCGCGCTTTCTCTTGCTCCGCCTTACACGTTAATTTAGCGGCGTTGGCCATGGTGCTGAACCTCCGTTGTGTGACAGCGCCGGTATCCAGGGTGCTGAGCCGCCGCTGCTTGTGTTTTGGAGGGAGAGAGAGGGGGCGAAGAGCGGTTTTCTTTTGCTTGCGTCCGTCGTCACAATACCAAGCCGTGTATTGTTTTGCCTGCCATTGTGTGTATGACACTTCTTCCTGTCTCCTGGTTTCTCGTGTTTGGATTGTGTTTGGGATTGTTCACCTTGCTGCTTGCTATTACTGGATTGTGCCCTTTATCTGTCTTCATTTTGAGCTGACTACTTGTCTGCTTCATTGTTACATAATACTTCACCTCTGTCGAATCCATCGGAGGTTCTGTGGCTATCAGCTAGATAGAAGGCTAGCGGCTTCTTCTGTTCAGCTCTTGCAATTGCGTCAAAAAAAGGATTCTGCCACAGATTACACTGTTAAGTACTGTACACTCACAGCACAAAGTCGATGGAATTATAGCAATCTATAGAGAGGGTCTTATAGCAATCTATAGCATCATAGCAATCTATAGAGAGGGCCTTACCCCAGCTCTACAGGCTGAAATGGTGTCCAAGGAGGGCCAGTTACCACTCATTCAATATATCATGCTATCTATCCAACTAGATAAGCTCCTTCATAACCAACTGCAAAGACCACCACCTCAACCTATGCAGCTGGCTTGAGTTTCTACTGGATTTTTGCATTTGGTTGGATTTTTATATGTATATCATATTCCGGTATATTCCAAGAGCCTCAAGACCCACATTACCCAGGTATACAATGTGCTAACCCAGCTAAGTGGTTTCAACAAACCACCATCTTGTTCCTTGGACACATAATCAGCCAATTTGGAGTGGAGCTGGACACGGGGAAAGTGAAAGCAGTGACTGACTGGCCCATTCCGTCCAGTGTTAAAGAATTGTAGTGGTTCTGTGGCTTCACAAACTTCTACTGCCAGTTCATTCGGAAATACAGGCCCCTCTTACCGCCTCCTCTGAGGCAAACCTAAGAAGCTGGGCTGGACTGATGTGGCTCAAGTGGTGTTTGATAGGCTGAAATGCAGCTTCATCACTGCACCTATCCTAAGACACCTGGACCCCAGTATACCCTTCATAGTTGAAGTAAATACCTCCAGTTGCTTTACAGGGATGGTTCTCGCTTAAAGGCACGGCACCCCAAGTACACCCCGCCTTTTTCTCTAGGAAGCTCTCCAGTGCAGAGGCTAATTTTGATGTGAGAACCTGAGAACTATTAAAGCGGCCTTAAAAGAATGGAGACACTGACAATTCCAGGTCATAACCAACCACAAAAACTGGTAATATATAAAGAATGCAAAATGATCTAACCCTCGCCAAGCCATTTGGGCACTGTTTTTCATGCAGTTCCATTTTATGGTCACATACCACCCTGGCACAAAAAACAATAAGGCTGATGCAGTCTCAACGCCATGACCCTGTCCATGTCCTGCCTGCCTCTGAACCTATTCTGCCACCCTCCATCATCATAGCACCCATTGGCTGGGATATTGTGGAGGAGACCACACAAGACCACCAAATATGGCTCCCCCATGCCGATCCACTGTGTCCACATCTCTCCCAGTTCCAGCCACCCAGGCATCCAATGCAAAATTTCCTTGCTCATGAACGCCTTTTGGTGGCCAATGTTGAGCCAAAATATCCACGAGTTTGTTAACACCTGTCCGACCTATGCTCAGTCCCTGACCCCGCGATGACTATCAGTGGCCCCTACATATATCAGTGGCCGCTACGCCCCTAACGGCCCTTATCTCACATAGTCATCGACTTCGTCCCAGATCTACCCAACTCCCATGGCCACTCCCACACCGAACCTGAGGATATGGATTCCCGTCCACCCATCAAAATTGAAGGCACCCCAGCCTATATAGTAAATGAGATTCTGGACTCTCAGAAGAGAAGGGGTTGACTCCAGTACTTGGTGGACTGGGAGGGATACAGCACAGATGAGAGATTCTGGGTCCATGCTTAAGACATCCTGAACCCTTCCTTAATAAATAAGCTCCACCCAGATCGACCAGCTCTGAGGTCCAGGGGGTGTCCTAAAAGAACACCAAGTGGTCTTTGTAGAAGGGGGATTCTGTAACAACCCATTTGTTTCATTTTACTCCAGATATAATTGAAAATGTGTCAAATTTTGTGCATTAGAAGAAGTATGTAACAACAGTACCTCATCACTTCCTGCTTTTGTGTGGGATGTCCATGTATGTTTTATTGATGTTATGTCATCCTCTGGCTGTACTCAGGACAATTCATACCAGATGTATTGTTTCCATTTGAACAGTTGCCTATATATACATTGAATGCACTGTTGTATGCTTGTTGCTATTTCTATTTATTAATTTTTGTGTTTGTTTGTATTTGCTTATTTTATGTAGCCTATCTTTATTGCTAGATCCATTTGATTCTGTTCCTAGGCATGAGTAAAGAGGTGTGCCACTCGGATATTTGTCTTATTCTTGACTTTTTTTCACACAAAATTCATGTGCTTGTGTTAACTAACACAACAAACCACTCTATGAATTGAATGACTCTTTTGAATGGTCAGTTCTCTACTTATCAAGTCACCATTTGAGCTAAATGTGAACACTAGGTTTTAAATAAACTACATTGTAGAATATGTGCTAATAAGTGCCACCTACTATACCACCTACACTAAAATAATCTCTTTAACCCACACATTGTTTTCAGTGCCACAGTTTCTGAAGCAACAGTTTGAAAAAACGATAAAGCACAGAAATTTCTGAGAACAGTAGATAGGCCTAATTAAGATGTAGATTTTATATAGATAGTAATGATCTGTACTTTTAAAGTATATAATTATAAGCAAAATGCATGTAAAAAGTAACCATGTAAAAATATTTTACATATATTATATGAATATTATATACATTATGAAGTGTGTAAAAACTACAATGCTTGTGTAAAATTCACATGTTCACTGTGTTATTATTTACACTTTAAACTTTCTTTGACCAAACCTGTGTAAAATATGTCTGGAGGACATATCATTGTGGATGATGGCTCATCAGCTGAAACTCAATCCCAGCAAAACTGAACTGGTCATTCCAGGTGATTCATCCCCAGCCCAGGATCTCACAATATCTCTGAACAACCTGATCTCCCCTTTGGCCACTGCTCGCAACCTTGGGGTAACCATGGACAATCAACTGTCCTTTTCCTCCCATGTTTCTAATCAGAAGGATTCATCATTTTCTATCCACACAGGCTGCTCAGGTGCTTGTTCAGTCTCTAGTCATTTCGAGACTGGACTACTGCAACTCTTTACTAGCAGGTTTACCTCTGAATGCAATTTGTCCACTCTAAATGATCCAAAATGCAGCTGCATGACTTGTTTTCAACCTGTCTAAGTTCTCCCACACCACCCCACTGCTGCATTCCCTCCACTGTTTTCTGGTAGCTGCACATATCAGATTCAAATTACTGATGCTTGCTTACAAAGCCAAAAATGAACCAGCACAGTTTTTAGGCTGATGGCATCTTAAGTCTGTGACCTATTGAACCAGTGTTAATGTATTCATTGATAGAGACTTCAAAGCACTCTTGTATTTCACTCTGGATAAGATCATCTGACAAATGCCAGAAATGTAAAATAAATGTAACTCCATCACCCTCAACAACAATAATAAGCACACAGAGCCTAAAATAACAAACTGTAGGTCTTATCTGAAAACAGTAGCTAACTGTTCGAGAAGTTGTAATTCTCTGCTAACAACTGGTTTAAAAAAAAACTTGAAATTTCAGCTTGTCAACTTAAGGTAGTCTTCTTAACTATTTTTTCCTTCCACAATTATTAATACTAACATTTTATTAAGGACATAATTATTATATATGCACTGTTGCAATATTATGCACTATTATGCACTGTTGATGCTGTGCTGCAGTTTCAATCCAAAATGTTTCAGAATGCTAGAAGCTAACTATAGTAGAAGAGAACTAATATCTACAAAGACAGTAACTGTAAAAGTCTGGTTAAAGTTCCAAGTTGAGCCACTTTTAATAAAGTCTCTCACTTCACAAGACAACGCTCACTTTCTCACTGACCTTCTTATCTACCTACTGTGATGTAATGATGTATGATGGAGTATTAATTTTTTCTTTTCTTTTCTTTTCTTTTCTTTTCTTTTCTTTTCTTTTCTTTTCTTTTCTTTTCTTTTCTTTTCTTTTCTTTTCTTTTCTTTTCTTTTCTTTTCTTTTCTTTTCTTTTCTTTTTTTCTTTTCTTTTCTTTTCTTTTCTTTTCTTTTCTTTTCTTTTCTTTTCTTTTCTTTTCTTTTCTTTTCTTTTCTTTTCTTTTCTTTTCTTTTCTTTTCAGAAAAGTACATTGCCCTCCTTTGGCATGCTGACTCATACTGAACATGCTGTGGCAAAATATATTTGAAAATGAATTCTATACCAATTGCATTGTAATTTAATACACATTCCACCAGTTACTTAATTTGATTGGCATAGGGTGAAACCTATGCAAGCAAATACAAATACAGCAAACCATATAATCAAAACGTATCCATATATTAGCAAATGCTAATGATGATGATTTATTTTAAACCAAATCTGTGAGATATTAAAGTCCATGTTTATGTCTAGAGGGAGACATGCAATTGTTAAGCCATTAAGCCCTTTTAACCCCTTGTGCACCCCAAAGCTTTGGCTCTTTACCAATGTTGCCTACTGTACCAGTGAAACTACAGACCCACTTGAGTCTTTGCTAAACTGATTTGTCATGATATATGATTGTGTTCTTCAATCTATTGTGTAATTAGGCAAAGAGTATGCAACAAAAGTCAGTTGGGTGAACACACTCTGTTGCTTGTTTTGAGTCTGTTTCCTTTCAAGGTTTCTTTCTCATGTCAGCTCGGGGAGATTTTTCTCATGACCATCACCTCAGCCTTGCACATTAGGGATAAATATAAATCTAAATTTTAAAGTTTATAATTTTTATTCTAAATTTTTGGATTCCTGTTGTAACAATGTCTACTGTTAAAATCACTATACAAATAAAATTTAATCAAATTGAATTGAATTAATAACCTTCCCATATTCCAGGAAAGGCTCAGTGCAAGTTATTGAGGAGTGTACTACCAAAGTGTTGTTTATACAGACACCTTTATCCTGATGTTCCACATGTATCTAATTTTCCAGTTTCTATTGTGCTATACATTTCCCTTTAATACATCTCAAGAGTGAAATTGTGATACTAAATAATCTCAACTTTGGATTCTTACAGAGTGTCTGAAGTAAGAATTGAGTTATCTAACGATCTGATTATATAGAATCAGTGCTGAAAAAAAGTAGTTTGGAAATCAATTTATAACTCAAGGATTCCTTTGGTTTGCTAATTCTCTTATATTGCTGAGACTCACTAGCAGACAGAACAATAATGAACATCATCTGTAGTACTATCGTTAAAAACTACACAGTACCCTGCGCACTAAAACAATACATACTGCAAACTGATGCTAGACCTATAGCATAGAACAGAAGACTGATATATGTGAAGTTATAAACAAATGAAATGAAGAATCAACAAAAGACTGAATAAGGAGACCGAAGGAGTATACAGTATATTGAATGGAACACAGCTAGAACAAGCAACCAGCATTAACCTCGACTCCATCCAACACTGAAATAGTGCAGTTTTTTAGCCCCAAACAGTCACATATCTCTACCCGTCCCTGGCACTGACACCATATTAGAACAAGGCCAGTTCCTTTGGCAAGTTTTAATTGGCTTCCACCCGTTACTGGCAAGAGTTATTTCCTCAATCTAATACCGTTCCAGACAGATGCCAAAGCTCCCCATGCTGTAGAATACCAATATGTAGCAGCAACTCTGGGAATACTTCAATGCTTTTCACAGCTCCAGGTGATTTATATGGAGATCAGTTTTACAGTAGTATTATAAAACTTATTTTGCTCAAAAAGCTGATATTTTTGGCTAAAGGATAGGATATTCTCAGCTAAATAAATTTTTCTCTAGGTATCTCTGGCTTCTTATTCTGCATATCATAGAGGAGTCTATATGCAAGATAAGGACAAAGTTTTGTCCTATGTATATTGCTTCACTTTATTCATCTGAAAGACATCACATATTGTAGTTTCTTATTCCTATTAAATCCATTAGTCCATCTTTAGAATAAATGTCAGCAACATTCATGTCTTTACATATTTATATTTCTTCCTATGTAACCACACAACAAATATAGTGGTAAATATTTTTACTAATTAAATTTGCATCCACAATATATCAAACATGCTCAGATGTTTACATGTACATGAACTCTTCAGAGAAAACTCAATGATAGATTCAATTAATTTATTCTGTTTGGTCAGATCACTACAACAAAACTCCAAAATAATATATAGCTTGTAAATAATTAGTTGTTATCTAATGGATACATTTATCAATTCTCATGTGATACAAGCTTTCCATCTATGTAATCACAATCAGCTCTCCAACTGTATCCACTGCAAAATCTTGTTTTTGTGTGCAGGAGTACGAAGTATTAGGGGCCCTTATATGTATCAGGAAAACAGCCTCAGACCTATAAACCCTGCTTCAACAAACATTTCAACTGGCATTGCAAGCAGTGGAAGGATTCTCCAGGCATTTTCCAAAACCTTGAAATGTCCATTACTCCAGAGAACCTGTTTCTATTGCTTAGATCTTGTTTCCATCTTAGATATGTTTCTGGACCCATGTTGTCTAGCTCTAAACTAACTCTTTTGGTAAAAGGTCATATTTTGATGGTTCCCCTTGAAAGTCCTACATCTACAAAGTGCCTCTGTATTTTATGGCCAGTGTTTGTCTATGAAATTACCTGTGTATGTGTGTGTGTATGTGTGTGTGTGTGTGTGTGTGTGGTGTGTGTGTGTGTGTGTGTGTGTGTGTGTGTGTGTGTGAATTGCTAGTTGGATCATTTTGCACATGGTGAACCATCAATCTCTTGTGATTGGTGCTGATTTTAGATAGCTGCTTCACTGATTCCTACATTTATGATAGTTTTGGGTGAGTGCAGATACCCTTGTAGGGTGAATATATTATTTCAGTTAAGGGCACAATTATTTTTTAAAGCCCCTGTTACACACTATCAACTACAAAACAAAAATAATTGATCATTTAATTGAGAGGGCATTTTAAAAACGTCTTTTTTCTGTCATTGTCTTTTGTGTGAGTTTATTTTCATTTTGCTATGATTAAGTTAGATATATGATTTAAGATCAATTCAATATAGATTTAATTTAATGATTTCTTTCTGCTCTTTGCTCACTCATGATGTGCATGTGATCTCCATTCCTTGGGTCATGATGTTTTCCTTGTTCATGTTGTTTGATATTCTCTTAAAGAGAATCTCTTATATTTTAGCCTTGGACATTATCTATATGGTCTACAGTATGTCCTTCGCATGCACATATCAGTAAAAAAAAAAGCAGCTGTGTTCAATTTCTGGACTGTAGATCTCCAATGTTGTTTTTTCATGCAATAAACCATCTCTTTTGTTATAACCTTGCTCTTGTTTTCCTGATTCTTCAGAGGTCTTACTTCTGATGAAACTGCAGAATTTTTATAGTCATCCTGAAAGATTTACAACATCTGGCTTGTTTGAGGAACGACTGATTATATTGGATGTGCCTGGAATCAGGGCTGAATGTGGATGCAAATGCAGATTTTTCTTTTATTTGCATTGCTGGAATCGGGAACTGAGAAGAAAGAAAGCAAAAACAAATACTAACATACAAAAATACTAAAAAACTAGATCAGGGTTACAAAACACATGGGTTACAAACAGAAGCTAGACAAAGACAATGTGAAAAACAGGAAATTAAATACCTTAAACACAGAACAGGTGAGCACAATGAAGAAAGGAAATGAAACATACAACTAAAGAAGTCTTTAACTTAAACGTGCAGGGTTGCCCTCTGGTGGTCTGGCAGAAAGTCTCGTAAATATCTATGACGTATCCATTCCCCCTCTAAGCTCCAGCTCCCAACGTGCCAATGCATGACCAGGCCTGGGACAGTGGGTTGAGTGAGGATAATGGCGAGGCCCAAGAGGGAGGAAGGTGGACAGAGTGATGTCCTCAGCTGAGCTATGGGGCAGAGCAATGTCCCCAGCCCCCTGAAGAACAGTGAAAAGAACAGTGTGGACTTTCCTCAACAGTACATAATTATATAAAGGGTAAATGTCATATTGTCATAAACATATGGATGTGGAATAGATGTGGAAAGATTAAAAGGTATAAAATATGGAGATTAAGTTAATTGACAGTCAAATTAAAACCTAAAGGAATAAAAAAAAAATACCCCAGTGTTTGTTAACATAACGAATTTCAATATTTGCCTATACTGAAAAAAAAAAAAAAAAGAAACACAAAACAAACAGAGAATATACTGGAAGTTTGTTTGGGAGTTTAATGAAAAAAATGTATTTGCTACTCTATAAATCAAACTGAAAACTGTTACATTTTGCAGTGATTGTCCAGACCAGTTCAAATACTGCAGCAACAAAGCAAAACGATACCAGTTATACTGCAGTTAGTGGTACTTTTGTGGAATTTATTCACATAAGCTTAATTCACACAAGATTAAGCACAAAGTGAGGCATTTTTATGTTTATGTCAAGCTAATCACCACAAACTCTTACCCCCTGGTAAAACATCCTGACTGGGATCTCCTCAGGCAAAAAGAAAAAAGCTGCCACTTAGTTCAGAAGATGGAAACAAAAGAATGCAGGAACTCTTCTTTTTCCTTTTACACAAACTCACCCAAGGAAGATTACTCATCATGCTCTCTGGTGAAACTTTAGTCACTTCTGAGCCAAGCATATGGATATGCTGCACACAAAATCCTTATGGAAGTGCAAACACACAGTAAACCCTCTTCACAATTCTCTCAACTGCGTATAGCCTAACTAGAATATTACAACTTTCTTTCTAACACTGTGTGTGAGTGTTCAGGCTTAATGCTTCCTTGAAATTACATCACACTGAATAATCATTAGTAATCATGCAATTGAATAATTCATAGAAGTGTTTTATAAAAATAGAATAGTTTCTCATGAAAATGTATAACTTTGCTGAGTGAGTTTAGAGTTCTAAATGCATATGTTAAAATTATTGTTTTTAGTAATCAGCCATATGCTAAAAATGGGGGAGGTATTAATTTCCATATATACTAACAAGAGGCTTCACTTGATTATATTATCCTGCTGTCTAAAAAATAATCCTTATTGGAAACTGAAGATTACTTATAATAGAATATGTAATATAATATGTGGAGTGGATTAAGTTGAATATTATATAAATGAATGACATCTCACATATTACTCAAGATGACAAATGACAGACTGTGAATTTTAATCACTATTAGATTATAGACAGAATGGGCCAGAATGGATATATTTTGAGGCACTGCCACAAAATATGTATGAACAATAAATTCATAACTTATTCATATTTACTCCAGATTTTATTTTTTGCTTTGCCCTTGGGGACATAAATAATTCATCATGAACTAGCCCTTAGTACAATAGGCTATCCCTGTCAAACATCTATAAAAAGTCTCTTTCGAAGTGAGCGTGAAAGAAATTTCAGTGTGTTTTCTGAGTAGAGGCATTTCTACAGAAGTAAACCCTTAACAGAAATGCTGGTGTAGCATATTCCATCTGCTATAGCTCTTCCTTCTTTCCAGTGTATATGGCTGTTAGTTTTATTATATAAAATATTATTATTTTCTTGGAAATCACATGTAATCAGGCTCTAAGTATATGTAGCAAAAGAAAACTGAATACACTACAAGAATGAATGGCAGAAAGGGTATACAGGGAAATTGATTAGAATTGTTAATTCTCTAACTAAATTTAGAAATGACAAATAAAAAAAGAATTTAGGGCTGGAAAGATGTGCTGTTTTATACAAATTAAGATGCATTCTGCTTCAAAATCATTGGTGTTGTTTATGAAACTGGTATCACAACACCTTATGATAGGATTAAGTTCCTTCCTTAATGAAAATTGTTCACAATTCAGTCACTATTACACTGTATTAAGGAAGAGGATCCAGGACCACTGACTTGTAACTTTTCTTTTAAAACGCATGTTAATTATTAATACCATGATTAACTAAAATATATCTAGAAGTAATTTATTTTAGAACATTACTGCCGTCCCAAATTGATTGCAGGTTTGTTAAAATAAATCAGATAAAAGAAGGATGTAGGATAATATGGGGAAGTTTAATACATATTGAAACTAGCTAGCTAATTCATTGCAATTTAACCATATCTATCAATATAACAAGTTAGTGAAAACACTCTTTTGTTATGTTAGCTAAATTTTATTTTGATAGTTTCCATTATTAGCAACAATAATATGGTTGTTCACACTAGACATATCTTCACAAAAGAGCTGACTATATGATATGCTTGCAAAAAATCTTTTCAGATGTTCTCTTGCCTGCACTACAGTGGTGTGATAAAATCTCTCAATGACTTCTACAAGTTTTAATCAGTTAGAGTATACATTCATAATATCCTGAGTAATTTGTTGTAATGAAACAATTTAATTATAAATGCTGGAGGACAACATATATAATTTAAATAGGTTAGACAGACAAGTGGATGGATGGATGCATGGGTAAATAGAAAGCAGGATAAGCAGTGGGAAATTATGTAAAGACACTGCAGATATCACATTTTTTAAATGTATGTATTTATATTATTTTAATTTAAAAGTTTTGGCGAGTATACCCATTAACACTTCCCCAATGTTCAAACCAAAGCCACGCCCATGCTTTCACCGAGTGTGGCAGCAGACTGTGTAAACACACTTAGCTAAATTGCAAGACGCTTTTTTTCTCTGACTACACCTGCAAACAAATTGAATGAAATATATTTAGTCATGTCTACAGACAAAAAGTGCAAAGGTAACAGCAAGAAGGAGTGATTTCAAAAGAGCTGGAAACAAGAATGCTTTATCATTAAGAGCATTAAAAGCCAGTGTGTGCCTCATATGTCAAGAGACTGATGCAGTAATTTAGGAATTTCATATAATGAGATGTTATGAACCAAATCCTGGGCATTGCAAAATATATTAAGAGGATGGGAGGGCAGAGAAACTGAAGCAGCTGGAAGCTATCTGAGTAGAAGCAGCTTTTTAACAGAACAAACAGAGCACAGAACATTACTGGAGCTAATGTGTATTCTTTGTGAGCCCTTAACTAAAGTGGTTCGTGTCCTTTGTCATAAATAGTACAAATTTATAAATTTCACCTAATCAGCTGCAATTATTCCATTCAAATTAATTTCACTCTATTCAAGATCTAAAAGGTGGCAGCCCTTGGAGATTTTTATGTGGTCTAATCTGGCCCCCTTAGTAAAAAGTTTGGATACCTCTGCCCTAGAGGCATTAAAGTGGTCTTATAATCCCTTGTTCTTAAGTCTGTGTTGGCATTTTTGTGGAAAGGTTGTGATTAGTCTTAATTAATTAGTCTATATTTTTTATTACAGAAATGTTTATGGATGTTAGCGTATAATATTTTTGGAAAGTGAATGTTTGCCAGGACATAGCATGGTAAATATAATTACTGACATATTACTAAATATAATTACTGACATACTATATGCAACAGATGCTACAGTCTTGGCCTTGCTGTGAATGAGTTAATGCATTGTGTGTGTCTGTGTGTGTGTGTGTGTGTGTGTGTGTGTGTGTGTGGTTTCAGTGTCATGCTCAACAGAGTTGACTCCTGCCTTGCCACATCTATACAATTATTCTTTCATCTTTAGCAGCTGCTTTATACTGATCAAAGTCACAGTGAATTCAGAAGGTTATCCTGGGAACACAGAGCTCGAATTCACCTTGGAATTGACAGCAGTCCACAGCACATAATGCACTCATGTAACTGCAGACTCATTCACAACTACATAGAGTTGCACAAGGTGCTCAAACCTTGATTCCTGAAAGCCTTTTCAGTACTACAACATGGTTAAAACATTGCCTGTTAAGTGTGTAGTACTTTATATGCTGCATTTAAATATGCCATCAGTACGTTATAACTGTTTGTTTTGCCACTAGGTGAATCAAATTGTACATGCTGATTTCAGTCAGATGGCATGATGTGCAATGTGACTCCAGCAGCAAGTGCACAGTAAAGAAAACAAGTTTCATGCCTTCAGCTTGTGGTAAAGGCAGGCTCGTGTGATTTCATGAAAGTAGCCAACACAAGCAACATGGCAGGACATCTGTTCAGTAAGTGTTGTGACTTTGACTTAGATTCAGCAGGTTAGATGGATAAACGTGTTTGATAGTTTAATTCAGGCATATTATTAACTTCATTACTCCATGACTCCTTACATCTGTGTAGTATAATTATGAAGGAGATTGATAAATAGATTACTGTTCAAAACAGAGTTAGGTGTCAAAAAACGCAAACACCATAACCTCATGAACTGTTCCACAGGACATGTACACAATATGTATTGTCAGTGTCACCCTACTTTCTATTTTTAGCTTCATAATGATGCAGATTGGTGTTTTACAGCATTGGGCTATAAATATATCTCCTCTAACTAGACTATTTGAGACTTTTTATGAGAATGTATGCCATAAGCACACAGAAAATGTCAGCTTGCTTCCCAAGTATAGATTGGCAAGCAGTACATGGCTCTAACATTTCAGATCATATTTTATTTCTTATTGGTTTTATTGAACTTATTAAGAGCTTTGCATTTATGAGATGGAGGAAATGGTAATGCAGCATCAACAGTCTCAATTTTAGGTATTCATTTATTTTTATTTATTTATTTTCATCTGATGTATTGTTTTGCTATTGTTCGGTAAAATTACAATAGGCTCACTACACAACACTACCCCTTGGGACAATTTAGCATAGTGAACCCTCTGATGGGAGGTAGGAGGAAACCAGAGACCCAGAGTAAACTCACCAGTGGGAGAATAATATATGTAAAATTTCACCCTCATAAGCTCATGATCGAACAGGGGGGCCTCAGGCTATGATTCGGTAATCATACCCACTGTGCCACTATGCCGCCCTACAGTTATTCCTTTTCTTTGAACATTTACTTGTATGTGCAAAAATCTTCATGTGGGAAAGCTCTTGTGCCCCCTGGTTCTGGCAATCCTTCTTACTTATTAATCTTCCTGATAATGTGTAATCTCTTGAACATTATGGTAGAAATATTAGGTTTACAAAGTTGTTTCTTAGCTATATACACTGAATGGCCAAAAGTATTTGGACTATCATACCCATATGTGATTCAAAAGTTGGTCTTTCTTTTGCTGCTGTATTAACCCCCATTGTTTTGGGAAGACATTTCATTAGCTTTGGGAACATGGCTTTGCCATATTCTAGTGAAATATGGATTTGCCCATTTAGCCACAAGAGCGTCAGTGCCTGACCTCAATTTCTGCAACTTGCTTTGTAAACAGAGGCATTATCATGCTGGAAGAGTGGAGATTATTAAAGGAGACTAAATCTGGAATGGGGTGTTCAACAAGCACATATGGGTGTGATGTTCCTTTACACCTTCTTCTTTCGGCTTTTCCCTTCAGGGGTCGCCACAGCGAATCATCTCTCTCCACCTATCCTTATCTCCTGCATCTTCAGTAGTTGCATCCACTAGCTTCATATCCTCATTAATTCCATCCATATACCTCCTCTTTAGCCCTCCCCTTTGCCTCCTGCTTGGCAGCTCCATGTCCAACATTCTCCTACCAATATACTCACTCTCCCTCCTCTGAACATGTCCAAACCATCTTAATCTGGCCTCCCTAACTTTGTGCCCCAAACGTCCAACATGAGCTGTCCCTCTGATATACTCATTCCTAATCCTGTCCAACCTTGTCACTCCCAAAGAGAACCTCAACATCTTAAGCTCTGCTACCTCTAGCTCTGACTCCTGTCTCTTCCTCAGTGACACTGTCTCTAAACCATACAGCATGGCCGGTCTCACCACTGTCTTGTACACCTTCCCCTTGATTCTTGCTGATATTTTCCTATCACACAGAACTCCCGACACCTTTCTTCACACATTCCAACCTGCCTGCACTCGCTTCTTTACCACTTTCCCACACTCTCCATTGGACTGTTGATCCCAAATACTTAAACTCCTGTACCTTTGTCACCTCTTCACCCTGTAACCTTACTGTTCCACTTCCCTCCCTTTCATTCACAATGGGTGTGATGTTCAGGAATCCACAAGTTTTTGACCAGACAGTGCAGATGATGATAAAGTCTCAGATTCTTAGAGTTTGGAACTCTTTGGAGTTTTCTGTTCCTGCTCCAGGTCTGACTCTAATAGTCAATGTTTTCAGAGACATTAAGAGCAAAGAAAGAAAGAACGTAAGTAAGTAAGTAAGTCCCAACAAGATGCTTAGGTCAATTAACCACGTCCAAGTATATAGTCTACAGGGCATTCCTCTTTTCCGTGCATTCTTGTACTGGTTTAGTAAATATAACATGCAAATACATTCCCCTCCGAAAGTATTGAAAACAGTAAGGCAAATTTATTTGTTTATGTGGTACAATTTTAGCTATTGTATTGAAATTTGGGTAATATATAATATAATCAGAATTTCAGCTTTAATTTCCTGACATATACAACAATATGTGTTAAACAACATACAAAATGCCACCTTTTGTTTGAACCTACCCATTTCTCAAGTCATCAGAAAATATTGGTACTTGACTGACAGGTGTTTCTTGTTGCCAGTTGTGTGCTGTTAGATTGATTGTATAAACACTGAATGTCTACTCTTCATCTAAGCCCCAGGTTTCAACCTTCAAAGCCTGCATTTGTTGTTAAATAAGGATAAACTAAAATGAAGACCAGAAAGCTGTCTATGGGAGAAAAGCAAGCCATTTTGAAGCTGAGAAAAGAGGGATAATTGAAAGAAAGAAACTACTGGTGTACTACCAACCAGGCACCAAACAGGTCAGCCAAGAAAAACAACAGCAGTTAATATCAGAAATATTGCGAAAGCTGTCAAGAAAACCTCAAAAACAACAACAACACATCTTTGACGTGACAGGAGTGAGGGTATCAGATTCTTTAAAGAAGAATGAGAACAGAAATATAGAGGCCATACCACAAGATGCAAAGTACTCATCCTCAGTACAAATCAGAAGACCATATTGCAATGTGCAGAGAAATACAAAAATACCCAAAATACCTGTATAAAAGTGATTGAGAGGCCAAAGTATGAACAAATAAAGGATGTGATCATGATCTAAAACATAAAAATTTTCATCTGTCAAACACAGTAGAGGTAGTGTCATGGCTTGAGCTTGCATGGCTGCTCCTGGAACAGGCTCACTAATATTTATAGATGATGTAACTCATGATGGTAGCAACAGAATGAATTCATACAGAAATATTTGGTCTGCCAAATTTATAGAGAAATTCATGCAATGTAATTTACTAATCTAATAAAGACAACAAAGCACCTATAAATTGGTTGGTCTGCCATCAAAGGTACCATGATCTGTAAGCTGTTTAACATGTCTAGATATAAATATCAGGAAATAAAATCTGAAATTTTCATCTATCCTCACATTCCTCTTTTGATCTCAAACAAAATGAGTATGTAGCAAATTCAGTGTATAAGCCAATTTAGTTCATACAAAAATAAACAAATCTGCCTTGCTGTTAAATATTTTGGATGGTACAAAGATTCTTTCCTAGCTGCTACATGGCAGTTAACTCATCCACAAAGTATAATTAGAGCCAGGGTGTGTGCTGTTGCATTAGGACTACAGCTTTCCCATTTTCCCAGTCAGCAGAATGTGTTTTATTTAGTACTTCACCAAAAATTACATGATTGTGTTGATGTCACGTCCGCCGCAGCCCCCGCCGCGTGCTCCGGCACGCCGTGAAAACAGACTCAACCGCAGGATTCAGTGAAGCACTGTTTTTTTTAACGCAAACACGATACAGGGGAAAGACGAACATAACACTAGACTCCGTGGTTACATTAAACCAAAACGTAAATCAACACGCATAACCCCAAAACCTGACATAACACCCACGGGATAGCTATAGACTAAACATTGACCCATGCCACACATGTACACCAGGATCCTTCTTATAGGGAAACACATCAGGGTAATCAGGGACAGGTGACACAATCAGGGTGGAGAACAATGGGCAGCAAACCACACAGACATAAACAGGCTTCCAGGAGTCTCCTGCCAGCGCCCTCCCCGGGCCTGGCAGGGAACTGTCCAGCTACTCCTGACAGTTGAGACCTATATTTCAGTTTGCATGCATACGCAATAAGGCAGAGCAGCTTCTGAGCTGGACTAACATTAAAATGCAATCAAAGTGAATTATTATTTGAAACAAATAGTTGATTTAATTATTTGAAGGATGAGTTCTATTTTCAGCAGATACAGATTTAATACATTTTAATTAAGCTGGAACATTGTGATTTTATAGAGAAATTTAAAAGAGCAAATGTTAATTGATGCCTGGATAAAGTATGGAGAAAAAATGTAACCCCAATAATTAATATGTAAATATTGTGAAATTATATTTGCAGACAACAGATGTCAGTTCCTGGAGCCAGTCAGTGAGACAGGTGGGCTGAAAAACACAAGAGATCCCTGAGAGGGTGTTTATGAGGTATAGTACAGTACAGCCAAAATGAGGTGGTGGAATGAGACATACTGTATTACACCTAAGGCTTATTTTTAATACCTATTCAATATTTGTCATACAAAAATATCTATAACATGTAAAACAGACTATTTTATCAAGTAATAAATTCCACACTACAGAGTGTAGGTTATGGCAGTGTACTTTAAACACAGTGTACTTTTTTACTGCACTGTCATTCTATGCCATTCAGCTTTCTTCAGTCTAAATCCCCTTGTCAACTTCCAACCATTCTTCTTCAGTTTCCGTCTCACCTGCAATGCCCCTGTTATCATTCTGTAATAGCTTTTGTCACAGATCAGCCATCACCATAAAGCAAAGCTACTACACAGGTAATCATAGACCATTTTACGAAAAGCCTGCAGACTCATTCTCTAACCAGATGACCCACCTCTTACAAATAGAGAAATGTGTTCAGAACTGAATTGTCTGCATCAGCACTGCCTTTGAGAAAAACCCACAAGTCACCCCACATTTATGTGAAGTTATTGCTTAATTTTTGCAGTGTAAGCCTTACTTCTGGGTACAACCCTCAGTATAATGCCCAGGTAGAGTATCTCAGTTAAAAACTGCCATCCCTCCTATAACAACTGGAACATTGGCCAGACTGGTTTGAGGTGACAGGAAGTCTACAGCAATTCAGATAATCACTCTTTACAACTATGGTTGGGCTGCAACACAAGACCACATCAGCTACCTCTTCTGTCAACCAAGAACAAGAATCTGAGAATAGACTTGGGCATAGACTCACAGAAATGGGACAGTTGAAGACTGGAAAATCACCAGGGGATATTTTTTTCTAAACTTCATCTGTCCAGTTTGGGTGAATCTGTGCTTAGTCGTCAGATTCTTGTTTATCGCTGAGAGGAGTGGAACCCAATGTGGTCTTGTTCTGTTCTAGGCCATCCACAAAGTTTAATGGTTTTGTGCTAAGATGCTTTGCTACTCACTACGATATGAGTTGCTATATCCTTCTATGCAGCTCGCACCAATCTGGACATTTTCCACTGACCTCTCTTATCATGGTGTTTCACTCTTTATATTTTATTTTTTGTACCATTCTGTGTAAAATCTAGAGATTGTTGTGTGTGAAAATCCCAGGAGATCAGCAGTTTCTTAAATACTCAAACCAGTCTTTCTGGTACCAACATCCATGCTATGATCAAAGTCACAAAGATCACACTTTTGTTTCATTCTGCTGTTTGATATGAACAATAACTGAAGCTCTAGACATGTATTTGCATGATCTCATGCATAGTGTTTGCTGCCACATGATTGGCCGATTAGATAACTACATGAATATGCAGGTGTACAGGTATTCCTTATAAAGTGAATAGTGAGTGAATATTTTAGACTCTTCTAAATGTTTCTAAACTGCGAGAAAGAGGTGTGTGTGTGGGTGTGTGTGTGTGTGTGTGAGCTAGAGACTGAAGCTAGTATGTACTTGTTATCGTATTTGGAATCAGGTCTAGGCCAAATGTGTTTAATTTTGAAGCAGTTGACAGGGCTGTTGGAAGTCTCCAGTGGATTCCTTCTATCAACAGTAGACATGAATATAATGTTTTCAGGATAATTTTCTTTTCCTGGCAGAAAACATGCTGTTGTGTCTTTAATTGTACCCCTGCATAACACATTTGTTTCATATTCAGCATTTTCTTTGCTTTTGGTTTCTTGATTGAATACTGCAATATCCAGTAACAAACCAGGATTCTAACAGTGGGAGGCACCACAGCATGTTAGGGGTAAGAAATCCTGGTTCTAGATATAAATCAACAAAGCTTGCAGAACAGATTCCATACTTTTCTATCTCACTTTGACTAAATATGCCATCGCCTGACATGTCAAGCAGAGAAAATCTTTGTCTGTTTTTCTGAAGAGGTGGCAAGCCGTGACTTCTTAAACCTGACATTTTGTGTATTTTCTCACTCTAGTTAGCCAACTCTAGTTACTTTTAAGTCTCTTTAAATATGGCATGACAATCTTATCAATCTAAACAGCTGACAGCTGTGTGTGCTTTTTCAGAGGTGAGGAATGTCTGCCGCTGGATCTATTTAATCTGCCAGTCACTCAAAATTGTAAGGTGGCTCAGAGCACTTGAAAAAATGTACACAATAAGTTTCTATGTAACTAGAAAAAAATACACTGTGTTGGTCTCTGTATAAGTTTTGGTCTAATCTGATGACTCTTTCCCCCATTCAACATACAGTAAAACCATCTTTGTGTCACAACTTGTACTAGTACATCACATGTTTCTGTTTATCCAGAATGCAGTAACTCCTCACATCCAACACTTTATATACACAACACAGAATATTAATTCATTTGTCTGAATTAATGGTGTATCTGTATTATCATCTGTTTAGCACTCAAAATATTCAGATCTGTATCTGGACTTGAACTAACATGGAGGTGGCATAGACTACAGAAGATTTCATTCATTCACGGAAAAAAAGATTGACAAACATAAAGAATGTAGAAGTTAATATTTCTTACATTTTGGAAAGATATGTCTCTATATAGCATATGGCTTGCATGGGCAATGTAAAGCAGCTAGCAGCTGCTCTGCTAGGAAATGACAGTGGAATATTTTCTGACATTTATTTTATTATTATTATTATTATTATTATTATTATTATTATTATTATTATTATTATTTATTTTATTTATTTTTCTTTTAAAAATCTAAATCTTAAACTGAAATTGTATTTGCACAAGCACCATACAAAGTAAGCACATTGAGGCACAGAGGTTCAAGCTACCCTGAGACTGCACAGAAAAAACCCAAACAGAACAAATAAGGTGCAGAGCAAACTTCCCCGCCACTGATGAAAGAAACTGACACACCGTTACACTCAATCGACAATCAGTGGACACACATTGTGCATGGAAGATCAATGCCAGGGGAAACCTGCCACTCAAGCACACCTAGAGGCTATTTAGAGTACCCATGTTGAGAGAAGAACCTGGAAGAAACATCATGCACACATTCTCATCACAGGCAGTGACCCAGAGTTCAGGATCAAACCAGAACCCTGGAGCTATGAGGTTGTAACATTAACCACTACGCCACCTTGCCGCCCACTTAACTCAATATCGTTATATAAATTTGTATTTTCAGTTTCTAAACACTCCCTGATATATAGAGCCATACAACAAACAGCTTTAATGTCATCTGCATTAAATCTAATGCCAGTTGGTCTTTGTTAACATCAGTAATGGATATTAATACATTTACTTTTCCAATATAATTCCTTGTACAGCATGTTTTTATGGTTTGTCTGTTGTAAAATACATTATATCCTTATATAGGGCTTGATACTGAACTTGCTGTAATCTGATATGTAGGTGTCAGGGGAAACATTAAGAGACAGGCTTTTACTGGGAAAAGAGTTTTTTTTTAACACGCTGAATGTATTCATTTTTTCCATAGCCAAAATTATGCCAAAATATGATGATTAGCTTTTGTTTAACCAGTAGCTGGATGAAGCAGTATGATATGAGACATGGATGCCTTCACTGAAGCATGAAAAGCAGAGGGAAAGAAAGTGCACATAATATATATATATATATATATATATATATATTTTTTTATAAATCATTGTAAGACTGGCAGCATGCTTATATGAGCACATCACACATTACCTAGTTTACCTAACTCATTAAATGAGAGTTTTGATGTACATGTGTGCATGTGCTAACCCAGAGTTTTGACAGACAACTTGTCATGTTGTGCTTTCCCATCTAAGCAGGAGGAGTTATCAACATGTTGGTGTCATTTATGCAGTGGAAGATGTGCTTTACAGCTTACCATAACAATTTACATCTTACTTAGAGAATATAAAACACATTTTCTACTTCTGACTGGCTTGATGTCACGTCACTTGTCTGACACATGACATAAACCTTAGCCTTAAGACAAATTGTGTGTTCTGAATAGTATTAGACCAGCAATCAGTTGTATGAGGTAGGAATCACACCCCTAACATTGGAGGTGTGAGGCAAAGTGCTATCCTCTAAGGCACCATGTTCCCCTTATTGATATAAAAAACCCTAATTTGTTGTGAAAGTGCTGCTGATCTAATTGTTGTAGATGCTGTTGAGCTAAATGCCTAAAGCTCAGGCTATTATTAGATACTGCCACCATACCTGTGCCTTGTCACATACTCTGAATTGTTGAGGGATGTTTCCAGTCAAATATATTGAGCAGACATTTAGACTTCTGTGTGTAAATCTATCATTTGCTGCTCTCAAAGGTCATTTCACCTGAGTGGGACACATACAGGATGTACTGCAACAGTACACTCTATATCTCATGAACTTCACTGTTAAGCATGTCCCTTTGTCTGTAGTTACTTCAGGCCTACTTAAGTGCCAGAATGTCTTGTTATTTCACTATCGGATGTTTGTGTCTACATATAAATTAGGAATAACAAATTTATGCAGCTTTTTTTTAAAAATGAACAGATAAAAATCTCAGTGTTGGCAATCTCTTAGAGGCTTGCCCCCAATCTTTGAGTCCACTGGAGTGAGAGGTTTATACTCAGCTTTTGCTTGCATACTAAGTATGATAAGATCCAGATTAGTTTTAAATTTCTTTACTTTTCCAGAGTTATTAATCCTACCACTGCACACTTATTTGTTTCTCTCCTCATGCTCTCTGCAAAGACCCATATATTATTTTAGACTGAGCCTTTTTTTAATTACTTTAGGTTGCAACATACATTTCATATAGAGTGCATTAATTGCCATGTAGGAAAATGAGTGTAATCTATTATTTGTACCTTTAATCCTTCATTAAACATATTCCACAATTATCCTTCACTATTCTTTCCAGTATTAACATTGCATATGCACTCATATTGAACAGTCCAAGAGAGATCTCACCTTTGTGAGCTCTTTTTGTGGTTTTCTTATTCATTCTGGGTTTGTTAGTTGCATATGTATTTAGCATGCATGGGATGTTGCATTGCGTGCTGCTTCAGTAAGTGACCCACTTTCATTGCTTAACTCTTCCACTAGCTGTTTGGTACTCTGAACTGCCCTGTCAGAAACTCTAACTGATCTGGGTCAATTTTAATAATTATACTTGGTGCTGTCTAGAGTACATTTCAGCAGTGACTTGTGTCTTTTTATAGCAAACAAGTTGCCCATGCTTATCTGAGTCTATAATATTGATCTATGATTTCAATGCCAATTAAAGAAATTGATTTCTGTGACAACAGTGGGCTATTGTAATCTGGATTTAATAAATATTCTTGATTGCATACATTTGTTATTTAATAGCTTAATAATTAATTAATAGGCTCAACAAACATGGCATGAGAGCTGCTGTTTGGGAGCTTGGGAACACAATATTATGGTACAGTGAGACTAATTCTTTTGGGAATGCTAGAGGCAACATTTTGACAGATGTATTAACTCTACTGTACTACAATGCAGTATCAAATAACTAGAACATATGCAGTTATATGTATTTTAAATACATATAACAAGAACAGACAAAGGGTCAAAAACAGCAATCTATCACTAGCAATAAGGTTTAGAACTCTATTATTGAACTATTATTATTATTTATTAACTCTGTGAGTGGTTCAACTCTAAATACTCTCGAAAACATGAAGAGCGGCAGAGATAACCTATAAATCTTGGATCATGTCTCTGTTGGACAGCTCCAGAAGCCAAACCACCATCCAATGGGGCTTATCCCTGGACCGGAGAGTGGGTGAGTCTGGGTGTTCTCCTTTAAGATTTCAAATCTCAGGAGAGGCCAAGGTGCTGAAACCTCTAACAAACTTCTGATAGCAGCTTGCAAATCCTAAGAATCTCTCTTTCCCTTTTAAAACAATAGTCACTTCTTCAACTTTTTTTGTTCTTTGCCCCTTGTGCAGCAAGGATAGATTCTTTAAAAAGGTGACTATGAGTTTATAAAATTCACATTTCTCCAGTTTGGCATAGAGTTGATGTCTACAGAGTCAACGGCCAGTCATGTTTGACATGTTCTTCAAATAAGATTGAAAAGATAAAGTTCAATATACACAAAAATAGGTTTAATAATTCTTAAAATGATACATTTATGAAGGATGGAAAAATGGAAGGTTCATTAATTAGTCTAGATGGCATGACTAGATATTCATGCTAGCAACATTTAGTAATTTAATTGATTTTATTTATCGCCTTCTTTGCCTGCAATAGAACTGAAAGCATTGAAAACTGTTCAGGGTTTAGACCCCCTCCTTTTTCTCCACAAATGGCAGTGGAAGTGGAAGGATCAATATACACATTATAACCGATGCCTCCTGCCAGTATTACTTTCCTGATGTTCAATAGGTTTATGGTGCAATCTCAGGAGCAAAATTGGTTAAAAAACTTGAATAGACACTATATAGGAATATATCAGCATGTAATTCACAGAAATTGGTGTGTTAAATGCATGACCTCATAAATATCATTTAATAAACATAGGGAAACCTAGGACAGTGTTTGTACAGTGTGCTGTGAATGTGCATTCCTCACACTGAGCTGTGTGAGCTGTACAGTTTTCAGACTGACTGTACCAATTTTTCCATATAGACTCTGAATCAGCATTTGACATAATATAAAGTTGTACTGAGGCCACTGACTATATATTGTATATTTTCTGCTTTTGTCAAAAGAGTATGTTTTCCAGCTTTGGTTCCAGGTGGGAGCATAAGTAGAAAGGGAACAGTAGGTGAGTGTGTGGAGAGGGAGCGCGAGACAGAAGAGTCTCTGGGGTCTGGAGTATTGGTTCAGGCAGAAAATCTATTTGTTCCACACTGCAGTTCGGCTCAGAACACACTGCTCATGACAGAACTTAATACTTGCTAAGAACTTGGGGTCAGCCTGCTAAATATTTACTACATCTTGTAAAGGTGTGGAGGGACCAAGAGTAAATCATGGGCTCAGTTTTCACTGGTGTCTCTGACAAAGTGCTCAGCCTTAGAGCCTGTGTACGAGTCTGTTGCTATTAGTGGCTTGGTTGTAAAAATAACAGCGCTGCATCATTAGTCTGCAGCTACTCTTTGGCAATTCCTTGTTTTAACTCTGGTAATTCATTGATTTGAAGTGATTCAGGTCTCGTTGGATGCTGAAAAAATGCTTAATTCACTGAATTCTTCTGATGGACCGAAACACAATGTCCCAGAGGTGTTCTATTGAATTTAAGTCAGGCGAGTGTGGGGGCCATTCAGTGGTATCAATTTCTTCATCCTCCAGGAACTGCCTGAATAATCTCCCCACATGAGGCCCGGCATTGTTGTGCACCAGGAGGAACCCAGGACCCACTGCACCAGCATAGGTTCTGACAATGGGTCAAATAACTTCATCCCAAAACCTAATGGCAGTCAGGGTGCCATTGTTTAGCCTGTACAGGTCTGTATACTCCTTGGATATGCCTCCCCAGACCATCACTGACCCACCACCAAACCGGTTATGCTGAATGATGTTACAGGCAGCATAACATTCTCCACAGCTTCTTCAGATCCTTTCACCCTTCAGACGTCTGTCACATGTGCACATAGTGAATCTGCTCTCATCTGTGAAAAGCACAGGGTGCTAGTGGTGGACCTGCCAATTCTGCTCTCATCTGTGAAAAGCACAGGGCGCCAGTGGTGGAACTTCCAATTCTGGTGTTCAATGACAAATGCCAATCGAGCTCCACGGTGCCAGGCAGTGAGCACAGGGCCTACTACAGGACTTTGGGCCCTCAGGCCACCCTCATGAAGTCTGTTTCTGATTGTTTGGTCAGAGACATTCACACTAGTGGCCTGCTGGAGGTCATTTTGTAGGGCTCTGGCAGTGCTCATTATGTTCCTCCTTGCACAAAAGAGCAGATACCGGTCCTGCTGATGGGTTAAGGTCCTTCTACGGCCCTGTCCAGCTCTCCTAGAGTAACTGCCTGTCTCCTGGAATCTCCTCCTTCTGGCAATGACACGTATTGATGTGCCATCGTGGAGGACTTGGAACCTCTCAGAGGTTGGAGCCTGTGCAACCTCTGTAGGGTCCAGGCATCGCCTCATGCTTCCAGTAGTGACACTGACCCTACCCAAATTCAAAACTAGTGAAAACCAGTATGAAAAGTTGAGTAAGGAAAAAAATGTCAGTGGCCTCCACCTGTAAACCATTCCTGTTTTGGGGGTCATCTCATTGCTGCCCATCTAGTGCACCTGTTGTTAATTTCATTAACACCAAATCAGCTGAAACTAATTAACAACCCCCTCTGCTACTTAACTGACCAGATCAATATTCCAGGAGTTTAATTGACTTGATGCTATACTCTGATTAAAAAGTGTTCCTTTCATTTGTTTGGGCAGTGTATATAAGTAAAGTTAACTGAAACAATACAGCAAACAAACAAACAAAAGCAACCATGAGGGATCACTATTCTACAGGGACAACGAAAGTTTAGAGGAGCTGCTGTGCCTTGGGCTAGTATTCCCTATATAGTTAAGATTCTTCCTGTATAGAATTCTTTATTTGTTTTTTATTCAGAGAGGTTGCTTGGCCAAGCTAATGCCATCTGGATCTGTGAAGTGACCAGAAATTGAAGTGGAATAGTGAGAAACTTTAACTTTTTCTAGGACAATTTGATTTGTATTTAATTTTAAGATAATTCTTGTAAATGTACATTTTGTGTCTTTTCACAAAGGTCAGTTCTGGTATCCAAGTATGACTTAAAGTCCCTCACTCTGGCTATTAGTAGTGACTAAAATAAGGTAGACCTTTTAGTAGCCTGCAGAAAGTTGTTTACCCTGACATAGTGTACCTTGGCTTCTAGGGATAAATCTGCAAACCTCTTATAGATCTCTTAACCCCCTTTTATAGACTCTCTTGTCAACCTCCTCATCCATTTGGACAAGCTCCTTCTTGAATGCTGCCAAACAGGATCAATGTTTTTGCCCATCTTGGAAAATTGTCCTTGTGCTCCCATCCAGCTTCTTAAAATGATGCGAGCTAATCTACCTGTCTAAGCAAAGAGAAACAACAGCAATACTGAGTTGACCTTGTCTGTACTGTTGTCAACCAGGAAATGTTCTTTCTGAGTCTCAGACAACTATTCTCACAGTCTGAGACAACAGACCCTTTTTGGGGTAAAATGCCTTCCAGTTATCTTATGTTTTTGTTGTCTATGACAGTACACCCCTAAAGTCTGTGAGGGAAGTCTGGATTTGGTGAAACCACTGTACTAACCCTACGTTCATCCAATTCTTTAGAAAGACTGACCATGTCCAGGTCAGAATACCAGCCAAATATCATGACTCTTGGCAATCTTTAATGTGAAGAGGGCCAAAGCATTTCCTAATCAATCCTAAAGAATGTTTAATAGAGTTGCTAGAGTGCCCATGCCCTTGCCATGACTATAGGGTCTTAAATAATCAAACATTATTTCAGTCAGCTTTGGTTCTTTGGTTTTTCACTAAACTCGACCTAGTCTAAGTAGCATATGTTAAGAAGCTAAAATGGTTTCTTAGGTTTCCCAAACACAAGGCAAACCTGTATCTGATAGGCTTTTTCTCACTCAAAATGTCCCCTTTTGAAAACAAAACTACAAAGCTGTTAGCTATAATCGAGTTCTGCACCCTGGACCCGAGTGTAATTTTGGACCAAATTAGGTTTTTTAAAACATGACTGCATCAGGAAATTTAAAATGACACACCTCACATGGCCATTTAAATTAGCAAACATAACAAGAGGCCTTTTTGTATACTGACCTGTGCAAGGACTTTTAGCCATTTTGAAAGAAAATAATTATGCTATTTTTAAATTAATTAAATTAAATAAATAAGCAGGTGTACAGGTGTTCCTAATAAACTGGTCAGCAAGCATATACTCAGCAAATGTTGCACAGATTGTTTTGCTTATCTTTTGTATAACATTAACCTTCACTCAGCTTTATCGCCCCACACTCTTCATGTCAATAAATGATGATAATAAATGATAAATGTCAATAAATGATAAATGATGTTTCATCTAATGACACTGGAAATCTCCAGCTCTCTATGTTGTGGGAAATTCTCTGAAATACATCATTCTCATAGCATTCCTGTTAATTTCACTGTAGTATCTACAGAGTAGTTAGAAAATAATAAGTTTGGGATTAAGCTTTTGTGTAAATAATTAGCATGCATAATGTCGCAAAACTAATTAAGGTCATTTTAGTGTGGAACTATAAATAAAAGTGGCTCTGTGAATTTTGCAGATGTTATGATGGTATTACAGGCAGATAAGGAATGATTTTTCAATCCCTTGCTCTGTTCAGATGGTTGTATCAATTACTGGCCTTTAGATGTTGGTAGCAAAGTCATCACCTCAGGACTGTGTCCACAAATGGGTAACTTTATAAAAGATCCCTGTGACATCACACTCATCCTCTGGCCATTCTATACTATAATTCATTGAGACTGAGTGTACATACCATGTCAAATCTCCTTTATGTTGAGTATGAGATTCACTTAAGGTGTTGATGCCATTCAATCCTGAGGATAAGAATCACTCATTATTCTGATAATGCTCTCTGGTGAGAGAAAAAAATGACTCAGGCGCTGAAATTGTATTCTACTGAAGATATAAAGAAGATTGCAATTGCACTTAAAACTGTATTCTTTTGGGAATGAGGATCACTCAAATTCAACACAGAGCACACAGGTTGCAATCCATCAACGTGTAAAAGCTGGCAAAGCTACACCTTGTATTCCATGTTGCTGCTTCACAGTGTTGCAACTGATCCTCCTGTTAGTGCTGCCCAGGAGGTTGCATTAACACACATTGAATGACATTTAATGGAAGAAGACACCTCTTCATGTGTGTTCAATGCTTGCCCCATGTCTTCCCTTACACAGCAGGCTAACAGGATTAATGTCGTAAGATGGTCATAACAGCAGGCTTCCAGTTCACTTGTACAAAGCTCAGCATGCTCCTTGCACAGCTGCTGACATGGTGCTGAATGGACAGCACCACTTCAGCACCATTGTTTTGAATGTTGACCAAGCACAAGGCCAGGAGGTGGGGCAAAAAATGGAACTTGTCTGGTGGCTGCTAACGATTGCAGCTGCTCCTCACCCTAACAAAGAAGTCTAGAAAGTATAATGTTTGTTGGCCCCTGTCTGTCTTTTTTATTTATTTATTTATTTTTTTTAGAAATCAATGATACACCTGCTTCTCCGCTGCACTGCCCTCAGAGCTCTGTTCTCTTGCCACCACGGGACAGCTCATGACCTCTCCATGCCATTCCACTGGGACTGCAAAGCCTAGCATGACGCACCTCAGTGGCACCCAAGACAACCAATCATGCCACAGGCCAGCCTCAGTCACACTCCATGGATCACCACCACACTGCTTCACTTCAAGAAATAAATGCACTGTTTAGCACCAGCCTTGCCTCTACGGTGTCTGTGTTCTGCACATGAATAGCCACACAAACAGCCAGTCTTGACATTTGACATTTTACTTACAAATAGTGCTTGAGAGACCTCACTGTACATAGAGCTGGGCAGAACATAGCTGCTTAGATATATTGGTGGGTCAGTATTTTTGGCATAAATTTTGGTCTCAGTGAAAGAGTGACATGATTGAACTACTCATTTGGCTATAGTAAAAAAATAAATAAATAAATAAAGCCATTTTATATCTGCTTCCTCACATAGCTCATATGGCCATGTGAGCCGCACAAACTGCTTAGCACCAACTCACAATCCTACTAGTTTATGCACTACAAGCAGTAAACTGTCAATCTGTCCCCTGTGCACAGACAACGCTACCACATACTGTTTTGGGGTAGACCCAGAAAAGGCATTTCTTCTCATATCAGCAAAAACTCAAAAATGTTGTTTACATTGCAGGATAAGGGGATGCTTATGCTACTTGCCTGCATACAACCAGTGAAAGCACAGTCACAAGCAAAGCCTTCTTTTTATAGTCTGCTTATTCCATTCAAGACATTCAAAGACTTGAAATATAATTATATTTATGGCATTTGTCAGATGCCCTTATCCAGAGCGATGTCAAAATTGCTTTGAAGTCTCTAAAAAACTGTAGGTATAAATCAGCATTTGGAAGTTGTTTATGGATTCAGGTGACAGTCTGTTTGGAGTTTCTGTGTACGTTCTTCCCATGTCTACATGGGTTTCCTCCCACCTCCTATGGTGTGAATGGTGCCATGTGATGAATTGCCGTCCCATCAAAGGTATGTTCCTCCCTTATGTACAGTTTTCTCTGGATAAGCTCCAGATCCACCCTGACATTTACCAGTATAAAGCGCTTCCTGAATGTGAATAAGTGAGTGAGAATTTTCAGGGATCACTTTGCCAGCACCTATATATTGACTGTGATTATAAGCAAGAGGACTTGGAGTACAAACATCTCAGACAAGGTTTAAAGCACATTCTAAGTCAGACAAGGTCTTTGTCAAAACTGAATCAAGGATCAACAGAAACAGTAGACTGACAGGTAAAGGGCAGAAGGAGACCAGATGGAAGAAGATTGTTATTAGTTGTTTGGATAGAGTGTCTGATATACAGAAGGATTTTCACATATGGTATTTTTTGTCCTTCAACACATCAAAACAATAACTTGTACACAACTGAATTGTTTACTAGAACTACTATACAATTCAATCAGCTGGGTCACTGAAATCTGTAATACACTCCACATCCCTAGAGAAATGTGGGGAAGGACAAACATACAAGACTTTTTTTCATATGCAAGACACAAGAAATAAGGTAAGGTAAACATTACACAGAAATAAAACAGACGGATGTTGTTGGGGCACAAAGATGAGGCAGTGGGGTAGGTAGAGAGGTTTTAAGAGGCATATAATAGCCATGGTTGGTAGTAAGAGGAATCATTTTAAGTGTGAGCCTCGCGTCAATGGGGCAAAATATTCAAGTCAGACACAGTGTTTGGATGCAGTCAGAAAAATAAGCCTGGACTCTAGCTACTTAAAAGCAAAGAAGAATTAAATAATCTTGTTTGAAACTAAAAGCCTGTAAGAATACTGCCAAAAAAGTTTTTTATCACCCACATATGGGGTCTGCTTCAAGTTTTCAGTTGTTGCCAAGTAATTGGCACTTCAATGGTTTAATGATTATAATTAGAGTCTCAGGATGGGACTAATGAATGTGTGTAGTTTACATTTGAAAAAATAGACCTTCAATCAATTGTCACAGTATGAAAATAGTGATATAACAGTATACACAAACATAGTCTCTAATAATCTAAAAAATTTGTTGTTGTTGAATAATATATTTTGCTTGTGACTTCAACCAATGGAAATGCCAAAAGGAAAAGCTAGAGAAAGAAAGCTCTGGAAAGCCTGAACTTTGGTCACTCATCCCTAGAATGATAATAAATCATGAGTGCTGGTTGTGACAGTAAGGAGTGCTTTCCTGCGGTGGAGACATTTCACTTGAAACACCACCCCCACTAACAAGGAATTAATCAGTGAAACATCATCCACATGTTTTCTCACAAACACCCATGCCTCAATAATATAGTAAGCATTTGGTAATTATTTGATGTGTTAGGCATAAAACACCTTGATTACTGTTCAAATGGTTAATGCTCATATAACAAGTTTGGTTTTGAACTGTTCACCATTTTGTACAAACCCAGTCGGATAGATCATGTTGGAAAAACATTATACAGTATTGCAAATGAAATGAGTCTCTTGCGTTCATGCTACTGGTATTTCTCCCACACTCTAACTATAATTCAAACCACATTAATCATATAGCAGTTAGAATCTGTTAAAAATCAGATGTGGTACATAAATCTCTGTACGATTATACACCCTCAGAGCTCAGTGTAAGTGTTAGATGCTGCTGCCATTTTGCTGTAAGTGTAGAATTTGTCATTAACACCACCATATGCTTTAAGCTTTAGAGAAAATCTGATAACAGCAGTAAGTATTGTAAAAGGCATTATGGAGTGTTGCTTAGGAATGCAACATGTGTTCTCTCAGTTATACACTCAATAATTCATACAATCACTGACACCCTTCAAGAAAATATGCTTAATGTTTAAAATAAATAACATACAGTGAGTGATATTTTGAGTTACATCTACTGTAAATACAATAACATGCATTTTCAACTATTAAAGGTTTTCTGTAATAAAACGTTTTCCAATATAAAATCATGGTTTCAAAAATATTAATGTTCCTACAATTATTGTTTTATGAAGTTCAAGTGGAGAAATGAATAGCATTGAATCTCCTCCTGTAATGGCCAACAAGGCTCAGACTCTTGTAAAGGAATCTTGGACTCTTCTCCTTGCAGGCCTTTTAAACACATTTCAATTCAGTCCACAGGTTATCAAGTTCAAATCCAAGTGAGAGTGAGATGGCCACCATTGATTGTTACACACTTTATTCCACAACAACAACAACAACAACCATTTTGTGCTGATTTAGATGTGCTGTATTTTGGGGTCATTATCTTGTTAACAGAGTCATCTACAGCAGATAGATCCATCACAAAGAAAACAAGGCTTGGCTACAATACACTGGTATGTAGCAGAATTTCTGATGCCATCAATCTTCACAAGAGGCTGCAGAGTAATAGTCACAAAACAGCCGCAAAGAATCAGTGATTTACCACCATAATTTACAGTGGTTATGTGGGTATTTTCTCTGTATGAGCTCACCAGTGCAGCATGCTCATAAATTCTGTAGAGGGAAAATTGTAATTGTACAAGACTTTTCTACATTTGTATTATGGTCCTGCCTGTGCTTATTGTCTAACTGCATACATATTTTTATATTCCTTACCAGAATTATGCAAACAACAATCAGTACTTTTGTATGGAAAGTTCTTTGTGTTTCAGCTCCATTTTGGATTCATTGCAACACAGTTGGCCAAAGAAAAACAATAGATTTTCTAGAGACTAACTAAACAGTAAAAACTAAAACTACATGACAATTTGTTTGAGGGTCTTGGATATTGGGTGTGGATACTGTTACAAAATGTTTGAGAGAAAACACTGATATATAAAAATGTTAACCGGATTGACTATTAGAAGAAAAAGACATAGTTTCACCATGTGTTTGAGTGTAAAATTTTAATTACAGTGTCTTGTTATATTAGCCAGGGTATGTGTGTTTAAACGTTTGTGGTGGGCCGCAGTGGTGCAGTCAGTAATTCCCAGTTCTTGTTTCTCTGTGCTTTTTGAGTATTACTTGCTACGATCCAACATATTGTAAGGTTCAGTTGTGACATTTGTGCTCTTACTGTGTTCATATGTCAGTGTCAGTATGACTATGATAAATAAGCAAGTCAGGTTTAAGGCTCTGTGGCACACTGCTGCAGTTCAATACACTGGCTGTGAAATGTTTTTCTGCAGGCTAAGCATTTTGTTTTTCAAGAAGAGGAGAAAATAAGTTATTACAGAGACAGGATCAGATTTCCTTTATACAGAATTCGTTATACTGCACATATAACTATGTTGCACAAACTGGCCTGACCCAATGGTCCACTACTCTGTACGTATTGTCCATCTGCTTTATTCTGGCTTATTTTATATTTATTATTTAATTTACTGTACTGTGATTAACTTTCTTTTTGTGCTAAGAGAAAGCAACAGGCAAGTCAAATTTCTTTTATGTGAAATAATACCTGTGTCACGTCTGGCTCAGCCCCCGCCCTATGTGGGGCTCGAGCCCAGACCGCTGTGGTGCCGCGTGCTCCAGCACGCCGTGAGAGCGCAGACCCAAACGCAGGATTCAGTGAAGCACTGTTTTATTTACATAAACACGATACAGGGGAAAGACGAACACAACACTCGACTCGTGGTTACATCATACCATAAACCCCAAAACCCGACATAACACCCACGGGACAGCTATACACAGAACATTGACCCATGCCACACATGTACACCAGGATCCCTCTTATAGGGAAACACATCAGGGTAATCAGGGACAAGTGACACAATCAGGGTGGAGAACAATGGGCAGGAAACCATACAGACATAAACAGGCTTCCAGGATTCTCCTGCCAGCGCCCTCCCCGGGCCTGGCAGGGAACTTTCCAGCTACTCCTGACAACCTGGTCAATAAATGTTTTTATGATTCTGATTATTCTGTACAGTTCAAGTGCCACTATCTGACAGTCTATGGTTGTTACTACAATATTCCAGCCTGATGTACACAAAATATATCAGTATAATATGAACGGAGGCATGCCGGTACAGTGGGTAGATTTGCTTCCTCACATCTCTAAGTTTCACAGTTTGATTCTGCGCTTGGTTTTCTATTTATGTGGCATTTCTAATGTTCTTTCTGTATCTATTTGGGTTTCCTCCCAATGTCCAAAACATGCATATAGACAGATTGATTATGCTAAATTGCCAATAAGTATGTATCCATGTGTGAAAGTGTGTGCGCAGGGTGTCTTGTATCTGGGGTGAATTGTTCTATCTTGTCTCCAGCGTCCCAAGTGGCTCTGGATCCACTGCAACCTAGACCAGGATAAGTCGAATATAATGAATCACACACTCCCATCAGCCACTGCACTTTATATCTGAGGTTTTCTCCCACTGTCAGTAAAAATTCAGCTGACCTGCTCTTCTGTTTCTGTATGTCAGGGACTCAAATGATCATGAAACATTAAAAGGGGATATGTCAAAAAGCATTAGCTTAACTTGAAGACATTTAATTTTATCTTTTTATAATGTTAATTAGTTTTTGTCTAATACTGTTCATCAAATTATAGCACAACCAAAAGTGATGGCGCTGTTACTGTATGCAAATTAACCCCCGATTACAGTGTAAGGAGTGATAAATATCAGGGAGATGACGTATTGCACGCTGCAATTATGTTAACAGCTTGTGCAGTATTAGAAAATAGTGCTTTATGCTGTATGTTTTTTCTCCCTGAGTCATGGATCAGCGGGATGGTGGGATTTTATTTTCTATGGGGAAGAGGTAGTTTTGGTGATGTGTTTCTTCTCATGGATGAGTATCTCTTTTCTGTTTGCTGAACAGGTGGTTGTTTTAGTGTGTGGAATCAGAGATGATCTTTTCAGCTCTCTTCCTGGCCTTGGTCTTTTATAGCAACTATACAGAAATTTACCTCAGGGTGGTCAGCATCTCATCCATGCAGACAATTCAATGTCTTTTATAAATTGCTCAGAAAAATCCTGAGCTGAACCATACAATGATGGATATGGTAAGAAAGGTTTCAGTGGTGAATCTGTAGAAATGGGATAGGGCTGCTTGAGAAATATTACATTTTCTCAGCTGTCATTGCAAAAATGATGAAAAAATGGCGGTGTTTTCCCATTGCCAATTGTTGGAGATGCTGGCGATGTTCCCAGGAGTTTGAAATTCTTCCTTACAATGACAGCTGTCAGTGATCATGAGGGAGAAATGGAGAGGTGGTTTCTTGCAAAAAGAAAATCTGCATTTCAGCTGTCTGAGATTTATAGGGTATAGTCCTCTTTATTGGGGATGTAGCCTAAAGGGTGAGACTTTATAATTCTAATGTTCTATCTGACAATTGGGTTATCATAAAATAATGAATATATAATAACTTTGTGGGGGGGGGGGTGCAATGGTGGTTAGCACAGTTGCCTCACACCTCCAGGGTTGGGGGTTCCATTCCTGCCTCTGCTATGTGTTTATGGCATCTCTAAATTATCTGTAGCATATGAGTGTGTATGATGTGTGTGTGATTGGGCCCTGTGATAGACTGACATCCTGTCCAGAGTGTACCCTGCCTTGTGCCTGTAGTCTCCTGGGATAGGCTCCAGGTTCCCTGTGACCCAGTAGTAGGATAAGCAGGTATAAAAAATGGATGGATGGATGGATGGATGGATGGATGGATGGATGGATGGATGGATGGATGGATGGATAACAAGTTTTGACTATCAGTAAGATCAATTCCATGGATTGTGTCATCTCTATGCTTGATCAGGCTGACAGAGCTACAGTCATTCATTCATGTACAGTGAGTTAAGGAGAGAGGATATTAATGTGGTACACCAGTGCTAATGGATATGGAGTCAGATTGATAGGGTTCGGTGTGTATATTACCTGTTTTCCCTCAGGAAGCTGTTAATGCACTTACAGGTGTGATGTACACTCCATCTTCACTGATCTACCCTCATTAAAACAGTTTGCTGTTTTAATACTGTATTAAAAATATAGCAGATGTCCACAAATATGAGCCTATCATAGGAGCCTGAATGCTTGAAGATATACTAGATAGGTGGGAATCTATTATATAACTGATATACCCGAGGCTAGCTGGACAAAGGTTTCACCACCACTGATATTCAGACCACTGGTTTATAGTCGTTCAGGTTGGCCATTCATTCATTATTGAAGATGGGATTATAGAAGGTGGATCTAAAGAAATCCTGTACTGTGCGTAAGTTGCAATTTACGAATATTGGTCCCAGCATGTTTTTTTGCCTTTCACAGATGGAATTTTATTTCTCATTATCACACACACAAACACACACACACACACACACTCACAAATAGTCACAACAGAACATGGAACAACTAGGTCAGCATAAATCTTATAGGGCTGTCATGGGGCATCCCAGCGGCGCAACAGAAAAGCATTTGCATTATCATCC
This sequence comes from Hemibagrus guttatus, assembly GCA_033459395.1. Taxonomy (NCBI): domain Eukaryota; kingdom Metazoa; phylum Chordata; class Actinopteri; order Siluriformes; family Bagridae; genus Hemibagrus; species Hemibagrus guttatus. The sequence continues at coordinate 15,613,727 of JAUCMX010000002.1, forward strand.
AGAGTGTCAGTTTAAATACCAAGGATGTTACAGTCATATCTATCTTTGGCTGGGTCAGAACAGTGGCATAGTCTGTCCCCTGTCAATCAGAGTGACACTAGCCAATTGTGTGTGTCTGTAAGTGCATTCATGCAGAATGGGCGGATATCACTCTTTCCTGAGTGTGCTATGCTGCCCAGTGATGAATGAGTAATGTGTTTGTTGTTGGATGGATTTGTTTGATTTTGCTTACCTGGAAAATATTTGATATTGTAATTCTTAGGAATATTTTTGTAGAGCTGACTTGCTCATCCAATTTGGAATGCACAATATCACACACTTTACATAATATCTCCACATTTACAGTGTTCCACTGTGATTTTCTACTGAGCCTGCTTGTGGCACTCAAGCACACCTTTTGATGATTTTGTAAAAAGAGATTTATCACTGTCATTAATTATATAAAGGATATGATTGCTGATTCGTTTGCTTTTCTCATTCTAAGAACAGCTGAGCTGGCACAGTGTGAAGGCTGGCATGATGGTGCTGTGCCATCAGTCTGCAACACCACCACTGGAACCTGCCATAACTGAAAAGCAATAATCAGAGAAACCTGCTTACGCAGTACTACTTCTGAATTCCATGAACACATTATGATATTTTGGAGCATCCTATAAAATGTACCTTCCGAAAAAGTAATTAATTCTGATTAGTATGTAAGTTCTGTAGTATGTAAAATCCTTTTTTTCCCTTTTTTTTAACAACTAATGAGCAAATGTATACCGAAAGAATACGTAATGGATCTCTTTTTTATCCCTAGTGGACTCACCTAATTTCAATATACTATAGTTTGAATTATTCTAATCCACAGCAACATCATTCTTTCTTTTTTAGACAAGTATGAAACATTTTTGGATTGACCAATTTAATTTTTATGTATGTAGATTAATGCACTTCTCATATATTTCCACATTTGGCTACGATGGCCATTCTTCTAAACCGTGCTTCAGTTTGCTCTTGGGCTTCTTGTGAGGAATGCTGTATTGTCAGGTCAATGCTATAATTGGCAAGAAAGCCTTGCTTTGTTTTGGATTTGTTTGCCAGCCTAATTAATCAAACTTGCAATTTGCATCTGCCTTTGCTTCCCGCTTATGACATATATACAGTATAATACTACTGTTTGTTCACATAAAGTAGTGGATTTTCTTCTTGCAAATTACTTTGCCAGGGGGGATCAAAACACAATTTTTGTTCCTAGACAAGTCTTATTTCCTAATTGCTTATGCCTCAAAAGTATAAATTTCCTTCAAATATTGGATAAAACTGATATTTTGAAACTGACCTCTTTTCTTTAAGACAATAAGTGAATTTGCAAGTGAAACCTTTTTTTTAAGTGAAATCTTTTTCTTCACATAAAGTTAAAAAGTAACAACAAATGCATCATATCAGACATGTATTTATACTAGATTTTGCAAAAATGACCACAAAATATTTAAAAGTGAGTAGTTTTATGAATATATTGAAATCACTTTCACAAAGTAGCCACCAAATGTTATCTTCCATTATGTTCTCATGTCAATGTCCAGTATATCCTGCTGGAAGTTCTCACCTTGCTCTTATGTTTCTCTAGAATTTATTAAGATAAGCAAGCATATGGACTTTGAGAGACATCCTGCAGCACCTTGTGCTGTAAATCCTCACCTGTCTCTCAACCAGCTCCAAATAGTTATCAGCTTTAGGATTGTCTGGGAAGATCCAAACCACTTTCTTTGACCTTCTTTATCATCTGGCTTTGATCTTTTCTCAGACAGCTTAGGAAAGAAGTCTTGAAGGTACTGCTGACTCTTTATTTCAAGCTATGACAAATTGTTTCTTGAGGTCCAATTTGATGTGCAGTGGTGGCATTGGAATCTTTCAGGGGTCCACGATTGGCTGCCACTTGATGTTGTCCTTCCTTACAGTGAACTCCATGGCCAGACAGTGGCCAGTCCTGCCTTAAGTAGTGCAGCTTGGTGTCACTGCTTCTGAAATACAAAGTTAGCAGGGAAACTTGGTTAATTTTCATTGGAAACCCATCAGAAATGGCACCATTTTGAATTATCTGATGACCTCCCTGTCGTACTCATCATACTTCATGGTATCCAGCAATGTCTTGATGATTTGATGTACACAGAGTGAACCAGGGGAAGAGACAGGTACCTGTTCCTGTTATGGAGCAGCAAGGCTTTGAGGCTCCTTGATAAGCTGTCAATGAAGAGGCACCAAAACAACATAGTTTGAAATTTACATGCTTTTTCAGATTTTATGTGAATGAAAACATGCAAATTTAGTAATTTTCTCAAGTGAAAAAAGGTACTGATTCATTTTGTTCCCTTGTATAAGCAATTAGGAAATTTTACTAACCAAGAAACAAACAAACAAAAAAAAAGAAAATTGTTTCATAGTGTGATAGATGTTCCTGGGTATGGTGTAGTTCTGTTGGAGAACTATTGATTAGTGAACAGCCAGTAGCTAATTTGTCATTAGTGATTGATAAGAGACATTATACTGATTGAGGACCAGAAAAAGCTTCTTGGCATGTCAAAATAGTAATAATAAACTGGTCTTTTATGTTGAGTTTTCCAGAAACCCTAGTCCTACACTCATTTTCTACTGGCCAACATTGATGGATTTGCAAATGTTCATCTAGATTAATAATTCATAAAGCAAAATCAAGAGTTGGATAGAAAAATAGAAATGGGAATACACTTGGATAGAAAACCACTTGCAGAAGCAAGTTTTCCTTTTTTGTTCAGTTTTTCATTTGAGCAAACTGACTTTTTTTTTGCCAGGCCGATTTTATCGAGGGTCCGCTGCTTAGCTATAAACTGGCACAGATAATAATGTTTCACTGAAGTTAGTTAAAGGCATTATGATTTTTGCTAGTGAACTTATTAATCACAAAATGTGACAAAAAGGTTTCTAAGGTTCTTGGCATCAGGTGTGAGATCTTGGCAATGAAGCACAGGGTATTGAGGAATGACCCCACAGTAACAAAATTGAGAGCATTTGTCACTAAGCAGTGCACCTATCATTGAAGTACTCCATTATTCTGATTAAAACACAGGGTAGAATGTATAAAAAATATTGCAAAAGTAAAACACAAGTGTGTTATTGAGTGGGCCAGTCTAAGGTTCACAGGAGGAAACTACACATCAAAAAAAGCTTTTTAAAGGTACTTTGTATAGTTAAAAAAGGTTATTAGTTTCCTACTGGGATTCTACTTATCATCAAAAGGGATTTTTTCACAGAAATTTTAAAAGCTCCCCCAAAGGGACAAACCAAAGGGACAGACCTACCCAGCAGGGAGTGTCTTTTGGCATGCCTCATCTTCAGTGCAAAGCAAAACCAGCAAAGCAAGGATCCTGGGTATAAAGTAATTACATGAAAAAAAACAAAATTTCATATTTTGACTTTTTTTTTTGGCAGGACCAAAATGATAAAAATGCAATGGATTCTTTATCTGTCCTTGCCTATGGTTTGAATGAATGTTTTTCCATAATCATTAGCCTTCTACTGACAATGGTTTACACATCTAAATATAAATATCAGGGAATGAATGCTGAAAAGTTGTCTTATGTTCATTCTTTGATTTCAAACCAAAATGCTACCGATTTCCAATAATTTGGAGAAGACTGTTAAAGCACAAGTACAATAAGCTATAGTGACCACGCTTCAAAAGATATAGAAGATGTAGTGTATTAAACTATAAGAACTGACACATGAGTCTTATCTGGCATTAAGATTATAATTTTAGTTTTCCTAAAGAAAAAAACACTTTTAAGTCACTTTTAAGACTAAAAGTCATAAGATGTAAATCCTAAGGTCTTTTATTCATATGAATACACTGGGATGGTGTAGCCTTTGCACTTATCTGTCTGCCATTGTCTTGCACTGTGGTTCAATGGTGTAGATGGGTGTAAGAAGGAGTCTGACCTGTAGCTGAAAAAGGTGAAGCTGCTGGACGGAATGACCTTAAATGCTAAACTAGTTCCTCAAACACAGAGCAGACAGAGCACCTATGACACAGCTGCATGTGTATTCAAAGAATAGACTTCCAGGACAAAAGGCTTGACAGGAGCACCTCCAGGGAGAAAACTAATTCCAAGCACTGAACTAGCAAAAGATGGTGCAATACACAGTGTACACAATAAAGCAGTGTACAAACCACATTCCAAAGAGAACAAGCAAAAGTTAAGATAAACCAAAGAACAAACAGGATAAAACAGGGGGCTCAGAACTCCACCAGTATCAATTATTAACAGCAGGAGTCTGAACAGGAAGTCCATGCACGGTGCTTATAATAAGCTATAAGTGGAAGCAGAAAAGAGTGTCAATACACACAGAAAATGGTGTCCCTGAAGGAGGCTTTTATACACAGAGTGTTTGCTAAAAGATTTAAGATGGGAAAACAATACGTGTTCAGAAATAGATTATTAGTAATATTAGCTGTATTATTAAATATCAATTAAGAGTTTGTGCTAACATTTAAATTTCATCCTATGGAATCAAATTGTTAACAAAAACAGCAGAGTGCTAACTTACCCAGGACATTTTCTGCAAATTCGTTCAAAACAGGACAAAATAAAGTACAGTACAGCAATATAAAAATGCTAGTTTAACCTGCATGATCAGCATGGTCCTTCCCAGGTGCCAGAGCCATCTGTTCATTAATATACACCATCGTCAGGCTTAATAGTGACAGGGTAGTTACAGAATAAAAGAATGAGTAGTGAGGCAAGACCACCGACTTTGGAATATTACCGGCACAAGTCCTAAGTGAATGGCCAAAATGGAATTCCTGAAAATTTTTACTGAATGCCCTTTAAACTGAAAAGTGTGTTACCCTCAAGTACAAGGAACATTCATTCTTTCATTGAGATATTCACCTTCCTGTTCTCCACATTGCCTCAAGTCATTCATGTAGATATCTTTCATGAAAGAATTTATTGCTGTTATGGAAATCTGGAAGCAGCCTGTGCCTCATAGCTCAGTCATCTCTCACTGTCTCTCTCAGTCTCAAGGACAGAAACTCAAAGGATTTTACATCTCATTAAAATACACACTCACTGTCTGCTTTTTTAGGAACACCTGTACACGTGCTCATTTATGCAGTCGTGACAACTCTTAGAATGAATTTAACAGCTTTTATTGATGGAAATTGAGTGTAGGAAGGTTTGGTATTGGTGCACTTAGATCTGTAACAGAGCTGCTTCTGCTGCTGCAGCAGCTGAACGAGTATGAAGACTTGTTTGGTTGGATGTGCTCAGATGTGGAAATAAGAGGCTGTGCTGCTAATGTTTAAGGTATGACAGGAGGATCAGGACTTATGGTCCTCAGACGACATTCAGTTGCTACTAGAAACATTGCATTAAAAGTAGTGTCATGGTCAATCAATAAAAATACTAATCAGGAAAAAGCAACAGCAACAAAAGCATTCATCAATTATTAATAGGTAAATGTACAATTGTGGCAATTTTCTTTTTTTGAAAGATAGTAGCTTTTAAATGTTTTATAATTATTACAATAAGTCTAGTCCGAGAGCTACCACAATCACAACCTCACCCAACCATGCCCCTCTCAGCCACATCCTTCCTAGCCTCGCCCCGTTTAGCTATGCCCTTAGCCAAGCCTGGAAAATCTCCCTTTTCCTGATTACAGAAATGTTATTTTCCCCTAAACTGTCATGAAAAGGGTGTTAACATAACTCGATGTAAAGTGGCCGAACAAAGAAAAGAAAACTGGTGTTTTCTGATTAAACATGTCAAATTAAAGATAAATAAATAAAGTTCACATTGTAAAAATGTAGATTTCTAAGAACCTCATTAGCAAGAATAAAATAAAAAAAATAAAATAAAGTGGAATTGAATGAGGTCTTTATGCGACATGTCCCGGATGTGAACTGGCCTTTAACATTACAGGTCATTAAACCATTACTGAACATTGTGTAAATTAGTACCATGTTTTTAGCTACCAAATACTAGCTATGAGTATAGTAACTAAAATACTAACGACAATAAAGACACAAGAAAGCTGCTGTTTCTATTGGGTATCAACAATCACTCACTCTCTCAGGTGTTTATTCAGTGCTTATTCAATATTCAGTGCTCCTTTATCTGTCCATATCTGCTTTGTTGTCATACAACAAACATGATTATTGCCAGCTTCTAATTGGTAATCTACAGACACTTTACATGTGCTTGTTTAATTGGGTGTAATTTCCTCATAAAATGTAAGAGGACAATAAGGTTATTGGCTGATTCAAATCGTGCTTTTGGAAATCGTGATTTCAGTATAAACTGATTAATCATTCAGCCCTAATTGAAAGGTTTTGGGGATGTGGTAGCTTAGTGGTTAAGGCATTGGACTACTGATCGGAAAGGTTGTCTGTTCGAATCCCAGGTCCACCAAACTGCAACTACTGGGCCCCTGAGCAAGGCCCTTAACCCCCAAAAAATGCTCAGTTGTATAAAAAATGAGATGAAAAAAAATGTAAGTCGCTCTGGATAAGGGTGTCTGCTAAATTCCGTAAATGTAAATGTTTTGGACTCTCAATAGGAGGGAACACCAAGCAGCTTACTTATGTGTTTTCCAAACTGCATGTGAGCTTATCCCAAACAAAAGTTTCAAAGCAGGTTAAAATGGAGGGATCCTGCCAAAGAACCTGTCGGTTTTAATTAGTCTGCTCTCTGAAAAGCTGTAGTTGTTGGATTTGAAGCTGGTCCCAGCGTGAAATCCCTACAGTACTCATATGGGTTGTGCGCATGGAAGCATTGTTTTTAGAGAGAAGAAAAAACACTTGAGAAAGTAGTGCACCATATGCTCTCTGTATGTAATGCTATTGTGCTTTTATTATATCAGTTGATATGTAGTGTAGGACATGGTGATGTATTGCTTTGTGTCAAAATTCTCTTACACACCTTACATACCTAATTGCATGCTATCCTTCTGTAGATGAACTCTCATGTTGATCTTTAATACTTTTCCTTTGACTCAGGCAGCATAATGATGAAATTCAAAAAGATTTAAAACCTATATTTAAGCTTCAGGACATAGTGAAATATTTTCGCTTTGCAAAGAAACATGTCCTGAAAATCAGAAAGCAGAGAATAAATTCTTCAGAACTTCAGAACAGCACCCAAGTGTGTACGTTATGGCTGTGAATGATGCAAGTGCAGCAGACTCATTATTGTTCCTCAGTACTATATAAATAACTGATGCCTTGGTTCAGGTCTCTAGACCTCAGAGACTTGGGACTCACTGCAGTCAGTGCAGCATTTGCCTGTTTGGAGGTTGTGTAAGCATCAACCAATTCATGAAACATTCAGAGCATTTCTTAACCTTGAGTCTATTTATCTTTCTGTCTTGTTTGGTCTCATCAGGTTCCTCTCTAGTTTCATTTCTTTCTTCTGCTTGGTTGTATATTATGGGCTAAACTTTAAATAAAAAATCATCACTCAACTTACATTGAAGCACTTGAATACATAAACTAATCCAGGGCAAAAATTCCTTCTTCCCATAGCCATAAGTAATGTTGAAGAAACGTTTGCCATAGGTTTATTTCAGGTTAGATCTTTCTTTTAAATCAACAAGGGGTTGAGATATAATAGACCGTAAGCTCTTCAACCTAATGTACTGAAATAGTTGTGCTTTCAATGTTAATCATAAAGTTGGAAATGTATACTGAATTTAAAGGGCAGTTTGATAAAGTGGTACAATTTGAGGCAAAGCACTGGCATTTAGAAAGTGCCACATTCAGCCAATGAGGAGTTCTGTCAATAAGACAAACTGAGGCCAAGGCTTAGTTAAGTCAGTATTTATGGAACTCCCAGACCAATGAAGAGAGAAAGTGCGTGAAAGAGAAATGCTCTACACACACACACACACACACACACACACACACACACACACACACACTCACACAGAGAGAGAGAGAGAGAGAGAGAGAGAGAGAGAGAGAGAGGAGATTTAATAATAATAATGAAGATGAATGCATACAAAATTATGAAATGGATTGCAGTGCAGGGATTGACGTGATTGCATTCAGAATCCCATAAATTTATAAAATGAAAAAGTAATCAGTGTAAATCCACAAGCTCTGAAAACATGTTCAAACTATGTACAAATCCATATTTGTTGGACATACCATATGTATGAAGGTTGATTTAGAAACTGAATGGTGCATTTATGTTTTCTTTCCTTCGCTAGGAAATCCTCCGTATCTGATTCTCACTATGATTAAAAAAAACAAAAAACAAAACACTTTCATAGGATGGGAAACATCATAGGATGGGCTACAGTAAAAGCTTTCCTGACAGACCTATTACAGAGCTCTCTAGTACATTTTATTTGTTTTATGGCTATGTTCACATAAATCAAGGCTTTCTATTTATTGATAAGGTTTTAAGTAAGACACTTTTGCCATCATTGCACTCTGTTAAGAGGTGTGTTGATAAAGTAGAAACTATTCTACTCCTACTTTCCTTCAGCCATTAGACTTTTAAACAGGTAGCCAGAGGACACAGACTAGTTTCATCTACCTCATAGATCAGCTGAACTAAATTGCTCCTCCTCATATTGCACATTCGTTAATATTTCTGCTGTTATTATATCATGTAGCTACTCATCTCACTGCAAATGGTTAATGTTAATGCTACCTCTATTATCCACAGTTTGCACATGTTCAGTTTGCACATGTTAATGCTGCTGCTATTACCATCTACAGTTGTATTCAGTTTTTGCACATACTACAGTAATATTGTTTTGCACATAAAGTAAATATTGTACACTTGCACATACAGATAACAGTCTATATTTCTATATTTGCATAGTCTCTATCTAATTCTGCTGCATAGTTTATTTTTATTTTTTAATTATGTTTGTATTCATGTGTGTGTTTGATATTTATTTTAATTTTACTTTGTCACACAGTTTTTGTACTTGTCTGGCATTCACTGTGGACAGCAAAGAAAGAATTTCATTGTACAGGGAAACTTGTTTCCTCACTGTGCACATGACAATAAACACTTTTAATCTTGAATCTTGAATTACCAGCAGGAGGGGTAAAGGGAATATTGTAATGGCGCTAAGAAATCACCATAGTAACATAATAACAATGTTGCTGCCTACAAACTGGTTAATTGTTTTTTGCTAAAAATAAATGCCATTCCCCCAAAACCCCTCCAAATATCTTTACACCATGCGGATATAATATGTATAGGTTTTTTAAGCTCCTTTCTGACATACTATTCTGTCTTCATGATATACTGTAGTAAATGCATAAATGTTTCCAGAAGCACGCTATCAATCAATCAAACAGTTCTCTACTTCACATAGCATATAGGTGGATAATTAATTGTACCTGTTGAGAAGCTCATGCCTATTAACAGTAACAGAGAGAGAGAGAGACAGAGAGAGAGAAATTGATGGCTTATGTAGTGGTTAAGGCACTATACTCCATCTTCACATGTCATACATACACTTAGGGTGGACATGGACCACAGAGAGTGGACATGGGCAAACATGATATTCTGTTCAGAGGCGCATTAGTGCATTCTATTTTCTGCACCTCCTTATGTTGTGTATAGGCTTGCATGGGGGGGGTGCTGTATTAAGCATACAGTTAGAAGGTATGCTGCATGGAACCACTGGTTTCTTGTAGTAAATTTGTATGATGCTTTTCATCATTAGCATGATTTCTACTTTTAAATACCTGGAACATCAGTGCATTCAGAGTGCCTACCCACCCACAGTGGTCTGAATGGCAAATTACTGTGTATCAGACAAGATCTTTCTTCAGACACATAATTAGCATATTTAGACTTTGAAACAACTTAAACAAGCTCCTCTTTAGTTTATGCTAATTCGTCTTATTTAGCTAATGCTGATGCCCTCAATTTCATGTTTGTTTTTAAGTTACCATTAAATTTGAGCCAAGATTTAGGTGTCTGTTTGTGTTAGCTAACATTGAGTCATAATGTTTGGTGTTTATGTGGAAATCAACTCTGATGAACAGAAATTTGTTTGTTGTAAAACACCAACTGTTTTAAATCAGATCAGAAACATTCACTCAAACAGACTAGCATAATGCTAAAAGCAAACACCAGGCTACACTGTACCACACTCACTAACTGAAAGCCTATAGTCAGCATTTTGTCTTGGATTATAGATACAGAATTACTAAGTAATCTATGAGCAGATATAATTTATTTTTTCTTAATTGATTGACTGATTATTTTTACTTCCATTAATAATTTGATATTGCAAGAAAAACATTGTCCACAGGCATCTCTAAATTGTCCATAGTTTGTGATTACATGAGTGAATGAGAGTGTGTGTGTGTGCCCTGCGATGGGTTGGCACTCTGTCCAGGGTGTATCCTGCCTTGATGCCCAGTGACGCCTGAGATAGGCACAGGCTCCCCATGACCTGAGAATAGATCGGATAAGCGGTATACATTGTCCACACTGGAACAGGGATAAGTTTTAACTGTGTCACCAAGAAATATCCGGTGCAATGAACCATTTACTCTGCTCAGATGTACACTCTGACCAGATGTTCAGGATGGAAATTACAGTCTGCCTTATGATCTTAGTATAGACTGTTTTTCCCCTTACAAGTTATTACTGTAGTAAGTTTGGTTTTAGGATATTAAAAGTATAAGATATTCCGCACACATTCACGACTCTGAATGCAGCGGCATCCAAAGAGCCTGTGAAAAGCTTTGCTTTCAGAATATACTATATTTACAACTGCACACTCACACCTATGGTATTTTCTTTTAATAACACATACATGTGGCACATTAACTTTGTCTCATGGCTCATTTAAGTTATTCTGTAAATCACTTGCTAAATGCATATTAACTGCACATGCAGTTTATCCAAGTGCATATGTAATTTACTTATTATTTGGCATCTTAGCAAAGTGCCACCACATGTCCAAAAAGGTATCAAAATAAAGAGAAAAAACCCTGGTGGCTTTTTATGCATAGGGGGAATTTATGCTGGAATGTTTTGCGGCTAGTGGATTATTTTGAATATCACTTTGATCAGTGATAAAAAATACTTATTCTAATGGGAGAGATCTCTTCCAGCATGGCAATATCTTTATAGACAGGGCATGAGTGCTGAATGAAAAGTTTAACAGTGATGCAAATTATATGTGAGTGGTTATCAAAGTCAATAAATCTCAACCCTGCTGGACACCTATGGGAGATTTTGGACTCATGCTGTGAATAAATGCTTCTGTTTATTTTTCTGTTTCAGTTCAACACAAAGGTTTGTCTCTAATGATGTAATCAACAACAACTGAATGAAAAGTTTGTGATAATAAAAAGTTCAGAATTTGGGTTTTGTTTTATTTTCTTTCCTTTTTGGTGTGCCCAAAAAGAAATTTAATGCTTTGGTGTGCCCAGCATTAAATTTCTTCACATGAAAGGAGACAGTGCTTTAAGAATTTGTAGTATTTCTGTTTCTACCTAACTATCTAGATGCAATATATACATAGAAAATAGTTTTTTCACACAAATGTTTAAACCTTTAAAGTAAATGGAGATGTCAAACTCATTTCTGCTATCTGAGATGCCCCAAATACTTGTTCATAAGCATCTAAAATAGAAAGCTGTTATTTTCAACTATTTCTGTGTAAGGTTGACAGGTGTAAAAACTGACACTGTAAAAAAATAGGTAAAAAATCTGACACTGAACTGACTAATTTCATAATTTATTTATAATTTTGTAGTCTTATAAAATAATTCATTTGTTTATATTGATTGAAAATGTCTGATAAGTTGATTCCCATTCTTCCCATAATGGAAGACTAGTGTACTGGTTAAAAGGGTGTGCACTCAAGCTAGCTGGACTTCTGAAACCTGAAGATCCATATTAGATCAAATCCATCAGTGTGTCATGTGAACACAGGCATCAGTGGAAGGTATAAGACATAAAATCTGATCTTTTGTACAAAAAGGTTCACATGATCAATATCACAATTTGCATAAAAAATAGTGCCCTAGAAATTGTGTAGAATCTTGAGTATTGAATAGATAAAGTGCTCCATGTTTCTTTTTTGTTTTAGAAATCTTAAAATTTAAATTTGAATCTGTATATTCATTCATTGTCTACCGCTTATCAGATCTATTCTCTGGCCACGGGGAGCCTGTGCCTAGAGTAGTTGGACAGTTCCCTGCCAGGGGAACCCGGCCCGGAGAGGGCTCTGGCAGGTGAATCCTGGAAGCCTGCTAGTGTCTGTGTTTTCCTGCCCATTGTTCTCTATCCTGATTGTGTCACCTGTCCCTAATTACCATAATGTGTTATCCTATAAAGAGGGATCCTGGTGTGCATGTCTTTGTGAGTCAATATTTAGCGGGTAGCGTCTAACTGTCCCGTGGGTGTTATGTCAGGATATGGTTTGTTTACATGAGTTATGTTTTGGTTCTGTTTTAGTGTAACCACGGTGTCTTGAGTTATCTTCGTCTTCCCCCTGTATTGTGTTTATGTTAAATAAAGCAGCGCTTTGCTGAATCCCGCATATGGGTCTGCTTGCCATGGCGTGCCAGTATACGCAGCACCACGGAGGCCCTGTTCGAGCCCTGCACAGGGCGGGGGCTGTGCCGGATGTGACAGATTGACTCACCAATTTGAAGACTTAGTGGGATTTCAAGCTACTTCCTGGCCATGGCGAGGTTTTGCAGTCCGTCAGCGGAGGACATCCGACAGACCACCTGCCTCGGAGAGAGTTCGAGCAGGTGGGCTCCCTTTCCCATTTCCCCAGGGTGCTGCCTCCATCCGGTTGGTTGAGGACGCTGCTTCGTGATGGAATTGCCGCGGAGGATGCCGCTTGACTTCATGTTCTGGGGGGCACACCCTTTTTACTGGTTCCCCTGGAAGCGTGGTGTCCACCACTTTGTCAGCTGGGGCCGCCACTTCACGTGGGAGTGTTCCGTGGAGGACATCGCCTGGCATCCTGGGTGGAGGACGCTTCCTGCCCGTCTTGTGCAGTTGTTGGATGTCACTGGACCCCTGGAGCTGGGGTACCGCTGTGGACTGCAATTGGAAACTACATCGTGCCTTCCACCTCCCCTCTATTATGAACTGTCTCTTTTGCCTAGCCCTGGGGCGTCCTTTAGCTTGGCTGAAGGCGCTTCGGGAGCCGTGCCTTAGAGGGGGGGTTATGTCAGGAGTAGCTGGACAGTTCCCTGCCAGGCCCGGAGAGGGCGCTGGCAGGTGAATCCTGGAAGCCTGATAGTGTCTGTGTTTTCCTGCCCATTGTTCTCTATCCTGATTGTGTCACCTGTCCCTAATTACCATAATGTGTTACCCTATAAAGAGGGATCCTGGTGCGCATGTCTTTGTGAGTCAATGTTTAGCGCGTAGCATCTAACTGTCCCGTGAGTGTTATGTCAGGTTATGGTTTGTTTACGTGAGTTATGTTTTGGTTCTGTTTTAGTGTAACCACGGTGTCTGGAGTTTTGTTCGTCTTCCCCCTGTATTGTGCCAGTGTACACAGCACCACAGAGGTCCGGGGGCTGCGCCGAACGTGACACTATCTCAGGCATCATCGTGCATCAAGACAGGATACACCCTGGACAACCCATTGCAGGGCACACACACACACTCATACAATACAGACAATTTAGAGATGCCAATCAACCTACAATGCATGTCTTTGGACCGGGAGAGGAAACCGGAGTACCTGGAGAAAACCCCTGAGGCACGGGGAGAACATGCAAACTCCACACACATGGTGGAAGCGGGAATCAAACCCCCAACCCTGCAGGTGTGAGGAAAACATGCTAACCACCAAGCCACTGTGTTATTTCCAGGTTTAAAATAAAAAAATACCAGATTTTCAATGTGGTCTCAGTACCCACTCTATGTGTAATATGTATGCATTGTATATAAGAGCATATCTGTAGGGGTCATGGGAAGCCTGGACCCAGGGGACTCAGGACACAAGGTGTGGGACATCCTGAATGGGATGCCAGTCTATTCTAGTGCACAATTACACACACACACTCATATTCACACACTGTAAACAATTTAGAGATTCCAGTCAGCTTGCCATGCATGCCTTTGGACTGGGGGAGGAAACTGGAGTCCATGTAGGAAACCCCTGAAACACTGGGAGAACATACATACTCCAGACACACAAGGGATGGGAATCAAACCCACAATTCTGGACGTGTGAAGCAGATGTGCTAACCACTAAGCCACAGTGCCTTATGTAGGGGTAGAATGGCTCACTATTCTGATATTACAACAACTATCTGAAATACACTTGTCACAGAACTGGTGATGTGAGGAGACGGAAGCACGCTGGTCATGCCAGTGTAGAAATATCAGACCCAACGCGGAGTTAGACAGCGGACAGGGGTTTATTAAATAAAAGAACATGCAGCACACAGACGTAACACAAAGACGATGACTAGCAAACTAAAGGAGACAGACGGCCACTATAAATAAGAGACATAATCATAGACACATTAGGAACAGGTGAACAAAGGCGGAGACACATTAGGAAGGTGTGGCTAGACAAACACATGGCTAAATAAACAAAATCCCTGCTGAAGGCCCCCTAGTGGTCCATCGGGGGCACTTGCCCCTGTAACAGTACACCCCCCCCCCCCCCACGGCGCGGCTCCCGACGCGCCAACCCCTCCCCCTAGTCCGGAAAAACCTTCAGTCCAGGGAAACCCGGAGAGGAGCGAAGAACACGGAGAGGCAACAAGGGGGGGGAGTGAAGAGCAAGGCGAGGCAAGTGGGGTGAGCGAGGAGCAAGGTGAGGTAGGTGACGGGAGCGAGGAACACGGCGAGGTGAGTGGGGGGAGCGAGGAGCAAGGCGAGGCAAGTGGGGGGAGCGATGGGCACGGCGGTAAGGCCAGAGGGTCCCAAACGATGTCCACAGCCAAGCAGAGGCGCCGAGCGACATCCACCGCCGAGCAGGAGGGCCGAGCGACGTCTACCGCCGAGCAGCAGAGCCACACGTAACAACACTACATTGACAAGTTTTGACACACCCCTCCAAATAACTGAATTCAGGTGTTACAATCACTTCCATGGCCACAGGTGTATAATAATGGTCAAAATCTCCCATAGACACACTCCTAAACCTTGTGGAAAACCTTCCCAGAAGAGTTGAAGCTGTTATAGCTGCAAAGGGCTCCATAAAGATTAAGAATGGGATGTCATTAAATTTCATGTAAAGGCAGATGTCCCAAAACTTTTGGAAATATAGTGTATGTGCAGTGTATTGGATTATTGTGTGTGCCTTTGTTTTTATAACCATGAGAACATTATAATGAAGCTAAATGAAAACAGTTTAAGTGTTTTTGAATGAGAGGTTGTGCTGCAAATTTGAAGGGATTTTGAAAAAGTTTAGTTCTGCTAATATGAAGAACCTTGTTTAAAAACTGTGGTGTGTTTGTGTGTGCATATTAGAAGGTAAATCATGAAGTATTTTTTATGGAAAACTGCTGACTTGCAAATGTGCACTGTGCAGCAGTATACAGCTACTCTGCTGTGTATTAGAGCATCATTCAGTGTCTCAGCAGGCTGATTTTCTTCCACATCATCCCAAAATACACCAACTGCAATGACCAGATTTCTGCCTGGGAATAAGTCGAGAGAAAAACACATAAGCACAGCGCTTTCTGATGAATCATCTGTTAACAGTGGGGGAATAAGGTGGATCTAACTTGTTATAGTCTATTTTTTTTCTTCTGTGAAGCTTAGCAGGGTTGTTCTCTATCATTATGTAATAGATTCCCTTTGTTCCTTTGTCCTTACTCGTGTCATTTCCTACCTATTTTGTTTAAATTCCCTGTTTTCTTATTGTTAATAATCTTATTCTCTTTCCTTATTAAGACTATCAAGAATCAGTGTCCTGGTCATTTGTTATTTCTTGATACGCTTCAGAGCCACTGCTGTTTCTTGTTTACCTGCACAACATTTCATCATCATACCCGAATTTGACATTGTGTTGATTCATTTTCAGTATTAGAGTAGGTTACCCTTTCATCTTTCTTTATGTTCCTGCGCGTTGTATGCCGTGGTTCTGTAGAGATTTTCTGTCATTCGTCATTAGCGAGCATACAGCCAGAATGGTTCAGCTTAAAAGAGTGTATTGGGTTATTCCGGTCATCAGAGAGTTTAAAAGCTTGTAAAATCCTGTTGCAAGCACAGTCATGCTCTGGCTGTCAGTCTCTCTTTGTTTTGAAGTGCTTGAGCTTTCTGTCGACCTGTAATTAGCTCCAAGGGAGTTGGATTTTCTTGTGTATACACTCCCCCTACCTCTCACTTTCCCGCACAACAACACTACCTCATGCTTACAAGGACAAAGGAGCACACACTTCAGTCTGTGTCCCTACTTATGCTGTAAGACATAATACACATAAAAATACACACACACACATACACACACACATTTGTGTTGTAAACTTTGCAACATACATATTGACTATAAACTTGATTTTGTAATGTAAAAAACTGAGAAATTGTGTCAAATTTTTCTACCAAAAATTCGACAAAATTCTCAACAAATATTTCCAACAAGCAGAAACATTTTTAGGGCAATTTATAATAGCCTAGTTGCTCAAATGTATACACTCCTTAAATGCCACTGCAAAACACGGATCTTTTTCCCTTGAAGCCGTTCCTTTGTTGACTTAGATTTGTGCTTTGGGTTGTTATCATGCTGAAAGGTGATCATGTTTACTTCATCTTCAGATGTTTAACAGAGGCCTGCAGGTTTTGTGCCAAAATAGTTTGGCGCTTGATGCCATCTATGATTCTTTTTATCTTGAATAGATCCCCCAGTCCCATAAAGAGAAGCAACACCATATCATGATGTTACCACCACCATGCTTTACTGTGGATGTGGTATAGGTCTTGTTTTTGTGCGAAATATTTTATGACTATACTCAGAAAGTTCCTCCTTGGTCTCATCAGACCATAACACATTTTACAACATGGTTTTTGGGTGAAGTTGGTATTTTTGTGAAAGAGAAGGGACTTTTCTCTTGCAACCCTACCCCAAGTTTTTTTTTTTTTACTTATTCTTTCACAATTTGCCAATTTCATCATCTTGCTCTTGGTAATGTGGTGCCCCATTTTCTCCACTTGTTGGTGATGGCCTTCAATTTGTTCCTTGGTTCTATGTTGTTTTGGAAATTCTTTGTAGCTCTCTCTAGATCGATTTCTCTCAACAATGAGATCAAATAACATGACTTTAGCAGTCAGATGAAGCAAAGATGTCAAGACAATCCTACAGAACCAGCTGATCTTTTTTGAGGTTAATCAG
This sequence comes from Hemibagrus guttatus, assembly GCA_033459395.1. Taxonomy (NCBI): domain Eukaryota; kingdom Metazoa; phylum Chordata; class Actinopteri; order Siluriformes; family Bagridae; genus Hemibagrus; species Hemibagrus guttatus. The sequence goes on from JAUCMX010000002.1 coordinate 15,631,046, forward strand.
ATCACTTCACTGATGTCAGGTATGTGATAATTACTTTTAAGCATGAGTTTGAACATGATTGGTTATTTCTGAGCATAGGTACATGCTCTATTGCGTACTTGTGCATTTTCCTTTCTTTTACTGTTTTGTTCCTAAAATTATTCTGTTTGTTTTTCATTTGCATTTTGTAGGTTTCTGTATCACATGAAAGGTGGAAAAAAATTGAACATTACGTTGGATTGATTCTTTCATCACACAAACCCACAATTTTTACAGCGGTGTATAGAATTTTTTTAATATCAACCTCATATACGTAAGAAGAATTTTACATCTAATCATATATCAAGCCCTCACAATGACCTTAATAACCACAATGGTTATACTCTTTCAGTTTTTAAAAAAAGGAAACTCTCTGACTTTATAAAAAGCACTTTACATTGCCTGTCAAAGTGACTCTCTTGTTTTCTGGTAGGTGTTTTGTTTTGTTTTTAAATGGTTTTCTTACATAATCTGGGTATTTTGGTCCTGGCTACACACATACACACAGACACAGACACACACACACACACATACACACACTCAAATACACACACACACACACACACACACACACACACACACACACACACACACACACACACACACACAGACACTGTTTAAATTACTTTAATTCTAAATATGCTAAAAACACAAAGTTAAGGATATTACTCGATAGTAATTTAGTATCTTTTGATAAAGATGTGATTCAAATGATTTTGAGTAACGTTAACAAGTTGTATTCAACTACTAGCCCCATTCTGCTCTTTTGCAGTTAATCTGCATGCAGAGATGCTACCAGCTTTGAAGGGCACTTTAAAAAATAAAGAGTTGTCTTTACTGTTTTTTTATTTTCTGAGAAGATATGATTTAGATTCCAGTTTGACCTCTGTGGAGAAAGTTGTTCTAATTGTCCACAGTAGCCCCAGATGCTTAAAAATACATGTAATATTATGGCTTAAAGATGCATGTTTAATAATATAGCACAATATATACTATGCTGTATACTCAGGTGAGGGAAGAGCTATATATGTGTAGCAGAGTTAATACCTTCATTGCTCCGTCACTCTATCAGTTATACACTGACACATATTTTTGATTAGTCATCCGTAGATCTAGCAGGAGATGAGCTCTAGTGCATCTGATTGGTGGTTATGTCACACTGAGTGACTCAAGCATTCAGGACAGTATGATGGCATGTGTTTAATTCTGTCACATTACGAACACACACTTCGACCATGACCATCAGCTATAAGGCTCCACTCCAAAATCTCACACACAAGAACATGCAGCTTGAAACAGCATGACAGGCCTGGAGCATACAGGCAGAGATGCACAATCTACATCTTGAGAGTCAGTAACTTGTTACACATTTAAAGTTGTCACATGGAGGCAGGAAAATTGGATTTATGGATGAGAGCTGCAGTGTTTTGTTTAAAAAGCAAATTTGTGCTTGTGTTCCCCAGTCAAATTGAGTTTTTCCTCCTACCATATGCTAAGCAAGTTGCCTTCTCTATCTCTCTCCATTTCATTCTTCTCTCATCTGTCCCTGAGCCTCTGCTTCCTTAGCTGTTATCTCTGGGCCCCCAATGTGACCGAAGTGAGTAATAATTCACAGAACGACAGTAGTGGAAGGAGAGATGCAGAGAGGAAATAAGGAAGGTGAATCCAACTTAATGCTTTCACTTCTTTTACCTCTGGAGACAAAGTCCCTCTCTGACACTTTAGACAGGCAAAACATGTATATGTATATCAGCTGTACAAGACAAAGTCACCTTCAGAAAATGGGAGTCTCTGACTTTAAAACCAGTTTGTGTCGGGCCTCTCGAGCCCACCAGATGGCACCCAGGACTGAAAGGTGTGAGTTAAGTTCAAAGCCAAATGTCATTGTCTCAACCCGAATTCAGACAATTTTTAACTTCTCTTGTGACTAGCTGCTTAAGGATTCTGTGCAAACTTTCAGTAGCATATATTTCATTTCACTGCTGATGGCGACTGAGCTATTTTTAATACATTGAATATATTCAGGAAATATTACATAGGCAATTTACTAGTAATTCCGTTTTTTCAACACTCAAAATTAGCATTATATTTCAGACAAACATTTAGCACCTACCTGATTCAACAATTCAAAATTTCTTATTGAACCAGCGAGTTTTGACATCTAATAAATAATGCACAGTAGTGTATAAAAAGTGTAAATCATGTACGTACACTCAATGTCCATTTTATTAGGAACACCTGTACACCTGCACATTCATGCAGTTATCTAATCAGCCAATCATGTAGCAGCAGCAGAAATCATGCGTATACATGAAAGCTTCAGTTAATGTTCACATCAAACATCGAAATGAATATAAAGTGTGATCTCTGTGATTTTTAACATGACATGGTTGTTAGTGCCAGATGGACTGGTTTGAGTATTTCAGAAACTGCTGATCTCCCGGGATTTTAACACACATCTGTCTCCAGAGTTTACACAGAATGATGCAAAAAAACAAAACAAAACAAAAAAACATTCAGTTCTGAGGGTGGAAATGCCTTGTGTATAAAAGAGGACAGAGAAAAATGGCCAGATTGATTCAAGGTACCAGAAATAATATAGGAACTCAAATAATCAAAGGAAAGCATCTCAGCATACAAGAAACATCAAACCATGAGCTGGATCAGCTACATCAAGACAATTGACTATAATTGCTCCAGACTCAAAGTGGAAATTGAAATGGAATCGAAATATTTCTCTTTAATAAAGTGGTCACTGTGACCTAAGATTATCAGCATGTCCTAAGCTACCTCCAGCAAAATCATCTGATAACCTGTTCATACTAACAGTGGCTATTCTACCCTGTTTTCCTTTAATATGTAATTATAGTACAACTTCAGTTACTCTTATCTTCTCATACAACAATCCCAAAAACATATATATATAGGCAATATCCTATATTAGACAGAATTCATTTGGTCTATAGCCATACAAGCTATCACATACAAAGCAGTGTTAGTTTACCTGCAGGACTAGTCTTTCCTTTGTACTTCAGAATAAAGCAGCCTTATCATTTACAAACATCTGAGAGAAGAAAGAAGGTGCTGCAGTCTGCTACAGTAATGTTAAATTAATGTTAAGTGATAGGGGTCACTGGTTGCTTTGTTAGTGCCAGCAATGGTCTTATGGAGCTTAAGTGCCAAATGTGTTTAACAAATATCCAAATAAATTTTTACCTGGCATTCACACAGTCATTAAGTCCAGTCTACTGTGGCTTGTCTACACAGGACACAAACTATATAGCCAGTTATAAAGGTAATGAAAGACCAAAAATCAGATGCATTCCCGTGTTCAGCATTCAGTTTGGAAATTATTATGGATAAATGGCATCCATGCAGTGCATCACTGTTTACTATCAAACACCATTTGGTGGCCATCTGTTGTCAGAAAAAAAGCCCAGTTGTTGTGTTTCTGCTTCCAGGATTTGAAATCCAAAGCAACAGCAAATATCAGCAACATGGTAAGAAAAGCTGCTTAGATCTGTAACATTCATCATAACATTAGGATGACATGCTTCTTAACTCCCTCCAACTCACCACCCTAAGCTAATTGGCACTGGTAAGGCCACATCCGCGTCTTGAAATTATACTTCTTTTCTTTTATGCTCTTATTCCTCTACAAATCACTGTTGGGTTTGTAATGGGGCCTTTGGAAGTTTTGGTTTGGCTAATAATGCTACTGCTGTGTAAACTCCCTTGATTCCATTGTCAGTCTTGTGTACATGAGTTCACTGAGTAAATTTATCTTGAGAGCAAATTTATCTTTTGAATGTGTTAAGAGCAGAGATGAGCCTGAATTACAAGCATCACAAGCAAGCATATTAGTGATTTCTAAACAGTGATTATGTGAACAAAGCGATTACAGCTTCAAAATGTTTAGTAATGCTTTTTTGATTACAAGCAATTTATGAAGTGGAGGGGTTATGATCATAGAGCTATATGCTCTATGTCATTATGAAAAGAGCTTGTCATATTTAATAATTCTCTTTTTGAGTACTTCTGTACATATTTTACCCCGAACCTCCGAAGTTTACAAGTTGGTGCACCTGTTAGGAAAATGCCTGACAGATTCCAGGCTTGTCATCTTCACAGTCCATGTCCTAATAGTCTCTCTGGAGTATTTGTGCCTCTGGTAGAAAAAGTAATCATCATCTGCAGCAGGCCAAGACATGGCTGCTGGTGAAAGTGTGTGTCTGAGATTATTTGTGTATGTGTGTGTGTGTGTGTGTGAGAGAGAGAGAGAGAGAGAGAGTGAGTGTGTATGCATTCCTACTGAAGGGTAGCAGGTGTGTGCCTTTCCTCGGACAGAAGAAAGTAAAAGGTCTGATGAGAGTTGAAGGGTGAGATGAGAGGCTAGAGGATTGGTACTAAGGTTAAGCTTGATTCTGTAGATAAGTTCATCTGTGTGCAGGGCAGCGATTCTTTCCAGATTTACTGATTCTATATAACTTGCCTATTTTTACTGATCAATTTCTCAGTGCAGGCCTACGCAAAGCACAAATTACAACACTTCTCAAAGCCTGCAGATATGGTAATGTGACAATTTGATACATGCTGTATGTAATAGTATGTATGATAATGAGGAAACCTGACAGTGAAACATTTTGCAAAACTGTTGAAAGATTTTGCAAAAATTTTGTTTTCAGATTTTGCACTTGCTTGTGATATGCAGAAATATCTGCAGGCTAAATACTGTAGTGAACAGCACCCGTTAACATTTAGAGAATTTCTACTGGCAAATGAAAAATCATTATTTAAGCCAAGAAACCTAATGCAATAAATGTGAAGAAAATATATCTGACATATGAAAGGATTAAACATTGTGCACAAATTATGGTAAGGTAAAACTGTATTTTTATCTTTCCACAATATATGAAGAGCAAAATGCTCAATCCCTCAAACAGCAGTAACTGCAACTACAAATAATACTATCATAGCAGAAAAGCAATTGAACACACAGTAAATATTTAGGATTAATACTGTTTACTTGATTTTAATTAACTCAGAATGTAACTGGGAGTTTGGTTTATTTTTTACTGATATTTCAGTATGCCAGCAGTACATTTTTGTCAGTCCTCATTCACATACCAAATGCACCATTTGGATTTATTGATCAGGCTTGATCTCTTTGCTCTTTATCCAAAGCTTTGCATGCTGCATGTCACTGAAAAGGTAAAATTGCTATGCATTGAATTTCCTGCCACAAAGAATCTTTGCAAAGGAGAACTTCTGCTCATTTCTTCATGGCTCCTAGCAGGTGGTAACTGATGAAAAGGCTGTGCCCTAAAGAAGGCTGTTTGTCTTTGTGTCTTTGGAGCAGGAGCCATACTGAGAATCACTAGTGTATTTGCTGTTTGGAGATTTATTTTAACACAAGACCATTTCTATATTTTCCCACTAGTAATAAAATGTCCGGGGTTTTTATTAATTTTATTTTACTGTAGTGGTTACATGCATGTTCACTGAACCTTTGTGTGTGTGTGTGTATGTGTGTGTGTGTGTGAGAGAGAGAGAGAGATTGTGGTTATAGTTGCTGAGTCATTGGCACGGGCTAGATTCAACATCCCATCTTGTTCTCCTTCCATGAGGAAAGTCATTTTCACAGCTCATTTAAGCTGACACCGTACACAAACAGACAGTGCAGGATGGTTTTTTTTTTTTTTTTTTACAGATTGAATGAAAGTCATTTGTTAAAGTGCTACGACTCTTTGGTTGAAATGATCTGCTCAAACAGGCTCAGAACTCATATTATCTATGCAGTGCATTTATTATCATTTAATAGTATTAGAAAAAAATAAGCCATTATCCTTCTTTCTTCTTCATTTATCATCATTTATCAAAAATAATTACTTTGTTTTTTCCCCCATGTTCCATTAAGTTAAATCCAGAGGCAACATTGAGAGCAGGAGCTGTTTGGAGTCTCTGAGATTCCATCAAAGTAAAATTAAGCTACACTTTGTCATGCATGTGTCAGTGGAACGCTAATGTATTATAAACATATTTAAAAATTTAAAGATTGTTCAGTTAGGTCTTCTTCAAACACTTATTATGCCATTATGCCTGGTCTGAAAGCTGCAGCAGAGCTTAGGACAGTGTTTCAATATGACAGAAAATCCCCGCTCGCTGTTTATTTCACAGTCTGTTTTATGCAGTGGATGATGAATTCTATGACTCTTTTTTTTTTTTTTTTTTAACTTTGTTGGCGTCATTGAGGAAAAGACCCACATATGCACGTGATGGTTAGGTCTTAATTTTGACGATATATATGTTGAATTTGCCTTTTCTCGAAAGTGTGAACTCAGAATTAATTGTAATTTTCAAGCTTGAATTGAATTTTCCATTTGCCTTCATGATAGAGTGACTTTTACTGACTGTAACTTGTATGGTTAAAACTTGTATGGTTCATTAATTTAGATTTAATCAACTAATATGTCTGTGCTGATTGAAATGTGTAAACACTACTATTCAACCCTTGAGTTCCTATAATAAACACTATTAACCCTATTAACTCATTTAGAGCAGTGACTTTAATGGTGACGTTGTTCATTTGACAGTATATAATTTATGTTAAGGTTTAGGAGACCATTTCCATGATTTGTGTGCTGGTTATTGTGCAATTCAGAACCATGGACAGTTCCAAAGGTCAGAGGCATTAAAATTGAAGGTTACACACCTGTATGTTCTCTGTATGTTGCAGATCCATAGATTTTGTTCTTTATATGTGAAAGTGTATGTGACCCTCGTACACTTTAATTTAGACTTTTTTGTGCATTGCTTTTTTTATCTAACCTTTACAGCCATCTCATTAGAGTGCTGGTCTGTGAGAAAGTAGCTGTGTAGTACATGCATCTAGGATATGAATATGGACTGCTGTGTGCTTGCAGGTGGAGCTCATTAGAGTGCAGAATGGCTCTCAGGGCCAATTGAGACAGGTGCCTCACTCCTGACCACTGTCTCTCTCTCTCTCTCTCTCTCTCTCTCTCTCTCTCTCTCTCTCACTCACTCTCACTCTCACTCTCACTCTCTCTCTCCCTCTCTCCCTCTCTCCCTCTCGCTCTATACCCATGTGCATATCAGAACAAGCTGGAACAGGGAGCCATAAAGCTTCAGGGCAGAGGGTTTCCCAATGCAGCTGTGTGCTGTTTGACCCTCCTACAGCCCCAGCTAATTACTCCTGACAACAGTTTACACAGTGAGTGTGTAAGAGAGAGTGGCAAATAGCACTAAATCTAACTGCAGTTTAAATAGAAGGCTGGAATATAATGCACCCACTGGTGTACTGCATGTTTAACTTGTAATATCCCCTTTATAGCTGTCTATTTGTGTACTGTGCAAAGGTATTAGACACATGTAGAGAGTAATGCAACAATGCCTTCCCAGAACAAAAACAAAGAGCATTAGATTAAATAAAATTAATATCAGGCATGACAACCCTTTGTCTTTAAAAATGCATCAGGAGTCTCAAGTACACGTCATAAAGTTTTATTAGAACTTTGGCTAGTATGTTTTTGTCTAAGGACATTTTTTTTCACAGATCCTGATTTCTTATTTTTTTGCATGTTTGTTACACTTTAATGTTTCAGATAATCAAACACATTTAAATATTAGTCAAAGATAACACAAGTAAACCCGTCATGCAGTTTTTAAATTAAGGTTTTTATTATGTTTGAAAATTATTTGTGCATTGAAAATTATTTCTGCAAAGATGAATGGGCCAAAATTCCTCCACAGCGCTGTAACAAACTCATTGCAAGTTATCGAAAACGCTTGATTGCAGTTGTTGCTGCTAAGGGTGGCCCAACCAGTTATTAGGCTTAGGGGGTAAACACTTTTTCACACAGGGCCATATAGTTTTGGATTTTGTTTTCCCTTAATAATAAAAACCTTCATTTAAAAACTGCATGATGTGTTTAGTTGTGTTATCTTTGACTAATATTTAAATGTGTTTGATTATCTGAAACATTAAAGTGCGACAAACATGCAAAAAAATAAGAAATCAGGAAGGGGGCCAACACTTTTTCACACCACTGTATGTATATATGTATATACACACATATATATATATATATATATATACATATATATATATATATATATATATATATATATATATATATATATATATATATATATATATATATATATATATATATATATATATATTCTTTGAGGAAAATTTAATTTTCTTTTTAAAAACTGCCTTCTACTGAAGCAATAATGCACAAGACATCAAATTAACATCTAAGACAACATTTCATTACAAACAAAATAAGGGTGCCTTAGACGTTTTCATAGTATCATAGTATCACAGAATATCACAGTGGTTGCTGTTCATAACAATGCCTGAAGTGTAACAATAAAAGTGGCCTGTACAGAGCTCTGACCTCAACTCTACTGAACACTTTTGGGTTGATGTGCAACAGAAACTGTGTTCCAGGTTTCCTTGTACAACATCAGTACTTAAATTCACAAATTTTCTTTGTGGATGAATAGAAAAATCCCCATAGCCATGTTCCAAAATCTAGTGGAAAGCCTTATCAGAATAGTGGAGGTTGTTACAACAGAAAATGGAGAGTTAATCTGGAATGGATTGATAACACACAAATAAGTGTTATGGTTAGGTTCAAAAACACAGTCCTGAGTTTTGAATAAGTGTTAAATTGTTCCTCATGTTGTCTATTTGTAAACAACAGATACCTGGAGGTGTTACTTGAAATGCTACTAAAACTAGAAATGCTAATAAAATATTTGCTCACATTAAATCACTTAATAACGTAAAATTGACTTAACTTAAAAATTATAGTTTAACCACTTTATGTATCTGTATAATTTGTAGACTCTTTGTGCATATACAATGCTCTGATCCACAACCTGGTAACTTAACTGTGTTAAAAAAAAAGTGATCACTTCACTTCAGGTTTCTTTAGTGCCTGGTGCAAATCCTGCACTTCAAGAAAGCCAAGGATAGCAAAATGGCACAGCATAAAGACCTTAATGGAGGTTCAATTAATGCTTGTTTCTTAATGATCCAGTTAAATTTTTTGGATTGGCACATAGTGGCAAAACACTTAAGCATGTTCTCTGATTCCACAGATGTGAGCAGGAAGTGATTTTCAGACAGTAATGAGACGCTCGTTGACAGGAATGGAGCATCTGCCTGGCTCGGATGCTCCACAGGGCTTGAAGGATATGCCTGACAGCATTGTTATTAATGAGACTTGGCCCATACAAATGTTTCTTGCATCTAATTGTTAGCACACACTGGGAGCCTGCTCTCTCCAGAGCAGATGAAGATGAGTGAGTTTGTGTTTCTAACCTCTGGAGAAGGGACGTGTTTTCAAACACATTTGTTCTTCCGAACTGACAGCTGAGAAATATACCAAAGGTCGAGGGCAGCATGGGAGAGAAGAAGTCATTACAAATGCTTACCGTTTTTATTGACCTGAAATTTTAAGAACTAGCTGCCAGTATCTATTGGGTATAATTTACTGCAATTGGTCTGCTATCTCAGAGTCAGTGTTGGCCAGTGAATAAGCTAGGAAATGACTGGTGCATACGTCCAGATATAGATTAGTCTACTGTAAAGGCCAAGTGTACTGTGTACCATGGGCTGCATTCAGAATTGAGTTAATGCTGAAAATATACATACTGGTATTCAGACCACAAACTTGCATGCTATCTGGAATGTGTGCACATGCAGCATATTTTGCCTAAAACAGAAACATGTCTAGTGTACATTTAATTCTGACCTGATAGTTTGAAGTAATCACAATATCACAGTTCATCCTAAAAATTCTGTTTTAGCAACATTGGGTCGTATTCAGGGTCCTTTATGTAGTTTATAAAATATTTTATTCATGTTGGAAAAGTTCTCTATAATCTGTCTCAGCGTGTGCTTATCTAATGTTGCCAGGATTTTCCTGAGTAGAGTTGTCTAAGATATTTCAATAGTGTCTAGACTAAAGTTTTTAAAGATAAACACTTGCCTTAAGGCATGGAATATATATGATATGATAATATACATAACACTATTAGTTGAATCATTCTTGTAGAGTCTATAAAAACCTATTTTTTCTTAGGGAGAGTCTGGAGGTGGCAGCATTTTAATCAAAGACATTGCACCAATCTTGTGGATAGAATTTTATATAGATAAAAATGATGAAATGCTATAGGAAAATGGCTGTACCCAGAAAAAATCTGGCAACACTGTATAAGCACAAACTGAGAATAAATATAAAGAATTTTTCTATATTTCTATATCCTTTAATTTACCTTCATACTCTTAATATGGGACAATATTGCAAGCTTGAGACAGTAAGAGCACAATTCATTCTGTACATGAGAACAAATAAGTGAGATAGAGGAAAAATCCAAACATTCATGAGAAAACTTTGCCCAGTGACTTGCTAAAGCTCAGATTTAGGATCAGTGGGAAGAATTTTAAGGCTGATATGGGAAATCAAGGCACCTGTCTGTTCTCTATCCCAGCTTCTTACCTCAGGGTGTTCTCTGACAACTGCTGGATCATCACTTAACCTGGTTTACATTCATCAGTATCATACCTGGAATATTTTCAAGATGTTTACAGTAGTCTTAAAATTAACATATTTATGGTATACTCAGCATTATGACTACTGATTATTATTATATTAATTACTGATAATTACATAGATTTTTTTTAAAGATTGGATGGATTTCTGTCCAAATTGTGTCTCGTTATCTTGTGCTCTTTTAAGTAAACAATCTTATATATCCAATTTATTGTAACATCCAATCTGGGCATCAGACTGCCAGAGGGAGCCCTCCCCCAATTTCTAAAACACCCGGAAAATGTGAGTTCCACCGGGAGAATATCACGTTCTTGGGATACGTTATCTCTCGAAGGGGCATAGAGATGGACACCAGCGATGTGCAAGCTGTCATGGATTGGTCTGAGCCTACCTCTATCAGACAGCTACAGCGTTTACTGGGGTTTCGAACTTTTACAGGCGCTTCATACGGTACTACAGCATTATTGCCAACCCCCTAACTTTCCTGCTGCGGGGAAAGCCAAAGAGATTGCTGTGGACTGCGCAGGCCAGGTCGGCATTCAAGCACCTGAAGCAGAGCTTCACCACAGCCCCCGTTCTCCGTCACCCAGACCCCAAAATCTGGTAAAGCAGATGCACTGTCCCGCCGGCATGACCCCGTAAGCTCGTTGCTCCACCCCGAACACATCCTTCCGCCATCTGTCAGACTAGCACCCATTCATTGGAGTTTAATGGAGGAAAGGCCCACGTCGAGGAACCCCCACCTCCTGCCTGCCCACCTTCAAAGCTCTACGTGCCCATTTCACTCCATCACCGTGTTTTCCAGTGGGTACATGAGGCCCCCAGTTCAGGCCACCCAGGTATATGCCGGACTATATTCTTGCTACAAAACAGGTTTTAGTAGCCATCATTGTCCCAGGACAAGGAGGACTATGTCAAAGTGTGTGCTGCATGCGCGCAATCCAGGTCGAGCCGTCAGCTCCCGGCAGGGTTGTTAGAGCCTCTACCCATCCCACAATGGCCCTGGTCACATATTGCCATTGATTTCGTCATGGATTTGCCTGACGCGGGGGGGTATATACCACCATCTTAGTGGCGGTCGATTGATTCTCTAAGGCCAGCAGAATGGTCCCATTGAAAGGCCTACCAACCGCCATGGAGACGGCTAAGGCACTTTTTAACCAGGTTTCCCGGAATTATGTTCTCCCAGAGCACGGTGGCTTAGTGGTTAGCACATTTACCTCACACCTCCAGGGTTGGGGGTTCGATTCCCACCTCCGCCGTGTGTGTGGAGTTTGCATGTTCTCCCCGTGCCTTGGAGGTTTCCTCTGGGTACTCCGGTTTCCTCCCCCAATCCAAAGACATGCATTGTAGGTTGATTGGCATCTCTAAATTGTCCGTAGTGTGTGATTGCATGAGTGAATGAGAGTGTGTGTGTGTGCCCTGTGATGGGTTGGCACTCCATCCAGGGTGTATCCTGCCTTGATGCCCAATGACGCCTGAGATAGGCACAGGCTCCCCGTGACCCGAGAATAGTTCAGATAAGCGGTAGACAATGAATGAAAATGAATGAATGTTCTCCCAGAGGATATTGTATAGGATCAAGGTCCCCAATTCACCTCGTGCATTTGGCGGGCGTTCTGTGCTCAGCTGGGGATTAATGTGAGCCTCAGCTCAGGATATCACTCACGGACTAATGGACAGACAGAGCGCCTAAACCAAGAGCTCAGCCGATATATTAGATCCTACTGCAGCCGTGAACAATATTGGTGGAGTGAGTTCCTGCTGTGGGCTGAGTACACCCAAAACTCACTCATGCACTCATCCATGGGGTTGACACTGTTTCAGTGCGTCTTGGGCTTCCAACCAGCACTGTTCCCATGGTCGGGGAACCCTCGAATGTGTCTACCGTGGACGATTGGGCTCAACGGAGCCAGGAAGTCTGGGAAAGTCCACCTCCAAAGAGCCATACAGAGACAGAGGATACAGGCCGATTGCCATAGATGCCTGCACCCCGATTACCAAGTGGGACAACGAGTCTGGTTGTCCACCACAAACTTACATTTGAAACTTCCATGACACAAATTTAGCCCTTGATTCATAGGCCTTTACAATAGGCCACTTACCGCCTTGAGCTTCCCCCAATATATCGCATCTCTCTTTTGTTTCATGTGTCACTCCTCAAACCAGCTCGCTCCCTCCCGAACATCGACTCACCGAGCAGTGAACCAGGGCCACCGCTTACCGAGTTCACACTCTTTTGAATTCCTGGTGTATCAGGACCCGCCTGCAATACCTCATGTACTGGGAGGGGTATGGCCCTAAGGAGTGTTCCTGGGTCGACGTCCACGACATCCTGGACCCCTCCCTGGTGGAGGAGTTTCATAGCCAGCATCCCACCAGACCAGCCCCTCGTCCTCAGGGGCACCCCGTCGTAGAACACCGGGAGGTGTTCCTAAAGGGGGGGCTATGTAACATCCAACCTGGCATCAGAACGCCAGAGGGAGCCCTCATCCGAATTCTGAGACGCCAACGAAGGAACACTTCCGGGATTTATTGTTCATAAGTGTCGTGTACGCAGCATTGCGACATGAAGCATTGTTCTCGCTGAACCTACCAAGCCGTTTGTGGATTTGTAATTATTGTGGATATTCTGTGTATGACCTGTGCTGTGTTTATTACGGTTTCCGGGTTTGTTTCTGTGTTTTGGTTTTGTTTGCTACAGTCTTTGATTTCTGGTTTTGACCTCGTGCTTCTTGTTCTGGTTACTGAGTTTGCCTGTTGATTTCATCTATTAAATCTGCATATGCATCTTAGTTCTGCCGCCTCTGGCTCATCATTACAGTTATCTGGCTGGCTTTGTTCCCAAAGGTTTGAGTAATCTTTGTCTATAGCAAGACGCTTTCTATACTGGTGTCTCTTTTTCTGTTAGCACTTGAGATGTTTTCTCACTACTGTAAATGAGATAACAATAGAAGAAATTATACTTGATAAATGCTAGGGTCATTTCCATGCATGCAATAAAACACTTGAGAAAGTTGTACAAAATAAAAAACCTCATCTGTGGCAGTAACATTTGAGTTTTCCTTATTCTCTATATAGTTTTCTTGATGAGAATCCATGAAAAAGTGCAAGTATTTTATATGACTAGTGCACTGGGAAAAAGAAAATTTGTGTTATAGAGTAGCACTAGTTCCATTTAGCATGAATCATGTAAACATTATCGTCTTGAACAGTTGCATTTAAGCAAAGTTTTTTTTGTACTGTTAATAATGCATTAGACATATAAAGCTTTAAAAGGGTCTGTGGAATTTGCATCAATTATAGGCACAATTCTATGCATCATTTTTATGCTGTCTCTGTAATCAGACTAGGTAAAGAATCAAAGAAGGTTGTTTCTGGATACTTGTGTGTACTTTGTATGTCGTGTGTACTTTGGGAAATTGGGTCAAAGTTAAACTTCCTAAACTAATTTGGTTCTTTAGCTTTTTAGTCATGTTGCTTCACAAGCCATGAAATTTATTCTGCGTTGTTGCGCCTGAGCGTGGAGTGGGTGTACACTCTCACTGATGGTGAAGGATAAACTCTTTTTCAGCACTGTAACACAGTGCCAATGATTCATTCTGAAGGGGATTCATTAGAGATGAACAAATCTACAGCCTGGCTCTGTTATAGGGCTTGCACCTATACTACACAGCTAGCATTAATTGCTCACATATTGGTTTTATGAGGGTTTGTATGGAGCGTTTCCTCACAGGGTAAGTCACAATCCCAGTCTACAGAAAGAGAAGCATTGAGTTATTAAATCTTGATGACTACAAATGACTATGCTGACCTTGAAATGGTCTCTATCTCTGTCTTTCTGTCCCTGCTCACCAACACACACATACACCCTGTTTCCATACTCTTGCTCAAATCATTTTTGCTCTCCTGAAGATTGTTGTTGATCTGCTGTGCAGAATGATGGTGTTATATTCTCTGAATCACAGATGTTCCTTTAAGCTTCAGGTTTATCTCATGCACTGAAAAAGTGCTCCAGTAGATATGACAAAACACTGTGATTTTTACACACAAATAAGCTAATTTCTAGAATTACCTAATTGTTTTAAGTGCCATACTAATTTAATTCATAAATATGTGACTAAAGCCCAGAGAATATTTTATTATACTCTTCCTGACTAGTCCCATTATCTCTAAGGTTACAAGGAAGGCATACATCAAGACTCTTTTTCTCTTACATATCTTCAAACAACACGTAAAGACCTAACTCTCCCTGAAATACCATCACTTGTTAAAAAAAACGAAGAAGTTCTTGCTGTATTATCTTCGGGCAGAGTTTTTAGACTGATGGCATTAACTGATAGAGACTTAGAAACCATTTCAGTCACTCTGAATAATGGCTTCAGCCAAATAGCTTAAATATAAATATATTGCTTACTTTACTACTTTAGCCAATTAGAAAAAAAACTAAGTAAAGTTTACTAGAAGAAATTGCATAAGTTGGGCTTTTTTTTTTTTTAACTTGATATGCATATGAGCTCACAGAACTTTAAATGTAATTGTGAGCATTGTGGATGGGCTGTTTTCAAGGTTTCTTTTTCGTCTTGCCTTTAAGCCAATTGTACTGCATGAAATATTTTGAAAGGTCATTTCTGTGAAGTTCTCTTGGTTCACCCTTATTGTGTTTCTCAGTCAGGTGTATGGTGTGTATGTGTGTACACACAGGTCGTGTTGGGTTCTACCAGTTCTATCTTCAGTCTTTATAAAGGCTGATATTTGCCCATTGGCATGCTGCTTCTTGTGGGAACCATTTAACTTAAACCATTTAACATTAAAAAAAAACTCTGTACTTATGCACGTGTGTGACTCTTGATTGTTTTAATCTCATATATGTTTCTCATCTACCGTGTTCGTGTAATGCAAATAGTAACTGTTTTACACTTGTAGGAGTGCCACGCTTTTGTCTTTGTTAGTTTGTGTGTGATCATTAAGTATTAATGATACTGTGTACATTTTACAGCATGTACAGTGAAGATAATCATTGCTGTCAAATAAACATGCCTAGCTAATTATGCTAAAATTTGTGTTGTGGGAATTGTTACAACACTTTTCTTAAATAAATTACACTCCAGTAATTTTTTCACTGTGTCCCCCCCAAAGCTAAAAATATCTATACTGTAGCTTTACTATAGTGTATTGCTATATCTGTAATTACTGGACTCATAACTCTAAAAGCTGTGAAAAATCAATATAATGAAACTGAGATTCACTTGCTGCATTTACGCATACACTACTCTGCTTTAATTAATCAAGGATGGAAGTAAATGTCTGCCATATAGGCTGTGTTTTAATTCTTGTTATAGAGTTTTATTAATAGAACTGTAGTAATGTGAGTCTAGAATGTAAGCACATTTCTGCCAGGGCTAGAACGCTTTCACAGGTGTGAGGTTACAATAGCAATTGTGTTTGATTACTGAAGTCCAACCTTCTCCACTTACGCCAGGCTGTTGAGCTGTTTTGTCAAGGATGTCACCAGCGATTAATCGAATTTTATAGCTCTTTTGCTGTCCCTGTGCCACCTGCTACATTCATGTCTAATGAGGAGTTATTTAAATTAAAATGGATTGTAAGATACTCAGCTCTCTACAAGAAAGTCTGACAGGAAATAAGACTACAATTTTGTGTGTGTGTGTCCTGATACTACACAAAATTCAAAATACATCTGAAATCTGGACACCCCTCCCACAATTTTCCCATTAAATGCATATCTCTATAAGTGAAATTATCTAAGTTTATAAAATATTTCCACATTTCATGTTTTTATTCTGTAGGTGATGTTTTATCTTAACTTTAAAATGCAGAGGCATATCATCAGCTGGCAGTACCAACAAACAGCATAGTATATTCTAGCTAATAGATAAATGAGTCCACTCAAATACCTATTCCATTCATCAGTCTGAAAATCTACTGTGTGCATTAATAACAGAGAGCATACCTTGGCATTTATATGCAATATTCATATCATATATTTTCAGAAATACAATTTTTCATTCTATTTGAAATCACTTACAAACTCAACAAGGCAGGGATCCTAAAAGAGAACTGTCCATATCTTCTTCCTGAAACTTCAGCTACATGCATCCCATTACATTCAGGTTAATAGACCTAGTCAAAGCCTACAGTCCATACACAGAAATTTATTAATTCATTTCTTTTTCATTTTCTCCTGGTGGAGGTCATGGTGACAAAATGCGAAGGTCAGTCCAGACCTCTGTCTTAACAGCTACAAATTCCAGCACCTTCTGGGGGATGTTCCTGAACCAACTGTGAGAAATAGTCCCATGAATTATCACTCTGTCATGACAGAAAGAAATGTTTGCCTCATTTAATCACAACATGATTGTCACTATACTCACAACTTGTAACTGATCCTCTGTTCCAAGACCTGAGTGAAACTTTACTATTTCTCCAGAATCCTGGGTTCCTAACTGTTGGACCTGGTTTCCTGTCAGAACTGTAGCCTATTCCTAGATGGTAGAAAAGTATAATTTCTCCAGAGCACTCCAGATCCTTTAAAAAACAGCATCCATCATCAATCTAAAACACTAGCCCTGATTGACTGAAGATTGAATGGTTGACAGCAGTTCCTTAAAATGCTTCTTCCTTTAGTCAGCAGGATCCTCAGTCAACACTCTGCCATAATTGCTTACCAGAGCTTGTGAATGGTCTCATGAACCCTCCCCCAAATTTCTTGCCAGAACATCTTTGGGATCAGAAAGTCTATTTCCATGGCCTCTCCAAACCCATTGAGCTGCTGTTTCTGCAACTGTTTTGCTGCAGCCCTTTGGATTTTTCCCTGCCTCCCACATGAATCAGAATATCCCTCTGTGAGCATTACTCTGATTGTTTCCCTCACCAATGGTGTCCACCTGCATGTTCTAGGGTTACTGTCATGACTGTAATGTCATGTCAAAGCTTTTTTTCGGCCCAACAATTGAGGACTTAGTCAGTAGAAGTGAAATGCCAACTGTGTCCCGGGCCTCCTCATTCAGCATTAGTACCTAATCTCACTAATGTTTTTGTGTCTGATTGGGAAAATCCCCACAGCCACATTCCAACATCTAATGGAAAGCCTTCCCAGAAAGGTGAAGGTTATTATATCAGCAAAAGGAGACTAAATCTGGAATGGGACATTCAACCATCACATATGGTTGTGACTGATCAGATGTCCACAACATTTCACCATATAGAGTTTTGTATGTACTAAATGCTGTTAGTCAGAGTGTGTGTTAGTGTCTATCAATGCAACTCTTAAAAAATAAATCTTACAATATCTTACATTACTTGTAGTTGAAATGTTGCATATGATATGGACAAACTTAAAAAAATACTGGAGTTCAGTGAAATATCCAGAAGTATACATATAGTTTCTATAGAAACTACTTATAATGGAACACTATGTCAAAAATATCACCTTGTGAATGATAGTAATTGTACAAATTAATAACATCTCTTTTTTAAACACATTTTGAACACAGTGATGCATCTAAGTATGTGGCTTTTGATTCTGTTTGTAGACTAATAAAATAAGATGTCTCATACAGTGTTGGTGTAATGAGAATAGTCAACGTGTACATGCTTGTGTGTGTGTGTGTGTGTGTGTGTGTGTGTGTGTGTGTGTGTATAAAACACTACTAACATTGCGGTAACAATATATACATGTCCATATATTAGATTTGATTAAAGTTATAGGCTTCGCTGTGTTCTCTATCCTACTTGCACTGTACGGTAACTCTGTAGCTCCGGCTCACAACTAA
The DNA here is from genome assembly GCA_033459395.1 of Hemibagrus guttatus. Taxonomy (NCBI): domain Eukaryota; kingdom Metazoa; phylum Chordata; class Actinopteri; order Siluriformes; family Bagridae; genus Hemibagrus; species Hemibagrus guttatus. The sequence continues at coordinate 15,649,449 of JAUCMX010000002.1, forward strand.
AGAACCAGTATTTCAGACAAGTGGGATTTTGTGTGAATTGATTCTCCCTGTGTTATCGAGGGCTACGTGCGTTATATCAGCAATAAGCAGTCGCGCACATCTTCCCTTATGAAAATCCCGAGACGAGAGGCTAAGATTTACCGCGAAGCACCTTTTTCAGCACCTCGCCGGTGCGTCGTCAGTCAGAGAGAGAGAGGGAGAGAGGGAGAGAGAGAGAGAGGGAGGGAGAGAGGGAGGGAGAGAGAGAGGGAGAGAGAGAGAGGGAGGGAGAGAGAGAGGGAGAGAGAGAGGGAGAGGGAGAGAGAGAGGGAGAGAGAGAGAGAGAGAGAGAGAGAGACGCATGGTGGCAGGTGTAATCTTCACTACGGCTCTCACTCTGGGTAACTTTCTGAAGCCGGATCTCTGCTCGTTCTTCCTCTGTGGCTGTTACTGGAAGAGCACAGCGCTGTTTTCACAGGTTTCGATGCCGGAGCTGAAGGAAACACATCCATCCGGCACTGGAGCGGAATGCGTGAATCCTCCAACACTTTATTATTATTATTTTTTCATCTGCGTGCTTTTCAACCCAACATGGTGAGTGAACCCTGAATATCCTTTTGAGCTCGTGGTATGGGGAATGATCGTAGCTGTGGGCTTGTCTATCATCACTGATTTTGTACGCTAATTGGACGCATCGACTGTTGTTGTCACCCACTCATGTGGCATGAACAGAGATGATTTTTATTCAGTTCTTTCATTTGGAGTAAACATGAATTGTATTTTAGTCGATTCATTAGTCTGGTTTTAATAGTGAGCAGTTGACTGGACTTGACACATCGCTGCATGTCGTGTGGCATCTTGAGCGAGTGAAAGTTAGAATACGGAACCGCAGACTACTATAATAAACAGTCTGTCAAATAGGTGATGTATTGTAGTATTTTGGTGTACTCTTTAGTGTTGTAGTATGCTGTTTGTGAAGAAGGCCTGGGAGAGCAGGTTAAGTGAACGGATTAGCAGCTTTTATCCCAGCACAGCGGTGAACCTCCGGGAAACGGCACCTGTCCGGTTGGTAAACTGAACTCGTATTGCCTTCACATTGACAGATCACACTACGCATGACTTGCGGTCATCCCAGTGGCACCTTATGCCTCTGTTTCCCAGAAAATGCAATCTGAAGCCATTATGCACACGACGACCTAATTAACTCTCCCATACGATGACCTCGACTGGCCTAAAGGTCCACCTGGCATCAACTGTGTGGATTAGGTTACACACTCTCTCTCTCTCTCTCCCTCTCTCTCTCTCTCTCTCTTTCTCTCTCTCTCTCTCGCTCTCTCTCTCTCTCTCCCTCTGTGTGTGTGTGTGTGTGTGTGTGTGTTCGCGTGTGTGCTTGTGTACATGGTTTTTCTATCACAAAAGTTGGAATATTTTAAAAATTTGACCTTGTGGGGACCTTTGGTTAGTATCCACATGGAAAACCAGCAAAAAAGGAGGCAAAAAGTTTCTTTTTGGTTGCTGAGTATACGAGGTTGGTTTAGTTGTAGGCATAGCATTAAATAACTGCATGTCAAGGAAAGGTCCCCACAAGGAGTGTGGTGAGTGAAAGGGAGGAGAGAGAGAGAGAGAGAGAGAGAGAGAGAGAGAGAGAGAGAGAGAGAGAGAGAGAGAGAGAGAGAGTGAGTGTGTGTGTGTGTGGTGTGTGTGTGTGTGTGTGTTTTCTGCTTTTGGGCACCCAATAGCCCCTAGTGATGGGAATATGTGACAGTTCAGACCTTATTTAGCTGGTGTTCTTGAAAAATGCACCTTTAAAACAAAATGAGGTAAAGGGTGGTTGTAGGCATAAAATTATTTAGTGTGAGTAACACAGAGATAAAGCAATGGAAGCACACCAACACATGAAATTACAAATGTGTGTGCCACCTACATCTTCTTCTTCTTGTATTTCTTCTTGAAGAATTTTAATTATTTCATGTTTTAAGTAACAGCAGAGGTATCCTATTCTGCTGTGTCATGTAAGCTGTATTATATAGAGTATATTGTTTGTTGAATAAATCTAAATCTATAACAAATGCAAGATTTGACTATTAAATGAGCTGATGCCTCTGATGGCATGATTCTGTCTGTTTATTTGTGATAGCCAGAGAAATGTGGTACTATCATGCAGCGGGCATAATGAATAGTGTCTCTGTTCAGAAAGCTGTGGAAAGGCTTTGCAGATGTGTGCACACCAAAGAACAATTAACCCATTTAAACCCATTTAATTTAATTAACTAGTCAATGCTGTGACACTTTGTTTTGGATTTGTAAAACTCTAGAAGTGTTGGTGCATGTGTGTTTGAGAAGAAAACTATAAAATATAAATGGTAATGTTTTGTATGAACATTGTAGTGGGTGATACACATGGTCTGGTGATCAAAATCATTTCCTACTTGTTTGAACCTTAGGAAAAAGCTGTTAATAGCATTTAACTGTCCAGTTTGGATTAGCCTTTGCCCACTGTATTCTTGGTTTCTTGTCTGACAGGAGTGGAATTTATTGTGGTCTTGGGCTGATGTAGCACATCTACCTCATGTTTTGATGTATTGTGCATTCTGGGATGCTTTTCTGCCCACAATGGCCATAAAGAGTTGTTATATGAATACCATAGACTTCCTGTCAGCTCCAGCCAGTCTGGCCATTCTCTTCTGACCTCTCATCAACAAGGCAATTCAACCCTCAGAACTGTCGCTCACTTCATTTTTTTTCCAGCCATTTTGTGTGAACTCTAGAGACTGTTGTGTGTGAAATTCCAAGGAGATCAGCAGTTTCTGAAACCCTCACACCAGCCTGTCTGCTGCTAACAATCATGCCACAGTTAAAGTCACGATCATACTTTTCTTCATGTAGATTTTTGATGTAAACATTAAATAAAGCTCTTGATCTCTTTCTGCTTGAGTTTATGCAATGCACTTCTGCCATTAGATTGACAGAATTTTTGATTGCACGATTTTGCATGTGTATAAGTGTTCCTAATAAAGTGGTCAGTAAGGTTGTTTATTTATTTACTTACTGATTAATTTAGATATTAAGAAGGGAGTTACTGTCATCTGTTGTGGCTTTCCCAAGAATTGAAATGAATATATTCATGTTGCTGTAATACAATCTGGATTAAATCATCCAAAGCAATTCCTGAATTTTCTGCAGTTTACTTTATTTATTCTATTTAGATTATGAATACAGTTAAAGATATTGGCCACAAGTGTCATTTAGATGTTTAAATATCACTCATGACTGTTGCTTAAATTGTCATTCAGTCATTTAATATGGCTTGTAAACCTATATTCTGTTCTAAGGTGTAAATCATTGTTTCATTTTATTCAAGCATTAAAAGTTTTTTAAAAAATGTAGCTTTATTGTTAATTGTTGATACATCGATTTTTTACCACTCAGTTGATTTCAGCCCCAAAAGCTGGCTTGCAACTTGCAGTGCTACCTGCTTAGGGCCATTCTCTGATGAATAACCTTAAAATTTGGAATGTGGCTTTTCTTTGGTCTTGTTCAAGTTTAAATCATTCTCACCTAATCTAAAATTTATCTCCTGGTCTTAATTGAAGTGCAGAGGGAGTGAGGGAAAAGTAATTTAAAACCTGATCTTTTTGCTCCTCATGTGACGTGCTGCAGCCTCAAGGCAGTATTATGTGTTTAATCTGGCATTAAGATACAGTGTGTTTGGTCAGGCTTCAGGCCCATGAAATGACAGGGAAAAACTTAAATTAATTAAACATTATAATGGGGAAATAACATCAGTTAAAAATCAGTGAATTGGGGACAGGTAATTCTCTTACAAATTAATAAAAATAAACTTTTTAAATGCACCTAGCTGTGATTCGGGTTTACTCTCTTTAAACAATGGTTTTAAGATTATACCATGAGAAAATGCTATCGTTTTGCTGTTTCAATTACAGAATTATATCTGTGTCCAGCATCTTTGGTGCCTTATACCACCTCCTCTTATAAGAAATATCTGCAAATTCAAATAAACAATGGTGACAATGGTTTGATTGCATGCCATTAAAGTCATAAGAAAGAGTATGAATGATAATCCTGCCTCTAATACTAAACTTAACCTTTGCTAATTTATTTATTTATAAGAAATATCTGCAAATTCAAATAAACAATGGTGACAATGGTTTGATTGCATGCCATTAAAGTCATAAGAAAGAGTATGAATGATAATCCTGCCTCTAATACTAAACTTAACCTTTGCTAATTTATTCTAGGCTTTATTCAAATTAAAACACTAATTAAAAAAAATGTAACTGTGTTTGCAATTGCACATCCACTTTATAAGGGAAATCCTGTATTTGCATTTGCAATTTTGTACATTACAATGAAAAGGTTTTTCCATAATAAGAAAATGTGAATGCAATTTCATTTTCAATGTCTAAACTGGTGAACACCTTGTCATATTGAAAACTCCATAGCAATCTGTCCATTATGCAACACTTCATGCCTTGATTCATCTAAAAATAAAACACCTTTGAATTTTTTTTGGAGGAAGCAAAAAAAGTCAGTATAGGTTTGTGGCAGTGGGGGCAGATTCTCTTGTGCTAAAAATATGAAGATAACAAGTACTAAGGACTTTTTTAAGCTGGGCCAAAATGACATTTCATAACAGATTTCCTCTTGTTTTTGTCTGAAGGGATTCTTGACCTGCTGTATTCTTAGTGATGCTGACTTTGCAAACTCACATCAAGTAATGAATAGGCTTCGAGGTCAGCTTTATTAAGCTATACACACTGGGAATGATAAACAGACAATAGTGAAAAACACATCTTCATGGCTTGCTCTATATATGAGAGATATGAGTCACAGTAAAGGATATGTAAAAATACACATTGAATGGTTGTATAGGCGCAAAAACTGTATGAAACACCATATAGTTATGTTATGTGTAACATGTTTTGACTGATTGTAGCTAGTGACCTCTATCCTCAAATGTATTGTACTTTTGAATTGTTGCTGATATCGTTGCCGTACATGCATATAGTGAGCTCTTAGTTTAGTAATAAGTATTTGAAGGAATAGATGTATTGACAGGGCAAGAAACAAGACACATTGGACCCCTAAACCTCTTCATGCTGTTAAAATCAGTGTGTCACAACAAATTTCACTGTTAAAAGGCAATAAGAGCCTCATTTCTCTTCAGTGGCTGAATATCAAATATAGCCTTAATTTCTACAATGCCAATTTTATACCATGTGTAGTGAATAGATACAGTTAATATAAAACTCTCTGAGAATTGATTTAAATGTGTACTGGTGAACTGGTGAATATAAAAAACCTTGTGTAAAGGTTGATTGATGGCATAATGTCATTGGAAGCTGACAGACTATAACAGTTTGCTAAATATCTGTAACAAGAAAAAAGAATCTTAAACATTTCCTGTGAATTTTTTTTTTTGCTTTCCTAAAACAGTGACAATGTTTTTTTTAATATTGTTCACTCTATGGCAGAGTGACATTCCCTAATATAATAAGCTGCAGGTTCCTGAGAACATTTTAAATATCGGGGTGTGATATATCTTTGCTCAAATATGTCTGTATTCAAATGCACACTGGAGTCTTAAAGGAATACATTTCTCCATTTGTTGATAAGAGATTCGTGTTTAGTGATGCCTGAAATGATTTCCATCCACACGGTGAGCCTGAGAGGAAGACAGTGGGCGAGAGCGTGTGAGAGAGAGAGAGAGAGAGAGAGAGAGAGAGAGAGAGAAAAGAAAAGAGAGAGAGAGAGAGAGAATGAGAGAGAGCGAGAACAAGAGAGAAGTGTAGACAGAAAGTTAGCAAGGAGAGATAGCCCACTGGGATGCATAAAGAGGGAAGTGAATGAGAAATGGCATGAAATATAGGTGAAAGGCACACAAAGACACAAAAAGCTAAATTGAAAAAAGTGTGGACTGGAGCTGAGCTACAGTAGTGTGTTAACAGCAGATACTCTGTCTCACTGAATCCATTATTACTACGTATGTTTTTTCCACTGTTTTCTGTTCCTTCTGCTTTGTGCCATCAAAGAGATTTTTGAATGTAGACCAATGACTATCACAGTTCTCTGATTCGTCTCTAATCAGCATGTGCCAGTCTCATCACCCAGGGCAAGCCAAGCAGCAAACCAGGAGAGAGAGAGAGAGGAGAGAGAGAGAGAGAGAGAGAGACAGACAGACAGACAGACAGACAGACAGAGACACAGAAAGAGAGTTCTCAGTGACTGGAGGTCTGGCAGGAAGGCTGTAGAGGAGAAGGAAAATGCTGCTTTATTTGAATTGGGACAGGAAATTGCGGGGCCAAAACAAGGGTTTAAGAGAGCTGCTCAGTAAAGCTGATGAAGCTACAGCAGTGTGATTATGAAATGAAGGCCAAGGCTTCCTTCCTGTTGTAATAGGCTCCTACAGGTGTATTAAACTGATTGAAGGACATAAGTTAGTTTCTCTCCAAAAATAGCCTGGACACTGTGGGCACCAATAAAGTGTCATTCACAGCACAGCTGCCAGGTGGTGAAAATAAAATGACCGTTTGTCCCCAAACAACCATATTTCAGTCTAACTTGTAGTACATATAAAATTGACCTCTTTTTTTTCTTTCATCACTTTAATTACTGGATCTGTGGTGTTACCTATATTTCCAGACTCCATCTTGATGTACTCTTATTATACCTTTTCCATTTTGTTTCATTGTGATTACTGAATAATTAATAGCATATAGCTAATTACTATGCTTGTCAAATGACAATAATAAGCTGTGACAGGGGCTATTGAGGGCATTATGTAACACTGTTAATCCTAAACTTAACGATTCTCATTACTATTTATAAATGTGTGCATAATGATCCAACAGAAAGACACAGCATAAATGTATTCTTCCAGTTAAATATCCAGTACTCAAATAAAATGAGATAGGAGACTTCTTCAATACAGACCCGAGTAATGTATAAAATAGGCCACACACAGCTTCTAGACAGAGTGATCTGATAGTTACATACATCATTAAACTGAGAAGCAGCACAAAAATAACAAAAGACATTATTAGGCTATGGCTGATTTCTTTCTTGGTCAGAATACATGTACTTATTGTTAAAAGTGTCAAGTGATCACACATAGTGAAATGCCATTTGGCTAATTATTCTAAGCCCGCTTCACTGACACATCCATAACATATCATCTGCAGTAACTGAGAATGTGGCTGTGAAATACAATAGCAGGTGTAATGAACATGCAGAAGATGCATTACCTACTTTACTCAGGCATCCCATTTTCAAAATGCCTTTGAATGAGAAAGACTTTCAAACTAATTTAAACTTTACTCACATCCACATTTTTCACATTACCACATTTCTGTCAAAATAATAAATATTTATTCCAATTTAATTAAATTTGGTAAATTTGGTTTTAACAATAGATTTAGTCACAAAGCAGCTTTACACAATTAAAAAGGTAGAATAAAAATGAAGAAGTTTAATATTTTACTTTAGATTTATCCCTAATGAGTAAGTTTGAGGCAACAGTGGCAAGAAAAAACTCCCTCAAATGATATGAGGAAAAAACCTTGAGAGGAACCATACTCAAAAGGAAATCCAACCTCATCTGGATGACACCAGACAGTGTGATTATTAATAATTTCCTTTCTATAATTTTATATAGTCAAGTACAATTTTGTAAACCAGAGATTTTGAGCAACTTCTAAGTATAAGCATCAGGATAGTTTCCGAATTTATTATAGTTTTAAAATAAACTCCTTCCTGCCGAATCCATCAAATGTTCAATGATGGAAACCACAGCGCAAAAACTGGCCACAACAAAAGCAGTTCAAAGCCACTGCCAGGAATCTCATGTATCTCCAGTTTGTCCAAGTGGAGCAATCTTCTGCAGCAGCAAGCAGTCTCCAAGTGATGAGATTCCAACCAGAATCTGGGCATCAGGATGGATCAGGCAGGTCCAGAGAGCAGAAGTGGTCAGGACCTCTGGATCACATTTATTTATGTGAGCTTTTAGTTCATATCTTAATGTTCAGTGTTTGGTGGCACTAAATTTGCTTAAAGCTGAATCAAATATTTGGAGATTTCTACAAGCTTTTAACCATAACTTCTGGCTGCTCTCTCAAGGTTTTGCTTCAGTATTTCTAGCTAATGTTCCTTCTTAATGATGCCATCTATTTGTGTACATCTAAGTGTACTAGTCCCTTTTCCTCCCTGTAAAAGCGCCCTCACATCATGATGCCACCCCCATGTCTTACAATCGGGATGGTGTTCTTCAGATTAAAAGCTTCATCCTTTTTCCTCCATATATAGCTCTGATAGCTACAGTATGGTCCATTTGTGTTTGAGAACACTCCTCCAAGAGGCTAGGTTTTTGTCCTGGTGATAAACCTGCATACTTCAGTCTTGCTTTTTATGCTGGTTGAAGAGTAAGGGCTTTTGCTATACACCACAGCCTTTCAGGCCATTGTGAACTAATTTGTGCCTGCTTCCTCAATAATGTAGGGCCTATGTAGTTTAAAGGTTTAAAAAAAATTGCATAGCAGTTGTTTGTACAGATGCTCATGGAAGCTTTAGTTGTTTGGAAATCGATCATAAAGAGAACCCTGTGGAAGCTTGCAGTTTTTTCTGAGGTCTAGGCTGAGTTGCTTGGATTTTCCCATGGTATTAAGTGCAAAAAGGCACTGTCTCTAAAGGTAGGCCTCTTTATAGCCACAGCTGCACTCCCAACTAAAGGTACAGTCACATTAGAGGAAGATTGCTGCAAATATGGATGGCATCCAGATATGACAATGTTTAATACATATTATTTTATACTTTTTAACAACAAGCTAGCCAGCCAACTCAGTGATCATATATTTATAATATTTGCACTTTCAGTGTTATAAATTTAACCAACTACTGTGTCAAAGTTGATGGATCTACAATAAACACTACTTCAAACTCATGCTGATTTTATATTCCTTTAAACCTGTGTTGTAGCAAACATATACTCAGTGCTTCCTCCATGGTCACACGTCTTCAGTTGCAGGTTAGAATACAACAAACTCTCAAATGAATGCAGCAAAATCAGCTTGTCTTTCCAGGCTCCAGCATTTATATGCATGTAGATGAAAGTCAATAGAATGAAAAGTGTAGTGTGACCATGCATGAACTCCTAATTATAACAACTGGCTTCGAAAAGTCATTAAATCAATTTCTGGAATCTTCCAGAATGTTTACATAGAGCGAGCCAACTAGGGGAATGTAAAATGTTGACCTACTAGAATTCTGATATAGTGAATTAATGCTAAAATATAGTGTCTCTAATGAATTGTTTATAATTATTTCTGATGTAAATGAAGTAAATGATAAATGACTTGCCTAAAGAAGTGTATGGTAACATGAAATGTGTTGTGTTAGACAAATGGACACAAAACAGAAATATAGATGATTCGAATGAATCTGAATACTGGGAAGAGTTTGGCACGAATAAATTATTCTGTTTTTCATGCTAACCATTTGCAGAAGACAGGGCATTATGAACGTGAAACCCTTGAGGTGAATGCATTAATTGTGTTTCAGGTGATGTGTATGTTTTATGTAATAGTTTGTGTCATGTCATTATTATGCCTATGTCATGTCATTATTATGCCCACTGCATTGATAATGCTCACAGATTCAGTATCATAACTGGTTCTACAAACTAAAAGTTTAGCATTTTAATTTCAGGTGTTCCTGCTAAAGATTATATAATCGTCAAAATTGATTGCTGCTTCAGTAGCTGTCAGTAGCTTCAGTAGTGTAAGTACACTGGCACATTGATAACTCACAGCTAATCACAGTCAGTTTTCCATAATTTATTTTTGAGGTCCTTGACATGAATGATTACTCAGGTATTACGTTAGCATCAGAATAGATTGACTACTTTTGTTTGAAAATATTTTAGCTGGGGAATCATGGACATATAAAAATATGAAAAAGTTGTACAAAGTGCAAAATTATGTAGATATGATCATTCTTTTAGATCTACTGAAGAAACACTAATTCACAGTATTGTGTCATCATGGAGAATCTTGTTTTGCTTTCTGTTGCTTTGATGTGGAGATATTTACAGAGAACATAAAATATGAATACTGTTTACACAAGAAATATCAGTATTACTATTAATAATGACAGCTCCCTGGTTTGATCGTGAGTTTGGCTTCCTGTCTGTGTGGAATTTTGTATGTTTTTCCCTGTCATAAGAACTCCATAGCCCGAAAATTCCAATTCCCAAAATTCCTTGCTCACTGCCTTCTATGATTTCAGTCGGTGTTCTGCGTTGTTTGAACTGTTTCCTTGTTATGGTTTTTGACCCTTAAGACTGGATTTTTGACATTGCTTTTAACTTTCAATTTTTTATTGTTTGCCTAGTGTTAGCGCTGCATTTATTTTAACTTGCCTACAGTTCTACCAGTCTCATCCCAGCCTGACATCCATGTGTAAATTGGGTTTCCTTCTACATCCTGCTTGGATTGGCTACACTAAATTGCCCACTTTGTATGAATGAGAGAGTGAACGTGTGAGTGTGGGTGTCTATGGTGGCTGGCATCTGGCATCTAGAATTTAATTGCTGCCCAGTGTTCTGGGGATAGGTTCATAATCATAATATTTTGCTGTTATATTTATTTGAACTACACCAGTGCACCTGTCGTTTACAGTACTTATGAAACTGCTTGGTTAAGCAATGCTGGGAAATAAATGATCTGATCATTGATCATAGACAGATCACCTGCTCTGCACACTAGCACCAACTTTCTGATTTTCCTCTAAATCATACATCACACACCAATTTGTTACATGCAGTCTGAGCCTGTGTCAGTGGGTTTTTTTCTTGTTGTTGATTTTGCCTGTGTATCTAATCCTAAAACAAAGTGTCCTCTAATGTACTTGTGTTTGTCTTTGAGCAAAATAGAATGAGAATGATGATTAGATGCAAGACATCATTAAACTTACATCAGTCAATTTCAAGGAAATCAAAATGAATAGATGGGAGAAATGCCATGTTATTGTTGTTGGTTATTATTATTTCTCTATCATTTAGCTAAAAATGCTTGATAATGCTGTAGCCTTTTTTCAAAATATTTTTTTTTGGAAATCTGCTTGAATTGCCAAAATTGCAAACACAGGATTCTCCTACTACTACAGTGACAACACGTGTAATTAGTTTCAATGTTAGCTATGCTCATGTTCAATGCATGTGAATTGAAGACGGCTTTGGCTGAATGCGTTTTGTGATGATGTCACATGTATTGGCCTAAATCTGTGAAAAATCTGCAGTAATTTTGAAAAAAGTCGGCTTGATTTTGCATTAACTTCTGTGATCACATAATCTGGAAATCCTAGACGGACTGCCTAATAGATGTCCCAAACTGTTTCAGTAGGAAAGAGAAGGACACAATTACACAATAATACAAAATACTTTAATTATACTTGATCTTTAGTGTTTTTTCTTCCATGATGTAAATCCTCACCATTTCTTTATTCTGTTAAGTGTACTGAATAATTTTTGGCTTAAAAAGATAATGTAGTGCACCACTGTCCAAAACTGTTTGCTGTCACCATTAAATTATGGTTGACTCTTTAGTAGCAGCAACCCCTATTTATCTTGCATGGGATGTTAATGGAAAACAATCAGAGCTACTAGTAAAAATGTCTCATTGAAAACCTAATGGGCCAAAGGTTAAAGCTGTCTCTAAATCTTGTGGCTACAGTGCTACAGATTCTGCCAGATTTTAGTAGGAACAATTCCATGAATTCTGCCTTTTACAGTGTTTGCTGATTCTCAGCTGAACTCTGACTGTTTATCTTATGTCTTTCAATTTGCCTTGATAAATATTACGCAGCACATCCACACTCGAGTCCTATTTTCATCAAAAATCAGCCATCTCACTGCAAGTCACTAGCATCTTAAGTGCTACTTTTTCCTCAGTTTTCCACAAACTTTTTACTATTGTTCTCATTTTCTATGCTTCTCTATTACTTCATTTTTTCAGTCTGTTATCCATGCCACTGTGTCTTGTTATTACATAATCACACTGTTATTTTTGCATCTTTTGTTCTTGAGTCATTATGTGTTCTTGTGTCTTTGTTTCTTGGTTCATGGTTCATGTTTCATGCTTGATAACTGCTTGATAAATGGGTAGCATGTGTTTTTTTCCCAGTTATTAATTTTTTTTCAAACCTTCTTTTTTTATTAAAACCTTCATGTGCTTGTATCCACTGTGTTGTCCTAAATGATGACATCAGCCTCCCACTTTCAAACACCAAAGAACAGCCTGTGTACAAGGTAATTACTGTCCTCTGTGACACATGGTGACACTTATCACCATGTCTTGCATTGTGGAATATTGTTCCGCTGTTTCTCTGGTTTGTCATTGGCAACCTCAATAGTTGCCAAAACAAGATGTGTCTAAGACTAGTTGTGATGGTGCCTATGTAGACGTTGATGTTTATGTGGAAGAAAAAGCACTGGTAGGCCTTCTGATTATAGATGAGATATGATGTGAAGTGATGGAGACTGATGATGGAGAAACAATGAACCCTCTCCACAGCATCCTCTGTGATGTAAATGAGCATGTGATCAACTTCCTGATTTCTCAAATCAGTGACAGGCTTTTTAGTCACCCTGACACTAGGAGACAAATTACTGTCCTGACACTACTCTGTCAAGTGTTTTGACCTGCTCCCTGTAAGCCATCTCATTATTGTTGGAGATCAGGTCATTTGTGACAGTGTCTTCTGTATATTTTATGGTGAGATAAGAGCTGTGTCTGGCTCCTTAGTCATAGGTCAACTACGAAAAGAGTAGTAGACCTCAGCACACTACATTGTGGGGTGCATGTGTTGAGGATCTGGGTGGAGGAAATATTACACTCTGAGTCAAGTCAAGTCATGTCCAGAGGCTTGTTATTGTCATTTCAGCCATATATAGCTGATGCAGTACTTAGTGAACTGAATCAACGGTCTTCCAGGACCCTGGTGCTGCATAAAGAGCTACATAAGACAACACAGATCTAAGGGCTAAAGAGTAAAAAAATAACCTATTGAAATAAAATGCATCATAAGGTCTGCTCATAAGAAAGTCTAAGAATCTGGTTGGGAAATAGTAGTGCTGTGTCCCACATCCAGCACTTTGAGGATTAGTTCTGATGGAACAACAATGTTGAAAGCCTGACTATAATATCTGAGTGTAGCAATTTTCCTTGTCCAAATTTAATTTGCTTCTGGCACCTAATTAAAGCAGAGTGTATAGTTTGAATGATATTGAAGAAGCAGAATGGCCAGGCTGGTAGTGCAGGAGATCAAAGTGACAATATCAGGGCTAGAAACACATTCTTAATAACTCCCACATTTTCCTTAAAGATTGTTTTTCACTGACATTCATGCAAGGTTTCATATTTTCATTTTTGTTATGCTAAAATGATTAACTTTTGCATTACACTGTAAAAAGTTAGAAGATTGTAGTGATTCAACCCTAAGATTTTATCCAAAGATATGATTAATAAACTGTACAACCTTGTGCTGAGACGAGTAAAAGGAGCACAGCTCTTTCTTTTGACAGCTCTCAGGTAAAATTGGGCTCTGATGGTTTGTAGGTCAGGGTGAAGGTGGGAAATGGTTCTAAGAGCATCGCAAATGAGACACACACACACACACACACACACACACACACACACACACACACACATTGAATGTCTTTATGGCAGGATTATAGTGTTGATCAGACACCAAATACCTTTCTACACCTAGCTTGTAATACTCACTACCTTCTTGTTACCTTCAGTTCTGACTATATTAGATGTGAGATAGTGTAATAGCTTATTAGTGGGATATATTCATATGAAGTGTTTGGATGGAGATAATAGAGCTTTGATCTGTTTAAAGCAAAATTACATTTTTGGTGTAACTGCAATGCTCCATCTCGGCTGTTCATTGCCAGGTACTGTTTGTGGAGGTGGACGCAAATACAGCTGGTTTTATGTGTTACTGTAACACCAACAACACCACCACCACCACCACCACCACCAACGTTAAAAACATTAAATAATAAAAAAAATAATAAACAGATGCTATGAGCATGAGGCAAGGAACATACAGAATATAAGCAATACCATGGCAACAATTGACAAAAGCTTGACACACACATAGTGATACTAATTAGAAGAAACGCGTGAGTGACCAGTGAGGTTCCTGACTTGGTCATATGATGTGCTGTGGCTTATGGGTAGTGTAGGTCTCCACCATAATGACACTAAAATAACACTCACAAATCAACTTAAATAAATACACACATATACACACACAAATCAAGATATACAGTGGGGCAAAAAAGTATTTAGTCAGCCACCAATTGTGCAAATTCTCCCACTTAAAAAGATGAGAGAGGCCTGTAATTTTCATCATAGGTATACTTCAACTATGGGAGACAGAATGAGAAAAAAAAATCCAGAAAATCACATTGTCTGATTTTTAAAGAATTTATTTGCAAGTTATGGTGGAAAATAAGTATTTGGTCAATAACAAAAGTTCATCTCAATACTTTGTTATATACCCGTTGTTGGCAATGACAGAGGTCAAACGTTTTCTGTAAGTCGCCACAAGGTTTTTACACACTGTTGCTGGTAGTTTGGCCCATTCCTCCATGCAGATCTCCTCTAGAGCAGTGATGTTTTGGGGCTGTCGCTGGGCAACACGGATTTTCAACTCCCTCCAAAGATTTTCTATGGGGTTGAGATCTGGAGACTGGCTAGGCCACTCCAGGACCTTGAAATGGTTCTTACGAAGCCACTCCTTCGTTGCCCAGGCGGTGTGTTTGGGATCATTGTCATGCTGAAAGACCCAGCCATGTTTCGTCTTCAATGCCCTTGCTAATGGAAGGAGGTTTTTACTCAAAATCTCACGATACATGGCCCCATTCATTCTTTCCTTTACACGGATCAGTCGTCCTGGTCCCTTTGCAGAAAAACAGCCCCAAAGCATGATGTTTCCACTCCCATGCTTCACTGGTGTTCTTTGGATACAACTCAGCATTCTTTCTACTCCAAACACGACAAGTTGAGTTTTTACCGAAAAGTTCTATTTTGGTTTCATCTGACCATATGACACTCCCAATCCTCTTCTGGGTCATCCAAATGCTCTCTAGCAAACTTCAGACGGGCCCGGACATGTACTGGCTTAAGCAGGGGGACACGTCTGGCACTGCAGGATTTGAGTCCCTGGCGGCGTAGTGTGTTACTGATGGTAGCCTTTGTTACTTTGGTCCCAGCTCTGTGCAGGTCATTCACTAGGTCTCCCCGTGTAGTTCTGGGATTTTTGCTCGCCGTTCTTGTGATCATTTTGACCCCACAGGGTGAGATCTTGCGTGGAGCCCCAGATCGAGGGAGATTATCAGTGGTCTTGTATGTCTTCCATTTTCTAATAATTGCTCCAACAGTTGATTTCTTCACACCAAGCTGCTTACCTATTGCAGATTCAGTCTTCCCAGCCTGGTGCAGGTCTACAATTTTGTTTCTGGTGTCCTTTGACAGCTCTTTGGTCTTGGCCATAGTGGAGTTTGGAGTCTGACTGTTTGAGGTTGTGGACAGGTGTCTTTTATACTGATACCGAGTTCAAACAGGTGCCATTAATACAGGTAACGAGTGGAGGACAGAGGAGCCTCTTAAAGAAGAAGTTACAGGTCTGTGAGAGCCAGAAATCTTGTGACCAAATACTTATTTTCCACCATAATTTGCAAATAAATTCTTTAAAAATCAGACAATGTGATTTTCTGGATTTTTTTTTCTCATTCTGTCTCTCATAGTTGAAGTGTACCTATGATGAAAATTACAGGCCTCTCTCATCTTTTTAAGTGGGAGAACTTGCACAATTGGTGGCTGACTAAATACTTTTTTGCCACACTGTAATAAACACATCTACTGACTGGCTCTTACTTTTATCTAGTGTGTTTATTATTTATTTATTTTTGTGTTTCTTTATGCTTGCTAACATTAGCTAGCTAGCTACCTTGATGTTACAGCTCTTTAAATAGCTAGCTTGATTAGGGTTGTTTTTGATTAGTTAACTATCTAGTATCAATACAAAATTTATACAAATTTTTTCAGGATAAATTTTCTCTTTAATTTGCCTGTTTGCCAGCCACTACCCATTTGCTTTTTAAATGCCTCATTAAACTGACAAATTTCACCCACATTTTAAAATATTCAAAACATTTATTCATCATTTGAACATCTAAAATGAACATCTGTTTTTCAAGCACAAAGAAGTATGTGAGACATGAGCACATTAAAGTTCCTGTAAGCAATTATTTTGGCTAAACTTTGATTTATAGCTCTTTAGCTTCTACTAAAATAAATACACTGTGATGACCAGCTAAAAAATTCACCATGGTAACATTGTACTAACCAATCAGGAAACCTCTGTTCAATGAGACTACTTTCCTGTCGAATTATACCGCACATGCTCTAACAGCTATAAATTAAAAGGAATTGAATCACTGGCTTCATGTAGTATAATGAGGAAAAGATTAGGACAGTAATTGAAATAGCTCATGAAAGGATTGTCATGTCATGAAAATGCTGATGTCAAACGAAAATGTTTTGGGTTTGTGGATTAACAGGGGTTTATCGCAAATTAACAAATACAACATGTGGCATGAGAAAATACCTTAAATCAACAAGGGTAAACCTATGGACTCAAGAGAAGTAATATGTATGATGGAGCTTTGGCTTGAATTAGACACAGTTGTCACTTTTAAAGACATATTGTGGGATAACAAATGAGAAGGATTGACTTCTATTATAGCATGTCATTTTTGCTTACTGCAAACATAGTCAGCAATTCTGCAGGAACTGATGCCATGTTGTGTATAGCACTAAAGATGGATTGACTACTTGTTGAACACTTCATTTCTGAAAAAGCTGTGCAGGCTTACAGGGAGCATCAATTTCATCTTTATCCAAGTATATTTAACCACTAACCCCTTTGTTTTTGTACAACTACACATGAATATATGAATCTGTGTAACACTTCACATTGCACAGACTAATCCATTTCAGTTGTTTTATTTGAGTAGGGAATCCCAAAATAAGCCAGGGTTTCCTGCTAGGCTGTTCAACTAAATTCATGAGAACAAGGCAAGGGTCCAAAAAGTGGGAAGGTTTTATTTTGCTGAAGTAGTTACTTGCCTCACCGCAGCTACAACTATGAACCCCAGATTAAAAACTAAAAAATTATGAAATATCACACAATAAACATTGGGGTGACAAAAGGAAACAATGTCATGAATTACCACCAGACACACATTCACTATGCCACGAATTAGAGTCAGTAGGTAGGGTGCAAATCTTCTTTTGGCTTTTTCCTTCAGGGGTCGCCACAGCAAATCATCTCTCTCCACCTATCCCTATCTTCTGCATCCTCAACACTTGCACACACTAGCTTCATATCCTCATTTATTCCATCCATATACCTCCTCTTTGGCCTTCCTCTTTGCTTCCTGCCTGGCAGCTCCATGTCCAACATTCTCCTACCAATATACTCACTCTCCCTCCTCTGAACATATCCAAACCATCTTAATCTGGTCTCCCTAGCTTTGTCCCCCATATGTCAAACATGAGCTGTCCCTCTGATGTACTCGTTCCTAATACTGTCCAATCTTGTCACTCCCAACGAGAACCTCAACATCTTCAGCTCTGCTACCTCTAGCTCTGACTCCTGTCTCTTCCTCAGTGACACTGTCTCTAAACCATACAGCATGGCCGGTCTCACCACTGTCCTGTACACCTTCCCCTTGATTCTCGCTGATATTTTCCTATCACACAGAACTCCCGACACCTTTCTCCACCCATTCCAACCTGCCTGCACTCGCTTCTTTACCTCTTTCTCACACTCTCCATTACTCTGGACTGTTGACCCTAAGTACTTAAACTCCTGTACCTTCTTCACCTCTTCACCCTGTAACCTTACTGTTCCACTTCCCTCCCTTTCATTCACACACATGTACTCAGTCTTACTACGACTGACTTTCATTCCTCTTCTCTCCAGCGCAAACCTCCACCTCTCCAGGTTTTCCTCCACCTGCTCCCTGCTCTCACTACAGATCACAATGTCATCTGCAAACATCATTGTCCAAGGAGACTCCTGTCTGACCTCCTCTGACAACTGGTCCATCATTATAGCAAACAGGAAGGGGCTCAGAGCCGATCCCTGATGCAGTCCCACCTCCACATTGAACTCCTCTGTCTGACCTACAGCACACCTCACCACTGTCCTGCTCCTCTCATACATGTCCTGCACCACTCTGACATACTTCTCTGCTACCCCTGACTTCCTCATACAGTACCACAGCTCTTTTCTTGGCACCCTGTCATACGCTTTCTCCAAGTCTACAAACACACAGTGCAACTCCCTCTGACTATCCCTATACTTCCCTATCAAAATTCTCAGAGCAAAAATTGCATCTGTTGTTCTCTTTCTGGGCATGAAGCCATACTGCTGCTCACAAATTTCCACTACCTTCCTTAACCTAGCTTCCACTACTCTTTCCCATAGCTTCATTGTATGGCTCATCAACTTTATCCCCCTATAGTTGCTGCAACTCTGCACGTCACCCTTATTCTTAAAGATCGGCACTAACACACTTCTTCTCCATTCCTTAGGCATCTTCTCACTCTCTAAAACCCTGTTGAACAAACTAGTTAAAATTCCACTGCTGCCTCTCCTAGACACTTCCAGACCTCCACCGGGATGTCGTCAGGACCAACTGCCTTTCCACTTTTCATCCTCTTCAAAGCCTTCCTGACTTCATCCTTTCTAATCTTATCTACTTTCTGTTCCACAGAGTTCACCCCTTCTACTCTTTTTTCTCTCTTATTTTCTTCATTCATCAGCTCCTCAATGTACTCCTTCCATCTCCTCTGTACACTCTCCTCACTTGTGAGCACCCTTCCATCTCTATCCTTAATAACTCTAACTTGCTGCACTTCCTTCCCATCTCGATCCCTCTGCCTAGCTAACCTGTACAAGTCCTTCTCTCCTTCTCTTGTGTCTAACCTAGTGTACAACTCATCATATGCCTTCTGCTTGGCCTTAGACACCTCCCTCTTCACTCTGCGCTGTAACTCCTTGTATTCCTGTCTATTCTCTTCAGTCCTGTCCATGTCCCACTTCTTCTTGGCTAACCTCTTCCTCTGGATACTATCCTGAACTTCCTCATTCCACCACCAAGTCTCCTTATCTTCTTTCCTCCTTCCAGATGACACACCCAGCACCTTTCTCCCTGTCTCCCTGATCACCTCTGCTGTAGTTTTCCAGTTATCTGGCAGCACTACCTGACCACCCAGAGCCTGCATCAACTTCTGTCTAAATTCCTCACAACATTCCTTCTTTTTCAGCTTCCACCACTTGGTTTTCTTCTCTATCTTTGACCTCTTCTTCTTACAGACCATCAAAGTCATCCTACACACCACCATCCTATGCTGTCTGGCTACACTCTCTCCCACTACCACTTTACAGTCACTAATCTCTTTCAGATTGCCTCTTCTACATAGGATGTAGTCTACCTGTGTTCTCCTACCTCCACTCTTGTAGGTCACTCTATGCTCCTCCCTCTTCTGAAAATAAGTGTTAACCACAGCCATGTCCATCCTCTTAGCAAAGTCCACTACCATCTGTCCTTCAAGTTTCCTTTCCTTAACTCCAAACTTGCCCATCATGTCCATTAAAATCTGCTCCTATCACCACTCTCTCACCCGTGGGAATACTCTCCATCACCTCATCTAATTCACTCCAGAATCTCTCTTTCTCAGCTTGAATCCTGCTCCTATACTACGAGCCTTGCTACCCTTCCACCTGGTCTCCTGTACACACAATATATCCACCTTCCTTCTCTCCATCATAACAGCCAGCTCTCTACCTTTCCCTGTCATAGTACCAACATTCAGAGTTCCTATTCTTAGTCCTACACTCTTACCTTTCCTCTTCTCTCTCTGTCTGTGCACTCTCCTCCCTCCTCTACTTCTTCGACCAACAGTAGCCCAATTTCCACCGGCGCCCTGTAGGTGAATGGCGCCGATGGCAGTCGTTGTTAACCCGGGCCTCAACCGATCCGGTATGAAATTCAGAGTACTGACGATTCGCATGGTTAAATTTGGCAATGTTTTATGCCGGATGCCCTTCCTGACGCAACCCTCTCTATTTATCCGGGCTTGGGACTGGCACAGAATTCACTGGACTGTGACCCCCATGGCTAGATTAGAAGGTAGGTTGCAAATACAAGACTTTAATAAAAAAAAAAGTCAACAGTAATGGAAGAATCAAAATAATAAGACCAAGGCAAAAGTATTGGAACGGGAAGAAATTATGAGCATAGTAAATATATATATATATATATAAATCCAAACGGTTTTGCAAATTGTCAAGACAGCCAAAGGTCAAGAAGATCAAACAGGTATATCGTGGCTTGTCAGGATCAAAGTCGGAAAACCAGAGTTGGTTTTCCAACAAAAACCGGAAAATCACAGAATTATTAGGTACAGTGAGGTGAGGTGCTAAACTTGAGACAGAGCAAATATTAATAAAACAACAAACAAACACATAAAAAACAAGCTAAATAAATTGAGGCAATCAACCAAGAAAGAGAAAAAAACATAACTCGGTCTCAATTGTAGCTCGCTCACAACTAACTATTTAATTTTGATAAATTTGAAGGAAAAGGAAAATTATATAGACACTAACCCATTTAATTTCTTTACACATCCCCTTGCACTGCTCATTTTATTAAAAAATAAACTACAAACTTTAAGCATTTTTATCCCTAAACTTATACAAAGGTACAGTTGGAGCAGCAGCAGCAGAAGAAGCAGAAATACACTTCAAAAATAAATGCAGGTTGTTTAAATGGTTGGCTATTAATAACCAGCAGAGTATATTTACACACACACATACACACACACACACACACACACACACACAAATCTACAGAACACAATTGTGAGCAATGCTTACATATACAAGAATACCAGTGGAACATCACATGGAAGTGTTTATCATGTTGTTAAATCTCAATCCCTGTTGATAAGTTTATCACTCTACAAGAACACAGCACACATGGTGATGGCTCACAAAATGCCACAGTAAACTTTCACAACAAGGTTATTGTAGCAATTGAAAAATGAATAGAATTTACATGCACATTTACAGCATTTAGGGCATTTGGCAGTTGTACTTATCCAGAGTGACTTACAAACATGCTTTTGAAATCTCTATCAGTGAACACATCAATGCTGATTCACTAGGTTACAGACTAAGAAGACCATCAGTCTAAAGAGGTAATATATCAAGAAGAGCATACAGTCAAGTACCTTTAAAAAAATAAATAAAAGTGGTAGTTTAAGTACTTCAGGAAGAGGAAGAGGTAACAGCCAGTGGCTCGGCTGTTCAGACATCTAGGGGGAGTTCATTCCAAAACCTAGGTGCTGGAACAGAGACAAGTCGTGATGCATATCTTCCTTGAACCCTGAGAGATAGTGGAGCTGGCTGAGCAGTACACCCACAAATGTGACCAAATGTACTTGCCAAATGTACAGCTTGACTGCAAAGTGTATTAATTTCAGGACAGAGATGGCCAGCCTCGTAAATTTCTTGGATGCTAGATTTAGCTTTTTAGATTTTTTTTTAGCAAGGAACGGTACAGGAGTTTTTTTCACCCAGCAGTTCACCACTGTGCCTGAACTTTTGTTTGCATTTCCCATCATTTGCAACATAACTACTTTCCTGCATATCTGTTGTTATTCTTTGCCTAAACTTACATTTACTCAGCAGACTAGTGTTTACAGTTTACATTATTTTTATTACTGTTTATAAATTTACTGTGTACATTTATTTTATTATTCTTGATTATTTTTTACTGCAAACACTATTCTTGCTTCACACCTCCAGCGTTGGGGGTTCGATTCCCTCCTCTGCCACTTATGTCTGGAGTATGAATGCTCCCCCTGTGTCTCAGGGGTTTCCTTCAGGTACTCCAGTTTCCTCCCTAAGTCCAAATATGTGTGTTGTAGGCTGATTGGCATCTCTAAATTGTCTGTAGTGTTTGAATGGGTGTGTGAGTTTGTGTACGATTGTGTGCCCTGCGATAAACTAGCATTCTGTCCAGGCTGTACTCTGCCTTGTGCCCCAAGTCTCCTGGGATAGGCTCCAAGTTTCCCATGACCCAGTAGGAAAAGCGGGGTACTCAATGGATGGATGAATAGACGGAACACTATTCTTTGGCTACTGCTGCTGCTATAATGTGTGAATCGTATGAAACTCCACACAGACAGTGACCTGAGCTGAGGATTGAACAAGGGACCTTGGAGCTGGAGGCAGGAATGCTAACAGCTGTGTCACTGTATCACCCTAGATGCTGGATGTTATTTATGGAATATCAGTAAGAAAAGCCTTGTCATATTCTAATAGTAACCAGACAAAAAGTACAATGCAATGTATAATTTAAAACATTTGCAAAATGTATGCAGCGATTGAATTTGGCATGAACAAGACAAAGGCAGTGATAAGAAAACAGAGCACAAAAACACAAATATCACCAGATGAATAATAAAGGAGCTAGAGCTCAGACTACATATTGGTTAATAAGTGACAAAACTGAGGAGATTATATGAATGAAGCCAGCAGGCTGTGGCCACAGATTGAGTCTGTGATGTATTTGAATGTTGGGAGTGATGACAGGAGGGCTGTCTTTAATGTGGCTGATTATGATCAGGCCCGCTGTGGTGGTAAAGTCCAGCTCACTGGATGGGTTAATCACTTGACTTATTAGAGACTTGAGCTCCCCACGTTCTCTGATTACATCTCACAGTGGGTAATGAATAGAAGTGCTGTCTTTGGCAGTCTTCACTCATATTGGCTTACCTCAGTGTGACCTGCCAGATGGATGATACAGAAAAAAACAGCTTGATGGTGAGAGAATGTGGTATACCATTATCTCTGACTGAAAGTTAAACAGCTTTCTGCAAATTATGTATTTGGTATTTTTGGTAGCACCTGTGTGTATACACATGACCATGCAAAATATCCATGCCAATTAAGTATAAAATAAATTTCAAAAGACATGGATAGCTCATTACTACTACTAAGATTAAAAGTCAACCCAAACACATGGTTTGCAACTTAAACCTACTGCTGAATGACCAGTATTCTGGTCTAGAAATTGAATAACAAAAAGCATGATTGGTCACAAGGTCTTGTTTCCAGTTGTGGGTCTAGTGGATAAACTAAATCTTGGCTTGACAATATGTATTAAATAAATAAAAATACAAAAGCTTTGTATAATGCTCCTTATTATCCCAGACTATATAACAATAATTGTTTTTTTATTTAAAGAGAAAATGTGAACTCGAAATTGAATGTACTTGCAGTTATCTAGTAATATTTAATAAACACTCTACTCCATATAATTCTGGATTATTTTCAGGATATTTCACCTCAGCAGATCATTCTAAATAAAGTCTCCTTGTTTTGATAAGATCCCTTTTTGCTGGTATTAATGTTTTAAATAAAGCGTTTTCTGATTCATGAAATGTGAGGGAAGAACGCAGAATAACTAGACCTACGAAACAGTGATTGGAGTGTGTGGAGGGACCATAATTTGCCAAATTATATCATCAATCTTTATTTGTTCCACTTCCAAACACCCTTTCTTTCACCTCAGGAAGTGCATTGTGCTGTACAGCAACATTGGCAGTCTAATGCTGTAGATAGCAATAACTTTAGGATTAGTCATTGCTTAGCTAATGCATGTGTTCACATGCATATCTTCTCTACTCATATTTAGAGCATGGAAGATGTTATCTTGTTATCAGGTGGAAAAAATGACACCCGTTAGTGTTACGGGTGGTAGGCCCTGTGTTGGGCCACTAGGGGGGGCTTCCAGCAGGGGTGTGTTATGTCTTTGTTTATGTTTATGTTCATGCCATGTGTGTTGTTTTAGCCCCGCCTTAGTCCTATTGTTTCTTGATTATCGTTCACCTGTTCCTAATGTTACTCCTAATTATGTTTTGTATTTATAGCAGCCTTTTGCCAGGGTTTGGGGCTGGTCTTCGTCATCTTTACGTCGTTGTTAAACGTCTTTATGTTCCGTGTGTATGTGGCGTCATGTATGTTGTCTATGTCAGCCTTTTGAGTTTAATAAAACCCCTGTCTGTTGTCTATCTCCGCGCTGGGTCTGTTTCTTCATGCCTTGGATACCGGAAACATGACAGAACGACCAGCCAACACCGAACAGACCCAGCGTGATGGTCAGCGAGGATTTTTTTTTCCGGTCATAATTTTTTGCCGGGTTTTGGATTATGCTCCGGCCTGGATTTTGGGATTCTGGGGGTTTTTTTTATTCCGGCCTGTGCCCCGTTCATGTTCTCGTGGGGGATGTCGCTCCACGATGAGGTTTTCCGTGGGGAACATCGCCTCACTCTTGGATAACGGAGGAGGGTTCCGGCTATGAATTTTGGATTTTTGGGTGATTTTTGTTGGTTCGGCCCCGGCTCCGCTCATGTTCCCGTGGGGGACGTCATCCCACGACGAGGATTTCCGTGGGAGACGTTGCCTCACTTCTCAATAAAGGAAGGGGTTTCAGGTCAGGATTTTTGGACTGTGTCTTGGAGTTTTTTTTGGGTTTGGGTTTTGGTTCCGGTTTCTGTGTGGGACGCTGCTTTACTTTGGGTTGGCGGGGGAGATCGTTTGGATGTAGCTGTCTCCCACCCGCCCGCCCCTTGGGTAGTTTCCAGCTTCAGCGGGACGGGGGTCGTCACTCGGCGCTGTCGTTCGTCGGTGAACGTCGCTCGGTGCCGTGGCTCGGCGCTGGGTCTGTTTTTTCATGCCTTGGATACCGGAAACGTGACAGTTAGTTAGAATGCAGTTTTTTGAATCTAATTAAAACCATGTTAGTTCATTTCATTTTGACCCCGTTGGCAGGCTGCGGTTGTCATATTCAATAAGCATTACAATTAGATGGGGCCACATTTGGGTGTTTGCAATTTGATGAGTCTGTTTGAATCCTAATATTAATGATGGCTTGGTGCCTTAAATGTGGCAGTCTATTTGGTAAATGCCACAACTGTTGGCAGTTATTCTTAATGGTTGGCCTTAGGGAATCAGCTTACATTTGCTGTCTGATGTATGAAGTGGATATAAGTTGCACTATCTGTAATGATTTTTTTTTTTAAAAAGGCTCAGGGAAGGGTTAACTTTTCTACCCAAATAGAACAAAATATGCTGTTAGATATGTGCCCACATTTAAGGATTATCAAATCAACTTATTTATTGGGCACCAAGAAAAAACAAACAAACAATTTTTTTTTATGAATGTTCTGGTACATTTTAGAATGAAATAAGAAAATCTCAAATGCCTATGTTTGTATTAATTTATCTGAGAAAATGTTTATAGTTTCAAAAATATGTAGTTTCTATTGTACATTTTAGATAGATAGATAGATAGATAGATAGATAGATAGATAGATAGATAGATAGATAGCCAATGGATTACTTTTTCATTTAAATTGACTCCAGAGCTTGTGTAAGTGCTTGGTAAAGAGGTAAATGTTGAGTTTTTGTCTGAAGACCGCCTGCGACTCAGCTGTTCTGTAAGCCAGAGGAGGTTCATTTCACCACCTGGGTGGCAAAACACAGCAGTCTTGTTGCATGTCTTCCTTGTCTTGAGGGATGGTGGGTCACGTCAAGCTTTGGCTAGAGGCTCGAAGAGAGCATAGTGCAGAACGGGGTGTGATACTTAGGTAGGAGGGGGCTGGTACCTTTTTTGTATGCAAGCAGTGTTTTGAGGCTGATGCAGGAAGCTACAGGAAGCCAGTGGAGGAAACACAGTAATGGATTGGTTGAAGGAGCCTTGTGGAGATTGATACAGGTGACAGTAATTAACTACAGGGTTATGAGTACATAAGAAAATTGACCATATAAGGAAAGCAGAAGGGAAAAGCAGGTCAGGATCAGGAGAACTGAGTCACTTTGTTAGATTAAAAAAACAGGTATATTTCTTGTCTCTAAAGTGTATCACTTTGGCATGAGTATATAAATTTATTTACTCCATGTTTGTATATGTTTGGGCTTTCTGCTCTGGAGTGAAAGTTCTGAAGTTTTGCATGTGGTGATTGAAGGTGATCAGAGGCATGCAGCATCCCAAGTTAACACTCTTCCTTTATTAGTTTTAAAGAAAACAGGTATGACTTCAGAGGTGTGTGTGTGTGTATGAGAGCGAGAGAGAGCGAGAGAGAGCGAGAGAGAGCGAGAGAGAGCGAGAGAGAGAGAGTGTTATAAAGCTGATGGTAAAGAGATTCACCAAGTGTGACACACTGTTCTGAGATATTTCCTAAGTTTTTTTTTTTAGTCTTAGCTGTATACAGAAAGCCAAAAATAGGATTTTTCCCCACCATTTATTCTTAAGGTATTAAAAACTGATTGAAGCAGTGATGGGGACTAATGCCACATTTACACAGTTGTATTGACTTACACAGAAGCTCAGTCATATCTGCTTATGATTTTAAACTAGCTTTAGCAGCTTACAGCTGCCTTAGGCACAGTCAGTGCTCCAGGATGTGTGAATGGGAAAATAGGTGGCATATCAAGCTGATTCACTCATCTTAAGTTTATTTTCACATCATTTACATTATACAGGTTCCATCCATAGAGAGAGCCAAATACTCAAGCAGACAGTAAAGAGAAAAGAGAAAAAAAAATGAAAGCAGTAATCTCATTTGTCATGATGCACTGCCAGAATATGATCTGCCATCATACATCAAATATTGCAAAAGAGTAAATTAAACTTTGGATTTGAAAATGACTTCAGGATTTAGACCATTCCCAAAAGGACACATCTCAGGCTTGCACTTAAAAATGCTTTTGTATAACTGAACCCCATTTGCTATTACTGTCATGTTTTATCAGCAACATAACTCAATTTTCCTTCCTACAGATCCCACCAGGTTAACACTAAGTATATTTTGTTCTCGATTGAGCCAGTATGGAAATGAAAGCTGTCATGGAGAACATATTGACTGCTTTCATTGAAAGCAGGCATCTTGTGTGTAGAGTAGCATGTGGTGGCTTGTGCATTTTTGAAGAGATGCAATTTGTCTCAAGTCTTCCTTTTCAAAGATACAGCCCCTCCACAAAGTATTGGAAGGGCAATTCTTTTGTTTTTATTATACACTGAAGACATTTTGTTTTAAGATCAGAATTTAAGCTTTCATTTCATGATATTTACATCTAACTGCTTTCATCAACAAAAAGATGACACCTTCTGTGTGAACCCAACCGTTTCTTAAGTGATCATAAATATTAGAACAAGCAGCCAACAGGTGTCTCTTGTTGCCCATGTGTGTCCTGTTTTGTTTAAACAATTGATAGAGTCCGGTTACATCATCACCAATTTCCACAGGGCAGGGGTAAGACTTTCAGAACAGAATTACAGCAGCCATACCACAAACTGCAATCCACTAATTAGACTGGAATTCACAAAGATATGTAGAAATGAGCCACAAAAGTTCTAGAATGAAGATTAACTTCATCAGTCAAAAATAGTGGAAGTAATGTCATGGCTTAGGCTTGCATGACTGCTTCTGGAACAGACTAACTAATCATTATTGATGATGTAACTCATGATGGTAGTAGCAGAATGAATTCAGAAGTCTACAGAAACATTCTGTATGCCACAGAGAAATGCATCCAATCGGATTGGGAGGAACTTCAGTATGCAGCAAGACAATGGCACAAACCACACTGCCAAAATAACAAAGGACTTCATCAGGGGAAAAAGTAGAAGGTTTAAGACTTTCCATGTCAATCAACAGACCTTAACCCAATTGATCAATATTTCACACCTCCTGAAGAGAGAAACCAAACAAAACAAACAGCAACTGAAAAAATCTGCATCACAACACTGGCACAACAAAAGCATAAAATAGAAGAATATATAACAGTTTGATGATGTCCGTCCATCTCACTTGATTTGATTATTGCAAGGAAGGAATATGCAACCATATATCAAGTGTTATTAACTTTATTCTGTTCCTTTTGTTTACCTAAAAATAGGATGGTCTGCCACAAAATGTGCCAAGTTGTCTAAGTTTAACACATTAAGATGTAAAAATCAGGGCATGAAAGATGAAATCTGACAGCTTTTTTCCTTTCTTTTTCAGGTTGACAGCAGACAGCTGTGAGTGAAGATGAGGAGGGCCTTGTGGCTGGTGAGGTGGTTGGGGATTGGGATTATCCTGCTCATGCCCTTCCCTTACATAAGGGCTCAGGGAAAAGAAGGTAAGTCAGAGAATCTATCAGCTTGTACTAGATCCTTAATCTTACAGTGTCTTATAATGTCTGTGTGGGTACGAGAAGAATGCAGACAGTGTAATTGCTATAATTGCATATAATGAATGTAGAAAGATATTGAATATTACATGATATATCTCTTTTCCCCCCACACAATTTGATATGTGTGATAGTTGAAAGATTTAATTATGTCCATTTCATTTCTTGTTTTGGTTATTTTATCCTTTCTTTCCAAAACTGATATGTGCCATTTAAACACTGACCAAGCAGAAATAATGCAGTTTTAGTTAAACATCTTGTTAGTTTTTCTTCTCTTTGTTTAGACTAGTGTCACATATACTCAGTATCACTGTCAGTCTTCACTGTCCTTAACACAGAACCTATTAGTGCTGAACTCTGAAAAGTCTCCTGAAATAAGAAGCTAATGATATATGAATTGCAATTCCAGTCTGCCAAGGACAAAATGACAACTGCAATAAAAGTCTAAAAGTGTTTCTGTGCTGATAGGAGGAAATGAACTGTAAATACAGCCAGACAATTCTGTTTGGCAGATGTGTGTAAAAAGCATAGTATTCTGTGGCTGACATTTTAACTCAGCTCTACTTGTTTGCTCATGCAGTGTTTATTGTTATTCATTGTAGATGATTTGAAACTAGAAGTTATTGTGCAGTCTGTGGGCCAGGATGATTTGACTTTTGGCTGTTTATGACATTTTCTTCTTGTGTTCTATTATTGTCAGTTATGTCCACATTTCTATTGCTCACTTAACACCAGTGAAGCTTTCCCAGGGTTCTAATTTTAATTTATACAATTGATCCAAATGTACAGCATACCGTCCTGTCTTTCTCTCAGTGTGCCTGCCTGCTTGCACAATGTAGGAGCTACTGTCAAAAAAGATATCTATTATAATTTTACCTGAATTTTCATTTACATTATTGTTGAATTATTTGTTGTGTGTTTGTGAGTCATAAAGGATTACTATTTAAAGGTGTGCAGAACTTAATCCTTTGCTGGTGCCAGAACATTGAGTCTTTAACTTTAATGTAACTGTAATAACTTAATGTGAGCTTGAACTGGGATTGTACAAGGGAACTGGGGCAGCAAGCACATAAAGGAATATATATCAATTATTTAACATTTTCCTTCTCTTAGCTCATCTGGGCTAAAATCAAGAAAACAACACAGGAAACTCTAGGGTTTACCCACTGGGAAAAAAAAAATCAAAGTCTGTCAAAGAAAAAGAAATGAAAGTAGTGGTTCACTTAAGGTATGCTGGCCAGTGCACTGATTCAAATACAATGTTTGCCGAGGCCTTACATGCATTGCTCCATTGGAAAAGGATGGATAGATGGATAAATGGACAGACAGACAGTTGTATGCTTTGGATGTATAGACTAATTAAAATACCATCTTTGGAATGTGTCATAAAGTGGGACTTAAAAATGGGTATCAAAATGTCACACCTTACCTGGCATATGAATATTGTTAATGCGTAAATGTGCTTGCTGAACATGCTTGAACATGAAAGCTCTCAATGAGTCATACGTAAACATGATAAATGAAGGATATGAAAATCCGATATACAGTGAACCTAAAATTGAACAAATTGCCACTTTCATCACAAAATAGCGCTGTCTCATTCAACCATGCTCATATTTCCTTTTTCTGATTTTAAAAGTGTCCTTCAAAATGAAGTCTCAGTAATTAACTCTGTGAGAAGAAAAAGGTAGATAGATTAAGCACATGCTCTAGTGCGTCATTCACAGTTCCTGTCCCCATGAGCAGGCAGACACTGAGGGGCAGCTTTTATAACCAAAGTCACTGTTTTAAAGCAAAAGCACGTTCTAGAGTAAATACAAAGAGTAGTTATACTAGCAATGCAAGGAACTCAGGAAGAAGACAAATTTTAGAAATTGTATTAGCATCCGAAAACAATCAAAAGGAACTGCTGGGAACAGCAATGCCGAAGAGAACAAACACCATGGATAATAAATATCTGAACAAAATACAGTTTAGCACAAAATTTGCAAATACACAAGATGTGCCGCCTAAAGTGGGGGTCCATGTTCAATTTTCTGGTCTGTTTAATGCAGGAAATCCATCTTCTGTAAAAACCCAGCAGGATTGTTCTGCCACAGGATCTTCAACAGCAGAACATACTGTAGTGCAGACCTTCCTGCACACAGCTCAGTCAAGGGAGGGATTTTAAGCTCAACCAAGGACACTGCAGGAACAGGAGAGTCTTTAGAAATTGCTTTTAAAACAGTATTCTTGTTGAGCAGTGATTTCTTTTGACTTTTCCAAAACAAAAAACAGTCTGTATTTGTTCTCATGGAAACATTCTACCATAGAAATCCTTTATTCATCCATTTCAGCAAATGATTGAAAGTAAAAGTGACAGTGGCCATGACAGATTGCACATACTTATACAGTAGCTCAAGGGACAAGCTCAAGATCTTGTCAAATCTGTCAGCACAGAGACTATTAAATGACTATAAATGACTAAAATAGCAGTTACTTTGGTCATTTTAAATGCCTGGAGAAAGTTCTCACCCTGTCTATGATAAAATCAGAGAATTCAAAGGCTTTATAGGAATTTGCCTTGTTTCATAGAGGATGTTGCAATGCCGTGAAAGAACCTGAGTATGCAAAAGAACAAGACACTAGTTCTAATGTTAGAAGTATTGCATTCTCTCACAAACATATAAACAATCTACAATATCCTTGGAACCAGTATTAATTATTCATGATTTAAGCAGAAGTAAAGACAAATCCAAAACTGTAATGAAAAAGCAGTTTTTCAAGCAATCTAAATGTGAAGCCAACAGAGCTAAGCTCCAAAAATGTGTAGAACATATATGCTCTTCATTGGCAGACATAAACAAGCATTCTCTTGACAATTCAAGAAACACAAGAAGATGATAATTCCTAAGACAGAACAGGATCTGGATATACGACAAAAACCAGTCATGTGAACAAAGAACATAAGGCATCTTTCTGCAGAGCATGCAGTAAACCACATCCCAGAGTGTTACACATCAGTGCAAACATCAGAGCAATCTACAAGCGGCGCACAGATGGTCATCAAAGTGGCTGACCATTATGGGGCCAGGAACACTCAAACTCTACTCAGATTAAACACCATCAGTTTGGCCAGTAAAGGCATACATTTCCAAGAAAGTAAAACCAGAGACATCTAACCATTTATTGATCTAGTTCCTCATATTTCTTTTCACGAGCTTTAACATTCTGAGGAATAAAACATTCTGCTCTTAATCATAACAAGAAAAAGACTGGGGAGATGGGCCATGTTTTGTGAAAACCCGATTAGAATGGGTTGTAAGGCAACATCAGAATAGCCGTCATTGTGTTACAGCAAATAGAATCTCTGTCTCAAAGGTGGAAACATTGTTGATATAACAACACAATAATGATTTTTATGAAAGGTCATCGTATGACCAAATGTCAGTTGAAGACGAAATGTTCATGAAGAATGAAGAGGAATCAATATTACTGATGGACATTATAATCTAAACTTACCCTTCAGGAGGGATGACCCAATTATGGCCAATAATGGACAGGTAGCAGAACATCATCTCCTGAGATTGAAAGGGGAATTGAATGAACTGAGTACACAGAATACCTAACAGGTTGGAGTATAATGACACACAAAATTCAAATTTGGTATTATACAATATGGTGGTGTGTTGTTACTATGAATTTTTGATCATAAGCATTACCAGAATAGGTGCCTTATGTTTCCTTTTTAATTGATTAACTCTTTTTACAAGAGGCTCAAAAAATTCTGCTTTAATCTGAATTTCTGACTTTTTTATATGCCAATGTTCAACATTTCTTTGTCATGTCACACTCCACAGTCATGGTTAGTGGCCCATATGAATGTAGACATGCTTTAGGAATTAGTAGTGTTTCAAAACTATTTCTGTTTTTGCCTAGCCTATTAGGGACAAAAATTCATAGAAAGGTTCCAATAAAACAAAAAGCAGTTAAGTTTTTTCTTTCAAATGTTTGTATCTTCAAAGAAAATGGTAATGTCAAACCCATTTTTGCTGTCTGAGATGCCCTAACTGCTTGTTCTTAAGCATCTAAAATTTTAAGCTATTATTTTAAACCACTAAAATCCTGTGTAAGGTTATCAGAGATAAAAAACCTCTCACACTGAAAGCCAACAGTGTCCTGAATAATTTTATGTCAGACTTATGGCTATAAAATAATTAAATTTATTTACACAGATTAAAAAATTCCAATAAGTTATTTTCCATTCCAGTTGTGGAATAGAAGATTCTTTGATATTCTCACACTGAAAGCCAACAGTGTCCTGAAGAATTTTATGTCAGACTTATGGCTATAAAATAATTTAATTTAATTACACAGATTAAAAAATTCCAATAAGTTGTTTTCCAGTGGTGGAATAGAATATTCTTTGACATTAAAATGTCAAACATTATACAAATATGTAAAATTTAATGACAGTGTTGATTATTAGCAGCATATACACTATATCTCCAAACATATCTGACCAGTCACACCCATATGTCCTTGTTGAACATCCCATAGCTTTAGTCTCCCTTTGCTGTTAATAACCTCCACTCTTCTGTGAATGCTTTCATGAGATTTTGGAACATGGCTGTGGGGATTTGTGCCACAAGAGCATTAGTGAGGTTGGACATTGTTGTCAGATAAGGAAGCTCGGTGTGCAGTCAATGTTCCAGCTCGTTCTAAAGGTGTTCAGTGGGGTTAAGATCAGGACTTCTGGACCTCAGTTTGTGCACAGAGACATTGTTTATGCTCGAAAATACATGGTCTACGCCCCATAGCTGTTTGTGTAAGATTTTATTGAACATCGCGTTGGTATCCTGCTGCAAAAACCATGGTCCACAAAGAGCTTAACAAAGCAAGAACAGGATCTTAGTGTTGAAAGGTGTTGATCAGGTGAGGGTTATAAAAGAATTTCTCAAGGCATTAGATATGCTGTGGAACACAGTAAATCCTGATTTGTTTTTTCAGTAATGATTATAAGCTAAAGATTGTTTTCTATTTCCCCATCTAATTTTAAAATATTAAAATAGCCAATCGAGGACAAAAGCAAACATAACAGCCAATCACACTGCACAGTGACTTGCACACCCACATAGTGAGAATATATAAAGAATGACGAAGGGCATTTAAACCCAAAATGCATTTACCACCTCTCTATTTCCAACAACTCTGTAAACACTACCATTTTTTCCCCCAAATTTGAATTATACCACCCAGTTGAATACAAATGAAGTGTAAAATTGTGTTCAAGTGTTGTTAGCCAGCTATCAAGCAATAGAGTAGATTGAGCCATTTTTTGCAAAAAGGCAGATAACAAAAGCTGTAAGTGGGGTTACCACCTGTTCATTATAATGCAGTATTGCATTGAAAAATATAATGCTGTTCATACTGGTACTCATTTCATTTCATACACATGCTAAGTTTTCACAGCATTGAGAATAGAACATAATAGTGAATAAACTCAGAACAGTTTCACAGGAAATAGTAGAGAAGCTCAAAATCAGTGTTACAGGACAGAGAATAATGGAAATGTGCTCTTTTAGATTGCATGTCCTGGTTTCAGTGATTCAGTTGCAGTTGTTATTTAAAAAATAGTTTACCAACTGAGGCTATCGATGTAAGAGCTGGGGCTGTCCCTTATTCCACATCGAAAGTGGCAACTTATGTCGTGGCTAAAGGTATAATGCCAACAAGCACAGTCATGAAATGAGGGTTTGTCCATGTTGTTTTGTATACTTTATATTATATTTGTGTATTATTTTATTATATAAAAAATAATTAAATATTTAAAACATTGGTATAAAATGGGAGGGTTGCGACAGGAAGGGTATCCGGCGTAAAACCTATGCCAAATCGAGCAGACCAGAAATGATCTGCTAAAAAGAAGCGGACCCTGCCTTTTGCGTGGGACAAATGCTAAGATAAAAAAAAACTCTTTAAAAACTGTCACAGTATTTTTGAAATTCTATATCATGGTAATCTTTAAGGTAATAAATAAGAAATATAATTGTTAGTGCATTTTTAGCCATATGCATCAGGTGGCACAACATGGCGCATGGGTCACAATATGGCTCAAAACTGACATTACCAAGAACGGGGAGTCTGCTCAAACTGATTGAGAAGACAGAGAAAACAGCTCAGAGTGACTGCAAAGAACATTAAACTAGAATTTCTGGCAAGCACTGGTTGCTTCCTACATGTAGGAACAACCTCTTTTTTTTGTTTGTTTTTTTACATGTCTGGACTATGGTATAGGTTGTCTATACAGAAGATAAAATATTGTCTACATATACATATTTGTAAACAATATACATTATTGACCTTTTGAGCATTATCCCAAAACCGCACAAAAAACATATCACCACAAGAACCCCATACCTATAGTAAAGCACATGGGCGTGGGGACTGCTTTTCTTCAGCAAGAACTGAGACTTTATTCAAGGATGGAATCATGGATAGCTCAGAATATTACAAGTCTGTTAGAAAGATGAGGAATTTCTGTGGCTTCAACAAAGGAAGATTGAGCCAGAACCTAGACATTATTCTAATAAAAAATCTGTGGGGTGATCTGAAGAGATATGCTGTCAAAAGTTTTTGCAGGAAAGAATGGGAAAATATTGTTAAGTCAAGATGTGCAAAGGTGACACCTTACAATAACAGACAAAATCAGAAAAAAAATGGTTGATCTTATTTTTGAGATCAAATCTAATGTTTGAAATTTTTATAATTTTTTTTATTTGCTGTTTTTTCTATGAAATGGAAAATTGTTCTGACATGATTTATCTTGGTTTCATTTTTTCCACCAAAATCTGTTATTTTAATAGGGGAGTATAGACTTTTTATATCCTCTGTAGATCTAAATTCAACACAGTGTAACATTTCAGCCTTCAGCAGTATAAAGGAAGGAGGTTAAAGAGCTTCCATTCACAAGACCTTCAAGAAAGACCCAAAGAAATATATTTTCAATAATAAGATCAATTTATGACTCAATAAGGCTCCTATATCCCCTCAATTTACCAACCACATGATACTTCTCCAGGAGTTTTGTAGAAGGAAAAAGAGTTGGGATGAGGAAATACCTGAGGTTACATCTCCATGTGAAGAAAGTGTGTGGCTAAATTTGCAAAACTTGAAGTTCTCAAAGTGTCAAGTTGTGTAAAATCACTTGAATTGGTAACACCTACACTGGCACACAATCTCAAATAGACATGAGAAGAAGAAAAAAATAAAATAAAAACCCTACAAGTGACAGTCCTATGTATGGAACTTGCTGCTGCTGTTATAGCTGTTAGAGTTGAGAAAATGCTGAGAAAGGAGTTGGAGCTAAAGCCTTCAACCTTCTGGTCTGACAGCCAGGCTGTGCTTTGCAGACGAGCACACTAGATTTGGTACATTTGTGCTCGACAAGATTGCTGTTATAAGAGAAAATACAGTCACAGTGTAGACATATTGGAGCAAAGTTGAATTCAGCTATTATGGCATCAAGAGAGGCTAGTGTTAATGCATGTATGGGAGTTCAAGTAATGGATCCCTGAACCAATGTTTCTATGAAAAACAGAAAAAGAATGGATTATAATGTAAATGTAAATTTTCTCCCACTCCTTATGGATGACCCTGAACTCAAAAGAAACACTACAGTGTATAGTGTTTTCAACAGAGAGAATAAACATCCCACAAGTCAGCTATTTAAGTGCTTTTCAAGCTGGATCAAGTAATAGATGGCAGTGTCATGGTACTTAAATATAACAAGCAACCTTCAGTCACACAATCTATAGAAACGGAATCAGTTTTAACCTGAACACAATTACACATTGTAAGAAATAAAGAGTAAAGCAACTGGTTAAAATGAAAAGAGGAGAACACAGTAATGCCTGAAGAAACCAAATGTCTAATGACTCTACCTGCTAAAATATCATCACTCTTGTATTACTTCATTTTATCATCATTTAATGAATGAGTTTCACTGTCTAATGAATAATTTTCCAGGAAGCTGTTTTTCATTGGGAATAGGTTTATCATTCAAAATAAACACAAAACATCTGAATTGAAAGACTTTAAGGTTGTCAGTGTAGTTCAATCAAGTCTTTTTTTTATATGACTAAAACACAGCCATTATGAATTCATGCTCTGACATTAACAGAGATCAGTGCTAATGTTTTTGATGAAACAAGAAGGTTTAATCTACACATTCATTTAATTCATGTTTATTGACGTGTACTGCTATGCTTTATTAATATTTGAGTAAATATTTGAGCTGACTGGGTTTAGTTTAACTTTAAATCACACAAATGTAAAACACATTTCTCTAAAAAATATACTTCACAGGCTGTACATGTTGAACAAAGCATATGAGACAATATCTTCACTTTATGTATATAACAAATATGCTATCAGAACAGTCATTTAATAATTAATTGAAATAACAGCCACTCACCACAGTTTATTTTGAGGTTTTGCTGTTACCTGTCTGAATACTACGAAAAGAGATACAGTTTTGTGGTGGACACGTCTGTCAGACACGGTTACTAGTTAAAAAAATAACCTTTCATTGGTCATTAAATGCCAAATGTTTGGAAATACAGAGAGTATAACCCACAACCCACATACAGAAAATAGAGAACAGGAAGAAAAATGGAGATACATTTATATTTTATCAGGCAGCGCTGAAAGTTCACAGTGGCAGAAATCATGTTCTGTCACATCTCAGGAAAAGATAGAGCTCATAAATGCCAACTCTGTAGCTTGAAAGTTGTATACAGATGTGTGATCTGCCGACATGTTAGAGGTAAGATTGAGGAACAGTCTTAACAAAGCATGTCACGTAGTGCAGTGCACATAGAGATCACACGCTGGACACTGACTGAGTCACTTTCAGCCTGGAACTGTGATAAGATTGAAAAGGCCATGCTTCAGAAAGGAATTCAGAGGAGCTTTAATTCCCCAGCAGCTTTACATCATGGTGGAGTGTGGAAAAGTCAAATTCATAAGACAAAACAAGGCCTTTGTTTTATTCGACATCAGCAGATCCTTGATGATGAAAGTTTACACAAACTCTTCTTTGTGAAGTAGAGGCAATTCTCAGTGGCTGGGGGTGACAAACATGATCCTGAGGCATTAGCCCCCATTCACAGTCTTCTGAAATCCCATGCTGCTTTTCCACATATCAGAAGTCAAATATGTGGAAACAGATACAGTACCAGGTTGATATGTTTTTTAAAAAGATGGACACAGTAGTACTGACCCTTGCTATAGCAGAGTACAGCCCTTTGTGGGTCCTGATATGAGTAGTGTAGGTACTACTGATACTAAACAGCTGGTAGTCAAATGAAATAGCAAGATGTGCTTTGAGAAAGCTCGTTACTGAAAGATAGAATGCGCTGGAATGTCAAGACTTCATTACAGGCTGTATAAGACATTAAACGACGAGTATTCACGTTCACTCTCATCTATTTATTATAAATATATAAACATACAGAAGGCCCTTTATAGTTTTACATATTATAATTGTTGTCAATTCACAATTAGGAGCTGATATTTGTAAATAATTATTTATTATATCTTTATTTTTATTTTGTTTTAGTTTTTTTAAATTACATTTCTTTTTTTGTGTGTGTGTGTGTTTAATAATATTATGAGACTGTAATCCTTGTCCCAATGTTATGTAACATGACTTAATGTGAACTTGGGCTTTTATGTTAGCATCAGAGGCTACAAGCATGCAGAAATACTTTAATAGTCAAATAACTAGCACCGTCTTGTTTTTTTATTCATGTGAGCTTGGCTGCATGTATTTATGACCAGAAAAGGAGTCATGAATCCAGGTGTGCAAGAATAAAACCTGCATGATTCAGCATGGTTACAGAAAAACCTCAGAGTACAATTTCCACACTTCTAGACACCTGGGAATCTTACAAACACCTACAAGAATTTAGTACATTGAGGAGTGAAGCATGAGCAGCAAGCTGAGTGTTGTGCGCACTGGTGTGTTCTGGGCATGCTGTGCTCCTCACTAGATGATACACTGTTCTTTAAATAAATGCAAATCTCAGCTAATTACAGTGCACTTCCTTGAGTGATTAGAGAAGCAGAGTTGCAGGAGTGATGTTGTTTTAAATAATGCATTTTGCATAATGCATAACAGCATGCTAAAAAAGATACTGTATCTTACAAGGATTAGCACAAAGAGCAGTAAACTGGTAAACAAAAAAATGCACATAGGCGATGCACAAAATCAGAATCAATATCACATTAGTAATTTCCCCAATCACTGATTAAGTTGAAGAATTGTGATTTTAATTTTACAGACAGTATCAAGCAGGCACTATTTAATGAGTCCAGTTAATGATTGTGTCAATATCAAGTGGTTAATGAGTTAATGAGTTAATTGATGCCTAATTAACGCATCAGTATCCCAATTACAAATAAAATTTCTTAATTAAAACAGTTACTTATTGACACATTTGTACCTGCAAAGTGTGCGTGTGTGTGTGTTTGTGGGGAATGATGTGTTTGTAGGGTGGCTCATCGGTGACCTACAGTGAGAAGAGGATGGAGATTGTCCTACCCGTCCCCTCGTTACCATGGTGACGAGACAGATTAGGCTGGTCTCCCATCATTTTCATTCCATATATATCAAGCCGGTATCTTTATTTCTCTCTCTCTCTCTCTCTCTCTCTCTCTCTCTCTCTCTCTCTCTTTTATTTAATTCAGTTCAATTCCCTGTGCCTTACTGGCATGATTATTATCTGAAAATTTGAGTGATTTATTTTTATGGCTTCATGTTTTATGTATTTCAGAATACATCCAAACAGGGTCAAGGTCAGAGCAGGGTCAAATGTCTAAAATAGTTTTTCCTCAGTAGTTTCCTTGTCGATGAAGTCTATTTTAAGAGCATTTCAGCATACAATTTAATAACACAAAGGATCAGACTTGTTGAAAGGGATATCACAGTCAACACTGTTGTCATCAGGCTCTATTTGTTTAATTAAACAATAAATGTAATTAATTAATTTCTCAGTATAGTCATTTTAATTATTTTGATATTTAAATTTAATTTTGATATGTCTAAGATACTCTCTAGACAAAGAGAGTATTCAGTATATAGATATAATTCCTCATTCATTGTCAAGCAATACATGCAGACACAAATGTACAAAAAAGATAAATGAGACAAATATAATGCTTATGCTTCATATCTTAATATTTGTATCTTTCTGTGTAAATTAAGATTTTTTATGTTTCCTCTTTTGTACTTTTATTGTGTACACCCTATTAATAGTCTTATCCAGTCTGCAAACAAACAATGTTTCTACTGATCTAATGCACAAACTATAGA
Source organism: Hemibagrus guttatus (assembly GCA_033459395.1). Classification (NCBI taxonomy): domain Eukaryota; kingdom Metazoa; phylum Chordata; class Actinopteri; order Siluriformes; family Bagridae; genus Hemibagrus; species Hemibagrus guttatus. The sequence goes on from JAUCMX010000002.1 coordinate 15,689,188, forward strand.
TGTTTATCTTCTGAGATTCATTGTATTTTTCTAATGGAAAAACCTCCCAACCCTCTTAATCTAACCCTCTGTGTTTGCATAGTTGTAATTTTGCTCATGAGAAATGAGACTGAGTATTTATTAAAGTTACACTGCTTTAGGCTTGACACTTTTTGTTTTATTTTTATAGATTGTAAATTTTTAGCCTTTCAGCTTAGAGCCCATGTGATGTACCATAAAGCTCACAACAATCTGCAACCACTAAAAATGCTATTATAGTTGTAACATTGGAATAGACATTGATAGTCAGATGAAACACACTGGACAATTTATAACGCAGCTTCATGGGTCTCGCATTGCTCAGGGAAGAAGTATGCCAACACAAATAGTAAAAAACAAAATGGTACAGGCCTCTAAGGGCCAGACACGGCCAGATCACACTATCACCCTTTTCTCATCAAAGGATGGCCCTACACTACAAATTAATGTCATAAACTCCTCTTAAACAGTGGTCATTAGAAAGCTAGGAAACATTGCTGAAAGTTTCAGCAGGTTACGTCAGCTTCTGATGCCTTCAAAATGACACTTAGTTTACCTAGAGGGTTAAAGCAAGCCTGTTTGATCTGATGCTTTCCTCGCTGCATTGGATGCTCCTGAGTGATTCTCTATAGAGGTGCTGTATATCCTCTGAAAGCCTATCTTTTACACATATGAGAGCTCTTTGTTCTTCTATCATGCCTGTCCTTGTCTCTCACTTTCCTCTCCACATTTTACACTCTGAGGTCTCCTCTCATTTATGGACTCTTGCGTTGTTTTTGGAGTTGACTTATTGTGAAATTCTGCTGTACTAATCGCTCTCTTCTAGCTGGCTCTCTTCTAGCTGGCTCTCTTCTCAGACCTTTCTCCACTAGCATGCTCTCCCTTTTCCCCATCACTACACAAAGAGAATTGTTTCAGGCTTTAAGGTTGAGTTTGGTCCCTCTGTCTCTCTAGCCACCCTAATTCCAGCCCTCCTTCTTTAGCTTTTAGCGTTTCAGGATTTGCTCTGGACTTACAGATAAGTGGATCAAACCATAAGCTGCTTTGCACTAGGGGGTGAGTGTGCGTGTGTGTGTATCTACTGGTGTGTATGTGTGTGTGTGTGTGTGCTACGTACAATTTTTAGAACTTTAACCCACCTAAATCCATATATCATGACAACGGTTACATCGCTAGGAATATAAAGCTGACGAATATGTCTCATGCTGTGTGTTCGTGTATGTGTCTGTGTGTGCATGCCTGGTGTGTTTAAGAAGTCATTGCATCATGTATCATAGCCCTCTAGTTGGACTGAATCATCTTTCTGGTTTCTTATTTATCCATGTCAGAGCTGTGACACTGTGTGTAAGAAGTAAAGAGAGAGAGAGAGAGAGTCAGTCTGTGCATGTATTCATGTACTGGGACGTTTTTGTGATCCTCAGAGCTTTTTTAGCTCTGCTTGTGAATATGTACACGTATGTGAGCAGCTGCCGTATCTGTCTACTCTATCTGCCTGTTCACAGCTGGAGGTCTGTAATCCATGCGCCACTTCCCACTTTTCCTTTCCTCCTTCATCTTCCACCACATCTTCATATGTCACTTATAATTCAGTTATACATGTCTAAACGGCATGCCCAGCTGAAAGCATTTCTCTTTAAAAGGGTAATTAGGCTCATTTAGATGCACTTGCTTACTTAACTACCATAGCAAACATCTTACAGATTAAGGATGGTGTTTGATGATGAGTGTAAAGTATCTTAGATCCTACAATGGATTTCTTTCTCTTTAAAGCAAGCATAAAGTTTTACTTCTCTTAGCAGATGGAGATTTGTTGTACTAATAACAGAAACGGTTTGATCATGTGTATATTTTGCAAAATAGTCCTACTTAAATAAATCTCAAAATAAACCCAGACAATCCCACAGTGTGCTTTTTAGTCTTTGTTTGATTAGATTATATTTTAAGTACTAAGCACATGGGACAGATTTAGCATGCTATTGGGCTGTTTACTGTTAGTCCTTCTTCCACAGATATTTGCCAGAGATTACAATGTTAATTTATTAATAAATTACATTTCACATTTTTAAGTATTTACAGTTAAATGTAATAATATGGAACATGTGTGAGACAGTGTAGTTCCTGTTATCACTTACCTACACCGATCAGCCATAATAATAAAAGCACCTGCCACCATTTGCCACCAAAACATCTCTGACACGTCGAGACATGGACTCTACAAGACCTCTGAAGTCATTAGCAGCAGATCATGAAAGTGGGGCCTCCATGGATCAGACCTGTTTGTCTAGCACATCCCACAGATGCTCGGTCAGGTTGAGATCTGGGAGATTTTGAGGCTTTTTTTGTTTCTCAGACTATTTCTGACATATGCATGCAGTGTAACAGGGTGCATTATCTGGGTCAATGAGCCATGGCTGCTCATGACCTTGTTGTCGGTTCAAACTGTTGTCCTTCCTTGGACCGCTTTGGGTAGGTATTATCTACTGCATACCAGGAACATTTCGCAACAGTTTATCTGACCAAATTGTCTAGCCATCACAAATTGGTGCTTGTCAGAGCTACTCAAAACCTTACACTTGCTCATATTTCCATCTTCCAACACATCAACTTCCTTGCTGTCTAATTTATCCTACCCCTAGAGAGATGCCATTGAATTGAGATAATCAATGTTATTCACTTCACCTGTCAATGGCTTTAATGTTATGGCTGATCAGTGTATAGCAGCTACAATGAGTTGTTCACTCACCAGCCTCTCGTTTATCCTCTCTTGACAGTGGTGACCACTTCTATAACAAATAAATATCTCCTAACCGAAAGCTTCACAACATCAATGACTATATTTTATTCTTGGGTAAATAACAACACACTGTTATAATAATTTTGCTAATAGTCTTTAGACTATGTGGACCATCTGCCGTACAAGTCCCTGGGAAGGAGCTGTTACTATAGGAACTATAGCATATTAAAACGAGGACATTATTATAAACTTAGCTGAAACTACAGACCTGCTGTTGAAGAAAAAAGGAGTCTATACCTTCAGATTTAAGAATTCAGCAGCGCTGTGGTATAATGAATATTAATGCCTTGTCAGAATACATGTAATGGAACAAATGCTATGCAGCTAATTAAGTGTCAGAATGAACTGATGTATCTTTTTTTTTAATTCTCTGAGTTTATAGTAACATGTAACTTACAGCACCACTCCAAAAAGTATTATGAAGCCTTAAATGACAGTTTTATACACTATACAGATGATAAGAATACTTGTTACACTTTTTAAAATAATTAAAATATAAAAAGCATTCATCTTCAGTAACCACTTTATTCTGTTCAGGTTTTCAGAGGAGGCTTTAAACTTAGGAGTAAATGTTGTTCTAAAATGTGCATCAGTGTCTTTGTGAGGTGTGCTGCTCAGTGCTAAGGTGACACAACTGTGATGTTCCATATTTAATGTGAAAATGATCTTCTCCTTCTCACCTGACAACAGATGTTTGCTGTGACTCATGCAAACAGGGGAACCTTATCTCACGTGTATGTGTCTCTGTGATTGTGTGTGTCTGTCTGTCTGTGTGATGTCATTGTCTTCTCCTCTAATTAAGATAGAATTCCTTCTTTGTGTTTGGTTGCATCATGCTAAAAATATCACACCCTAAAAATCTCAATCCAAAATTGTGACTGCTCCTAACTGGCTTCTATCTTTCATGTTTTTCCCCACTGTTACAAAGAAAAGTATGTTTTCCTTATGGCCTATGGATCTTTATAATCTCAGACATATTTGTAGCAAGCTTCTCATTCTCCTCTTTTTCTTTTCTGTCTTTTCACCCTGATGCTGAAACTAACCCTGTCTCTGACATAGACTGGCATTATGATGGTAAGGTGTTACTTATTCTCTTTATCACTTCCTTTTTCCTCCTCTGTTGCCAAATAACCTTTCACGGTTCTGTTCCACTGTGTATTTTTATGGTATTTCTGCTCTCCCCTAGCAGTCCAACAAAATATATATCTTTAAGCTAAAAATTGCACAGCATAAACCTAAAATGGGAATCCACTATAGACTTTTCTTTCATCTGATCTGAAAAAAGAAATGAAGACTAGGGTTTGCAGTTTCTAGTGTTCTTTATTTGTTTATGTACTGTATGGCCAAAAGTATTTCAACTCCTGACCATCACAACCAGATGTGCTTATTGAGCATCCTTTTCCAAACCAATGGCCGTTGAGTTGGTTGGGGAACTGGTTGCACCCTTTGCTGCTATAATAGCCTTCACTCTTCTGTGAAGTTTTTTCCCTTGATTTTGGGATGTGGTTGTGGGGATTTGTTCAAGAAGGCCTGAGTGTGCTTCAGATAATTCCCAAACATACACCAGTTATGTCTGAGAATGAATTGGTCCTGAATTGGTTTAGGTAAGTGCTCTGTGCAGGTACGTCCATGCTATATGCAACTTGCTATGAGCACAGGGGCATTATCTTGCTAGGTCTTTTAATTCCAGTGAAGGGAAATCACAAGCTACAGCTTATTTAAATTGTAAATCTACAGCTTATTTTAATTGTGTGCTTCTAACTTTGAGGCAAAACAGGTTTAGGGAAGAACCACCAAAGCGTGTGATGGTCATGTGTCCACATACTTTTGACAATATAGTGTAAACGAGAGTGATTTTAATTCTGACTCTGTGTTCATCCTTTTTTTTTCACATAGAATGCAAGCTATATAGAGCTGGACCACCTGCTACCATTGTCACCATTGATGAAGAGAGTCCAAATGGTACGTACTTACTGTTGTCTTTGGTTCCATTATGGTGTATATGCTTGTTACATTCAAATCATTCTGATTTTACATCAGTGATTGGTTTTCTAAATTGGTAGTGTTCAGCTAATAAATATGTAAATCTGTCAGGGGTCAATAAGTAAATATAGTTAGGTCCATTATTATTTGGTCATTGGATGTTCTTGATATTTTAGTTGTCAACTACTCTATGTTGGAATAAAAAATAAAACAAGAAAATGTGCCTTCCTTTACATCCAAATCAGTTAAATGGTCTAGGAATTATAGCACTTTTTATGTTTGTTGTGTAATCCCCCTCCCCCCTCCTTTCAAGGGAGTAAAAGTAATTGGACAATTAGCTGTTCAGCTGTCATATGTCAAGGGGTGTTTTAAAAGTGTAGCATTTGCATTTGGAATCTATTGCTCAAGTGAATCTCAGTGTGAAGTCTTAAGAGCTGTCACTGCCAGTGAAGCAAGCCATCAATAAGCTTAAACATCAAAACAATCAGGAAGATAGCAAGGTGTGGCTAGGTGTGGCCAAATAAACTGTTTGGTACAAAGCAATAAAAAATACTGACACTTATGAACTCAGAACACCTAAAAGACCATAGAGAACATCTGCAATGAATGACAGAAGAGCTTGTACCCTGGTGAAGAAAAAACACTGTTGTAGTTGGACAAGAGGGTGTAAATACTTAGACAACAGAAACATGTCATGGGACAATTTTGGTAGTACTTTGTCGGATGAACCTGATGTTCATTCCAGTCTGGATTTCGCTTGAAACTCAAATTGAACTAGCTAAATATACAGGCTTTGATAAATGTCTCTATACTGTCGCAAGCTCACTGCTATATTAGCCATAATAGTGGAGAGATCATTATCAGAAAGCGCAACAACTTGTTGTGTCTCTTGCCATGGCCCTGTGTAGATATTGGCAGTGTGTTAATGTGAGAGGATTGAGTGTGTCCTTGCTAAGATTGCAGATGGTGTTTTGTTGTTGTGACAACACACTGGGGCCCATTAACACATAAAGCGTCTCTGAGTAGGCAGTGCTACACTGCATAATACACTCATAATGCCTGCCAGGACAGCACCAGAACCCAGCCGTGCGTTTGTCACCACTGTCTTTTTGTTGCCATGTGACAGGTGCTGGCTCCAGCTTCTTGCACATATTTATTTATTTATTTATTTATTTATTTATTTATTTATTTATTTATTTATAAAAATATTTTCCTTTTACATTTTCACTTTCTGGGGGCACGGTGGCTTGGTGGTTAGCACGTTTGTCTCACACCTCCAGGGTTGGGGGTTCGATTCTCGCCTCCGCCGTGTGTCTGTGTGGAGTTTGCATGTTCTCCCTGTGCCTCGGGGGTTTCCTCCGGGTACTCCGCTTTCCTCCCCCAGTCCAAAGACATGTATTGTAGATTGATTGGCATCTCTAAATTGTCCGTAGTGTGTGAATGAGAGTGTGTGTGTGCCCTGCGATGGGTTGGCACTCAGTCCAGGGTGTATCCTTCCTTGATGCCCAATGACGCCTGAGATAGGCACAGGCTCCCTGTGACCCGAGAATAGATCAGATAAGTGGTAGACAATGAATGAATGAATGAATGAATTTTCACTTTCTATTTCTTGGAGTTATGTTGGTCATCTCTGGGTAGAAGGCTTGAAGTAAAAAAAAAACCAAAACATAGCTGCTGGCACAGGAAGGTTTCAATAACACTGAGCAAATAACTGCTGAGAGATATATTATTGGGGCAGATGAGTTTAATGAGTTTGATTTGCTCAGTCTGGATTGCTGTTTGTTTCTCTGATGAGTTTCACTTTAGAATTTGAACAGGTTTCAGCACTCATGTGGTTCAAAGGATATGAGCACTAAAACACTTGTTCTCTTCTAATTCTTTACCTCACATTGTTTGGTATTGCTGCTTTTGTGCATGTGTCTAAATGTACGTAACTATGTCTAATTCCACCTTCTGTCTGGAAAGATGGAATTTATTTACCTTACATGGTAAAGGTGAAATGGAGAGCAGGTGCATGCTGAGTGCTTCCATGTAGGTTTTAGTTCAGTGAATTGTGTTGGTGGAGTGCTCTGGGGGCTTCAAGATAAGGGCAGCTAAACACTCAGTGTTGCCCTAAAGGTCAGCTTCAACAGGGAATGAAAGAGATGGACATTAGTTCAAGGGACAGCTGTCTTTTTCTAGGTTCACTGTCTCTGTCATTTTGAGTTTGCTGGCCGTACTTCTTTCTCTTTGGATGCACCACCATCTAGAACAGTTTATGTTAAAAATCCTCCATCTGTGTGTGTATGTTTACAGACAGCTTTTTTTTACTGCATGTGCTTTTGTTTTTATTTTGGTTGCTGTCCAAGCTGCTGAATGCTTGTAGCCAGTTTTTCTTTTGCAGATCTTGACAAATTGTAGTATCATGGGAGTTGATGGATTTCACAAAAAACTCTAGTCATCCCAGCTCTTTGACAGCATATCTTCCGGATATGTGGTGACTTAGCAGCGATAGAGAAAGTTCATTAGCCAAAAGGTTGCAGGAGCCAGACAGGAGTCCAGTATTGCTGTAGTCTGCTTGGTTTGCTGAAGCAAGTCTTGGAACAAGGTAGAAATTCATTAATTTTATCTGAAATGTTTGTCTAGCTGTTAATTATCAGCATGCAGCTGTGTTTCAGCCAGCTCTACTTTATTTTTGGTTGCAGTTTGAGATGCTGTCTGTAGATACTTAGCCAAAGGTTTTATCTGTAGACTATTCTGTCTGATCATTGGTCATCATGATGATGATCTTGGCTCACTTAGCTGTTTTCATTATGTTGTCAGTAAAATTGTGACCTTCTTCCACAATGTTTTCTAAAAAAGTGCACTTTTACACAATACCACACTCCTGGAATCAGAGGCAGAGCTCACACAGCCATCAGAAAGAGTTATGATAGAGAATGCTAGTTAAAATCAAGCATTTGTTGAAGTCAAGACGTTTTGATCTGGTAACTGGAACACCCATGATTCTGTGCACAACAAGTTTTTTAATTATTATAATGCCTTGATCTGCAGTACTGAGAAGATGACTAGAACTATCTTCTCAGTACTGTCATATAGAACACTTAAGCCAGGATTCAGACTATCCATCCATCCATCTTGGGAGAACAGGCAAACACATGGCAGGAATTGAACCCCCAACCATTTTGTGTAAGGCAAAAATTATATCCATTAAGTCACCATGCCCCCTCTTCCAAACTAGTCCTACTGTATATAGTAGTATACTAGTACACCAATGGGTCCAATGGTGTTATTATTACTCAGGCTTACAGTATTTAGTATGTAGTCTTAAACTTCCATTAGGGGTCACAGTCCAGTGACTTCTGTGCCGGTCCCAAGCCCGGATATATAGAGAGGGCTGAGTCAGGAAGGACATCTGGCATAAAACATTGCCAAATTTAATCATGCGAATCGTCAGTACTCTGAATTTCATACCAGATCGGTCGAGGCCCGGGTTAACAACGACTGCCATTACCGCCATTGACCTACAGGGTACCGGTGGAAATTGGGCTGCTGTTGGTCGAAGAAGTAGAGGAGGGAGGAGAGTGCGTAGACAGAGAGAGAAGAGGAAATGTAAGAGTGTAGGACAGAGAATAGGAACTGAATATTGGTACTATGACAGGGAAAGGTAGAGAGCTGGCTGATATGATGGAGAGAAGGAAGGTGGATATACTATGTGTACAGGAGACCAGACGGAAGGGTAGCAAGGCTCATAGTATAAGTGCAGGATTCAAGCTATTTTATTATGGTGTGGATAGTAAGAGAAATGGGGTAGGCGTGGTCTTGAAGGAGGTGTTTGGGAGGAATGTTCTGGAGGTGAAGAGAGTGTCAGACAGGGTGATGAGTCTGAAGTTAGAGATTGAAGATGCAATGTTAAATGTTGTTAGTGGTTATGCTCCACAGGTAGGTTGTGAGTTAGAGAAGAAAGAGAGATTCTGGAGTGAATTAGATGAGGTGATGGAGAGTATTCCCACGGGTGAGAGAGTGGTGATAGGAGCAGATTTTAATGGACATGTTGGTGAGGGGAACACAGATGATGAGGAGGTGACGGGCAAGTTTGGAGTTAAGGAAAGGAACCTTGAAGGACAGATGGTAGTGCACTTTGCTAAGAGGATGGACATGGCTGTGGTTAATACTTATTTTCAGAAGAGGGAGGAGTATAGAGTGACTTACAAGAGTGGATGTAGGAGCACACAGGTAGACTACATCCAATGTAGAAGAGGCAATGTGAAAGAGATTAGTGACTGTAAAGTGGTAGTGGGAGAGAGTGTAGCCAGACAGCATAGGATGGTGGTGTGTTTTAGGATGACTTTGATGGTCTGTAAGAAGAAGAGGTCAAAGATAGAGAAGAAAACCAAGTGGTGGAAGCTGAAAAAGGAGGAATGTTGTGAGGAATTTAGACAGAAGTCGAGGCAGGCTCTGGGTGGTCAGGTAGTGCTGCCAGATTTCTGGGAAACTACAGCAGACGTGATCAGGCTGACAGGAAGAAAGGTGCTGGGTGTGTCATCTGGAAGGAGGAAAGAAGATAAGGAGACTTGGTGGTGGAATGAGTAAGTTCAGGATAGTATCCAGAGGAAGAGGTTAGCCGAGAAGAAGTGGGACATAGACAGGACTGAAGAGAATAGACAGGAATACAAGGAGTTACAGCACAAGTGAAGAGGGAGGTATCTAAGGCCAAACAGAAGGCATATGACGAGTTGTACACTAGGTTAGACACTAGAGAAGGAGAGAAGGACTTGTACAGGTTAGCTAGGCAAAGAGATCAAGATGGGAAGGATGTGCAGCACGTTAGAGTTATTAAGGATAGAGATGGAAGGGTGTTCACAAGTGAGGAGAGTGTACAGAGGAGATGGAAGGAGTACTTTGAAGAGCTGATGAATGAGGAAAATGAGAGGGAAAATAGAGTAGAAGGGGCAAACTCTGTGGAACAGAAAGCAGAGAAGATTAGACAGGATGAAGTCAAGAAGGCTTTGAAGAGGATGAAAAGTAGAAAGGCAGTTAGTCCTGATGAAATCCCGGTGGAAGTCTCTAGGAGAGGCAGCTGTCGAATTTTTAACTAGTTTGTTTAACGGGTTTTAGAGAGTGAGAAATGCCTAAGGAATGGAGAAGAACTGTATTAGTGCCGATCTTTAAGAATAAGGGTGACGTACAGAGTTGCAGCAACTATATGGGATAAAGTTGATGAGCCATACAATGAAGCTATGGGAAAGAGTAGTGGAAGCTAGGTTAAGGAAGGTAGTGGAAATTTGTGAGCAGCAGTATGGCTTCATGCCCAGAAAGAGCACAACAGATGCAATTTTTGCTCTGAGAATTTTGATGGAGAAGTATAGGGATGGGCAGAGGGAGTTGCACTGTGTGTTTGTAGACTTGGAGAAAGCATATGACAGGGTGTCGAGAGAAGAGCTGTGGTACTGTATGAGGAAGTCAGGAGTAGCAGAGAAATATGTCAGAGTGGTGCAGGACATGTATGAAAGGAGCAGGGCAGTGGTGAGGTGTGCTGTAGGTCAGACAGAGGAGTTTAAAGTGGAGGTGGGACTGCATCAGGGATCGGCTCTGAGCCCCTTCCTGTTTGCTATGGTTATGGACCAGTTGTCAGACAGGAGTCTCCTTGCAATGATTTTTCCAGATGACATTGTGATCTGTAGTAAGAGCAGGAAAACCTGGAGAGGTGGAGGTTTGCGCCGGAGAGAAGAGGAATGAAAGTCAGTCGTAGTAAGACTGAGTACATGTGTGTGAATGAAAGGGAGGGAAGTGGAACAGTAAGGTTACAGGGTGAAGAGGTGAAGAAGATACAGGAGTTTATGTACTTGGGATCAACAGTCCAGAGTAATGGAGAGTGTGGGAAAGAGACAGAGAAGCGAGTGCAGGCAGTTTGGAATGGGTGGAGAAAGGTGTCGGGAGTTCTGTGTGACAGAAAAATATCAGTGAGAATCAAGGGGAAAGTGTACAAGACAGTGGTGAGATTGGCCATGCTGTTTGGTTTAGAGATAGTGTCACTGAGGAAGAGACAAGAGTCAGAGCTAGAGGTAGCAGAGCTGAAGATGTTGAGGTTCTCTTTGGGAGTGACAAGGTTGGACAGGATTAGGAACGAGTACATCAGAGGGACAGCTCATGTTGGACGTTTTAGGGACAAAGTTAGGGAGGCCAGATTAAGATGGTTTGGACATGTTCAGAGGAGGGAGAGTGAGTATATCGGTAGGAGAATGTTGGACATGGATCTGCCAGGCAGGAGGCAAAAAGGAAGGCCAAAGAGGAGATATATGGATGTAATAAATGAGGATATGAAGCTAGTGGGTGCAAGTGTGCAAGGATGCAGAAGATAGGGATAGGTGGCGAGAGATGATCCGCTGTGGCAACCCCTGAAGGGAAAAGCCGGAAGACGAAGAAGAAGAAGTCTTAAACTTCCATTAAATTTGTGTTAGCTTTTCACTCACAGCCATCTGATAAGTCTTTATATTACAGAGAATTGTGCAGCACAACCAACGTTATGGGATTTTCTTGTGTATGTAGCTTACAATTGTATCTTTCTCCCAGAGTGCTTCTAATGCCCAAATCCTGCATTCACCAGCTGCAATGTGTAGTTTTGTTTGATCAGAGGGTTCATTAAATATACCAGTATATTACTTTAATCTTGGGAATTGCTCTGTATCCATTCTGAATAAAGACAACTGGACTCTCAATGTTTTCTAACTGATGGATGAAAAGAGAAATTTAAATTGTGTAGGGTTCATCAGTAAAGTAGCTTGACTGCTTTTCTCATTTCAATGCAGAGGTATAGTTTCTTATGTAATCATTATTTTGATTTTAATGACTCATTAGCATTCATATTAAATACCTATATTGACTAAAGTTTTTTGATAACATACCACCATTTTTGAAAATTCTAAACTTTGGTCTTGTGTGAATGCACAAAGACAGCTAATGGCTTAACTTTTGTGGTTTGCCCTCTAGAAAGAAAACTTGTTGCAGCTGCTTTCAGTGTGAAGTAAATTTAGAGTTACCGGCTAATGTTTATGCAAAAAGTTTACTAAGTAATCATAATGTTAGCTAAGGTGCTGTTACAGCCGGTAGTGTCCGGCAGGATATAACAGAGCCAAACACGAAGCTTGACACAGACAGGGGTTTATTAAACATAACACATAAACAAACATGAACCACGACACTACATTCGGCCTACATACAAACGAGGACTAGCAACCAAAGCAGACACAGACAGGACTATAAATAGGAAACATAATCATGGAAACATTAGGCACAGGCGAACATTAATCATGACACAATAGGACAGGGCGGGGCTTAACTACAACACATAAACCAAACATAAACAAAACCACACATTACAAGACAAACCCCTGCTGAGAGCCCCCTAGTGGTCCAACCTCAGCCCCGCTACCCGTAACATCTCCCCCCTCTCAAAGGTGTGGCTCCCGACGCGCCAAACCTTAGCCCTCCCTGAAAGTCCGGGTCAGCGATGGGTCCTGAGGAGGAGCAAGGAGCATAGAGAGGCTGGTGGGGGGAGCGAGAAGCAGGGCGAGGCACTTGGAGAGGAGCGAGAAGCAAAAGCAAGGCGAGTGGGGGGAAGGGGGGAACGAGGATCAAGGCGAGGCACGTGGGGGGAGTGAGAAGCAGGAGCGAGACAAGTGGGGGGAGCACAGGACCCAACAGCAAGGCCAAAGGGTCCCACGCGACATCCACAACCGAGCAGAGGCGCTGAGCGACATCCACAGCCGAGCAGCAGGGCCGAGCGACGTCCACCGCCGAGCAGCAGGGCCGAGTGACGTCCACTGCCGAGCACTCGCGCCGAGCGACGTCCACCGACGAGCACTCGCGCCGACCAAGACGAACGATAACTCCACGATATCCGTCTCGCTGGGGGCCAGAAACTCCCCAAGGGGCGGGAGGGTGGGAGCTAGGTACTGCCAGGACTCTCCTCCGCTAGCGAAGATTGGGGCAGCGCCCCCCATGGAAGCTACACTGTGGGGCGGTGCCCCCCACCAGAACATGGGCAGAGCGAGAGCCGGAGCAAACAAAAAAAAGGTAAAAAAAAATTCAAGGTCCGAGGCCCTGGTCGGAACTCTCCTCCGCTGGCGAAAATTGGGGCAGCGCCCCCCACGGAAGCTACATCGTGGGGTGACGCCCCCCACCGGAACCTAGGCGGAGCGAGAGCCGGGAACAAAACTTTTCCAAAATCAGAACCTGGCCAGAACTCCCCTCCGCAGGCTAAAAATGGGGCGGCGCCCCACACGGAAGCTACATCGTGGGGCCACGCCCCCCACAGGAACATGGACGAAGCGGGAGCCGGTTCTACGCGAATCCAAAATCCAAAAACTTTTGCCAGAACCCTCTTCCATTCCCTAACCACGGGCAGAGCGAGGGGCGGAATCAAAAAAAAAGGGAAAAAACACTCCGAACCGGAGCTCAAAGCAAAAACAAGCAAAACATTAAAACCCGGAAACAAAAAACTAACCTTCTCACGGAAGCTTCTCACTGGATCTGTTCGGTTTGGGCTAGTCCTTCTGTTACGGCCGGTAGTGTCCGTCAGGATATAACAGAGCCAACCGCGAAGCTTGACACGGACAGGGGTTTATTAAACATAACACATAAACAAACATGAACCACGACACTACATTCGGCCTACATACAAACGAGGACTAGCAACCAAAGCAGACACAGACAGGACTATAAATAGGAAACATAATCATGGAAACATTAGGCACAGGTGAACATTAATCATGACACAATAGGACAGGGCGGGGCTTAACTACAACACATGGCAGAACATAAACAAAAACACACATGACAAGACAAACCCCTGCTGAGAGCCCCCTAGTGGTCCAACCTCAGCCCCGCTACCCGTAACAGGTGCATAGTAATTTCTGAATTATTTACATTCGGGTTTTGCTATACTGCTATTAGAAAACCACAACATTATCAGTCAGTGTACAATGAAAGTGTGTGTTTTTTTTCTTTTTGATAACTAAAACAGTGCTTACACTGTGACATTTATTCACTGATTCTCAGAAATATTTGTTGGAATTATTTGTTTTTAACTTTGTTTTTTACTTGGTATGCAGGGAGAAATCACTAATCAAATTTGAAAGGTTTTTTTTTTGGAATAATATTGGAATATTCAAATCCGAACATGCTCACAAACTAATGTATGCCACCAAACATTCATCATTTATATGTCTGTGCACAGATCTACAATGTGACACTTTAAACTTATCAGCATTCAAACATTCCATGTTTAAATCCTCATGAAGTGGTGAGTTACTTACAGAATGTTTAACTAGCTAAGTTAATGGTCCTCTTATCATACTGCTACATAGTTATTTGGCTGAATACAGATGAGAAGTAAAAAAAAAGCATTGCACTAGCTAAGCCATCATTTTACTATGAAGAGATAGACCGAGGTTCTGCATTGGATTTTTATGCCTTGCAGCTGTAATTAAAGTTTAATCAAACACAAATTTGACCCCATTTGCCACTTACCTTTCAAAGATCAACTGCCGAGACAAATCACTGTATGAGATGTGACAAGTCTCAGTTTTGTACAGACATTGGGAAATTTTTCTTTTCATTTCACAGAAGTGAATGATTTATATATTTAGCTTGACACTGAGCTTAAATATCACCTGATGACACCTAAGATGTGAGACATAAACACTGAGGTGGCACTGTGTGTTTTTTCCCTTCTTAAATTTGATGTTTTTCAAAACTGAATCTGAAACAATAAACTGTTAAACGGCTTTTGAATTATTTACTCTGAGAGTGTATAAACCAAACACTCATGCTCTTCAGATAGCCACACAGCTCATTTCCTGAAACCATGCTATGCTTAGGACTTAAATAAAACTGATTTCTTTTAAATATTACCCATAAACAGATAATTTACTACTCGCTTTGGTAATACTTTAAAACAACATGAGCAAAAAATATAAACTTATCCCTAGTAAATGGTATTCACTTTTGAGGGCACAGGCATTGCTATCTCTCTGTGTTGATGAAGAGCTATCAGATAAGCTGATGAGAAATAGCCATCGAGCCAGGTTGGAGGGAGGGGTTGCCATGACAACCACAGCTGATTAAAAGTGCCTTAAGTAAAGGCCAGATCACGTTCCTTGGGCTGGCACAGGAGGAGCGCACAAATCCTGCAGTAGTAGACAAAATAGAAGTCTGTTTGTTGTGATTGGGCCAGTACTTGGGCAGAAAGTTAACATGTTTTAATATGAAGATGGAGGACCTGCACAGAGAGGAGCAGAGGGACAAGATGAGAAGAGATAAGATGAAATGGTCAAGAGAGTGTGGCATCAACATTATCACAAAGTCCATGTTAAATACCTTTATTAAAAAAAAGACATTTCTCAAATAGTACAACCTCCCACACATGCAGACAAAATGACATGAAAAAAACACTGAAGCCATTATTTAATGTAGTGTTTGCAGGGATGCACAGTGTGACACTTTACAATTGCTTCAGCAGGTGCAATCTGACATTAAATCATTACATCCTTACTTAATTTTACATCCTCAGAAGGCAATTTTAAAATAGCTAACTGTCTCGTTATTGTACCACCACACAGTTAGTCGGATGAATATAAATGAGGAGTGACAAAATCAGCGTTGCTCTGGCTACGCAATTCGTGGAGAGACAGAGAGCACTTCTGCTTTGCATTTTACACCTTGAAGCTGGAATTAAAGTTTAATCAAACACAAATTGACACAATTTCCTGCTTACCATTGAAAGAAATAGACTAAAATGAAGACAGTATTTTACCACCCAAAATAGTGGATTGTGTGATCTATTCACTAGGTAGAGTAAACCTATTTTACAATGTACAGATTATTTCCACTTTTCTTATGTAGGAAAATAGGCAGATCATGTATATGTTGTTACTTATACAGATAAATAGATTTAACATCATGTATATATACAATATATATAAAACATGTGTTAGGTTACAGTTCTCAATACATATAAGTGCTCACTATGTACTAGAAAAGTATTGAAGATTTGATCTGTTTCAGGTATTTTTGTCTCTATAAGTTTAATAAGGTTGATGCCCACAGCATAATCATTTGAATCAATGACAGAACTGATAACAAAAATCATTAATGTCATTAAAAACATGCATTTTATGACAGATTTGTATGCAAAATACAGCAAAAACATTATGAGATCATGCAGCATGTTATCTTATTTCCAGGTGTAACTAGCAGATAGATGAGGCAGCAAAGCAAATCAGGTACATTCTGTAATCTGTTTAGTTATTACTGAAGAAAAGACTGTAGTCCCAACCATTTCCTTACCACAGCCATCTTTATTTAATTGATGAATTTTTAAAATTGAAAGCATGAATCTGTTATATTCTATACACATATACCTAAATCAAAAATCTGAGACTGTTGGTAAAAATGCTGCTATTTTGCATTCTCATCTTAACTTATCTTATCTTATTCTTAAAAAACTGTCTTGGGCTGTGTATATAATTTGGTTCCCTGAAAAAGGAACAAGTCATGACTTGATGCTATGGGAATGCCCTTGCAGAACTGGTGTGCGAAGCCCATCTGAACACATGCCAATTTCATTGGCTGAAAGGGGTCAGGTAACGTTGCAGAATGCATCAGCAAGACCATAAAAGGGCATCTGTGTCACATATCCCCAGATTCTAATTGTTTGATGGAAGCGTAGCGCCTTGTTCCCTTCTCATGGAACCGGATTACAGAGACGTTCACTTTTGAGGGATCTCCTCACTGAGTTATGGCTTGATGCTATTGGAACACTAATACCAATGCCGTCACACAAGGAGAAATGCCTGCCCTGCAGAGCTGTGCGAATTGGCACAGACAACTGCTGAGTGCAGACAGGACCAGATCAACCCCATAGGACCAGAGACCCAGGGGTCAAGTTCAAATCTAAACTGTAGAATTTGATGATTGTCTGCGGAGTGGACCAGCCTACTGCAGCACAAACATAACATAGGGGGACACCCCTGGCCAATACACTAGACAGTCCACTCTTAGTGTAGTGGACCCTTAAACCCAGAGGTGAAGACATCTATGCACATCATAGGACTGGGTGATGGCATTTATAACCCAGTCAGAGAGGGGACTTACGGCACTGGCCTGAGTGGTGGACAAAGTGCCTGATCTTTCTTGCTTTAAAGACTCATGAAGCAGAGGAAAGAAACCATATAGGATGACCGTCTGACCAGATGACCGTCTGAGGGCACCTTTGTGATGTAACCTAGTCAGGGGTGCAAAGTAGGTTTAACCATACCAGGAGTAAACTATAGTTAGAAGGAGGCTACTGATAGGGCATACAAATCTCCTACTCATTTGAGGGAAGTTGAGGCTAACAGAAGAGCTGTTTTTAAGGGCAGAAACTTCCCTGAGACTGACTCCAATGGCTGAAGGAGGGCATACAGTTTCTTAGTGGAGGAAGCCCTAGAGCTCAGTATAGTCTCCATGACCTCGATTGAGAGACTGTGATCTATGAGCTGGTGCAAATTTTTCTGGTCAGGGGTGAATATTGGCTGGAAATGCACTGACACAGGAGGTTACTCCAGACGGAAATCTCAGATAGACATTCAGTCCAAGAAACCAATACAGGTGTGCACTACAATAGATGGATTGTGTCATGGTGCACCCTAGCTAGGACTCAGGAGAAAGGCATACAGACTAAGCCTTTACCACATCTGCACCACAGCGTCCAGCCCCAAAGGAGCTGAACAAATCCATTTCCATTTAGCCATACCTCTGCCATATGGACTCCACCACCTGCATGTGGAGTTGCCAGCTGCAGAAAACAGTTGTGCTTGCATCGTGGTTGAAGTTGATGCCCTGGAGTTGCAAAGGAGCCAGGGATGCATCCATGCACTACATAAAGGTGTGTGGAGACAGAGCTATAAGGAAAGAAAGAACTCTATATTGGTAAACTTTTCCCCCAAAAACAAACCTGAGGATTTCCTGTGTTCTTGTCAAATTTTGATCCTTCCTTTAAATTTCACTGCATCCTTTAGAGCTGTTGTGACAAACTAGTCCTTTTTTTCGGACCTCTGTGACATAATAAGTTTGAGCATCAGTATCTTTGGCATGTACATCCTCAGAGTACAATTCAAGGTTTGCAGATCTAAAATTGGATGCATAAAATTGGACACCTGTGAAATGAGGATGCTGAGAGGCAAACTGGGTTCTGTAACTGTTCTTTATGGTGTCTAGATCTTATGAGATACATTTGGCAGAAGTTGCCATGCTGGCAGATTGCTTGGATGCGAGCCTAGGGCAGATGGGTCATTATGTGCACCTGCTCACAAAGCACTTGAGGCATCAGGGGTGGCAGGGGCACCTTCCTGAGAGCATTAGGGGAGTTGGATACATGGTGAAATGGTGAGCTTGGATCCACCCTGAGAGGGACTGCTCTTGGAGGCCTGAGCCCTGTGGTCTGTGGCCCAGCATAGTTCCACCACATAGTTCCACCATTCAAAACGATCATTCCTCAGCATCTGATCGAGAAGCTGAGTCTGCTGGGCACCAACACCCCCCTCTGCAATTGGATCCTGGATTTCCTGACTAGGAGACATCAGTCAGTCTGGATCGGGAACAACATCTCCAGCATCACCACACTGAGCACTGGAGCTCCTCAGTTTTGCTTGCTCAGTCCAATGCTGTTCACTCTGCTGACTCATGACTGTGCAGCAATACACAACTCGAACCACATCATCAAGTTCGCCGATGACACGACCGTGGTGGGTCTCATCAGCAAGAAAGACGAGTCAGAGAGGAGGTGCAGTAGCTAACAACCTGGTGTAAAGCCAACAACCTGTCTCTGAACGTGGAGAAAACAAAAGATATGGTTGTTGACTTCAGGAGAGCACAGAGTGACCATTCTCCACTGAACATCAATGGGTCCAATGTGGAGATCGTCAGGAGCACCAAATTCCTTGGTGTTCACCTGGCGGAGGAGCTCACCTGGTCACTCAACACCAGCTTCATCACCAAGAAAGCCCAGCAACAGCTCTACTGCAAAGGCTGAGAAAGGCTCATCTCCCACCTCCCATCCTGACCACTTTCTCCAGAGGGACCATCGAGACCATCCTGATTAGCTGCATCACTGCCTGTTTTGGGAATTGCACTGTCTCGGATTGCAAGACCCTGCAGTGGATAGTGAGGACAGCTGAGAAGATCATCGGAGTCTTTCTTCCCTCCATTACGGACATTTACTCCACACGCTGCAAAGCCAACAGCATTGTGGATGACCCCACACACCCCTCACACACACTCTTCACCCTCCTGCCATCTGGAAAGAGGTACCAAAGCATTTGGGCCCTCACAATCAGACTGTTGAACAGCTTCTTCCCTCAGACTATCAGGTGTCTCAACAGAGAAATGAACTGAGTTGAACATGGACACACACACACACACACACACACACAATTGATCTTCTTTACATGCACACGTCACTTTAAATATTTGAACTACACTTTAACTGTATAACTAAAATAACTATTTCTGCTGCTGCTATCACTCACTGTCCCTAACCTTGTTTCTTTTTTGCACGCACTATCTAACACTGTATCTTTGCACACAGTCACCGTTATGTGTCTTGTTTGTCTGCGCTGTCTCGTCATCCTCTGCACTTATATTGCATGTTTAGTTTTTACAATTCTTGCATCTTGTAAGTATAGTTTAGTTCTATGTTGTCCATGTCACCTTGTACCTTGTTTTTGTTCTGTGTAGCACCTCTGGTCCAGGAGGAATGTTGTTTCATTTCACCATGTACTGCATCAGCTATATATGGTTGAAGTGACAATAAAGCTTCTTTGTCTTTGACTTTGACCTCAGGGACTAATCCCTTCCCTAATCCGGCTCCCTCAGCAGGTCAGCCTGGGACACACCAGTCTGACCTGCTGCTGCTGCATGGGCTTTGCCTATAAAGGTAGAAGTAACCTTACATAGCCTGTAGGC
Organism: Hemibagrus guttatus; assembly: GCA_033459395.1. Lineage (NCBI taxonomy): Eukaryota > Metazoa > Chordata > Actinopteri > Siluriformes > Bagridae > Hemibagrus > Hemibagrus guttatus. The sequence goes on from JAUCMX010000002.1 coordinate 15,708,968, forward strand.
CCTCAAAGAGGCGTGTCTGCAGGAACTCTATCACTGTACTAACAAAGCAGTGAACTAGATCCTGACGACAGCGATTACACCAGAGGCGTAAGTTCAAAATAGTCTCCACAACCTCAGTTGGGAGAACAAACTCTAGGAGCTGGTCCCCCTCAGGGGCTAGACCAGAGGTTCTAAATCTCAGGGCAGGGGTATAGAATCACCCCATGCACCTGAGAGAGGAGGCTCCTCCTGACAGAAATCTTCCAAGGAGCACCACCCAGAAGGGAAAAGAGAAAGCAACAGGGCACAGTGGGTCGACTCCTCAAAGGCTAGCATAGCCACTTCTGCTTTCTGAAGCCTGATTACTGATCATGTGTTCTGGAATGTAAGTCACTTCTTCTTCTTCTTTCGGCTTTTCCCTTCAGGGGTCGCCACAGCGAATCATCTCTCTCCACCTATCCCTATCTTCTGCATCCTCAACACTTGCACCCACTAGCTTCATATCCTCATTTATTCCATCCATATACCTCCTCTTTGGCCTTCCTCTTTGCCTCCTGCCTGGCAGCTCCATGTCCAACATTCTCCTACCAATATACTCACTGTCCCTCCTCTGAACATGTCCAAACCATCTTAATCTGGCCTCCCTAACTTTGTCCCCCAAACGTCCAACATGAGCTGTCCCTCTGATGTACTCATTCCTAATCCTGTCCAATCTTGTCACTCCCAAAGAGAACCTCAACATCTTCAGCTCTGCTACCTCGAGCTCTGACTCCTGTCTCTTCCTCAGTGACACTGTCTCTAAACCATACAGCATGGCCGCTCTCACCACTGTCCTGTACACCTTCCCCTTGATTCTCGCTGATATTTTCTGATCACACAGAACTCCCGACACCTTTCTCCACCCATTCCAACCTGCCTGCACTCGCTTCTTTACCTCTTTCCCACACTCTCCATTACTCTGGACTGTTGACCCCAAGTACTTAAACTCCTGTACCTTCTTCACCTCTTCACCCTGTAACCTTACTGTTCCACTTCCCTCCCTTTCATTCACACACATGTACTCAGTCTTACTACGACTGACTTTCATTCCTCTTCTCTCCAGCGCAAACCTCCACCTCTCCAGGTTTTCCTCCACCTGCTCCCTGCTCTCACTACAGATCACAATGTCATCTGCAAACATCATTGTCCAAGGAGACTCCTGTCTGACCTCCTCTGACAACTGGTCCATCACTATAGCAAACAGGAAGGGGCTCAGAGCTGATCCCTGATGCAGTCCCACCTCCACATTGAACTCCTCTGTCTGACCTACAGCACACCTCACCACTGTCCTGCTCCTCTCATACATGTCCTGCACCACTCTGACATACTTCTCCGCTACTCCTGACTTCCTCATACAGTACCACAGCTCTTCTCTTGGCACCCTGTCATACGCTTTCTCCAAGTCTACAAACACACAGTGCAACTCCTTCTGACCATCCCTATACTTCTCCATCAAAATTCTCAGAGCAAAAATTGCATCTGTTGTGCTCTTTCTGGGCATGAAGCCATACTGCTGCTCACAAATTTCCACTACCTTCCTTAACCTAGCTTCCACTACTCTTTCCCATAGCTTCATTGTATGGCTCATCAACTTTATCCCCCTATAGTTACTGCAACTCTGCACGTCACCCTTATTCTTAAACATCGGCACTAACACACTTCTTCTCCATTCCTCAGGTATCCTCTCACTCTCTAAAACTCTGTTAAACAAACTAGCTAAAAATTCCACAGCTGCCTCTCCCAGACACTTCCAGACCTCCACCGGAATGTCGTCAGGACCAACTGCCTTTCCACTTTTCATCCTCTTCAAAGCCTTCCTGACTTCATCCTTTCTAATCTTATCTACTTTCTGTTCCACAGAGTTCACCCCTTCTACTCTTTTTTCCCTCTCATTTTCCTCATTCATCAGCTCCTCAAAGTATTCCTTCCATCTCCTCTGTACACTCTCCTCACTTGTGAGCACCCTTCCATCTCTATCCTTAATAACTCTAACTTGCTGCACATCCTTCCCATCTCGATCCCTCTGCCTAGCTAACCTGTACAAGTCCTTCTCTCCTTCTCTAGTGTCTAACCTAGTGTACAACTCGTCATATGCCTTCTGCTTGGCCTTAGACACCTCCCTCTTCACTCTGCGCTGTAACTCCTTGTATTTCTGTCTATTCTCTTCAGTCCTGTCCATGTCCCACTTCTTCTTGGCTAACCTCTTCCTCTGGATACTATCCTGAACTTCCTCATTCCACCACCAAGTCTCCTTATCTTCTTTCCTCCTTCCAGATGACACACCCAGCACCTTTCTCCCTGTCTCCCTGATCACTTCTGCTGTAGTTTCCCAGTCATCTGGCAGCACTACCTGACCACCCAGAGCCTGCCTCAACTTCTGTCTAAATTCCTCACAACATTCCTCCTTTTTCAGCTTCCACCACTTGGTTTTCTTCTCTATCTTTGACCTCTTCGTCTTACAGACCATCAAAGTCATCCTACACAGCACCATCCTATGCTGTCTGGCTACACTCTCTCCCACTACTACTTTACAGTCACTAATCTCTTTCAGATTGCCTCTCCTACATAGAATGTAGTCTACCTGTGTTCTCCTACCTCCACTCTTGTAAGTCACTCTATGCTCCTCCCTCTTCTGAAAATAAGTGTTAACCACAGCCATGTCCATCCTCTTAGCAAAGTCCACTACCATCTGTCCTTCAAGGTTCCTTTCCTTAACTCCAAACTTGCCCATCACCTCCTCATCACCTGTGTTCCCCTCGCCAACATGTCCATTAAAATCCGCTCCTATCACCACTCTCTCACCCGTGGGAATACTCTCCATCACCTCATCTAATTCACTCCAGAATCTCTCTTTCTCCTCTAACTCACAACCTACCTGTGGGGCATAACCACTAACAACATTCAACATCACCCCTTCAAACTCTAACTTCAGACTCATCACCCTGTCTGACACTCTCTTCACCTCCAGGACATTCCTCACAAACTCCTCCTTCAGGACCACACCTACCCCATTTCTCTTACTATCCACACCATAATAAAACAGCTTGAATCCTGCTCCTATACTACGAGCCTTGCTACCCTTCCACCTGGTCTCCTGTACACACAGTATATCCACCTTCCTTCTCTCCATCACATCAGCCAGCTCTCTACCTTTCCCTGTCATAGTACCAACATTCAGAGTTCCTATTCTCAGTCCTACACTCTTACCTTTCCTCTTCTCTCTCTGTCTGCGCACTCTCCTCCCTCCTCTACTTCTTCGACCAACAGTAGCCCAATTTCCACCGGCGCCCTGTAGGTCAACGGCGCCGATGGCGGTCGTTGTTAACCCGGGCCTCGACCGATCCGGTATGAAATTCGTACTGACGATTCGCATGGTTAAATTTGGCAATGTTTTACGCCGGATGCTCTTCCTGACGCAACCCTCTCTATTTATCCGGGCTTGGGACCGGCACAGAAGTCACTGGACTGTGACCCCCATGGCTAGATTTTCTGGAATGTAAGTCACTCAGCAATAGAAATCTGTTCTCTACCTAGGGCCAGATCTGGTGCACCAACCTGAACAGTGGGTGCAAACACAGACTGTCCTAATGATTGATGAAGGGGACCTCCAAAGATAGCCCCTGAGTTTTAGGAGTTGCTCCCCAGCCCAAGAGGGGGGCGTCCATTGAAGGAGTCCTGCAACAAGGACAAACCCTAAGAGTGGGACTCAAGGTGAGAAACTTGGGTCTGTTCAAATATGAAGGGTACGAAGCTCATGACGCGTAACCCTTGTGACCCTGAAAAGGGTGTCTGTGCTGCCTCGACAGATACGGCACCACACGGTGCAAGTGCTTGACTGGAAATACAAGCTAGCAAACATGAAATTAGCTTAGCAAGAGCTCACAAAACTCAACAGCATGAACCCAACTGATGGCTTTCTCTCAAGAAGCAATTCAGTGGCATACCACTCATCATTGCCCACATCAAGCTCCTCAGAGTCCAATGAAGACAATAGTTCCTCGTTTGAGTCGGGAGGAATTGCAAAATGAGCTCCCGGAGCCAAGCGGGGAAATCCAAGTCGGGAGATAGGGCAAGAGAAAGGACATCACCCATCTCTTGTTCCGCCTCCACTAACTCGACCTGCGAGACTCATGATCTAAGTGCTGCCACAGCAGATGTGCAACCCAAATCACGAGGCACGGGCGCTTAGCTAGAGAAAACAGCCAAGCGAGAGCAGAGTATACTGGAAGAGGAAAAATTTCATAGTGCATGCAGCCGGCTCCCTCGAGAGCCACGCATACACGCTGTGTGTGAGTTGTTTCCTGCAATGTATCGGGGCACTGATGCACATACTTTCTGAACTTGCCATCTTTCCTAATCTTTTATATATACAGTGCATCCGGAAAGTATTCACAGCACTTCACTTTTTCCATATAATGTTATGTTACGGCCTTATTCCAAAATAGATCAAATTCATTATTTTCCTCAACATTTTACAAACAATACCCCATAATGACAACATGAAAGAAGTTTGTTTGAAATCTTTGCACATTTATTAAAATAAAAAAATTAAAAAAATCACATATACATAAGTATTTACAGCCTTTGCTCAGTACTTTGTTGAAGCACCTTTTGCACGAATTACAGCCTCAAGACTTTTTGAGTATGATGTTACAAGCTTGGCACACCTATATTTGGGCAGTTTCTCCCATTCTTCTTTGTAGAACCTCTCAAGCTCCAAGGCTGTCGGTGCACAGCCATTTTTAGTGCTCTCCAGAGATGTTCAATCGGGTCCAATTGAGTGGGCTATGGCTGGGCCACTCAAGGACATTCAAAGATGGTTGTTCTTCTGGAAGGTTCTCCTCTCTCCACAGAGAAATGCTGGAACTCTTTCAGAGTAACCAACGGGTTCTTGGTAACCTCCCTGACTAAGGCCCTTCTCTCCCAATTGCTCGGTTTGGCCAGACGGCCCGCTCTAGGAAGAGTCTTGGTGGTTCCAATCTTCTTTCATTTACAGACGATGGAGGCCACTGTGGTCACTGAGACCTTCAATGCTGCAGAAATTTTTCTGTACCCTTCCCCAGATCTGTGCCTCAATATAATCCTTGGACTTCATGGCTTGGTTTGTGCTCTGATATGCACTGTTAACTGTGGGACCTTATATAGACACATGTGTGCCTTTCCAAATCATGTCCAATCAACTGAATTTACCACAGGTGGACTCCAATCAAGTTGTAGAAACATCTCAAGGATTATCAGTGGAAACAGGATGCACCTGAGCTTAATTTTGAGTGTCATTGAAAAGGCTGTGAACGCTTAGGTACGTGATTTTTTTCTTTTTTTGTTTATAATAAATTTGCAAAGATTTCAAACAAACTTCTTTCATGTTGTCATTATGGGGTATTATTTGTAGAATTTTGAGGAAAATATTTAACTTAATCTATTTTGGAATAAGGCTTTAACCTTACAAAATGTGGAAAAAGTGAAGCGCTGTGAATACTTTCCAGATGCACTGTATTTTCTTTTTCCCTAGTCTACTCATGATTTCATACAGAGCTTCAGACACAACTTCCACATAGAAGCATTCCCATACCATCAGCCATGGGTTCCTCCAAGACCTCGATACCTTGGTAACATGCAGCCTGATTGAAGAGACTGCTCAGCTACAACCAGCACTTCATTGCTGACGTCCTCAGAGCTCGATGCAGACAACATTAGGTTGTCATTTGGCTTGGAAGAAATTGTGGACCAAGCTTCCGAGTCCAAATCACAGCCTTCAAAATCAGAGGAGAGGGCAAGAAAAAGGAGATTCCCTGTCTCTTGCTCTGCCTCTGACCATGATCAAAGCCAACCCACCACCTTGGCAGATCCTGGGTCGAGCACCTGATTTTAAAATAAAGCCAGATGGGAGCGGAGCTTCTTAAGAGAAAAACTCTCACAATGCATACGCTCTCAAACAAACAATGCATTTTTTTTTAGATTGTTTGTTTGCTATATCACTGAGACATAACAAAATAGACAAGACAGATGGGAAAACAGATGTGACAATTCACACAGACAGACAAATGTCTTCTTGAAGACAAAGAAGCTGGGGATATGTGATGTAGATGCCCTTTTATGGTGACATGTGACATGTCACCTAATCTCTTTCAGCCAGTGAAATTAGAGTGTTCACACAGGCTTCAGACACCCATTCCGCGAGGGCGTTCCCATAGCATAAAGACATGACACAGCATTGAGTTTCATCGAAAGGGAACTATGAGGCATGTCATAATTTCAGTCAAATATGCACTCCCCGTCCACTTTATTATCACTATACACCTAGACATTCATGCATGTATCTAATCAGCCAATCATGTGGCAGCAGCACAATGCACAAAAGTCATGCAGATACATATCAAAAGCTTCAGTTAATGTTCACATCAAACATCGGAAAAATGTGATTCCTGAGACTTTAACTGTGACATGAATGTTGGTGACAGGCTAGTTTTTGTACATTCTGAGATGCTTTTCTTCTCATCATGGTTATAAAGAGTGAATATTTGAGTTACTGTAGACCTCCTGTTAGCTCAAACCAGACTGGTTATTCTCTGATTTCTCTCATCATCAAGGTATTGCAGCCTGCTAAACCTCTGTGTAAGCTGGGTGTGAAAATCCCAGGATAGCAGAAGTTTCTGAAAAACTCAATATCAACATCCATGCCACGGTTAAAGTCACAGAGATCACATTTTTCTCTGTTCTCATGTTTGATGTCAACATTATGTGCATGATTGTTTGCACTTTGCTGCTGCCACATGATTGGCGTAAGTTGTACACCCATTGCTCCATTTTAAGCACCAATATTTTAAACATCTAAAAGTAACCTACATGAAATGTAATGATAGTCTGTTTGTGATGGAAAGCTTCTTTTGAATGCAAAAGCAGTTAAATCCTCAAAAGAATATTTCACTAATCACTTAGAGTAGTTCCCGATGCTATCCTGTCAACATTTCAGCTCTTTATAGAGTGAAGCCAAGTTGTGGTTTTGCTTGTTTTGCACTGGAGGGATTTATGACCCCTTTTGTATACTGGTTTTGTGTGCTGGATTCCCGCAGTGATGTAGGCAAAACACGTACACACTTCGTTCCTTGAGCCTGTTTATTCTGCACATTGTCAGCTTACAGTGGCAAGTGCAGTTTGGTTGTTCAATACCATGTTGTGGTATTGAAGAAGCATTGATTCCATTTTTCATTGGAATTTCAGCAATGACATGCCATTTCAGCAATGTCAATGACGAGAATGATGTTTGGTAATGTAATATTTGGTGTAATGTCGCGGGTGCCTGCTTAGGCAAATCCATGGTTACTGGCACGGCTCTTTTATAGTGCTCAGCCCAGTGCAGGCAATTAGTGCTGATGCATGGCACCTATGCATGCCGCTATTTAAACTCTAGGATTTTGTCAGTCGGCATGCGCACATAGTCAGAGACCATATCAGAGACCATATATCTCTGAAAGGTAATTTCGGGTAATTTCCTTGAAAGGCTTTATCTCTAAAAGCGATTTAGAAAGTTGTGATATTGCGGTTGAAGGCTGAGAATCAGCCTCCCTCACCAGTTGTCTTATCAGAGTTGAAGGCTGAGAATCAGTCTCTTCCGTGGTTTTTAATAAAATTGGTTTGACCCCAACTCAGCGAGGGAGTCACTCACAGTGGCTTAATTAGCCCGCGACAAGCGGGGTTCTCCCCCTCGCCTTTGCGGTTTGTGTGCTCATCCTGACCCGCGCTCACAGTAAATGGAGATTGTTCTCCGCCCTGTTTTCCAAGGGTGCGATCTGGCATGTCTCTGCAAATTTCTAACCCACTTCTGTGCGTTCTCCTCAGTCTGCTTAAACATACCGATAGCGTAGTGGTCAGTGCATCGGGCAATCCAGTGTGGTGCTGAACCTCCCTGGTTTACTCCTATCTTCTGATTGTTTTTTCACCTATTTCTGTCCACCTGACTTCCTAATTAAATTATCATACCAATTTTATCCATCCGGATAATGGGCCCGCCTCGGTACTTCCCCCTCCTTTAGTACCAAGCTCATCTCCCACGTAACAGTATGTCCACACCAGAACGTGAACCAGCAAGTCTGGAGCTGATAGGGCAGATTGTGGTGGGTCAAGCCATGGCCCTTGTAAAACATGAGCAGGCCCTGGCTACCTTATATACTGAGGTCCAGGGAATCTCAGAATGTATGGGGCAGACTCAGGCTCTTTTGCAGCCCCAGGGAGCCTCTACTGCTGGTGGTGCCCTGAGCAGAAGTCCCCAACCTGCACCAGAAGAGCCAGTCACCCCCACCCATGTTGAGACACGCTTGCCTCCCCCTCAGCCCTATGCTGGGCCACCTGGGGGGTGCAATCCATTCATTTTGCAGAGCTCCCTGTTGAAGCTCTGGCCTGGGCAATTGCAGTCTGGCAGCACGTCTACCCGACCACCCCACAGTCGACTCCTTTATCGCAGCCCTGCGAAGCACCTTTGAGAAAGGGGCCTGACATCCTCTCCAGAATGCTCCAAGGCATCCGCTCCGTGGCTGCTTATGCCATCAAGTTTTGGACTGTGGCGGCTAGCTCAGGTTGGAATGAGCAAGCCCTTCAGGCAGCTTATGTACATGGCCTTTCAGAGGAGTTAAAAGACGAGCCTGATGACCTGGAAGCCCTGTATGAGCTTGCTATCCGATTGGACAATCGTCTTCAGGAGAGAAGGTTAGAGCGACAGTCAAGCGGGGGAGCACAACACAGGTGTGCCTACAGGTGGGCACACCTATCCTCCTCTGGGGTTCCTGAACCACCAGAAACCCCTTTAGAACCCATGCAGTTAGGGGCCACCAGTTTACCAGGGCAAGAGAGGCCTGCTTACTTAGAACCACACTTGTCTCAGGATTTGAGCCAGAGTCAGACTGGTCATCTATGCACATCTTTAAAAGGCAAGGGCTCACCCAGATAGAGGGGTCTGGGCTGGCCCTAAATGCGGCCCTTCACACTTCAGGCCTGTTTCTACCGGCCATCCTTCGTTGGGGCGAGGGCAGACAAGCCTCCAAGTTTTTATTGACTCAGGGGCTGCAGGCAATTTCATTGACAAAAAACTGGCCCATAGTCTGGGCTTACCACTAGAGAGCTTGTCACATCCATTGCCGGTCTCTGCCCTGGATGGGTGCCCCCTGGCATCTGGACTGGTAATCTCCCAGACAGCACCACTCAACCTACATATTGGGCATCACACAGAGCGCATTACCCTCACTAATGTTCCTGAGCTCAGCCTTGTCCTAGGTTTCCCCTGGCTGCGGCTGCATAACTCCCAAATAGATTGGTCCACGGGGTCAATTTTCATATGGTGGTCTCAATGCCCTGTCTCAGGGGGTTTCAGACCCTACCTCCTACCATAGAGGAATCAGTGGATCTCGCGGGGATACCTGAGGATTACTGGGACCTCCAAATGGTCGTCTCCAAGCACAGGGCCCAAACCTCACCACCTCACAGGCCCTTTGATTGTGCCATCAACCTGCTTCCCGGGACAGCTCCTCCCAGGGGCAAGTTATTTTCCCTTTCCCCTCTGGAGCAGAAAGCTATGGATGATCCACCTCACCAGCAGGCACAGGCTTCTTTTTTGTCAAGAAGAAAGGTGGGAGCATGTGCCCCTGCATTGATTATCGTGGCTTAAATGCTGTTACTCAAAAGGACAGATACCCACTGCCTTTGATGAATTCGGCATTTGACCGCCTTTAACAGGCCAAGGTCTTTTCCAAGATATTCTACATATCCCATATTCACTGTGTGTCAGGTGCTGCTTCAGGCAGATTCACTAACCTCTCTGAACTGTATACGCCTGCCAAACACCAGAGGAAGAAAGCTCATCCCTAACAGAATTAGAGTGAGATCTAATCTGGCTTTATCTTTACTGAAAAAAAAGATTCAAAATTATTATGACTCAGAGCATGTCAGAGAGCATGCAGCACGCCCCAAATCTTTTACAATATTTATCAGGGTAGTGCACTCCTTTCATTTTCTCCAGCTCTCCTTCTCTTGTGCTCTCCTGAGTTGGCTCATGTCTATATTTTCGAATTCAGATCTCGTCATATGTGAGATGGCATAGCCCTAGTAACCAGATGCAATTCTAGTTTGGCTGTGAGACATTTATTTTTTTGTGTTATATGTTGGTGTCAGATGAATGTAATTAAAAGGCTTGCATGATATAATTATGTTAGGTAGTAGGACTCAAATCTCTGTCTAAATTTTGTGTCATTTTCGTGTGTGTAAAATGTGTTACTGGGTTTAGTAAAGCATAGATATAAAGTTTATTGCATGCTAAACCTGTATTATGTTCCACTCTCAGAGCCAAACTCACATTCCACAATTCTGTTAAACAAAATGTTTGCATGCATGTGTGTCTATGAGAGAGAGAGAGAGAGAGAGAGAGAGAGAGAGAGAGAGAGAGAAAGTGAGAGAGAGATGTAATTAGAGAATGTGTTGAAAGTAGGATTATTTTCAAGCACCTGCCACTTTTCTGGATTAGATCGAGGCAATTCCAGCCTTTGCCCACTCAAAGCACTCTGCAGCTGCTGCTCCTCCATTTCTCAAAGTGTGTGTGCATCCTCTGTTCTCTACCATCTGATGGATTAAGCCCTGCCTAAAACAAAACACTCCTTTGCCTTCAAGAGCATTTCTGTTCTCTGGTTTTGTTGGTGTTTACCTTCACTGTGTACTTATGTCAGCTCTGTTAAATATAATACCCTCTGTGCTGCTTGAAGAGTCTCCTTATGGACATTAAACGGAAATGCTTGTTCATACTCAACATCAACTGCAGCTCAGGCAATGAGCTGCAAAAGAGGGTTATGGTTCCTTTCATTATATAACTATATGCTTTATGTATTTTGCTATTTCAACAACTGATGAGACATGTTCACTGTACTGTGGATAAGAGTGTTAGGGTGTTTTAAGTGCTTATTTATTTATTTGTTAAGGTATATATTTTTATCTGAGATTCTATATGAATGAAGTTGTTATTATTCCATTTTTTTGACTAATTAGATGCAAGTCTTTGCTAATAGAGGTTTAATATACCCTGCTCTTGGCCTGATTTCGTTTAGATTCAGATGAGATAGATGAGCTGTTAAAAGCTTCACTTCCTTTGTCTGACCCCCTCATCTTTCTCTACATCTCCTCTCCATTTGAGCTGCTTCTCCAAATTAAAACTGTCTTCCACAAACAAATGGCAAAACCTGCCTCATAAACAGCAGTAAATCCACAAACTACATTTTTCATAGATAATTCATACATGGCATGACATGTAAAGTACAATTTGCGCAATTTTTCACATTAGATATAGACTACACGAGTTTGATGAATATGCATTTTAAGCATTAATACCCGCTTGAACCTCTTAAGCCGTCTCCATTCATTGTGTTTATTGTACTCTGGACATAGCGGCTTTCAAAAGGGAAAACTGTTAGCAGGTGCATAAGGATGGTTTAGGCATGGAATAGATATGGATTATCACATTGAGTGATTAAAATTGATTTTTGATCCAAATTGCTTTTGATTCATCATCATGAGCTGATTTCATTAATCATTTATGACACCTGAAACGTATCCATTTTGTTGGGGTAGTGTGGTGAGGCAATGAAGATGAATGAAAATGTGAAAATATCCATAGTTTTGATATGAGCTTCCAAAACGGCATCCAAAATGAAGTACAAGAATATATAATCCAGTCTTAAGCAACACACACACACACTCACAGTTATTATTTAAAGCTTCGCTAAAGGACAGAGTGGCAGAGCTTCACTGTGAAATATAAGCACATACTCTACCCAATAATTCATTGGGCTGCAAAGTAAATAGCTAGAGGTGGTGCTGTTTGCCTCTACAAAACTTTTAAGCCTTAAAATCAGATTATTTACAGCTATTTAACTTCTAAACACTCAAGCTTATCCACTGAGCACAATAAACAGTTCTGTGGTTTGTTCCTCTGGTGGAACCCTTAAAAGTTTAATGTAACAGGAGATGACTCCTTTAGAGTCAGACCTTTCCAGAAACTCTTGCAGGATGCTTTTGTGTGTGTGTGTGTGTGTGTGTGTGTGTGTGTGTGTGTGTGTGTGTGTGTGTGTGTGTGTGTGTGTGTGTGAGCGCATGTGAAAACACACTTTGTGGGTATAGAATTGGTATATGTAATCTATGTAAGCCATTATAATCTAAAGTATTGTAATTATTATACACCACTTACAATTAAGTGCTAAAGTACATTCATGCCATTTGACAGATGCACTTATCCAGAGCGATTTACGGAAGTAAAAGGTACATTTTACATTTATACACCTAGGCAGCTTAGGGTTGCATGCCTTGTTCAAGGGCTTAGCAGTGACAGAGCTGGGATGTGAACTCACAGTCTTCCAAAAGTGTTTTTGTATGTGTGAGAGAGAAGCAGACAGACAGGCAGACAGACAGGCAGAGACAGACAGACAAACAGAGACAAGGTATGTGGTTGCTTTTTATTTGGGGAAACCTTCAGCAAGACTTAGGGCAAAAGGTCATGATCGAGGACTTAAGTGTAAGTGTGTTGAGAACATGTTCACACCTATTTATTAGTGTGAAAAGGTTTATCTGAAGCCTGCAGTGATACTGTGTATATGCTGTTGAGTGTGTGTGTGTGTGTGTGTGTGTGTGTGTGTGTGTGTGTGTGTGTGTGTGTGTGGTCTGGAAAGCTCATCTGTCTCTGTAATGTGTGAATGCACTGCAGCACCAAGCATGTGTCCGGTTTTAATAGCATTTGATTTCTCCACACATCTCCAGCCCTACAGTCCCTCTTTTGTAGTAGCCTGACTGACTTGCAGCCTCAGCCTTGTGTATACTTCTCTCTGAGATCAAACACAATTAAGTTCAATCATCCTGCTGTTCCAGCCAGAGTAGATCTAGACTAGCGTAGGTGTATACTTTGAGGGCTCCACTGTGGCCTCTATTCGTTTGTTCTTCCTCCATCATTCTGAACTTGGTTAATGGTGTGAGTCATGAAAGGCCGCAGTACGCATACCATGACCCTCACTCAGTCTCTCCATGAGAGCATACATCATTCTCTCTTAGTCAAGCCACACAGCTGCTTTTGTGTTTGACACACACTGTCTGTAGTTTTGTTTCGGCATGCACTCAGGGATTTCAGGCCAGCCATAATCGCAGGGATGAATGCGAATTGATGGAGCTGGAGCTAGAATATCAAATCTGTCTCTGTGGGAGAATTATATTATCTAGCATCGATAAGTAAAGCTAAAATGGTCAGGTGGCTGGGGTTTGGGGCGGGTGGGTGGTTGTTGGGTGGGGGTAGGGGGGTTAGTGGTGTTGCACAGGCAGAATGCCATTCTACTGTTGGACTGCTCATATTGATAGTTCTGTGCTGTGTGAAAGGAAAGGTGGTGGTGGGGAGGTGTTGTGGGGTGGACGGGTGCTGATAGCTTATTGTGTAAGGAAGGTTATTGTTGCATGGTCACAGTGAGAACAGTACGAGAACATTAATTTGCAGTGTGCAGGCTAGAAAAAATATAAAGAATAACTTCCCAGGAATAATGAGATCTCACCTAGTGATAGATTGCCTATCATGCTAACAATTTTTGACCTATACATTGTCATAAGACAAAGGCATTGGTGGATCAGTGGTGGGTTTCTCGCCTACCATGCGGAAGGCTTGGGTTCAATTCCCAGCCAATGCCCAAACCCCAGCCACTGGATTCAGTGCTGGTCCCAAGCCCGGAAAAATGGGAGGGTTGTGTCAGGAAGGACAGCCGGCGTAAAACCTGTGCCAAGTTGTTGTGTGGACCAGTTGGTCTACTGTGGTGACCCTGAACAGGGAGCAGCCGAAAGCAACATTCTCATAAGATGTTTATTGTGGTGCTGTTGTACTACTGATTTAATACAATTTACCAATTCTCTGTTATTTCATGTGTTTGTTTGTTTATTTATTTATTTATGTATTTATTTATTTATTTATTTATTTGGCACAAAATATCTTGATTGTGATGGTAACATTATAAATGTGAGCTATAGAAGTGAAAGTAAGATCACTAAAGCTGTAAACTATAGGACACAAAGCCAGCAATAAAGCTTTCACTTTGTAAAACTTAGACTCAGAGAGGCAGATGCAAGTGCAGGCAAACAGTCTTTAATAAGAAGAATAACAACAATCTAGGTAAACAGTCCAAAAAAATATGAAAAAAAAAAATCTAAATTCAGGTGATCACTGGACAGATCTTCTGCCAGAAGATTTGGATGTAGATCTTTTAGCAGAATAATGAAAGTATAACAACACAAACTCAGTGGCTTGAAATGGCTGTAAAGCCAAAAACCTGGAATCCGGAATGTTCTGCAAAATCACAACTTTGATTAACAACTTTGAATAAATGTTGGAAAGAAAAAAAAAAGTATACTACATACTCCAGTCCTATACACGCAGTTTTTTCTTCCTTCTTATTATTAAAATCAGACTTTCTGAATACATGCCTGATTAGCATCCACATTATTAATTATTCATTTTATTCAAGTAATTACTGTTGTTTTGCATGTACATCTTTACCATCATGCAACAAACATAGTAATCAGCTTCAACGCCCTTCAAATATCAAGGTTGATATAGTTATCACACTGTAAAGGCCATTTTTGAAATTCCATAACAATTTCTTTTTTTTATTCTCCCTATCTCTTTCTTTCTCTCTCTCTTTGTCTCAGGTACAGTTCTGGTGGAGAACATGCAGATTAATGGTCGAGCACAAGACCCGGGCCGGACCATATCTCTTACTTTACTGGGGAACTATGACTACTGGGTTATACTGGACCCTATCCTCCAGAGACTCTACCTCAACAGTACAGGAAGAGTACTGGACCGTGATGTGAGTGGACTCTCACACAATCCCACACTTGTACAAAAATGAGCACAAATTAGTTGGTGATGTTTACATAGCAACAGCACTATCATGGTGCAGTGATTCCATTATTTGAAACATGTTAATTAATTACAGTAACTATAAAGAGGGGTGTAATGTTAGAAATGTAGCTCAACCCTGGCACTAGTCTTATTACCTGAAATACTGGTAGGCTACACTTGCAATATGCATATTAGTTCTTAGATTTGTATTTTCATATTTGCATGTGTGGTTGTGTGCTAGTGGGTGTTTATGTGTGATATCTGCACTTAAAAAAACCCATAGGGACCAGCCATATATCCCCACAAGGTTAAAACTGTCAGATATTTCAATTTCTATATCCCTCTCTTTCAGCCCCCCAGATACATCACCACTATAGTGGTTCAGGTTCAGTGCACTAATGAGATAGTGGGCACTGTTATTCTGCATGAGGTGCGCATTGTGGTACGCGACAAGAACGACAATATGCCGCAGTTCCAGCAGCCTCGCTATTACGTGGCAGTCAATGAGGTGAGGTCATTATTGCTTCAAGATCTTTCTCAGGAGTCTTTCATATCATCTTAGACATACACTACCTGTAAAGGTAGCCAAAGGTTACAAGCCAAAGGTTTGTGGATGCCTGACCAGAATAATCAAATTTGTTTTTGAATATCCCATTTGAGATTCAGTCCTCCACTTGCCACTAGATGTTGGAGCGTGGTAGTAGGGATTCGCCCATTCAACCACAAGAGCATTAGTGGGCTCAGGCACTGGATACCATTATTCCAGTTTATCCTAAAGGTGTTCATGGGTTGCTTGAGTTTTTTTCAGTCCAACCATGGCAAACCATGTCTTTATGGAGCTCAATTTGTGCATAGGAACAGTGTCATGCTGGAATAGGTTTGGGACTCCTAGTTCCTGTGAAGGGTAATATTAATGCCATAACATACCAACATTCTATATAATTGTGTGCTTTCACCTTTGTGTCATCAGTTTGAGGAACAACCACATATAAATTTGATAATCTGGTGTCCACAAACTTTTGCCCATATATAGTGTAGCTTTGAGGCTACATGGGAAGCATTGGCCTTAAAATTTCATTAACTTGTGACAGTGTTTTACAATATGCATATATGATTTATTTGTTTTTGGTGAAAATATCATATCTCTCTGCTATGTCACACTGTTTGTTCAGTTAATGCTACATGTTTTTGTTGGACAGTAGAGCCTGCTTGAAAATGTCCATAAAAGCCTGTAGATGCACTGCTGTCAGAACTCTACTGACATAGTGGGATCCTGTGAAAGATTCAAGTACATTTCTTTTTAATGGAGTAAAGGTTAATGCTCATTGGACTACAGGCTTGTATACGTCATTTTAGGTGTAACCGTGACACATGGATGCACTGGGAGTCAGTGAGTGTATAATAGTGGAGCGGAGGTGGTGGTAGGGGGGTGTGTGAGATGGGGGATCTCAATAGACTCTGTAAGAGTAGACAGTAGAATCTAAAATACATTTTTGTTGTGACTTGACACACTGCTTTCTCCATATGATAACTGTGAGACCTCTCAGAGGGGCTGAACTTCGTAAGCAACCACCAATCATTGAAATAGTATTGAACATGATTGACAGAAATTTTATTCTTAAAAACTGCAGACTCGAAGGGTGCTTGGAATGAGTATGGTCAGTAGCCTAAATCATGACAGTTTTATGTAACTAGGATAGTTGTTTGTAAATATTGTACATAATTTGTAATTACAAAATTCCATTTGATTATTTGTGCTCATTTTGGAAATTAATTTTTTATTTATAGGTCTGACTAGGTAGTTGTCACTATCAGTGAAATTTTGCTATGTATATATATATATATATATATATATATATATATATATATATATATATATATATATATATATATATATATATATATATAATAGTATATATTTTTTGGTGTGACATGGCAGACACCGCTGAAGCTGTCAGCCTGATTTTGGGAAACTCTTTTGATGCTCTTATGTATGAGGAGGGACTAAGAACAGGAGGCAGGCCAATGAGTGATTTAATTTCGAAGTCAGTGTGCAACACCAGGTCCTTTCAGCTGTCTTGGTGCAGTAAAGATGACTGGTTGACAGTTAGTGCTATACACATTATATACAGTATACTTTACCTTGGCTTAGACTGGAGAGGTTAAACATGGCCTTTTCACTCACTTTGCTGTCCCTTTAGTCTCAGTGCATTTAGTCTTTCCCTATCCTTTTTAATTTTAGTACAGCTCAGTTTCAATCAGTAGCATGCAATATAATAAACAGTGATTTAATATGGGGCAAAATGTATATGCTTATGACTCGTTACTGCTGCATGACTAATGTGGTTGTGCATCAGTCTGCAAGAGTTTCATTTTCAGACTTTGTGTCCTTATAGATGCAAGTAATACAGCACCAATGACTGGCCAGTGCTGTCTGTTGTGTGGCTAAAGCTTTCGAACTAGTACAGAAGCCATACTACATATATTGATTTGAGTGATTGACATAATCCTGGTATGCATTTTTCTATGGCTATGAAAGAGAGCGAGAGAGACTGGTGTTGAAGTAATTATACAAACTGCTCATATTCTTTCCCTTTGTCCACCACATCTAAAGTTGCCCCCCTCCTTCTGCTACTCTGTTAAAAGTGGAAACACACACACACACACACACACACACACACACACACACACACACACACAAACACACAAACACTATAACACTTTCTGATGGATTGATTCATGGTATACCCTGCTAGTCTTGTCCTGCATATTTTTTCCTGCTTTAACACTTCTAATTGACAGGCCACTAATCAGCTATTTAACAAGCCCTTCCTGACTTCATGTGGGTGTGTTCAACTGGGGAAAACTTTCAAATAGGCAAGGGCAGGGATACTCCAGCTCCACATTTGGAAACCACAGGCATGTTTTACTGTGTCAAAGCTGATTGCTTTTTCTCTCTGGAGGTCCAAAAGCCTGAGGCTACCATAGACAAAATGCTTCTTTTTTTGCACACTGCAAGTTTGTGCTAAACCTTATGATTCATATTAGATCAAATCCATCAGAGTGTCATCTGAACACATGCTTCTGTAGAAGAGATAAGGCATGAGGGCAATCTGGCTTTCTTTTTTTTATAAAATGGCTAACATGGTGAATATCACAGATTTGCTTACATTTAAATGGTGACATAGGAATAGTGCTGAATCTTGAATATTTACTTTGTTACTTTTGTGCTAGAGCATTTGCTTTATTTGTATTTCAAAATGCTAAAATCTCCTGTTTATTTTCAATTGTGATTGAGTCAAGTCAAGTCAAGAAGAGAGTCAAAAAGCTTTCATTGTCATTTCAACCATATAGCTGATGCAATACATAGTGAACACAATACAGACTGTATTGACAACTGTGCAAATAAGTAAGTATGTACATATGTACACTTGCAATAGCAGCATTGAATTTTGATGTGCAAAACACCATTACTGTGACCTTGCATAAACAGCATATTATCAGTGTTTTATATGGATGGTGCTGTAAGCATAGATTTAAATTTACTGTGTGTGTTTGAGTTCAGTGCAGTTCAGTTCTGAGTGTTGAGGAGCCTGATGGCTTGATGGAAGAAACTGTTGAACAGGCTGGTTGTGAGGGCCAGAATGCTTCGGTACCTTTTTCCAGATAGCAGGAGGGTGAAAAGTGAATATGAGGGGTATGTGAGTTCATACACAATGCTGTTATCTTTGCGGATGAAGTGTGTGGTGTAAATGTTTGTGATAGAAGGAAGAGAAACTCTGATGATCTTCTCAGCTGTCCTCACTGTCCGCGGCAGGCTCTTGTGAATCGAGAAGGTGCAATTCC
The DNA here is from genome assembly GCA_033459395.1 of Hemibagrus guttatus. Classification (NCBI taxonomy): domain Eukaryota; kingdom Metazoa; phylum Chordata; class Actinopteri; order Siluriformes; family Bagridae; genus Hemibagrus; species Hemibagrus guttatus. The sequence continues at coordinate 15,727,734 of JAUCMX010000002.1, forward strand.
CAAACCAGGCAGTGATGCAGCTGCTCAGGATGGTCCCTTTTGTAAAACATGGTCAGGATGGGTGAAGGGAGGTATGCTTTCCTCAGTCTTCATAAGAAGTAGAGATGCTGCTGGGTTTTCTTGCTGATGGAGCTGGTGTTGAGAAATAAATTACAAGTTTACATTGAAATAAACAAATCCCAGATTTTCAGTCTAGTCTCAGACTTTTGGACCTTGCTGTATGCTATTAAGCACATCTTTCCCCTGTCAGCACAGCAGTACATGGGCTGTGTGAATAGCGCCTGGAGTGTATTTGTATGTGTAGACATGCTGCACATGTTTTGATAATTGTGCAGAGCAGTGCACCTCCACCTTTCCTGAATTGCAAGACATTATCATAATTGAGAGTCAGTGCTGAGCATGAAATTGCTCTGCTGCTGCATCATTTGTGTGACTCAGGGAGTGTATTAATACATAAGCTTCAGTGAGAGAATTAAACAAATCTCTGCCTCCTTCCTTACTTCAGAAAGCAGTTCAGTTCAACCAGGAGAGCCATTAAGACATGACACAGAAACCAGACATTTACCACTAATGACTATCAGTATTGTGATTAATCTGATTATACCCACAGAGCCAAGTGGACATGCGCTGCACATACATGCTGAATATGCTTTACTCTATTACATGGTCTGCAGAATATTAGATACCAACTGATATTGATTCTTGTTTGCCATTCATTGGTTTATAACAAGGATGCTCCTGAACTTCTAAATCTTTGAATGCACTGAAGTAATTCATAACCTAATTTGACCACTGTGAAATCTACTTACATTAATGGCATGTATGCATTTACACTCTTAGAAGAAGGAATGCTCACGCATTATTTAAAGGGAATGTTTTTATATATATATATATACAGTCAAGCCCGAAATTATTCATACCCCTGACTTAAAGTTACTTTTATTAAGGACTCAAAAAAAGTTAATGTTTTTGTCTGCTAACCATTTCTTCACCACTTTTGCTGTGTGTTTTGGGTCATTGTCATGCTGAAATGTCCACTGGTGCCCAAGGCCAAGTTTCTCTGCAGACTGCCTGATGTTGTTGTTGAGAATTTTGATGTATTGCTCCTTTTTCATGGTGCCGTTTACTGTGATTAGGTTCCCTGGTCCACCGGCTGAAAAACACCCCCAAAACATTAGGTTCACACTACCATGTTTGATAGTGGGGATGGTGTTCTTAGGGTTGAAGGCTTCTCCTTTTTTATGCCAAATGAAGGCTACATCATTGTGGCCAAACAGTTCAATTTTTGTTTCATCTGACCATAAAACAGAAGACCAGAAGTCTCCTTCTTTGTCCAGATGAGCATTTGCAAAGGCCAAGTGGGCTTTTGTGTGCCTTATCTGGAGAAGTGGTGTCCTCCTTGGTCTGCGTCCGTGGAACCCAGCAGTGTGCAGTGTCCGTTGGACTGTCTGCCTTGAGATGTTGCCACCAGCAGAGCCCAGATTCATCAGGATGGCCTTGGTGGTGATCCTTGGATTCTTTTTTACCTCTCTCACTATCCTCCTGGCCAGCACAGGTGTCACTTTTGGCTTCCGACCACGTACTCTGAGATTTTTCACAGTGCGGAACGTCTTGTATTTTTTAATAATACTTTGCACTGTAGCCACTGGAACTTCAAAACATTTAGATATAGTCTTATAGCCCTTTCCTGACTTGTGAGCAGCCACAATGCGCAGCCGCAGGTCCTCAGTGAGCTCCTTTGTCTTAGCCATGACTGTCCACAAATCAACAGCAGAGAGCTTCTGTTTTTCACCTGTTGAGTTGGTTAAAACAGCTGTTCCCAATGAATCAGTGTAATTAGGATGCTTTAGAACAGCTTGGACTATTTGGAATGGTATAGAACTTTGAATTTTCCCATAGACTGTGACAGTTTGCAAAGGGTATGAATAATTTTGGACATGCCACTTTTTGTTCAAATGCAAATAAAAGCTGAGAAATATTTTTTTCCACAATGATGCCTCTTATACATCGTCTTGTTATCTTTTGGGAGAAGATAATAATTGTCATAGAATTTATTAAAATATTTTAAATGAAATAATTTTTTTTAGGTTTTTAACAATTTTTACATTTTTTCTGTTGAAGATTTGAGTTACATTTAGAACAGGTACCTTGACAGAACATTGTAGACCTGATCAGTTAAAGAGAATTGACTGCGGTGTTTTTTTAAATACTATATAAGCTGTACTTTTTTGACAATTTCATAATAACTCTATATAAATCAAGCATTCACAAACCACACCACATCATCACACCATATTTTACCAAGCCTTGTTTTTGTCTACCGCTTATCCGAACTATTCTCGGGTCACAGGGAGCCTGTGCCTATCTCAGGTGCCATTGGGCATCAAGGTGCCAACCCATCACAGGGCACACACACACTCTCATTCACTCACTACGGAAAATGCCAATCAACCTACCATGCATGTCTTTGGATTGGGAGAGGAAACCGGAGTACCCGGAGGAAACCCCCGAGGCACAGGGAGAACATGCAAACTCCACACACACAGCGGAGGCGGAAATCGAACCCCCAACCCTGGAGGTGTGAGGCAAACGTGCTAACCATTAAGTCACCATTCCCCCCTCCTTGTTTTTGTGCAAGCTGTTAATTTTTTATTTATTTAATTTTGTTTTTATTTTGTTTCTTTTACTTTCTGGTTTTTGGATTCTGTTTTTTGTCTAAATTGCTCTGTTTTTTTGTCTAACTTGCTCTGTCTGACCAAAACATGTGGTTTAAAAAAGAAATAACTTATTTTTCCTATGAGGTGTTTATTTAACATTTTGCAAAGACTTCAGGACAAAGTTGTTTTACTTATTTTTTACCCAGTAAAAAATAACTCACAGCTGCATTTTTGGGAGAGAGAAAAAAGGTGGAAAGGAATATTTATCATTGATAATGTACACTCACTGAACACCTTATTCATGCAACTATCTAATCAGCCAATTGTGTAGCAGTAGTGCAGTGCATAAAAGTCATGCAGATATGGACAAGCAGCTCTGGGTAATTTTAAAATCATCCGATAGTATGGGCCAAAACATGTAATCTCAGTGAATCTTGCATGATTGCTGGAGCCTCACTAGCTAGTTGTAATATTTCTATAACTGGTCATCATCTGGGATTTTTGCAGTGTACAACATATATAAAAGAAGCCACTGCCATTAGGGAATACCATTGCTATGAAGGGGTGTACTTGGTCTGCTACAATGTTTAGGTAGGTGGTACATGTCAAAATAACATCCATTTGAATGCCAAAACTGAACATTTCCCATAAAATTGCCATTCACTTGATGTACATTTCTCAGTGGTCCAGTTCTGATGCTCACATGCCCATTGTAGGCACTTTAGCAGGTAACAGGCGTGAGCATGGACACTCAGACCTGTCTGCAGCTGTACATCCCGGTATGCAGCAAGCTGTGATGCACTGTGTTCTCACACTTTTCTATCATAGCCAGCATTAATCCTTTCAGCAATTTGTGCTACAGTAGCTCTTCTGTAGATCTTCCCATATACATATGCTCTTTTGGTTGCTGCTAAATACTGCATACCAGAAACACCCCAGAAGACCTGCAGTTTTGAAGATGGTCTTACCTAGTCTTCTAGCCATCACAATTTGGCTTTTGTCGGTGTTGTTCAGATTCTTACACTTGACCATTTTTCCTGCTTTTTAATATATATATATATATATATATATATATATATATATATATATATATAAATAATGTAAATATACATACACTGCCCGTCCAAAAAAAAAAGTTACACACTCAAATATTCTGTTGGACCGCCTTTAGCTTTGATTACAGCACACACTCGCCATGGCATTGTTTCGATAATCTTCTGCAATGTCGCAACATTTATTCCCGTCCAGAGTTGCATTAATTTTTTGCCAAGATATTGTATTGATGATGGGAGAGTCAGACCGATGCATAAAGTCTTCTCCACCACATCCCAAAGATTCTCAATGGGGTTAAGGTCTGGACTTGGTGTGGTGGTGTGGTGGCCAATCCATGTGTGAAAATGATGTTTCATGCTCCCTGAACCACTCTTTCACAATTTGAGCCCGATGAATCCTGTCATTGTCATCTTGGAATATGCCCATGCCATCAGGGAAGAAAAAATCCATTGATGGAATAACCTGGTCATTCAGTATATTCAGGTAGTTAGCTGACCTCATTCTTTGGGCACATAATGTTGCTGAACCTAGACTTGACCAACTGCAGCCACCCCAGATCATAGCATTGCCCCCACAGGCTTGTATGGTAGGCATTAGGCATGATGGGTGCATCACTTCATCTGCCTCTCTTCTTACCCTGATGTGCCCATCACTCTGGAACAGGGTAAATCTGGACTCATCAGACCACATGACCTTCTTCCACTGCTCCAGAGTCCAATCTTTATGCTCCCTAGTGTCACAGTTCTGGCAGACGAAGCAAGATGAATCAGACCCAAGCGTGGGGATAGACGGCAGACAGGGGTTTATTGAAAATAATAGCAGACATTAACGACGCCGCACAAAGACACTACATTCAGACGAGGACTAGCCCTGAACACAGACAGAAAGCCACTATAAATAAGGGACATAATTACAGACACATTAGGAACAGGTGAACGAAGGCGGGAACACAATAGGGATAGGCATGGCTAAAACAAACACATGTCATAACAAACAAACAATCAGACACAACCCCTGCTGAAGGCCCCCTAGTGGTCCTACGGGGAACCTTGCCCACCGTAACAGTAACCCCCCCATGGCGCAGCTCCCAACGCGCCAACCCTTCCGCATAGTCTGGAAGAGTTTTCGGTCCAGTGAAACCCGGAAAGGAGCGAGGAACACGGAGAGGCAAGTGGGGGGGGGGAGCGAGGAACACAGTGAGGCAAGTGGGGGGAGCGAGGAGCAAGGTGAGGCAAGTGGGGGGGGAGCGAGGAGCACAGCGAGGCAAGTGGGGGGAGCGAGGAGCAAGGTGAGGCAAGTGGGGGGAGCGAGGAGCAAGGCGAGGCAAGTGGAGGGAGCGAGGAACACGGCGAGATAAGTGGGGGGAGCGAGGAGCAAGGCGAGGCAAGTGGGAGGAGCGATGGGCATGGTGGTAAGGCCAGAGGGTCCCAAGCGACGTCCACAGCCGAGCAGAAGCGCTGAGCGACGTCCACAGCCGAGCAGGAGAGCCGAGCGATGTCCACCGCCGAGCAGAAGAGCCGAGCAACGTCCACCACCGAGCAGCAGAGCGGAGCGACGTCCACCGACGAGCAGCAGAGCCGAGCGACGTCCACCGACGCGCAGTAGAGCCGAGCGACGACCTCAGCCTAGCTGGGCCGAAAAAGGGAGGGAGGGAGGGAGGTGTGGCCGGTAACCTCCTCCACCGACAAGAAGTGAGGCTGCGTCCTCCACGGAGAACCGGAAGTGGAGCGACGTCCCCCACGGGAACAGAGGCGGCGCGAGTCCCGTCGAAGACGAGGAGGGAAAAAAAAAAAATCAAGCTGGGAACATCCTCTGCCGATGGAAGTGAGGCGGCGTCCTCCACGGAGAAACAGAAGTGGAGCGACGTCCCCCACAGGAAACAGAAGCGGAGCGATGTACCCGTACAAAAGAAAAAGAATTTTCAGGCTGGAAACCCCACCGGAACAGGAAGAAGGTTCATGGGAGACAAAAAACAATTAATCCGAAAAAAACAAAAACAAAACAAAACAAGGGCAACCGGTAACCTCCTCCGCCGACGGAAGTGAGGCGGCGTCCTCCACAGAGAAACAGAAGTGGAGTGACGTACCCCACAGGAACAGAAGCGGAGCGATGAACCTGGCAAAATCAGAAAAAGACAAAAAAACTAGAAATCCCCGCCTCAGCTATCCCGCTGGGTCTATACTGTATTGGCTAGTCCTTCTGTCACAGTTCTGGCAGACGAAGCAAGATGAATCACACCCAAGCACGGGGATAGATGGCAGACAGGGGTTTATTGAAAATAATAGCAGACATTAACTTCGCCGCACAAAGACACTACATTCAGACGAGGACTAGCCCCGAACACAGACAGAAAGCCACTATAAATAAGGAACATAATTACAGACACATTAGGAACAGGTGAACGAAGGCAGGAACACATTAGGGATAGGCGTGGCTAAAACAAACACATGGCATAACAAACAAACAATCAGACACAACCCCTGCTGAAGGCCCCCTAGTGGTCCTACGGGGAACCTTGCCCACCGTAACACCTAGCAAATTGAAAACTTTTTTTCTGATTAGCCTAACTGTTAAGTGGTTTTCTTAAGGCTACACAGCAGTTTAGTCCCAATCCCTTGAGTTCCCTTCACACTGTGCGTGTGGAAATGCTCTTACTTTCACTATTAAACATAGCCATGAGTTCCACTGTTGTTGTTTTTTTTTACGATTTGATTTTTTGATTTTTGATCAAGATTTTTTATTTCATATATACATATATATGTGTGTGTGTGTGTGTGTGTGTGTGTGTGTGTGTGTGTGTGTGTGTGTGTGTGCACACTTTGGGGCCTTGAGGAATACTGATGTATTCTGACTTTTCCGCCTACCACCTTCACTCTTGATCTTTTCTTGTTTTCTTTCACTTCTGTGTAGCAGTTATTCTGTTACTAAATGAATTTTTATTAAGTAAAGTATTTTCTTTCTTTCAAAGACACAATAATCCATGGCCAGTACTATTGTGTTAAGATAGTAAAACAATTATGCTGTTTGTGCTTTTTTTGTTGCAGTCCTGAGCAGAGAAATGGGAAGGTATTCTGCATTTGCAGGCACTGCCATTTTAAACAGCATTCATGTGGAGTGAGCTGTGATGTCACACCCAAATGATAGTCAAATAATTTCTGTTTTACCAGAGAATGTGGGTTGATTACAGAGATTACCTCAGCATGGTTGCATTCTTGAATCAAAAGTTGTTGATTATTTTTCTAAAAAATAACGGAATCGTTATGATTGTAACCTAGATGATGGTTTATATTTCTGCCCTCATTCTAATACACTGCCCTTCTTATAACAGTTCATTTACAGGACTTTGTATAGTATATCATTTATATAATGGTACAATAATAAACTGATTAAGAACAGGTTATGTTCTTATATAACAAAGGAAAGCTTTGATATGGTAAAGTTTCAGTAGACATTAATTTGATAAAGGGGTGCCATAACTTTGTAAAAGTAGAGCTATATATAGCTGTTCTTTCACAAGACTGAAGTTAATAAGACAAAAATGCTGTTTGTCATGTTTCAGAGAGCCCGGAAACTCTGTAAAAAATACTCGTGAACATTTCATGAACATTTTGTAACATTAAATGTAACTATTAACATATACAATGTTCATTTTAACTGTAATTAACTAATGTTACTATATTAATAAATTAAATATTGTAATTGTTATAAGTGGAATGCTGTCCCCTATATTTAATCTAAAATATACTACTCAAAATACACAATTTCTTTCAAATCATTTCAATTTTCAAATCAGTTTCTGTGATTACTTCATTGCTTAGGGTGAGAATTAGAGGATGATTTTTTCCTAATTGAAGCACAAGATGAAATACAGGGGGAACAACAAGAAATATGTATGTAACTGAAACCCCTGATCAAAGCAGTATTATTACAATAAGGTACAGGTACTGTATATTAACAATTATGTTTTTCTTGAATATTTTGGGTGGTATTACTATTCTAAAACAATTTATAGGAATAAAAGCACATTTCTGTAGGAAATAGATGATAATAAGTAAACTAATTAGTGACATTGATTATAATTATTTTGATCACATTCTCTGTCTGAATGTTCTGCCTCTCCAGCTCACTCCTGTTGGCACCACCATCTTCACTGGTTTTTCAGGAAACAATGGAGCCACTGATATTGACGATGGCCCGAATGGCCAAATCGAATACGGCATCCAGTACAACCCGAATGACCCGGTAGAGTGCAGTTCAAATACTAAAATATCTTTTATCGTTTTTCTGTCTTATCCTCTGCAACTTTTTATAAATTCTTAATCGCTATGACACAATATCTTTTCCTCTCTCGCTTTCTCTTTTTTAATTCTTGGTATCTTTCTCTCTCAGATGTCAAACAGGACTGTTCAGGTGGCTAGCACGCTGTCTGGTAACATTGTCCTTGCTGAGAGACTGAACTATGAAGAAAGGACGCGCTACTTAATCATAGTCCAGGCCAATGTAAGAGCTTTTACAGTTATGGTTATGTTATGATAGACATCATGTCAAAAATTAATCATATGCTTTTAGGCTAACAGGGATCCAAGCTTTCCATAAACTTAATTAATTTTTATTTAATTGTCTTTTTTTATTTTTAGGTAACATTTTCTGTTAAATTGTGAGGTTTTTCTTGTGAAAAAGAACTGCCATGTTATCAAGGCTGATGCATTGCTAGATATGCAGGGAAAGTGTCACTGCACTTATTTTAATGGGCCTTGTACTTGTTTACTACCTGATATTTTGCCTTGTTTTCAGGGTATTTATCAGCTTTAGAGCAATCATTAGTATTGAAATATTCCTCACTTCCATGACAGCATGTTGACACTCTTATCAGAAAACATAAAAGCAACTTTGTTCTACAAACATAGACGAAATATGGGGACGTCATCTAGAAACTGAATCCTGGCTCCAGGCAGAATCTCAGTACTGCTAAACTCTGCATTGCTTGTAATGTGCCCTTAGGCTGACCGCACTATTCATTTTGATGTTCCACAAGAGTAACTGAATAAATGCCTGGGCATGCCTTCATAAAGCCAAGCAACCTGCAATTCTGCCTAATCAGTGTGGCTGCTCCATAAAGTTTTTTCTCCAGTGAGCACACTACAGTGATTTCTACAGAGGAAGATGAGAATGACCTTACATGCGTAAGAATATTGTTCATACTTTGCTAGTCTTTTGCCATATTCTCACATTTATAACATTTAAAATACTGAGCAAAAGAACTATATCTGTAACATTTTCTGATGTTGAAATATAACTTCTAAGTCTCAACCATTATGAGAATGACTGTATTTAATTTTATGCTTTAGCTGCATGGATAATCATCAAAAAAATTGGTTTGGTGTGCATGACATCAAATATCCCACATGATTTTTTTTAAAACAGTGACCCTTTACGGAGCAAATTGTACTTCCACATTGTTCATTGCCAAGATTAATTCTCCTAACAAACCTGGGGTGCATATCCCAAAAGTCACTATGTCTTGAGTTACTAGGCACTTTGTTAACTTCTTCATAAGAACGTTCTTTAATTAACAAGAGCTTCTCCAAACTAAAATAGCACGTAACCATGTTTGTAAACTAACAAGCAGCTTGTCCCTTTTGTTATTTTTGCATATAGGTCTACCCCAGTAATGCAAAGGGTGATAATTCTGATGTGTTTTAATTAACTCTTGATCTAACAAAAGTAATTAACTCTAATTATTAATTCAGCTACATTATGACTACTAAATATGTTTGTGTTGAATGTTCAAATACACAACTGGCAAATAAAGCTAATAATAATAATTATGCATCAGAATATGGTCTGTTCAAGGTGGAGCTGTTTAATGCTGCAATCAAATATAAGCCCATTTCACCTGACACAATCTGTCACAAACGGTGAGTCAGATGCAATCGCAGTTAAACAGTTTTTAATAAAGATCTAGGCAGAGACAAAGTCAACATCAAAACACAGGCAAGGATCATGCAATGAGCATACGTTGAACACTATGCAAACCAAATGTAAATCAAATCAGAGGCAAACCGTCAAACCCAGAATAACATACACTGACAGGGAAAAAAACTTGGTAATGTCAGGAGTGAAAACGCAAACTCATCATTACTTCAACTGGATGAATGTTTGTGGTCTATTTATAGTAGGTGCAGGTGTAATTGTGAATAGGTGTACATGGTTAAAACTCTGGTAATTGTGAAGGAGAAAACTACTGGAGTGTGTAGTCTGGAGTATGTAGTCTGGAGAGAGCAGTCTGGAGCAAGTAGTCAGGAGCATGTAGTAAAGGAGTGTGTATCTCAAGTGTGTAGACAGGAGCATGTTGCCTGGATCGTATAGTCAGGAGTGTGTTGTCTGAAGCTTGTAGTCAGGAGCATGATGTCTGAAGCGTTTCGTAAGGAGCATGATATCAGGGGCATTTCTGAAGCATTTACTAAGGAGTATGATGTCAGGAGCATATTGTCAGATCATAATCTCTGAAGCATTTAGTCTGGAGCATGTAGTCAGGAGCGTGTTGCCTGAAGCATGTAGTCAGGACAGTGTTGTCAGAAGATGCAAGTTATATTTGTTATTTTAAATGTATATCAATATATTTGTTTGACTCCATTGAATGTAACTTTAGGAGACCTGTGTTAAGACCTTGTGACCATGTTCAGTCAAATAATGCATGACATATAAATAATGCATGACATTTTTAGCCTCTTGTTATTTGTTTGCTCATATCATAACTCATTATAATCATTTTTTATTTAGACTTGTGTCTTCAGGAACCTGTGTAACTGACTGCTTCCTCATTGCTCAAATACACTTACACAAGATATAAAAGGAAGTTCACAAAGTATTCTCATATTTCACCTCTGAAGACAGCAGCATACCTTATAAGCTAGCAGGCCTCTAGACACCAATGCATTTTTGTTAGCAGTGAGATGTAGAGGACTAATCCAATTCTACCATCCCATTACAGAGCATATATTGTATGAAGCTGAAGGCACTCCTACAGAAATAGGCTTGCCTATATTTTATTCTTCAATTAGCAGTTTAGGGCAGCATGGTGGTGCAGTGGGGCTCTGCTTACAGCCTGTATTGAGATTTTGTGCGGGTTTCCTACCATCTCCCAATGGCATACCAGTATGTAGATGCTTCATTTTTTCCCTAAGCGTGAATGTGTGCCTTGTGCCTTGTGTTTCTGGTATAGGCCCTGGATCCAACATGTCAAGTGGTTACTGAAAATGAATGAATGAATGAATGAATGACTTGTTAACTAACAGCTAGCAATGATCATGGCCTGTAATATATGAAATGAAACTAGTTAACTAGTTAACCTATGACTAGAAATCTATCTACCTGAAAGATTATCTTTCTGAAAAGAGAAAGAACTGTTAGTTGCCAGATAATGTTAGGGAATATCACAAAACAATTGCATATAACTAATGTTATTCAATTAAAAGTCTGGCCACACATATTTATTTTGTCCTTTTTATTGATCTTGAGGCCAAAATTATGTGAATTCCTGACTATGACTACCATATGTGTGTCTTCCCAAAACTAGTGGCACAAGATTAGAGGCAAATGATTGTCTAGACTGACTTTGTATGCTGTTGTATTGTGATTTCTATTCTGGAACTAAGTAATCTAGCCTGAACCTGTTCCAGCATGATTATGATTATTCAGTTGACAGTTTATGGCGGCATGATGACAGTTTGTACAAAGCAAGGTCCATAAAGTTATGTCTTCATTTATCACATATACTGTACATTACAGCTTGTTAGAAAGTTTGGATCAAGCATGATACAGAGACCCTGGAGCAGAGGACTATGAGCCTTGCTCAAGGGCCCAATAGTGGCATTTTAGTGGTATTCAGTAACCCAGAGCCTTAACCACTGATCCACCACTGCCAGGAATGGTTTGCTGAGGGTGAATTGGAAGAACTCAAGTAGTCTGTATAGAGCCCTGACCTTTAGGATAAACTGGAACGCCAATTGCACTACAGACCTCCTCACCCAGCACCACTGTGTGACATCACTAATGCTCTTGTAGCTGATTGGGCAAATCCCCACAGCCATGCTCCAAAATCTAGTGGAAAGTCTTACCAGAAAAGAGAGTCTTCAGGTGTTGAGAGTGCTTATTACTGGAATGCATTTAGCAATGACATGAAAAAAGTCCAGTATTGAAAAGGTGACTGAATTTTTTTCTCCTTCATTATGCTTTCGCTCTTTCTTTCTTTTTTTCATTGTTAACCCAAAAGACCTGCAATAATTGATTGCAATGATATTCCTCCCCAGATCAACCTGAGGTATAGTACCTTGTTCAAATCTTTCCAGCTGTGATTGATTTCATCACTGAAACCCCGCGGGTTTTGCTGTGCGCTTTTCTTTTCACACAAAACTTACTCACTTTTCAGCAAAGACCATTATGTTATAACTAACATAGTCTGGAAAAAATCTACTAAAGTTAAAAATTTATGTGTATGGCTCAAATTCTCTGACGAATATTAGCAGTCAATTTTTTTTTTTAAATTAAAAATGTATGTTTTATGTTCAGGTCATTCAAGTCATAACAGGGTTGATCTAAAAGCAAAAGAAATGGGCTGGGTCAGTGGGGCCTAGCAAACAGTGCATGCATTGCTAAGTTCTGAACAGAATGTTAGGGATAAACTCCAGCTGATGTGTGTGTGTGTGTGTGTTTGTGTGTGTGTGTGTGCATGCGCGTGTACGTGTGCGCATTTTGCAGGATCGTGCTCCTTATCCAGCCAGCCGACACACCGCTACGACAACGCTGACTCTGGATGTATTAGATGGAGACGACCTGGGTCCCATGTTCCTGCCCTGTGTTCTGGTCAATAACACACGAGACTGCAGCCCTGTCACATACCATGCCGTCATTACTGAACTTATAGACCCGGTAAGAACTCAACCAAATGGAAGACTGCCTCTGCTTTGAGTACAACAGGGACATACTTGGCTTTCTATTAGCTGTTAAAAAAGTTACTGCCATGTACCTGGAGATTCAGTCACTGACGACAGCAATGACTGCAAAAAATGGATACACCATTACTGAGCAATGTTAAGCTTCACCTCACTAGCAAACACACACCACTCCTTTATTCTACAGCTGAAGGCTGTCTTGTCATTTTTTCCCCAGAAGAGCTGATATGTCTGTAGTGAACCTGCTTTGGATCTATTCATGTGGGAATATAGATGTTTTGTAAGAGTAGCATAAAACTCTAATATCCTGGGGGAGAGAATGTCAGTTATTACATTTTCACACTTTCTATGTAAACAAGTTCATGAGAATATTATACATAGTTAATACATTTACAGGAACGGACAGGTGAGAATCTTTGCATTACATTTCTCAGACACAAGGAAATCCAACATCTAATGTAGTTAAAGAAATTGTGGCTAATTTGGTCTCAGCATTTGCAAAGTGAAATACGTAATCTATACTGATCTATACTTGTAAGGCTTCTGCATGCTAGTTTATTAGCTAGAAAACTTGACTATCAATTTCTTTTACAACTTATGACAGTTGTATTAATTACCCCAGTCCTGGTCATGGACAACTCCAGTTTTTCTCTGTGATCAACCTTCATTAGCCAGACAGGCTCTCTGGTTTATAAACACAATTGATCTCATTCTGCCAGGCCAGTTCTTGCAAAGTTAATGGTAAATGATTAAAAAGTAACTTATGGATTTGGTGCTGCAGTCATGAATTTGAACCATTTATCACTTTCTAACTTTCACAATATGTGCAGATCATTCAGTAGTCAACTTCTTTACCTTTGTAGTCAGCAGATTTCTGCATCTTCAAATAGCAAGTTTTAGGTTTTCACATCTTTTTTTGTATCATGATGCCTTTTAACACAGTTAAAGAAATTCCCTCACATCATTATCGCCAAAACAACTGGTGATTCTGACCATTCAGTTCTGAATTCCTGCTGTAAAGATCAAGGAACTGTATCTGCATGATTTTCTGCCACATGATTGGCTGATTCATTAAATGCATGTGTGAATGTGCAGGTGTTCCTTATAAAGTAGATAGTGAGTGTAAGTAACCCCAAAAAAATTCTTCACAATGTTTAAACAGTATCTTTATTAGAGCCCATGAGAGCAGCCAACCTGAGGGCATGGAGCAGAGTCATTAAAAATGGCTTTGAATTGAACGCACAGAAATGTATTCCCGAGTGTGGAGCAGTGAAGCCAGCATGCGGAGAAACTGTCACACATGAGAGCACTTCAGTTTTGTGAGCACTGAGACCCTTGCACCTTCTTTTCGCTTCATGCCACTCTAATTCTGTACATTTTAAACGTATGGCTTAAATGCATACCATTGTAAACATAAACCTAGGCATGTTTGCCTTGCACTTTTAGAGCTGGGGGTTTCATTCCCACCTCTTGCCTGTGTGGAGTTTGCAGTTCTCTCTATAATTCAGGGCTTTCATCCTTTTAATCACTATTAAGAACAATATAAACCTGGGATAAAGACATTATGAGTTATAATGTGATGACTGGCAATCACATTTATGCTGGAATGGTCACTCTTTGGAAAAGAAAGGTTAAAAAGCATTCCAGGAGAGCATTCCATATGGAAGGATACAAATGAAGAGCAGACATTGTAGTGGAAAGACAAGCAACATTTGCTTTACTGTCCATCACAGACTTGTTTACTTTACTGTTGTTTAATTGCATAGTGGATGGAGTCAGGAATTACTGCTCTATACAACAAACTAAAACAGTTTATGTGCAGAGTGTACATGAAGTTCACCTCAAACTCAGGTTTCTAAATTGCACTGTTGTACACATCCACCATTCCAGTGTGAGTTAGTGTTTATTAGATAAACAACCAGCCTGAATGAATGCCAAGGCAATAAGGGTATAATGCTGATCCATTTACTACTGTGATCCCTTTTTTGTGTGAAGCTCAAGCAAAACATTTTAACAAGAGGATAATGTAGACAGAAGTGCACTAAGCAGAGTAAGCATCAAAACACACAGAACACATACATAAATCCTTCACTGGACATCAGAGAGGGTGATATTGGTGCTTCAGAACAGGTGGGGTTCTGGAGCTGGAGATGTGAGTTGCTCCAGCAGGGAACAGGGAGACACACACTGTAAATAAGCAACTGCTTTTCCTATTGCTTGCTCAGATACATTGCATTTTATGGAAAACTGTTTACAGATGGCTGAGTATAGAGATTTGGGGAGATGCTCATAAACACAGCCTCTGCTTCTTGCTGTGCTTCACCCTACTGTTTGCTACTCTGTGCATGCATTAGAGCAGCTTCTTCCCTCTACAGATTAGTAGTTAGTATGAAACATGAAGAACACCCTCTGTTTTTTTTTTTTTTTTGTATTTGTAATTATATTGTTTAGCATGTGTGCTGCTTTTGAATTATCGGAGCTAATAAGATTTCAAATTTGTTTGTCGAATTTGTAAAGTATGTTACCTTCATGTCTGTGGGGGTGGATTAAAAAAAAGTATGCCGTGCTTTTGAGACTTTCTAAAGTGAACAACAGTTTATGAAGCTTTAGTGAGGTTTCACTGTTTTTTGCTTATTCCAATTGCTTTAGCTTTATTAAGCCTCTCTGTAGTACAACCAAGTTTTGTGAAAAGCAAACACAGTACATTTAAATAACCTCTGAGGAGTGTAAACTAAAGTGGAGTGTGTGCAATTCCATTCTGCTATTTGTGTTTTTCCCTTTTTTAGTAGTATTTTGACCATTTTTCTCTGTTTCCTGACTGTCTTCTTTCTGTTTCTTGACTTATGTGTTAATAATAAGAGCAAAAATCCAGATGTTACAGTGTGATATAAAGGTCTCTCCATTCGCCTATTTATTTCTTATGTATGCTGGAAGGAAGATTCAGGTATTCTTAAATTCCTCAGGTTGGAACAAGTCACCGATAAGCGCTCATTTAGGATCTTTATGTACAAACCCGATTCCAAAAAAGTTGGGACACTGTACAAATTGTGAATAAAAAAGGAATGCAATAATTTGCAAATCTCATAAACTTATATTTTATTCACAATATAATATAGATAACATATCAAATGTTGAAAGTGAGACATTTTGAAATGTCGTGCCAAATATTGGCTCATTTTGGATTTCATGAGAGCTACACATTCTAAAAAAGTTGGGACAGGTAGCAATAAGAGGCCGGAAAAGTTAAATGTACATATAAGGAACAGCTGGAGGACCAATTTGCAACTTATTAGGTCAATTGGCAACATGATTGGGTATAAAAAGAGCCTCTCAGAGTGGCAGTGTCTCTCAGAAGTCAAGATGGGCAGAGGATCATCAATTCCCCCAATGCTGCGGTGAAAAATAGTGGAGCGATATCAGAAAGGAGTTTCTCAGAGAAAAATTGCAAAGAGTTTGAAGTTATCATCATCTACAGTGCATAATATCATCCAAAGATTCAGAGAATCTGGAACAATCTCTGTGCATAAGGGTCAAGGCCGGAAAACCATACTGGATGCCCGTGATCTTCGGGCCCTTAGACCGCACTGCATCACATACAGGAATGCTACTGTAATGGAAATCACAACATGGGCTCAGGAATACTTCCAGAAAACATTGTCGGTGAACACAATCCACCGTGCCATTCGCCGTTGCCGGCTAAAACTCTATAGGTCAAAAAAGAAACCATATCTAAACATGATCCAGAAGCGCAGGCGTTTTCTCTGGGCCAAGGCTCATTTAAAATGGACTGTGGCAAAGTGGAAAACTGTTCTGTGGTCAGACGAATCAAAATTTGAAGTTCTTTTTGGAAAACTGGGACGCCATGTCATCCGGACTAAAGAGGACAAGGACAACCCAAGTTGTTATCAGCGCTCAGTTCAGAAGCCTGCATCTCTGATGGTATGGGGTTGCATGAGTGCGTGTGGCATGGGCAGCTTACACATCTGGAAAGGCACCATCAATGCTGAAAGGTATATCCAAGTTCTAGAACAACATATGCTCCCATCCAGACGTCGTCTCTTTCAGGGAAGACCTTGCATTTTCCAGCATGACAATGCCAGACCACATACTGCATCAATTACAACATCATGGCTGCGTAGAAGAAGAATCCGGGAACTGAAATGGCCAGCCTGCAGTCCAGATCTTTCACCCATAGAAAACATTTGGCGCATCATAAAGAGGAAGATGCGACAAAGAAGACCTAAGACAGTTGAGCAACTAGAAGCCTGTATTAGACAAGAATGGCACAACATTCCTATTCCTAAACTTGAGCAACTCATCTCCTCAGTCCCCAGATGTTTGCAGACTGTTATAAAAAGAAGAGGGGATGCCACACAGTGGTAAACATGGCCTTGTCCCAACTTTTTTGAGATGTGTTGATGCCATGAAATTTAAAATCAACTTATTTTTCCCTTAAAATGATCCATTTTCTCAGTTTAAACATTTGATATGTTATCTATGTTATATTCTGAATAAAATATTGAAATTTGAAACTTCCACATCATTGCATTCTGTTTTTATTCACAATTTGTACAGTGTCCCAACTTTTTTGGAATCGGGTTTGTATTTCCCTGTTTTTGATAAAGCTCCCCTTGGCTTTGGATAAATGCCAGCTACATAGCGAATGTTTCTTATCAGTCATGCAGTCCATTTGTTTGCGTGTGTTTTTATATTCACATCAAACATCCCCACAAAGATAGGAATATCTAACACTTCAGACCTTGTAGAGACCTTTGGTTGGTTCAAATGAGAAAAACTGCAGCTTTTTATAATTTTTTTTAAAGCAATCAAACAAAAACAGGCATATTTAGGTGTAGGCATAGCATTTGTGAGCTACATTAACAATGTCAATAGAAAGGCATCATAAACATAGAAAAACAAAACTTAATCCAGAACATAAGTCTTAATTTGAAATTTCTTCAGTACTGTAGGTACTGTATCCTGACTGATTTTTTTGAGTCTCATGCTGAACTCTCCATCCATCATTCATGCTTTTTAGAGCAAACTGAATCCCCTAAATGTGTCACCACCCATCCGAGCAGTAGACCAGGACAGGAACATTCAGCCTCCTTCAGACAGACCTGGCATTCTCTACTTCATTCTGGTTGGTGGGTATAAAAGGCTTCATAAATATTAACTCTTACAAAGAAATATTGCTCTTTTTTAAAAGAAATAGAAAAAGAAAAAGAATATGCAAAATAATTGGTATTTTTAACTTGTGCCAACTCTCCTGTCACCTTCAGGCCAGCCAGCCGTCTACCCAGAGTTCTTTTCTTTGAACCGGACCACAGCAGAGCTCCGCCTTCTAAAGGCAGTGAGGAGGGACCTGTACCAAAGCTTCAACCTTGTCATCAAGGTCATTCATGTTCTTATCTTGTGTGTAATTTTATTTTTATTAGTCCTGGCTATTAACATTAATTTTGTTAAAAAGCATATGCTAAAACATTTATATTGCTTTCTTCACATTACTGTGAAAAATGGGATATTATATGTAAATTGTAAAGTGTAAGTATAAATTATATGTAATCTAGCATTAAGATGTGTGTATTTAACTATTTAGAACACTTTAGATTACCAAACATGAAGTTCTTTCTAATTAAATTGCATTAACACTTACACTTGACCAATCAAACTCAATCCGAGGCTAATTATAGAAGATTACATCAATTACACTAACACTTGTAGAGGATCTGCATTTCACAGTTCTGAGTGGACTCTCATCATGCACAATTACAGTAAATTATATAGAAAATAAGTCTAAAAGTAAATAGGAAGCAGATTGTTTTCAATAGGATTTATTAAACAGGAAAATGCATGGACTGCTCTTGGGTTAGCAGCAGAAAGAGAAAAATGTTTTGATCCATATTTGTGACTTCCACTAATTTGGGCGCTTCAAATCTGTTAGCTCAGTCTTCATCTCAGAACTTTCAAATGTATTCAACTAACATCATTCAGAGCACGAGGTTTATAACATTGTGCATAAGTGTGCGTAGGCTGGTATGTGGGGGCACGTGCTGTGGTAAATCAATATTAGCACATTTTATGACATTCAGTGAAGAGAGTATGAAAAAGTAGTAAAGAGAGGAAAAAGTACCGGAAAAGGAATTCAATGGAACACACAAATGTGCACAAGCAGCTGTTGACTGTGCGTGTTCAATCAAATGAAAGATGTGTCCTAATTCAGAGAGAGAGAGAGTGGGAGAGAGAGAGATAGGGTTTGAGGGAGGAGAAGGATGAGGGAGGCTTAAAGCATATCACTGTTCAACAAGCAGCAGATGATTTTTTATTATTATTATTTTTTAGAAATGTTAAATTATTATGTTTGCCCTATAATGTGTTACATCCATATTTGTCTAGCTACATTGCATATTTCCTGCTCCAGAAAATCCATACCAGCATGTCGGAGGTGTTCTGAATCCCGGCACTGAAAAAAAAATTACAAAAAAAAACCGAGCAAAAAATTTTTGTTGAAAGATTCTCTGCTAGACTCTGCTCTATAGTTCAAACCATTTTTATTACAAATGATTGGATATGCTCTCATGCTCTCATTCTCATAAATATCACATTTATTTAACTAGCTATTTAACATTAGCTAACTTACTAACTCAGATAGGCATGCTGGGTTGAGATCTGGTGAGTGTGAAGGTAGCAGCAGATGATTTACACAGTAGCTTATGATTTACATCCATTTACTGATGCCTTGTGCCCTGTGGATGGATTAATTGTTATCCTGGAAGAGACCACTCTCATCAGCACTGGATGAAATGTGTTTCAAACTGTTTATAGTGATGATTCCCTCTAAGTGGACAAGTACAGCAAAAAAGGCAGCCATAGCTCCTATGATATAACAGAACTACCTCTAATTTGTAACCCAGACCTTGCAAATATGTGCAACCTTCACAGAGGTCATGTGTATAATCGTTGCTGCTGTTAACATAATCTAACTTGACATGGTATTTCAGAAAATCATTTATAGTGCGATCATAAAAACAGGCCTAGTCAGCAATGTTTATATAAACTAGATATATGGACCACATATATATCTATAGAACTCAAATGAACAGTCATTGGTCTTGTGTGTTCCCACATTTCTGCCTCAAATGAAACATTTATCACAAGCAGATTAAATGAACAAATGATTGATGTTTGTGGAAGTGCACATGCTAAGCGTTGTGCGCTGTGTCAGGTTTTGTGTGTGACTTAATCCTCATGCAACTCTCCATGGTGTTGATTCTCTCTCCCACTGAGCTGCGTGTAAGCTGCCAGTTTCATACTGAGAAGTCCAACGTCCTGGGTATCATCACCACAGCATGTTTGCCTCCACTGCGTTTTTTTGATTGTTTTCTTTTCTTATGTGCATGTGTATCTGTGCAGGCCGAGCAGGATAACGGTCACCCTCTGCCTGCGTTTGCTGAACTGCGGATAGAGGTGTTGGATGAAAACAACCAGGCACCTTACTTCCATCAGCCATCCTACCAGGGCTTCATCAGTGAGTCGGCCCCTGTGGGTGGCACCGTGTCTGGCAGAGCCAACTTCACGGCACCGCTAGCCATCATCGCCCTTGATAATGACATAGAGGAGGTAATAAAATACATTATTACTCCGCACATATATTAACTGTGAGCAGAAGCTCGGTCTGTGTGGATGTTTTGTTTTATGAATTCTGTACAGTATTTCTTATTATATGTGCTATATTGGCACCTAAACAATATTATTATGTTCACATTTGTGTGTTTCAGCTTCAGCCAGGAGATGTACCAGTAGGTGAACCTGTTGTGTGCTGTTTTTTTTAAACACTTACTCTTCTCAGTTTGTTTGGTTTGTGATGTGACAAATGCAATTAATTCGCTCATCTGAAGAGGATGTATTTAATCCTAGTAAATTACGTTTGGTGTTTCCGTTGTCAATTCTTACAAAAGGAATTCCACTGATCTTTCAAAATGTCAGCACCATTTGTTCAGTGAAAAGTCATGCAGAAAATTTTTATTAATAAAAAAAATGGTTTGTAGGCAGCATGGTGGTGTAGCAGTTAATATTACTGCCTTACAGCACCAGGATCCTGAGCTCAGGTTACTGTTGGTACGCAGTTCTTTGCATGTTTTCTCCATGTCCACATTGGAGTCCTTGAGCTTCTTTGTTTCCTCCTGCCTCCTAAAAACATGTAGGTGGATCGGCAATGCTGGATTGCCCATAGACATGAATGAGTGTGGGAATGAGTGTGTTAACGTGTGTGTGTGCACGGTACCATGCAATGAAGTGGCTTCTCTTTCAGGGTGTATTTCTGCCTCACACCCAGTGTTCCTCTGGATTTACCTCAGCTGTTCCAAAAGTATAAATGAATAAAAAAAGGTCTGCAGTAGAAAAATGTATCAACATGGATTACATGCTAGAATGATATGATACAGAACTCAAAGCATCAATAATACAAAAATGACCATGTTTCATCTCTAGCCAGCCTGTAATACTACGTATTATTCTTAATTTTTTAGCTCCAATGATAATAGCCCTATACTGATGTCATATCTATATAAAACATTTTTTACTGTTGCCTCGACATTTGAGGCTATTTGTATTGATAGATAGAATCAAGAGTACTGTCAGAATCTGTACTATAACCTACAGGCTATCTTTGGCAGTCAATCAGAAATAAGACTAGAGTGCTAGACTACAGACAAAAAAAAGCAATTACAAATCAGACTCGTAACATATTGATTGCTGAAAAACCAAATTAACTTCCATTAGTTCAGCTCACTTACTCAATTGACCCTTAGCCATGAGGTACCTCTGGTCCTGGTCATCTCTTCCAATTAATTGTAGGCAGATGGGAAAAAAGTTTCAAAGGCTTGTGGGTTGATAAAGGTCTGATAGTCTTTGTGGAAGGCGATACACAGCTTGATCACAGTCTAATTTCTAGACACATGGAGTAAGTGACATTCTGGATTACTGATTGGGAAACATGGGCATTCAATTATGGTGGAGGAAATATGCTGCTCCAATACTTCCAAATTCCTCCATTGCCTCTTTGTTGTGCTTCTGCACAGGTCAATTCAGTGTGTCTTCCTCTGATTGCCTGTCCTTTGTCAATCTGCTGCAGCTCTTCTGATACAGCTGAAGTATGAAAATAATACGAGCTCCTGAAAGCCCACATACTCTTTTTAGTGTTTTTTCACAGTAGGTGGGCTTGATGTAAAAGGTTGAATGTAAAAGAAAACTTACGCTAATGCACACATCAGATGTGTTGAGTGTGTTGACTCTCTTTGGGCTTATAGTAACACAAAAGTGAACTGATTAGATTTTGGAATTAATCCAAGCTCTATCAAGGTCACAGTAAATCAAATATAAATAGTTTTATCTTCTTCCCTCTTACAAATACAAATTAGTAACAAGAAGAAATAGACTTGACTATTGACACTGTTGGTGTCGAGCTCTGCTTGTTTTTTAATGCTTCAGCTGTTTCCTCATTTGATTTGCTCATTTAGTTGATGCTTTGTTTTCTAAAGCATCTTACAACTGAAATAGGACACAACAGAGCAGTTGATGATTGAGAGTCTAGCTCTCCATCCAGCAATGGTGATACTGGTATTTGTACTTACAACCACAAAGCCATTGATCCACCACATCCCACACAGCCTGGCTGAGTTTCCTTAACAGTATGTTTTTCACCATGAAAACAATCTGAATTAATTTGTTTCTAAAACAGACATGGAGCTCCTGTTTAATTAAAAGCCACTAACATGAATCTAATCATGGAGAGTCCGTTTGATATTTTCATGGGAGGACAGCCAAAGCGGAATATTATAGACTTTTTTTAAATAATGACTAGAACCAGGTGTTCGTTGTGCTTATCGCCATGGACAAATACAGAAAGTGTGAGTAAATTCCGATTGTCTAATAGCATCTGTGTGTTCTGAGTGCTATAAACTTCGAAATGTCACAGTAATGGTCTATTATTGCCTGCAACATTTCTCAGATGTTGAAAGGCGATGAGATATAGCCATCTCTCTAAAACACCCCTCCAGCTTATAAGTGCTACATTTTTCCCTCAGTGTGAACACTGAACCTTCTTGAACAGTGCCACATTCACTTTAAACTGCTCCATTTGTCTAAAACACCGAGGACATCCATCCCTCTCTTTAGTTTCTCATTCTGTTCTCAATCTATCTTGCTCACTTGTTCTTCTTTTTTCCTTCATACTTTCTCTCATTAGTGAGTGTGGTTAAGTTCTATCTAAGGGAGACCAATGAGCTTATCTGATAGAATCAATTTGGAGACTAATGCAAATATTTAGCCAACAAAGTAGCCATATTGGAGCATGCATATATCATCATTATAGACAATCTACACACTATAGTTGGTTTTGGTACTGCTGAATTATGTGATTTGCTTCTGAGATTTTTTTTGGAGGGATTTTTTTTTTTGTTTTAATATCTATATATTTTCCCCATGTGTGTGTGTGATGTGTGCCTTTATGCATGTGCTTGTGTTTAAGAGATTTTCAGAGTAGATGAAAAAGTTCGTTTGCAGCATTTCCTTTCATTCTGAGCTTCTTTTTTCCTCATTTGAAGAGTAAAGACCCAGAAGTGAAGATAACACTGAGTGACTACAACACCATCTTCTCCATCACACCTACTGGAATCACACGTTACCTTCTACTGCTCAGACCTGTGGACAGAGAGATGCAGACCAACTACACCTTCAAGGTATGAACCATCCCACCCAAACATGCCACACACAGACACGCACACACACACACACACACACACACACACACACACACACACACACACACACACACACACACACACACACACACACACACACAGAGAGACATACAGAGAGACATACAGACACAGAGAGTTCTTCTATAGAGTATAATCAAAAACTTTTTAATGAGGATGAAAATCGTGTGGCATTCAGTGATACTGTGATGGCAGTAACAGCTGTTTTTCACTGTTAGGCTCTGTTTTATTAGGATTTGTTGCAGCTTTGAAAACATCAATATCTCAGCATTTAAGCCACAAATCAGCATGACATCCCATGGTCGAAGGAACAAAACGAACAATTTGAGAATAAATCAAATGGTAAGAATGAATGGTGCTTGTTTTGAAGGCTGGCTGCTTATGCTTGCCTCTCTGCTGATCTTATATGCTGAGCAGGGCTTTAGTTTCAAGCTGCTCCGCTCTCCATGGTGTTCTCACTCTCCCAGAAATGATTAATCGGCCTTAAACGGCTAGTGAGATCAGAGGAGGTGCGACAGGGCTTGGATCTTTCTGTCTAAAGAAAAAAGGGTAGTGGCTGTCCTTGTCATTATGATTGTGTTTGTTTGGAAGCCAGACTCTCACAGACACTTTTAATGCTTGATGGTGGGGGATTGGATTCTAATCAGGCACATTAATGTCTTTGATGATCTTAATAATAGGCTGCTTATCAACATAGGACAGGATTCATGTTGGATGCGATTCCATTTATAAAAGAAAGATTTGTGCTGAAACGTAACAGCGTGAAATTAGCTGATTGTGTTTCGGAGGGAGACAAACAATTATGCCTAATTATGGTGGCCGGAGATGCTGCTCTCATAATCAACCTCCTTTCCATTTTAATGCTTGTGTTAAATCTACGTAATGACAGAGTTAAATCTATTTTAGGTGAATTTGTTTTTCTCTTTGCTATTTCTTGAGTATTTAGAGCCTTCCTTCATTTTTCCTATCTTGTGTCTCTTGTAGCTCAGTCAGCTCAATAAGGGGGATTATTGAAAATGTGTGAAAAAGAAGAACTGTAAAATTCCAATCTAATGACAGCAGGATGATAAGATCCTGGGTGGTCTAACATTTAATATTCAGCTGTAAAACACTCTCTAAATGCAGCAATGGAAAAGAGTGACAAAGGCTAAGACACTAAAAGAACACATTTTCTCATCTTTTTTTTTAATTCATCAGCTGTCCTGAGATGATGTAGAGAAGATTATCTTCTTTCTCTATAGTGTCTTAGCCTTTTCCAGTCCCTTTAGTTTGCTGCTGTTGGACTAAATCTACATCTGAGTATTTTACCATGATAGACCACCTGCAGTAATAAAGGCAGTCATCACACCCTCATGCTGTCATTGTCTTGTAGGTTTACAGTTGCTCCTTTTCATATTTTTGAATAATGCCCCTGATTGTACTGATTAAATGAGAGTGACTATGACACTCATACCATAGGAAATCTCCTGCAGGTTTAATTCAGCAACTTCAAAGCTAAAGTCAAACCTTCAAAGCTTCAGAGCGAGCATATATCTCAGATGCACAGCGGCAGTCCATTGTGAAACAAGGCTGCTCCTTTCCTGCTCCTTTCAGCCACATTAGTTCTCCAGCTTCAACCTGCATCAAAAGAATCATGGAGTGGGATGAATGGTCTAATGGTTAAAAAAGGCAACTTATTATATTATGTTCTAAATGAATGAAAGGCATTTGTATATATTCACTAATAAAATCCCTCAAAAGATTAAATTCAGTTCATTCAGTTCAATGTATTGAGCACGTTTATCACAGGGGCAATACCTCAGTGGCTAGGGCTCTATGTGACAGATAAGGAGGTCAGGATTCAAGCCTCAGGATCACCAAGCAGCCACTACCTTGATCAAGGTTCTTAACCCTCCCTGCTTCAGGGTGTTGTATCATGGCAGACCCCATGTGCTCTGACCCCAGCTTCCTAACATGCTGGGATAAAAAGAATTCACTGTGCTGTAATGTATATGTGACAAATAACTGCTTCTTCTTTTAACATAGACATGGTCACATAGCGGTTTTACACCAGTCAGGATGTAAATCTAGAAACCTAGGTGGAAACCTAGCCAGAGGTGGCAATGGCAAGGAAGAATATGGATGCTCAAAAAAGAAACCATTTTACTTCTGAGCTACATATAGAGTATACAGATATAAAAAGGCAAACAGTACTATATTTGTGTTGAAAGAGTGTTCTGTATGAATATATTGCGAATAAGATCAAGGTCAGAAAGTACTCCACCGTTCACTCATGGCACTCTCATGCCCTGGGTGCACTCACACTGGAAAACCAGCTGTTTAGGCACCATACACAACAGATATAGGCCGCCTGTTAGTTCAGAGCTGTCTCCTGGCACATTTATGCATGCGAAGCTCTGCCTGTCCACTCTTCAGACAGAAACACTTTCGAGTTTCACATTCTGAATCATGAATCATCGATGTGAATCATACTTTTAGAAGCAGCACTGGCGCATATAGCCTTATCTCATCTTGACTGAATTGTGTTTGATTGGGCTGCAGTGTAATAAGAAGCTAGGATGGAATGTTGTGGTCAAATTTACACTAGCTGTAGCTAATGAGTGATATTTTTGGTAATGTATTTCTAAACACTGTATGTGATCATATAACAGTGTTTTTCCTCCAGTTATTATGACATTTTTTTGTTACATTAACAGATTTCATACTTTATCCAGTAAAACACCATGTTTAAAATTGACAACCTGCTGATCTTTGTGTTAGTCTTACAGCTCCACTACACCTACACTGATTGCTGGTAATCAGTGATATTCTAAAAAGTGTGATTGGATATTACATATTCATATTATATATGTAACATTTGCTTTACAGTACTGTACATGAGTCATATCCATCAGGAATCTGTTCACAGCTTGCAAAGTAGTTACCTTCTGGAACATTTCCTGCTGCTCCTACAGATGGTGGCCTCTGATGGCGTACAGCAGAGCGTGCCTGTAACGGTGAACATCCTGATTATTGATGCAAACGACAACACACCCACCTTCTCTCAGGTCTCCTACAATATCGAAGTGTTCACTAATATGCAGCCTGGAGAGACTGTAATACAGGTGAGCATTGCCTTTCAATACAAACTCTTCATTAAAACTTCTAAAATGTTATATTATGTACATCATGAAGTGCTGAATCATTGATTAAGGAAATGAAATTCCTCTAAACTAAGATTTGCACACTTTTATCCAATCAGAAACCTAATAAATTGTACACAAATAGCTACCTGTCTGATGTTGCTGGATGTTTCATCATTCCTATTGGAAATGATTTGGGAGCTGTTCCACTGAAAAGTGAAGTGCTGTTTCAGTCTCTTCCTTGACACATCAGTTAACTTGCGGAGAGGGACGATTGTAAGCCGCATGAGTGAAGCCTCATCAGATTGATCAAAGACAGAGCTGCCACTCCAGTCTTATTACTTTGCCTTTTGAAGTTCCCCATGTACCAGTGTATGTAAAGTTCCCTCTGCTTATAGCTAGACAAAATACATACAATTTATACAATTTAATACTGAATACACAATGTAAGCCTGGACATGGTGTTTTTCTTGTCACATTTATAGTGAATACCTAAATAGGAATGGTAAGATTTGAGAAGCAATATAAGCTTTCGAGACAATCTTTCACTTAATTTAACATTTTCTGATCAGATTCTGATTTTATACATATGATCTCGTTAATTGTCCCTGGCTGAATGTGTAAAATGATAGGAAGAGTCTATACATATCAAACCATATGGATCCTCAAGGAAGGAACCCGGGGTTAGTGTGTGCAAGCTGGTTTTATATCTCCCAGAATTTCATGGAAACAAAGTCGTCTTGAGAATGATAGTGTTAGTTAATAATGATAAAGTGATATGCTAAGCGCAAAGTGGGACTTGTCAGGTAATCATCAGAATTCCAGCAGGAAATGTCATTCTATTACAGTGTGTTTAATTAATCCGTAATGAATCGGCCTTCAGATATGTTTACAGCTCCTGTGGGCTCAACTCAGCCATGGAATAAGCGCTCCCAAAATTTCCTTTTGAGTTATATCAGATGTGCTTTTATATCAGATTGTTTTCTAATTTTCATATTCCTCTTTATGCAATGACATTTTTTCCAACCCTTAAAAGTCTGTAACTGTGCTTTTCATGAAATGTGATGTGCGCATTGTTTAAATTTAGGAATTCTTCATCATGGATACTTACTTTAAATGGCATCTTATGGAGATGTTTTATACAAAACAGCAAATTACAAAGCAGCAAATACATTCATTGTTTGATTTTCCAAGTGGAAATTAGTTGCACCATAAACAGCAGGCCCAAAGCTTTCACACAAGACCTTTGGATATTGATGGCCTTCATGATATTATTTTTCTTAAAACTAAAAACTTAAAACTCTTTTTCTTAAACCTAATGTTGCATAGTGCATGCTCACATTTTGAAGCAGATTAGTGAAGCCATAAACAGGTAATTGGAGATGTAACTGGATTTTTTAGAAGGGAAAGTGTTTAAACACTTTGCCCTTTGCCTGTGTTATAGTAAAAACATTAAGCTTCTAGAAAACCCTGTTTGTGAACAAATCAAAAACACAGAAGTAGAGACCCTCTTCACTTTGTTGAAGTGGTGTGTATAGCAACCAAGCATAGATAATTATGTTTTGAATAAAACTTTAGCAGCAGCTTGGTCCCTAGTGAATGACTAAACAGGTAGCACTAGCTTTGTAAGACAGGCTGCAAAGTCAGCCTTGTTTTTTTTACATGTCCTCGGTAGGCTTAAGTTGTAAACAAGGTGGATGCTGTTTTCTTTAGATCTACAGTTAGCATCAGATTCTCAATCAAGCAGCCAAACCAAAGCCTTGCTTTAGCACTGTGTTTACTGTGACACTACTTATAGGGCAGACTATCTGTTTGATTTTCAATCAGCTCTCCAAGCTTCTGGAAAATTCTGCAAGAAGCACTGCAGAGCATGTCCAAGGAAAGCCTGGAAAAACCAACTGCTCCTATAACGAAAGTGTGCATTTATATATGTTTCTTATTAATCATTTGTATGTATATGGGGAGTTCTGTTATAGCATTTAAATGTTCAGTGGTAAATGTATAATGGATGTTCAGTTTATAGCCAGAGCAATTGCCTCTTTTTTCAGGTAAACCTGTTATAGTTTAAGTGCACTTAAATTTACACAGTGTCACTAGGTGACCTAAAATGTCTGTTGCTATGTGCAATTTTTCCATTAATGAAAAGTGACCACTGATGATCATGTTATTTGGGTGGCTGAGATATGATCATGGTTTCTAGTGGAGCTCTGCATTTATGGGTTTTAAGCAATTTTAATGTTCGCTTTATTAAATCTACTATGAGTACAGTTAGAGACTAAAGCAGATTGTTTCATGGATAATTTATCCTTTCATATTCACCAGTGTCCATTTCTGACTGCTATAAATTTCTAACAGTGATGGGCTGGATATTTTTGGTTGGTGGACTGTTCTACACACAGCAGTGGCACTGAAGCAATATTGACTTTGACAATCCCAGTGTCACTGCTGTGCCAGATACAAACAATACCACTGAAACACATTTCAGTGTCACTTTCTATTGATGGACAGTCTACAGGGGGTTAGGTAGATTGGGCAACAGATGGACTATGGAAAAAAAAAATACTATGGAAGACATACCTGACCATTCTGACACAATGTCTTCTTCATGCAGTGTACACATAAAATAGCTTAAATTTCTGTCTTTGATTCAAACAGAAATAACTAGCATGGCCATGGAATTTATGAAAGAAGGCAAAACAAAAAAGGCAATATGCCTACCCACATACTGATGATTACTGATGATTTTCAAGCATTACTATGATGGTAACGAAAAACCTTATAACTTATCATGTTTTATATAAATAAACTGTTGATATATTTAATCTTAATTATAGGGTATTCCTGTCTCTTTTAATTAGTTAACTGCTCAGGATGCTGACGATGGGCTGAACGGTCAGGTGACCTACACCATCTTAGCAGGAGATCAGGGAGACTTTATCATCAGTAATCGTACAGGTCGAATCACCATAGCTCCAGGAGTGAGTCTGAGTGTGGGCCGCTCCTACGCCCTGACTGTCAGAGCAGCTGATAACGCACCTGAGGCTGAGAGGAGGTCAGATGTTCTATTTCACTTTTTTTATCTAGCCTGCTGTTGTCTATTTGAATAGTAATTGCATTAAGCCATTTATCTCCATGCAATTGCAATAATGCCATTTAGTTTATCTCTCTATAAATGATTTTGTGCAATGTATTTTGTAGGAGTTCCATAACAACGGTTTATATTGAGGTTCTACCTCCTAATAACCAGAGTCCTCCACGCTTTCCACTGACAACCTACAACCTAGAGATCAGTGAGGCCATGAGGATAGGAGCCATCCTTCTCAATCTGCAGGTCAAACAACAAGACTCACTATAAAAGTCAGAGATGTTGGTGCCGAAGGGAATATTCCTTTCCATGCTTACTGTACTAAAAAATTCTTCCAATACCTTTCTTTATTACTTTTTCCTCTTGTTTATTTTCTCCCCAGTAATACTACTTTCCCACTGTTGTCATTTGACAGTGTTGTCCCTCTTGACCAAAGTGTACAGTAGATATGTTTTTACAGTGGAAAAAAAAATCCATTACTGAATAAAAGGAGCTACACACTTTTCCACACAGAGCCCCCCTGGGAGAATGAAAGGTGTGAGGGCATATGGATCCTATTAACTTGTATTTGAAGAGAAAGGCAGAGTGGGGGTTGATATTAACTTGGTTAATGAAATAAAATGGATACCGTCCATGTTCCCTGACTCTACTTCTGTGTTTCTGTAGGCGATAGACCGTGAGCTAGATCCAATTACGTATCGTATTCTGAGTGGTGATCCACAGCAGATGTTCAACCTTTCTCAAACGTAAGTGTCCAGGTAATACACTATATATCATTTCAAATCTGCACTGTGTTTCCATCTTCTACCATATTTTCCATTCTGTATCTTCCAGCACACCGCACCCACTGTCTTAAAAATAATGCCTGAACTGCCTTGTTGGGAACATAAATTAGTGAATTTAATTTTACCCTCATTTACAGAGCCTGTGCCACACCAAAATATTTGGCAGTAGATGTGCTGAACTAAGTACTGTGTATATTTTCTGCTTGATTAAATTTTCAAGTAAAATATAAAAAGAAGAAAATGAAGGTCCTGTTTCTAGCTTGTTGTCTAATTACTTTAGCAAGTGCTTCCTGTGGCACTGCTCCTATTAAAGATCTCCATGCCCTCTTCAGGTGTCAATAATTTGCATTTTCACACAAAAGCTTGACCTGGCTGCCAATGATTGAACTAATGGGGCGTGCATTTTTCTAAGAGTCTTTACAAACAATTTTCAGCAGCTTTGCTAGGAATCCGTCTGAGCAACACTAGACAGTTTCCCCTAGAGATGACAACAGTGGCTTTAGTGTCTCAGCATGAGAGTCGTGTCGCATGTGTAGCGCTTTGTTTGCAAAGTGACTTGGAGTGTTTATGTGATGCTCTTAGCGTTGAATGCCACTTGAGGTTCAACTGCTTGTGTCAATAGATTAAGAAGGGCAACATGAATTATGACCCTCCTCTTTGTATTGCATAGCAGTTATCTAGCCTATAGGGGAGTGTTGAGTAGAATAGTGTCAACTAGGAGTAGACACAAGACCAGACTAAAGCAAATTAGAATTTATTAATGAGCACTTTAGCTCTAAGGGAAGGTTAAATATTTGGATAACAAGCAGTTAGAAGTGGCTTTCCTTCCTAAAACAACCTGAAATGCACTGGTCAGATGTGAGACCAATATTGAAATTTTTGAAAGTGCGCTCATATACATATAAAAAAGCTCAAGACATACAATAACATACCCACATACTCTGTAATGTATGTAAGTGTATCATTGATGCTTCGGGCTGCTTTTTGGCATCATGGTGACATCATAAACTATTCCAAATACGGATATTTTAGGACATTTTAGTTAGATAGCTGCTAATGCCACTTACAACAAGATAATGATGGCAAGCACATTTAAATGAACCCACAAATGATTCTGAGAAAAAAACAATCAAGTCTTCTACAATACCCATCTACAGTAAGCATCCAACTTTGAACCGAATTGAGATCCTGTGCATATGTGTATCAAGAAAGGAATTTAAAAGATATTAAAATGTTTTGCATGAATAAGTGCTCCCAGTGTTTCTAGACTTGTTAGACCTCACAAGAAGAGGGTCAGCACTGAGGCTTTACCAAGGATCCATTTTATGTCTGCCAATAATTTTTTAAACCAGTGTTTTGCAGCAGTGTTTTAGGTTTGAAAAAATATACCATTAAACTCCAGCTATAGAGAGTCTCCATATGTTTAGTCTCAAGATATCAGTTTGATATCTAAAATACATTTTATATATTCATTATTGCTACATTTTTGACAGATGTAACAGAATTCTTAACAGAATTCAGTAGTCAGGTCTGACTGGTCTGACTGCTCTTTATCAATGAAGGGGAATGTTGGACTCCTGAAAGCTTCCCTTAGTCCTTTTTTCTGTTGCTATGGCTTCCATATTAGCTTAGCTCTGCCCTAACAGTCATGGTGAAGTTATGCATGATGCCCTGCTGCTTGTCTCAGCTGAATTCTCCTCACCAGCCATACAGCCCTCAGGGAGCAAACGCTAGAGGGAAAGAAAGTGATGAATGCATTCTCACTAGAGCTCTGGAGTAGTGCCAGAAAGGCTGAAAATGAAGGGCATGGGAGATTCACTTTGTAGCCTGGGCTGAACTCTGTGTGCAACCTGGCCATGTCAGCTTCACCAACAGTCTCTGCACCTCTGTCTCATTACATCTGCAGAGCTGTGCTCATCTCTCAGCACTCCTTGCTCGCCTTTATTCACAGCTCAACGCCGGAGACGCGCAAGCGGGACACTTCAGACGAGCAGTGGGAAGATGAAAAGAAGGAGAAAGATAGAGAGTGAGAGCAAAACACAGGAAGGAGGCATATTTATAAGAAAACTGGATTAAATATTAACCTAAAGAGTACTGTCTGGCTTTGAGGATACACACAGAAATATAAGCATGTTTATCTGGTGGTAATGGCAGAATGCTACAGGAAAACAACTCAGCCTGTAAAGACGAACATGCTAGCTGTGAGACTTTAGGCTTTACACCTTTTTTCTAGTCATTCTGTCTCTCCTTCCTGTCTCTCCTTCTTTCTTCTCTGTGATCTCACTGAACACAAATGTCATTCACAATAGATGTGTCAGAAGACAGGTTATATGAAGGAAAGGGATTTCTATTAGCTGAAACCACATTGCTAAGATTTTCCACACTAGTTGAGAACAGCAGATAGGACCAGACTAAAAAAAACATCTTGAAATGTTAAATACATTTGTCTTGGTCAGTTCAGCAACATTTAAATCACTGTTTTTATTTTATAGTGCGATTTCGTGAGCCAGCAAGGACGGCTTTAATCTGTCATATCTAGGTCATATGAGAAAATCCGTTTCTAGGGGTAATAAACTGGTCCAACTGAGAGTGACAAGCACACAGAAGCACACACACACACACACACACACACACACAAAAAGCACAGCAGTTATCTCTACTATCAAATCCTTCGCTATATCTGAGGTCTATGACAGCAGTGACAACAAGATCCAGTCGGTCTTACTATCCACAGAATCTCTCACAAAATCTCTCTCTTTCTCTCTCTCTCTCACTCACTCACACACACAGACACACACACACATAGACATATGAATGCATATACACATACATAGGTTAATGGTGATGAGGTGCTTCCAGGTTACTGTGAGCACATTTGTGCAAGCTGAACACATTTAGAATAGACGGGGCCTCCCCCATCCCTGCTACAGCATTAATATACATGAAGACATTAGAAAGGCTTATGATACTGCTGTTTTGTATGGAGATGGAGGTGAGGGGCTCCAGGGCTTTAGGCCAGCTGTAGCATGCAGGAAGCAGCAGCCTGCTTTAACCGCCTACATCTGCCCTTTTTAGGCAGTTAACCAAGGCTTTATATGAGAGGATTGTTCCACAGTGCAGTGCTGATATTGCCTGGTCAGTAAATCACTCCATAAAGCACTTTTCATGGGCATCTTGAGAGCTGTTGATGTGTCCTATAGAGACTTTCATCAATGATGGTGTTTTCGTACCCCTGAGTTGGCTGTTTTTAATTAGAAGCCTAAAGTAGTAATGTATAATGAGATCATTTAGCAATTGTGTCTGTGGGTGTGCGGGCAGCTCCAGAATTATTGCTACTCTTGGCAAAGATAGGTTAAAAAAAAAGATTGGGAAAAATGTCTTAGTAGTTAATTAGCTTTAAAATGAAAATTTTAGCAATTTTTTTTTTTTTAATTAAACCAAAAATTGTAATGAGATATTGTTCCCTTTTTTGATATTATTCCATATTACATTTTGAAATTTATTTATTTTTCAACAACTATTTTCTTTCTTTCTTTCTTTCTTTCTTTCTTTCTTTCTTTCTTTCTTTCTTTCTTTCTTTCTTTCTTTCTTTCTTTCTTTCTTTCTTTCTTTCTTTCTTTCTTTCTTTCTTTCTTTCTTTCTTTCTTTCTTTCTTTCTTTCTTTCTTTCTTTCTTTCTTTCTTTCTTTCTTTCTTCTTTCCCAAGCCATGTATCTCACAGGTATTATCACCCCAGCAATTAGTTCTTTTTAGCTTTTTAGAACCTACAAATCAGGCCTAAGTTTTCAAGTTGTTTGTGTGTGTGTGTCTGTGTTTGTTTGTGTGTGTGTCACAGACATAAGAAACGGCCAAGCAGTCACTAGTTTATGCACTGTTTAAAGAGTTTGGAGAAACAGAACAGAGCAAATCTGAGATCACACCACAGTCTCAGCTCTCAAGATTTTCTAGAGTCCTCTTTGTGGAATCTTCTCTACGGGCTTTAAGTAGGGTTTAGATCAAGGGACTGGGATGGCCAGACTAAAGATTGATTCTGTGGTCACTAAACAATGAACAGGTTGTAGCTTCTTGGCAGAGGCAACCAGAATTTCATTTAATGCCTCCTGGTACACAGTGTAATCCATGATGCCAGTTAAAAGTGGGGATTAGGTTGATTTCTGCATTCTTTTATGCCATCATGAGTGTTGCCAAAAAGCACTATATTTCTTTTATGTGAAAATAAAACCTGATTACAAAGTTCTAGTAGCATCTCTTACACTCCAGGGCATTACATTTGTAGTTATATGAAAGAAGAGGCTTTCTTTTGGGGCATTCTTCATGGAAAAGGCATCACATTGCAGATTTGGAGATTCTGGTGACCCCAAAGTGCAACATTTTTTTGTAAATCTGCAACTATCAAACTTTATGCTTCTCTGACCATCCTCCTCATTCATTACAGCACAGCAGGTCAAAAGGAACACACTCATGCTATCTACAGTATTTATTGGTGGTTTAACAGTTAAAGTTACACAATATCACACACATCATATACTACATTTTTGCTTGCTGTAGCAACCAAGACTGTAGTTGAAGTTACGAAGCCAAAGCTGATGCAATATTGGTGTTTTGACCTGAAAAGTTCTGGAGTTGTCAGATGTTTGGGTTTTTTTCTGGGTTGATTTCTCTTGCCACTTCATCCCATTGAGCCTGTATACCAATTGTTGAGTCCAGTTTAAAAATTCTCAGAGAATTGCAAAAGAGCAGATACAACATCTGCTGGATTTTATCTCTACTGTTCACAGTGTAGCAAGCATCCCATTACATTCACACACAATGGATCTCATTAATCAATCAAGTTTTGTGTGAAAGTGTTTGTTTCAAACTAAAATTCTCACCAGATTTACAAAGGTTTTGAATCTAATTTGTATGCATAATTTTTAATGAATGTGATTTTCAATGTAATTATGTTAATAAAAAAATCACCTGTTAAATACTGAGCACATTTACAGCACAACTGATTTGTTTTTTACTGATGCCTACAAAACTCCATATGACGAAAAGCTCCTAGTGAGCTTTAAGCACAGAAAGAGTATAAAATTGAAGGAAAATCCTATTACTCAGAGGCATAAAGTTATTGAGGTTATTTTGTTTCACATCTATGCCAATAAAAACATCATTTTGCAGCATAACAGTACCGAAAAGCGAATTATAGAAAAGGTGAATAAGTTAAGTGAAATGACATGAAATTGGTTTGATATGAACAAGATATCTACAATGTAACCAGATGATGATGATCACAACACACGTCACACAGGGAACCTGCTACGTTTAATTGTTTGTAGCTTCACAGCGAAGTGTTTTAGCAACAGTCTTTCACACTGATATACTTTTTAGCCTCTTGCACATGGAAGCATTCTCCCTTATGCCGTCTTGGAAAAGTAGGAGGGAATGTGTTGTGAGGAAAAATTGTTGTTTTTTGAAAGAATGTTGATGGCACACAGCATGCTGCAGCTCATTGTAGGTTGAGACATACCAGATTGGTCACTTATCCCTCTCTGAGTTAGACCAGTAGCAAAGAAATCCAAAGCACTGACAAAACCTGGACATGCACAGAAAATGGCACATGATCATTTTGTTGGTCGAAATAGTGCTGGCTCTGAAATGTTGCACAGCATTAAAAGTAGCTGCTGAAACAAATGGAACTGACTTATAAGCCAGCTTTCATCCTCTGAACAAAAATCATACCAGTCTCTAGATATCTGTTCCCCCCTAAGTGAAATCTTACTGTAGTTTAATGCCAGAGCAGTCTTGGCAGTGTGTTGGCTTACAGCTACCATATGCACAGACCAGCCTGCCCTCTTTTTATACAGCACTATTCTTTTGTCTTAATTCAGTAATTAGTCTTATTTGTCTCAAATTATAGATTAGATTTGCCTTGTCTGCTTTAATGCCTTTTATTGTGAAATGACTGGGCTTCATAGCATTTTTAAGTCCATATTCACAATTCCAAATAATTTAAATAATTTATTTGTGCTCCTAATTCTCATACAAACATTTGTTTATATCCAGCTTTGCAAATGAAGCCCAGTGCTGAGTGAATATGGAGCTCATATAGATACAAACAAAATAATCAACTAACTTGACCAAGCAAAGTTCTGACTCTAACAGACCTCACAATACCGTTGCAAATTTTTGAGTAAAGAGCAGATGTTACATTATTCATTGCACCACATGATTCACACTCTTTGTAATATTAGTGTATAAATAAATTCATTTCGTTCTTGAAAATACAACTTGAACAACTAGCTGCCAAAAGACGGGCCATGATGCTCAAGTAGATGGAAAGAATTTGAGTTGCTCCTACAAACGCAACATCATAGATGAGTCATTTCAATAAAATAACTAAATAGAAAAGATAACATAAGAAAAATAATTTAAAAATGCAGCATAAAAACAACAGCTACCTATGCCTCCAGTTTGGCCAGTGCAGTTGAGAGATATGGTCAAGAAAAAAGTCCTAGTGTTTTAAGACAGTTATTCTAAAAAATGTTGTAATAATTGATAGCTGTGATTGCACGTGTAATATGTATATCATATGTGTGCTTCTCAGTTTAGGAGTATTAATGCTTCCTGGCAAACCTCTTAGTGTAGAACTCTGAATCTGAGCTGTGGTGTAACTGTGTGTGTTTTTCTGTCTTTCTGTCCAGTATAGGTCTACTGATCTTAGCAAAGGCATTGGACAGAGAGAACATTGACCAATACCGGCTCCTTGTGACGGCCTCCGATGGACACCCTGGAGGGGTAAATCTTCAGCCATCTTAAAATTTAATAACCTTGCTATGATGAGTGTGGGGATATTTTCCTCACTTCAGGCATAACCTAGTCTAGTATATTCAGAACATAATCTAGTATATAAGTCTAGTACAATTTTTTTATAACCAGGTTTTGTGGATTTTATGTCACCAACTTCAACATAAACAGTCAACTTCACTCAAATGCTACATAACTAATGTCACCAATCAGAATCAAAAGGTAGTATGCAAATGCTGGAATTCACTAAACGAAAAAGTCAAAAGTAACAGAAATATTAGAACGGGTGGAAAATTGGGGACCAGGCAAAAATAGTGGAACAGGCAAAAACGAGCACAGTGGACAAACCAAAAACATTTACACAAACTTGTATCAATAACAGGCAAAGGTCAACAGGATCAATCAGGGGCAGACAGATTCAAAAGTTGGGAAACAGAATTAAAAAAAAAGATAATCACAGGAATCACAATAGCTCACAATGAGGAACTGAAACCAGATTGCTTTTAAAGACTGCAAAACAAACATACATAATTAAACACAGGTAAATGCAATTAGAAGAATGGGATCTGTGAGCATGGGATTTCTGGTAGTTGCTGGAAGTTAGAGTCCATGGTGGCCATGTTTGGCGGCCTTGCTGAAACAAGATCAGTGATGTTACACAGTATAACTAAATACTGACATAAATATTCTCTTGTAACAAATATGGACCAACGGTAGGGTCTGGCTACTATGAAGTATCTTTTATACAGACAGGGCATGCAATCGATCGGCTTCTACTTTTAAGCACTGTCTATATCCAGACCAACTGTAAGAAAGATATATGTAAGATATACATCTTTCCCTCGCACACATCCACTCTGCATTGATTTTTTACATATGCACCAGTCCATAAAAATCCTTTAATCTATTATCTAACCATTTCATTCCATAAATCAATGAATTTACACCGTATCATTGTCGTTATCATATCAGCAGTGTTCTCAGTCCCATCACGCTTCACACAAGGTCAGTTTCTCTCCCAAATTGACGTCTCTCTAACCATCTCTCTAGGGTGACCTTCATTTGATGCTTTATGTGTAGACCTGCTCTCCAAAATCATCTAAAGATAAAATTCCCCTACATACGATGACATAAATTATATAAAAAAAAAATTCAGTTTGAAATTAATTTTATTCACATTTTAACATTAATATGTGGCTGTGAAACATAATCAGTTTCACTGCTAAAAACAAAATAATGTTTGTCACATTATGGAAGCAAATATTTAAAATGATTATGTATTATTTTATTCATAGGACTAGACAACCCTACAGAGCCAGTGTACTAATTTCTGACCATTTTCTCACCCTGTGTTTGAGTATTCAAAGTAGTTAGAAGTCAGATGTGATTGGTGTGTGTGTGTGATTGATTGGTGGGGATAGTGTCTGAGCTCTCTGGTTTTCTCCCCCATCCAAAGCCATGTGTTGTAGACTGATTGTTGTCTCTCATTGATCATGGTGCTTGAGCGATTGTGGCTTGTGGTGGGCTTGCACCCCTACTTGGGTATCCCCTGCTTTGTGCCCTGAGTCCCTCTGGGATAGACTCCTGGCTCCCCATAACTCTGTGTAGTAAGCGGTGCAGAAAAAGGGATGGATGGATGGATGGATGGGTAGATGGAAGGATGGATAAAATTTGTGCATCTAAGCTAGATCATTTGCTTTACAGTTATAGAATGAAACTAAGGCTGGTAATACACTTGTAGATTGGCTAGCGGTCACCTGTACACTTCATTAAATGTGAATGCACCTTTGCTGCCAAGCTCTGATAACCAAATAAAAATCCTTTCATTTAATCATTCACTTTAATGGGGCAATTTCTCAAAGCTGCTTATGCTCCACATTATTTTCTCTCTCTCTCTCTCTCTCTCTCTCTCTCTCTCTCTCTCTCTCTCTCTCACTCTCTCTCTCTCTCTCTCTCTCTCTCTCTCTCTCTCTATCTCCCTTCTGAGCATCATTCCTCTCTTTATTTCTCTCTACAAGTGATAACAGCATGATCAGTCCTCATATGTTTTTTTTTCATGTCCATATGGTTTACACCTGCACACACACACACACACACACACACACACACACACAAAAGTCTCCATGAAATCCAAGCCTGGATAATTTTAACGCTCTTTTGATTCACTTTGCATTTTTCAAAGGTGTCAGCCATCTGTTATATGTCTCTTAAAAAAGAAAGATTAAATGTAAATCCAAGTGCTTAAATGCACTTATCTTTAAAAGTATGCTTGCTCAGCTCTCATCTGCTCAGTACATCAAAGTGAACGTTGGTGAGACAGAGGCTATATGTGGATATGTTGAGTAAATATTAGCAGCTCATTTATCAGACCTTTCCTGACTGATGTCGTGGCACACCTGCTGAACTGTAATCAGGCCAAGATTTCAGCTGCTATCAGTGACATAATTACCACTGAAAAGGACAAGCGCCAGTCCTGATACATAACAGCACACTGATGGAGGTATCAAGCTCTCATGATGGGGTGCGCACAAACATTGCACACACACACACACACACACACACACACACACACACACACACACACACACACAAAAACACACACAGGCTTTCACTGTGTATAGTGCACCTTAATTCCTCACTATTCTCTGCCACTTTTATGCACTATTTCCTTTTTTGGAAACACACATAGAAAAGGAGGGAAAACCTGTTAGATTAGTTAATGGTAGAAAACAAACAAGAATGCTTTTACTTCAGTAACTCAATACCACATCCAAAAGCTAATGGATTTTTCACTCTATTAGAAAAAGCAGCAGTACAGTGTTAATGGTTCTGATGTCTAAGGGAGAAAAATCAAATAAGAGACTCTCTCTCTCTCTGTCTCTCTCTCTCTCTCTCTCATTTGTGCCTCATCCTCTCACATATGTTTCATTTAAATCATGACTATAATTTGTTTATGTAGTGAGACCATATGTTTAGTCAGTCACAGAGGATTTTATACCAAATACTACGCTGGTGTTTGGAAAGGGAAATATGTATATTGTATATTGATTAGTTGGAATAATTACGATCGATTGTGCTAGATTAGCAAATTTTGTTCTAGCGAGTAAGCCGATTTATCCATTAGGCAGAAGTTTTAAAGATGAACAAGCAGAATATAATACAGAATATATGCGGGCAGGAGACTTTCATGACAGTAATACCTGCCAGATAATATCTAGTTCACGTGATGGTTATTAATCTTTGAAAGCTTTTTGTTGTGTCTGATTTTTGAAATGAAATCATAGTGCTGTAAGGAATACATTCATACAAGCATGCATTTTTCTACTCTAAACTGACTGTGTGATATATGATATGTTCGAATTAATTATCCTTGCCTGTATCACTCAACCACACACACACACACATCACTTCACACACTACATCTCTGTATGTGAGAATTGTAAGATGAGAAATACTCAGCATCCATTAGATTTTATTGTTATATAATTTTAAAATTTGCATGTAGATGATTATATTAATATTCGATGGTGTCAGTAAAGATATTTGAAAAGATATTAGAGATACAGGCATTATTTTTAATTTGATTACACTACATTTTCATTGATAATAATCTTATAAGTTTATTTAACTTCTAAGTTTTTCAGGGTTAATACCTCAACCATTGATTAGATTTATCCTTTAGGAATTGTATGTATATTTATGCAAAAACATATTTATATGGATAAACCTTTATCTAGCTGTGAAGACTTTTCCTATAATATCGTCCTAACCTATGTTCTCTTTACATGCAGACGTCCACTGCCACTGTCAGTGTTGTGGTCACAGATGTCAATGACAATGACCCGACATTTGACCTCACCTTACCTAGGAATTTGACCGTACAGGAAGAGAGGGCCAATTTGTCGGTGGGTCTTGTCCGGGTGAGTAGCTCCATGGCACAGTACTTACTCACTGCATGAGTGGATATGTAGCTTCAAATCAATATACTGGATGGCTAGTGTTTTTTTCCTGTGCATATTTTATCTGAAATTTCCATTAGAGCTTCTTAAATAATACTACTGCATTTATTATTTCCTAATTAAGCTTTAGTAAATTGGAATCATCATTCACCTTAAAGATTGTCCATGATGACTAGCTCTGTTCCACCCCATCAAGCAGGGTGGGCTTTTAATTACTGCCGTGG
Source organism: Hemibagrus guttatus (assembly GCA_033459395.1). Classification (NCBI taxonomy): domain Eukaryota; kingdom Metazoa; phylum Chordata; class Actinopteri; order Siluriformes; family Bagridae; genus Hemibagrus; species Hemibagrus guttatus. The sequence continues at coordinate 15,769,136 of JAUCMX010000002.1, forward strand.
ATTAATCATGCTTTGGTTGGTTAGAGCGGTAATCAATAGAAGATGCATAAAGCTATCATTTGTGATGTGGCATCTTCATTTGTGTTGACAGCAAGCTAATTTCTTCATGTTTTTTTAAATATAATTTGTTTTCATGTCTGTATATTAACATTTTTTACAGTTGTAACAGGGTCACAATGATGTAATTTAAGCAGAAGTTGGAAATCATTTCAACACTTATTGCTATAAGTTCTATGTAATCTTACACAGAATGTTAGGGGTTGAAGATAAGCCTTTCAAATTTCACATGCTTTTGAACAAGCAATTGGGGCATCTCACAGAGCAGAAATGCGTTTGATATCACCATTTACTTTTTTTAAGAATTACTTAATTTTTTTCACTAAACAATTTTTTTTTTCTTTTTTTTTTTTTTTTACTTTTCTATAAAGATTTTGTCCCTAGTAGGCTAGGTAAAAACAGAAATATTTACAAAAAATTCTTATGGCTTCTAGTTTCTACTTTTGTATGAGTCATTAACCACCACTGTGAAGTGTGACAAGAGAAATATGTTCAGTGCTGAACATGGACACCACAAAACAGGCACAAATTTCATGTTTGGACTTTGGTAAAACGTTAATGAGTTTTGAACTAATTGGCTGAATCTGAGCAGATTATATACAGCAGCCCTATACACTTTTCACAGAATTCATCCTTCTGTCAGCAGTCACATCATCAATAAACACACAAGAACCAGTGCCGCTGGCAGCCGTACACACCTACACTATAAAATAATGTGGAATTATTTGGCTCTTGAATAGTCAGTTTTTAATCTTTGTCTTATTTCTCCATAGTATGATGTTCTGCATCAAATCTAGAGGCTTTTATTTACATGCCTTTAGGCAAACCTTAATCTGGTCTTCCTATTTTAAGTCATTCATATGGTAAACCTTCTGTATTTACCCTGGTGAAGTTCCCACTTGATTATTGTTATTGTTATTACTTGATTATTTTATCTAGGCTTGGGTTCGGCACTGAGAAGTGAACCCTCAGTGGCTGGGTTGGTTCCCCGCCCAGGAATCGAATCGAATCGGCTTGCGGCAGTCACAGAGCAGGATCATGCTACTGAATTTTCTCTCTTGATTATTAATTCTTGTAATTGTTGTTTTTAACATGGCCAACTGTTGTCAAGGGTTGTTTTTGTTTCTTCACCAGGCAAAGAATTCTTCATTTATTGTTTTCCTTGGTCTTCTGGGTCTTATAGTGCTCCTGAGCTTACCTGTTGATTTTTAGGCCAGTGATGGCTTGCTTCACTGGCAGTAACTTTTTGGCTTCGTATTGACCGATTATAGCAAAAGATGCATCTCCTTATGTGTTTTTGTTTGTTAATGATGCTAGTGACATTCTGACATTCTGGAAAGCTTGCCACTCTTAGTCCACTGTATGTTTTATTGCATCACTCCTGTCAGTGTGTCTGATCAGGAAAGAAAGATAAAAATGGACTATTATGCCATCACTGTCACAGTAGTGCTGGACATTTCTTCAGTTTTTCTAGGTTCACAGCATTATAGCTTCTCTGGAAATAACACCAGTGTCACATATTACTAGCTCTTGCTCACACACATCAGTGTCGCATATTACTAGTTCTAGCTCATACACACACACACACACACACACACACACACACACACACACACACAAACACACACAAACATTCACTGAAAACACATCTCTCTGGCTTGCTCTTTATTTTCAGCATAGCCTATACATGCAGCCTCTTTGTCACTGTTAGAGTGTATCTCCAGCAGGAATGGTGTGAGATTGCCGGCTTTTGTGTATCGTTATAAGACCATAAGCCCTAGGTTTCATTTGCTTGAAACAAAACACAAATTATATCTAAAAGAAATTAGAGGGCTACTAATATTCAGTAATGGTGGAAGTGCTGAAACACATTACTCTGTAGTATATTCTATATAGTTTCATTTCACACTGAGTTCTCTCATAATGGCCATAATGGAAATTGCATTCAAACAATTTAATTCTTTTTAGCTTAGGACGCAATTGTGCTACACAATTGTTGCCTGTTTGTTTATCCTTCTCTTCACATATTAATTTACTGAGTTAATTATTGAAGACTGCATCTGCTGGGGGAGCCTGCTGTCACTACAGACATTAGCAGGATATTTAAAACCCATTTCCCTTCGGCTGTGAAATGCTTTAATTTATCATGGCTTCTGATGTTCTTTTAATTTCAGTGCTTTTTCATTTTGCTTATTTTAATGCCACTTCAGTCCCTTTTTTGCTTCTCTTTCTCTTTCCCTGCTGGATTAGTGTCAGGACTCTGTCTTTCAAGTTGTCTATCATAGTTTATCTGTTTTCTTATGTCACATGAAATGGAGCATGTTGCAGATCTATACAAATTCTGTCTGTCTGTTTGTCTGTCTGTCTGTCTGTCTATCTATCTAGCTAATTATCTAGTTAGCTAGCTGTTTACCTGACTCTCTCTGTCTGTAAGCTTGTCTATCTGGTCAGCTGTCTACTCATCCTTGATACTCAGATGCATCCACTGATTTTGTTATTCTCTCATTATAATAGCTCTCTGTTGCACTAGCTCTCTATCTCTCTCTCTCTCACTCACTTGCTTTTACCCACACATGTTCACACACCGGCACATGCACGCACACATTAACGTTTTTGCTCTCCCACAGTTTTCCACCCGTCTGTGTTTTCTGAAAGGAGGAATTAGCAGCAGCACTTTTGAACCTATTAGAGATGTTTGCATACACAGGGTATACGTGCAGATGGCCTGTCACATTCCAACAATTTCAATTTGTTAAATAAATGATACTTTCCTCCTCCAAACAGATGTTATAGTCTCATAAACCCTTTGTTTTTTTCTGCCTGCTGCTTATACTAAACTGCTGTTAGACTTCAAGCTCATTAAATGCTTGATTTCCCATAGCTTAAAAAAATCTGTGGACTCATATATGTAGTGGCCTGGATAAAGCTTTCACATGGTGAAGGTTTGTACTATATGCAGTTCTGAAAATGACACTGTTTCCCAAACTTCAGTGCACTTCAGTGTTTTAAAGTCCAGTTAGCTTCAGAAGTCAAAAGGCAGGTAAGGTTAGAAAGCAAATAAAATTTATCCATCATTCTGCTGAATTGATTTGTTTTCTTTAAAGAGAAATGTTAAAGTATGTTAGTGTGCCAGTAGTCTCATTCAGCCATACCTTCAGACTGTTGGCAGAAGGTCTGGACTCCATATGAGCTTTAATTGGCCATGAACTGCCCAAGAGGGCATCTGACTGACATGTAAAGCAACCAATCCCAGTTCATTTGTTTAACATCATGTTTAGGGGCGTGAAAATTTAAAGTCGATGTCCCTAAAAAACAGACCGGTGTGCAACCATAGATGTCTCATTTAAGAATGTTGGTCAAATTAATACGTTTATTCTGTGAATTTCTCATAGTTTGGAAAATCCTGTGTTTAGCTGATCCTGATAAGACACAGTTTGACCTCTTCCTTCTTCCATGAGGAAAAGAGAGCGTCATGATTCCAGGCAGATACATGTCTCCTGGAAATCTTGCAGAATCCAACCAATCAGATGACAACTTCGACACTCCTGAAGTGTTTCCAATTTTGTGGGTCATATGCACCAGACATTCAGCCAATTCATCCGGTTCATGGGCGACAAGTTTGCTAGAAAACATCCATAGCAACCTCCCTGAGAACCAAACATACATACATACCTACATACATACATACACTTTGATGGGGAAGAAGTATTCAAACTCTATTGTTTATGTTATTTAATATACTTCCAGTGCATATATCCACTTCAGATTTATACATGAAATGTCTTGATTTTGTATTAATTCAGCTTTACAGAACATAAGAAACATAGTACAAAAGTCCAAGATTAATGTTATACAATTAATAAATATGAAACAAAGTTTCATATTTATTAAAAAAATAAATTATATACAAATGTATAAAAGTATAAAAAAAGATATGTTTAAAAAAAATGATAGTGAAAAAAGGATTTAATTGGCCAGCATAAGTTCTTAAAAGCTGTTGTTGGCTACATCTTTGAGACATCTATATTAAGAAATGATTAGCTTTTTGAAGTGTTGTGGTTAATTTCTGGTCCATTTCTTTTGGCAAATCATCTTCAATTCTTCAAGGTTCCTGGGATTACTCTGATGGTCTTGAAATGTCAACCACCTTCATAAATTATCACTAGGATTTAAGTCAGGAGATGAGTTAATTTGGATGCATATTTAGGGTTATTGTCTTGGCAGATGAGATTAAATTCTCCTTTTATACTCCATTTATGATTCTTTCAATGGCCTGTAATGCGCCAGTGCCATTTGTGGAGAAGCAGCCCCAAATCCTGGTGCTCTTACCTCCATCCTTCACTGTGAGTATGTTGCTCTTGGGATCATACACACAACACTTCTGTCACCAAACATTATTTCCAGAAAGTTAGCTATTTTTTAAACTATTTTTGTTTTGTCTGACTAAAGTATATTGATTCAAAGAGTTATGAGCTTTCTAAATGTCTGCATTTCTGTGCTTTTATGTAAGCAGAAGAGTTTGGAGGAGTTAGGCTATAGGAATGGAGATAACTGTGGTGCAGCACATTGCTTATTGTTCACTGTGTAACAATACACTGTGTAATCTTACTGCTTTCAGGTCATCCTGCAACCCTTTTCAAGCAAGTCCTGGCTTCTGTCTTACCTTCATCATTAGAATGAGAGTGTGTTTTGAAATCTTGCAGGGAATACCTCTCAATAGTATTTGAATATTTATTTTTTCCTCTCCCAGTACTTTTGGACTATGGATTATAATATATACACTCACCATGTACGCCTGCACATTCATGTAGTTATCTATTCAGCCAGTCATGTGGCAACAGCAAAACATGCAAATAAAGGTCAAGAGCTTCAGTTAATGTTTACATCAAACATCAAAATGAAGAAAAAAGTGATCTTGGTGACTTTAACTGTGACATAGTTGCTGGTACCAGATGGGCTGCTTTGAGTATCGCAGAAATCTCCTGGGAATTCTGCACAAAACAATCTTCAGAATTTAGACAGATACAATGTTGAAACAGAAAAACATTGAGTGAGTGACAGTTCTGTGATGGAAACACCTTGTTGATAAGAGAGGTCAAAGCAAAATGGCCAGGTTTGTTTGAGCTTCCTGGAAAGATATAGAAACTCAAATAATCATTCTTTACCGTCGTGGAGAGCAGAAAAGAATCTCAGCATGCATGAAACATTGAACCTTGCAGTGGATGAGCAACAACAGCAGCAGACCACATTAGGTTCCTTTCCTGTAAGCCAAGAACAGAAGTAGCGGTAGATAGTACTACATATTTACCAAGTTTCAGATCTCTTGGCAGAAGAAAAAACAGATTAAGATATGTGATATTATGACACGTGGACTCTTATACTGATGATATTATTAATGAAGTCATAAGGTCTTTTGCAGCTCAACAACAACAAAACTGTGGTGTCAGAAGATGAGTTTGACCAATCAAATGTGGCTGAAAAATATGTGACAATACAATCGGTCATAAAGCACGCAGCTTTTTATTGAGAAACCTTATCAGTAGACAATACCTGTAGATGAGTAAGGCAGAGGTCATTTGATCGGATATACAAAGTAATGAATGGAAAACAAAATGAAAAATGATTTTAAGGGCAAAAGCACATTTGTGCTTTGGGCATGCACATTGAAAATGGATAAACCTCACAAATATTACAGGTGAGTGAGGTGGCATATGCAGCATGCACTGAACTAAATGAAGATGTAACAGTAAATAATTCAGACTGGAATTTGGCGTGAAGTTGTGTTGGCTCCTGGATCAGTGGTGGATTTGTAGTGACACAACCACAATTTCTAGCCAACAAATTGTTCAGCTGTGTGTCTACCCTAAAGCTGGAGAAAACTACATGAGCTGCACTCTTCTATAGTAATTGCTTTTTCTGAACATTTTATATCCCATAGGTTTTGACCAAAGCATATAAACTGGTCTAATATAGTCAATATCTTTTATTTGTTCTTCTTCCTTTATCTCTCCATTAAAAATTGTTAATTTCTTTCCATTCTTCATTCCCTGTTGGTCTGTGTAATTATTAGAATATTATTCTGGTGTGGGTGTTTCAAATAGTTTAATATTAAACCAGATTGCACATTGTTTAATGAATTAATTTGCAACTCTGAAGTTGGAGCATCTGACCTTTTTAACTCCAGTATTACAGTGTGTGTCATCTTGGAAAACTTATTTCAAATTCAAATAAAAAAAAAAAGAAAATGTGGATTAATTATATTGAATTCGTAATGTCTGTTGATTTTTGTTTTATAAAAGATGCCATAATTATATCATTATATATTGCTTTAGATGTCTGTATTCGTATTAACCCTTTTACTAGTACGCTGATGTTCAACTCCACCAACTTATCGTTTTCCACTCAGTATACAGTAATGAATTATTTTATTGCTGCAACTATGATATAAACTTAGTAAGAACACCGTTGGCTTTTAGTGTGTAATGTTTTTTTATTTTGGTTTGGTTGACCTTACACAGAATTTTACTGGGTAAATTGATTTTTTTTTACCTCTGTTAAAAAGAACACACATTGACTGAAACTCACTCTCTCTCTCTCTCTCTCTCTCTCTCTCTCTCTCTCTCTCTCTCTCTCTCTCTTTTACTTTTGATAGGCCACAGATCCAGATGCTGGGCTGAACGGTCAAGTGCGTTATCGGCTCCTCACCCACACATCTTTCTTTAGCATTACTGCTAATGGCAGCATTTTCACAGCTGTGCCTCTGGATCGGGAAACTCAGAGTCAGTACGAGGTGGTGGTGGAGGCATCGGATGGGGCAGTGGACCCTCGACGCACCGTCCTCACACTGCTGGTGCGAGTGTCTGACATCAATGATAACAGCCCTGTCTTTTCCCAGCCAGTTTACACTGTCAATGTACCTGAGAACACTCCAGCTGGAACCATCATCCTGCGACTTAATGTAAGCTCTTTCTCTATTAAAATACACTGTGCTCCACTGGTTCTATTAGAGATCACATGGTTTGAGTTCCTCTTTTAAGTGATTGTGTAGATTTCCACTTAGAGGATTACTGTACATAAAACCTAGAACATCCAGCTGCTGTGCTCTGGTTCAGTTGACTTCTGTATCCCTTCTGTACTCAGTGGCTTTCTATTGAAGAATTGTACTGTACTGTATAATTTAGCTCTATGAAGTAGCCTAGTAAACGTATTTTTGCTTTATCTGTTCTTCTAAACTTTCCTCCGTCTAGCCTTGCAGAAGCATATCACTTTAAACACTGTCTTTAACATCAGAGGCTCAGAGAAACTGGTCCTGTACTCATCTCTGGCTCCTGGGCTTTTTAGCACCGTTCTCAAAGGAAAAGCTTTCAACACGATAAGCTGCTGAGCTCACTGCTCAAGTGTCTGTATCGAGTCTTAATACACAAATTGGTCTGGGCATATCATTTCCATGAGGGATTCATTTTCCATTTAACAAATATTTGTGATACAGTTGACAGGCTCAATAGAGAAATGGGAGTCTGTCTTGCAGAAAAGGCCTCACGGAATTTGTGAAACTATCTCTTCATGCCTGCTCTCAAGAGCACTGTGGGAATTTGGATAGGCTGAAGTTAAAAGAATGCAATTACTATCATATTACTAAGTCGTGTCTTTTTGGTGTTGGAGGATAGGAGAGATGAAAGTATAGATGGAGTAAAAGAGTATGTGTGTGTGTATGAGAAAGAGAGAGAGAGAGAGAGAGAGAGAGAGAGAGAGAGATGTAGAGGAACAGTGCAGATGAGTGACAGAGTGAGATGATGGCGATGGTGACAGATTTTATTTTATTTTTTTATCTTGGTGGAACTGACAGCTCCAAGCTCCTCCTACACAGGCTAGTCAGAGCATTCAGAGCTCCAGTGACAGACTCTGATCCAGGCCAAATGAAAATCTCAGCCCTTTATGTGCTACTCTTCACTGGGGCTTTGGGGGCTTTTATTTATATATTTCAGAAAATCTGAGTGTAGAATGTAATTCCCTGTGCCTCCCACATCAAAGGGAGGATCCTGAAATGTTCCTACACCCACCGAGAGACATGGCAGTCGCTGAGCTCCTGAACTCCTGCTCTCCTGCCAGCTTTCTAATCAGGCTTGGGTTTTGAGCCAGGAGCACTCTTTTAGTGTGTGTGTGTGTGTGTGGGTGTGGGTGTGGGTGTGGGTGTGTGTGTGTGTATGTGTGTGCATGTGATAAAAAATATTAATAAAGTAAATATTACAAATATTAATAAAGTCTTATTCCATTGGGTGTCTGCTAAGTCTTCTGCAAGATTTTTCCTGATTGCAGTTTTTTATTTTTCTAATTTTTCAATAAATTATTTCATTGTTTAGAATCGTGTACTGTTAAAATGTCTTAAAAAGATTTTTTTTAAAAGCCTTAAAAAGGATTCTTACCATTTAAGAAGAGTTTAAGAAGAGTAGGAGAGGGTGTCATAATACTGTATTTCCACCTATGATTCCACCACCTGAATTGTGGCTTTTTAGGTGATTCTGAATTAATGTGTAATAAACAAAACCAAAACAATAATAAATAAATAAACAAATAAAAATAATAATAATAGTAATAATAATAACAGCACATTTTGATGCTGTATGTTTACAAATTGATTAATGTTTGTGTAAAAAAACAATTCAAGCATAATTTCCAGCACCTGGATGATGGATTTTTTTAGTGATTCTGCATTAATGTGTAGTAAACAAAATATATTTAAAAAAATAGCGAAATAAAACAGAAAGAAAGCATTTTAATCACTTTCTAATTATCACAACTACCAATAGTTGAACTGCTGTTTTGACACTTTGTTCTAGATCTGTTTGATCATTTTGATCAAAATCCTCCTATTTTTGTTCTCTTTCAGCTAAAAGCCAAAAAAGCCGTTTTACCAGTTTTAGCTAAATATTTTGGTAAATAATTTATTTATCACTAATCAATATAATAAATTGCTGGTTTGATTTCCACCTCCACCCTTGAATGCTCTCCCTTCCTCCTTCCTTCTTCAGTCCAGGGACAGATGCTGATGGGCATTTCTAAACTGTCTGTAGTGTATGAATGAGTGTGTGTGTGTGTGTGTGTGTGTGTGTGTGTGTGTGTGTGTGTGTGTGTGTGTGTGTGTGAGTGTGTGTGTGATTGTGCCCTGTGATGTGTTGGCACACTGTCCACAGTCTCCCGCTTTGTGTCCTGAGTCCTCTGGAATAGGCTCTAGGCTCCCGACTGTCATAGAGGGCGTGGACATACCCTGTTGGACCACTAGGGGGCTTTCAGCAGGGGGTTTTGTTTATCTATGCCATGTGTGTTTGTTATGACATTTAGCCCCGCCTGATCCTTAATGTGTTCCTGCCTCTGTTCACCTGTCCCTCATGTTCTACTGATTACCCCTCTTATTTATAGTGGTTTCTGTGCTCGTAGTGTTTGCTAGTCTTCGTCTTTAATGTGAGTCTTTGTGTTTGGTTTTTCCCCCCATCGTGTTCCTAGGTTTGAGTGTTCTTATTTTGGAATAAACCCCTGTTTTGTGTCTATCCCTGCATATGGGTCTGCTCTTTCTCACCTGGTACCACCGGTACGTTACCCCGACCCTTTGTAGGATAAGAGGGATATGTAATGGATAGGCTGATGTCTAGTCGAACACAAACATTTCCCATATCATATGCCAGAAAGTGAGGGATGAGATTTTGGAAAGCTTCTATCAAGTGTCTCTAAATAACATATAGATATTCCATTGTACTCGATATAAAAAAGACTGCTTTTTTGTCCATTATTGGGAGTGATATTTGTACTAGTGTTACCTTTCCTGTGCTGGAGTCTGCTAAACTTTACTGCTACTCTAGGGTAATTTCCATATTTTTGTCTCTTTTTTGCCTTCACAATGGTGAGTCAGAAGAAAGTGCTGCTGAATGGGCAGAATTTATTCCAGTCCGTTTTACTTCCACAGACCAAATCAAAAGAAAATTATGCATGCTAGCGCACTGAAAAACGATAGACACCCTCAACTACAACTACTGCCCCGACCATCTGCAGAGTTTCCCGAAAGACTCCATGCATAGGGGAAATTAACACTTTTTAGCTAAATGGAACTTTATTTACAAAACATCCTCTACATGATTGGCATTTCTTTGTGAACACACACCTTGGCTCACAGTGTTGTGTGAGTTTTGCTTGCCGTGTTTCCTGAAAAAGTCTATCACAACCTTGCGTCAGCTTCTTACTCCGGCCATAAGGGCGATTTCAGTATGTTGTTCATTCTGAAAGGCATTATTACAGATTTGAAAAATATATAAGTGTATAGTTAAAATATAAATTATGAAAGATACGATATATAAAGAATATATAAGATATGTGTAAGATATATAAAGTACATAAAAATATATAAGTATGACTAATTGTTGGGGGCAGTAACCATAATGCAATGTGCTTAAACATTGATTGTTTAATTTTTTTACACTGCCACAGTGTGATGTTTTTTTTTTGGAGCTGAAATGCAAACTACATAATAGGTCTGGTAATATCATCTCTGATCAATGTCAATGGATAATATTGCTTAGTTTTGTGTAAAGACGATAGTATTGTTTTTATCACACCAGACTAGTGCCTGCTGTCATAAAGACTGCTCTTGTTGGCATCAAGGTCATATAACATCTGAGAGAAGTGGCATAGGGTTTTGTTATCATATTAACACTGATGGACCATACGTTATGACAGCTGACCTTGTAGATCAGTCGTCTACTTGCATGTCAGATAGACATCACAGCAATGACATATGACATGATGATGTGATATTCTCATGTGTAAGTTTTCTGTTTCTGTTTATCTTTCTCTTTATGGTTAAACTGAAAAACAGAATCATGTGTTTCAAACAAAAGCCAGATGCCTGTGTGTTAATCAGCAGTTTAGTTTAGTCCAACACAGTAGGTTTGACTTATAATATTAATAAACATAGAAGTTTAGGCGTTGTTCTGTACTTTATCTTATTATAATGTAAAAATCAGTGAATCATCTCTCTCTCTCTCTCTCTCTCTCTCTCTCTCTTTCCCCATCAGGCTACAGATGAAGATCTGATCTCTAATATAACATACAGGATAAGGACAGAGGCAGCGCGGCAGCTCTTTGCAGTGGACAGAATCACTGGGGCTCTGTCAGTGCTGCAGTCTATGGACTTTGAGGCTCTGGGTCAAGATGGTGCTAACTACACGTTCCAGGTGGAGGCACTGGATTATGAAGGTGTTTTGCCACCTGGAATAGCTACAGTTACAGTTAGGATTACGGTAAGATAGTACTGAACATGGTGCAAACTCCAAACCTCCTTCATTGACATGCTACACATCTGTGGGAATATCTTTCCACTCATCACTGCTCACTTTAGCTGCAAGCAGTTAGTCATGTTGTTTAATACAGTTACTGTCTCTTAACCATCACGTTTAACTCACTAAAACACAAGACACAGGCCACTACTTTTTCATTCTTAACAATAAACGATACTATTGAGTGTAAGACTTAGAAAATCTTTTGGTTTAGCTTGTCACTTTTAGAACAAAATTACACAAACTGAATTTCTGTAATATATGCAAATGTGGCAGTGCGGTGACTTAGTGGTTAGCATGTTTGCCTCACACGTCCAGTGTCCTGGGTTCGAGACTCGTGCTCGGTGCGGGTGCTCTGGTTTCCTCCCACAGTCCAAAGACATGCTTCTAGTCTCTAAATTGGCCGTTGTGTGTGAGTGCCCTGGGTGTATCCTACCTTGATGCCAGATGATGCCTAAGGTAGGCACAGGTTCCCTGTGACCTGATAAAAGATTGGTTAAGTGGTACACACAATGGAAAATATGCAAATGTGTGCTTTAATAGTTACTGGATTTTGGTCTGTAACAATCAGCAAAGGCTGATTTGTGTTTTCTGTTATTGGTGCACTTCCAGCATTTGATTTTTGACTTTGATTCATCTCCACAAACCACTTTATCCTGGTCAGGATCACGGGTTCCATCAATACCAACAAACTCATTCTCAGAATTTAATTAGCTGGAGAAATTATAGCTCGAGCTATAGACAGTGAAGAGTGAGAGATACTTCAGTGTCAGTTAAACGGCCCTGTGTTATGCTGGATGTTTGCCAGTATGAATCTGTTTTCTCCTGGGCTGACAGTGATGTGTGTGACAGGTAAGTCTCTGTGCAGGTTACAGCGGTATTGCAGCTATTTCAGTCCTAAATGACTCATTAACTTTTGAACTGCAATTATCCACATATTTGAGGGAGGAAAATCTCCAGTGTTTCAGAAGATTAGCTGTAGGATCAAAATGGACTGATTAGCTTGTGTGTGTTTGTGTGTGTGTGTGTGTGTGTGTGTGTGAGAGAGAGAGAGAGAAAGAGAGAGTGAGAGAGAGAGAGAGAAAGAGAGAGTGAGTAGGTGTTACGGATGGAAGTAATTCACAAGTTTCGTTTCTTAGACATCTGACATTGATGGATCATGCTAGCAATTTTTTAAAAATATGCAAGAATATGCTATTTAGAATATTTAGTATTAGAAGTATGCATACGATTCTGAAATCCATTATATCTTCACTGAAATCTGTAAAGATCAAGTAGTGAACTCATTACACAGTTCTGCTTTATCATGTTGTTAACCCTGACACTTTATTATACATGTGAGTTAGAAGCCAGTCAAACAGATTCAGCAGGGAATTTTCATGTTCCAGTCTAACCTGCTGTGCTTTGGAGTTCTTTGTACTTCTCTCCTCATGTGGATTTTAGGTTTGCTGTTCTTCCCTCAAAGTCTTGTGGTTATGGGACATATTGGCTGTTTTCTTATGGCACAGAATTACATTGTGAAAGTTCTCTGTGTTCCTCTAGTTTTTTTGGTGTGGCAAACAACTAAGAAGTCTTTTTTCTGATACGAACAAGAGCACGAATTTTACGCTATCTGACACTTTCCTTCAGATACGACTCGAATTGCAAGACACTGGGGAAACATCTTGTATCTGAATCTGTTATTAAAGGAAGCCAATTAAATTCACCCTTACCACAGTGTGCCAGCATTAGATTTACTGCAGGAGAGGTGAGATTGAATCCTCAGTTGAAGTACTTAAGTAATATATGGGCTGAGTCATATCATATTTGGGGCTGCTCTAAAGCTTGTTTTTTGTTTGTTTTTTAGGGTTTTTTGCTAGAGGGAGAAAAACTTTATTCCACCTCTCTCTCTCTCTCTCTCTCTCTCTCTCTCTCTCTCTCTCTCTCTCTCTCTCTCTCTCTCGTCTCTCTCTCTCTCTGTCTCTCTCTCTTTTTTATAGGATTTCTCTTTTTATCATATAATTGCCATCTGAAATATCTATCTTATATTTAGGACTGCACTGAGAATATAAATGTGCATAGTCCAGCCTTTTACCGTATGTTTAGTATTAAATAGCAGCTGTAAATTTGACTTCTGACTAGCATATTTTCTTACGATCCTAACCCCACACTGCCTATGTACACATCACTGTGTATCAGTCTCTCTGGGTGGATCGATTTGCCTTGCCCAGGTGCAGGAGAGGTGATAAAGAGCTGCCCATGTGTCTGTGTATCACTATAATAAAATCTACATGGCATCTTCGTAGTAGTAGCTCTCACAGTGCTATAATCTAATTTAATGTGGCTGCACTACTATTAAATCTCCATTCGATAAGCAAATTCTGCTCTCACCAGGAAAGTGTGAAGGCTAAAACTAAAAGCACAATAAAATCACTATCTCTATTTTTCATCACGGGGAAAAATCAGTAACATAATATTTGGATTGTCTGACTCTAAAAGCAGTCAACATAATTATCAACATGTAACCAGTATGAGGTTGCTATTCTTCAGTTTTGTTTTCATATTTCTTGTATTAGACCAGTTTATTTCTATTAAGTAAGATAAGATAAGATGAGAGAAAATAAGACCAGAAAAACTTATTACTACTTATTACATGGGGACATTGTTGTGTTGCTTTGATTGAAAGGTAGCAACATGATATTTATGTGGATGATATCAATGCAGAATACAAAATTAAATAGAGTATCAGAGGATTGGGCATATGCAGAATATACAACACAAATGATGCATGTAATTTATCTGATCCTTCTGCTTATCTGCAGCTTTTATACATTAAAACTTTCTGGCACTGGAATATGTTGCATAGCAACGTATCAAAATTTCACTCAAATGCTCTGTATGCCACATTTTACAAAGACATATTTGAACCAAGTCATCACATCTGAATAATGAACAAAATCAAGCTTGCAGTGTAACTCGTTGCAGCAATGCAGGCATTTTTAAAATTGAAAATGCCCCTGGATTTTCAGTAGCCTAAAGAATTTGCAGCTAAAGTCAGCATTTCAAAAGTACTCACATTACTGTGCCATGTTACAATGTGACTTGCGCAGATGAAGGAGAAAGTTCATGAGCCTAAGTCTAATCAAATTATAAAAAGCACACACCATTTGAAATTTTTTTAAGATATTGAGTACTACCCACTTCATGCAAAAAGCTGAAATTATTTATTACATAGCAATCTTTTTTTAAATAGCACAGAATAGCAGTTGAGTGAAAGTTTGACATGTTACTATGTAGTGTATGTGCATGCCACAATGTTATTGCTGCAGCTACTGTTTTTATTTTTTGCCAAAGACTGAATGGCAAATAAAGTGTTTATTATTATTATTATTATTATTATTATTATTATTATTATTATTATTATTATTATTATTATTATTATTTTCATGTCAAAAGATCATCCACAAAAAAACAACAATTTCTCCTTATAGGGCCTTATTAATGTAAATGATCCACAATCTGCACTCTCTTTCCAGCACTCTCTTTCCAGGTGAATCTAAGTGTCATTCAGGTGCTTGAAAGAAAAATAGCACAGTCCACTTACCTCTCTATTCATCATCATGTCTCGCTTAGGAAGGATAATACTCTTACATGTATTATTTTCCTTACATATCCTCGTGAGTTTAAAGAGTAGACTTTGTGTTGTAAGTTTATGGTCTGAACTCTCTCTCTCTCTCTCTCTCTCTCTCTCTCTCTCTCTCTCTGTCTCTCTCAGGATGTGAATGATTACACTCCAATCTTCGCTCGGCCACTCTATAAAGGCATGGTGGCTCCTAACGCTGAGAAGGGAACATTAATCACAACAGTGCTTGCAACTGATCAGGATCCTCCTGTAAGTAATATAACATGCATCAATGATAGAGTGATACTCGGTCCAGGGTGTCCCCCACCTTGTGCCCAGAATAGGCTTCAGGTTCCCTGTGACCCTGTGTAGGATAAGTGCTTTAGAAGACAGATAGATGAATTAAAATCTCAGCTTTTCTTATATAATTTTTCTGACACCTTAGCTATGGGCCACAAAGAGTTTAAAAAGCATCAGCAGGATCACATTGTTCAAAGGCTATAAAAACAAATTCATAGGCATTAGATGCACCATGAGAAATAATAAAGATATTCACCAACAAATGGAGGAAATAGTGGCACAACAGTGACGTTACCAAGAACAGGATGTTCCTCCAGAATTGATGAGACAACAAATAGCATACTGGTCAGGGAGGCTGTCAAAAGTCTTACAGCAACATAAAAGGAGCTGTATCTCTTTCTACCAAGTACTGGTTGCTCCCTACATAACTCCCGTATATCCTGATATCTCCCGTTTTCTTAAACTGTACTGGTTAAGGGCCAGGATGGCAAGAAACAAGCCTTTTCTGAGGGTAATGAAAAATCATTAAATGTAAATTTTGCAAAAGCATATATTAAGTTTCCTAAAATCATGTGAAAAATATATTATGGTCTGATGAGACCAAGATTAAACATTACTAAATTGTAAAAGTTTGGTGTAAATATAATACAGCAAATGAACATCAAACCCATGGTGATGGCAGCATCATGCTTTGGGGCCACATTTCCTCAGCAGGAACTGGGGCTTCAGTGAAGGTGGAGGGAATCATGAATAGCTCCAAGTACCAATCAATTTCAGCACAGAACCTTCTGGCATCTGCTAGAAAGGTGAAGATGATGAGGACTTTCAGCTTTCAATGTCCCACAGCACAAATCCAAATAACAAAGTAAAGAATGGATTCAGGAAAAAAAAATAAGATTAATGTTTTGGAGTGACCCTGTGGAGGGACTTGCACAGCAGATGCCCTTACAATTTGTATGATGTGGAACTTTTTTACAAAGAGGAGTGGAAAAATATTCCCAAGTCAAGATGTGCCAAGCTGACAGACTCTTATCCAAATAGAAATCAGAGGGTGCTTCAACTAGAAGAAAAAGAAGCATTTATTTTTGTCACATATACTTTATAGCACAGTGAAATACTTTCTTCACATCTTTAAAGACTTGGGTCAGACATGATACCGCAACCCTGGAGCAGCGAGGGTTAAGGGGATTTCTCAGGAGCTCAGCAGTGGCAGCTTGGCAGTTCTGGGACATGGCTTGAACCCTGACCTTCCAATCAAATACCCAGAGCCTTAAACACTTGAGCTATCACTGCCCCAACTGTTAGGTCAGGGGTGTGCAGAAATGTTCTTATATGATTCAGCTTCTTATTACTAATAACATAATTAGTATTCTGAAGATAATATAATATTAATTGGTATATTACCTTTCTTGAAGAAAATAGGCAATGTGCAATTAATCCAAATAGTACAGTGTGTGATTATTCAGTTACACAAAAAGCTATACAAAAAGTCACATAATACTTTTGGTTACTAATACTTTTGTCACATAATACTTTTGGTCACTAACAAAAAAAATTGTGGTAAGGAAAATTTGCTATTTAGGAAAATATTATCTAAAGCAAACTCTCAAACATTAGCTAATATGATAATTGCTCTCATGATACAAACTTTTTATGCAATGGGACAAATCAGTGTTACAGCAGCAAAGTTTAATTGTGTCAAAATATCTTATATACTGAACATATTGCTCACTTAATACATACTGCATGCTGAATCTCAAATGATGTACTGCACACTATGCATTTATACTGTGCACTATGTACTCTACCATCTAGTGCATGAATGAGTGTAAGGTAGTAATGTCTCAAATTGGATGCTAACTGAAGTATAAGTCGTTTCCCAATTGATGGTAAGTGAAGTCAGTTGCATGTGTTGTGATGTAGCATGTAGAAAAAATAAATCACACAATGTTAAGTAATTTAAAAGACATTTGTAAGATGCCTTGTCACTGGAGTGTCGTCAGCCATCTTGAAATTTTCATGAAAATTCTCATCTAGTGTTAGCACCTTGTAGCCCCACCCCTCTTCCATTACATAAGCAAAGCTGCGAGTGTTGAGTCCATGAAGCGTCCCACACGCCACACTTTATTTTTTCTGTTGAATGAGTGCATCATCTCGGTACTTCTTCTTGTTAGACTTTTCAGTGTGAACACACTACTCACACTATTTAGACTACAAAATATGTGATTATACTAAAATACTTTGAGCAACAAGATGCTTTCAGTATTGTTTTTTTCTCAATATAAGCATACCTGGTTTTTAATAAAGCTGTTATGGTTCACATCACTCATGACAGTCTGTTTTTATAAATTGTTCTTCCCACATCAAACACACTAAAGTTAATACAACCATCTGTGTTTAGAATATTTTTATGTTGAACTTGTTGGAAATTAGCAGCTACAAGCAATAGCATGCTAAGAGCAGAAGAAAAAAAAAGTCACCTGATTGAAGCAAAACATTGATGTGTGTGTTATCCATTTCATATGAATACTGACAGAACAAAACAGATTTGTATCACATTACCATGTCCAGCGCTGATTGATTTAATATGATTTTTACTTTTTTCAGAGTACAAATGTCTCTCCTAAACACGTAAAAGCATGCAGACATGTTTGGCATTACGTGCTCTTGTACAGCATTAGGTAATTTCATAACCCAGACTCATAAAGCACCACTTAATGACTATAAAGCATTAGCATCAACCATTAGTGGACAACTCATTTACATCTACATCACTCTAATTCTTTAATCTGATTAGTCAGGCAGGTCCCTAATGTGTTGTTATGGGGGGTGTGAGAGGGAGGTGAGATGAACACACTGCTGTTACAGTCCACCTGCCCACCTGAGTGACCATGCTAACGTCACTCATCCCGCTCAGCATGTCAAGCTCTCAAGCACCCACGTCAGGGTTGGCCTGTCTGCTCTCATGATGGATGTGACCTAGTGTTGTTTAGTGCACTTTTTCCTTCTCATGTCCTCCAACGTGTTTAAATGAAATGATAGATTCTGATAGACATCTAATAGTCTCAGGGCTCAAATTGTCAGAAAGATCTCAAATCTCCCCTGCGAGCTATAAGCACAGATGTGTAGAGGTAAGGCTAAATCATTATTAATTCATGAATCTCAGATGTTAGAATTGCATGAAGTACCAGCCAATATTTCCTCTGTTTTTCTTCTCTTACTGAGCAAATCCTAATTTTGTTGGGCAGATCCTGACACACCGCATGAGCCACACTGATTGCTGCTCTGACCCCAGCTGCTTAGCATTTGCACGCTAGTCTGGAAACTAGCATCCTAGTTTTGTGTAACTCCTCGAAAACCTAGTAGCAAACTGCTGCCATACATACTATCTCTTAAAATCTTTAACACCGAAGTAAGTAAGTATTAGAAAAGTATTCAAGTAAGTATTCAAAATCTGGTACTGAAGTATTTAATTCCATTTATAGCATTTGCCGAGATTTTTTAATTAAAGAATGACAGATTACACATATCAATCCTGAGTTCAGGAAATTGTTTGTGTGGAGTTTCAGTGTATGTTTTCTGCTTGTTGGCTTCCCTCTGGGTTCTTTGGTTAACCTGCTGAGATCTGTGATGTTCATGATATTAAGGATCTTATATGTTGCAGAGAGCAATTGCAAATACAACTGTAGCTTCAAGGTGTACAAGCTATGAGACAAAAAATCTACAGTATATTTTTGTCTACAGTCTATTTATATTAATTTATACAAATCTACAGTATCAGTATATAAATCTACAGTATATTTTTGTTTGTTTGTTTGTTTGTTTGTTTTACAATAAACAAGCCCTGTAAATTTTATTTTGTTTTATTTTATTGAATTTTTTTTTCTTGCTGTTGATTTTAAAGATGGACATTCTGCAAAAAAGCAGGATTTTATGTTCTTTTTTTCTAGTTTTTTTTTTTTTATTGGTTTAACGTTTTATAACAATCACATAATAATCACATGACCCACCCAACAACACCTGACCTTTAGCTGTATTTGTGCTGAGAGACAAATGCTTAAAACTCCATTTATGTGTTTGAAATACAAAAAGAAAAGTATGAAAATGCTCCACTGATCCCAGATGCCTTAGATATGGAGTCAGGATTTTTTTTCATAAAAAATCTGTCGAGGATGTGTCTATATTTACACCAAAGTTATGTATTCATTGTTGTACTGAATAAGTGACCTTTGAGCCAACGAGAGTGGATGAGCTAATTGCTGTTGGTTGAAGGGGAACAATATTGCAAGACACACTAATAAAAGCGTTGCCCTTTGTGTTGTCTTTGAAACCGCCGCAAGTGCCATAATGTCTTTTTGTTGTACACCAATTATGAATAATTTCTATTATGAATATAATTCTGAATAGCCCTTTTTTCACTGTAATATCACCCAGAATAGTGCAACATCATGTAATAAATCACAGAGTTTCTGAATACCAAAAAAAGCTGCAAGCAGAATCTTGGGAATGGATTGTGTTAGGTGCCATTTGAATCTTGGCATAAAGCTGTAGGCCAAGTGCTGGAGGTAGCAAGTGGAGTGTAAGGCCTGCAATTACAGAGTAGGATATCTCTGTCTCCTGCTTTGATTTGGAAAAATTGCCATATTTAATTTGGTGGAAGTGCTGCTTTGTTGTTGACCTTGGACTGCTTTCTTTGGTAATAAATGTGCAAAGGAGCCTTGTATGATATTAAATGTTGTTGGCATTGCCTGAGAACTGAACTCGTAATGTGGGAATGGCTTAAAAATACAAAATTGCCTACCAATATGTGTGTGTGTATGTGTGTGTGCGTGCCGAAACTCTCCTTAATTGCACTCATTAAACTGAGTGATGCTGCCATTCCAACACCACCTGCTTCCTCAAGTGCAGATGAAACGGTGAGTTAGCCACCACTGATGTGAGAGATCTCATTATCAGCCGCTTCATGACTGCGCCAAACTGTATGCAGGCCGGAGAAGGTTAAAAGATCTAACTATCATCTAACAGCACAGTAATGACCAGTCATTTGGTCACCAATAATTCTCCCCAAAGCAAGCTGTTAGGGGCAGAGCCATGATCCCATGGTTAAGTGAGGGCAAATCTGACCCTCTTATCCTTGGCATGTGCTACCTCTTCCCCATGCTGCATCTCTACAAATATATGCTCAGTTTTGAATTTTTCTTTGCACCTAAGCTCCAGAAAAGTTTGCATTATTCATACATCATCTTTTTTATGTTAAATGCTGCATAGAAGAAAAAACAAAAAGGAAAAAAAAAAGCCACAGACTTGGCATTAAACTGAGACACCTGACTTTTTTTTCAGCTTCCACTTTGAGGCGTGAAGTGTTGTGTTTCTACCCCTTTCCTGCACTTTTAATGACTGTTTGTGTTTACCATAGCATAAAACATGAAACATTTATGGAGTAGCTGTTAAACTCAGACAAGAGATGAATTTCAGAGCTGAAGTTACTGATATAACAAGCTGTTATTCATTACTGATGACAAGCCCTTGAGCAAACACTGCACTTTAAACAACTGTGAGCTGAAGTTTGAGAGCATCAACCAAAACTACTAGGAGAAAAGTAAAACCTTTAACCTGATACACTCACACAGCTGCTGCTGAATTGTTAATTCACTGTGTTGCTTTTGAATTTGTGGAGAAACATTTGACCTGATGTCCACAGTTTTGTATTCTTCTTTCAAATGATGTAATTTAAAAAAGGAATAAAACACAATAGGCTGTGCTGTTAGAGGAAAACAATCACCATTCTGTTACCATCCCAAAGTTTAATAATTTTTTTGCCCTGAAATGTTTAACTTCTTTTATACCATTTACCAACTTTTTGGATTTATTAAAGAATAATCATACATAACAAGTACAATAAAAAGCAATGTATTTTTATGTCACTTAATTGTTTCACTTACAATCGTCCTTGGTTACATGGTGGTGCAGTGGATTGTGCTGCTGCCTAACAGCACTGTTGTCTCCAGTTCAACCCTGAATTCAGGGAATTGTCTGTGTGGAGTTTCTGTGTATGTTCTTCCCTTTTTGGCTTCACTCTGGGTTCTCTCCTTCTGTTTCCTTCCACTGCCCAAAAACATGGGAATTGGGAATGTGATATGGTAGCTTGGTAGTTAAAATGTGGACTATTGATCAGAAGGGTGTGAGTTCAAATCCAAGGACATGCAAGCTGCCACTGAATTTGCACTTATCCAGAGCAACTTTAAGCATTTATCTTATTTATACAAGTGGGCAGTTAAGTGCCCTAATCAAGTGCCCAGTAGTGGCAGCTTGGTGAGCCTAGAATTTGAACTCACAACCTTCCAAGCAGTAGACCAACATCTTAACCACTAAGCCTAAAGAAGTCTTGTAGTGGCCTGGCATCCCATTTAGTATGTAGTCCAACCTCATTCCATATGTTCCTGTGCAAGCATAAGATTGACAAGGGATACTGAAAGTGAAACAGTGAAAGAGTGAGTGAACTCATAGACCCTTCATGTTTTGGAATGTACACAAAACAAGGTACCTCCTGTTATCACTTACATATAAACAGTATATGTCTCATAAATAGCATATCCCTCAGCAACCTTGAAGTTCCTCTTGAAGTTAACCAGACAAAAATACATCTTATCATGGTACTAAGAAAACACAAAAACCTCAATCCTAAAGAAACAAACAAACTGAAAATAGCTTTGCTGCTAACTTTGTACAATGTGCCGGCCCTGGAAAGTTCTTCCAGAAATGTATAATAAATGTCCATAAAACCTGGCAGGGATGGCATAATCTCTTCCTTGTCAATTACAGAGGCACTAACCAGTCATGGGCCTGTGTGAACTCATGAAGGTGGAAGAGAGCAGTTAACGCTTTCTTCCAAGTGCCCTGTGAAGCAGCATGAGCAATGGTTCAAAAAGATGTGTTGGCTGCCTTCATATGTCTCAGAGGAAGCATGTGCTTGCCCTTACCCTGGTTGGCAGCAGTAGTGTGATAAGGAAGTGCTAGCTAGTAGATGGGGATTGGCACAATGAAAGAATAAGCTGCATGATGTTTGCCTTTTATCTGTAGAAGTATGTATTGCACATGTAACATATTTCGTTGAGTACACACAAGTAAATGGTGTAGAGTTTACTTCAGATTTCTGAAGGGACAACTGCATGTAACTTATACAAGCCATGAAAAGTAGTCTTTATGGCGAGACTGGCCTGTTCTTTTGTGATCGTAGCTTCTATTCCAGCTTCATTCATATCCCTCATAACTCACTCTGTCTCATTATAATTCTTCTGCAGTCTTCATGAGGTTGGATTGTATGAGCTGAATTGTTTAAGGACTTTGTTGTCTTTGACATTGTAATCACACCCATTGACATTGACACACACACACACACACACAATTCTCTCTTACTGTGCTTATCAGAACCTTACAGTGGCATAATTATTAATGCAGCTAGTTGATGCTATGCCTAATTGCATTCCTAAAGTCAACCGTAACATTTTTTTTTAGATCAGACTTAGCCAGCATAACACACAAACACATATTCAGTCATACACACACTATGGAACTTTCTTGGCAATTTCTTTCTAGCAGATGAATAGATAATGTATAATATGTCATTCTATTACGTATGTGTAAATGCTAAATTGTGTTTGGTTTAGGGTACACCAGCCAGCAGGGTGCAGTACAGAGTGGACCAGGAGCAGTCTCCCTACAGCGGCAGCATCTTTGATGTAGAGGAGACCTCAGGCAGAGTCATCACTAAAGTGAACCTGAATGAGGAACCCAGCACTATTTTTAGAGTGAGTTTGTGACAAATGACTGATTCCAATTACATACATGGAAGAAAAGTTGTTTTTATTACAGTTTATCTGCGTTTACATACCTTTTTCATCTTGTGTGTGTAGCTGATAGTGATCGCTTTCGATGAGGGTGAGCCAGTGAAGATGAATACAACACTAGTGGAGATCACTGTCCTGCAGCCCTCCAGGATACCCATTTTTACAGAAGAGGAATACTGGTCAGTATATGAATGCATTTTCCCCTCTAGTCCAATACATCTGTTAGTTTAGGTTTTCTTCACAGTTCACCTTGTGCAAATTTACATACACTATATTGCCAAAAGTTCTGGGACACCCCTCCAAATCATTGAATTCAGTTGTTGTTATTCAGGGATTGGACTTGGCCCCAGTGAAAAGAACTCTTAATTCTTCAGCATACCAAGACATTTTGGACAATTTCATGCTCCCAACTTTGTGGGAACAGTTTGGAGATGGCCCCTTCCTGTTCCAACATGACTATGCACCAACGCACAAAGCAAGGTCCATAAAAACATGGATGAGTGAGTTTGGTGTGGAGGAACTTGACTGGCTTGACCTCAACCCGATAGAACACTTTTGGGGTGAATTGCGGAGACTACAAGCATCAGTGACTGACCTCACAAATGTGCTTCTTGAGGAATGTTAAAAAAATTGCCATAAACACACTTCTAAACCTTGTGGAAAGCCTTCCCAAAATAGTTGAAGCTGTTATAGCTGCAAAGGGCGGGCCAACTCCATATTAAATTCATGTGCATGTAAATGCAGACATCCCAGTTTTGGCCTGGCTCACAGTCTCCGGTCTAATCCATCCCAAAGGTGTTCTATCGGGTTGAGGTCAGGGCTCTGTGCAGGCCAGTCAAGTTCCTCCACACCAAACTTGCTCATCCATGTCTTTATGGGCCTTGCTTTGTGCACTGATGTGCAGTCATCAGAGGTGGACAGTAATGAAGTACATTTACTTGAGTACTGTACTTAAGTACACTTTTTGAGTATCTGTACTTTACATGAGTATTATTTTTTCTGGAAACATGTTACTTTAACTTCACTAAATTTGAAAGACAAATATTGTACTTTTTACTCCACTACATTTCTGCTAAGGTCATTGAGTAGAAAGTAGTTACGTTAATCAGAGGATGATTTTTTTTTAACTCCTGTAGCGTCATGTGTTGTGAAGTTCAGTGGTTTTCCGTAATTTTTTGAACTCTGATCAATCGGTGGCCGAAAATGGACTAAGACAGGTTATTGACGCAGTGAGCGCATCCATGGCCGTACTTAGACAGCATGTTCCAGTTTTTAGAAAAGAATAAAGATTCTTTTCGTTTTAAATGTTTGCTTTGTTTACCGAAACAATATTTTTTTCATGTATTTGTTTGCCTAGTTACCATAGCTTTGCATATACACCACCAACGCATTGGTAATGATGTTAGTTAACACGCAAAAAACATATGCTGCGTCCAAATTCTCAGGTCATCTGTCCTAAATAGTATTCGAAAATAGAATTAGTATGCCCCAAATTGTAGTATGCTGAAAAGAGTATTCCAAAAATTCCAGAAAAAAGTGCAGAACGATGCACACTCTAACAGGTAATATTCTCCACAACGCATTGCACACAGGAGGGAGGAGCCTTGAGAACAGTGTAAATACATATTAAAACGGTGTAAATGAAATGTTGAAATATACACAACTTATATAAAATGCAAATAGTAAATTATATTGGATAAATAAGAATGAATAAAATGTTGAACGCTTTGTTTATGATGAGTGTGCATAGCAACAACATTCGCTTCTGTCACTTAAGCTGAACACAGCCCTCCCTGCCTCAGTGGCCTGTGAGAGGCTTTTTAGTGCGGCTGGATTGATCTTCAGCCTAAGAAGAGGAGCAATTAATTCGCATGAAGAACCAGATTGTACTTAAGATGAACAAGGACTTTTTAAAGTTTGACTTATTTGACCACAGTACGATTTCTCTCTACTAGTGATCTGTGAGACATAGTATCGTTGTCACAACTAATGGTTTCAAATTTCTATTTTGGTGCCAAATAAGTCTTTCTGTTTTGCTCTTTGTTAAAGCAGTGTTGCTGTTGGACAGTTATTCAGCTACAGTTGTGTAGCTGGGTTTTAAAGCAGGTTGGATTTTTTCTTCTGATCAGTCTGCATTTACAGACCACTTGATTCAAATGTGCATGAATAGATACACATAGATGTGTACTTCTTTGTTGGGGGTGGTAGGAGTGTTAAATAAAAAATGAAAATGATTATACCTGTCTATTTTGTCAGTTGTTTAATTTCTATAGGTTTTGTAACATTCTAAAACCTCATATATTATTCACTAGGTTGCTACAAAAGGTACTGTAAGTATTTCATACAACAATGCAACAATAATAAAATGCACTGACATTTACTTTTGATACTTACAGGTGCATCTCAATAAATTAGAATGTCGTGGAAAAGTTCATTTATTTCAGTAATTCAACTCAATTTGTGAAACTCGTGCATTAAATAAATTCAATGCACACAGACTGAAGTAGTTTAAGTCTTTGGTTCTTTTAATTGTGATGATTTTGGCTCACATTTAACAAAAACCCACCAATTCACTATCTCAACAAATTAGAATACTTCATAAGACCAATAAAAAAAAATGTTTTTAGTGAATTGTTGGCCTCTCAATACTCAATACTTGGTAGGGGTTCCTTTTGAGGAGCGAGTTAAAATTGAGTTGAATTACTGAAATAAATGAACTTTTCCACAACATTCTAATTTATTGAGATGCACCTGTAAGTACTTTTAAAAACAAGTACTTCTGTACTTTTAATTAAGTAAAAATCTGTCTTTACAACTTTTACTTGTAATGGAGTAAAGTTTGACCAGTAGTATCTGTACTTTCACTCAAGTAAGGAAGTTGTGTACTTTGTCCACCTCTGGCAGTCATATTGGAACAAGAAGGGGTCATCCCCAAACTGTTCCCACAAAGCTGGGGGCAGGAAATTGTCTAAAATGCCTTGGTACGCTGAAGCATTAAGAGTTCCTTTCACTGGAACTAAGGGGCCAAGCCCAACCCCTGAAAAACAACACCTGAATTCAATGATTTGGAGGGGTGTCCCAAAACTTTTGGCAATATAGTGTACTTATGCCACTGAACTTCAAATTTTTACTTTTAATTGAAGACTATGAATTAAGTAGATTGGCAGTGTATAATTCAGACAGTATTAATTTCTGAGCTGCTTGGTTTGCTAATGTGAATTTGAGGATATGACTCTGAGAACTGTAACACGAGGACAATACTCAATTGTGACTAGTTTGTCTGTCTGCTGTTTCTTGCTTACTTGAGAAGAACTTTCTGGGTTTGACCTTTGCATATTTGCCTCTGTATCTTTGATTATGGATTTGCCCTGTATTAAGCCTCCCTGTTCTATCACTGTGGACTAATGTAATATTTATCTGTATAATTCAACAATAGACAATGGGCATTGTCACAAAGCAGCTTTACATAAACATATAAATGTATACCTAATGAGCAAGTCAGAGGTGAGATAAAACTCCCTGAGGAGTTTTAGAAACCTTCCTTATCTGAATGACCTCGGAGAATGTGATTATAAATAATTTCCCTTCTATAACTATACTATTTAGACAAAAACTAAAATTGTGTAAGCAGGAAATTCATTTTGGTTATAACAGGAAGTCTATCTTGATGAAGTTATCAATTGTTCATTGTTGGAGCCTTGAATGTAAAACTGATTCTATCAATTGCAGTCCAAAGCACCATGGTTTCTAAGTGGGACCATGCAGAGCAATCCCATGTACCTCTAGATTGTTCATGTGGCGAAATACTCACCAGCAGCAAGCAGACTGCAAGTGATGAGACTCCAACTAGTAGCAGGGCATCAGGATGAATCAGGCAGGTCCAGAGTGCCGAAGTGGTCTTATTTCTGTTTAGTGCTCTAAATATCAGGACTATGGCCTAAACACTTTTTTTAATTAAATATGAACTCTACAAGTATGCCACCAGAAACACTGGAAATCACAGAGGCAGAAATGCCAGCACTGTCAGCCTGGTCTGTGAATCACAGTTCATCAACTTTATATCACTCCAGAGATGTGTGAGTGGATTTTAATCACTCTTGCAGGGTTATTATTTTTGTTTGTACTTCCCCTCCATATTTTCTAATTCATTAATTTATTTTATTATTCTAATTAATTCGGTTCTTTTTCCCCAAAGAATAACTTTATGAAACTACCCTTTTTGTTGTCTGTGGGAGCTCTAGTCAGATGCTTTGCAACCCTCTTCTGCAAACCTTGTAATAATAATAATATGTTTAAGAAAAAGTAATAAAAACATGTGCAGTAGTGCATTTCATATTCATATCTGCATTTGATATCCATTTAGAACACACTGTTCAATCTGTTCAACCTGAAAAATCTACTCATTTTTGGTTATACCCCTAATATGCACCCTGATTATGATTCCTGGATTTGCCCTAATAAAACACACACGACATTTACATCCTGCCTCATTGTCACATGATACAATCTGAATATTTGGTGCTGCAACCTAAAAGCTGCATAATTGAGACTGAATGTACATTTCATTTGTGCTAACCTGCATTTTATGGCACTGCTTCTCCACTGTAGTATGATACAGTTTTTTTTTAACATCATAATTCACTGATCTATATTTCAACAAATTCAGAATGAATGAGCTTACATGTGGATGAGGCAAACTTAATTTAAACTCCTACAACTCTTCATATGTCTCTGCTGTATAGATATTGCTCAGCATACTGGGAATGTCTTGCATTTTTAAGACTGAACAGAACAAAAATATATACAAGGAACCTAGAATTTGTTCATGTCTTGTTATTGCAGAGGTTATTTCAGATTTTCTTAAGAATAAATCACTGTTTGTTTTCAGAGGCACACTCTAAATCCCAGTGTGCTTAATGAGAATTCTGCATGAATATGCAACTAAAAGTGCTGAGAGCTTGAGAGCAGTTGCTACTGGGCATGTGGAAGCAATCTAGTGTTTCTACAGCAGTTTGCATGGCAGAATCTGCAGCTTCTGAGACTTATTTTTTTTCCCTTTAGCACGTTTTTGATATTTGGCCTGCGGGGGCTTGTACGGGCTCGGTGATGGGTCAGCATTTTAGAGAATATGAATGGTGAGCTTGCAGTATGGATTGTGTTAAGCTGAACAGAGGTCATGGGATATCTGTGATTTGGATTAGCTGTATGGCCTCTGGTGCCTGCCCTGGTAATAGCTCTCATCAGTGATTAATAATGTGTCCTACCATCTTATATCCACAGAGAGTCCTGGACACACATAATTACCTTCAAGTTATAATGTTATCATAACAAGATTTTCTTCATAAGCGCAGTTGTTAATTGATTTCCTTTTTTTCTTTTTAACTTTTTTTTGCAGTGATGTAAAGTAGTGCCTGATTAGATATAGTGAAGAAAATTATCAAGTGTGAAGACCAGAAATGTAGTCTGTGTTCTGTGGAAATATCCAGCTAAAACATGTCCACTTTATGAACTCAACCTCTTCTAACAGCTAACTGAGGAGATATCATTAATAGCTATCATTAAGCTGATAATAAATGTAATGCATTACAGAACAAATGACATAAAGCATATTTGACTGCTACTGACCATGCCTGACTGTTCATGAATTTTCTAATGGAAGGGACTCCAATAGTTGGACATGATTCATTCACTTCAAATAATTTAGGTAATTAATAAAAATTAATTCAAATATATACCAGTTTGGTAGTTTGTGGAGTCAAGTGTGCTAATGTGCTTCTAACTCCTTTCAAGTAACATTTACTGGCTAAACGGCTACTGGGCTTGTGTAGCATGGAGATAATTAATGACACACATTTACCTGTGTGCTGGTCAAAGTGTTCAAATAAACTGTGTATCTCTATCAGCGCCATAGTTCAGTAGTCCTGCCAGTAATAAGGTAATTGCAATTTTAAGGGCTGTTTGTCTCTCTCTCAATCACAAAATCCTTCCAGTGCACTGGAATGTTCACACTTTAAAAATCCCACAATGCACCACAAAAAAAGGGAGCACTGAGTTTCACTATGTTCCCTTTCTGTTAATGGCATCATTGTTTCTGAAGCTTAAAAAAAAAGCAAAAAAAAAAAAACCCAGCCAATTTGTCTACAAATATAAGTAGCTTAATGTTAGTAATTTTTATCTTTAGTTGATGTTCTAAATTCCATGACAGCAAAGCATTAAGCTAACAAATGTCTATGACAAATGAAGGTATTTCATCTTATAATGAAGGTATTTTATTTTATATATATATTTTTAAATATATATATATATATATACCATATATATATATATATATATATATATATATATATATATATATTTTATATATATATATTTATATGTTATTTGTGTGTGTGTGTGTGTATATTACAGTAAAATAGACATAATCGCATCACTCAGAAATCTCAGAGTTATCAGTGTCCCAATGTGTATTGAGCCACAGTGCCCAAGCTTGTGTACACAGTATACTGATTCATCACTTAGGGAGCTAGGGAACTGATTGAGACGTACCCAAAGTCTTGCTTAATCCTGTTTTTATTGTACTTCTTGGTTTTGACCTTTCCCTCCTTGCCATTTGCTGATTATAGATTTGTCCTGTGTTCTGACTTTTGCTGTGGACTAACACAATCTGTATCTATTTAATGCTCTGAATATCCAGACTAAGGGCTCAACCTTTTTTAAAATTAAGTATAAACCTTAAAAGTATGTCCCCAGAAACAACGGAAAGCACTGCAGAAGAAATGCCAGCACTGTCAGCCTGGACTCAAATAGCTCATCAGCCTCATATCACTCCAGAGATGTGAGATTGGATTTTAATCATACTTGCAGGGTTATAATTTTTGTTTGTACTTGCCCTCCATATTCATCAATCCCTAATGATTGTATGGTGCGTCTTTTTATGTTTTGTTTTTTGTTGTGCGTAGTATCACCAGATGCCCTGGGAACCATTTTGGCACACTTTGTAATAACAATAATAAGTGTGATAGTGCGGCTCCTATTCACATCTGTATTTGTATCTATTTAGAACACACTATCTGTTCAATCCAAACAATGTAATCATGTTAGTTACATCCCTACTATGGAACCTGACTCACCCTAATAAAACCCACACCGCACTTATAACATGTACAAATAAAGTTCAGACTTTAATAGGGATGTTTCTTACTGTGGATCATGCTTTCCTTCCTCCCACATACTACTCCTACTGCTCCTCCATTCAATATAATAATGTTCGCACATAGCCACAGTTTCCATAGTGATAGTTAATTAAAGGGCAAACCTCTTACTAATGCACTGTACAGCATGCTACATATGAATGGTGATGATATCAACATGTTGCTTTTAGGCACAAGTGAACATTGGTGAAATTGGGAATCCTAAGTCACCTAACACAGCTGTTCTCTTCACTCACGCTGCAGAACATGATGCCATTAACATAACACACTAACCAGCATCCAAGCTCTTGCACACATATGTCAGTAGGCTTCCTCCCTGGATTCATCATCAATAATAGGAAAATTAATCATGTAGCAGTGGAGAATTTAAATACACAATGAGCAATTAACTTATAGATTAGGTTGCTTGGTCCTGTGCAGTGAGTAATCAGCATAAGGAACATTGAGTAAAGCAAACAAATTAATTGCAGCTTTAATACTCTTGCTGTTTGCTATGCACTCTATTAGTTAAATACCATGAATGTTAAATGGCCTGTGGTTTGTTTTTGCACATAGAAATATTGTAATAAATGCAAACAAATTGTCATAATTAAATCTTTTTTTCTTTTCACAGGAATTTGTTCGGTATGCTCTGTTTTCCTGCAGTATAAATATTCAGCTCAATTCAATTTTATTTGTATAGCACTTTTAACAGTGAAAATTGTCACAAAGCAGCTTTACAGAAATATATCATTTAAAATAGAAATCATAAATTTGAAATTGATTCCTAATGAACACGGCAGAGGTGACAGTGGTAAGAAAACACTCCCAGAGACAACATTAGCATAAAAAAATGAGAGACACCAGACTGAAAAGAGAACCCATCCCTATCAAGGTGACACCAGATTGTGCAATTATAAAAGAATTTCCTTTCTATGACTGTATTATTTGGTCAAAAAGTGCAGTTGCATGACCAGAAAATTCATTCTAGTTATAACATGAAAGTCTATCTTGCTGAATTTATCAACTGTTCACTGATGGAGCCTTGAGTACACACTGTTTGTATCAATTCCACCCAAAGCCATGTCCATGGTTTCTAAGTAGTACACAGCAATCCCATATATCTCCAGGTTGTCCTTGTGGCGAAATCCTCAGCAGCAGCCAGCAGACTCCAAGTGATGAAACCCCAACAAGAAGTAGGGCACCATGATGAATCAGGGAGGTCCAGAGAGCAGAAGTGGACAGGATCACTGGTATCTGGATCACTAGAGTAGCATTTGTAGCTTGATAGAGAGAGACAGACAGAGACAGACAGTGAAACAGAGAGAGAGAGAGAGAGAGAGAGAGAGAGAGAGAGAGACAGACAGACAGAGACAGACAGTGAAACAGAGAGAGAGAGACAGAGACAGACAGTGAAACAGAGAGAGAGATTGAGATTGTAATGGTTAAATACGTTGCAATAATGAAATATTGCACCTGTGAAAAATTGTTTATCTAAAGAACTAAAGAACAGAAAAAGGACAGATTGGTGTTGATCTACATATGTTATTTACTGATATATAAAATGCATTAGGAGTAAAAGATAGCATTGACCATCTAGAGCTTTCAACAATGTGATGACCGAAATATAATTAGATCCACACAGATACAGTAAAGTAGCTAATTCAACACTAACCTAAATCCTGTGCACACCTAAAAATGAAGTACCTGAGTAAACCTATATTTCATCTGTCTGTCTGTAGTTTATATGTATTACGATTGTAGACATATGGCTGAAATGGATTAGTTTTATTTTAATGTATACACAACTATACCTTATGGTGGCATGATGCCAGAGTATTACTTACTTGGTTGAGGGTAAACATATTTTCCTCATTTTGTGCTTTTGCTATGTAGCCAGAAATTCATTTGCGCTGAGGTAGGTGAAATGGTGCAACTGGTGTGACATTTGAAATGTGCCGCAGGGGGATATTCAATCCCATGCTGATTCAAAATTGTGTTTACATTACATCGTCCCCAGACTCCCTGCAAGCACAAATGAAGGGCAAAAGTCCTGTCCTGTTTCTTTAACCCAGTTTAGTGAATATTAACATTGATTATGTACATTTCTATTCATCAAAAGTCAGTTTAGAATCATATAAAATGGCAAACTAAACTATTTATAAGTGCCAGACCTGCCAGTTGTGCATCATATGGCAATAGGTAGTTTAATGACTGTGAGAGTTAAATGCTACAAAGTCAACACACACAGACATAAAACACATAGCAGTACTGTATTGTTTTTTTACATGAAAGGGAGAAGAACCCACAATTACCATTATGTGTCTGTTGTTTGATTAATCTTTTCAATGCTTTAAAACTATAATGAGCCTAAAATAAACCTTGATACTGAGGGTTGTACTCATTTTAAATGTTAATGTAAAAACAGAAGCACAGTCACATAAACCCTGTAATGTCATCTCATTTGAGATTTGACTTAAGAAGTGGACTCATAAAACATTTATACAATGCTTATAAATGTGTTATAAAGGCCTTTCTTCATATACAGGCCTAGCCAGAGGAATGAGAGGAATGTGAGGTGTTGCTCTTACTGCTTGTAGTCACAAAGAAAAAAAAACATGGTAAAAGATGACATCCCTATGCTTTATTTGTTATATCTAGGAGTACCTGGCATGTCATATGTGTTTCACTGCAAATATATGGTTTATGTTATTAATGGATTTTAAATTGGTAGTTTAGCAATCCATTTATATAATTCATTAAAAAAACAAATGCTGGTTCATTTGCATCACTGTGGAATGTGAAGGCAACATAAATTAAATAATATGTTCAATTTTTATTATTATTATTATTATTATTATTATTATTATTATTATTATTATTATCATTATTATTGTTGCTGTTGTTGTTATTATTATTGTTATTATTGTTATTATTATTATTGACAGAAAGCACATATACAGGAATTTTTCTGGTTTGTGCTTCTGACACCCTTGGAGTTATCCGAATACATTTCTCTCTATTCTCAGCACTACAGCAGTGCCATCTGAGTGTGTGTTTACTCGTAACACCTTCTCCCCCACTTGTCATCAGCCTTGAGGGTTGGACCTGTCAGCACCCAGTGCCTGTGCAGTGTTGTCACATACAACTAGCGCACCACCACAAGCCATCATTAGTGTTTTCAAGTAGTGTTGCTAAACTTATAAGTGTTGTGCTCATTGCAAATAATGAGAATGCAACTGGTGTACAGTGTAGATCGTAATGCAGGGGTGTCCAATCTTATTCTGAAACGGCTGGCGTGGGCGCAGGTTTTCATTCCAACCAAGCAGAAGCCATGCTTGAGTCTACTGAGAGCCAAGATTAACTGGTGAAACAGGTGGAATGAAAACCTGCACCCACGCCGGCCCTTTGTGGATAAGATTGGACACCCCTGCCATAATTTATAGATTTTTAGCCTAAAAAGCCATGACAAAAACCATGAGTACAATTCTGCAAGGTTATAGATGACTGTAGGTTTATGCACTGTGTAGTAAGAGGACAGAAAATAGGCATGTGACTGATTTTGTGTATGAGCCAGTGCTTACTGACTATGTACTGGCCAACTGGCAAATTGTTTTCTCTCTCTGTATTAATTTGTGTGTGCGTGTGCGTGTGCGTGTGTGTGTGTGTGTGTGTGTGTGTACTTTTGTCAAGGTTGCCATGATTATGTGCGCAGCTTGATAAACTCCACACTGGCATCCACATCTGCAGCACTGTGAGATCTTCTTATGGACTAAGTAAAGTCCAGATTCAACAGGAAAATAATGCTGATACACTCTGCAGACTTGTTTCTTCTAACACAGAAGTGTTTCACAAGGATCTATTAGGAGTTTTAATGCATTTACATTTATATTTCAAAACTGCATTCTAAAATCTGATTAGATTTATCTTCAGTAATGCACAACAAATAAATCCATATTTTATATGGATCATATTCTAATCCCTATACAGTTATTAAGGGGAAAAAAAGAACAAACACTCTATGTATGTTTGGACAACATAGGGCATAGAGGTCTGACGTATCCACACTTGCCTCCCACGTCAAGCCTGGTTATTCTGACAGGAAGCCATAGAATGAATATTTGGTCATAATATTAATAATATAATAACATTATTAATAATACAGTCATAATATCCTACATTGAATTGACAGCAGTGTGTTCTATATGATGTCTAATAAATTATTTATAGTTTTTTTCTGGGTTTTAGAGCAAGGAAGGATTTGGGGATTTGGATTGCAGCCACAGTGGAGATGATTGTATTTTGCTCTCATGTCCTAAGGCTTGGGCATGGGTTTAATTCTGATTCAGTATTATTCAGGCTCTTGAAAGGAGTACACATTCAGAAGATTGGTGTTGAATGAAACAGAGAAAACTAGAGAGGAAAAGCAGTATAGGATGTAGAGGCGATAGAATGCTTCTCCATAGAGCTTATTAACCTACTCTGTGTAATTATGTGCTTCTGTAGATAATAACAGCACACATTGTACAGAGACAGCGATTCACACTCACATAAGCTCTCCTAGGTGCTCTCTGGTTGAGGAAAGGTCAAGTTGTTCTCCAGATCTGAATAATATCAGATATCAGTTTTTTTTCCCCGCTGTGTATTGTAGGCATCCTATACACAACACAGCTGCATTAATTGTATTGTCTGCTTTCTAATGTACCACAGACAAAACTAGCAGATGGATAAGCAGATAGACACATTCAGACAGACAGCTTATATACCGTTTTTCACACCTGAGTACTTCCATTTTGAAATCCATGTAATCAGCAGCAGTTTGTGACCATAGTTTTTGTTTGTGGCAAGATGACATTAGTAACAACATTGTCTCACACTAAATTATGTCGAGCGGCTATCACACTTGACGACTATCTAATGAATGTTTAAAGCAACTCAGTAATAGGCAGCGGAAAGCTGACAACAGTCATGTAACATACAGTTTAGCAGCTGTCTTTGACTAGTTTTAGATGTACTGTTGTTTAACTGTGTTCGTGCACATAGAAGAGCTGATATCATTTATTAGGGTTGCCAGGTTTAAACAAAACCTCCATCCCAATTTCATGTCAGAAACCACACAAAATACCAGAAATATGGATATAGATACCTGGTGTGTATTGATGCGATGTGAAGCATGTGAAATTTCAGCAGAGCTCCTGACTCACATTTTTTCAGCAGTGCTTTTCAGCACACTTTCAGAAACTCAACAAAAAACCCAAACTAATGGAAATGCAACCCAGAAGAGGCTGTCGTTAGCTCACGGCTTTTGTTTCATTCAAGGTCAAGATCACGCTCTGTGTGTGCGTGTGTGTGTGTGTGTGTGTGTGTGCGTGTGTGTGTGTGTGTAAGCTATACTTAGGTACTCCACTCTCTCATCCTCATTTTCTCTCACACTGAAAGCACAAAGAAACAGGCATAAGTAGGCTAGTGCTAATAAGACACATCTGAGAATTGTCACGCATTACCTCCTCTTGACCACAACCCTGCTGTTACATAGACCAAAAAAATTCTATCCATCCATTCATCATATTCTGTACAGCTTATCCTCCACAGTGTCACAGGGAGCTTAGAGTTTATTAGGGTAAAAGGCAGGGGACACCCTGGACTGGTTACCAACCTATCACAAGGTGCAATCATGCACATGCACATCCCCATTCACACACTAGGCAGTCAGCCACATCACATGTCTTTGTACTGGGGGAGGAAACTGAAGCACCAAGAGTAAACCCCCAACACATGGGGAGAACATGCAAACTCCACACATACAGGGTGAAGGCAGAAATCAAACCTCAAACCCCAGAGATGAGAGAAAAACATGCTAACCACTAAGCCTCCACTGTATGTACTTATGCTTATGATATAGTTTAGATTTATTTACTATAAAACAATATATTGGCAGCTGTGGAGTATGTTTAAACTAGCCAAATCTGACAATGTTGTTCATAACTGTCCTATCTTCTTGAAAGGTTTATAGAGCATGCATGGCACAGTGAAATTTATGCCCCTAAGGATCTCTATTGATACATTTTCCGTTTTTGACCTCTAAATGCAAAAATAATGCTGTGGAATCTAAATGGGGCAGTGAGCATGACCAAATCAGAGAAACATTGTTTTATGTCTCTAAATGGGAACTTTTGAAGATGAACATTGATTGAATGGCTGATATACTGTATATGGTGTGGCTCTGCCCCACCTGCCCCTATTGACCAGTCACGCTGCCTGTCTTGATGAGTGAACTTGTGCCTTAGTCATGAAAAAAATGATTGACCATAGTTGACATGACTGGCATGACACAAGAGTCTGGAAAACAAGTGTTCTGAAAAACGAGTAAATGAAGTCATCAAACTGGAGGAGCTGATTCTGAACAGAACAGAACTTGTTTCTACTGCAGTTTTAATGCTGTTTCATGATGCCACTGTTCTGAATCCCACACACTGTTTAAAGAACAATTCATCCCCATGGATGAGTGGTCAGCTGCCAAGACTAAATACTCTGAGACATTTAGCATGACCTGGATGACTGAAAAAAAAAATCACACTGTTAGTATCCAATCCAGGGAGGGCTGTGGGAAATGCAGCTGCAATTTGAAAAGTTGAAGTAAGACATTGCAGTAGTTAAAGTCATTTTTGGTTGCCTGAGGCTATCAAATATCATTTTATTTATGTCTGTGTGTGGCTAAAAGGGGATAAAAAGCTTTTAAAACAGTAACTAGTCATCTAATCAACTGGCATACATCTGACTACTCAATCAAAAAAAGTAACAGTCCTTAAGTTATTGCAACAGAGATTAATTTGTACTTTTGCATTGACATTTTGCTATTTTTTATGCACAGTGTTAGAATTGTAATAGCAGTTGATATTCTGAATAACATTTTTTCTTTGAAGAATTCAGTTCTCGCTTAATACTCACTTCTTTCCTTTCATTAGACGAGAATTTAAACAGTGGTATAAAATCCTCGCATAGTTATATAACAACAATGAATTAACAGCTAATTTAATAAAATAACAAGTCGTTTTCTTCTGTGCACAGGCAGAAGTGCAGTCAAGTTGCTCTGTGCATTTGTGCTGTAAATGTTAAATGAAGAATGACAAAGCCAACAGATTGAAGGTAGAAATTAGACTCAACTAGTAAAGATGAGAACATTCAGAGTGATTATGGAGCTGGATTTGCTCCTCTCTAAATGTAGAAAGCTGCAGTAATTTGTTTGTTCTGCAGCCTGCTTCTTGTTCTGTGAATCTTTTTCATTTTGTGTTTTTTTTCTTCAAACTAGAAATGTAAAAGGTTAATGATCAACATACAATCCAATGTCCTGGTTTTTAGCAGATCTTACAGTTTTACATTTAGAAACAGTACATAACATCCACACAGCAGCAGAACTTATATTCAGTTATTTACTGTGGAGAATATTTTGATTTAGATTCGCTCTTTAGACATCAGTAGTTTCTCAGATTTTTTCCCCACAGGTATGATGTTCTTTAAAAACAAAAAAATAAGCTGCTCTGTTTTATAATGCTATAACAGATTGGAATATTTGAAATTAAGGAAACAATATATCAGTAACATCTATGTTGTTATTGAAAATAACAAATGATTTTTTCCATATATTTTTTCCATCTTCCACAGCATACTGTGGCACCTATGTTTAATGCCAAGCTTGTTTCTATATGTTTAATATGCTTAATCATTTCAGATAAGAATAGCTCAGCACCGCCCCTCCTTCTTTTATACATCAGCTTTTTTTTCTGTGGAGTGATTAATATAATTATGAATATTTGCAGACTACTTTACTGACAAGACTTAAAATTAGTCACTTGAATGCAGACACACACACACACACACACACACACACACACACACGTGCACACAGAAAACACACACACATGCACACACACATGTTAACACACACACACAAGCATATACCCTCAGACAAACACACATGCACACACACACACATGCATATGCCCTCCGGCAAACACACATGCACACACAATCATACACATGTTCACACTGAGAACATGCATACAGACATGTGAACATACACGCACACACACACACACACACACACACACACACACACACACACACACAGAACATGCACACACACACATGAACAAACACACACACACACACACACAGAACATGCACACACACACACTGGCAGTTCTTGTCAGTTTTTTTCACTTCTTTGCCCTGAACCACTGTGTTGACGTCTTTGTTGCTCCGCTGCTGTTCTTGCCCGTGTGATGGTTATATGTTGCAGGGTTGGGTGTATGTAGATTTTATTACTTCTGCTCTTCCCATTCAACTCCCAGAATGTTTTGTTGTTGTTGTGGTTGTTTGCCTTTGCTAGAAAGTAATTATGAGTTTATCTCAGTACTCTCCAAGCAAATGTTTGGAAAGGAGTTTCTGAAGAAATTCACAGGTGCAAATAGAATTCACTGTTTTCTTGTCTTTAGCACCTTTAGCCATATTATATTATCTCATTTCATTTAGACTCAATTCTTTTATTTAAACAGATCAGCAAGAGCAATTGGTTCAATAAGTGCCTTTCAGTATTCTCTCATAGATTATTCTGCTTGGGTATCTTTTTAATTAGCCTCATTTGTGAGATGAAAACATTTCAAACACATGAGGAAAAAATCCTCTGAGTAATGTCTGAATTAAAAATTCCCTGCAAGGCATCACCTCTACTCTTTCATTTGTAGTGATTAAAATGCTGATACTAATATGTGCACATGAATGTTTAAATGTTTATTATCCCTCTGTACATCATAATGCAGCCCTGATGGCTTTTGATGAGAAATATGCAAATGTGCTTAACAGTATTTAGGCTAATTTCTACATGTTATCTTTTCCTCTTCCAAACAGTTTCAAGTATATTTAATGGTAAATAATTTATCTATACACTCAGCTAGCATGTGCTCCACTGATCTTTAAGGCAGAATTTTCGTTAAGGTTTGAATCTTTTCTCTTTGTGTTTAATGAGCTCTGCGGCTTCAGCACACAAGCAAGGAAATGAAGGCACTGACATCGTTAACGTCATCCATTAATATGCTACACAGTGATGAAGATGTTTTATGATGAAGTCTCTCACTATGTTTTTTCCTTCCCATTTCACCCTGTCTCCATTTCTTTGCTGTTTATTGCTAGTGTCAAACTAAGAGACACCAAAGAGGAAGTCGCTCACTATTTCACTCACCTTTTTTTTACCCCCCGAGTGTCTCGGCTGAAAGGAGCCAGGAAAGCACAGTGTGAAGCAGCTCAGAGCAGTCTTACAGATTCCTTCTCCTCGCCTGCCTCTCTCGCCCCTCCACCAACATGTGGGCTATTTATGGCATGGGTAATTTCCATGGGAACTGATGGGAGGCTTATCGGCTTTGGGTTGTTAATGGGAAAGCTTTTGACTCGCTGCTGACAGCGGAAGTCTTGAGCTGCGGCAGCCTCCTATTGTCTCAGTGATAATGGAAAGAGCACTTCATCGGCCTTCCAGCACAGCAGGTCAGGGCTGGAGTCTGCAGCAGGTTTATCCTGCCCGTAATCACTGCTGCTTTTTCTTCTTCTTCTTCTTCTTCTTCTTCTTCTTCATCTTCTTCTTCTTCTTCTTTTTTTGTTATTGGACTGCATAGGAATGCAATGCAGCTGCGGTCCACCCACTCTTCCCCCAATTCTGGATGTGCCCAACTGCATATTTCTGTCAGTCCTGAAACTACACAAGCTCAGAAGCATTTTCTAAACTTCCATTATAACACACGTTATGATGAGAAGCTGCCACTTTAGTTATGTTAATAAATTAGAATTAATTGGAATAAATTAGAATTTTTTATTATTATTTTTTTTATCCAGCCTGAATGAATTCTTCTTCCCACTGTACTGTGCTTTTAATATTTTTTGGGCAAACATGCTGTAAATAATTGACAGAAAATTTTACAGTAATTTACTGCAAACATGGCTCTAAAAAAATACAATGGGAACAAATGCAAGCCCATTTTCCAGTTTTATAGGAACAGCCTGGGGAGGTCGAGTTTTAAAGGCACTTAGAAGCTCAATGATTGTTAATAGAAGAAAAAAGAAACTGAGATTGTAAGCACAATTATTACTGCTCTGAGTCAGGTTCATTTATGAAGCACACACTGTAAATCACTAATTGAAAATTTAAGTCATTTACAGTAAAGTACTGTAATATATTACATATATATTTAGAAATATAACACATAATCCATAACACATGAGTGCCTTAATCCATAACACATGAGTGACTCATTTGGATGATCTGTTCAACTTCCAGCACTGCCAAGCTACCATGGTTGGGTCCTTGAGCGAGATCCTTAACCTTCAGCTCTGTTATGTATTCTTTATCGATTCCCTTTTTTTTTTTTTACAGGAAGCATCGACCAAATAAGTAAATATATATATTATATATCTCCTTATCATAGCACCTGTTAGTGGGTGGGATTTATTAGGCAGCAAGTGAACATTTTGTACTTAATGTGTTGGAAGCAGGAAAACTGGCTAAGCATAAGGATGTGAGTGAGTTCGACCAGGGCCAAATTGTGATGGCTAGACGACTGGATCAGAGCATCTTGAAAACTGAAGCTCTTTCCTGGTCTGCAGTGGTCAGTAGCTATCAAAAGTAGTCCAAAGAAGGAATAGTGGTGAACTGGCAACAGTGTCATGGGCAGACAAGGCTCATTGATTCACGTGGGGAGTGAAGGCTGGCTCGTGTGGTCTGATCCAACAGACGAGCTACTGTTGCTCAAATTGCTGAAGAAGTTAATGCTGGTTTGGATAGAAAGGCCAGGTGCATGTGCATTGCTTACTTGGGGAACACATGGCACCAGGATACACTATGGGAAGAAGTCAAGCCTTTTTGCTTTGGGCAGTGTTCTGCTGGGAAACCTTGGGTCCTGCCATCCATGTGGATGTTACTTTGACACGTACCACCTACCTAAGCATCGTTGCAGACCATGTACGTTTCATGGAAACAGTATTCTCTGATGGCTGTGGCACGGAACATTATCCTGGCTTTCAGCAGGATAATGTGAAGTGCCACAAAGCAAAAATGGTTCAGGAATGGTTTGATGAGCACAACAACGAGTTTGAGGTGTTGACCTGGCCTCCAAATTCCCCAGATCTCAATCCAATCAAGCATCTGTGGGATGTGCTGGACAAACAAGTCCGATCCATGGAAGACCCACCTCACAACTTACAGGACTTAAAGGATCTGCTGATAGCATCTTGGTGCCAGATACCACAGCATACCTTCAGGGATCTAGAGTAGTCCATGCCTCGATGGGTCAGGGCTGTTTTGGCAGCAAAAGGGGGGACCAACACAATATTAGGCAGGTGGTCATAATGTTATGCCTGATCAGTGTATGTATATATATACATACATATATATATATATATATATATATATATATATATATATATATATATATATATATATATATATATATATATATATAATGTATTTTTTGTGATTAATTTAAATATTAGTCTATGATTATTCTTAAGCTTCTATTGTAAAGGGTGTTACCAAAACAATACAGTACTATATGTATTAATATTAATAATATGTTTACTACTGTAAATTTGTAATAAGTTGCTTATTACTGTAAATGACTGTAAAATTCACAGTCGGCATTTTACAGTGTGTACTTTATAAACGGAACTATCTTGACTAAGATCAGTAAAAATAATGTTTTATTTCAACTCGGCTTTAAACTTTCATTTAAGATCTTTGAGCTTCTAAGTGCAACTTTCTTTTAAAGCTCGACCTCCCCAGGCTGTTCTTATAAAATGGAAAATGGGATCGCTTTTATATCCATCTCTTTTTTTATTATCTCAAATTCACCTCAGTGTCAGTAAATGAGACTCTGAAAGCACTAATCTGCCCTTTCATCTTAGTTTTGAGGTGCTGTTATTGTGTAGGAGTGTAAGAGCTCTCATTGAAGATTAACTACTCTGGTATAAGTGCACTGATCGTTATCTGATCCTACATTATATTTCAGTCTGGCAGCTTTGATTCGTCCTGGAACCGTATTCTGCTGAAGAAAAATCACAATGTGCTTTTAGCATGTGTGAGGCCTAATGGAGAAGGAAAGTCGAGTGAATGAGGGATTGCAGTGGGGCACGTTCGATGCATTGATTTGTGTCATTTTGTTGTGCTCAGGTTCAGCCCGGTGAGTGAGAACGCTCCGATCAACCAGGCTGTAGGTATGGTTCTTGCGGCAGCTGCAAACACCACTGTCTTCTACTCCATCGTGGGAGGCAATCAGCGGGGTGAGTGACCAGAGAACAGTACAATAGCATATCAGACATCTGCATATTCGTTTTCTTTTTTTGTTCAAAAGGGGGTGGATTGTTAACAGTGATCTAACTTTCTTCTCAAATCTGCAGCATCTGTAAAATATGCTTGAATATCAATGACAAGTTTTTCTGACACATTTCTCTCTACACAAACAAAAGTTGAAATGATAACAGTTTGTAGAAAGCATTTATCAGGGTTTAGCTTTGAGGTATTGGGAAATGAACCTCTCAATCTGTGTAATACATTTTCTCAGAGTTGGGTGTACTTTTTCACAAGGAGGAATTTGTGTTATGTGTTACCTCTGTGCATAAATTCCACAGAAGCTTAAGGAGAACATACACATTGTTCCATTACTAAAGTATAAATTGAACTGCATAAGTACAACTTTGGTGAATGTACTGGCTGTAGTTTTGATCTCAGTTTCATATTCTCCCACTGCCATTTCTTGATGCTTATTGACTGAAGTCAGATACTGCTCTTAGACTTCATGTTTTTAGTTTTTTTTTTTAAGTCGAGGGGAAAATGTCAAAATGATTGTCTGTGGTTAGCGCACATACATTCCACAAGCAGAGGATAGAGATTAGGTTGAAAAATACTGCAGTATTTCTTTAAACCCTTATGCTTCACTTGGAGACCTCTGCCTCACCCTTTCCTGACACAAGCTTTCCTGAGTCATTTATAAGCTCTGGTTGCTGTAGCTGTGTGCCCTTGCTCATTTCCCTTAGGGAGTGTACTCAGCACTGTTTAACTGACCCAGGCTGTAAGTCATCATCTTTGCTGTTGCTCTGTTCATCTTAGCAGTAGCTGAATGCTGGCTTTGTAGAATATATAGATATAGATATAGATATAGATATAGATAGAATTAAGCATTGTATTTGAACCATACAGTATTTTTATCCATTTGGTCATTTTGCCATTTCCCACGCACTATCTAGCTGTCCCCTAATATACAACAGCTCCTAACAGGACAGGGTGACAACTAACACATGCTTCCTCTGAGTCATGTAAAGCTAACTGCTGCATTTATTTATTTATTTATATATTTAGTCTTTTTTTTAACTGATATTCATGTTACATCATAGAGCAGTGTAAGAAACTTTGAAGAAAGTGCTATCTGCCCTTTTCTACATGCATGAGCTCATAAATGGCTCAGACTGGCTAGTGTTGCTTTGACTAACAGAGGAGAGAGAGTATGCCATTTCTCCCACACACCCAGAGCACTCTGGACTCAGCTGATAGCTGTGGAAACATCTTCAGAAAGCAATCTTGCACAAATCTCTTGATAAAAGATTGAACATGTTTATGTTTCACCAGCCTTATAATCGTACATTTTTGTAAGCCAGTAAACTAAACAGTACTCTTATATCAGTTACTCTTTTTTCAGATCCATCTTGTCTCTTTGAATCATTATGTCCCTGATGAAAAGTTCCCCCGATCATTTTCTGCTTGTATTTGTAGGTGAGTTTCGAGTGGATAATCGCACCGGAATGATTTACACCGCAAAGCTGCTAGACTATGAGACACGTACCAGCTACGAGCTCCGTCTGCAAGCTGACTCTCTTGCCCTCGTCCTGGCCAACCTGCGCGTGCCTTCCAAAAGTAAGTACTGTGCTAAAGGTCATGACCTAAGACATGACTTGAAGCAGCCCCGGCAACGTTCTCACTCAGACATCACTTTTGCATTAACCGCAGGCTGAGGCTTGGAAAGCAGCAATGCTATCTCTCTCTCCACCTGCTCCTCGCTTTATCAGCATTCCCTGCTCAAACAAACTGCTACCCACCTGCTGAGAGCTTTTTATTAAAAGTTTATTGATGTGTGTTAAAAGGATCAGAGCGGAACAGGACTAGCATCACATAAGACTGTCACAAGCCAATTAGTCAGATACTCACACGCGCACACATATACTTGCACACACCTACACACACATTAAAGCACACTTTGCTACAAGTAACAGCATGATCTTTGTAATGCTGTGTTAATGGTTTGAATCAGTTTGGGTTTATCATTTTTTTTTGCTTTGCATTGAGACTGAAAATGCACTTAAAGCCCACTCAAGAACTTATTGTCCTACAGGGGGCAGTTATTCTGCTGAATATTATTGCATGTAGTCCATAAATGCAGCAAAGTGTGTGTGTGTGTGTGTGTGTGTGTGTGTGTGTGTGTGTGTGTGTGTGTGCAGTATGAGTATTGAATTAATTCTTATAGCTTTCAGTTTTTAAACACTGTACATTTTTCTATCCAATTAACTGATATGATGAACAGCATTTTGTTTGTCGTGTTCCTGCAGTTGGATCTTAGTCCACAGCCACATGACATTAGACTTTTC
This sequence comes from Hemibagrus guttatus, assembly GCA_033459395.1. NCBI lineage: Eukaryota > Metazoa > Chordata > Actinopteri > Siluriformes > Bagridae > Hemibagrus > Hemibagrus guttatus. The sequence continues at coordinate 15,814,131 of JAUCMX010000002.1, forward strand.
AGCATTGCACAGTGGAAGTAAAAATGTCTTTGACAGTACATATTTCTCAGCTCTATTCTTGCGTAGAGGTTGAGCCGGCTTTGTGTACATATTTATTCTGTGCACCTCAAACTCTAACCGTGACAAATAGGTTCAGCAGTTTCACATACTGAGAGCTGCTTCTAACCCAGTCTCTCTCACTGCTTTGTGTTTGTGTGTGTGTGTGTGTGTGTGTGTGTGTGTGTGTGTGTGTGTGTGTGTGTGTACATAAATGGAAAATAATGCACAGCGAACACAGCAAAGGTGTTTATCAACGTGCAGGATGAGAACGATCATCCTCCGGTGTTTACTGAGTCGCTGTACATCGGCGGCGTAACCGAGGACACCAAGACCTTCACGTCAGTCCTGAAGGTTATTGTGAGTATCCCACTTTGCAGTTCTTTGTATCTGAGTACAAGAAGGATAGTATGCTCTACAATACAATTTATACATGCCAGTTGTGGCCACTTTGGTGTTTTTCCACGCTGTGTAAGCTTTCTATGTGCTAGCTGCTGGCTGCATGAGGTATGTGATTGTTAGAATAGTGAACTTTTGTCTCCACAGACAGGTTTCACCTGCCAACACTGCTCCAATGCCACCCACCTACACCTCCACTCTGTTCCTGTCCAATTAGACCCTGTCCTCTACTCTCACCCAGAAAATGTCACCCTCGCAAAAGTTTTGCTGCTGTCTTTCTCTCTAACTGTCGCTCCTTCTGACCACCACACACTTACCAGCCGTTATATAAATGACTCGCATACCAGGTGTCAAAGCTGCATGTTAGCTTTTCTGGGCTAATAACAAAAAGTGTAGAACTTTTTGATTGATTACCTCACATTAATTATTTAACTGGTTGAAAGTAGATTGAAATTGTTTGGTGTAAATGACATTATATTTCTAACAGTCACTAATGATCATGAAATGATCTGAAACTGGAAGCAGGGAAACAAAACTAAACAAAAACTGTTCTGGCTTTAATATATTTACATTGTACATTTATATAATTCTTCATATTTATCCTTTTAAGATTTTTAGTAATACTGAAATCATTGTTATGACTGAGCTTTCTCTGCATTTTGAGTAAAATAAGTAGAATATCAGTGTTTATGATGTTTTTATGAAAACATACTGCATACATAACTCACTGTGCTATTAGTGTCAGGGCTGTCACATTTTCTGTCATATTGATTCTACATTAGAGTGAGTTTGTTGTGTCACTTCATAACCCCCGTGTAACTCTGTCATGTCAGAAATACAAGAGCTACAGAGTCAGTTCTTGATGCTGTAATGTAAGTCAGTCTGCAAAATGTCATCCAAAGTACAGTGTCAGTGAAACTGTCATTCTATGTGTTTTATTTCAATCTGAAAAAAAAAAACAACTGATGACTGCATCCCTTATGACATCTAACTCCTGTTGGTATAAGCTTTCAGAAATGTTTATTTAGGTTTACGTTAGTTATCAGGAAGGGATTCAGGTTTAGTTTTTGTAAAGCCATCTAAGCAGAAACCTTATTTAAAATGTCACTAAATAGTCAGTGGAGTTTGTAATTGATATAAAATAACTAAAATTGATATAAAATAACTAAAATTGATATAAAATAACTAAATTAAGCATGCAAGGTCATAGTACAGGTTAAAATATCTATTTGCAATAATAAATGTGAGCTCTGCAGGCTGAATTTACTCTACTTTAGGTAGAGATTGTATGAAAACTAAACCTAAAGCAATACCTGATGACTGACATAAACCTAAATAAACAGCATACAGTTGTATAGAATGTTTTTGTATGCTGTAGCATTAATATTTTCTTTTACTGGAACTAATAGGCCCACAACCAGCATGACAGTGTACCTGAGCATTAAACAAAGTTTGCTGATATTGGAGTGTAAGAACTTGGGTGTCCTCCACAGATACCTGAATTCAACACCACTGAAAACTTTTGGGATGATCTGTGAGCCAGGGCTTCTCGTCCTACATCAGTGTCCAACCTCACTTATATTCCGGCAGCTCTCACTGCAGACACAGTCCAAAATCTAGAGGAAAGCCATCTGAAACAAGTGAAAGTAAAAGGGGGGCATCCTTTTGGTTATGTAGTGTATGTCATTTGTGATGATGGATATCATACTGGACTATTTATATGGGAAAAAAATATTGTATTTAGCTTTAAGGAGTTTTTCACATAGCAGGTGACACATCAATCTCCTCTCCAACTGACTCTTTCAGTTCTCTTATGAAAGGTCAGGATTCTGTGCTCAGCACAGCTCTTCAAACAGCAGGCCAGAGCTGTCTCTAGAGTGGTAACCATAGCGACAGAAAACATGAAGCACAGCTCATCCATGGTGAATTACTCCATTTGTTAGCACGGGCTAAATATCACAAATGGAAACCTTATGCCTTATCTAGACAACATCTAGAGTACCTTATTCAGAAAAACTTATATGTATCAATTTTTTTATACGTCTGATAAGTGAAGGGCTGATTTTTTATACATCTGAGAGGTGAAGGGCTGAGTGAATGGAGATCAGGGGCAGGATTTGAGTTCGCAATCTTCAGGTCAGTGGTCCTGCATCTTAATCACTGAGCTGCCTCTGCCCTAGACTGCCCTCCTGAAATGAGATGCCTATGCCACACATGACTAAATCATGTTTATATTTAGTAGCATCACAATTTCAAGGATTATGGTACAGATGCAATGATATAACTGCTCATTCATTAATTTCTTGGTAACTAAATATTGCACAATATGTTTTTAGAATATGTGAATATAAAGTGGCATTATACTTGCAGCTGACAATATAATAGACCATTTAATTAACATTTGTACTCTTTTGATTGATTGTCTTTTGCACTGTTTTTATTGATTTTATTTTTATAAAGTAATCCCAGTGTAGGCTGTATGGGCATGAAGCTATACAACCCATAATTAGTATGTTTTTTGCAAGATTCCTCAGCAATGATTCAGCTACACAAATGCAGCAAGCATAGCACAGGTAAAAAAAAAAACTTTATTCCAATGCAAGATTTAGGATCTGCCAGGAAAATAAATCAATCTGGACAGGACTAAAATTATCAGAAAACTGCAGAGGTGGTAAAAAAAAAATACAGCAGGTAATTTAAGCATGTAATTTGCTTAAGAGAGGACAGAAAATGACATGGCTGATATAGACGAAAATAAAATCACAGAAAATCCTCTGCAAATGATGGAATTGCTTCAGGTCACAGTGTATATCCGAATAGAGCTATAAGTACATAGCAACAAAACTTCAGCATGTCTAGTAGTTCACAAGGAAGTTAATGAATCACTGGTTGTACTGTTTATTAAATGTTTTAATTAAATTATATATTTATGATTATATATTTATACATACCTATATAATGATATCAATATAATTATAATGCCTCAATAGGCATAGTATAGTCATTTTTACACAAGCCTACTTGACATAAAATGACCACAGTTACTCTTTATGATAGCTGATGTCTGCTGGAGAAAGCCTTTATAATTATTTCTGTACATGACAGTTATGCATGTGTAGGCTCTGCAATCACTGTCCTTTAGTAAAGTGCTGATAATTTTTTTCAGTTTTAAGTTTAAATTTTATATAAACAAGTTTAATATTTTGTGTCTCAGTTTTAAGTTTTATATGAACAAGTTGAATATTTTTGTCTCAGTTTTTAAGTTCTATTCTATTCTGAACAACTGTGGCTGTAGTTCCTCTTACATGCACAGGCTTTCAGAGCTGCTGAATGAAAGCGTTGTGAAAAATGTGCATTTTTAAATTCCATAGAGAATCTTTTTCTTGTTTTTATTGACTTTCCACATTCATCGACCTCTTGTTCTTGCTTGTTTTTTATGCATTCGTAGGAATGAAAGGAACGTAGGAATCTCCTAACATGCTCCAGATTTGATACTGAATGCTATTGTGAATATATATGTGTGTGAATGTGTGTGTGTTACTTACATGGCAGGCTACAGACATCGACACAGGGAACTACAGTAAGATGGCGTACAGGCTGATCATTCCCCCAACTCCAGAAGGTCAGGACAGCTTTGTCATTGAGCAATACACTGGCATCATCAAAAGTGCCATCATGTATCGCAACATGCGCCGCTCTTACTTCAAATTTGAGGTCATTGCTACAGACGACTATGGAAAAGGTCTGAGCAGCAGTGCTGAGGTGGTGGTAAGTGTGAGTGTGTATGTGTCAGAATCAGAAAGAATTGGTCAAATAGGATTTCACTTACGGGGAATTTAACTTGGGAACAGTATTGCAGTGTGTGTAAGGTCTTATGTACAGATTAAACAGATTAAGTTGTGAACATTGTATAATGTCAGTGCCATCAAGGACTACAATGTGTTTGGCTTTAATCATGCCAGTACCAGATGTTTTCCCAGATGTTTTGGCATAGAAAATTGTTTAGGACGGAAAGCTGAGAAAAGTTGAATTAAAAAGGAAATATAACTTGTATAAATGAATAAAATATAAAGCTATAGTCAACTATTTTGAGATGATTAACAAATTAAAAGAACAAACTGGTAGCTCTGCAGGTTTGCAGATTGCAGGTGTATTTTGAGCCCACTTGTCCTGTTAGAAGACAATCAATACAAAGTTATTTAAATTTTTACCAGAGGACAAAAAATGGAATTTGTGCCTGTTTTGAGGTGCTTGTGTTCAGCATCGAATTTCTGTCATTTCACACTCAACAGCAGTGGTTATATGAAAGTAGACATGCATGGCAGAGAATTTTTAGTTTATCATTCGTATTTCCTACTGGGGCAATATCTTCATAGAAAAAAAAAATGTTTAGTTTCTTTTCACACAAATGTTAATATCTTTAAAGTAAATGGACATATCAAACACATTTCAACTCTCTGAAATTCCCCAAGTGCTTGTCCATAAGCATTTAAAATCATTAATTTGTTTATACTGACTGAAAATGTCTGATAAGTTGATTTCCTTTCCGTAATGACACACCAGTATACCGTTAAAAAGGGTTCTGTTTCATTCCTACTGACCGCCAGAGGCAGTATGAATACTTTGGATTATCGTAGCGCCAGCCAGATCGAGAAAATATACCAACAAAGTCACGTAGTGATGTATGCTGAGCTCTGTAGCGTTATAAGCCACAGTAACTCAGCACTCCGCCTCTTTCGCTTTCTCACCTGGTTGTGGTTAAGTGATATATTCGTGCTGTCAACTGCAGCTTACAAGAGCAGCGAGATATCGTCCTCACAATCTGTGTCAGTGCACTTCTACATCTTTTCAAAGGTTTTGGAACTTTTCAGCAGTGTTTGGTGAGTTTTCTTTTACTTTCCATTATTTTTCGTCGGTATCACCCTGTGTCTGTGCGGTCCGGTGACTGGTGTTATCTGCGCCTATAAGTTAGCGGTCTCCCATTAACGTAATCATTATATATTCTGTTGTTTTCGAGTGTTTTTTTCCTCGAATGTTTGATTTTGCACTGTGCCCCTTGGTTCAATCCATCGGCTACTAGCCATATTCTTTTCTCTTGGTGTGATTCGGTGACTGGTGTTATCTGCACCTATAAGTTAACGGTCTCCCATTAATGTAATCATTATATATTCTGTTGTTTTCCAGTGTTTTTTCCTTAAATTGTTTGGTTTTTGCACTGTGCCATAATTAGCCATAATAGCTAATAATAACAATAGCCATAATTTTTCTCTTTCGCGAGATTTGTTGACATTGCCTGTCGGTTTGATCCGGAGGAATCGTATTTTCTCCTTGTTGCATAATTACAATCTCTCCGCTTGACTTGAATCTCACGGTGCTATCCGAGGGTGTTAATAGTGAGGAACCGTATGGCCCACAGCTCGATTGCCACTGGTTTTGCCACTGACTTGTAAGCTGTGCCCTAATAATCTTCTTCCGGATGACGATCATGACACCTACCCATCGTGTTTTGGTGTTCAACATCTGAAAGATGCTCTCACGGACCCATGTCTGCATTGCAGTATATTACCCATGTCGGAACGTTGGCTCTGTCTTGCTGAGTTGGATCCTAATTCAACAGTGAAACTCGGGCAGTTAGATGAAACCCCTCCGCACTCCAAGAAACTCAGGGCATCTGCAGCAGCCGGCACTGCCCTTCCATCTAAGAGGAAGGCCATTTCACGAAGTGATGGACATTCATCTATGGAGGAGAATTCGCTTTCTAAGATGGTTTCCATGCTTTCTTCAGAAATGGCAGAACTGAAATGCCTGCTTCACTCACTTCAACCTGTCACAGGTGCTACTCCTGTGCAGACGACACAGGATGGTGAGATAAGGAGCTGGGGAGGAAGCTCTCGATTCTTCTTATTTTTCTGACTTGGATGTGCTTTCTTTGAGTGCTTCTGATTCCCTTTTTAATGATCATGGGGACCATGTGGATGTTGCTGTGCAACCCTCACCTCAGGATGTTTTCACTGGTCATCCACCAACAGAGGGGTCTAGTGAGGGGTCAGTGTAGTTGTCTGGACAGGTCTGGTCTTCTTCTGACGATACCTTGGCTGTGCTCCGAATGGCAACTGCTTGTTTAATACTCGATGAGTCACCTGCCCAATTTGCTCAAACCAAATAAAACCATATAAAAATTTTGTGGCTGAATTTTTTAATGCTCTCACAGGTTCTGGTCCGCCTAAGCGGTGCTCAAAGATTGCTCGGACTCTAGCAACTATGGCTGAAGCTGATTCCATCGGGATGGGTCGTGCTCCAGAAATAGAGCAGCCTGTTGCAGCCCTGGTTGTGTCCCCTGACGAGTATGGAATGAGCGATGTCCCAGTGCGCAATGTGGTTGCACATATTACTTACTGAAAAAGGCATATGAGTCTGTTGCCTAAATAGCTCGTACAGAAAACACAATCTGTCAATTACTTCTTGCTGCCACCAGCACTCTGGAACCTCTCCATTTCACAGTTTCTGCAAATGGCTGTCTTGGCCATGGGCCATGTAACCCGTGAGCTGGGTAACCTTACTGCCACGCTTTTGGCAGCCCGCTGCCAAGTGTGGCTTGCCCAAGCACGACCACCTGAGGACTGTAAGAAAACCTTGAGAGAGCTTCCTTTTGTTCCTGGGCATCTTTTTGGACCTAATGTTTCAGAACTGTTGGAAAAGAGGGTAAAGTTGTCTGAAGCCACTCGCCAACTGACATGTTTTGGCGAGTTGACGCAGGTGCAGCGCAACTCTACTTTTAAGATGCCAGCAGTTCAGAATCACCATTGCTATGCCACAATGGACCCCTGTTTTCACCAGCAGGATACGTTAGTCACAGCCCCATCAGAGGCCTTGTGTTACTGAGGAAGTAAGGGTTTCTCGGCCACCTCAATGACAGTTGCCAGGAGGACCCCGTCAGCATCCCCCCACGGCCACTAAAGGTCGCACACATAAAGCCTGAAATGTTCAGGCCTGTGATCGATTATTTTTTAATAGAACAGCTAGAGTACTTGAAGACCAACACTGCAGACCCCTGGGTCTTGTCAACCCTGAACAGAGGATATACTCTACAGTTTTGACGTCGGCCTCCCAGATTTTCAAGAATTGTTCTGACAGTTGTCAGAGACGCAGTTCGTTCAATGGCTCTCTCTCTGGAAATTTATTCACTGTTATCCATTCACTCATCCCCTCATTCAGGTTTTATTCAACATATTTTCTTGTTCTGAAAAAGGATTGGGGGTTACACCCAATTCTCGATTTGAGGTGTCTAAATTTGTTCCTGAAGGTCCTTGCTTTTTTAATGCTGTGCATAGCTGATTGGTTTGTGAGTGTCAACCTGAAAGATTAATATTTTCACATTCCAATTGCTGTTCACAGAAAGTTTCTGTGTTTCAGTTTCTAAAATCAAGCCTACCAGATCAAAGTTCTACCTTTTGGCCTTTCCCTTGATCCCCGTGTCTTCACAAGGTCTGTGAGTGCAGCTGTATCTCCTCTCTGGATTAGAGACATGTGTGTTCTGCCATATCTGGACAACTGGCTGCTTTGTGTCCCCACAAGACAGCAGGCCAGGCAAGACTCCAAACTGCTTTTGAGGCACGTGCAGAAGTTAGATTTTTCTGTGAACGAGAAAAAGAGTTGTCTGATTCCAGCACAGACCACTACATTCATAGGAATGACTCTGAACTCCCACCTAATGTCTGCCTCCCTGTCTTAGGAACACGTGACAAACATTCTGCAACTCTTGGCTTGCTTTCGGCCAGGTGTATTTTTGCATTACCGCATGGTCCTACGACTATTTAGCGTTGTTAACGGCTGCTGCAGTGGTGATTCCTCTCGGTTTACTCCACCTCAGACCACTACAGTTATGGAACAACAGTTTACGACTCAATCCCACCTGACATCTCCATCGACTGATTGTAAATTCTCACAGTTGCATATGTGTGTTGAGGCAGTGGAGACAGGTAGAGTTTCTGAAGGCAGGAATGCCCCCCCTCTCAGTGGGGGGCACAACCGACGAGTTGGTCACAACCAATGCGTCCCTCACAGGCTGGGGGGCAACATGGAATCGGAGGGGTATTTGTGGACGATGGACATCTACTCAGGCATATAAAGAGCATATCAATCTGCTGGAACTACGTGTGGTGTTCATGGTTCTAAGGTATTACTTGCCGAGTATCTTAAGATTTCTTCAACATTTGCTGGAAGAGGGCAAAGCAGCTTCCACGTTGAAAGTCTATGTTGCTGCAATTTCTGTGCATCATGTTCCAGTTGGGGGATCTTCTCTTGAATCTCACTGGCTTGTCTACAGTTTTCTAAAGGATGCACGCCATCTAAAGCCTGCTCGGAATTCTCATTTTCCAGTATGGGATCTGCCACTTGTACTTTCATTCCTTTGTTCATCCCAATTTGAGCCCTTGCAAGGCAATGACATCAAATGGATATCCTTGAAGGCGGTTTTTCTGTTGGCTGTTGCCTCTGCGAAATGGGTGGGGGAGTTGCATGTCATCTGTTAGTGAGTTATGCTTGCATTGGTTGCCATATAACTCTGGGGTGGTCCTACGACCCAATCCTTCCTTTCTACCAAAATCTTCCTTCCTCAGTTCATAAATCAGAACATTGAACAGGCCTCTTTTCAGACTTCTTCTGAGAGTGATTCGAGTGTTCACCTTTTGTGTCCCGTTCGTGCCTTGAAGTGTTATGTAGACACTACTGCTCAGTTTAGACGTTCAGACCAGTTGTTTGTCTGCTATGGTGGTGTGAAAAAGGGTACTCCAGTGTCAAAACAGAGATTGTCGAACTGGATAGTGGAAACTATTATATTCACTTACAAGGCAGCCGGGAAACCATTGCCCTCAGGTTTAACTTGTCATTCCACTAGGGCCATCTCATCGTCTTGGGCTGCTTTTAGAGGAGTTTCCTCGGCAGACATCTGCACTGCCGCTACCTGGGTTTCTCCCTGCACATTTGCCAGGTTTTATAAGGTAAACGTTGCTGCTCATCATGCCATATGTTCTGCAGTTCTTCAGGAGCAGCCTTAAAATTTGGGTAAAAAAAAGGTGGGTAGCATTCCTCATGACTATGTTGGTATGCGTCATCCAAAGTATTCATACTGCCTCTGGCGGTCAGTAGGAATGAAACAGAACGCTAGTTACACATGTAACTGTGGTTCTGTGAATTCCGGATGACCGCCAGAGTTCTTCGTCACTTGGAATGCGCGAGAAAGGCATACCAAGGTGGAGTGCTGAGTTACTGTGGCTTATAATGCTCCAGAGCTCAGCATATGTCACTACGTGACTTTGTTAGTATATTTTCTCAACCTATCTGGCTGGTGCTGCAATAATCCAAAGTATTTATACTGCCTCTGGTGGTCATCCGGAATTCACAGAACCGCAGTTACATGCGTAACTAAACATTTCTATCCTGAAGGGAGTGATCTCGTCCTTGTCCTCCATCCACAGGGAAAATGTGACAATGAAAGGTCTGATAATGATATCACTAGATTTCAGTCCACTTAAAACTAAAATCTGTGGGAGATTGTGGATCAAAGGGTTAGGAAAGCCTCATCTACAACCATGATCTAAACACCAAGAGATTTTTGAAAACTGGTGTTCAGTTCTTCAATTCAGTTCAGTACATTTCTATAATCATGTAGAATCCACAGTATGTGCTTAGTACTGTACCTCGAAGCTGTTCTGGAGGCTTGTCTTGGCTCAACACCTTACTAACACACTCTCCAATGTGTCCCATAAGTCTGGCATCATAAAGGGTTTGTGCATATTTTATATGTTTAGACACAAATAATTCTACTTGTAGCAATTTGTGTATTGAGAAAAATGTTGGAAACGTTGAGTAAGTTCTATAAATAAAACCTTTTGTTTTGCTATGTTTTATTTTTCTCCTATGACGCTGGATTTATGGGACACCCTGCACATTGTTGTTCCCTTTGATTTGTTACCCATGTGTGTATTTCGATAAGCATTTAGACATGTGTGTTTTTATGGGCATACGTTTCTAAAATAATGAATAAAAACAACAAAAAAACCCACACACTTGTTAGTGCAGCAATAAATTTACATTTGTTTACTGTCAAGTGAATCAATTTTCCACCTAATTGCATTGTTCTGGTACTTATGCAGCCAGCGAATTGTGCATTTCCATGAAAACAATGGAGCTAATAAGTCACTAATAGAATAAAAGGAAGGTTTAGAGAATCAAAGGGGTTGTATGTGTTTGTGTGTTAAAAAGTGAGCAGACGGCTGTATGTGCAAAACTGTTGTTTGCTCCAGAAGTGTTCTCAGGTGTATGTGCTTCTTTTGGCTAAAAGATTTAAAGGCCATTACAGCAACATATGGCAGCTTGTCACAAAGCCTGGTTTTGGCAGAAAGATCTCTAAAACATGGCAAGTGGAAAATTTTTATTCTCTCTCTCTCTCTCTCTCTCTCTCTCTCTCTCTCTCTCTCTCTCTCTCTCTCTCTCATGTCTCTCAGGTGTCTGTGGTGAATGCATTGGATATGCAGGTAGTGGTGTCCAATGTGCCGCCTACCGTAGTGGAAGAGAACAAAGAGCAACTTGTCAGGTGATACTTCAGTAACTGGACTGGAGCAGATGAACTGACCTTCCACTAGAACTGCACTAAATGTGTTTATGCATTATATCATAACAAGACTCAGGTTTGGGAATGAATCCATTCCCTACAAGCACACCCAAGACTGTGTAATTACAGGATGAGGCCAGCACTTTTATTTAAGCTAAAAAAACAAAAAAAACACTAAATGACAAACCTGGATTTTCATCATCACAAACACAGTGTCCGGCAAAGTGCTTTTAACAACTATTTCCAGGTTTTTTGAGAAACTTTTGTACTCGTTTAGCATATTGATTGGGTGTTTTTTTAAAAATTTTTTAATTTCTATTCAGTTTGGTTTTCTCACTAAGCACCTTAACACACAACAATTACCAAAGAAGCGGTTCAGTCTCCACTGATGAAAAACTCAACTAAAGCATCACTCATTCCTCATCACTCCTGGGATTGTATGGATATAGAAACGTTGTGTTGGATCTGCAGCAAACATACCATCAGGCATTAATATAAGAATCCTCTATATTCAGGGGAGCCATAAGATTCATCTCTAATTCGTTCTAAATGAGTCCCCTGTGAAACCTCATCACTTGCTCCTCATTTCCTGGCTTGGCAGTGTGAGGAAATGGATGTGTAGACAGGTTTGGTTTACTGCATATGATGCAACTTCTAATTCTGAAAACAGACTCAAAACAGTTATATAACTTCTCTATAATACAGTTGTACTTAATGTTTTATGGTCTCAATGGACTTTTTTTCACTAAATGAGATACAGTTGTGTAAATTACAGTCCCTGACATGTGACGGTGCACTATATTTTCAGCAGCAAGATTTGTATTTAACATGGAATATTCTTTTTTACCCATGGGCTTTTGCTGTAGATACAATAAGAGCTTCATGTCTGAGTAAAGAAAGGAATGTTTTCGTGTCATATTGCGGCCATAGTTTGAGTGAGTTTGATTTCTTATTGTGTTTTGGGACGCAGGATTCTCGAGCGCTATGTGCAGGACCAAATCCCTGGAGCTAAAGTGATAGTGGAATCCATCGGTCCACGGCGGCATGGGGAAGGATATTCATTAGAGGACTACAGCAAATCAGACCTGCAGGTGTATGCCATCGACCCTCTCACAAACAGGGCCATATCTCGACAAGAGCTCTTCAAGTAAGCAGCACAAATACAGAATAGAAAGCAACAAAACACACACAAAACAACCTACCAACTGAGAACAATCAAAATCAAGCTATTCAGCTGTGTCATACATACAAAATGTCTGTTTTCCATTTTGCATTATTTCTAATCTTTTGTAATGTATATTATTATGTATTAGTTATTATGATATATTACATAAAATGTTTTTTGTAAGTGATATTTTCCACACTAGAAATGGGTTCATGTTAAATTATGATAATAATATTGTGCTTTAGGGGGGCACGGTGGCTTAGTCGTTAGCATGTTTGCCTCACACCTCCAGGGTTGGGGGTTCGATTCCCGCCTCCGCCATGTGTGTGTGGAGTTTGCATGTTCTCCCCGTGCCTTGGGGGTTCCTCCGGGTACTCCGGTTTCCTCCCCCAGTCCAAAGACATGCATTGTAGGTTGATTGGCATCTCTAAATTGTCCGTAGTGTGTGATTGTGTGAGTGAATGAGAGTGTGTGTGTGTGCCCTGTGATGGGTTGGCACTCCGTCCAGGGTGTATCCTGCCTTGATGCCCAATGACGCCTGAGATAGGCACAGGCTCCCCGTGACCCGAGTGTAGATCGGATAAGCGGTAGACAATGAATGAATATTGTGCTTTACTGATAGTTCAAAGTGTCTCTTTAATGTACAGGAGCAGGAGATTTTAGTAATCATTAAGATTGTTTCAGCATTTACTGTACACAGTTTTCTTTACACTGACATATGTCAACAAAATTAACACAATGCACAATATTTCAGAAGCACAATTTTTTTTTCATAAGCTTTGAATCCCATAATTGGGGTGAGATGAACATGATTTCATTTAGAAGTTTTTTTTTTTGTTATTTGAGCTAATTAGACTTTTCACCACTGTCTATCAAAGGGTCAGTGTATTACACCATAGAGCTCTGTGTAACTAATTAACCAGGAACAAGAAGTGGATAATGAAGTCATGCTCATTATTTTATTTGAGTATTGCAGTATTTGTAAATGTAGAGCATTTACAAAGACTTCTCATTTTAAAATGTATACATTTTGCAGCTGCTCCAAAATATTCGTAACATAGTTTGTATATTTACTAATGTTATTAAACGATATCATTCAATTAATACATTATCAACAAACATACATATTTATATAGAAAGAAATTGTAAGAATATATTTGATACAATTATTATTATTATTATTATTATTATTATTATTATTATTATTATTATTATTATTATTTTTTTGTTGTTGTTGTTATTATTACTGTATTGCATATATTTATGGAAGTACATATCTTGCTGTATTATATTTGTATTCATTTTTTAAACAATTTATGTGGTTTATCTGTTTTACAAGTCTGCATATATATTTTTATTCTAAAAACAATACCATATTAGAATTAGTTAATTAACATAAAGCTTAAAACTGGAATTATTGTCTTTACTATCTCTGCTGTTATAGAAAATTAATCTGTCTAGCCAATTAGATTCATTCAACTTCAGTGGTATAATATGATATAATTCTTGAGTATAATCCTGCTCAACTAGTGAGATTCTTCAACATTATTTGTGACTCTGTGCATGGTATTAAATCCTAGTGCACATATTACTGTTAATGCCAATAGTTGTAAACTGTATTTTGTTAACTTGTCAGTCTTTATTTGGCAGGTTTCTGGATGGTAAGATTCTAGACATTAATAAAGAGTTCCAGCCATATCTGGGTGAAGGTGGGAGGATTCTGGAAATCCGCTCACCAGATATCGTGGCTACAGTGAAGAAAGCTGCTCAGGCTGTGGGCTACACAGAGGGGGCGTTACTCGCCCTCGCCATCATCATCATCCTCTGCTGTATCCCTGCTATCCTCATCATCATGATCACCTACAAACAGTGAGTATTGCTTTGGGAACTAGAAATCAGAAAGCAGGGTTATCATGATGATCAACACGGTTGCCTTTGGAATTGTGAATCATCCATTAATCAAATAACTGCTAGTGATTGTTTCTTTGGAGCATCAGAATCTGAGTAAATAACTCATCACTTTACTGAAAGATACAAGATTATCAAGAGTAATATAAATTTTGTGTAAAGTACTAGAGGAAGGCGAAACCTAACAACAAAGAGAGACAGAAGGAAAGAGACAGATAGAGGTGATGAGCAAGGACAGAAATAGGTAGAAAGTGATGTGAATGGGTGCCAGGTATGAAGCAGGGTATTTATGTGTAATTAGACATAATAATAAAGAAAAATCTGCCCACCAGCACCATGTTACAGCAGATTAATTACAGTCATTTGTGACAGATCTGATGCATTCTCTATTCTCGTCACAATGCTTTGCCACACTTCAGCCAACTTCACAACAATGCAGCATCTGTCTGTGCAGCTCTCCTCCGACACTTTCTTGCTCCAGGGAGATAAATAAGAGACAAAGACAAAGAAAAAACATTTACAGTAGGTCCACAGGGCTTCCCAGGTCTCACTCACAGATTCAATTAAATGCGGTTCAATTCAGTTTTATTTCTATAACACATTTTTCACCACAGACATTTCCAAAAAGCAGTTTATGAAAATCTGTGTCCAGATCCCAGGTGAGTATGTTAGAGGCAAGATGGCACGAGGCAGAAACCTTGACTGAAAAGGGGTCCTTCCTCCTCTGTGCACTGGAATCATAATGTGAAATGTATGAAACTTTCATTAAATAATGGCACATCATACAAAAGGAAGAGCTTGGTATAAGCCAGTGATGATTCGTGAAAAGCCTGTCAAAGACATAATGGAGTAGCAATCGTGTGCAAATATTAGATTTAAGCAAATGATTCCATGCTCAATTTGTTAATGAAGGCAGGTTTTTAAAACAAAGAAACATGTTATTAGTTTGTGAGACTTAGAAATCATGACTGGAGCATAAGAGTGATAAAATATTGTTCTTATATTCTTCTTGTTGTTTAAGTCATCCAAAGAAAAGCACAAATGTACCCAAAAGTAAGGATGATGTTAACTCTGTTATTCTATTCGTTCTGGATCATTGTATTTTGATATTGATCCCCTATCCTTTTATTTTACCTATAACACCAATAAGAATTTAATTAAAGTTGTATTCAAAGTTGGCAATTTAAATTCAGATTAAATTAAATTAAGATAAATATAAATTAAGATTTTGTAAAAAAAAAAAAAAAAAAAAAGGTAACTGAATAATGAAAAGTCTGATGTCTGAATAGCAGTGTACACAATTTCAGTCTTAAATTCTAAACTAAACTAAATTCGGAAATATGACATGAATTATGTAAATTGCATGACTGTAGCAAAGATATAAAGGCAATGTATTTCTAAGCTCTTGTCTTGACAAGTATTTTGTCTTCTGACATCCTTTATTTTTCACCTGTAGATTCCATACTAAAACGTCCATGCAAGAATGTAAGAACTATGCAAGAACTCTGGCTTTGGAATTTGAAATCTTCTGGGGAATTGCATTATGGTTAAATAAATAATAAAAGAATAAAGTATGTGTCTAGATTTTAATATTAAGCTTTAAGCCTGGAGTCCTGACAAGAAAACAGCATGGACTCCACATGTGAAGGAGGGAGAAATAACGGGTAGGTAGAAATATGGAGCGGGGAGAGATTTCAGAAAGGAGTGGGAGGTTAAAGGAACAGTAAATGGAGAGAAGGTAGTTTGCTGGCGGAGAGCTCATTTCTCTCTCAGCAGTGCAGTAGACAGAGATGTGTGATAAGTGTGGGTTATTCTCCCTCCTGAGCTCTTACCACTATACAGGAGGAACAAAATGGTGAGGAATAATGTGCATTCCACCACCTGCAGCAGTGCATTCATCTAACACCACATGAAAGAGCTTCACATTATCATTAAAACTCTGGGACTTAAGTGGTGCTGAGGAAATCCTATGAAGTCCCAATTTTTAATTTATACATTTTGTCATGTTTTGATAAGGAAATACTGCTGGGCTAATTATCTAACTATACCACTTGTCCTCTTTTTTTTCTCTCTTATCCAATTGTGGCTGCACGTGGACCCCTTCTTCAGATTCAAAGAGTAAGTGTTGTTCATTCATTTCAGTAATTATATGCTGAAAACTCCCATTGAGCTCAGCCCTTTCCATGTGAATACAAATTAAAAGGTTGTTCAGAAGCTATGAATAAAGGATCTTCACATCCTCCTCTGTACTCTAACCCATGCAAAAATGTTCTTTTGAAAAACAAACAAGAACGGCATGTTCTCACATTTCTATTTACATCTGAAACGACAAACAAAATGTGCTTACTTCTCATCTGCGATAATGACGAGGTGGAAGAGCCTAAAAAAGATAAGAGTTTCTATGGCACTGGTGAATTCGTCAGAAATCTGTGTTACTGCTGAGACTCCTGTGTGTCAAGAGGCAAAATCATAGATTTTGGAGGAATTTGTTTGGTTCCGGTGACTTACCTGTTCAATGTGTGTAACTGTATTAACAGGAAACAGGCCGAGTGTGCCAAAACCGCCCGCATCCAGAGATCACTTGCTGCTACAAAATCGGCTGCTGCGCCAGCTCCAGTTTCAGCTCCAGCTTCAGCGCCATCCAATCTCTATGAGGAACTTGGGGACGGCAAAATGTGAGTCAACCTTTTATCATGTGTATTTAGTGATTAGAAAGATTCAGTATTCATGTCTATGCAAACACCCTTGCAGAATTTTATACATTTTGTTTATACAAACTCATGATGAGTTCAGGACTGATATTTTATATTTTGAAGATATTTGCTATTGCAGGGATTTAGCTTTGTACATACTGTGCTGAATTTAACAATAAATGTTATACTTTCTCACATTCCAGTTTTCCTTCGAATAGCTGATCCGGTAATTGCAGTCATTGCTTAGTTGTTGTTCTCAACTAAACCTTTCCTGTAGCTTATCATTCTTTTAAATGAACTGAAGACAGCCGGCTAACTGTATAATTCTAGACTGAATCCGTGAAGGATGGCTATTAACAGTCTAGCAGTGACCTTATCCACAGGTTAGAAAAGAAATGAGGTTTTCTGCTATGAACCTTTCTGAGGAGAATGTAGTGTTTCTCTATGCTGTGACAAATCAGATGTGGACTAAATTAGTTTTTATTTTATTCATTTGATGGCCACTGTGCCTACAAGCCTGTGATTGCTGTATACATCCAAGCATCAGTACAATATGCTCCAAACGCAATTAAAAGTGAAAGGACATGTAAACGGTTGAGATTCGAGCAGAGACATAACTAAATGTCCCACAGGTAAGAAACTACCGATTTAATGTAATCAGAATAAATGTGAGTGCTAAATCAAAGAGAATTTTTTTGATGTCAGTCTATTAAATGAAGCACAAAGATAGACAGCAATTTCATGTGATTCAGTCTAATAACAAGACAAACACAAAATCGTCTGTCTGTCTGTTTGTCTGTTGTTAGCCAACAACAGCCTTTTTCGGATTATGATTTTAAATTTCTGTAAAGTTTTTTCTTTCATCATTTTGCACTGCAGTGAGCATTTAGGTAGCTGTTACTTCATTTTTACTTCAACAACATTCATTCACACAGCAGTACTGTGGAAACTGTAATTAACTGTAGCATATAATAGCATTCATGCACTATGTTCTATAGTAAGATGGATGATTGTACATGCAAGAAGCAAACAAACACATTTTTATTTTACACTGAACTCAGTTTGCCCAAATGTTAATTGACATCTTGTCATGCTGGTGGATGGAAAATATATACTGGATCTCTGAAGAGCTAAGCTCAAATAGCAAAAAAGATGTTCCAGCATTCAAAAAGGACCATAAAGTACATTAAATATTTATAAATACCCATAACATTCCTGCTGAAACCTCATGAGACGATGCATGGAATATGTCGTGCTGTCAGGATGCCAATAATCTAAAGAAAAGTGATGTTTGTGCGTGTGTGTGTGTGTGTGTGTGTGTGTGTTCACCAACTTTTGGTCAGTAGTGTACAACACATGGAATATCAATCTGTGAAGGATTAATAGAGGGTATCTGTCTTCAATCTCTGCTTATAAATACAGGCCGGCATTTCATATTCTGTCAAAGTTCATTGGTTTCGGCTCACATTCACCTGCTCTTTGTATCTCTCTCTCTTTTTTTTCTGTCCAATTCATTTCTTTCCTCTTATTCTCTGGTCAGAATGCAGGAAGTCATTTACATTTTTATTCTTTCTCTCCCTCTTTTAGCAGACAAGCCTCTTGTTTCACCTTCAGTAATAGTGAGGTTTTTTTTCCATAATACTGCACTGCCTGCACTTGTTGCTTGTTGCAACATAAGGGAGTGCTGCAGCTGCACGTGCTGTTAGTAGAATTATTACATAGGCAGTGTATTAGTGTGAGTGTGTTGAAAGTATTACTTTACACATCCATTCTGAGACTGACTGTTGCCTCAGATCATCTCTTTTCACCTGTCACAATAAATAAATCAACCCAGCATTGCTATAGCTCTGTGTGCATGAATAACTTCTATTATATGACTCTAGTTGACATTCAGTGTATGTATAAGCATAATAACCATATTTTTACCTTATAGAAGGTTTTTTAAATAAACCGTTAGTATATTCCTTTGAAAGTGTTTAAAATGAATTATAATATCCATGCTGATTTTACTGGAGGATTACAGTTAGAACCTGTGCTGTAATGCTACTCGTAATAGTGTAGAATTATATCAAGAGAGCTTGTATACAGTTTGCTAGCTTTTGTTTT
The DNA here is from genome assembly GCA_033459395.1 of Hemibagrus guttatus. Lineage (NCBI taxonomy): Eukaryota > Metazoa > Chordata > Actinopteri > Siluriformes > Bagridae > Hemibagrus > Hemibagrus guttatus. The sequence goes on from JAUCMX010000002.1 coordinate 15,833,050, forward strand.
GGCAAACGGCTCAGTCAAAATGAGTGAAGGATTCTAATATGGCATTTATCACTTTCCCTCTAGAGTTTCCCTCACTTATTCCTTATTATCCATTTATTTATTATCCCTCTATCATCTATTTTATATATATATATATATATATATATATATATATATATATATATATATATATATATATATATATATATATATATATATAGTAGTTCTAGCCTTTCTCTGCCATAACTTCATATTGTTGTCTATAGCAGACACAGGAAGTCGGTTACTGAGGAGGCCCATCGACAGAGGCTTATTAACACCATTGCTTTTCGTGCCATTGCTGTCAGTGGCACCCTGCACAGCAACCTACCTAAGTCTGAGAGCAGTGTCACCTTGTTCTCTGAACTACACCCGCTCATTACCCAGAACCCCCCCTACCAGAAGAGTATTTCCAATCCAGTCACAAGCACCAAGACACGCTTTCTAGGCAGCTTCTGAGATATCAGCTCTTCATCATCCACAAACACTGGGAATCAAAAGTTTACCTGGTCCTTGCCTTGTCGTATTCATGAGGGAGAAATTTATGGCACACTGCGAGAACAAGCCCTTTGGGACCCTGCTGAGTGGAAAGAGAAAGAGCTGAAGGCAGATCTTAAGGACAGCAAAGAAGAGTTTGATGCTGGAATGGGGACCCCGAGTGGCCGTAGCATGAAGCTGTCAGTTAGGGAACAGGCCAGGCAGTTTGAGCAGCAGGCACTAGCTGATAAGACTTCCAGAGACTTTCGGGCCTCTCTGGATCTGGATGACCTTCTAGCTATTATCGAGCCACAGTACAGTGCAGTGTGTGTGGGAAAGGATAACCCCCCTTGCATTCTCATCACTGGCACCACAGCTCCTCCACCAGCCACCCAGCGGCCAACTCCACCAGTGCTGAGGAGGTTCAGTTCCAGCATCTGTAGCTACGTCACAGTGGAACCCTGTGAGATCTGGCTGGAATTTATACCTGATGCCCTGGATAGCCCGCCCCACCCACCCACTTTTCCTCTGTCTCATAAAGTCCACTCTCTTCCTTTCTCTGCTGATGCCTGTTCACCTCCCTTTACTTCTGAAAGCTCCACCTCCTCACCCTTATCATCGCCTCAGCATATAATATCCAGACTCCACCCCAGCGTCTCTGAAACCATGCCTCCTCCAAGGATTTCAGAATGTCAATGCCAGAAGAAAGAATATAAAACGATTTTGAATTATAATGACACTAGAAAGGACAAAATGAGCCCCTATAGCTACTCTGACAGGAAGTACAATACAGGGGAAATAAAGGCCAAGAGTTTGATAAGAACTGAGTCAGAGTCTGAATTAGATGACTCTGACACATGCCTAGCAGATTCTCACTCACACCTGGATTAAAAATCAAACTCATTAAATCCTAGCCCAGACTCAGAGCAGCAGGCAGACAGAGATTTTCCATAAAAATTCATCTCTTTCTGACTGAACATTCAGGACCTTTTTTTTCTTTATCATATTTCCTGTATTTTTTTATTTCATACTATATGCCATACTGAGGCTATGCAATCATATTATAATATATCATATTATTATTATTATTATTATTATTATTATTATTTTTACAAAGTTAAAGTAAGATGGCAGTAAATAATAAAATCAACTGATCAGATTAAACAAGTCAGACTAAATATTGCACTTCTGTACAATATCACACCATTAGATTAAGTGAAAGTTCTATATAAAAGCTCAGCTGTAAGGCCTTGTGCCATGTTTTCTTCATCTCCATATAATGAATCAAGCTTCACAACGTCTTTTTGCTTAGATGCTTCATAAATGCTTTTGAGAGTGTAAAAGTGCCCAATAGACCTTCTGCCAGCTGCTGTAGAATTATTTCAAACTTATTCATCTTTTTAATCTTAATCTCTCCGAGTGGATATCTTTTTCCTTACCAACATGATTACTGCACTTTCTAACCATTTCTAAAGAGTTATATAATGCTTTTTGAGATCTGCTTATATGCAATTTGGCAGATGTTTCTGCCCTTTAGAAAATCAAAAGAGTCATGAAGTGCAATGGGCTCAGACAATAGAGATAATAGGCGGTAGGCTACGTGACAGGAAAAGTGTGCCCTGCCACCAGCCGGCTGCATTCAGCTCTGGCAAGAGCACAATCAATCTCTCAGGCCACCTCTAGATAAATAGCTTTCTGTGTACATATAAAGGAACCATCTTTTCCCAACTACGCCAACCCTCCTGTGAGCCTAATGACATCTACTGATGCCATATTATTAATTCCAGAGTCTCAATGATTTATTGTCATATCATGTTTACTGAGGTGTTGAAGCTGGATAGCTTTAAATCATTAGTTTCATTTGCTTCCTAATCCATCTGAATTTCACTATTCTTCATTTTTTTTTATGTCTATTCTAGGTGGTATGTTAGATTTTAATTAGTCTTGTGCCACAGCAACAGATTATAATATGCCTTTATAATGTCACCTCAATTTCACAGTGACAGCAATATGATACAAGATGTTAATGCTTTATTCGAGTATCAGTGTCACAGCATGCCATACAAATGAAATGTGTGGAAAATCCTTCAAATGATGAAAATACAGGTTTTCTGAACTGAAGTATTCTCCTTTTTCTTCAAGTATCACAACCCAGTGTAAAAGTGAAAAGGGGGGAAATTGCATGTAAAGATTGTGTTTACAATTAGCTAGCAAGGTTTCAGACATTTTCAGGTAGCCTGACACCACTGCACTGTAATATTACAATGTAATAATTTCAGTAATATAGCCTAGTCAAGATTAAACTTTTGATATTTATGGTTTGAAGCATCAAAGCATGTTATTGCCAGAGTATACAAAATTACAAAAGTACCACACATCTATATTTACATTAAAACAGATCAGTTTCCTAATCATTACAAGGAACTGTGCCTTAATGAAATAATCAGAAGAAGAATATTTACACTATTTAGTATGAACACAGTTACATGGTAACTGTGATATACCATGACATATGGTTTACTATATTAAGTATAAATTTAAGTGAAATGCATTTAAAAGTCCACATTTATATAATAGGCAGATATTCCAGACATCAGATAATACCAGACATCAGAATCTCATATCAGAATTATCAACTGTCAGTGATGCATTTGTACAGTTACTAAGACAGTGGGACGTGTTTCCTTATTACCATGACAGATTGTGTTATAGCAGTGTTGTGCTCCTCACGATTTTTGACACTTCTTAATCAAACATATGACCAGATTTGCTGCCACCAATGTTACGGCATTTGCAGTAGGTACCCTTCAGAAGAACATCTGCTTTAAAATGAAGTGGACTACAGAGATGTTGTCTACTTACTGAAGCATTGTGAGAGGCTGTGTGACATTGTGTGAATATGCATGTTTGTTTGTTTGTGTGTGTGTGTGTGTGTGTGTGTGTGTGTGTGTGTGTGTGTGTGTGTGTGTGTGTGTGTGTGTGTATGAGGTCATTGGAAGATGAACTCCACAGGGACTTGTCACTTTGGTATGCCTGATCAGAACTGCTCAGCAGGGGAAAAGTGAGACTGTGATGTCTGCATGCACCAGGGACAGGCCTAATTAGTCAATTGATCTATTCAACGCTGACAAAACTTCTGCCAGTTCTTGTTCCTCTTCCATTTCATTCACCTCTTGTGCAACTCCTCCTATAACACTGCCCTTTAGCTGCTTCTTCTATCTCCTTTGTATTCTTTCTAGAAATGTTATTTTTATAACTCATAAAGGTGCGCAGAATGTAGTGGATAGAGTGCTGTACAGGTGTAATATATTATTATAAAAAAATAAAATGTGGGTGTTTGAAAAAAGACAACTCTCCAAACAATACAGCAAATCAAAAGTAAAAATATGTTTGAAAAGAAGTTGCCATGACCCTTTGGGTCTGCAGAACAAGCTGTAAAAAAAAAAAAAAAAGGCAGGGTATGAAATATGGATGAGTTTAAAAAGAATAAGTGAAGACAGAATGGACAATCAGTCTAAACTGATTTAGACTGATTGAACAAAAACATCATCATGAACAAAAACATCATGGAGAAGTTGGGTAAAGATTACAGAGGAGAGGATTCGTTGCTAACCAGAAGTTTGGAGATAGTTCATAAGGAAAAAGGTGGGCATCAGTGTTATTTGTATAAAATTCAGATATAAAGTTAGAGATGCAAACTTCTGAGGTGATGCAATTTCTTTTCCCTCATTCTTTTGTTAATTTGGTAAATTGTTAATTTATTTCTCAGTTCTGGAATAAAACAAATGCTCACAACTACATACATCTGGTCATAATACATCTGGGATAAGCCTAACTCAAGTGTATGAAATGAAAACTGTTAAGGTTAATTATAGAGAAGACAATACATAATCACATCTTGCTTTAATGTTACCTGGTTAAATGAGGTAATTCCTTCTTTCGATACATGCATGTAGGGGTAGAAAAAAATACAAAACAAGCATGCTTATTTGCGAAACAGGGCTGAGAATTTTTTACTGCTTTGGTTTGGCTGCTGAAATATTAGCACTCTAGAACAAATCTTATGTGCAGTGCATATTTGGATGAATTGAGTGAATATGTTCACCTCAGTAAAGAATAATGAAATGCCTTGGGGACAAACAAGAGACAAAGGACCTAATTTACTCAAGCAAGACCTTATGGTTTTCAAGTAAGCAAAACAGTGTTTCAGAGAGCATCAGCATATTCTACTGTAGGGAATCAGAGAACGACTTTATTCTCGCTGCTGTAAGAACAGTTCAGTAACAAACCTACCTAAAATCCACATAACATCCTGTGGACATACAGTGCAGGGGCTAAAAGTTAATAGAGTCAGTGAAGTTTGGCACCAATTGGGATATAGAATGTTCTCTCTTTCCACAAAAGTAATTAGGTTTGGCTCTCTGAGATTTTCCATGATGAGATTTTGGAGTTATGTTTGAAACTTGGCAGTGTAGAAAAGAGGAGCTTTGCTTTCTGCAGTGAGACACTGGGACTCTTCCAGCACTGCATTATTTAGCACCAGTAGTCCTCTACTCCACTCCACTCCACTCCACTCCACTCTACTCCATTCCACTCCAGCGCCCACTGCATCTTACACATTATTTATCTCACTTTCAAGTGGCACAGACTTATCTATTACACAGAAAACATTTGTCAGATACTGTTCTGTGTGCGCGTTTGTGTGTGTGTGTGCTAAATCAAAGACCCTATCTTTCTACCCCTTGCCTAGCAGAGACCCTTCCTATTATTGAACAAAATGTCACAGTTCTGTCAGGCCTATTATTCAGACAATTTATGAATATAAATCTCTTCTCAATACTTCACAAGCCATCACATTCTCTTCTTCATCTCATTTAGTGTGTAAGTGATCATAGGTCAGTAATACTTTAATGTCCTCATTTGTTTCCCTGTGGAAAGTGTATTGCAGTCACAGCTCTCCAAGGCTGAACTCTTAAGAGGTTCAGAGAATTATGCCTAGGCTTTTATGACTACAGTTATGATCTAGAAAACTTATTTGCGTCTGTGTGTGTGTGTGTGTGTGTGTGTGTGTGTGTGTGTGTGTGTGTATAAACAAGTTATTTTGAATAAAAGATAATCACACCCCAACGTGTTCCTGGTTGTTAAATCTGCTTGTGTCAGCACTTGTACTCCCACTCTAAGTATATTTGCTGCATGTATTTTCACTCTTTGCTTATACTCTGTTTTTCTGTTTTTGATTTTTGCTCACTCACCCTGAGCATATATTTATTTGTACACATTAACGCGCGCACACACACACACACGTGCACACACAGACACATGCACACACGTATGTATATAATAAAAAAATACTAAGAAATGTAAGCAGGAGCTAAAGTTGGAGCTTCACGCTTAATTTTCTTCTCATTTTTCTAGGTTTAGATTTTCTTTTCTTTTTCACTCGACACTTACATATGAGCATCTTTTTAAAGGTATTTTCTTTTTTCCCATTGTATGCCAGGCGTGGATATGGCAGAGAGGTATGTCCTTCTCTTATCTGTTACTGGATGAAATGCTTTATTTATTTAGGGGCTGGTCATTTTTATTTTACGGTAGGAAAGCTTCTTGTCTCTCATCACCTGTCAATAGTGCCTGAGAGAGAATAAGAGGGGAATCACAATTAGATAAGGAAGACACAGAACGCCTGCCATAACCTCTATTTTTACACTCTGTATATGAAAATTGTGGTTTTTCATAGAAAACTCATATCTTGTCTAACTCAGTTCTGTGTTTAATATTATTTTCCTAAGATAGGAAGTAGGTGGTGAAAAGAGCTGTATCCACTTTGTGTCAGTGCTCTAGTCAGGGTTTTGGCCCTTATGTGTGTAAAGCCTCTCAAACTTGACATTTTCCTCTCCATTTAACTTTTACTTTAACATTTTGTGTTCATCTAATGTCAGCTTATCACAAGAGTAGAGTATCCACTGCAGCACGCTGCTGCTTATTGGCCTTCAGGAGCGTTTGCCTGAATTGCTGTCCTCTCTGTCCTCTCTAATCCACTGTGATCTTTAACCTGGTTTTGTTATTACACTCTATCTCACCCCTAGTTTCAGCTTAATCTATACACCTTTTACAACTAGCCCTATAAACCTCAGGGTGCCCCTTATTTTTTGTCTCTGTCTACAAAGTCTTTTTTCTACTGTGTTTTTCTATTGTTTTTTTTTCTATTATACCTCTCTCACTCTTCCTTTCTCTTCCCCTCTTGCCTATCTATTAGCAACAGCTGCTGAGGCCATCTTTGCTCAGGCCGGAGGTAGAGTCTTTATGTTCCTGCTGCACTGTGTGTTGCATGTAAACTGCTATCTCTTATTTCTTTCCATTGATAATACTCTTTTCTTTTCAAGACTCATGGTAATGGCTAGGTTGAAGGTCAATTAACAAATTGGTGATTATTTTGAATGCAGCACTGCACACTGCTTTCTTCATTTATTTCACTTGAATCACACCCCAGTGGCTGGACTTAGGGCAGTGGGGGCTCCTAGGCTTGAACCATTGCTGGGGCCTTAAACATACACCATGGAATGAATCTACAACTGCTCCAAAAAGTCAATAATAAGTACTTCAAAATGAAGTAATCAACCAAGTTTTGACCAAGTTACCAAGACAGAGACAAAATCCAGAAAATGTGAAAGTCCAGATTAAGAGTCATATATTCTTGAGAAGCTGCACACTTTTGTACTAATTGGTTTGGAGCAAGAAGATTGACAATTCAGGAAAAAAAATGAAAAAACCTTTTGTATGCAGTCTCATGGCATTAGCGAAAAATGTGTGATTAGGATTGTACTAGATTTAAAATGAACTATTCAGACACTTTTATGTACAATAATTGTATTGGACAACCATTTTCATTTTTCATGTATCAGTATCAATTATTTAAAAAAAAATTCTCATGCTTCAAACCTTCAATATATGTGCATTAAAAAAAGAGCTGGAGAAGCACTACTACCTACTAAGCATGGAGCTGTTTGTCTAAATGAGGTGTTCTAACTAAAAAAATAAATATACAGATAATCAGTATGTCTGTGTGTGTGGAAGTTTCTTCTCCTCTGCAGTAAGTCTACTGAAATCATAGTTGGTAATGTCACACTTTTTTTGTTGCTCTACTCTCTAATGTTTCAGAGACACAGAAACAGATCCTTGAGTGAAAGTGAGAAAATATTTTACTAACTACAAATCAGACTTGATTAAATGAGTGCAGATTTTTCTCCTTTTCATGGCAGATTCAAAACATGTAGCCTTACAGTAGACATGTTGTTTGCATGCTGTTGACCAGAAATCCTTGAAAGTCTGAAAATGAAATTAACAATAACGCAGTAAAAGAAGCACTATGGCATCCAGCTTAGCAGAATCAGAACTATGCAGCCCACACAACACACTGAACTATGTATTGAAAAACAAAAAGGTTCAATTTCGCACACCACTCATATTTTTTGTTATATGACTATTGAACAGTAGCAAAAGTTCATGTTACTGCACCTGCGTGAGGTTGTAATCCTCTTACTGGCAAAACCTATATCAATAAATTCAAGTAAAGTATGTCTGATGTATAACCAAACAAATCTAAGCACTTGTTTCTTTGCATATGAACTTGGTTGAGATAGTGGCAATATTTATTTGAAAATATTCTGCTCGCTGGAGTAAAAACCTAAACATTTATTTATATGTTTGGATTAAATATGGACCCCTTTTCTCTCTTGCATAAGTCCGGCCCTGGTCCCACTTGCTGCATGTTGGTATTCAGTATTATCACATTTTTATTCCTGCTTTGGCATCAGTGTTTGTTGCAGTATTAGTTTCAGTCTTGTTGTACTATTAAGGCTGAGGCTTGTTTTTGCTAACTTAGGCACTTTCTATGGAATCGGGTATTGACCCCGGGCAAGACTACTATACACAAGACTATTACAGCTATGATCAAGGGTAAGTTTGGCATAAGGAATCATGGTTCATTTCTGAAGTAATGAGTGTTTACAAATGTGTCTGTCTGTGCGCTTTCAGTAATTTGAGTGTGTGGCCATGTTTTAGACCTTTTGACTTTGTGGGAACATTTGCCTGGCCCCAACAAGGAAAACTTTGGGTGGAAAAATTAGGGTTTCATTTAGGTGAAAAAAATTAGTAATTAACCGCATTAATAATTATAACTGAAGGTCCTCATAAGTATAGTAAGACTAGTATGGGTGTGTGTGTGGGTGTGCACAAATGTACAACTTATTTTTTATTTATTTTTTTTTAGAAAAGAAATCTTATTGTGCTCATTAAACAGCTTTATTGTTATTGTTGTATGAATAATGTTCAATATTTCCTGGATAGCTGTCCTTTATAACCCTTATGTGGAGTTCTTAAAAGTTGTGAGATCATCAAGCTAACCACCAGAGTTTTGAGCATAGCATAAGGGCAGTAAAATTCACATTGTAATTAAGACTAAATATGGAAATGCATTGCATTATTTCACCACTGTAGATCCAATATTAAGCAAGTGCTAAGCAACCTCCTGAGAATCTCTATCTATCCACACTTCCAGCTGCTGAAGGGCCACAAAAACAGCAGCCAGATATGGCAGTAATGATACGGCAAACTAATTACTAATTCTGCAGCTTCACATGGTTGTTAAGGTCTGCTTCTGCAGCATGACTGAATGAAATTATACTTTGTAATAAATGAAGGATATTTATACATGGTGCCTCTTGCACAAACATAGAGAGTTTCATTCATTGATGATCCTCATATTATTACAAATATTATGTCTATTTTATATATGTTATTATAGGAAATATTTTTTACTGCCATCAGTAGCTCTGAAATTTTTTATGGATTTCAGTGGAACAATGTTGCATTTTCACTGAAATCAGGTCTGACATTCTAGTGTGTGTTTGTGTTTGTGATGACTCTTAACTGATGAATGTTCTATACAATCAAATTAATGTCTAAATGAAAGCATTGAAGCAGTCTAAATCTCTGAGAGGTAAAAAAAAACCAAAAAACTACATTCTAGGAAGATGCATCCCTTTGTCCTTCTATTTTCCTTCTATTCCCCTGTAATTTCACACCCTCTTTCTCCTCTCCAAATGTTTTCAATTACTCAAGATTGGACAGGGCACCTGAGCCCATGCTGATATTCCTTCATGTGAGAGAGAAAGGGAGAGAGAGAGAATGAATGAATGAGCAAGTGAGAGAGAGAGGGAGAGGGAGAGGGAGAGGGAGGGAGAGGGAGAGGGAGGGAGGGAGGGAGGGAGAGGGAGGGAGGGAGGGAGGGAGAGAGAGAGAGAGAGAAAGAGAGAGAGAGAGAGAGAGAGAGAGAGAGAGAGAGCAATTTTGCTGAAAATAGAACACACAATAAACAGCATCTCCTGATGTGCAAACATACAATCAAAGGGGAAAGCAGCACAAATAGAAAGTAGAAAAGTGGTATTAGCGATTGTTTAACCAGTTGTGGCAGCTTATAGTAGCTCATTCCATGAGCAGAGAAATCTAGAAAACCAAGGAACAGATGCTGAGCAAATGCTGGGAGCTGATCTGCATGTTTAAGGGTTAGCATCTGCCACTCAGGAGACATGTGGAACAGTTTAAACCATCATTAGCTTCCCACACTTTCCTCAATTAGGCCAGGTAGTTTAATTAGCAGCCGCTCCTCTCTCACTAGGAGGCCTCCAGGATTCACCGCTTTCACCTCCAACTAGCTCATCCTCACCTGGCTAGTACATTTACCGATAAGCAATATCCATGCAAGAAAGTAGCATGTGTGTCATGGTCACTGCAGTGCTTTGAGACTAACACTCAATAATACAAAGCCATTCAGGTTAGTGACCTTGTTATCCTTATACATTACGGCCACTTCATCAGCTGTGCAAGTAGACACCGGAGATAGAAGAGGAATGCTTCGAGTGTAATATCTAGTCTCAATGTTATTTCTTTTCATTCTGAGGATATTATCTTACAATGTTACATCTAAATTAGTCAAAACATCAAGATATAATGTTATTTGCTTAATACTATGAGGTATATCCTTTTTTTGTTCACATTTGTATACATAATGACTTTGTACTTAAAAACCTCAACAAAAACATTATTCATTATCATTAACAAAGATATGTTTAAAAAACTAAATTGGGCAAAAGTATTCAGACACAACAAATTGCAAACATCAATACTGTGTTGCAAAGCCATTGTTGGAAATTACATCCTAGTAGGTTTACAGTAAGAATTACTTTTTGCTGCAATGCGTTCAATTTTGGACCATTCCTCTTGACAAATCATCATCAGTTCCTCAAGGTTATGAAGGTCTCAATGATGGACTCGCAATTTCAAAATCCTCCTTAATTTACCAGTGAAATTCATGTCAGGAGATGTCCAGCAAAACCTGGAATTATTTTGGCTGCATGTTTGGTGTTGTATGTCTTGTTGAAACGTATATATCACTTTCTTGGCCACAAAGATTGAAAAAGTTGTATAATATATTTAGGTTTACATAAACCTATTTAGGTTTATGTATATGCTTTATTTTTCAGCTTATGTTTTTTTTCAAGGCATTGTTACTTGCCAGTGTGTCCTGTCATAGCTGTGCAAAGATTTGATTCCTAAAACAGCATTAAACAATTTCTATTATGAAGTCTGTTTTTTTGGCTGTGCTTAAAATTAAATTAATATAATCTTAATTCAAGTGATGAAAGATTTTGAAATTCAAACAGTAAACAGAGTTGAGTACTACTGTAAGGTTAACCCTGCCTGCTATAAATGTTTGGAAATAATTTAGTTGAAAATATCCATTAGAAACTTAAGAAGTAATCAAAAAGTAATCAAATGTAATCAGTTACTTTACTTTTATAAAGTAATTGAAAAGTTACACTACTTATTACATTTTAAATAGAGTCATTTGTAATCTGTAACCTATTACATTTCCAAAGTAACCTTCCCAACACTTGACCGTAACAAATCCTTAAACATCCATGTCACTACAACTGATTTGATAATATGAAAATGGAAAGTTCATGGAACCAAAAAAAGACTTCATTACATGCTCTCAGACTAATGAAGCGGAAGGCAATTGAGAAGTCAATAGCAACAACCACAGTTACACACAGAACAATAAAAAAAAAATGAACTGCAACGCAATTTCTGTTCCACACAAAATAATCTTCTGCTAAAAAAGAAGCACAGAGAAGCACATCTTAAAGCATTTGCAACACTATAATCAGGTCACACAATAAAAAAAAAATCTCTCTGCCAGTAATTCAGAGTAACTCAAAATTAAAATGAGTTAACGTAAAATTGCTTTGGCCAGAGGAGTCTGTTGGTGCCCTGAATTTCACAAGTCGATGACTTTGTGAGTCATCATAACGTATGCTACAATGCAAAAATAACTACGTTATATTAGATCTGACATTACCAACACGTTTTCAAGGAGGAAAAATGTGAGCTATATATTTTCTGTCAGAGGTTTCGTAAATAGAGTGTGCCTGGTAAAGGTAGCTAGCAGACTAGCTCATTTATTATGAAAGTTTTGAATACAGGTCTTGAATACACTATGGGGTCGATGAACGATTGGTGGATTTTTTCCACATAGCAGCTACAGTAAATCGACTGACTACTCCGTCACTTTTTATTATACAGAAACGAGTAATATATCATTCGAAGCTAAAGGGTCTGTTTTTATTTCTGTACACTCACAATAATAACAAACATATGCTTTTATAAAATAAAGAAAGGCTAGGTTACATACCTGCAGATGCTTCCTCAGGTTTGACATTGAAGCTTTTGATGTCAAAAGCATTTTAACAGCTGGCAAACTAATTTTTCACTGAACTGTTATACTTGCGCCCTTATCGGATTTCAGGATGAAATTATTTTTTAATTTCCAGCACTGAAATGCATTATCATCACTCGCCATGGTGCCAACTCTCAGACAGGTTGTAGTAGCCTAAAGCTTTCAGCAGCAATGTGGATTAATGTAATTAGCAGATGTGGTGCGCTGCAAAATAGCACCGCTTTAACAAATTCTAGCAACAAATTAATATTATTCAACATATCCTAGTTTTTTAAAGAAAATATTCGGATGTAACCCTATTTGTAATCTTTAACATTTTCATAAGTAACTGTAATTTAATTACACATTTTTCTCAGTAACTGTAATGAATTACTGTTACATTTATTTTGTAATTAAATTACATAACGCCTTAACATAAAATTACATGTAACTAGTTACTCCCCAACACTGGTTACGGTTCAGTAGCTTTTTCTACTCAAGTGTTCTTTTCTCAAGTGTCCTTGAGAATTTTAGGAAACTCCTTTTACCTTTCTTAGGATTACTGCTTTATTGTGTTAAGTCTTTTCAACCAATGGCTCTTTTATAGTCTTTTATAATGACACCAGGTGTAATTTGCCTAATTTTCTTTTTTTGCAGTATTTATGTTTACTGTAGAACTTGATATCATTTTTATAATATGTAACCTATATTCATGTATTGTATTTATTTTCTATCCAAAGCCTTGTTTCCTTGTCAAATTTGTTAGGAATACATAAATTTGGTTCATATTTATAAGTACAAAGTCAAAATACATTATATATGTAAATTTGAAGTGTATACAGTGCACTATATTAAATAACAAAAACAAAGTAACAAAAAAAAAACAATTACTTATTTCCCCTTACTGTATTCCACAGTGAACTGAAAAAAATGTAATAATCCAATTTTTTTCAGCAGTAACTGATGTATAATTACCTACTGTAATTGTTACTTATTACCTTCTCATGTTCTCATAAAGGTATGATCCATATCCTCCTTACGGCAGCCGCAGGAGGCTGATATCTCCCATGTACGATGAATACGGAGAGGCCATAATGGATGATGATGGCTACTACTACAGTGCCTATGGCCCAGAGGTAATATTACACATTATCATTATTGGTAGAATATAGATTAATAAAATTTATTTCATTTTGTGAATTAATTTTATATCTGTATGAAGTGCCAGACAGGTATTGAAACGTGACACAGTAACTTTCCATTACATTACATTATAGCTCTTATTATCTGTCACTGTAATAGCTACAGCATTTGATGTGAGTTATCTGCTTGACCCTGATAATGATAAAATATCTAAGATTTTTAAAGGAAATGGTCTCACTACAGGGTCGGGGCAGAGGCAGAGGTGGGCGGGGACGTGGGCGTGGTAGGCAGGTGGAATTTCAGGATATAACTCCAGAAGAGGAGGTTGAATCAGCAGAGCCAGAAGTTCCTTCTGAAGTTTCTGAAGAAAAAGTGGAGCCTGAAACAGAGCAGTCCAAAGCTGCAAAGAGGCTCAAATCTGTCATTAAACTCAGCAAGCTGCTTGCTGCCGGGAAGAAAGTCGAACCGCCTCGTGTATCACCTTGGAAGAAGGCCAGAATTTTCCCAATGCTATTTAGAAAGGGTAAGAAGGACAAAGATTATGCCAAGCTTACATCTGCACGCCGTATTGACAGTCAAGAGAGTATAACAGAGGCACCAGTGTCCATCAGTGTCAGTGAGCCTGAACCAAGTGGATCTGAAGCATCAGAGAGGAGCAGCATAGTTACTCAAGATAAGGAATACCTAAAAGTGGATCTGGACAGGGAAGATGCCACTGAGAGCACTGTTGACTCAGAGTCAGAGGCAGAGGAACCAGAAGAATCTGAGGAAGAAAGCAAATCAAAGTCAGAAAAAGGGACAGAGAAGGAATCAGAATCAGAAGAGGAATCGGCTACAGAGAAGGAGGAAGAATCAAGTGCAGAGAAAACCTCTGTCACAGAGAAAGATTCTGAGGAGGAATCTGAAGAGGATGAAGATAAAAGTGTGGCATCTAAAGAGCCTGAGTCTGGATCAGAGGTTTCATCATCGCAAACTCAAGCCAGTAGAGGATCTTCAGTAAGATCCAGTTCAGGAAGCATGCTCAGTGGCTCAGGTTCCCAGGCATCATCAACTCGATCCTCTGTGAGATCTGGAAGCTCTTCACGTGGAGGGTCTGAAGAAGTGTCTGAGGAAGCATCTGAGGAAGATGTTAGTGGATCTGCAGCATCCGAAGATCCAGGATCAGACAGTGGCTCACTCAGTGGCAGTGAGAGAGGTTCTACCACCACGTCCAGATCTGCAACAGGAAGCCGCTCACGCAAATCCACCATCACACGTAGCTCACATGACACCATTGAGGAAGAGAGTGCAGAAGAGCTGGAGGAAACAGAGGAGGGGGAGGAAGAGGAGGAAGAGGAAGAAGAGGGGGAGGAAGAGGAAGGGGAGGAAGAGGAGGAGGAGGGGGAGGAGGAGGAGGAAGAAGAAGAAACTACAGAAACGAGTAAAAAGTCTTCAGGTGAGACGAGTGATGAAGCAGCATCGCAGACTTCAGAATCTGAAGGCAGTGTGACGAGAAGCTCAGAAGAGGCATTAGGAGGTCTCTCATCCATCGCTGAGGAGGATGAAGAAGCCGTAACATCTGACAATAACTCAGAGAATGAAGAAACTGAGGAAAATTCAGATGCAGAAATTGAATCAGGCGGTTCCACTGCTTTCTAAGAAGCAAAATAATGAGCTCATGTGTATTTACAAAGTAAGACTGATTTGAATTTGTTTCTGTTTAGAAGTGCAGTGATTTCCAGTTTTTCTTTGACAAGATTTCTGATGTTTCCTATACCTTGGTTTGCTCTTGACTACTTGTACAACTGCATGGGCATGAAACTTTTAATCTTCATCCACTCCTCATGAGCATTAATTCTCTTTTTCAATTCTTCTTTTATTTGTACAAATTGGATGCACCATAAACAAAACTGAACCTGTTCTCTTCCTTCCAACTTTTAGACTTAATGTGTCTGTGTGTTTTCTCTACAAATATTAAAGGAGCAGTTTGTAATTTTTAGAGCCCTCTGCTATTAGTCTCTCTGTTAATTGCAATGAGACCTGCAATTATGGTTGAAAAACTGATGTTAAACCATATAAGCATAGAACCGAGTATCTATATTCAGGCTTGATGGTGATCATTTCAAGGCTGGAAAAATATTAGCAGAAAGCTGAAAATTAGATCTAATCTGTTGCATGGCATAATTGGCAATCAAAGTCTATGAAATTGAGGATTATTATTATTATTATTATTATTGTTATTATTATTATTATTATTATTATTATTATGTTATTTTATTTATGTAATTATAATATACTACCATATGGTAAATCATATTTAAAGTGTTAATGTTGCAGCTCTAGATACTTTCAAAATTACAAACTGCACCACAGCTTAAATCAAATATTACTAATTCCACTGTTTAATCAGCCACTGTGGCTGTTTTTATGCATCTGTTTCCACTCTTTGATCCTCAGGCTCTCAGAAAGAAGCAGATGAAGTTAATTGAAGAGAAAGAGGGTGAGTCAACGTCTACAGGTGAAGACAGTGGTCCAGACATCCAGCGGAACCGTCTGCCTAATGTAAACTGTCAAAGCAACGTGAACGGTTCTGTGTACCTGGCACAGAACGGTACGATCATTAGAA
This sequence comes from Hemibagrus guttatus, assembly GCA_033459395.1. NCBI lineage: Eukaryota > Metazoa > Chordata > Actinopteri > Siluriformes > Bagridae > Hemibagrus > Hemibagrus guttatus. The sequence goes on from JAUCMX010000002.1 coordinate 15,849,069, forward strand.
CCCGACGGCCACCTTATCCTAATAACATAAAACATTTTTCACCAGGGAGGCTAGGTAAACAGTTCAAGAAACTGGACAAGTTAGGAGTCACACAGGAGGAACATTTGCCTTTAAACAGTACAGTGGATAATGGACCTATTGTAGGAACCACTGCCACACTTTCATCTACAACTAACAACAACCTCAACACCAGGCCTTTAACCTGGTCCATCGGGTCTAGTATGGGGCCAATGTCCAACATCATTAAAGCGCATTTGGACAATGAGCAGGGGCGCTGTCAGCAGGAGCAGGAGTCCAGAGTGGACAATGAGGAGGTCAAAGAGACCTTTGAGTCTCCCAGTGATCACACACTGTCTGATGAGGAGGAGCTGTGGATGGGCCCATGGAACAACCTTCACATACCAATGACAAAACTCTGATGTCTTTGAAATATTATTTATTCTATTTTGGATGAATTGTTGTTTTTTTATTTCTCTTTTCTCACCATCTTTTCGTAAAAGCTTATCAGCAACCAGTATATGATTGTATTGAATTCCATATGTTAGTGTTAGATAAATTGTTGGTTGTTTTGCCAGAGAGAGCAGTTTCTCCTCATTCAAAAACATTGGTTAAAAGCAGTCCCTGTGACAAAAAGAAGAATTATTGGCATATTATATTTATGATATTATTTTTAATATGCAATGATTGTTATAAGAACATGTAGCCAACTAAAGATGCTTTCAGGTGGTGTTTTTCTACATGCAGAACTAAAAGGTTTGCATCATTTTTCAAGTAAAGTCAGATAGATAAATATTCATTTACAACATTTTTTTAAATGCAGAAAAGTACAAATTAGCAACCCTAAGATGTGAAGGGATATTGTTTTGGATGATTTTTAACATAGAGTTTCATTTTAGAATATAAATGGCTTTAATAGCCCTGATATTTTGAAGAAAAAAAAGAGAAAGAGAGAACATATATGAAATACATGTATTTTCATATCCTCAGTTCTGTATATTTTAAAGCATTTGGATTATATACAAAAATTAATTTTTCTCTTATATGCATTTATTCTTTTCTTATAATAAAGTATCAAATATTTATAATCTAATTTATATTTAGATATAAGTGTTTTTATTATTATTATTATTATTATTATTATTATTATTATTATTATTATTATTATTATTATTATTATTATTATTATTATAGTAAGTATGAAACACATACCTGTTTGTTAATAAATTGGTAGTTTGCTTATTTTTGGCTGAGATTTATAAGTGATTACATGCTTCATAGATCATGCTACTCTGCTTGACTTGGGCTTAATTTTATTAGTAATGTCTCAAAATGAATGTGTTCTAAAAAAAACAAAACAAAGAAAGTGGGTGCTTTTTTGAAATCTTACTGCCATTTACTGCAGATGAATCACACACTCCATGTGAGTGCAGCATATCATTATCTACCGGCACAATCTTCATCTGTCCATCAGAAGCTGATTGCTCTGTCAAGCATGAATGTTTGTCCAGTCAAACTATGGTAGTGGCTTTGAGGAAAAAAAAAAAGAAAGACAGTACAACATAAAACTGGTTCTGATGAAAACTGAGAGATTGTCCCCCTCTTCCCAGATCCTCATCATCAAAATTGCTTCTGTCTCGCTCTCTGTGGGACACATTTACCACTGATGGTGTTTCAGATCACACACATTAAGAGTGCAGGGACTGAAAGCGTCTCAGGCGTGTGGTGAATTTTGTATGCCACCTTCTGACCCTAGGGAAATAAAAGCTGATGGTAACACACAGAAAAGCTTTTTATAGCTGAGCCAAGATGATTTAAAACACTTTCAGTCCTTTCATTTGCAAATCTGTTCATTCATTCATTCATTCAGTCATGATACATACATGATCAGGGTTGTAATGGATCCAGATTTTGTAAATCACACCACAATATTGTTTGTGCTTTATATACATTTACACAGTGTCCCAAAAGTCTCCATACATAGAAGACATTAACACAAAAATGCAACTTTTTATTTATGAAACCTCCTCTACATGATGGTGTAATTGCACTTTGAATGTGTTTCTTTAAATTGTGTTTTTGCTGGAACATTGTCAAAGGCAGTCATAAAGGTTATCTTAAAAAGGTATATATAATATACTCTAAGAATGAAAACATTCTGGAAGACATTTTAGACACTGCAAAATATCGTACACTAAGAGTCTCTGTTATATAAACACTGACTTTAGGCCATGTGAAGCTCAGCGTAATCCTTCTGTATCACAGACTCCAAATACATACCTATTCTGAATTACTACATGGTGGTTTAAATCACCACAAGAAAGAAAGAAAGAAAGAAAGAAAGAAAGAAAGAAAGAAAGAAAGAAAGAAAGAAAGAAAGAAAGAAAGAAAGAAAGAAAGAAAGAAAGAAAAATAAACACTAGATGGCAGTCTTCACTTTCACATGCCATGCTCACAGTTGGACACAGTAGCTGTATTGCTGTAACATCACCTGAAGTTTGTTTCTACTTGATGAACCAGCATTACTTAAACCTGATCAAACCTGAACTTTACTACTACTTCTTTCATATATATTCAACTTCATATATTTTGATGCTGACTGAATACACTTTTATTGTTTTGTTTTTTTTAATGTAATTAATGTAAAATGAGTAAAGTGGCAATGGTAAGATACTAAAGAGGATAAAGACTTTTTGTGACCAATGTACCTTGTTAAAAGCTCTATACAAATAAATTTGAATTAAACTGAATACAAAAAATTTCTGTGAATGATCAGCTTTTGAAAATAGTTTATGCAACCGTACATATAGTTGATCATTCATAAGCAATTTGATCAATGACTAAGTGTAAGCGTTGAGAGTCGAGTCACATGCGCACACACAGTGACGAGTTGAATTTGGCACTTACTCAGTATTTTCAGTGCTTTTTATAGGTGAAAACGTGCTTGTCAAACAGCAGGCTGTAAGTACCATTTGTGTGTGTGTGTGTGTGTGTGTGTGTGTGTACATCTGTGCATCTGGCTCTGTTTCCATGTGCGCTGTGCTTGTGTCGGAGAGTTGCGCCATCTCATTCCGCAGAGCTCAATGGATCCAGCACTTGTTCCTCTGCTGATTTAGTGAGGATAAGGACAAAGCACTCGAATTAGGAGGTGTTACATACCAACCACATTTTCCTCAACACGCATGCAATGTTATGAAAGTTTGTTTGTTAACACGATCATGGTTAATTCGTTTTCAGACTAGCAGTATGCACTCTTCTCAGCCATCTATCAGAGGAGATGTTAATAGGCGTTCCAGGAAGCGGCTGGCTTACGCGCTCAGACTGTGTGTGGTTTGCCCGCTGCTGTAATGCGCTCCTGGAGCCCTGGCTTCATAGCTAAGGCCTTTTGATCAGGCCTAGATGAGCCTTGACTGAATAGTCTCAAATGCAGACTGCAGCTTAAACAGCAGCTTGCAGAACTACTATTACTGCTGAATGAGATGACTTATTATTATAATTACCCGAAATTATATGATTAGGCTCCAAAAGTCAAAGTGCTGAGTAGGAGGACACACTCAGGTGAGTGTGTGAATGCGCGCATCCACGTGCCTGCTTGTGTGTATGCCGTAGTGTTGAACATGTTTATACCGTACGAGTGTGTGTGTGTGTGCGTGTGTGTGTGTAAGAGATTCATGTATGGGTGTTGATGTGCCATCGTGTCTAAATGATATCCTTTCTAAGGCCCATGATAGACAGACATAAATGCAGCTTGTGAGGTTGTGAGGGATAATTGTGTGGTTAAAACGTTGAAAACTAATTTTCTCACTGCAGGATAACCACAGTGAGAGAAGAAAAGGCAGTTTTAATTTCACACGCACACACACACACACACGCGCGCACACACACACATGCTCGCCTGAGGACAGACAGCAGCTGTCAGCCTCTTTCTCACGGTCCTGTTTGTTTTCATGTCAGGCAGCTATTCCTCCACCACTAATACTGATGAGAGATCTGTATACTGCATCTCTGCAGAATATTTGCAAAAAAAAAATATTTTGAATCATTGCAAAATGCATTAATCTAGCACACAACATATGGCAGCTGCCATGATTCCTACATGATATATAAATGTAAGTCGCTGTCTTAAAGCCTATATACGGATGCTGCATGAGAAATTTATGTTGATCTTAATTAATTATGATTTGTAGTTTAGATTTGCTTTTTTTTTTGACAACTGCTATCCTTCAGGTGTTTACTGGTTCTCAGAGCTCTGATGCTGTATCGTGTTGCAGCTGATTATATATAAGTGGCGAAAAGTTCGAAATGAGGCTCGCCTTACGGAAATGTCACAAACTTGACGTGTAAATAATCACGCTTTTCCCCCACATACTATTTAGACACGTTGCATTCTGTGTCATTTCACATTCAAATTCACATTGAATGTGATTTTTTGTATTCACATGATTCTTTTATTTTCACTCTCACACGTGACTCTCATATGCAGAATTATTTTTCACATCATTATATGCTGTTTCTGTGATAGTAAGTGTTTACTTGCGTGCACTTTTAAGGAATAATGTTGAATGTTGAATAATGTTTTTCACATGATTACATATTATTCACAATCACACATGGGGAAAAACAAAACAGAAAAAAAATAATATTACATGTGAATAATGTAATATTTCCTGATAAGTTCCTGACTGGAACTTATCAGGTAAGTTCCTTACATGTATCTAGATATAGCAAGCAGAGGTGACATTGACAAAGAAAAACTATCTGAGACGAAATGATGTAGAAACCTGTAGAGGATCTGGAAAGCCGTCCTCATCTTAGTGCCACTGGATAGCATGATTATAGGTCATTACTCTTCTGTATGCACTAAAAGAGCTTTAGTATAAACATCAGGGTCATTTTTTATTTTATTAGAGTTTCAGCTTTATGCTTTATAGAGCCCAGTTGAGGATATGTGCTGTATAATGAATGCAAATGTTCTTGGTGCACACTGGCTTGGAGGTTAGCACAAGCAGCACACTTCTGCAGTTGGAGGTTTGATTCCCACCTCCATCATGTGTATGTGGAGTTTGCAAGTTCTCCCCATGCTTCAGGGTTTCATCTGGGTGCTCCAGTTTCCTCCCTCTGTACAAAGACATGAGTGGTAGGCTGATTGGCATCTCTGAATTGTCCATAGTGGGTGAGTATGTGTGTGTGATTGTGCCCTGTGATGGGTTAGCACCCTTTCTAGGGTGTCCTCCACCTTGTGCCTAAGATTGATTCCAAGCTCCTGCAACCCTGTGTAAGTGGTACAGAAAATGGATGGATGTTTTCCTTATGTCTTTGTAGGATTCCTCCTCCTGTCCAAAAACATGAAGGTATGTGGAATGGCTACGGTGCCATGTGAACTGGTGTCCCATCCAGTGTTCTCAGCATAGGCTGCAACTGTATTTTCACCATGACCAAGATACAGCAGTTACTGAAGATGAATGAAAGTTATGAATAATTCATGAAATAAATCTTATTACATCATCTGCTTTCTGTCCCATTTTTTAAATTAACGGCTTGTCAGAATGAAATCATCCATCGTGTGGTTTGAGGCGAAGATGTCTGCAATGGTCTCAATGAGGTCAGCAGGACTGTTTAGCAATTTCAGAAACATGTTTTTGTTTTGACGTTTGTGCACCCCCGACATCCACTGTGATTATTTTTAGCGTTCCTATTTGATCTTTTTTTTTTTCTTCAAGGCAATTTCAAAATAAGCAATTTCTGGCTGTGTAAAATATACATTGTTGGTTTTGAGCACTTGTAATTTCTGAACTGCGCGCAGTTATTTTTGAGAAGTTTATGCTTTAACTGACAGGCAGAAAAAGCATGCGCACACACACACACAAAATAATCCAGAGCAGCTATTCACAGAGTCATCCCACCCGAAGCGTTTTATTATATCTGAACTGCTGGGTGTGTTGAAAAATAGATATTTCACAGTCTGGCCCGGTTAATGAGTGGGTGTTCAGTTTCATGGTTTTGTATTCTTGTGTGTATTTATGTATTGAGCACTAGGCTGTTATATCAAGATAGTGCATGTGGTTAAGACAGAGCCGTACTGAACTGAACTGTGCTTTCGGCAGCAAGTGATCAATCCGAGACTTGGTACACTTCATATGTAATAGATGGCTTAGGTTTTAAGCTTTAATTTGGGATGATGGAAAAACACTACGTCTGAGAAGAGGCAGTTTTGTCCAAAATGTAATTACAATGATGTAATAAGTTGATCACTGTATTGTAACTAAAGAATTGTGTACTGTAGAATCCTGTTGTTGTTGTTAATTACATTTCTAACAACAACATTTCTAAAGGTTGTAGGTCACACTGAGAAATCCAGTGGAATATCACATTATAATTTTCACAGGATTTCTAGGTATCTCTGTTAGAGCACTCTACAGTATATGGACTCTTTGTGTGTGTATGTGTGTTTGGGGGGTGGGGGGTGGGGGGGCTGGGTTGGATGCAGTCCGGCAGAGGCTGGCGTCAGTGGCCAGGTCCAAGATGATGTGCGTATGAGTGCTATTCCAGGCTTACTGTGTCTGGCTCCCATAAAGCCTGAGCTGTGCTGAGGCAGACAGGGCCCTCTCCACACTTTACACACTGAGTGTGAATGAATACATCACCACCACACTGCTCTGATGTGGTCCAAAGCCTGTGTGGTCCCCGGAGGAGTAAAGGGGAGGCAGGGGAAGGAGAAGAGGAGAGGAGGAGGAAAGGGTGGGAGGGTCAGGCTTACAGCTTCTCTCTCTCTCTCTCTCTCTCTCTCTCTCTCTCTCTCTCTCTCTCTGTCCCTCATCTTCAATTATTTAAGAAATAGATGTGAGTCATGTGAGTCATAAGAGAGTTTAAAAGACTGACTTTATGCTTCTGTTCAGATTTACTGTTGGAGCGAGTGTGTTTTTTTTTTCAGAAGGACAAATAGCAGCTTAAATTAGAAAGACAGAAACAGAGAGAGAGAGACAGAGAGAGGGAGAGAGTTTTTTTCAATCTGTAGCTGTGAGTCAGGTGATGTCTATAGCTTATATATTTTAGTGGCAATTACCATTGTGTAGATTTACTGGAAATGTTCGTTATAAAATAAGAAGTAATGTCAAACGAACAAATCTATTATAATGTGTTAATGTATTAGATTCTTTTCTGTCAATTAATTTACTACATAAATCTGCAGAAATTATGTAAACAAATGACATTAATTTACTTATGAAGTAATTATACAAAAAGTGAAATAATAACAGCAAATATAAAGAAATAAAAAAGAAATAAAATTGCTGTTTGTAATGTTTGACCACATGAATTCATTTAATTATCTTCAGTTACTGCTTTTATGTGGTGGATCTGGAATCTATTCCAGGAATACAAGGGGTGAAGTGAGAATACACACCCTGGATGAGACTCCAGTTTATCACCAGGCACTCTACACAAACACACACACACTTATTCGTACACTCATTTACACTTACAGGCAATTTAGAATTGCCTCTAAATATTCTTGGGAGGAAACCAGAGAATGTGAAACTCACAGTTATTAACCCGAGCTCAGGACTGAACCCTGAAGCTGTGAGCCACAACACCACCATGCCACCCAAGATCTCTTAAAAAAAAAAAAAAAAAAAAAAAAAAAAAAAAAAAAAAAACCCTGTAAGGCAATGAAAGTGTCCATTATATGATCTTTGAAGTAAGTGCTTGAACAGCAATTGAAACAGTTTTGATCTCAGGCTGCTGTATATTTTTGCAATACCATGTTTTCTGCTACTGCAGTATTAGCACACTCATTACTGGAATTATGACGTGTCCACTGATTTGCAGCTGAAAGTTTATTATGTGTTGTTGACGTGTTTTTCTTCTTATGAATTTCTTGCACATCTAAAGCACACTTCCTCTCTGACATTACTGTGGAAAGTTTGAAGCCGGTGTTCCACATGGTGACTGTTGCGCTTGTTTTAGTTTTCATTTTCCAACGTCTTTTTAAGTCGGTGCCAGAGCACTTGTTTGACAGTAGTTGGCTCGTTTTGTTCAGTGCTGTTGAGCAATAAAGCTGGTGAGTGGCTGGGCAGCCCACACAGAGAGGCATGCTCTTGCTAATGTTGTGTTTACCCAAACCTGCTCTTATCACCCAGCTCTTGATTGCTCTCTTATTGCACATCATTTACTTAATGCCTTCTCACCTCTACCATTATGCAACCACAGCAGCATCCAAGGCACAAAGTTAAATCATTGTATCCAAAACTGCCTCGCTGAGTCCACATGTATAAAATGCAAGATGTTTTTTTTCTATAGAGAATAATTTACCATTAAAGGTTTTACCACTTTACATCAGCATATATGAGCATATCCTTATATTATGCTCTGAATGATTGATTCTCTTCTCCTTTATCTACAGCTTTCACTCATGTGTTGTTGATTTCTGGCTGCATTATGCAGTGGTGTACAGGTTCAGCTTGGAAACAAACACCATAATTACATAGTCTCACTGTTCCTCTTATGTTTAGAAGATGTCTTCCTATTTACAGAAGTTCCAGTTACTTGGCATAAAGCAGACACACCACATATGTTGCTGGTTGGAAAGATTAGGTTAGAATGTTTTCCTAGTAAATTGTGGTTAGTATTGACACATATATATATATATATATATATATATATATATATATATATATATATATATACATCATGTAAATGATGAAATACATGTCTGTACGATTTAACTCTTCAGGATACTGTGTAATAAATCCTAGTAGTTCATGCATAACCCATAATGTACACGTGTAATATGCACCTTCAGATAACTCAAATCACCGGTGTTGATTTAAATCATCAGTCCATGACGTTTTTGGATTTGATAAATTATTTGCTTATGCACTGTTAATGTCAGCAGCACTATGTAAACGGTTGTTCATCTCAGGAGTCAGGTCAGGTGTATGTGTGTAGTGTGCTCAGATGATTAATGAAACTCCTTCTTCATCTGACGTCCTTGTTTCACTCAGAGTAGCTTGTTGACTTGTTTGATTAGTCTCAAGTGCAGGATAATTGGGTGTAGAGCAAAACAACATGACGATGTGATAAACAAGAGAAAACACTCATTAGCTCAATGAGCAGAACTGGCCACCTGTTTACTGTTTCCCCACTGCTCAGATCTGGCAGCAACAGACTGTAAAACTTTATGTTAAAAGCAACGTTTAAAGCCTAACAACCAAACACAAGTTACTAATGCATGCCAAAATAGGACTTTTCTTTTTTTTTCATTTCTATTAGATTAAGATCTGTTAACGTTTCCTATAATAGCCAGACCTCCACATTTGACAAGAAAAGCATTATTCCAAATATCACAACATCCCAGTTATATCGAACACCACTATGACATTGTAGTCTTCATGTTGTTCTGAAAGGCTGCACATTTAATCTTAATATGTGGCCAAAGCCGTGTTCTTTGTACTTTTTACTTTGACCACTAGAGGGAGAAAAGGACTTCCAGACTTAACTATGTGTCTCAAATCACTTAACATGACCTAATACTAAAAAGTACTTGCTTTGTACTAATTTTGAAGGTTTGTACAAACAGAAATAATTTAGTACATACAGAACTGGCATCATACATGAGTGTGTACATTACAATACAAAGCATTTTGTATTTTAGGAAACTGGCACTGAAAATGGACATGATGTAAAAGATATTGTTAACTGTGCCAGTCTGAGGTTGGACATAGTAAGTACCCAAATTCTTTACTCGAGTAAAAGTGCAAGTAATTAAATCAATTTTAATTATTTGTTTAAATCAATAAGTTAAATCTCTTAAATTCACTTTCTGTCTAAAATTATGAGAAAGACTTAAAAATCAAAAGGTGTTTGCCTCATATCCCACATGTGTCTGTGAAGATTCAGTCCTCCAGATGCAGTTATCTGGAAGTCGAGTCTTGTTAACTGCACGCCTTTCTTCTTAGATATAACAAGAATATTGTCCAGTTTGACAAGACTCAACTTTCATATCACACATCATTTTTACCAAAGAACTGATAAACCTAACATGGTGCTGTATTCCAAATTCTCGAATTTTATCTAGCATTATAAGACCTCTGACTACACAAAAATCTACTAACTATACTATAGTTAAATGCTAATAGCTAGCACTTAAACTTTCTAAAAATCCCTGAATGCCAAAGTGTACAAAGCAAGAGATTGCTTCCATTCAAAGAGTTTACATTTCATTTATTTATTAACACTTACTAATGGAGTTATGAAAGGTGGAAGGTAACTTTTCTGCTGTCTGATGCTAAACGTATGACTACAAATCTATGACTCTTAAAAACAATACTTAAGAGTAATTAATTTTTTAAGTATTTGTTCTCCCCTCTTGCAACAGGCTGCATTCAGTATTACTTGGACTAATAGGTAGCTAACTAAACCAACACTGTGTGTTGTGTTGTGTTCTGTGTAATGCTTCCTTTTAATGCACAGTTCATTTATGATCACAGTTTAGATAAGGAGAAAAGAAGCAAAAATCCTTATCTGCTGTTTCTCTTACTCATGATGGTTCTGTCTGTTAGCTGCTGAAGCTCATCCTTTCGTTTCTCTGTGATGGAGCTTGATATCCATTCAGAATAGCATAAGAATGTGATTTGAGACCCTGCTAATGTTTACTGTATGCAACTGTGTGTAAATCAGACGTTTATTTATTTTTGTGCACTTTATTAAAAGGGTAATGGATCCCTCCTTAAACATGAGTTTATGTGGTGATGTCTCATCTGAGACTGCTTTAAAACCACAGTGGGACAGTTAGGCCGATTTGTGGCAATGTCAAAAACACCACACACACACACACACACACACACACACACACACACACACACACACACACACACACAAAAAGAGATACACATGCACACACTTACACACACAGACACACACAGGTTTATGTTACTTTTATAATTATTAATGCTAGACAAACACCTAAAACTAACCAGCCACCATAAAGCCACTAGAAATTCCTGTCCTTGTCGGGGCATTTAGTCCCCAACAAAATATGAAAACACACACATACACACACACACACACACACACACACAGAGAGAGAGAGAGAGAGAGAGAGAGAAAGAGAGAGAGAGCTATGCAGTACATAAATTCAAGCTGAAAGTCTAAATTTCATTAATCTAAATTTCACTCAATTTCCATTCTCTCTCTCTAGATGGTTGAAGCAGTGGTATGCACTGTAAATTGTACAAGTTCAACAAAATGTCTGGAGTCATGTTTGTGTCATTCCAAATTGCACGCCTCCATCCCTAGGTGAATTTGCGCATAAACGATGTCTTGAGTTTTTGTGGTTGAACGTCTAAACAAACTGTCTGAGAGACAATTTGTACTATTGCTCTCACTGCATGGGAAAAACTGAATTACAATTTAGTGGGCTCTTATTGTATGAGGGTATTTTGTTCACTATAATAACACACACAGAACTGAAAATCTGGAAATCTGAATTTCATTAATGATCCTTCAATGTAGATGGTTAAAGCAGTGGTATGCATTGTAAATTGTACAAGAACAACATAGTGTTAGAGTTTGTGTCATTCCAAGTTACACGCCCCGATCCCTAGGTGAATTTGTGCACCTCAGCACAGCTCCAGGCCACTAACCACAGACTGAATGTCTTCTCAGTTTGAACAATAAGGAGCATTTTTTCCCCTCTTGTTTGTGGCTTGTTTCAGTCTTCTCCACATATTTGGCCTTCATTTCTATGTGTGGTTTGGTAAGAGATAGTTTATTTGTGTAAAGACCAGAATGGCAGATGTGCATGCTATTCAATGTCTATAGTATGGAGGACTAAATGTACACGTAATATCATATACATCAAACTCCAGACTAAGTGCTTGCACACATCTGTTTCAGCTTGTCATCTCAGCCTTCTGTGAAATGACCATTACAGACCTGTAGGATGAGAAAGCTGATGTATGTTTCATTCAGGACCGCTGTACAATATGAAAAGTACACAGATGGATTCCATATGACTTCCAAAAACTTTCATTATGCTGAACTCCTTCTCCTATCTCACTGTCACGCTGCTACCTTTCCAGCCAGCTCTCTCTTTCATTACTCTAACTTTCTAATGAAGGTTCATGACCCGTGGAGGCTGTTCCGCACAGCTGCACACCTCCCCGTCTGTCTCTGATCGTCAGTCAGTCTGTCTCTCACCCCTACTCAGTGTGTGTTCGTATGTCTTGTCGTGCTTAGAGGCAGATGTGTGTGGCTATTGTCTGTTTAAATGTTGGGGGGGAAATGAAGGAAGAAAATGCGGATGATTTCTGGAGTGCATTAATGAACTCTGGCCAAACTGACAGACCCTGTTGATTACATTTGTTTTTTAAACAAATCAGGTGTTCTTTTTCTTTGTTTTATTCAAGAGAGTGAAGAGTTATGAAGCTTTTACTGTCATTTTAACCATATATAGCTGGTGCAGTATACAGTGAAATGAAACAATGTTCATCCAGGACCTTGGTGCTATATAAAACGCAGAGCTACATAAAACAACACCGAACTAAGGACTAAGAAAAAATTTAAGTTTCACATAAAAATTATTTTGGTTCTATTTCCAAATTCATATCATCCTCTTATTTTTATAACATATTATAAAATTGTAACAGTGTATTGAGTTTTTGTCATTGCAAATCTCAGCAAACTGTCTATGAGTGATGATTTTCACTGTTACTGTCACTGAATGGAAAAAGACTCAGTGACAATTCAGTGGGCACTTATTGTATGACGGTATTTTGTTCGTTATTAGCCATAGTTTGCAAACAAGCAAGCCCCAAATGTTCCAAAATGTAAACATGAAAAATGGAAAATATAAAGATTTAAACTTAACCACTAATTAATTGCCTCATCATTATTGTCTCATTATTATTTCTTGTTTATAACTTCATGACCAAGGACAGTTTCCATCGTCATAGTTTCCAGTACGTATTTGACTGCCTTTGCGCACACACACACACACATGCACACACACACACACACACACAGAAATAGAGACACAGAGAGAAGGAGCTCTGTTTCTGATTATTTTAATGGAGCCGCTAAATTATGACTCAGTGTGAGGCCAATTTGTGGTGAGTGAAAAGTGGAGCCTCTTTTATAGAGTTATAGACACGACAGGTCATATTATCAAATAATCTGAGAGAAATACAGATATAGTTCCAGTATTATTCGAATTGTCTCTCAAAAGCTTGAAAGATTTACATCTTATAATATTTTTTGTATTTTATTAAAGTACTTTGCCTGTGTGATTTTGTCATCAGCCCGTGTTGTCATACACTTGATAGAGCCTGTTACAGTTATGGAAAATTAACTTTTCTCTGTCTTTCCAATTTTATCCCATATATAATTTCTCTACACTGGAGAGCTGAGCTGTCAGAGAGCCAGTATCTGAAACTGTGGGAAGATTCTACACAAACTTTGAGTCAGCATCTGTAAAAGCTTCAGAGGCTCTCGGATTCTGAGCTTATGGTTAAAGATATTTTCTGGATGATGCCACACGTTTGCTTTTACGTCATCATACAGAATATCTCTCACTAATTTCTTCTTTAAAGTCAGAGAATTTATTTATGCTGGGCATTTAAAGGAATGTTTCTTACTTATGCACCACACTGAGTTCTAATCTATTTCTGACCCCAGTGCTTTTTTTTTGACCTCTGACCCCTGTCTGGCCCTTCCCCAGAGCTAAGACAACCAGTGTTTTTACTAATGGGCATTTTCAAAAACTACTTTTAATCTACTGTGCGTATGTAAAACTACCTTTAGTTTAACAGATACACAGTAAATCTTCTAAAAGCAGACATTTTTTTGTATCTGAAAATGTAAGACATGACCAAATTTTACTGGTTTATTTTTTGATTTATATAGAAAGGACACACACATTTTATTTATATTTACATTTTGCATCCATGATTTTTGATTAAAAATATTTATTTATTTAATTTTTATTTTATTTATTTATTTATTTATTTATTTATTTGTTTGTTTGTTTGTTTGTTTGTTTATTTATTTACTTACTTACTTACTTACTTATGTACTTACCTACTTATTTACTGTTACTAACACTACAATAGAACAACCCAAAGATATGCCTATATTATATATTGTTATTATATTATTATATATAAGGACCTATATTTTTTCATGATTATGATATTATTATTATTTTTATTAGTAGTAGTAGTAGTAGTTTAATTGTTTATTTATATATTTTATAGTAGTAGTATATTATTGAGTATTAACAGTGTTTTATCAGGTTCTGTGGTTGTACTTGCTCTTCATTTCCATTAGCTGTGTGTGTTGGTGTGTGTTTGCCAGCATGTGAAGTTCAGTAGTGTGAGGATGTGTCTGAAGCCATGGCCTCACTGTGGCGTCACTGCCAGTGAGGCTGTAATTTCAGAGCCTTTGATGTGCTGTGTATGGCGTTACCTGTAGACTGTAGTCGTCTCCTCTCTTGTCGTATTCATTTATCTGTCTCTTCCTGTCTTCCTCTTGTTCTCTCAGTCTCTCTATTTCTCTCTCTCTCTCTGTCTCTCTTCCTGGCCATTGGTTTTTAAGTGCTATGTGGTGTGACCTAACCACTATAATATCCTCCTGATCTATTAATTCTCTCTCTCTCTCTCTCTCTCTCTCTCTCTCTCTCTCTCTCTCTCTCTCTCTCTCTGTACCTGCTTTTAGACTAGCTTTGATCTTTGATGTTGGCGTTACCTGCAGTTGTCTCTTCTTCTCTCATTCATTTCCATTTCTCTGTCTATCTCCCCCGCTCCCTGCTTAAAGAAGCTGATTATGTGTAATTACTCTATTTTGCAGTAGGCTGTCATGGTGCCTCATAGGAGTGGTGGGAGAAAGAGCACAGGGGGAGACAGTACACAGAGGGCCTGGACAGCCCTGACGCCACAGTGGAGAGACAAGGAGACGAAAGAAAGAGAAAAACAGACAGACCTGCTCATTAACCCCCCTCACACACACACACACACACACACACACACATACACACACACACACACACACGGAGCTAGTAAACCTCAGGAGAGCCACTAAGTTGCCCAAAAATATACCACAGTCCTCTGCTCCAAATTCCTCTTAACTGGTACACTACCCTACCCAACTCTAGACCACTTGATTGCTCAGTATGTCCACAATATACCTCATCAAATTCTCTTCTGAGGCCTTAGACTTCCTTTATGCCAGACGTGTGTATAAGGAACCATAGACCCTCATTACACCTAATACATTCCACCCTCATGACAGAGAACTGTTTCTCTTGTTCAGTCTCTCTCTCTCCCCCTCTCTCTCACTCTTTCTCTCAGTTTAGTTTAACAATGCTTTACTGGCATCAAGGTTAAAATACTCCAAGTATATAAATGACATTATAAATTAGACTGGTACATCAGATTTTACCAGTACCTATTCACATACAGCACACACATACATCACTAGATTAATACTTACAAATTCTTGAATGAATAAATGAATGATGAATGAATAAATAAACAAATGACAAAACAAGGAATGACAAAACAAGGAAGAAGATCATATGGTGTCTCCCTGTCGTTCAGACTGTGACACTCTGTACGCTCTTTTGCAGAGAACACTGTTGTGTATCCCAGTCAGGGGCAGACAAAAAAACAAAATTACAATTACGTGAAAGTATAAATAATTAATTAAAAGGAAATATCCAACTAAAAATCTGTAAGCCAATTGTTTTAGCTATTGGAATCAATGCTAGTCTAACCTGGCATTAGTAAAGAAACTTGCTTAGTCAATTATAGCTTGCTAGTGTTTGCAAATTAGTGAAACTTACCTCACTATGTTTTTTAAAAAAATTAGATTTAATTAGAGTTCATGAATTCTAGAAAGACAAAAGAAGATGCCTCATTACACAGGAGACTTTTCTTGCTCCAGCAAAAATCATTTTACTGAGGCAGTAGCAAGATGTTCATCCTCATAGTGCAGTCTGGTGGTTTATACATATCCAAACACACACAGATACCTATATCACTAGCATTAAAAGTCATAGCCAGTGATAAACTGCCAACAAAAGTTTGTTTGTCTACACTGATGAACTTGACTGTGTATTAAACTGAAATGACTGGATGCGAAACTGAGCATGTATACAGGCATTGAGCAGAGGCGAAAGTTCAAAATAGTCTCCACAACCTCATTTGGGAGAATGGAGTCTAGGAACTGGTCACCCTCAGGGGCCAGATCAGAGGTTCTAAATCTCAGGGTGGGGTGGAGAATCACCCATGCACCTGAGAGAGGAGGAGCCCTGATGGGAATCTCCCAAGAAGGGAAAAGAGAAAGGCACAGGGCACAGTGGTTCAACTCCTCAGAGGCGAACATAGCCACTTCTTCACAGCCAAAAATTGCCATATGCATTCCACCACCTGCAGGTGGAAATGTCATTCCCCAGGCCTCAGCCCCTGCCTCAGCATGAAGCCTGCTTCCCAATCATGTGCTCTGGAGTGTAAAAAGCTCTCAGTGAGAGAAATCTGGTCTCTACCTAGGGCCAGATCTGGTACACCAACCTGAACAGGGGGCGCAAACACAGACGGCCCTAATGATTGAATAAGAGGACCTCCAAATGAAGGTTTAGGAGAAAGTGTTTCAGCACTTTAGAAACATAACCCCCATCTTCAGGCAATCTGAGTGCCATGAGAGACAGGAGCCCTCCTATTTGCCCAAGAGGGGGCATCTGTTGAAAGATTCCTGCGACAAGGACACACCCTAAGAGTGGGACCCAAGGTGAGAAACTGGGGTCTGTCCACATAAGAAGGTTATGAAGCTTGTGGCATGTAAACCTTGTAACTCTGAAAAGGGTGTCTGCGGGAGTGAAGACCTTTACGGCAGAAAGTATGGAATCCCCCAGAGCAGGAGACAGATGTGCACGCATCATGGCTGAATCCCAAACTATACCCCAGAAGGTGGTTCTCAGAGAGGGAGAAAGCATACACTTTAAAATGTGTTGAGGCCTAGGGACCTCATGTGGGCAAGCTCAGCATTTCAATGCCTGGCTGTCACTCCCCTCGACTGCGCCAAATAAGCCAGTCATCTGGATAATTGAGTACATGGATGCCCCGGGGTGCAATGATGCAAGAGCAGTCTCCATGCACTCTGTGAGGGTGAGCAATAAGACTAGGCCTAAAAGAAGAACCCAGCACTGGTACACTTTGCCCCAAAAGCGAACCAGGGGAGTCTCCTGTGCTCTGATGAGATGCATATGTGAAGATATGCACCCTTCAGGATTATCATCGCAAATCAGTCCTCGGACCTGATCTGCAACACAGTGACCTTGAGTGTTAACATCCCGGACTTGTATGTTTCAGCATACAATTTGGAGCACACAGGTCTAAAATTGGGTGTAGCCCCTGTACTTCTTGTTAACCAAGACATGCCAGCTAGATCTGGGAGGGGAATGCACTCTACAGCCCTTTTCCCAGAGGCGAGAGAGGTTCCTCATGGAGGAACGAGGTTCGGTCAGTGGGCAGCACACCCTGAAAGAAGGAGAACAGGAGGCAAACTGGATTCTGTAGCCTTTTCCCACAGAACCCAGTGTGGTGCACCGAGCAGAAGCTTCCAAGCTGCCACATCTGAGAGAGATGTTAGCCTCTTACTGTTCTCACTTTGCATAGTGCCCTGAAACAGCAAGCTGGCAGGGGCTAACCCAGGAGGTGGCAACACATAAGGAGCAGGAGCATGGGTGGTCATGGCTGAACCCTGAAGCACCAGAGGTGGTGGGGTAGGCAGCAGTGGAAATGGCCCTAAAGGGTCATCCCTGAGAACCCTAGCCCTTTGGCATTAGGATTCCTTCCTGGCCCACATGGCGGAGATGGTTGTCTCTTGCCTGGGGGACCTGCCCCTAAGTGCTGGCCAGCCACCCAGATTTTACATGGGGTGACTCAGGCTGCAGCGCTAGCCTTATTTTCCTGCTTCAGCAGGCCAGGCTGAGGCTGGTGGGTACTGTCCTAGCCCTAGCTCCTCACTGCGGCAAAGGAAGAACAGGCCCTTAGGAGACACCAGGATGAATATAAGAAAGGTTTGTCCCTTTCTTTTATCTCTGTCAGATTGTATCTCTGTAGCAACTAAATGCAGTCATGAAACGGCAGATGGCAGCTGTCTGCTTTGTGGCCCAGAGGGCTAAATCTGTGGCCTGGCAAAGTTCAGATCTCCCTGATAAGCACCTTCCCGCAGATGAGCTCCTTTAGCAGGTCAGCTCGATACAACTGCAAAACTGCTATTGTGTGCAGCACCACAACAGCTTAACCTGCAGGATTGTAGGTCTTCCCTATAAGGCCAATGTGGCCTGACAGGGCCTCAGTGGGAATGCAGACTTTCTCCATGCAGCCAGTGAAGGTCCAAGTCCACAAGTCCACAATGGCTGAATAGTCAGCAGTGGCTGAGGAGAACAGTCAGGCAGAATAAGGATTATTCCACAACCTTGACACCTCAGTGTGGAGGTACGGAAATAAATAAATAAATAAAATGGGAGACGCCTGCATGGAGGTGAAAGGCGGTATGAAGTTAGTCAGAGATTGTCATAGTGTTGTCATAGCAGACAACACTAACCTTTCATCATGCCAAACTAAGCTGAGCTTAGCAACAGCATGTGTGATCACCTACAGGAACTTTCGAACACCTCAGAATGCAGTGGCAATTCGAATGCTGTTCACTCCTTGTTGCCCACGTCGAGCTCCTCAGAGTCCGATGCAGATATCATTATATCCTCATTTAACAAAGCGAGCTCCCGGAGCCAAGGCGGAGGTATTAGAGTCAGCTGAGAGGACGAAAGGGATTCACGAAGCCATGAAACAATGACCAAATCCGGCGCTCTGCCTTGACAGACGCAGGACCCGAGCCACGTGGCACAAGCGATTGGCTGGAAATACAAGCAAGCAAACGTGGAATGAGCTTAACAAAACAAAACTTAAAACTTTCAAGTAAAGTATAAATACAACAAACTAAAACTTAAACACAGTAATGAAGTAAAACTACTGAAGTATTGTTGACCCCTGAACCCCAATTGCCTTTTAAAGCCCTTACAAAATGGCTTGTGAGTCATGATGTGATTCCAATTGTCGATATATTTACTTGAAATAGGAAATCAGTGAGGGAAATCAGTCATGTTGAAAGCACTGACTGATTTCCACAACAGCCAGCAGCAGTTACGATACACCACACCTCCTGCTGAGTCTAACAAACTCAGCTGTGGTGCAGCAAACCAGATAAATGATGCAGCTGAGAGGTAAATTAGAGCATATTTTCAGCTGTGTAGGATTTCACACTGCCAATTTGTCCATTGTATGTTTGTCATGCTCTGCATCCTGGAACAGAGGTTTCCAACCACGGTACCTTGGAGTAGTACTGGGCCGTGGCTCGTTTACTACCATCCCAGGTTTTATAAAGAGGGAAAATACTACTGTTCACAGAAGACAGAAAAATAAAGTTGTATCAAGAAACAAGTGTATATTTCCATAAGTCAAAAAAAAATTGATGATATTACACTTCTAAAATCCATACACTAAACTGAAGTACATAATGTAAGTGTATAGTGTGTAGTATGTCGTTTGGGGACAGTTTGAGTTTTGACTTTCAAGGTAAGTTGAATGTGGACATTGGACCATCATGGTTAATGCAGCTTGTGATGTACATGTCTGAGATCAAGCTTGAAAAAAGATACAAGAAAAATCTGTACTTGATGCTAAATAGTAAATTCGTGCTAAATTGGTGCTGACAGGATGGTGCATATGCATTCTCAAGAGCATTTGACTGGACTCAAATTGGATGAGGAGACATGAATTTTACTGTTTCCTCACCCCATGAATAACTACAAGAGCTCTAAAATTAAAATAAGATTATCTACAAAACATTTGAGACTTTTTTAACTATATACACACACCTCTTTAGTTTAATGGACACTTTAATTGCACATCTCCTTTTTTGGCAGAAATTTGCTTGTTATTATTATTTAAGTGTCTTTTGTGTTAATATTATATGCAGTGCACCTCTGTCTCAGTCTACAGTGAGCCCACAGTCTCTCCTCTTAGGACAGCCAGGATTTCCTACCTCATTTCCAAGGCTCCAGTGACACAGCAGAATAAAAGAATTAGCTTCAGTACAACAGAATTCATCTCAGTGTGCTATCTCTATCTATCTATCTATCTATCTATCTATCTATCTATCTATCTATCTATCTATCTATCTATCTATCTATCTATCCATCTATTCCATCTATCTGTCTGTCTGTCTATCTATCTATCCATCTATACGTCAATCATATCACATGATTTCTAACAAAATGGCCATTCTCTGTGGTTTTCACATTCTATTCTAATATATTCCTGCTCTAAACATTCCACCATTCTACTAAATAATACTTGAAGAATGTGTCTGTGTGTGTACATGTTTGATTGTGCATGTGGGTGTGTAGGATTCCTGAAATATTCCTGAAATATCTCGCTCTTTGTTTGGCCCTGGCTCTGATTTACCGCTGCATTTCACTGAGATAGAAGAGTAAATAAATAAATAAATAGCATTAGATGGAATTAGTAGATCCGGTACACAGGACATCAATCAAACCAGGATCATTACACATGAGTAACTAAACCACCCTCTGTGTGTGTGTGTGTGTGTGTGTGTGTGTGTGTGTGTTTGTGTGTGTTTGGTGGGGGATGGCAAACCTCTCTTATACATTTTCCTGCATCTTATCCCCTTAGTAGCGCTCTAATCTTTCTTAATGTCATTCTCCTCTAATGCTTTTTTTCCTTTTTACCCCTTTGCTTTTCCGCTCTGCTTCCTTCCTCTGGTGCTGATGGTGCCAGTGGGTCTGTGTGGGGTTCGGCTAATGCCACACAGGCGGAGAGTCAGGTTTCAGTTGCGGCTGGTCCTCTTGTTCTGGTCCCATCAGTCCCCCGGAGCTGAGTCTGCACTACCATTGCTACCAGCTTTTCATTTTATGACCCTGCTAAGCATCCGCTAAATGATCTCTCAGTCTGTAAAAACAGCTTTATAAAGATGTCTGGAGAAGGGCTTGGGCTCTCTTTGACTGTGTGTGTGTGTATGTGTATGTATACATAGTATATATTTTGACTTCTATCTGACTTAGATAGAAGTCAGCATGTGTCTGGGTTTTGTGTCTAATCCACATGTCTGTGGTCAAATTCAAGGAATTATCATTATAACACAGCGCTGGTGATTCTCTATTCTAATGGTTTTAGAAAGTGTTATGTATTAATTTTCTAATTGATTAACAGCTGATTACAGCTGTAGTTTTGACTGTAATTAAAATCACACTTTTATATTAATAAGCTTATTCTTATAAGTAATTGTTTTTACAATAGTTGCTAATTCACATGCACTTCCATGCTGGATTGTAAATGAGATTATGAAGATGATGACGATAATGATGATGATGATGATGATCTTCTTCTTCTTTCGGCTTCTCCCTTCAGGGGTCGCCACAGCGAATCATCTCTCTCCACCTATCCCTATCTTCTGCATCCTCAACCCTTGCACCCACTAGCTTCATATCCTCATTAATTACATCCATATACCTCCTCTTTGGCCTTCCTCTTTGCCTCCTGCCTGGCAGCTTCATGTGCAACATTCTCCTACCAATATACTCACTCTCCCTCCTCTGAACATGTCCAAACCATCTTAATCTGGCCTCCCTAACTTTGTCCCCCAAACGTCCAACATGAGCTGTCCCTCTGATGTACTCGTTCCTAATCCTGTCCAACCTTGTCACTCCCAAAGAGAACCTCAACATCTTCAGCTCTGCTACCTCTAGCTCTGACTCCTGTCTCTTCCTCAGTGACACTGTCTCTAAAACATACAGCATGGCCGGTCTCACCACTGTCCTGTACACCTTCCCCTTGATTCTCGCTGATATTTTCTGATAACACAGAACTCCCGACACCTTTCTCCACCCATTCTAACCTGCCTGCACTCGCTTCTTTACCTCTTTCCCACACTCTCCATTACTCTGGACTGTTGACCCCAAGTACTTAAACTCCTGTACCTTCTTCACCTCTTCACCCTGTAACCTTACTGTTCCACTTCCCTCCCTTTCATTCACACACATGTACTCAGTCTTACTACGACTGACCTTCATTCCTCTTCTCTCCAGCGCAAATCTCCACCTCTCCAGGTTTTCCTCCACCTGCTCCCTACTCTCACTACAGATCACAATGTCATCTGCAAACATCATTGTCCAAGGAGACTCCTGTCTGACCTCCTCTGACAACTGGTCCATCACCATAGCAAACAGGAAGGGGCTCAGAGCCGATCCCTGATGCAGTCCCACCTCCACTTTGAACTCCTCTGTCTGACCTACAGCACACCTCACCACTGTCCTGCTCCTCTCATACATGTCCTGCACCACTCTGACATACTTCTCTGCTACTCCTGACTTCCTCATACAGTACCACAGCTCTTCTTTTGGCACCCTGTCATACGCGTTCTCCAAGTCTACAAACACACAGTGCAACTCCCTCTGACCATCCCTATACTTCTCCATCAAAATTCTCAGAGCAAAAATTGCATCTGTTGTTCTCTTTCTGGGCATGAAGCCATACTGCTGCTCACAAATTTCCACTACCTTCCTTAACCTAGCTTCCACTACTCTTTCCCATAGCTTCATTGTATGGCTCATCAACTTTATCCCCCTATAGTTGCTGCAACTCTGCACGTCACCCTTATTCTTAAAGATCGGCACTAACACACTTCTTCTCCATTCCTCAGGCATCCTCTCACTGTCTAAAACCCTGTTGAACAAACTAGCTAAAAATTCCACTGCTGCCTCTCCCAGACACTTCCAGACCTCCACCGGGATGTCATCAGGACCAACTGCCTTCCCACTTTTCATCCTCTTCAAAGCCTTCCTGACTTCATCCTTTCTAATCTTATCTACTTTCTGTTCCACAGAGTTCACCCCTTCTACTCTTTTTTCCCTCTCATTTTCCTCATTCATCAGCTCCTCAAAGTATTCCTTCCATCTCCTCTGTACACTCTCCTCACTTGTGAGCACCCTTCCATCTCTATCCTTAATAACTCTAACTTGCTGCACATCCTTCCCATCTCGATCCCTCTGCCTAGCTAACCTGTACAAGTCCTTCTCTCCTTCTCTAGTGTCTAACCTAGTGTACAACTCGTCATATGCCTTCTGCTTGGCCTTAGACACTTCCCTCTTCACTCTGCGCTGTAACTCCTTGTATTCCTGTCTATTCTCTTCAGTCCTGTCCATGTCCCACTTCTTCTTGGCTAACCTCTTCCTCTGGATACTATCCTGAACTTCCTCATTCCACCACCAAGTCTCCTTATCTTCTTTCCTCCTTCCAGATGACACACCCAGCACCTTTCTCCCTGATCACTTCTGCTGTAGTTTCCCAGTCATCTGGCAGCACTACCTGACCACCCAGAGCCTGCCTCAACTTCTGTCTAAATTCCTCACAACATTCCTTCTTTTTCAGCTTCCACCACTTGGTTTTCTTCTCTATCTTTGACCTCTTCGTCTTACAGACCATCAAAGTCATCCTACACACCACCATCCTATGCTGTCTGGCTACACTCTCTCCCACTACCACTTTACAGTCACTAATCTCTTTCAGATTGCCTCTTCTACATAGGATGTAGTCTACCTGTGTTCTCCTACCTCCACTCTTGTAAGTCACTCTATGCTCCTCCCTCTTCTGAAAATAAGTGTTAACCACACCCATGTCCATCCTCTTAGCAAAGTCCACTACCATCTGTCCTTCAAGGTTCCTTTCCTTAACTCCAAACTTGCCCATCACCTCCTCATCCCCTGTGTTCCCCTCGCCAACATGTCCATTAAAATCCGCTCCTATCACCACTCTCTCACCCATGGGAATACTCTCCATCACCTCATCTAATTCACTCCAGAATCTCTCTTTCTCCTCTAACTCACAACCTACCTGTGGGGCATAACCACTAACAACATTCAACATCACCCCTTCAATCTCTAACTTCAGACTCATCACCCTGTCTGACACTCTCTTCACCTCCAGAACATTCCTCACAAACTCCTCCTTCAGGACCACACCTACCCCATTTCTCTTACTATCCACACCATAATAAAACAGCTTGAATCCTGCTCCTATACCACGAGCCTTGCTACCCTTCCACCTGGTCTCCTGTACTCACAGTATATCCACCTTCCTTCTCTCCATCATATCAGCCAGCTCTCTACCTTTCCCTGTCATAGTACCAACATTCAGAGTTCCTATTCTCAGTCCTACACTCTTACCTTTCCTCTTCTCTCTCTGTCTGTGCACTCTCCTCCCTCCTCTACTTCTTCGACCAACAGTAGCCCAATTTTCACCGGCGCCCTGTAGGTCAACGGCGCCGATGGCGGTCGTTGTTAACCCGGGCCTCGACCGATCCGGTATGAAATTCGTACTGACGATTCGCATGGTTAAATTTGGCAATGTTTTACGCCGGATGCCCTTCCTGACGCAACCCTCTCTATTTATCCGGGCTTGGGACCGGCACAGAAGTCACTGGACTGTGACCCCCATGGCTAGATTGATGATGATGATGATAAATAATAATAATAATAGACAAGAATAGTAACAATTTTAAAAACATATCATTTGACCAATAATAACATATAATCAGTCATAAAATTAAGCTTTCTTCAAGATATTTGTAGAAGGAGTCTTCAGTACCAGTATAAGTGCTTTATATAAATCTGAGATAAAGCTGTCATGTTAAGTTTTCTGTCATGGCAGAGTCTATAGTTTCTCTAGTTTCTCCATAACATAATTAGTTAGTTTTTGTCTTGTTAACTTTAAGAGAGAAACCATAAATGATTAAAATATATGGTGCATTTTTTAAATCTTAAATAAAAAATATATAGTTTGGGAAATAACAATAAACCGTAATGCTGTTACTGCATTCATTCATTCATTCATTGTCTGCCACTTATCCGAACTACACTCGGGTCACGGGGCATCATAGGGCATCAAGGCAGGATATACCCTGGACGGAGTGCCAACCCATCGCAGGGCACACACACACACAGCGGACAATTTAGAGATGCCAATCAACCTACCATGCATGTCTTTGGACTGGGGGAAGAAACCCCCGAGGCACGGGAAGAACATGCAAACTCCACACACACGGCGGAGGCGGGAATCGAACCCCCAACCCTGGAGGTGTGAGGCAAACGTGCTAACCACTAAGCCACCGTGCCCCCCTGTTACTGCATTATGTTACTTATTTTTAACGAACAGTAATTGAATATAACTTCTGAACAAAACAAAGATTATCAAGGTTAATTACCTGAAATCCCCAAAACACTGACTGACCAATCAGAAGTGCCTCTGCCCGTCAAATAAGGTTATATCTTTGCCTTATCCTGTCACAGGAGAAGATAACAGTTAGCTTGATGTAAGCTAGTGGTTACAGTTATGGATTTTATTGTGCAATACAACAGCATCAAGGTTAAAAAATCAGGCAATCAGCTTGCTAGCCAAGTTACAACAGGTAGCATTTATCTCAAGTTAGCTAGTTGCTAGCGAACTTGGCTACTAGTTTTAATGACATAAAATGGTAGTTAGTTTGTCTTAGATATTATATGAGAAATGATGGCTACTGTTGCAACCTTGGCTACAACTAAATTGGTGTCTAACATTGGATGTATGGGCTTGTTTGGGTATTACAGAAACTGCTGAAAATAGACATGGTATCTAAGTCAAAGTTAAATTGTTAGCAAGCCAGCTTCACTGATAATAAGTTAGCTACTTATCTGACTACAAAGATGGAGCCCCTCAGACCTATTATTCCCACTTCTATTTTTATTAAATTTTCAGGGAACATTATCATTTACAGTAAGTAACGTTTGTTTGTTTCTTTTGTTTTTTTGTACCTTCCAAAACTTTTTGTCAAACATTACATATTTAAACAACTGTCCCCTCTATAGAGTACTTGTCCCCTCTATAGAGTCCCCTCTTAGAGTTCCACAACATTAAATGTAATTATAAATTGATACAATGAACAACACGCTGTTCTTCGAGAACTAAATATTAGAACTGTTTGATATCTCTGGTTTAGGAACTACAACAGTGTGCATTTGTTGGAAAAATACTGAACTCCCAGGTGGTAACACTCCACAACGTTGTTGATTAGTTTCCTAGAGCTTCATGCCCTGTCATGTTTTATTCTTTTCATATTGCCAGTCATCTCATTCCTAATCCCATATTATAAATCACATGACTAGAAATGCTTATAATTAGGGAAGCATGTTTAGGCTTATTACTAATTTAAGTTGGAATGCTTCTTTGAATAAGTGTGGTAGAGATTGGTAAGACAAGGCATATCAAGTGAAAGTGGAAGAATGTACAACCAGAGGCTGTTTAGGAAGGGCTACACTATGCTAATTGTCAAGGCCAGTAGCAGGTGGTTTGTGATGACTATCATTCAGGCTGATTAGACAGATGTTCCCATGCTTTAGGCAGCACTGCTCCATTCTGATAAGAGAACTGCAACCAGCTTACAGAATCCATTACCCAGTATTCCCCAAACTGGTGATAATTTAGGATTATTTATATCTGTGTTCAAGCCTTTGTAGTATAACAGAGATAGAGATACATGTGATATATATTATCATTAACTCTCTGTGATCTACTCTGAGAAGATACTACTATTATCATTCTGCTAAATGTCTTTTAAAATTCTTGAATACTTCCTTTAAGGATTCTAACCTTGTTTTCTGTTCTTTTTTCAGTCAGTTTGCTGATTATTTTCAGTAACCAATTTATCCTAGTCAAGGCCAGGAATATGAAGCATAATCCTGGAATGCTGGGCATGAGGTGGGAATACTGTGCGCTATGGATGAGATACCACTTCATTGCAAGACACTATGCACATACATCCACGCCCTCTTTCTTTTTATTTTATTGTCTTCTCGATTCTCAGTAGTGGGTCCAGACACTCTTGGTCAACATGGAGTCAAGCACATGGGTTCACAAGCGCTTTGACAAGTCCCCTGACTTGCTGGTACTCAGGGCTCCTGACTTTTCTATCTTTCCAGTGTTCTCAGTGAGTCAGGAAGTCAGCAGAGTTCACCAGCTTGAATTAATTGAAGAAAGAATGGGCCTTTTTAAATAGATGAGGAACAGACCACCATCAGGAGAAACATTTATTACAACTCAATAATAAATAGTTTTAGTGACTGAATGCCACTTCATCACACTCTGAGTGCTATAGCTTGTCCTCTGAGACAGTGAATTCTATTCATGTGGTAATGTTATCGATAACAATTAATATATATTCTATTAGTTTTACTATAAAGAATCAATGTCATATAATCTCATCTAATAGCATACTGTAATGGTATGTTATGGAAGATAAATATGTCTTTGCATATCTCCTCTGTTTCTCATATAATTTATAATAATTCCAGAGCAAACTTTGTAAACATCTACATATGTTCAGATGACTTTCATTAAGCATAGATTTCCCAACGGCAGATTAACTAGCTCTCAAGTTATAATCCTTCACTCAGTAATTGAATAAGTTGTGCCAAGTGATCAGGCAGGAAGTGTTGGCAGGACAGGAAGCAGTCCATGGCCTTATGCAAGAATGTCGGTCTCTGTGTCGCCATTGCCAGCCATGGGTCAATAGGGCAGGATCTAAATGAAAACTTTACATAACTGCTAGCCTCTGTCATTATATTGTAATACTGGGCCTGTGCTAGTGAGGCCCGCACCACTGTAATCACTATATCTCAGTCATATGACGATGTGCCACTGCTCTTGTGGAGACAGCTCAGGCCTTTAATACACTTGCTTTAATTATACCTTATCAAGAGTGTGATGCCATGCTAACAATCACATCCACCAAAGGTTTTAAAGGGGAATGATATTAAAAGAGAGAGAGTGTGTGTGTCTGTCGGTGTGTGAGAGAGAGAGACATGGAGGGAGAGAGTGTACATATCATAAAATCTCTGAAACTTAAATGGTATGATGTGAGCTTGCCAGAATATTGTGTGTTACATAAATAATTAATTCATAAGCATCAAGTGGCCCAAACTCAAAATGTCTCTGATTATATAACAGAATCATACGTGTAAGAAACTACAGACTGCCCCAACCCAGATTTCACTCCACAGCACACATCTGAAAGAGCTCATTCCCATTCAGTATCGCCCGACCATTTGGGTGATAACACCTGTAACAATATCAAGCCAAGGTGTACGTGACCACGATTACCATTAAGGACATCCGGTTAGACGATAGTATCACCAGCCATTTGGGGGATACTCAGTAATTTACATTTAAAGTGAAACTCATTTAAATTACACACGGGAAACACTGTATAAAATGTTTGAGCAGGATTTGTTCTGGGTTCTTTTTGACCCCGATGAACCCAAAGTACTTTATGTATTTTGTCACTGCGATGCTGCAATAAACTTCTTCATTAAGATCTTCAACGCTCTTCATTTTCACGCTCTTCACATTGGTGAGCCAGCCAGGAGGGATTTCCAAAAAAGTGGGGAAAGGTACGAAAAATAATTTTTTCTTCTTTTACACTGTTTTATTTAGGGAACCCCCTCATTTAAAAAAATCTAGAAAAGAAAAAGTTAAGGGCAGAATAGAAATTAGAGTTATTGAGCAGAAGCAGGAGTTCTTAAGTCTATTCTGTACATTTCTGTTTGAGATTCTAATGGAACTGAATTAACCTAACGCACTGTGGTGACAGAGGTGTATTGGAATCGTTGTTTCTAAAATAACTGAAGCAAAGTGCTAAAGTGTAGAGGTTTCTAAAGTAACTGAAACTTGTGTGGTTGTTATAATTCTGTTAATATTCTAAAGTAAGTGAATCAGCCGACGCAGTGCGGCAGCCGAATTATAACTAGAGACTGAAACTGGTGATCGTGTAGCGAGCCTGATGCACCACGGCTCTGTGAAGTTTCAAACAAAAACCCGAGGTAGTGTGGTTTTGCCCGACGAACTGTGACAGTGTTTTAAACTTAAGTTTTAAGCCTGAAGTACTGTGGCTAAGAATTGTTTTAAAATATAACACAAAAACCCGACGTAGTGTGTTTTTTTCCGACGTACTGTGACAGTGTTACATTTTAAATTGTTAAAGTAAGTGAAACTTCTTGTGTGGTTGTTATAATTCTGTTAAGATTCTAAAGTAAGTGAATCAGCCTGACGCAGTGTGGTAGCTAAAATATAACTAGAAAGTTTCTAAAGTAACTGAAGGTGTAGCGAACCCGACGCACCACGGCTCTGTAAAGTTTAAAACAATAACCCGAAGTAGTGTGGTTTTGTACGACGTACTGTAACAGCATTTTAAACTTTTGTTTTAAGCCCGAAGTACTGTGGCTAAGTAGATTGTTTTAAAAAATAACACAGAAAAACCCGACGTACTGTGGTTTTGTCCAATGCACCGTGACAATGTTATATTTTAAACTGTTACTGTGTTGTTGTTTGTGAGTTGTGAGTGTTACTGTAGTTGGACTTGAGGCCCGACGGAGTGTGACTGAAGTGAGTATCGAGTTCAAAAGCCCAACGGAGTGTGGCTGTATTGTTATTATTATTATTATTAATTTTGCGTCCGAAGTACTGGAGTTGTGAATAAATAGACTAACAGGTATCTTAAAGTAACTAATTAACGTGTGGTAACTAAAGTTGTGCAAAGTAACTAATTAATTCAAGAATTATGAAAATGGAAGAGCTGATTGTTAAGTACATCATTAAGCACGGATCTCAGGGAATGTTTGATGGAATCGAGAACATTGGTGATGATGAGTGGGCTATTGCCAAGTTCAAAAGTTATTCTAAAATGCCTAAAATCAAAAAAGGTCAAATTGCCAATGCTCTTCAAGCAGTTTTTGCCCCATACAAAGTGACTAGGAAGACTCTAGATGCGTTAAAGGCTGAAAATGAGCAACTTCAATCTAGACACGGTGACGGGCTAATTTGTAAAAGAAATTTTCAGGCTAGTGAAACAATCTGGAAAGATGAAAAGGTCAGGATTCTGAATGAGGTTGCACTTCTTAGAATTAACAACAACATGCTTAAGTCATCTGTGGAAACACTGACCAATGATTTGGAGAAAGCAAAGGCTGCTTGTCAATTTCTGATAAAAATGGCACAAATGAGCAAAATACCAATAACGTATCTATAGGTGATATGTTGTGTAACTGAGTTCCAGAAATGACAGATTTGCATGAAGATAGTGATGAGAATTCGAAAAGAGATTCTCGGTCAGTCAGTAGTCAGTACTCTGACAGTACAGTTAGATTTCCCATGGCACCAATTCACTCTTCTGTAACTGTGCGTGCTGGTGAAGGAGGGGATGAACCAATGACCTCTACAATGGTCAGAGGATTTAATCCCAATGAGCTGAATAGATGCTGTGCGCAGAAATATTGGGAAATTTGATGCTGCCCGACAAGATCCTTTAGATTTCCTAAAAAACTTGGAGCAATATGCTGACATTTACAAATTTACAGATGGTGATGCTTGCATAGTATTAACTATGTGTTTACCCGAGACTCTGTCTGGAGCCTTAAATCAGAAAGTGAAGACCAGAACTACCAAAAAGTTAGAAAGGAAACAGACACTACTTGGAAGTCCTAGGTGTGATGTCAGTTAATTGGGATACAATATCTGATGTAGACATGAGGAAAGGTGAGCACCCAATGGCATTTTCAGAGCGATTATTGGAGGTATTCAAAATTACTTGTTCAAATTCAAATTAAATGTTAGGTAATCCTAACATTACTCAGAATGTCAGTTTCAAATCTGCTTTTATTAACAAATGCGATCCACTCACTCGTTCTGCTGTAACCACGTTTGTGACCCATTTCTCTGATATAATGACATAATTTCTAAAATGACACAGTTTTACAATAGCAATGCTAACTTAAAGAGAAACAATCCTGTCAGCTATAGGTGTTAAAAAGCTCTATAGGAATAGAGGCTGCAAGGCTTCCTGTAGAAACAAGGGCCATGCTACTGGAGATAAAAAGGAAAGACCACTCCCTTATAACCCTGATAACCTCCCAGTGTGTTATTCGTGTGGCAAGGAGGGACATATTTCCAGAGAATGCAAATTTTTTCTTAAGAGAACAGAGCCAAAAACTGATTTAGATCAGCTACAGGCCACTGTTAACAGATTGAGTAAGGAGCTCAAGACTTTGTGTAACTTCTTGCCTGCTATTTATTGTCAAGCCACTCAGCAAATTTGGCATGGTCAGACAAACAAGATGCCTTTTGTTCAGGAAGGACATCATCACAAATTTGAAACTAGTGATGAGGTAATGGTAAAGAACTACCAACCTGAGGGCCATGGTCCGCTAACTGGGTGAGACCATGCAGAGATTTAGCTTACAAGCTCTGCCACAAAACTAAATACCAACAACCTGTTAAGAGATGGTCCCACAATGATCAATTAAAAACCATACAAATCTGATGGCAATCATAAAGGGCCATGTAAATAGTCAAATGTATATTATAAATGTTTGTAATGTTTTCTGTCTTGTGTGTGTGTGGGGGGGGGCATACATTCATTATGTTTACAATTGTTTTTCAGATTTCCTAACAAAAAAGAAATAAAGATGTGTTGATGGACTAGGATGGCGGACCCCACTCCTAACCCTTCTGGCGTAATGAAGAAATCATATCCAGGGGTGCTGATCAACAACCTACAATGGGTCCATGTTCCAGTACTAGGAAATCTAACAGCTTGATCTCCAGACATGGATGAGCGATGCCGGGGAGAGAGTGTGACTGAAATGTACAAGAAACTACTGACAACTGCATTCTTGAGATACCATGGAGCTGTAGCTACCAGCTCATCCACAGAGCAGATGCTGGAAGACCATCCAGAGGATAGCATAGAGGGTGTCTCTTCTAGACGGAAGTTGCTAGGATTTGTTGGACAACAGGTTCTGCAAACAGATGCCTATCTGCAAGAGGGACTAAGTGAAGAAAAAGAAACCATCCAGGATGTTTACACTATTGCATCTGCCCTCTCCTATCAATGATACCTCATTTTGCATAGTCCCAGAGACTGATTGGGCCATAGGAAATTATTACTTTCCATATGTAAATACAGACAATGTCATTGAATCCAGAGAAACAGCTAGGTTTTGTGAAAGACATCCCAGAATTAGATTTTGAATTACCAAAACTGGACACTATGTTAATGTCCTTAATGCAAAGGAAAGATAACCACATTGTCAAGGCGCAACAAGGTCTTGTGGAAAAGGACAAAGTTTTAACTAAACAAATGCATATTGGTGACGTAGTTATTGCTTACTCTGATTTGATTTGGGATGTAACTTTCAAAACTGCCGTTTGTGTATGCATTTTTCTCATCATTTGCCAGTGCGTGATGTTATGTTGTATGTGTTCCATATTGAGACGTCAGATTGCAGATACTTCAATAATTAATGTAGGACGTTCCTGTTGGCTGTAATGGTTCCTGAATGCCTCTACTCCAAACCCAGGACATATTTGTACATAGAACCAAATTTTAAGAAGAAACATTGTGATAAGTTTGCCTAGGGGAATGGATCCATAACCAGTGTGCATGAGGTGATGTATCGATGGTGGGTAAGATTCTCTGAGGGCTGAAGGAGGACAACCTACTGCAGGGCTTCACCGCCACTGCGCACCTGCCCGAGATGGGAGGTGTAATCTGTGTAAAGGAAGTGATGTGATGCTTTCGGGCCAAAAAGCATCAAAGGGGGGACTGTAAGAAACTACAGACTGCCCCAACCACAGTACACATCTAAAAAAGGCTTACATATCATATAGAAATATGTTTAATTCAATTCAGTATATCTGTAGGGTATTTTTTACATTGGCTTAAAGCAGCCTTACCAAACATTTAGAACACTTATTCCAATCAATTATTAGTATGGGAGCGACAGCAAGACATCAAGGAACATCACTGAATAAAGGGTATACGTGACCATGATTACCATTCAGTATCGCCCGACCATTTGGGTGATAACACCTGTAACAATACCAAGCCAAGGTGTACGCGACCGCGATTACCATTAAGGACATCCGGTTAGATGATAGTATCACCCAGCCGTTTGGGGGATACTCAGTAATTTACATTTAAAGTGAAACTCATTTAAATTACACACAGGAAACACTGTATAAAATGTTTGAGCAGGATTTGTTCTGGGTTCTTTTTGACTCCAATGAACCCAAAGTACTTTATGTATTTTTCTTTCATACGGTTAAACAGAACTGCAAGTGCTATAGGATGTGCATCAAATGCATTTATCTAGAAGGATTTGTGATGTGCTTAGTAATCCAGAATTAACTCATTAGGGGGCTAAACACTAAAAGTACATAGTACGATTCTATTTGTTTCCTGTCTTCTTCTTCTTTTTCTTCTTATCATTATTTGAATACATCCATGTAGCTATGCCACTATGGCAGCTAATAGAATCTTTTGCACACTTTTAATAAAATTTTGTACTTTACAAGCCCTCTAGTGCCACCAATAGGAAGTTGAATGTAAATTTAGCTCAATGTTTTAGCAGTTTCTCTTTCCTCTGATTCTTTGGGACATGCAGAGTTCAGTGCTCCCCAATTGATTGTTTTCCTTCTTTTCCTTCGTTTTTTACTTCTTTACTTTTCATACAAATTCTTTCAAATCGTTAACCTATTTGGAAAACCAACAAAAACTTGTTTGGTTTTTCATGTACAGGATAGTTTGTCCATAACTCACAAACATATTTGACAGTGATACAACAGAAACAGGAATTTAGGGCATTTCTCAGTAATGCAATTATATATTGACATAAGCAGAAATTAGTAAACAAGATTTGACATCTTTGAACAAGATCTGTGATGTTCACATCAACATGAATAAAATGTGTGATCTCTGTGACTTTGATCCCCACATGGTTGATGGTGCCAGATGCACAGGTGGACTATTTCAGATGATCTCGTGGGATTTTAACAATCACTAGAGTTTACATAGAATGGTGTGAAAAACAAAAAACATCCTGTGAGCAGCAAGTCTGCAAGATGAAGCAAGCCAGCCCATCTGGCACCAATAACCATTTCAGGGTTACTGTAAGAGAGATCACATTTTTCCCCATTCTGATCTGTGATGTGAAGATTAACTAAAGCTCTTGACCTGTACCTGAGTGATTTTTATGCATTTTGCTGCCTGTACATTTTTGGCTGGTGGTATAATTGCATAAATGAGCAAAGTATTAAAGTGACTGGTGCGTGTGTGTGTGTGTGTGTGTGTGTGTGTGTGTGTGTGTGTGTGTGTGTGTGAATCCATTTTATCTCCTTATCCTTCATTTTGTTTTAGACTGATATTTGATGCTCCCTGCCTCTCTGGCACCTCTCCCAACACCTATGCCTGTGTCAGAGCCTGAGGCTGAATCTGCTTCCAATCTCAAGTCTTTGCCTTCTATCCAAAGCAAAGATGTTGCATCCAACGCATCTTCAACTGCCTTCTGGCTCTATCAGGACTGACCTTGGGTGATATTACAGATACTGAGGACACTGAGCCGTCTGTATCCTTCAGCACTTACAAAGGTTTGCATTGTGGATGCTGAGCCATGTTCAGGAAAATAACTTATTATGAGTATTTTATTTCTTAAGGTGCTTTTATGTCTCAAAAATAATATGATTGAATAGTTATCTGAACTAACACATTGTCTGTTAACTCTGCCCTTTGTTCTGTAAAGAGTTAAACTGTTCCTAAAGAATCTGGACTCCAGTGTGGATGACACTTTCCTGCATAAAAAGATCCTTCTATTTGGTACCATCATCAGAGCAAAGGTCACTTATGATTACTAATCCCTACATTTCATATCTTTCCCAATGTTCACTTCCTAATACTCACTCTATTACATCAAAAAACAGTGCACTTGCAGCACAAGGAGACAAGTGTGTAGTGGGGTGTTTGTTTTAAATACTGCATGTTGCTAAATGAAATAACCTTTAACATATTATATACGGGATATACGGTACATGTTGACTATGGAGACACAAAAAGCAAAGAACCATGAGGAAAAACTAGCACATTAACACTTTTTTTGCAGGTGCGTAATGCTCATTATTTGTTATTTGTCTCCTTCCTGTCACCTAAAAGTGATTTGGGTTCAGGTGCTTCTTATCTCCTGAGGAAGCCACGGTAGCCATGAACGAAAGAAATGAATGAGAAGACATTTGCCAGGATTGCCACTGTTTGTGGTTCTGTCTAAGAGCAAAGAGGAGCAGAAGGATGTCCACACAGGGCTATGCAGAGGGAGCAGCCACAGTGTGAGTCACATCCATTTGATAGTATATATCAGTGCAACAACACAGGGTTTATTACAGTCTCACCATGACTGCTTCACAAACTGCATACTACTGTGGGAAATACTACTGTGTGTGCCATACCTGGGTTAGGGTTTATCAGGCAGGTTACCCTGTCTGTGGCTATGACCTAAACTGAAGAAAGTTAGATTAAGGATCTCTAAAATGTGTCCAAATGTCTGTGACTAAAGGAAAAAACATGGATTACAAAATCGTTGGAGTATGTAATATTATATGTTGTAGTGGGAAAATGTGCCTAAAACCATAGATATAAATTTCTGCCAACACCCTAGCTACTGAAAATGGCCATTGACCATACAGATGGACTTTCACCATGTCAGAGAAAACTCTACAAATTATTCATTAGATCAGGTTTAACTTATTTCTGATTCTGCAAGTTACAAGGAATGTAGAAATAATTACAATTTAATATTGTTTCATGTATGTTTCATGGACTAATGGAATCTGGAAATGCTTCTACCAGTCTAATGTTTAAAATCATGGCAAAATACTGTACTTCTGAAAAAGACATTGTCTCCATTTTTCAACTTCTCTCCCAGCTCTTAAGCTCCAGATCAGCCCATCTGCTTATTCTGATCCACAATAAAAATTTACAAGAGAACATTTTTCCATGAGTCATGTAGTTTTACCTGTTGACAGAAACTATGCACCTATAAAAAGGGACATAACCAGTTTATATACTAAACCTTTTCTTCAACTCACTTAAATAACCTGCAAGATATGGAGGCCAGCTCTATCGTGTGAGGAGTACACATAAAAACTGAATGACATGATTGAACACATAAAAGTGCAGAACACTTGAAACATTGGAAGGTCATATGAGGACATTCTTAACACTACTGAAGGAGAAGATCTGCAGTTAGTTTAGCAGTATGCTTGCATGCTTTTTTTTAAGTAATTTCATTTTATTTGAGATTAAAATCTTCCTATGACTGTGTTTTAATTTAGTAATGTTTAGAATAGAGAGTGTTACATCAGCACTAAGTGGACCATCCAGAAATGTCTCTAACTGATCAGCAGTTTGACTCAAATTATTCAGTCAAGAGAACTGCAAGAGTTAAAGGGCAGGGCACTTTGAAATCCAACAAATATGCTTATACTAAAATTATGTTGTTGTTCTTATGAGCAAAGATATTTGTGTTTTAGGCCGTACTGCACATCAGCAACAATACAGGGATATAGTGAATCCATTTGATTCTGATTTGTGTGTCTCTGTGTGTGCGTCAGCAGTGTTGACTCATTTGAAAATACTTACATAAAGAAAAATATTATTATAAATCCAAATTTATTTCTGTGGTTTTGGATCGCTAGGTTCTTTGTTAAATATGATGGGTCACAATGTGTTTTCAAAGTATGGAGCATGGTTCTGGTATGGCAAGTTATTTCTTTTTGCAAAGATGTAGTATAATGGCCATCAGCAGAAATCTTTGCCATGTATTTGAAACTTCAAGGCAACAGGATGTTGATCCTCTATTAGAGCTAGTTCTTATCTCAGTGTGTTCGTGTGCTCATGTTAGGGGCCTAAAATATTAATATACAGCCAGTGATTAATTCTACATTCTGACATTCTCATTGACTATGCCCTAGTGTCCTTCTACCTTCAGGCTGGAAAAGTCTAGGAAGGATCTGAAACATAGAGTTTCACTAATTGCAATGGTTTTGCTTTCCACTGCTTTAAATGTCATTCTAAATTTCACTTTGATCAGTGGCCTATCTCTCATCTTAAATCTCTCTCACTTTCCCAGACAGTGGACAGTGGCGTGTCCTGTTGACAGGTCAACCCCAGGTCACATTCAGTGCCCATTGAAGGAAACTATTTGGCTAAATGGCTGCCATTCAGCATTGCTTCATATCCTTTGTGATAAGGCAGAGCACAAAAGGCTTCTTTTTCCTGCCCGAGGGCTTCAATCAACTAACATCCTAACATCTTCCAGCATCCTCTCCAGGATAAAAGAAACAGTAATGCCAGGAAGTGAACACATTCCTCAGACCTAATTCAAACAGCCTACCATGCCCAAGAATCCAGAGAAGTGTGTGTATAATACATTTTGAGTTACTGAACATGAATAGTGAGACAATCAATTATATAAAGTATAATTAAAATGATATATGCTTTATTGGGTACTGGTTCAGAGATAATGCAGTAATAGAGAGTTCAGAGATAAATGCAATAATATGCACATACTATCAGTTTCTTTCAACAATAGACTGGTGATGTAGCAGCTTGATATCCCTGGAGTGTGAAAATCAAAAGATTTCTATGTTATTCCCAAATTAGTGTCAGATCAATTTGATGTACTACATTTAATCCCATTATACATCTAACACTGAATTTCACTTATTTGTATATATTCTTGCAGCAAAAAAATAAAGTTTCATGTATACAAAATAACATAAAATATCCAATATTTACCCACAATTGAGCCCCAAAACAATTAAATTAAATTAACAATTAAGTCAAA
Source organism: Hemibagrus guttatus (assembly GCA_033459395.1). NCBI lineage: Eukaryota > Metazoa > Chordata > Actinopteri > Siluriformes > Bagridae > Hemibagrus > Hemibagrus guttatus. The sequence goes on from JAUCMX010000002.1 coordinate 15,886,900, forward strand.
TTAAATTTATTAAAAATAAGTGACATTTGGAGCTCTTGTTATTGGTATTAATTAACAGCTCCATTGCCAGGCTTTATTCCTGTGCAGCTGTAAATAAGCTTCAGAACATAGAGGGATCTCTGAGTGAGACAGAGAGAGAGAGCACCACTGCTGATTCTAAACCCAGACCAAAACATTGACTTAGCAGATCTTAAAATATGAGTTTTCACAACACACATTGTGGGAGAGAAGGGTAGCAAATTTTACGTGCAGGCATCAACTAGATCGTAAATAACATGCGGAGCAAGACAAAGCTCAAGTGTTTGCCTTAGTGACTCTTTCAGAAACCACTTTGTGGCTTTCTTGGATAACTAACAACTAAGTGCTCAATAAAAAATGCTGCCTGGCTGTTGAGCCCCAGACAATCAGTGCTGAAGTGAGGCAGCCAGAGCGAGCTGGACAGGACCCAGGCTGGGGCACAGCAGGAATGCTCTCTCCTTGCTGTGTGTAAACATGTTTGTGTAGATGGCTACCACCTGTAGTCCAATCCACAGTCTTATCTTTGCACACAGATGAAATGAGTGTCTGTGTCAAATTACTGCGTGCTACCTCAGTTAGTCCCAGGTTTAACCTAATCTGTATATTCACTGTTTTCAGATTTTGGATTCTGGAAATGTATTTAAAATCAAATATTTAATTGCCATGCTACTGTATGTGGTCTCATGATTTATTTTGTGAAAATTACATTAATGTATGTAATGTCCAGCAACCATCAAAATGGTTATATATTCATATGCAGGGTTCGTATTAAAATAGAAATTATACCAGTGACCTATAACTGAATAAAGGAAAACCTCTCAGCCAGGAGTCCAATATGTATATGCTGAGTGAGTTTTTGGCAGCTAAGGTAAGGAGTGGCATATATGTAATCACCCTCTATCAAATGACCACTGTTGTGTGACCACACATCAGCATTTCAGTGTTTAAACCACTGCAAAGTTGACAATAATTATGTCCCAGTAGTTAAATGTAATAGCTTTATTTAGGGTGAATTTACACTGGTCTAATTATTGGTCTACAGCTGGGGCAATTTCAAACTAGCCATGTGCGTTGAACTGTTGAGTCAGCATTATTGCAAATTCTTAAGAATTAAGTAGAGTGGATATGAACAGTCTATACACCTCTGTGTAGAGTTTTTGTGTTTTAAAAATGAAACCAAGATTAATCATGTCAGGTCATTTTAAACCACTATTGTGATACATCAGAATAAAATAGTAGTAACTTACAGTAACCTGATGCACAGCCCTTTGTTCAAGCACATTTAGCTTGTAATAAGAGTTATTTAGCATAGCACCTTTTCATTTGATCTTCCTTGCAAAAATGTTCCAAATCTATCAAGCTGTGAGGAGATCTGTTGTGCACAACCTTCTTTAAGTCTTTCCACAGATTTTCAGTAGGATTTAAATCTGGACTCTGACTGGGCCTCTACAAAACAGAACCACTTCTCCTTAAGCTATTCCTTTGTTGACTTGGAATTGTGCTTTGGGTCATGTGCTTTGGGATGAAAAGTGATCATTCTTTTCTTTTAACAGTGGCCTGCAGCTTTTGTCTCAAAATAGTTTTATCTTGACTAGATTCCCTTCCTGGCGCAATATATATATATATATATATATATATATATCATATATTATATATATATATATTATATATATATATATATATATATATATATATATATATATATATATATATATATATATATTATTATTTTTTTTTTTTTTACTTTTATTAGCTTTTAGCTAACTATTAGCATTTTATGTGGAAGTTCTGTTCTGTTGTCTACTGCAGGTAAATATTTAGAAAAATGAGGTTAAATATTTAAAGTTTAAAAAAAGTTACGGCTTCCAAATATTACACTTTCATGCTTTAATGTCCATTTTAATGTCATGCTTTGTGCTCCACTGCTGTTGGTGTTAGATTAACAAAAAGACTTCATGACAATGTCTGTACTCAGCATAAATGTGAATCTATAATTTATATAGAATACTGCTGCATGCATTAACTTTTTTTTCGGATTTTCAGAAGCATTGTTTTCTTAGTTCTAAGATCTATGTAATGTGGTATACATTTACTTTATAATCTGTGTATTATTATACTCACCATTCAGTAGCAGACCACATAGGAAATTGTGTATTGTACGTATTGTATTGTAACAGAATACATAACTGAATACAATTAGGAAGGTGTATTCAGTTCTTCTGCCCAACCCTAGGAATGAATGGCTAAGGTAGGGTTATCCATTTTCTTGCAACAATTTCTGCATAATAAAATAAAATAGCCCTGGTTATTCTTCAGGTGACTCTTGTGTGTTAATGCAGAAGGCATTTATCTCAGCTCATTGTTTGAGATCATCTTTCTTTATATACTCATGAATGAAGGGATGAATACTGGTGCTCAAAGGAAGAACAAAGAAGAGAGTAAGTATTTCCAAATGGACATTAACAGGGGACACATTCCTCTCAAAATGAAGCCAGCGCCTTACATTAGAGAGACATGGAAGATGATAAGGATACTAGGAGTATGGAGCATGGAGCATGGACAAAGCCTGAGGAGAGATAGATAGAAAGGACTAAGACATGTGGGCTTGACTGAGAATAAAAAAGAGTGACAGAGGAAGACAGTAGCAGAGAAAATAGTGCTGTAAACAAAGAATGGATACGTGTGAATTAAAACATTATGTCATGGACGTCTCTTTAATCAGAGGATACCATCAGCCCTTGAGGTCACTTCCTTTGAGGCTAGCTTCATGCTGTGCACTGATCACTGCTTTATCAGGAAGGAATGCAAATTACAGCAAAGATCTCCACAAGCTCTTACAATGCCTCTGCTGTGGCATGATAATCACGACAGCAGAATGCTGTGAATACACTTCCTCAGGGGCAGTACTTCAATGAGGAACAGCTGAATTAATGCTCCTCTCTCAAACTTGGCCTAAAAGGAGACTTAAATTTCAGTAACAATTAAAAAGATAATCATGCATGAGCCCTTCAGATATTTGTTTTGTATTATGACAGGCACCCTTTAGCAGTTTTAGAGCAACTTTTATGTGCTGATTAAATACATATTTAAAGAAATTTGTGAGTGCTTTGTGAGTCCAGGAATCATAATAATACCTTATTTAAAAGCCATTTTATATTGCCAGTAGATTTTTTTGGCTATGAGCAGTGTATTGCTTTGTTTACTCAAACTCTGCCATACTTATAACATTCTCACAGTACTTTTTGCAATTTGAGATTCAGAGTTAAACACAAATGCAATCAGTCAGACTTTTAATTTTCTAGATAGACATTTTAATAAAGGCTCTGATTCTGTCACATGCAAATTGTGACATTATGACTTTGCAAATGTCTTATAATGTGCTTTGTAGTAGGTTCTGTTTAAAACAAGTTTTTCTTACTTCAAAGTATTTTGTTTGCCCAAACATTGTATTTCATTTTAAAGTAACTGATGTGTGCTTGCCCTAATTAGGCTTTGTGGGTGAAGCTTTCTCATGAAGCTGGTTGATAAGATTATAAATATGTTTAAAGCTTCATCAGAAGTGCAATTAAGAATGCGCTACCCCATTATGCTCAGGTCTTCATTATTATTATTATTATTATTATTATTATTATTATTATTATTATTATTATTATGAAATAGTAGAAAATGAGCACCTGCTCACCTGTTGTCAAATCTTAGATTAGTAGTTTATTTGATTTTGATCTTGAAGTAGTTCCACTTCTGTGTATCAGTTCTATAGTCTTGCACAGGTTTCTAAGCAGCCACAGGAGTATTCTAATTCAGACTCATGTGTTTTGTAGATATGGAAAATGATTATATGCCTCAACATTTGTTGTAGGAGGTACTGCAGGAGTACTGGAACACTACTTTGTGAGCTCTAGGTTCTGTCCAAGTTCAGTGAGAGTTCTGTTGTCATACTTGGAATTACATTAAACCAGTTTAAAGTGTGTTTTAGGGTTTTGTTTTTATTCCTGTTTGTGGTGTTCATGAACCATATATAAAGACAGCCAAATTTGGAGAAGTGTCCAGTGTGGAAGCCTAGCAGTAACATCCCTATTATTTGTAGATGATGTATTATTCTGTACTATTTGAGCTGGACCTCTGACATGCAATTTGCAGCTAAGTATGTATTGGCTGAGATTAAAAAAAATCTGCACCTCCAAATCTGAGGTCTTGGTACTCTTACAGAAAAGGGTGAGATGTGCCTTTCGGGTGAGTGGACTGACCTCGTCCCTGTCAAAGGAGTTTAAGTATCTTGGGCTCTTAGGATATTCACTATAACTGAAAAAGAGAGTGCAGGTTTGACAGAAGATTTGTGTTGCAATGATGAAGTTACTCTGCTCATCTGTAGTGTAGCAGGAGCTCAGTCTGTGAACAAATCTCTTTGTTTACAGGTCAGTCTGCATATCATTTTTCACCTGTAGCCATAAGCTGAGCCTAGTGACCTTCAATTTCCTACTTGGTGAACTCAGGGTGGGCTTCTCAAATCTGTGTACATGTTGTACAAGTTGTACATGTGAACTCAAGTCAATATGGCTACACACAACAAAAGGACACTTCCTACCTTTAAGATATTCGAGTTATTCTACATCGATAAGTATTTGCTTGGGATGAATCATCATACAGACATATTCACTTATTAAATATACATCATGACATAGTTTTAGGAGGAACATTTACATCACTCATAACATTTAGCTTGACAGTCCAGGAGCACCTCTGAGTAGATCAGCTGCTCCTACAAATTTAGAGGTGCCAGCTGAGGTGGTTTGGGCTCTGTGCAGGGATGTCCCCTGGTCGTAATGGTATAGCTGTATCACATTCAGCCACTTGAATAGATGGATGGATGGATGAATGGATGGATTAATGGATGGAATCATGAAGCTTATTACTGACACTGACAGAGTACCCAAGCATTACACTTGCATAAAACACATTTGTAGGTATGCATGGTCTGAAAAGACTTTCAAACAACTTTAGAAATTCTCAATCAGGCTGAACTATGTGATTCGTAAAGAGCTTATGCCAGTAGTGTTGTTTTAAGGCTTGTATCTAATTTGTATTAAATATACCGATTAGCCCTTTCTTCAATTCAATAGAATTATTTGTTTTGGCCTTTAAATGTGCTTTTTATAACTCATTAATTTTTCTTTCCCTGAACAGACAGTATTTCTTTTCTTGTGAAAAGTCTGTCCCAACTGTAATTATTTCACACTGATATGAAAACTGTTGTCCACTGCAGATTGTTGCCTTTGTGTTAAATATTACCTCTGCAACCAGGCATAAGTATTTCAGTATCTCATCTGAAGTTAAGACCTTAGTGCTAGACTGTCTCTGGCAGTAGCTGCTAACCTACTGAACTTCCCCGCTGGAGCAGGTGAGAATGAACAAACACTGTAACAGGTCTGTATTGGCCTCTGTGTAGATTAACACCTCTATTTTAACCCATCACCTCAGCCTATCAGGGAAGAGTGGGAGAAAGAAAGACAATTGCCATCAGCTCCTTGCTGAGATCAAAGCCTCTACTTCTTGGATTTTTTCCCCACTCATCTGTTCCTGAGCCATTCCTGACAGCAAGCATGTTTGGGCCAGATGACCATGGGAGTTATGAAACAGTCTGAGCAATCGCATCCACCATGCTGGCTTGCAGCAAGTTCTAGCCAATCTTCTGTTAAAAACTCTGAGCGTTCTCTCAGTAAGGCAGATTGCATCTAAAATTTAAAATATTATTTGTAAATTATTAATTTATTTGCCATTATCACCATTTTTTGGTTCAGTCAGTTACATTTATATTTACTGCTAATGAACCATTGATTAAAGTTTGCATGAATCCATTTGCCTTCCAAGCTACAAACTGAGCACATTAACTAACATATCGTCAGATGGTTTTTACTTGACATCAGATCATGGAGGTGATCACAAAGAGCATTTATTACCACTGTGAAGGACATGATCATTCAATTAACAACCACAGCAGTGCTGAGCTCTTGAACAGTGTTGAAAACATAATCCTACTTTAAGTGTTTATTTTATTTGTTTGCTTGTTTAAAATTATATTTAATAGTTTTGTTTATTGTAATAAGATTACTGTAATATTCTGAATTGTGATACAGTAGGTTTGACTAATATCTGTGTATGTGGGATGTGTAAATTAAAGTGTGAACTGCTTCTGAACCACGTCTGTATGGAAGTGCACTTACTGAGGAAAAGATCTAACAGTATTCTACGCACTGGTGCAGATCCACAAAACTGATGAGTTCTTTGTTGTGCTCAAGGAGAAGTAGCAACTTATATTTCCACTGAAATCACTCCCTCACCTTGAAATTTCAACCTGTCAGCTTAGGGTGGTCTTCTCAACTACCAGTTCCTTACCTGTTTATAAAGTGACATTAAATCAGCATGTTGGCACACAATGAACAGTGTAAAGTATCCCCATTCTCATTCTCTACTTTTAAACTGGTTTACAGCTGTATTGGCTTCTGATAAATTAATACACAGACACAGTACTTGGCTAATTCTATAACATAGACCTTTTTTATGAAGGTAATCATCACCATTAAATTATCTAATGTTTGCTTCCTAGCTTGTTGCTTATGCTACTGGCTATAGTCTGCTGCCTACCTTGTTGCAAATGTTGCCCACCATTAATGTTGTACTACAATTTCATTTAAATATGATTGTTGCATGATTGTTTGAAGTTTACTATATTATAATAGAACCAATAGCTACTTAGGCCTGTAACTGTAAATCTGGGGTTAAAGTAGATTTTTATGAGCTTTATGACAGAGCAAACAAAAGTCACATATTCTTGGTGGTATCCATGTTTTGTTTTGTTTTTTTCACTTCACATTTTCAACATGCCAAATTGTAAAATTACGTTATTACAGCTTGCAAACGATCACTTCCAAGGCACCACAAACAGAGCACTGGTATTGGCTTGTTGTGAACAAAGATGCTGGGCCAGGTCTATTACATGGCTGAGGAAAGACATGTGGTCCTTATCTGATGTAGTGTACATTAACTCACCAACACTCAATTACACATTATAGGTTCAGGTCCACAACAAAACACCAGACCTATTCAGAATGAAGCAGGTAGTACCACAGCTAAAACAACACCACAGCAATTTTGTACTACAACATGCAGTAATATAGCAGTCTATCTGAATACAGTAGCTGAAAGATTACTGAGAAGCATCTTGTACTTGTTTATTATCTGTTTTTTTCTTATTATTGCAGTTGAATTAAATTGATGAACCATGACATCTTAATACGGCACCCTGAAGCCAGTGCAGAATGAAAGATGAAGTTTTAGAGCTCTGTATTTAATGCTCATCATTTTGAAGCTCGTGAAACAGAATAGTTCAATATGCTATCCAAAACTAGATCAGTATGCTATACTTCAGTCACTAGATCAATGTGCTATACTTCTATTAACTCAAAAAATATGAGAAATATCTGAACCAAAGAATAATCAGACCACAAACAAATGCATTTCATATATTTTGAGTCATTTCTAGTGATAGCTTTCTACCTGTATCTATTCTTTGCTTATATATGCTGTAGCATGAAAATCCCATGTCCTAGATCTTGTGTAGATTTAACTGAACAATGAAAAAGTTAGAAATGTGCTAATTCTATTTGGAACAATAACATCTTTCTGACATATAGATTAAAGCTTATGCACTCTAACCAAAACAGAAATTCCTCTTGTCCAAATAGTTTTCCTAACCTCACTTAGCACATTGGCTATGAATCTTTTAGGGCTGTTCTAGAATGGGTGATTATGGAAACAGGCTTGAACTGCAGATTTCACATTGTAGCATTTAGTAGTCATGTCATTAGCGGAGCTATAAAAAAATATTTTAGCATGCACAGCAATTCATATTCCTTTAAAAAAATCTAAATGTATTTACCAGACACCAACTGTAATTAGAATGTTATGGGTAATATGCAGAATGTTTATATTCATATACACTTACACACACACACATGCATACACACAGTAAAAGAGGTACATTATGTGTGAAACCTCATTCTGTGGCTTCTTAACCAGAGGTGAAGTATTTAACACTAATCAGCATTATGATCCTGCTGAAACAAATGAAAATGTGGGCTAATTCAGATCAGGCTCTCTCTTTGGCCTGCCAGAGCCCCATCCCCCTGACCCCCTGTGTCGTTTATTTGTTCTGTTTGGTCTGGCAGCAACTCCAGACGTAGTGTATTGTGTTGTTCTTTGAGTAAACAATGGAGAGATTGTTGGAGGGCTTGAACATGCCCAGCTGTGTGTTAAACACAGACACGAGCCTGTCAGGCTAGAGTCACCTAAGGAGAACAGGTAGATCTGTAATAGACACAGACAAGCAAGTAAAGAAAGCAAGCAAAGAAAACCTTTGTGAAGTTTTACTATTAGAGACAAAACTGATGGTGTAATACAGTGCCACTATCTGTATCTGTTTAGTGATCCAAATATTCATATCCGTTGTTGGATTTAAATTAAATTTGACTTTACCAAAAGCTTTTTTTTAGATATATGAATCCTACTTATATGCTTATAGAAACAGTGGACAACAATGAGGGGGAAAAGCAGCAACATACAAATGCCAGCACCATCAACATGTGTGTGTGAATTCTGCCTCTGACAGTTTCTCAGCCTCAGCTACATCACTCGAGTTTATAATTTGTCTCAACTAGCGATGTGAACTGTTTTGTTTTTTTGTTTTCCCCATAATCACACAGTGTATATCACTGTGAAAGTAGCACCCTGCCCCCCATCACACAACATTTTTTCATCTTATGGGATCCCAGTACTTATTTATTCTTTTTTTTTTTTGTATCTGTTTGGAAAGCATTCTCTGTTCAAGGTGACTAATGCATCTGTATTGGGTTACATCCCTATAGGACACAGGGCTATGCTTAGATTCATAACCAAGGTGATTACCAGCCAGCAAAAAGACACTCAAGTTTTCCACATTTTAATGCATCCTTTCTAATAGCTATATGCCTAACGGCATCACTCTGGACTCCAGAAGGCAAGGCAGGACCAAGCACTCACCAAGAAGCTGTGAATTGTTCTTAGGATCCCATTCCTTGCATAATGACACATTAGGTGCTAAGAATGTCTCTTTATTTGTATGTCAGGCAGTGGGAAAGCCAGAAAGGCACACGGTAGACTGTCAGGACAACAGCAGGGATCGAAGAATGTAGTCTCCAAGGAAAGGGCTGGTGAGCTGAGCATGGTTCTGGGGGAGCAGGAGCCAGAAAGCATCCCACTTTTCTGATGGATGAGTGCCTGCATCCTGGCTCCCACAGGAGACAGCCAACATCACAGACAAAAAAAATGCCGCCATGACGACAGAACAGCATTTGGGGCGACTGGGTTGGAAGGGGTGGGTTAGTGGTTAATAACCACTTACGATAACCAGAGACTTCAAAGCCATCTCTTCCAGTTCACTCATAAAATGTGGCTTTCTACTGGCCCAGAGGTTTTTACAGCACAAATGCCAGGCACAGCCCTTGTTATTATGGATTCTAATACGGTGAAGGAAATTTCTCACCTGTTTGCACAAATACATTGCTCACTTACTTCTGATTGACTTGTACATAGTGATGCAAAGAAGAATGGAATGCATTGTGTAGAGGAGCAAAAGACTGCAGGAGTGACACCCTTCCTGGGTGCTCTGTTTGGATAATGGGCTGAGAGGAAACTGTGTGCTAAATGAGAGGCCCTTTTGAAGTGTCTGAAGAATTGTTTAGTTCTGCTGAGAATGAGATCTTATTTCCTTTTTCCTGACAGGGAGTGTGCACTGGGTTTGTTTGTGTGGGACAAGTAATCAGAACAGTAGGTTAGGTAACCAAGCAAGTTAAATTAATGTATTGTGAAAGGGCTTAATAACCAATAGAAAATTGCAATAACATATTTTTTTTGTCATGTATGATTGATCACTGGCAGAAAAAAGGCGTGGCGCATTTTTTTTTCATGATCATATCATAAACAAAAGGTAAAAGCTGAAATGTGCTTGATGAGAGCATCATAGTTCTCTGTTGTCACAGAAAGTGAATTTGGCTCCACAGCTCTTCATTTCACATTAGCCCAGTTTGAGTTTAGCTGCTGTATTCGAGCACAAATCCCCAAACCAACTCCCCCCAAGCTGTCACCACAAACACACTTACACACATACACACATGCCTGTGGCCAGCAGAGGTCTGTGGTCAGGCCAGTAACGAGCAGTTCAGCGTAAACACAGTTTCCAGACTGTCCCAAACCCCAAACGCCTCTGGCTCTGCCTTCACACTGCTGTTACTCACAATACTCTGTCTGTCACTGTGTGTGTCTGTGTGTGTGTCTCTGTGTGTGTGTGTGTGTGTGTGTGTGTGTGTGTGTGTGTGTGTGTGTGTGTGTGTGTGCGTGTGTGTGTGTGTGTGTGCAGAAGTACCACACAGTATTATGGTCTTAGCTCTATTTAAATGGAAAAGATTATATGATAATTCTTCACAAAGATGCTAGATTTGTAATGGCAGCATGCAACTTTAAAATATACTATATTACTATATGATGATGTTAACCCTGATTCAAAGGGGTTACTGTTTTCTGTGACAACCTGACAAGTCTTTTAGGAGACCTGGAGAGTGTTTTGGCTCATTTCAGCTCATCACTTCTGCCGAATGTTTACTTAGCTGCGTCTCTGAGGACACACTCCCTCACTACTTACTCAGTATGGAAGCATCAGACACAGCTGTTTGCTGTGCAGCGTCAAGCCCCATGTACACATCTGTCCAAGTTAATTAGTGTCTGCCATTTACACCTGTGCAGCATCCAAGAAAGAGAAGCATAGTGATGATGCTGAGTTAAAAATGGCATACCCTGTGCATTGTACTGCATTTCTGTGCCATAATGTGCTTTTCTATGCCAAAATATTCCGAGCATATCCAGAATTCGAAATAGACTCTTCTTTACGTGCACACACACACTAAGAGTAAAAAAAATGAGAGTAAATGCTTTTCATTGGTTTTGTTTGGACACGTCTATGAGTACTTTGCTGGTTTGGCTGTGATTTGAGGTGTGTAGTTGTGCCGCATGAGAAACTCTTCAGGGAGATGTGCTCAGAGGCATGGGCCCTTGTACAACCACTGAAAGTGGACGCCTGATCATAATTTGTGTGTATGTGTGTGCGTGTGTGTGTGTGTGTGTGTCGCTTAGACGTATGTCTCCCCCTCTAGTCTCTGCACACGCAGTTAAAATAGTCCATTTTAGCGAGCCCTCGAATCTGTGACGCCCGACATCATTAAACAGAGATCTGCATGTCTGTAATTTTAAGCCACAGTCTGTCACCAGAGAGAAAGAGAGAGAGAGAAAGAGGTCCTACAGTATGAGTGTAAGTCTATGGAAAACTTCACAGTGACTGTTTTCAAACTCTTTTGTATCTTGCCCAACAAAACATCTTGGCTTGGCATTTTACAGAGATGCAGTAGTGCAATACTGTAATGTTGCGCTTTTCAAATTCCTCCCTTTGATTTTGTGAGATTCAGCCTCGTCTCATTCTCCCAGTGCCTTCTTTGGCAAGAAGTCTTTAGCAATAGACTACGACATGAACATTAAATTGATTGATTACACATAAGCTGATGTGGTTGCCCATCACACTGGTTGTTTACTACAACTTCAATCCCAGTTCCAAAAAAGAACACTCTGACAAGGAATGCAGATATTTTTTATTCCATGTTAGGCCTACATTAAATTACACAGTAAGGGAAAAATTACACTATAATTCTCCTAACTTTATTTCCATTGCATATAGTAATTGCTGGCACAACCTTAGCGTAAACTTCTCAAACACCACCCTAGTGCACAATCTTTGCTGAACATGCTACCTGTGTGTCAGCAACGGGGTATGATAAAGTAATTAGAGGATAAGATATCTCTGTGATTAACCTGCAATCCAGGCCTGGCTGCAGGACTAATTAGAAGTTAGCCAAGGCACACCAAAGGAAGGGAAGAGAAGGTCCTTGCAGCTGAACCCCTGCTACTTCCTCTGGACTCTTTTTATTTTCTATCCTCCTGTCGGCTTTGTAGTTTCCTGCTGTTTTGCCGTGTTCCAGCTTTCATGTGGTTGGGTGTTTTTTTCCCATCAAACTAGGAGATGGCTGCCCAAGGGATTACATGTCACCATCAGAACACTCTCAGCAACCTGTTTATCTGACATGATGACTTCCTCCATGGGGCCAAAGGCAAGTAGATCTCAGGGGAAATGTTGTGTAAGACCATGCAACATGATAAGCTATTTAAAGCAGTTTCTTCTATTTCAGTGCAGAATATTTCAAGACGTGTTCATTGTGCTGAATGAACACATGAGTTTGTTTTAGGTAATAATGATCAAACTCGGTCCTACCAATTTGTTTGAGGGATTTTTGCCACTGCATACCTTATTCAAGGTGTGACACTCAAAACACCTACAGGTCTGAAGGTCTATTGTGCACAGATTTATGAACCAATATGAAGTGCTGAGATACAATTGAATGTATGAAATAAGGATCCTGTGGGACGTGGCAGGTGGGAAGATACAGTATATAGGTGAAAGCTAGGCCTCATGAACTGTATTCACAGCATGAAACTTGACCAACGTTATCATTCTTAAGTAATATATTGCTGTAAATGTACTAGAGTATTATTGAAACTATTTAAGAAACATATATTTCCAAGAAAAGAAGAATGTACCTTTTGCTCCTTTCAGTTTTCTTCAGACTTCTAAGTACTTGTTACAAATCACAAAGGTCTCCTCTTCTCCTGTTAAGGACTGTTTGATTCATCAATCGAATCAGCATTCAGTCATGTTCATTAGTGTAGAAATAAATGATCAATAACCAACATCTTTCAGTTTTCTTCTTTAACTTCCTCATGCTACTCAATGTACTTATAGCTTGAGCTGTTTGTGTGTGGCTGAAGATGAATAAGTTACAAGACTTCATTGTAGAGCTTGAGGATGATCACATTGGCCTTACCTCAGTAAAGGTTTATGCTGGAGAAAAGACTTGCATTTTATTGCTCTATAAGGAATGAACACCATCTGAATTTGAAATGGCAGATTAATATAAGTTTCATACATTTAAGTAATTTAGACTCTCTCTGCTAACGTCAGGTTAGGTTTGCATCGATTCCAGCAGCTAACATAAATTGGCTAGGCAGTAAGTCTGGATTACTAAGTGGATATTTAAATGAATGGCTTTTTAAATGGAATCATCCACATCACAATAATAACACTGCTTGCTTATTTAACGAACATCTTTTTTTCATTGCTATATCATTATTGAACATGAATAGTAAAAAGTATGCAATAATGATAATGACCTCTTAAAAACTTTCCAGTCAGATGTGGGTTTGGACTTCTCTGGCATATAAAACACACAATTTTGGCTACCTGGTGTTTAAAACTGAATTCTGTTTAATACAAGCCAGTCGACAGAGATTTCCTCAGAAGAGAAGTTATTGAGGCTCCTAAGACTCTAAATGGTTAGAAAAGGATTTCGAAGAACTTAGTATAGTCTACACTTAGAACAAAAAATAGCACCATTGGGACAATGTTTAATGCAAGAGCACACCACAGAATGCACAAACAAATGACAAAGAAACACAGTGTGCCAGCTGAGGATCTTGCACTTTTATATAATGTCTGTATGAGTCTACAAAGTGGGATGTTTATATGAGTAGTTATCATGGCAGAAATCACTCAGTATTAATTGTGACAGATATTCCACAGCACTACTGGAGAAATGTTGTGTGAATAGAACTTTTGTTAAATATACCAGGTGTTATGTTTGGAGAAAACAGTTTTGGAGACCAACATTAAAACCTCATCCCATTTCCCAAGCATTCTGGGAGTATAATAGTATGGAGCTCCTTTCCTGCCTTAAGGCCTGGGTGGCTTCCAAATGGACAAGAGAATGTATGTATAATGTGAGAACTCAAATGTTATAAAGGGCCAAGTCAAAGTTCTTTCCTCTATCCTATTGAAATGCTTTGTCATAAGCAAATGCCAGGAATTCAAGGAAGGCATTCCAAAATACAGATGTATTTAGTGTATATAGGGGAATGAGATGTGCAGTACTGATAAGTAGCTAAAAACTGTTAAGATTAGTAAAGAATACACTTATTGTTGAATATGTGGTGTTTTTTTCCCCCATGAAACTTTTCTGCATTAATTATATAGCATATCTATATATTAGTATTTAAATTAGAGTTTCCCAGTGTGGTCAAACTATAAGAACTGTATATTTGTTCAGTTCTCATGTAAAATCTGGACATAGTGCAAAGCATCCTACTTCAAGTCACATAGCAGACTTCTTCTCTTGGTAAGAACAATTATTTTATTTAAGCATTTATTTAAACCCCTTAAAGTCTTGGCATATTATTTAGTACTGTTTCTCAGTACTGTAGCATTTAGCATTATTCATCTTTAGTTATTCCCAAGCAATATGGTCAAAGTATTAGCAAAAGGAATGTAGATACAAAGGTGAGGAATCTAAGTCTGGAGACATTGATGAGTCCTGGGAGTTTAAGGGGTTAACATACTTTTCAGTGTTACAGCAAATTAAGTGAAATCTAGCATAGGTTCTTGTTGGCTCTGAGAATGGCCAACGAATCAGTGTTTCAGGAAGAATGTGAGACTGTATAGACAATCTCTGGTCAAACTGTAATAGTTTTAATAAAAGTGATATCTTAACAATTAAGTTTAAAATAAAATAGGTTATTTATATCACACTAAATAACAATATAAATCATATCATTTGCATATTTACATTATTAGTATAGAGTCATGCAGCACCTGGTCTCATACTACTGTTACAGAATTGATAAGCTCAGTTAAGTGCCACATACAATACAGTAATTTACTGCAAAATATATTATAGTTCCCTTATAAAGGGAAGCATCGTTCTGCCTTTGTAAAGACCCTGATAAGAAACAAAAGCCATATCTGTCTTCAGTGGCAGAGTCCTGCATTCAGTTTTCCACACAGTGTGCTTTTTCTGCATCCATCCGCAAAATATGATCAATCCTTTTAATGGAGCATCCTTCCTGGGAGTCAGTTTTCCTGTATCCCTTCTGCGTTTGTCCATGCATGCACATGTGATATTGAATGTAAGTGGATGTGTGTGAATATGCATGTGTGTGAGTTTGGGCACATTAAAAGCCAGTTGTCCTAAATAAGTCCTGCTGGCTCAGTGTGGCTGGCATGTGTGGAGGTTTCTGTTGTTTTTGCGTGGCTGTTGCTCTTGCTGCAGTATACTCTGTTGCTGGTTTTTTGACCCTTTTACTTTCTGGGCTCGGCACACCAAGCCCTGATCGCAATCACAACGCTGGAAGATCTCCAGGTTGTGAGTATCTTTACGATGGTGACGCGTGCACACCTGGCCCTCAGTCAGCACTGGCTTACAGATCCGTGACCAGAAGTGGCGCGCGCAGCACAGACCCTTGGAACAGTCCGAGGACCTCAGACAAGGCTCCCCTTCCAGACCTATAGGACAAGAGAGAAAAAATGGGATTGGTAATGTAATTATGAGACGAGAAAAACATATCTTCAGCAGTTTCAGAGAAAAGTGAAGTGCATACCTTTCAGTAGTTCAGGTGGTCTTGGAGAGATGACAGTTGTATTTTTAGCCTCCTTTGGCACCATTGTCTTGTTTTGGTTACCTAATGCGCTTGTAGGATTGCCATGAACCTCGGTAGCCTGCTTAGTGCTTATTGTAGTGCTGACAGACTGAGTGGCGTTCACTTCATCTGCTTGGCAAACACCTGCAAAGCAGCGCGTGTCAGATCACACTAACAGTTCTCATTTTTGTTTTCATAGAATAAGCTATGTATTGTCATGCGTTAGAAATTCAGGGACAGGTCGTGGGTCGATTCTTACCGTTAATGCAGCGGTTTCCTGCGCAGCACATGGAGTCTCGGGCGCATCTCTTCCTGCGTTTGCGGCACGGTTGACAAATCCCGCGAGAACAGAACTCAGCAACACCGCACAGGGAAACTCCGGTACAGCTCTGAGGCTGAGGGTGGAGGGGAGGAATAAAACAAGTGCGTATTTAATCCCAAATTCCATCATGGTAATCAAAGACATTTTAATGAATCTTAGATGGTGACTGAAAAATTTGAGAGCTGAATACTAACACGTACCACTGTGCGCACTCCGGCTGCCGGCTCTGTCTTTGGCACGTGTGGGCTCACGCTCACCGGCTCGGCCGGACTTCCCGCTGCTCCAGGCTGCAGGTTCTTGATGGAGTTCCGGGAAGCAGGTCCGGGATCAGCGATGCATAAAGCGAGATGCACTGCTACGACTGCAGACAAACAGAGCTGCCTCATGGTCATATCCTGAACGGAGTTAAATCCGCCGGTGTGTTCAAAGTAGCCGCGGGAAAAATAAAGCCGTGTGAGTGGATGATGAGCGTCCGGGAGGAGGATGCCTCCGAGTGTCCGCCAAAACGTGTGTGCAGAGCTGCGGAGTGGCATGGGCTTTATACACGTGCACTTTGTGTACACCCACCCCTCCTCATCGTGAAACTGTGTCGGGTAATGAGGGCAGAGAATTGACAATTTCTCTCTCTCTCTCTCTCTCTCTCTCTCTCTCTCTCTCTCTCTCTCTCTCTTTCTCTCTCCTCTGTCGCAATAACGCGCACCTCCCAAACAAACGCACACACTAGGATGCATCTCTTAAAGCGGGGTTTAAAGGTCTATCATTAAACTCCACTTTACCTGCCCCTTAACAGCTAGAAGGTATTAACTTGACAATTTGTATGTGTGTGTTATGTTTTCGTGCTGCTCTGGACATTCAGTACAGCAAGTCATGAGATAAACGATTATGTACTTGCGCAGAATGCTTGCTTGCGCTACAGTTTGTGCAGTGATGCTTCCTTACTTTCATCTACGCAAAAAAAATTATTATGGCCATATTTAATGATAAAGTTTACTGTAGGTGGAGCAACATTTTTAAAAAGCCTTTAATTCAAACAAATGTTTGGCTGAGTGCAGTCCCCAGTGCAGAAAATTAGCCAAGATCTGGTGACCTGTAAATGGGCAGAACATATCTGGGAAAACATTTCAGTTATACCAGCTTCCAGCAGGCATGCTTTTTAGATAGAAAATGTTTAGTTGATGCTTGCTGGCCTGAGAGCAGCCTGACTTCTATAGAATGTCAAGAACAGAAGATGAGGCTTTGTTCTATCAGCCAGCAGTGCCTTCAGGCTCTTCTGCTGGATATCCTACAATCAGAGGCTTTGAGCACAAGAGGTTATGGTCAGTGGAGGTTGCAAGAACAACACTGTTCACAGTATTTTCTTCTATTTTACAACTGTTGTACTGCGCAGATATTTATTTTTATATTACTAGCCAAGACAAGTTTCACTGTCTGCCCTCAATTCTATCTGGTGTAAAAATCTGTCTGTCTGTCTATCTATCTAGTTTCTGAAATCTAAATTGGTCTTTGTCCTTTCTAACCTGCATAAACTCACAATTAGACTGTATTGTGAAAAAAATAAAATAAAATGCAGGCACCAATGAACATCTGTAGAACAGAATTACATTTGCACCTTTTCAGGATAGTTTGTGTCAGGACTGCTATTGCATGGGGAGATGTTTTACTGTACTTTTTGCTTGTGGAATGTTCAGGGAATACAGATATCAAACCTCTGATAGTTTGTCACCAAATTTCTATTTACCAGAAGTTCCATAATTCATATGCATATACTGTTTCCCTTGCTTTAATCATATTTAGTTTAACACACCAGCTTATGAACAAGTTCTTCAGAAATAAGAGAGAGAGAGAGAGAAAAGAGAGAGAGAGAGAGAGAGAGAGAGAGAAGAGAGAGAGAGAGAGAGAGAGAGAGAGAGAGAGAGAGAGTGCGTGTGTAATGAAAGCACTGATTTTTAGTAGTCTGGCTCCCCCTGCTGGCGTAAAATAACCACCACGAAAGACAGAGACGGGGCTACATAAATGCTTAAAAGTAATTTATCTTTATTTCAGCTTTAAAAAGTTAATAACAGGCACTCTGCAAGTGGCAATGTACTACAAGGACCTCAGAATACAGTCATATAAAATAAATATCTTGGCAAAAATTCACGCCACTCAGAACCAATGAAGAAAATAAAAGAAAGAAAGAATGCAATGCAAAATTGGACAGTAAAGACAAACAAAAGAGTTAAGACACTTATAAGTAGGTGTTTTACTACATGAAGAAATGTCAAATATTTAATAATCTAAGGCATTGTATTCTAATGTTGTTCAATAACATTGCTAATGCCTGTTACAATTTACGTGATAAACATTGTACAGTATTACAATAAATCTGTAGGCAATTCAAGAAATGTTTATTATCTGCATACAGGGCTAGATCATTTTCAAGTAGGTAAAAATCACACTGTTGACATTCAACTGATGAATCATGTCCTTGCCAAACATTGGCAGTCAAAGCAACCAAAGAAACCATACAACAACAAAAAAAAGAAGAAGTGGTTATTTATAAATAATGCCCCAGATTTATACTGTGTCCATTGTGGGCTATATAGTAAGCATTAGATGCAGTTTACTGCAAATCATGATTGCCGTCTCCTCTTGTTTTAGTTGCAGTAACTATGTCAGATCAGAAAGTAGTGAAGGGAGGTCTCGGATGAGGAGGGCACCTCAATGCAGTTTCATAAGACATGGTAGGCTATATGGTATAATATTCAGCATTGGGTACTGTAGCACAGTACAAATTCACAAACAGGATGAAACAGATAATGCAGTGCTATTAGTTTTCATCTATGATGCCAGTCAAGCCACATAAAAATACTGAGGCATCAGTATCATCATACCTTAGGGACACGTAATTCTGTGTCTCTGTCCAAGTTCACAGTGTCTAGCTGTGTGCAGATTAAGTTAAAAAAAAAAGGTGTCTAAAATGTGATTGCAGTGTTAGAGGAAATTGTTGTGTTGTGATGGTGAGTGTTGAGGCTTTGGTGCAGCACACAGATAATCAATAGAGAGGATTAGGATGCCATTGACTTAAGGCACTGTTTCTTTTTATGCTCTGCTAATTTTTAAAGTAATCTGTGAAACACCTGAATTCATCTATAGCTATTTGATCATATCATTAGATGCACCCAGATATGAGGCTGTTAAAAGCTCACTTCCTCAAAACTCAGAGGTTTGTTAAAAACTTGCCCTGTCACAGTGGTTACTGGTTACAATTATTTCTCACTCCAGCTTTGCCTTACAGCTGTGTTCACATTACAAGCCTTATTGCTCAATTTCATCTTTTCTTTGCTCAGGTCTGATCAGCTTTGATGGCTCACATTCATAGGTTAGTGACCTGTATCTGTCATTAATGTAATCAGACCCTGAAGCAATCAGCATGCACACACACCATTTTCTAACCCAATGATCGTCATGCACCATAAACATAAACAAAATCTTTTTTTTTTGGACAATCCATCATTACCATGGCAATCAAATCAGCATGAAGATTATTTGCTCATGTGCTCCATGGGCAGCCTGTTAGCAGTTCATGAAGTTTGAGAAGGCAGAAAATGTCCTGCTGCATAGCTTTTGCACATTTTCTGCTTTGTACTGGGAGGTCTGTGTGAAGAGGTGCATGGGTGTGGGAGCAGAGAGAGCAGTGATGTGTATGCATGTGCAATGAAATATAATCTTAAAAGAAAAGTGATATTTTAAAAGAATCTGACTTTTTGTTTAAGGCAGATTTTAGGTCACAAATTAGATCTGTGCCACATATAAGTTAAAAAAAAAAACTTGGGCCAGCTTCAACCTTGTAATGTGAACGCAGCCTAATAGGCTGTATCATACTATAAACAAAGCTGATTATCCTAAATTCAATTAGCTCCTTGGGTTTATTATATTAATAATATTATGAATCTGAGGCAGACTGGGAGCTGTGATAAATCAAACAAGCTCTGGGCTGGTTACATCACAAACCATTCAACTTTCAATCGCACTCAACAATAATGTAATTATTACATTATTATACAGCTGTCTGCCTTCTCAGCTAAAGCATAACATTTTAGGGTAATATATTACTATGTACATGTTTTAGAATAACCTAGAATGGTAACATACGTGTGTGTCTGAACACCCAGATTCCTGGCCTTGATGTGTAGTGTTTGAATCTAATTTTGTGTAGCACACTTTACTGAGTAGTCTGCACAAGAGTTAGAAAAGACTTTGCAGCCAATCATGGAGGAAAAGCAACCGAGTGAGGTCACAACCTGCTACAACATATCCACAATATCCTGTGTTAAGATGGGCTTGTGGCAGGTAAACACACACACACACACACACACACACACACACACACACACACACACACACACACACACTCACACACACTCACACAATATGAATATATTATTTCCCCCTTGTCATTAGGACTGGTGTATAAGCAGTCCAGCGTATTGTAAATCCACAGGGACTTTAATTCCTCTCCAGCAAGATTCGATTAAAAAAGTGAATTGTTTTTCTTTCCCTCAACTGGTCTGTTCTCTCTCTCTCTCTTCTCTTCAAGCAGTTTTAAATGCAGCCTGTCCCAAAAGAAGCAGCTCTGTTCCAAGCAACAGTGGAACAGGTCTTTTGTTTGGTGTGGATATGCTAGTAGTGTGCAGATTTAGAAATCTATATCCCAGCCAGAGTTATCATCAGGAGGAGGGTCCTCATTGTCCTCAGGAAAGCTGTCAAAGTTGCTTGTGTCTGTAGCTGATGTGACCTGGAAGCATAGCAGATAGCAGGTTTAATAATTTTGTCCTAGCAAACCATGCATGCACTAAATACACAGATTATAACATTATGACCAGTGACATGTGAAGCGAATAACACTGATTATCTCCTCATCATGGCACCTGTTAGTGGGTGGGATATATTAGGCAGCAAGTGAGTATTTTGTCCTCAAAGTTGATATGTTAGAAGCAGGAAAAATGGGCAAGCATGAGGATTTGAGCGAGTTTGACAAGGACCAAATTGTGATGGCTAGAAGACTGGATCAGAGCATCTCCAAAACTGCAGCTCTTGTGGGGTGTTCCCTGTCTGCAGTGGTCAGTATCTATCAAAAGTGGTCCAAGGAAGGAACAGTGGTGAACTGCTGACAGGGTCATGGGTGGCCAAGGGTCACTGATGCATATGGGGAGCAAAGGCTGGCCCGCGTGATCTGATCCAACAGACGAGCTACTATTGCTAAAAGTGCTGAAGAAGTTAATGCTGGTTCTGATATAAAGGTGTCAGAATACACAGTGAATGCTGGGTCAGGGCTATTTTGGCAGCAAAAGGGGGACCAACACAATATTAGGCAGGTGGTCATAATGTTATGCCTGATCGGTGTTGGTATAATACAGAGAGGTAATATAATATCTTTCAGCATCTGTTCTTTTAACAAAAATGTCACTTTAGTTTCCACCTCTACATTTTATAGCATCACTGCATCTACATTCACACATACAGCGATTTTATCTCTGCAAGTCTACTGGTTGCCATAGCAATAACGTTTATCAGTGGATGATGCAAACAGAATTTCACTTATCAATAGACCAGTTCTCTTTCGAGGGAACTCAACGCTGTGTCATGACTGACACTGAGGGAAAGTTTCATTGAGGAAGTTGTGTCTGAAGCTCTGTGTGCACACACACCAATTTATAGACTTGGATAGGACAGAAAGAGAAAGAGATTTTATGTCATCCAAGAATTTTAAGAGGTGTGTGCATCCGTGCCCCTGTTTTATCAAGGATGATGACACATACGCCCTTTGTGTTGCTTGTTTGGGAGAAGAGCATGCCCGGTCAGCTCTCGAGAGAGTTGGCTGCGTGCATTGCGAGAGGCTTCCTCTCCATAAGCTCCAATCCCGCTTGGCTGTATTTTCCGGCCAGGCTTCTGCACCTCGTGGCTCGGGCCCTGAGATCATGGGGTTCGCAGGTTGAGTTGGCGGAAGCGGAACAAGAGACGGTTCCTTCCCTTTTTCTTGTCCTCTCCCCTGACTCCAATATCCTCGCTTCAATTTCAGGAGCTCGCACTGCGATTTCTCCTGACCCGGAAGAACATATTATGTTGTCTGTGTCTGGCTCTGAGGAGCTCGACGTAGGAAAGGAGGGGCATTCCTCCCATGATCTGCCACTGCAATCAGTGGAGTTCGAGGAGCTCCTTGATGTTTTAATGTGAGCTGTTGGTAAGTAAAATGTAAACTGGCCTGAAGAGGAAGTTAATGTTGTTTGCTCTAAGCTTGGCGACTGCTTCCTGACTTCAGGCCGCATGGCCCCAAACCCCCCAACCCCCAACCCCCCCCCACCCCCCCCACCCCCAACCGCAGACTGTAGCCGTTTTTCCCCGACTGCCATGTTGAGGTATTGAGGTCATGGATGAATCCTTATTCGGCATGCCTTTTTTCCCCGGCCTCCTAGTTGCCATGGAGAGGCACCTGTGGCTTAACTTAACAGGAATTAAGGACAGAGATAAGTCCTTTCTTCTAGATGCCCCGATTTCAGCTCAGGGCCTGTTCGACGATGCAGTGAGCACCAGTTGGTGGCATTTAGGGAATTTATCCCTTGCCGCAGTGAGTAGCCTGGGCCATCTCCCAGCCACACCTGGGGCCTTCCTGCAGACCTACAGACCTGAGGCCTTCCTGCAGACTGCGCCTCCCCTCCTGGGATCTCTCTGTGGTCCTAAAGGGGCTGCTGTAAGCTCCCTTTGAGCCTATGAAGTCAGAAGTTTCTGAGAAGTTTCTGACCCTAAAGATGGCTCTTGGCCTCGCTTAGAAGGTTAGGAGATCTGCAGGCTCTATCAGTCACCCCCACTTGCTTAGAATTTGCCCCTGGCATGTCCAAGGCTATCCTGCACCCCAGGGCAGGACATGTCCCCAAGGTGCCTAGGATGGCCGGTCATCCAGTCATCTTGCAGGCCTTCTGTCCTCTGTCCAATGATTCGGCAGAACAGGAGAGGCTGCACTTGCTTTGCACAGTAAGGGCCCTGAGAACTTATGTCCACCGCTAGTAGAGGCCATTACCCAGGCCTATGAGGTGCGTGGTATTGCTAGGGGTATTTCTTCAGATAAATAGAAGCTGGAGTGATGTGACATAGATGCCCTTATATGGACTTGTTGGCACGTATTCCCTTCGTCACATGTCCTATCCGAGCCTATAAATTGTGTGCACAGAGCTTCAGGCACAACTTCCTCAATGAAGCGTTCCCATAGTGTCAGTCATAACGCAGCGTCTTGTTCCCTTCTCAGGGAACCGGGTTACATACGTAACCTGGTGTAGTTTTCTTGCCTCTAAAATGAAAGATTCTGGAGGGAGAGTTGCTGTTTGTATATAAAATTCATCAGATTTATATGCATCATATCGTGAGAGATGAAGTAGAACCAGTGTGTGCTCATTGCCACAGATTGTATGCACTCTACTGTCTTCCCTCTCATTAGTAGTCAGTGCATCAAGTTGCTTATATTTGCATAAAGTTAAACTTTTGTCATATTCCTGAACACAGCCACATCTGGTGGACACACCCATATCTAGTCATCAATGTTTGCTATCACTAATATTGGCCGAAGTCGCCAGCTCTCACTGATAATGAACGATCTCCAGTTGCTTTGTTACTGCGAGTCACTGGATGTGTGAATGCAGCATTAGTGCAGCATGTACTCATTTGCATCTCTGTGAGTCTCACTAGCTGCATGTTACATGCCTTTCTTTAAGCTACATAAGTATATACTGTTCAAAGGAAATGTGTTTGTGGGTTTCTTGAATTTCTTAGTACATTAGTATGTGATCTTTGTTTACTGTTCAGCAGAATCACAGTGGGTTTTGTTTTACCACCCGCTGGTTTTCCCTCTTCTAGCAGTTCTGTGGCTAACCACCAAGTCTGTTGTTTTGCTGAAAGTGTGTGTTTGCCAATAAAAGATGTATACTTTTACTCTACCTACGTGCACATTTCTGTGCAGTTTAAAATAAGTTCAGTTTCTGTGGAGTTAGTATTTTGCTAGTTTCACAACCACAAAGAAAACGTTGCTGAAAGCTAGCAGTTAATACTGAAACTGTTACAACTGTAACAATCACACAAGCCAAAGCTGAAGCTGCTAAATTGTATTTACAGAAAATACATCGGTAACAGTGTCACTATCCAGAGTAATCACTACGCTATTACTGGACACATTTAGGTGGCTTTCACACTGTGATTGTTCATAGTGCCCTCGCAGAGTTGGTCTGGTCTCAGACACTCGATTCTATCAAACCCTGATGTATTTGCATCCTTCATCTTCTTCTTTCGGCTTTTACCTTCAGGGGTTGCCACAGCGAATCATCTCTCTCCACATATCTTTATCTTCTGCATCCTCAACACTTGCACCCACTAGCTTCATATCCTCATTTATTACATCCATATACCTCCTCTTTGGCCTTCATCTTTGCCTCCTGCCTGGCAGCTCCATGTCCAACATTCTCCTACCAATATACTCACTCTCCCTCCTCTGAACATGTCCAAACCATTTAATCTGGCCTCCCTAACTTTGTCCCCCAAACGTCCAACATGAGCTGTCCCTCTGATATACTCGTTCCTGATCTGATCCAACCTTGTCACTCCCAAAGAGAGCCTCAACATCTTCAGCTCTGCTACCTCTAACTCTGACTCCTGTCTCTTCCTCAGTGACACTGTCTCTAAACCATACAGCATGGCCGGTCTCACCACTGTCCTGTACACCTTCCCCTTGATTCTCGCTGATATTTTTCCTATCACACAGAACTCCCGACACCTTTCTCCACCCATTCCAACCTGCCTGCACTAGCTTCTTTACATTACTCTGGACTGTCGACCCCAAGTACTTAAACTCCTGTACCTTCTTCACCTCTTCACCCTGTAACCTTACTGTTCCACTTCCCTTCCTTTCATTCACACACATGTACTCAGTCTTACTGCGACTGACCTTCATTCCTCTTCTCTCCAGCACAAACCTCCACCTCTCCAGGTTTTCCTCCACCTGCTCCCTGCTATCACTACAAATCACGATGTCATCTGCAAACATCATTGTCCAAGGAGACTCCTGTCTGACCGTCTCTGACAACTGTCCATCACCATAGCAAACAGGAAGGGGCTCAGAGCCGATCCCTGATGCAGTCCCACCTCCACTTTAAACTCCTCTGTCTGACCTACAGCACACTTCACCACTGCCCTGCTCCTTTCATACATGTCCTGCACCACTCTGACATACTTTTCTGCTACTCCTGACTTCCTCATACAGTACCACAGCTCTTCTCTTGGCACCCTGTCATATGCTTTCTCCAAGTCTACAAACACACAGTGCAACTCCCAATGACCATCCCTATACTTCTCCATCGAAATTCTCAGAGCAAAAATTGCATCTGTTGTGCTCTTTCTGGGCATGAAGCCATACTGCTGCTCACAAATTTCCACTACCTTCCTTAACCTAGCTTCCACTACTCTTTCCCATAGCTTCATTGTATGGATCATCAACTTTATCCCCCTATAGTTTCTGCAACTCTGCACGTCACCCTTATTCTTAAAGATCGGCACTAACACACTTTTTTTGCATTTGTATTCATCTTACATAATGACAAACCCTCATTAAGAACACTTTTCTCACCATATTATTATTATTATTATTATTATTATTATTATTGTTATTATTATTATTATTATTATTGTTATTATTATTTATTATTATTATTATTATTATTATTATTATTATTATAGTCTTTTCTGTGCCCTACAGCATTCCCCTACCATTAATCATTGTATTTTGGAATATAATCGACTAAAACACAGGCACAGGTTAATTTGCTTTCTGAAAAAGTGTAGACCCAAGGTACAAGCACCCAAGAGTTGAGGTCACATTCACAGGAACCAGGTCGGGCGTGTGCTTCCTGGTCTGTATGACAGCTTTCACATGCCCAGTTTTACCTCGCTCTGATTCAGACTAAACAACCAGTATGAAAGACCCTTTAATAAAAGGTGAGACCAATTCAGAGAAACTTGTGGTATTTTAAGCTTATAGTATTTTAAGGTGGCATTTAAAGCATTCCATCTCTATCAGTATGTAGTTCGTCACTTACACTAGGGATGATGGGAGGCGTGAGCGTTCCTTTCCTTAATCCGTCCCAGTTAAATCCTTCAAACCACCTATAGAAAGCACAATCATGAGCACTGATTGAATACATTGAATAAATGTTTAATTTGGTTCAGTGTACTGCTGAATAACTCCACTGATTGACTGATGATTTAAAAAATTACTGATGATTTTATAGTAATTCAATAACTGTAAACAGGGTTTGACAATAAGTACCTTAAAAAAATAACAACTGAGCAGAAGGTTAAGTGTCTTGCTCAAGGACCCAATCATAGCAGAATAACAGGGATTTGAGCACACCTTCTTCTGCTCTGTAACTCAAAGCCTTAATTACTGAGCCACTGAAACTGGCCTACTCTGCATCAGCCACTTCTTGCACTGCATTACTAAACAAATGCACTGAATCAATAGAAACTGCTTGTTCTAGGTCAGTAGCTAAGGCTTTTTACAATACATGTGTTCAAATCACAGCAGTGCCACACTGCTAACCTTCTGCTTAGTTTTAGCCTTCAACAACTGTAGGTTCATAAAGGTTAGCTCAGTGATAAAGGTGTTGGACTATTATTGGAAGATTCCAATCCCCTGTCCACCAAAGCTGCCGCTGCTGGGCCCCTCAACTGTTTAGCTGTATAAATGAGATAATGTAAGTTAATAACTGAATAAAGATGTTTGCCAAATGCTGGTAAATCTACCTAAGATATTGCACTAATTTACTATCAATCTATTTACAATATGTTTATTATAATAATTTCCAGTACTTTATTGGCAACCCTTTCTTTAACATTTACTCATTTTTTACAGCAAGAATAAAGTTCAATATAAATAATAATCTATAAACACACAACAGTAAGCTATACAACACAAACCCATATATACACTCACTTGTGCTTTTGAATATCCTTGACGCCATTTTTCAAATTTCCTAATCTTTCAGAAGGAGTGTCCCTGAAATTGATAAAAAGAAAATCAC
The DNA here is from genome assembly GCA_033459395.1 of Hemibagrus guttatus. Taxonomy (NCBI): domain Eukaryota; kingdom Metazoa; phylum Chordata; class Actinopteri; order Siluriformes; family Bagridae; genus Hemibagrus; species Hemibagrus guttatus. Next base: position 15,913,999 of record JAUCMX010000002.1, read on the forward strand.
AGTCAGTGAGTGCTATTATAACAGCAGAAGATGTTAGTTATTTACGTGTGCACTTGAACACACCTGCACAGCTTTTTAATGAGATTGGCAGCATTTTTTGTAATCTTCTTTGGAAATTCAATCATGTCAATGCCTCTTAGAATGATGTTGTAAGTCTTCATGGGGTCAGGGCCTGAAAAGGGAGGGCTAAAATATATTTGGGTTATTAGAGATTAGAGAGAGAGATCAAATATTTTTATTAGATATTTATAAATATGGCTGCTAAATGGGGTGTTATTTATTCACCATACAATGCATTTTTACTTACCTGCCTGTTAGTAGTTCATACATGAGGATTCCCAAAGACCAGTAGTCTGCTGAGATATCGTGACCTTTGTTAAGAATGATCTCAGGGGCTACGTACTCTGGTGTACCACAGAATGTCCATGTCTTCTTCCCGAATCCGATCTTCTTTGCAAAGCCAAAGTCCACCTACAAGAAGTTAAAAGAAATATTGTACAGTTCTGTCTATTTTCAACATTTAATACATGCTGTTTGCACATCAGAATCTGATAAGAGTTTACCAGTTTGGCGTAACCCCGGTGGTCCAGTATAAGGTTTTCTGGTTTGAGGTCTCTGTAAATAATGCCTTTGGAATGCAGATAAGCAAAAGCTTCCACTACACATGCTGTGTAAAATCGTGTAGTAGAATCTTCAAAGGAACCTCTGGGTTAAACAAAAGAAACAAAAGTAAGAATGAAATCCAGTCAGAATTTTATATTAGAATATGGTGGAAATGCAGAAATAAACAGTAACTGAGGAGCTAGAGTGAGTATAGGTATGTAGAGCTGACCTGTCTCTGAGGATGGTCCATAATTCCCCTCCCAGACATGCCTCCATTAGCATGTATAAGTATTTACTGTCCTTAAAAGTCCTGTAGAGCCTGAAAAAAACATTACCATTAAGGGTGTGGTATTACCATTTCACAGTGAGTCACAGTGTATCATCAACTTCACTACTGACTTTGTCCAAAAAGCTTTAAAAGAATTTCCACTTACTTATACTTATATTGACTGTCTAATTTTTAATTTTTTTTAGCCAGTAGCTCTCATGTGTTTTGTGTCTGCCTATGACATCTGAATCCCCTTTGATTATTTAAATTCAGAATTGTTTTCTTACTAAGAATGCAACTAAATTGGAAACGTAGAACAGTCATTCATTCATTGTCTACCGCTTATCCGATCTATCCTCGGGTCACGGGGAGTCTGTGCCTATCTCAGGCGTCATTGGGCATCAAGGTAGGATACACCCTGGACGGAGTGCCAACCCATCGCAGGGCACACACACACTACAGACAATTTAGATATGCCAATCAATCTACAATTCATGTCTTTGGCCCAAGGGAGGAAACCGGAGTACCCAGAGGAAACCCCAGAGGCACGGGGAGAACTCCACACACACAAGCCGGAGGCAGGAATTGAACCTCCAACCCTGGAGGTTTGAGGCAGACATGCTAAGCACTAAGCCACTGTGCCATGTAAAACATGTTAAAAAAATATAATGGTTTAAGCTGAACTCTCAAAATAAACAAATTAAAAAACTTTATTGAAATCTGTGTTATGTTTGTGTTTACATGGCACTCTGTCACACCCCTTTACTCTACCCTCTGCTAGCATGCTAATACCACAGCTTATTGCTCATAAGAGCTTTATTTGAACTAAAAAGCAGTAGATGTGTTTGTATAAGTTAGGAAGCTGTTTTGACATAAATATATGCACATTCTTTAGATACAATAAGAAATAATGTTGTATATGTAGAAACATGTCTATGCACATTTTAAGCAAAACTATGTGTACTCTGGTTTAATAAATGAAAGCTAAGTTACTTTGGTCATGTTGAATATTTCAAGGCAACTACTGCATATGTCTTGTATGCATTATTTAAATATGTAACTGTAACTGATTCATTTAATCATACAGTTTATAGTATCGTGGCAGCTAGTGTGAGCTTTTTATGGTGTTAATGTGAAAGACCTAAGTTTGGAATTGTGAATACCTGACAATGAAGTCTGAGTGAGCTTCCTGCATGATGAGTTTCTCTGAGCGGATGTGCTCCTGTTGTCTGGTGTCTACTATGTGGCGCTTCTTCAGGATCTTCATAGCAAATGTTTTATACTCATCACTCTTCAGCTGCACCTGGAATTACAAATTAGGCAAAAAGTTCCATGTTACCCCTTATGCAGATTTTTATTTATTTTTTTTAAATAAAAGTAATAAAAAGTTGCTCTGGGTGCTACTTCAGATACACAGAATTCTGATGCTCACTTTACTGAGCACATTAGCAATGCTCCTTAACTTAATCTCAAAGGCATCGTATATGTGCCACACCCACGGGAAAATATCCTTTTATTTTTATCGGTAAATAAATACACAGGCACACATCCTTTTGTTTGGAATCGTCTTGCAAGCAATATCAAAATTTATATTTACCAACTCAACACGTCCAAATCCTCCAACTCCAAGTGTGTCTATAATGTTGAAGTCTGATAGGTGCAGGTTCAAGAAGAATGCATTCTCTGCCTCGTACCTGCATGACACCAAGCGGAGAAATGGGAAGCGTTTAGAGGAATTTACCCGAAAGGAAAAGAGAGCAGGAGTGGAACATATTTTTTCTTTGTCCTTTAACACCAGGGACCAAGTGTTCATGTCGTCTCACTTCTGCACAAATTCAGGGCCCACAATCAATCCTTTTAATTAATTCAAAACTACAGTCTACAGTCTGCTTCCTATTTAATCCATTGAGCTGACAGAGGTGCTTTCACTGACATGGTATCCATTTGGTCTGTGTATTTTTAGTAAGACGACCAGCTTGATGCTATAAAGAGTGTTTACACTACATGTTCTTTTAGACTCTATGTTAGGAGAAATTTTATACTGACATGATAGTGTTTACTCGTATCATTTATGTTATCAGAAGAAGGCCAATCTGCTCTGACCAACCCGGTTTCTATCAAATTTTATGAGAAGTAATAATAGCCTGAAAATAGACTGAGAAATCACCCTTAATCATTACTCGTACTCAGCCATGAGCATGACCTTTAACCTTTAAGAATGGTCAAAGAAATTCTTAGTACATTCCTTTACTTATAGGGAAAATGGCTAAAGTGCACATTGACCAAATACATTCATTTCCAAAAGTTTCAGAACATATCTAGGTTTTCCTGGAATACTGTGATTATTCTTCGTGCCTATTTGCAATCTTTGACTCATTGCTTTCAGCCAGTGACAGCCCATAAGCAGAGAGAGAGAGAGAGAGAGAGAGCAAGAGAGAGAGAGAGAGAGAGAGAGAGAGAGAGAGAGAGAGAGATGGCAGATCCTCCAGCTGGGTCTTTTTAAAACGGCAGTCACGTGAGTATGTGAGTAATTACACATTCATGGCTGTGTTTGGCTGCCTGGTGTCAAACAGAGGTCATTATTTTCCAAGTACACTGCCAAGGACCCCGACACACACACACACACACACATACACACACACACACACACACACACACACACACACACACACACACACACAAACATCGGTGTTACAATCCCTATGAGGACCTTACATAGACATCATTAATAATGCAGCTAATTACTACTCTGCCTACAACTGAAGCTCACCCTGACCTTTTTCTTGTGAATGACTGTCAGATATTCCTATTTTTGTAGGGACATTAGTCCTCATCAAGGTCTAAAAACCTGCACCCAGCACCACCACTATCAAACACACACACACACACACACACACACACACACACACACAAAATGTTCTCTGAATATAGTTTAATCACCTGCTCATACTGATTTCAATTATTAGTCTGACTAGATGCCTGTCTTGTAAAGGATGAAGATTACTCTGTATCAGACATAAATATAAGTTTGGCATACTGGAGGATGGCCTGAGCTCTAGGAGTAGCACAGAGCTCACAGCTCGGCCTGCAGATGGCAGACAGCTCTCAATGCAGAGGGAAAATGAAAAAATGCTGTTGTTAATCTCAAGGATTAGTCAGAATTCAGTCAGTGGAATATTCCCCCAAAACTCTGGAATTAGGAGTGCCAGCTCAAGATTAACAGCATACTTCATAGTTCTTGGGACTTTCCACGTAGTTGTAGTTCATTCTTTAGGGATTTCTACTGATTCTATGCACTTTATTAGAAATACTATTTAATCTTGCATTTAAAGTACTTTAAGATTTTCTGAACTAACAATGAAAAATGATTTAGAAACAAAGGTTATTATATGATAAACAATTTTCTCTCTATATAATAGTATTATTATTATTATTATTATTATTATTATTATTATTGTCTTCAAGAAAAGTAGAAGAGTTTGAAAAATCTGAAAAGTGAGAACAAAATACAAACTAAATGTTATTTTACCTTTGTTATGAGCTGAAGTATTTGTGCAATGCTAGCCTGTGGCTCTGTGCATATTCAGAGAGAGCTTAGCTACATGGTGATATGTGATAGCATGAGATATCTTTATTCAATAAGTGCCTGTGATTGGCACCATGATGACAAGGTGGGATAATGCTTATCATGCACAGATGTCGGGAACAGTGCATAAATAGCACATAAGCTAGGGCTCTAAACCTCATAATCTCCATATTCAGTGCAGTGTTCTATGGCCTTTAGTTTGGGACACATTTTGTTTATGTAACTCTTGAACAAGATAGGTGCCATGCCCTTGATGTTTGGGTACTTTAACTTTAATTTGGGTTTGGGTACTTTAATTTTTTTTCCTTTAAAGGTGTGAAATTTTATTTCACCACATGGTGGAGACACTGACCTGACTTTTTGGTTTGATGTTTGAAACACACACTGTTTGACAATTTGACGCTCTGAATAACAATTTTGTGCCACAGAGTTTTATTTCTTACTTTAGACCTATTAAGCCATTTATTATGTGATTGTTCTTCTATTTTAAAACAAATTACCTAGTGTTTTCGGCTCTGTGATCATTAGGTTCATCTGGTTAGATTCCTCTGAGATTTTGCCAACAGATGCTACCAACTAGACTTGGAAAATGTTTTCACTGCTTCTATTCACCATATTGTGTTCCCCAGCCCGCACATCCGAATGAAACTTTTCCTGAATAGCTAACACATAAATATTTTGGAAGGGTCTCTCAACAGCTTAATGGTATGGTTCATATAACTTTTATATTGTACATATAGCATGTTAGCATAGGGAATAAAATAAAATAAAGGGCTATTATAATGACAGTTACAGGGATAAAATCATTGTATGAATGTATATGTCATAATGTTATGCAATATTTCACTTTCTAGAAATCATTCATTGTATGCCTAAATGATACATGATTAAAGGGGACACGTGTTCAAACCTGTTATCTCATAACATCCAGGTAGACTGCTCACTGCTCCTTGTAAGGAGAAAAATAAATGTCTACTTTTTTTGGAGATATTGGTAAAAACAAACAAACAAACAAACAATAAATAAACAAACAAACAAATAAATAAATAAATAAATAAATAAATAAGTGTCATGTAAGTATGAAATGAAAATGTACTTTTCTGCATGTGCTCCCCAATATAGACATAATGAACATCTAATAATTTTATGATGGTTTAATTAGATTTTTTCCTAACGTACATGTAAGGATACAATGGTAATACAACCTACCCATGCGTTTTGCTGAAACATCTGTAAAACAAGCCCTTTTTTGGGTTTCTGTGAAAATGTACAGAACTAGCTGGTGGTATGGGTAAACTTGTGCTTGATTAAAGAAGCAAACGTGCATGATGTTATGTGGAAAATATGAAGTTTGTGAAGTAATGTAAACCCTTGTTGAATACTTAAACTTCCAATTGAAACTGAGGATTGAAATAAATGTATGCATGTGTCTAAGGAGCTCTTATGAGCTCATGGTGTATGATGTAATGCCACTGGGTATGTGTTTCCGGTAGATGAACTGTTAAGGAGTTTTGATCCCTCTCTCAGGACCGAGTGCTGGTATTATTGGATTCTATATCTGAGAGCACGGCTGAAAGTGCTCCCTAATGGCCCAGGCTTTAGGCTTTCTGCTGTATCATAGATCCCCAACTAGAGCTTTTTGGCCCCTGGAGACTAGATCAGTACAGCTGGATGTCAGGTGTTGAAAAGAACAAAACCCTTTGCTCAGTTAATTAAGTATGTACACTCCAACGTAGCTGATAAAATAATGGCCCATTTCAGAAATGAAATTATACAGGCCTTATTACTTGTCAGGTAAATTTGTTGTACATGATATGCTCTCTGGAAGAATGATTGCTTTAGGGTTTTAAAAAATGGATTTTATCTCTAGGATACAATATGGTATCAGATTAGTGCAAAGAAAACATGATAAATTGTTAGTGAATGATTCTCAAAGCTAGACTAAAAAATGAAATAGTGTTATAATCTTGACAAGAAAAATATTCCAGATATATACATCATTAATGTAGCAGCTCTGCTAATTTGCAATGCAGATGAGGAAAGTGAAAGAGGAAAGTTTCTACTGCTGCTTTGATCTAACAGAAGGAAGTTCTGCAGACAGTGAAGGAGCTGAGACAAGCCTCAACTGAGTAATTACTGTAGGGACAATAATTTCTCTTTGTGTGTGTGTGTGTGTGTGTGTGTGTGTGTGTGTGTGTGTGTGTGTGTGTGTGTGTGTGTGTGTCTGCTGGCTGATGATGTTTCTGAGAGTTCACATTACTCTAGCATTTGCGGTTCTTTGGTTTCACATCACCTCAAACTGCCTGAGAGGTCACTGTCTCTAACTCTCCTCTCAGGTTACTGTTCAATAAAAACAATGTGTCAGTTGTAGTTGGCTGTAACACAGCTGTGCGGATGCTGACCTTTTGTCTCTCGCTCGGACGCAGCAGAGTTGCTGTTCTTACATAGCACTTTTTATATAGCACAATTCCTGTAATGGCACTGGAAGCATATTCTTTGCAGGAGCCAACACTGGAAACCTATTAATACTAGTAACACTAATAATACTTATAAGATAAGAGCTTAAGAGATGGGCTTACTTTGCTTTGGCCTCTGCATCTTCTGATCCTTTGCTGGACAAATCCTCCAAACCTCCAATAAGGTGTTTATAAGATCTAAAACACAAGATGGTATGGTTGAAATGTTTTTTAGAAAGGTGAAAAATGACACTGCTAGTGTAAACAAAAATATTAGATGATAGTTTTGTAGAATGAAAAAAAGAAAAAGTAATTGGAGGAACTCCGGATTTTACTGATTGCAACTAAAAGGTAAGCTGTCTTTAAAGGTGCAAAGAAGAAATTAATTACATTTGAAAGACTGACCTACTTAAAATGTGTTCCTGTTGCTCTGAGAAGAAGAATATTTAATTATTCATGACCTCTGCTGCTGTAAATATTAGCAATAATGATGATAGATCCCTTTTCAATTTCAGCAGTGTGATTAAAGAAAGCAAGGGAGAGGGAATACTGTGTGTGTGTGTGTGTGTGTGTGTGTGTGTGTGTGTGTGTGTGTGTGTGTGTGTGTGGTGCGTGTGTGTGTGTCCTGGTTGATAAATATCACTGGGAGAAATGGTAGTAATGTTGGGGATGAGCTACTGTTGACATGTTTATACCAAAAATGGCAGCTTTGGCACTGGACTTTAATCAATCCACGTAAATATTTAAATTCTCTCACCCTCTCCCTCAACCCCTACACATCTTCTTCCCCAAAGAGGGACATGCTTAACAGGAATGCACTAAAAGAAGACAGTGCCATTATATTATTCTGAACTTAATTTAATGGTGTCCTTAAATTGCATTTAATAGTTTTTATGACACTTTAATTTAATGTCTATGTTTCCTGGTGATTCAGCAAATAGCAAAACATTCCATTATAGGAAATTGTCTATTAATGTGTCATCTACAATATCTAGTTCTATGGCATAGTATGCTGTGAGCTTCATATTTTATAGTCAGTGGTTACAATTTTACATGTTTTAATCTGCGAATTTACTGTTCTACAGCCACCTTTGGTTAATTTAAATAGTTCCGTATCTCTATGTGTATGCTAGTGTCTCTGTGTATGCTAGCTCAGCAGCCTGTAAATAAAATAGACTATAGGGCCAAAAGTTTGTGTACCCCTGACCATAAGACTTATATGTGCGTGTTGAACATCACATTCCAGATTTATTCTCCCTTTGCTGTTACAAAAACCTCCTCTCTTCTAGGAAGGCTTTCTACAATATGTTGGAGCGTCTCTGTAGGGATTTGTGCTCATTCAGCCACAAGAGAATTAGTGAGGTCAGGCACTGATTTAGGACGAGGAGGCCTGATGCACAGTCAGTGTTCCAGTTCATCCCAGTAAGGATGAGGTCAGTGCTGTGAACAGGCTGCGTGTTCTTCCACACCAACCTTAGCAAACCATTTCTTCACGGACCTTGTACTGTCATGCTGGAACAGGCTTGAGCCTTTCAGTTCCACTGAAGGGAATTCTATACAACTGTGTGCTTCCAACTTCAAATCAGTTTGAGGATGAACCACAGATGGGTGTGATGATCAGGTGTCTTCAAACCTTTGGCTATATATACTGTAGCTTGTATTATCCAGACAGTGATGTGGTCAAAACAGATTTGCATATCAAAAAGAAATAAAATTAAATTAATATCTAAACAATTAACCAGGATAAACTGGTTACTGGTAATGAATGAATAAATAACACTTTAATAATAACCTAACATCTCTAAAATCTAGCATTTAAGCAACAATTTATAATGATTTACTTTTTACTTAAATAATTATGTAGCATTAAAGTCTTAAGTTATTAAATTTTATTTCTTCTCCCTCTGTGTAACAGAACTGCACACAGCAGAGTGCTGACGGATGAAGGCTTATTAAGTTGTAACAGCCCATAAACAGCAGAATGAGCGCATTGCCAAGGAGACAACCTGTCTGCACAGATCACTGACACACAGCACTTCAGCTATTCAGCATGAGCTACATTTCTTCAGACAAACCCACCTTTGAATAGAGAATCTGACACAGACACGGAATGAATAAAGCATTCACACAAACTCACAGTGAACAGGCAAAAATGTCAGCTAGGACACACCACTACAGCTTTATATGCAACAAGCAACTAAATCAGACAACTTTACGAAAATTATTCTTATTATATTATTTCAGAATATTATCCATGTTTTCAAATAATAATAATAATAATAATAATAATAATAATAATAATAATAATAATAATAAAAAAACGACAACAACAATAATATACAGCTGACTCCAGAATTATTAACAGCCTTTCAGTGAACAGGCAAATTGTCTGTATGAAATAAACTTTACACACCACAATTACAAATTCTAATTAAATGACTAGAGACACTTGCTACCCATCCAATAACTAAAAATCCTAAACAAATTCTCATAAACGCTTAACAAAAATACTTTAATTTCTGAGAAAATCACACCGCTAAAGAATCATGTATACACAGAGCCATATGTACAAAAACATTTTACAAGTCTAGCCTTGGAAACATATTTAATATTCTTTGAGGTGCTGCTAATTCTGATTCTAATTTCTTCCCAAAATAATCTATAATTAAAAAAGAGATCACTTTGCTTCCGAGAACAACTTTATGCTTAAGCTATGTTTAAGGTCAATCACTGCATGAATTACTCATTTTTTTTATTGTTTTATAAACCATGAGAATAATTCTTAAGCTGACTATTCAATTGGCATAACAGTGTAACAAAGCATAATGAATGATATTATGAGTAATACTCACTCTCTGTCAATTACAAGGCAGGTAACAGCCTCTGCGGCAATCACGCTGGCTGTCCTGATGTCCTCTCTGTGCAAAAACAAAGAGATGTAAGTGAAAAGTTTTGCAACATAGAAAATGATCTGTGCTAGCTACTTCAAATTAGACTTAAGGCAGCTGGTCGGTCAGTGTAGCAAGATGATCAGTTTAACCAGAAACGGAAAGTTTTACTTTACAGAAATAACTTCAGCCATGCTCTATATACAATATGAGGTTTAATAATAATAATTTATCATATAAAATAGGAAATATCTGTGGAACTGAGTTGTCCATTAGCATTATAGAACACAGAAATCAATTAAAACTGAAATTTCAATTAAGAAACTCAAGCAGGTTATTTTTAGAAACATTAGCCATTACTCAGAAACTCTCTGTACGCCATCGTTAACCTCTTCTGGCTCGTTGAATTCTGAGGAATCGTCACTCCAATTGCACGAGTCAGAATCCGAGACCGAGTGCACTGAATCCATAAAGCTCAGCAAACACACACACCCTGTTTTTTTTTTTATAAAGCTTTTTAGATTTACAACACTTTAAACACTTTTACAAACGATTACTCCCAATTTTGCCCCACCAAACCCCACTGCTACCCCAGCAAGCACCATTCAACCCTGGACAAAGCTCTCTCTCACGCACACACACACACACCGCCCGACACCCTCGCTGACAAGAAAGAAGAGTAGATGTTAATGTAAATAGAGTACATACACACATGCTCCAATCCCAAAGTCTCAGACAGAGGTGACAATTCTCCATTGCACAACCTTAAATCTCCCACAACACAAATACACAAACACACCCAGAGAAGGTCACAGCTGCTCCACATCACAGCACAGAACAGACAGCAGAAAAGCACAGGAGAGATTCTGTCACTATTTTAAAGTGCAATCATAGCCAGAGGGTGAATGTGAGCACCAGGGTTGATGAGTGTAATCATGGCCTGAGTGTTCTCTGTAAGAGGCTTTATAAGAGATGTTAAGTGGACAGAAATGCCCTACTTGTAGTGTATAAAGACCCATCTCAAAACATGATACGTGCGCTGCGAAAAATAGCCTTCTGTGCCAAACTCTCGGTCCTGTTCCAAATAGTCACACACATTCACACATACTCTACCCTGGCATACATACACGCCCATTAATCATTTACAGTTTATGAGGACAATCGCAATACCTGGACCCCAGACACACAAATTGTACACTGTGTACACCAGACCAGAACCCTCTCAGATCAGATTGCTTACTGGAAGTTCTGCTCAGACATAAACAAGGCGATCGTTTTAGAAATTGATTGCAAAAGTCCACGACGCAGCTGAGAATACACTGTAGCCTCCTGCAATAGTGTGTGCAGAGCTTGTGAAGAAGCTGTAGCTCTTAAGGGGATTGCAGAGGGATGAAGGAGGTAGAAGGAGAATCTGTATGCCACTTATTCATCTTATACACACAGGATAAAACCCCAAATCCTCTAGGATTTCTAATCTAGCTCTAGGCAAGAAAATACCACATCATCCCTCATAAGCTAGAACTTAGTGCTATAATAACAGCAACAAATTACTGCGAATGATTAGAAGAGGCATGCAGGTGCTGGATGTCATTACTGAGCTCAGCACTTTGGGATAAAACAGCTGGTCTTGCATGTACTATTCTAGTAGATTTGATCTCAGCCAATAGCGTGATTTTTATTTGGAGTTCTGTACCGTTTTTCTCAGCAAAACAGCAGGATGTTTCTTTACAAATATTATCAATCTATAACACAAAAAAGGCACAGAAAAAAGGTTTCAAGCACTACTTAAGTTGGCTTGAATGAAAGTATTAGAAAAGTGCATACCTGCTATCTATCTGATGAAAATTTTATGAAACAAATGCATCTGGACTTGAGATTACTACAGTCATCATTCATTCTATCTATGTACAGTTTTAAAGAGAAAGCTATGGAGAGAAAGGGCCGATAAGGGCTGATAACAGAGAGCTGCTTGATGTGATGATGTATGATGAGACAACATACACATACACATACCACACTGCAAAAAATGCCACCTTTGCTAAGGGAAAATATCTTAAATATAGTCAAATATATCTAGTTATTTAAAAAAAAATATGATTACAACGAACCAGATTTGAGATTATCAAACCAATATTTTACTCATTTCAAGCTTCTTATTCTATTGGCAGATAACAGTGCTTGTTTCTAGAAATAAATGGTAAAATTATCTGCCAATAGAACAACACTATTTCAAGCTTGAAATTAGCAAAGAATATCTAGAAAAAGGTCAAATAAACTTATATTTGTTTTATTGGGATTTCTCCTTGATGAAGATGTCATTGTTTACAGTGCAGTACATGGGGTTCACCCACACACATCAGGGTCACACAAGCACTATAAATGGAAATGTATGTACACATAATCATACACTTATGATTTATGACTTACGTAACAGATTGAGATATCAGAGTTCTACATAGAAAAGAGTAAAATAAACAGAAAAATTCACGTGACAAAATAATAGAAACCTATTTATATTAAAAGACCATTTTTCCTACCAAGCTTTCCTCCAGCTTTAATTATTCCTCAAAATACTGTCACACTGTTCATGGATGGTTTTAGGATGCTGCATTTTTCAAGTTCTAATCTTCCAGTTCTTTAATGTATGAAGAGGTTCAATATCTGTTTTGTACTCTGCGCTCCAGGAGTTCATAAAAGCTGATTGATGTTTAAATCTAATTATTATGGATGGCATGGAGGACACTTGACTTCCTCTTAGTGTTATCAGCATGTTTAGTACCTTTAGGGAAGAGTGCTTGCACTTTATCTGAGTCTATTAAATTGCCTCATAAGTATTGGCTGTAGAACGATCACATGAAACATTCATTGGGCCAGTTGCTTCATGCTTTGGTGTTGATATGAAAACTTTTCAAATTCTTTTAGAAGCTTTGAGAAGTCCTGCCATCGTGATATTTGAGACTTTTGAGACTATTATATTAAATAACTTTTCATTTCTTGTGACATTTTTGTTGCAGGTTTTGGCATAACTACTATTTATCCACTAGAAAGTTCTATAAACTATATAAGACTATATTATACAAAATGTTTGCACATACATACATTATATATTTGTAGTAAGAGAGAGAGAGAGAGAGAGAGAGAGAGAGAGAGAGAGAGAGAGAGCGAGCGAGCGAGCGAGAGAGAGAGAGAGAGAGACCACTAGGTGGCACAGCACTACAGCTTTTATTGTATGTATTTGGATTTGGGTCATAGAAGCAGTTTATGAAGTAACTCAGTGTGCTACAGCTGCATGAGGTCAGCCCTGATGCATTTGATGATTTATCTGATGGATAAAGAGGAAAATCCTACCCTTGCAAGGCTTTCTCTCCAAACCAATCGCCCTTCCCCAAAGAGCGCAGGTACACTGTATCCTGACTGGCAGAGTCCTCTCGGGTCACAGTCACCTAAAACACAGGGCCAGGTTACCAAAGAGCCCTGATCAAAATAGCAAAATAGAAAAGAGCTCTAGGGCACTTTAACATTTAAACATACCGCTGCTGTACTAAAAATGTTACTTACCTTTCCTTTACTAATGATGAAGAAGGTGTCTCCCCTGGCTCCCTGCCTGATTATATAATCTCCCTCTTCATAATGCGTCTAATTACCAAACACAGAATTGAGCATAACACATGAGAGGAAGGAACAGGAAAAGAAGGGAGTAAGAGAAGAAAAAAAACAAAGGTAGTAATGGAAGTTAGATTTTTGCTGCAAAAGGGACTTTTTGAAAACTATTCATGGCTATGTTGACTGTTACTTCAGGTGTGAATACCATTTGCATGAATACAACAGAACTCATTTCAGCCTCTTTGTAAATATGTGAAGAGTGATCAGAGTTGTTAGTTCTGGTGATGCAGTTTTAAATTGCCAATGCATCATTTCCACAGCCCCCCCCCCCAATAAATAAATAAATTAACTAATAAAATAGCCATTGAAACACTATTCCTAATTCCTTCTACACCATATCACTGAGACTTTAAGCCCTGACATGTTGCCAAAGGGAGAAAGCGTTTTTTTTGGACACATGCCCTCCTGCTATTCTGCGTGCCATCACTGTCCTCTAGACAGATGTAATGAGAGATGTAATGGTGCACAGACAGCACGGACGAAACAATACCCCCAATTTGACTGAAGCCAAAATTCTCCCTATGTGACCTAGAATATGACCTTTAATGCACCACAATTTAAATTATACATCTCAGTCCACAGATCTGAAACAAAAAATGCATTTAGAACAAATAGCATAATATATGACGAGGAAACCATGCTGTAAACATTTTAATCTGTATTGATCATTACTAGTTAATATATCATGGAACATAAAGTTATAAACAGTTCATTTTTTTTAAATTAAAGCATACTGAGAAAGTTATCAGCACAAGATGTGCTGTTTCTTTCCAGGTCAAAACAGCTAGCTATTAGCCTGCAGATTTGTTGTTCATTAATATTTGTAAATTAACTAAAATAATAATATAATTTCTCATACAAATGCATTATGAAGCAACTATATGTAGCTACAAGTCTGAAAAACAGAACATTAATAATTGTGTGGGGCAAAATACTGATATTCTTATAGCATTCTAAACCAACAACATGGCTGCTTTCTTTCTTACACTACTGCACCAAGGTTTAGATCAAATTTGTAATCATTCCAGATAAATATTTGACTGTGATATTTTTGTCCTCCTTTTTGGTGGAAAAAAGTTTCCAAATAAAGTATGTTAATACACAGACTTCTAAATTAGTTTGTGTTCATATATCTATATAATTCTATATATCTATCATCTTATATGCAGTATGTAACATACATGTGAATAAATATAGAATATTCTCATATATACAGTATTAAAACCACAATGATAAAATGAAACAACTAAAAACAACATGAAAACTATAATTACAGACATCCAGAAAACAGTTTTAGAATAAACATACATAAAAATCAACACCAACAAAAAATCTAAATAAAAAGAAATCCTTGGATTTATGAGTGGAAAACTTTCTGGCTCTGTTTTGGTTCTTATTTACGATCTGTCCTGTCTGGTTGTGAATTGCAGCAGTAAAAATGTTACTGCTGTTAAACAGTATGCTCTGTATGCTCTAAATCTAGAGCTTTAAATTTGCTTACTGTCAATAATTTGGAGTGTAATTAGGGTGGTTCCATGTTGGTCAACTAATGAACAATTCCAATCAGATTTCGCTATGTCATGACATACATAATAGGCAGAAAATGAAAAACAGGTGGAGATAGAACGGAGAGATCCGTGAAGATATGAGGGGAAATTACTGCTATTCATTTCCTTTCATTCTTAAGTGGATTTCAATGAGCTGAGTTTGGTTTAACAGCCCCATTTTCACATGACTGCTGCTGGAGTCTGCACTTTCTAAAACAGGAAGATTCAACTCAATCAAATGGGATATAAAGAATCTCTGCAACAACAGTTAAGTTATACACTAATTCTGGGTATTCAGAATCTGAACTTTCACAGGGTAGATTAAGTAACTATTGGTTAACATTTATATTTGCATATTTGTGATGTCAAGAACCATGACTGAATAAATACAGCATGCGATTATTTTAAATAAGGGCTCATGCTTTAGCATAAGTGAGTGAAAAGTCACCATGTAAATCCAACTTGCCTCTTTTAAGACTCCTGGCATGCACAAAGCCGAAAAAACAAAATAAACAAACCTTTTTAACTACTGTTTACACAACATGCAGCATTTCTGTGACTGCAAAGCAGGTGATATGAGACACGTGACATTATTTATGACTGGATATCTGTTGCTAAGCTACTAACATTTTAACACCACATTGTTTCACACTACATGAAATGTGGGGTTGACATTGCATCTCTACCTGGGGTTAAAAGCATGAGAACAGAACAACAATAACATGGTTAAGTGCAGTGTGAAAAGCTCTACTGAGAGAAAGAAACAGATTGTGTCATGGCAAATTAAGAAGGAATGCTTGTAAGAGGGGCTTTTTTCCCACATCTCCCAGCATCTAGTTACGGCAAAAATAACTCTAGCGCATAAAATGTGCATTTAAAGTCACAGTTCTTTATTAACTGTATAGTATTTTATTCTTTACCTAGCTTATTCACAACAATTGCTTTACAGATTGAGTCACACAATTAGTGGGAGAAGAAAAAGGACAAGAGGACATTTGGTTCTCTTAGCAATTGTGCAATGACAAGAGAAGGTGACTCAGCCATACATTCACACTTGAACACCATTTAGCAGCTACACTGCCACGCTTTATCTACTGTATTCTTCAGCATGTTACTTCCTCTGCCTTATATCTTTGTTTATTAATTATATGTGTGTATTCATCAAGACTTGCATAATCAATTAATGTTTTCTAATCTAAAGAAAAAGTTAGTAGATCTTACAGCCCAGGGCTTTTCAAATCAGTCCAGCTCCATCCTCTTACTGTATATTACCTTCACTTCACAAAGCTATTCTTCTTCTCTACTTCCAATCCTCCTTTTAGACATTACTCAGGAAATAAATTCTGATTGTCCTGAGAGAGCACATCACACACTACACCTTGTCCTCAAACTACACAGTTTAATGGCTATCTAGAAATCTCCCCTACACAATGCCAACATTTATGATGCACTGAATAATAGAGCAAATTTTTTGTATAAGACTATCATATGTTCATTTTCACATGATTAATTTTGTTCTTCAGTGAATTGCTAAAACATGTCCTTTCTTCAGACATATTAGTGTTAATTGGGGTGCAGAAATCTAAACGCTTAAGTTGTCAAAGCTCTTGACAAAATTAGTTAGGATTAAAGATATACACACACACACACACACACACACACACACACACACACACACACACACACACACACCCATCGGGCCATTAAAGCTTAGTGATTAGAGTTTCTACTAAATTGAAAAAGGCGGTGAATGAAACCTGCCAGAATTAAAACCGATATGTCCATAAGAAAGCCTGCTAAATGCACACTAGCTAAATATTTTCACTGAGATCTCTCACCAGCTGCTCACATGATACACAATGAGACTGCAGGCAGTTCTAAGTTACAATAGAAGAATTGGATCACATTCAGAAGCAGAGAATTTTTAATTGATATTTGGAATTTGTTGAATTTTTAGCATACAGTATTTGATCCTTTTTGAGGGAACAGCTGTTAAACAGCCTGTGGATGCTAGTTTCATGCCAGCACAAGTGTCATTTGCTAGTGAATGCCAGAATTTTGGTTGAATGCAAGCCTTTTTTTTTCTTCTAAATTCTCACTGTGTTGCTATTTTTGTGGTCATAAACTATCACACTGCACAGATTTTGGATGTATGTTGTTACAAAAATGGTTGCGTGTTACTGCCTTTCAGTTACCTGTGCGTTTGCACATACTCCATAAAAATCCATTTAAATTCATTAAAAAATTAACATGACTGACCAGCTGATCAACAGCAGTATTAATGTTGCTGAGACAATGATAGCATTTTCATTACCTCACTTTAATGCTGCATGTTTAGATCAACTGTCAAAAGATTTTAAATTGACTTAAAATTATCTTTAAATGACTGTAATATCCGATAACCATGCACACTCCAAATGATATGGAACTCTAAATGTATTAGGGAGATTTTACTGTTGGAGCTGATGAGAAGCTGAGTATGTAGATAAAGCGGGTATACAGGGTTTTATTTCCCTCCACATAACTTGCACTGTATTGCGAACAGGTAGAATTACCATTTAGTGACTTCATAAACTTCAGTTCCACTGATAAATACACTGTGTTTTGTTGTTGAAACAAATTTCTAAAGATGGTTACTTTACTGTTTCACTGATTAAGCTTTGTATTAGCTTTTTACAATATCTACATATTTGACCCCCTTGACTGTTTTGGACTGTTCAAAGTGAAATAAATTGAAAATAAAAATGCACTGCCACTGAAATATTGATATAAACTTCAGTGACAGACAGAAAATGCAGAATCTTTCAGCCACTTGGTCATTTCTCCCACTAAGAAATTGTGCACTGCGCACACTGGATAACTAACACCACAATCTTATGTCTTGTTTTTAAGTGATCAAGAAAATACAGTCTTAAGTGTCTTGCTATGAAAGCTGTCTTCATTCCATAGCAATACTATACCAAACTAAAAATCAATAAATAATCATGTAAATATGTTGTTATGTTGTGTCATGTAAAATCAAATGTTGGCAACATCCACCAGAATTGAACATTTTGGTAGTTTTGAGTGAGACTGCAATGACTTGATTAAACTTGAGCTGACAGATGGTGTGTTTATTTTTGGCCTTCTGAAGATGGACAGTTCAAATCATAAAAGCCTTAAGACACAGTGGCATAAATTATCATAGTTTAGCATATAACATATATTCTGTAGGCAAAAGGTACTCAATAAAGTTTTGAGGTGTTTTTTTTTTTTTTTTATTCTTTTTAAAACAAAACTTAGGTGAATATGAAAATTGTCAACAAGAATGCCTGAAGTGTTTTTCAAGAAGCTCTGATCTGAAGGATTAGCTAAATAAATGTTTACCTCCTCAAGGACATCAGCCAGCTTGCTTAGTATTTCTTCTGGAAGACTATGGAATGTTGGAACACTGCAAAAGAGAGGATTTACAAAAATTAATTTCAAGTCAGTATTCATAAGTAGTCAGCAGTCATTTTATTATTATCATTAGACATGGATAAACAGTATCTGAAACTTGACCTAAATGTGACCATTTTTCCCAGCTGCAGCTCCCAAAAGTTTTATATTACATTCATGTCATTTGTAAAGTAAAGGTTCTAAGTACCCAATTTAAAGCTTTAGTCATTTACCATGTGGAAAGCTATTAATTATTGAACACACACTTTACAAGTGCTGACCAAATACTGCTAAATAATAACTAGTGATATTTAAAGATTTTAGCATCTGCTTAAATTTATAGTCTATACATCCCCCCACAGTGCTGTTCAAAAATATGACTGAATATTCAGAAGCTGCAGGGCAAATCTGCTATAATGGAGGCTTCATAGACTTTCCAAAACATTCGTTATAACTATAAATGAAAAAATATTGTAGGTTGTTCTATAATACGGAATTGTGGTGTTGGTTATTTCAGCACATTCTGTCATTTCAGTGTATAGCAAGTTAACATTATTTGAAAGCAAAAAAAAAAGAGAACACCGTGCAATTTTCAGTATATATGTGGACAATTATGTATATACAGTACATGTAGTTATGTGGAGAATTGTTGGAAAAAAGCACTGGTTTCTATGGACTTTTACACCACAGTGCAGTTAAAATCTCAATTCAGAAGCTCTGTGTTATTTTTGCAAACAGCTCGACTCGGACAGTAGTTCCAGCTTTTGGTTCCAGGAGTTGACGCATGCTGTTTTAGCAAAACAAGCAATGTTTGGTACATAAACACCTGGAGTATTTTTGCGTAACTGCACTGAGTCATTCCTTACATTATGGATGTGTGTGGATCGGAGTTTGAATTCTGTACTGCTTAATATCAACAAAAACCTCAACAAAGTCCCTGAGATTACTTTGTCAGTTACTTTGTGGACAATGGATGATGGTGTACTAATAATGGTTGTTACTTAGTGAGAGTATCAAAATATCTCATGTTAAAGGTTTTATGTTTAAAAAAATTTATTGTACATTTTACATGTATTTACTTTAAAGACTTGTCTTAGTCTAACTTGGGAGGTCTTACGTATTATTCTGTCATTTCCTGCTAGATTTTAGTCAGTTGAGGCTTCTACTTTAGCTGCCTTTTATTGCACTTCTCAGAGCCACAGTTGTTCTGTGTCTTCTGGCTCAAATATATATGCCTAGATATTGCTGTCTAATTGCAATCTGAAACATTTTCATCTGATGATCTAATGTCTGTTGCTGGAATAATAAATGGTGATCTAAAAAAAATGTTAGCACACTGTTATTATCGGTACCATTAATCTACCATTAACTGCTATCTCTAGTGAGCCAGCTGGTGGCCAAAAAAACAAAAGCATTCACACAGACCGCCCACAGATAGCCTGTCCAAAGCAGCAGTCCTTTAGTACCTATAAGATGCACTGTTAGATAAAGGTTTTAATGGTATACGAACCCAGACACTTCTCTGTAAAGAGAGTATTTACAGCAGAATTATCAATGATTACATTTAAATTTTTGTCATCATGTCCCTTTAGGGTCAAATGACTAGGTAGACTCTTCTATTAGAGACATTACTGCTTACATCATACGTTCCTGAAAATTAAGCATCATTAAAAAAAACTGATAATGTGTCCCGAAGCCCTATAAACTTCTTAATAAACAACAATGTCATGCTAATACCTTAATAAGAGACAAATAAATAAAGTAAACTGTAGAAATCTAGCTTATATTTAGAAGCGGATTATGGTGACTGTGGCAGGATTGTGTTAATTAAAATGATTACAAACCTACAGACATTGTAAATTTATATGAGAGTGAAACAGAGAGTGAGAAATAGAGAAGAGGAAGGATGGATTAGGAGCCATTGAGAGATAGTGACTGAAAAACGCTTTATACACAAAGGCTTTATGCCAGTGGAGCAGTGACGCTTCCAAAGAACTGTTCTATTACGCAACAATCTTTCAGTGAAGATTTCTTTCATGTAACATTTCACTTATAAATGCATCCATGCAGCATTCTGTCTTTAATATGTAAAATATTTCCCATGCTTTCTTTTCAGTGCGCTATTATGCAAATAGGATTTTCAGATGAAAGATGAAAAGAAAAGGAGAAGAGAAAGAGGGAAGGAGGCGCTTTCGGCTGGATGCAGAGAAGACTCCTTCATAGACACACAGAAGACTAGCATGACAGCTGCAGTGCCAATGTACACTAACACACACACACACACACACACACACACACACACACACACACACACACACATAGAGTTACAGACATTCAAACAGTTCAGAATTCATATACTCAGATACATTTGGAGTATTATTCACACACACACACACACGCACACACAGACACACACACAGACACACACATTTTAATTTCTAACCTTTTGAGAAACTCCGTGTACTCTGCGTGTTTTATCAGACCGGTCCTCATCATGATGGTCTGAAAGCACTGCCTGTCGATGGCCCATAATTTCACGTTGGTTAGAGCTGTAAGTGAATTGAAAGGAGCTTAGAAATATTTACTCACTATATCCTTGATATTTTTTTTTTAAAAAATTAAAATTTTAAATACAAATAAATTTAAATATAAGACTAATATTAATCTTGAACTTTTTGTACTATATTTCTAATGTTCTGTAAAGCTGCTTCGAAACAATGTCCATTGTTAAAAGAGCTATACAAATAAAACTGAATCAAAATGAATTACAATCAGTAAAAGTTAGTATTGAATAAAAAAAACTGTCTTTCAGTATCATACAGTGCACTAATTACTGTAGGGTTACTGGAACAAGGATTTATCTGTTGATGAATGTTAGAATATTATGACTGCTGGGTGATGAAGTGATAAAAATAATGCAGTTTAAACAAAAGCCTGAGTGCTGAGAGTGAGGAATTATCGGAGCTAGACTGTGCGCTAATAAACAAACCACACAGATATGAGCAGATAGGACTCACGTACACTTCATTGTGTCAGAAGTTGCATTTATCACCTTCTGGCAACATTTCAAGACTGAAACAATGAAAGACTTTCAAAATGTATTGAGTGTGATGTTTATTTTTGACAACAGTATTTGCTCTTTTTTATTAAGGGTACCAGTAATTCAAGAGTACACTATAAATGTCTTCACAAAATAGAAGAAAACAGTGGAAAGTGTAAGTAGTGAAATGTGTGTTCTTAGTTTTGAGAAATGTTTGAGATATTTTAGCATCTAGAAATATACAATTACACACAAAGCTGAAAATGTACAACAACGATCAAAAATGTCTTACCCCCATTGGCTTTCTATGTAGTATGTGAAAACACACCTCTCTTTATGCAGACATTATTACTGAATTTTTAAAATACCACAAATAATCAGACAATTTGACACAATTTTTGGTGCAACTATCACATTTATTATTTATGATCAAATCATAAATTGATGACTGTTTGAATTCTGATGGCAGCCTCTAAATATGATCCACAACACTGAGTTTCCTTGTGGGAATATTTGTCCAGATAGATAACCAACAGGATGAGGCTTAAATGAAGCAGTCAAAGACGCTGATAAAGTAAGAGAGCAAAGCCTGCTGCACTTCTCTCACTGCCCCAGCGCATTAGTTATTCATCAGGCTTTGCTGGCGGTGATTAGGCTTTATCATTTAATACTGACACATTCAAGAACCCTGCTCAAGGGCATAAATCAAGGTGACTCAAAGAAACCCTTCCCATACAAGGAATTCTAAACAAGTGATGCATGCTCAGAAGAATAAAAGAAGGATTTAGTATCAGATACACAGCTCTTTGCTCACTATACCATCACATATCTTACTGACATTAACAGTACCACAAACTGTACTGTGTGTAAATGTTCATAGTGTGTGAGGTGTAATGCAGATACATGGATTGAAATGTGAAATCATGTTATAATGCCTTCCCGTCCAGTCTGCAGTTTACACTTCCTGACAAAGGATAACCAGCAAATTATTACCTTTTATGTGAATCAATGGAGATTTACTATATTGCCTGTCTACACTGATATCCTTTAGTTTATCCACATGTTTGTTTCAAGAAAGAAAGAAAGCAAGAAAGCAAGAAAGCAAGAAAGAAAGAAAGAAAGAAAGAAAGAAAAATTTGTATATCTATATATATGTTATATATTTATATAATCCACTAAAACTGTGCTCAAAAGAGGCAAGGACATTGTCAGGGCATATTTACATTTCTGGTATTTGGCAGATGTCCTTATTCAGAGCAACTTACATTTGGAACTGAGCAATTGAGAGTTAGGAGACTTGCTCAGGAGCCCAGCAGTGGCAGGCTGGTGGACCTGGGATTCATGTTCACAACCTTTCGTTGGATTAGTAGTCCAATGCTTAACCACTAAGCTACCACATCCATACAACAGAAGAGCCTGACACACTTATAAAGTAAGAGAACAAAGCCAGCTTTAGAAGCTTTGTAAGCTTTCTGAATCAGTGGAATATTTACAATATTGGCTATCCATACTAATACCTTTCAGCTTGTCCACATTTCTGTTTCAGTCCAGTGTAGAATGCATCTAATGCATGTAATCAGAAGTTTATTGGAAAACCATTCAAGTATCCCTCATGCTACAAATCAAAATGCAGTTAAAAACACAATCAAATTGTAGTACAGTACATTAACCGTGTTTGACTGTGCCTTATATTTCAGTCTTCAAAGAACTGAAGAGAGTTGGTTTTAAATTATGGTACATACAGAAATAGAAGAGATATTTATTTGTAGTCCTCAGTCATAATTCCACTAGCATTGTGCGCCAATTGACTTCTGATATTGTCATAGACAGTACAAAAAGTACAAAAACATGTTTATTTCCATATACCACATGAAATAATGTAACAGATAATTTTTTATTTAAGCATGCTCAGTCATCAGCAATTATAAGCTAAATATGGTCCCTGAAATGTTTCATGTAACAACCATTGTCTTTACATTTCAACTATTCAAGCACTTCTGAGTACTTCTCATCTAATAAAATCACCACCATGACAGTGATTGTTGGAGAAAGAGGCAAAACTATTACATGCTGGCAAATACAATCACAACTACAATGTTCATTCATCTATCAATCTTCAGGAACCACTAGGATCACTGGGAATACACCCTGAATGGGAAGCCAGTCCAACGCATGGCATTATGCATACATATATTCACAACTAGAGGCAATTTAGTATAGCCAGTCAACCTACCCTCATATTTTTGGAAGAGAACCTGGAGAACCCAGACATGAGAAGAACCTGAAAAACTCCACAGACAGTAAGTCAAAATCAGGAACTTGGGACCTTTGAACTGTGAAGTGTCAATGCTACATGCAGAACCATCTTTCTGTCATATTAAAGCTGTTTGAAACAAAATGTTTTCTATTAAACATATTTTCAAGTCAACATGCAATCTAGATGCCAATCTGATGAGTCTTGGTAGGACTAATCTCACATAGTCACACTTTACGTATTCACATCCTGTTTTATGATTTGTGGATTATTATTTGGGGATTTAACGAATAATTCTCCTTTAAAAATGGGCAGCAAACAGAGAAAAATCGATAATACTTCAGAATGAAACAAATACCTTTGAAATCAATCTGTAGCAGTTGATTAAATTGTAGTATCAGGATAATAAGAAACAGCAGGTAGAATATGAATGCAAACTAGCAAGCTCCATAACTTAAGACTGCCTTGATTCTGCAATATATATGACATCATACTGAGCTTTTTGGAATCTGTCGTCATGCTTATTCTCTCACTCTGTTACTCCTGGGAGATGCGCTCAAGATATCAGTAATGAGAGCAAGGTACAAAGATGACTAATTATTCTGTGAGACACTGGATGAACTGAACCTCAGTTAAGTGTAAGTTTCAGTCCTGTAATATAAAGATGGAAGCAGCATCAAGGCTTGTGCAGGGTCAATGAGAATGGTATTGGCTTCCATCAGTTTATTAACAGTCTATTTTAAATAACTCTCAATGCTTTACGTATATATTCTCCCAAAATAATCACATAAAATGTCAACCAGCTACAGCACATGATGTAGATGAACAATGATAATATTCCTGAAAAGCAAGAAATTTTATACTTAAGGCCAGGAAAATCTATTTTGTCCTGATCATATGTGGAGCTCAAACCAAAGTTTAATCTGCTATAAGATTAATTCAGTGAAACAATTTTTCTTGATTGAGCTTAACTGACTTCATCAACTTAAACATGCTGATATGCCAGCTCTCTGATCCCAGATGACAGATCTGAGCAAGGATGGAGAGAAAAGAGTGAAGTGCAGTATAATGTGAAAATTAGCAATGAATCTGCCAGTGTGGAGACACATTCACACAGAATTCACGCTCTTACCCACAGCTCACGCTACTGAATTCCACAAGAGCTTTATTCCACAGATTAACATTAACATGTAGGTTTCCAGCAGAGCATCCTCACACCCACACATTCCGTCTACGGTTAATACAAGCCAGAAGGCACATGCTACAAAACAGTGTAATAAATAATTTGACCTGAACTTTTTTTTTAATTAAACAATACCATTTACATTCAATTAGTGATTACATGACCATTACACAACCTAGCAAAGTTAAACACAGGACCCTTGAGCTACATCAGTTTTGTGAGTGCATCAGAATTATTATAATTTGCATTCATTCAATTCCTTGCAAAGCATTTAGCCCGAAACAAAACATTCAAACAAACTGTGATATTCTATGGATGCTGAGAATGAAAATAAAGATGTTAGAGGTGTAGTGAGAGAGTATTCAGGCCCCAGCATGCTCCCTGATTGAGCCTGTGTTAATGTTATTCATAAGGGAGAGGAAACACATCACTTGAGAACCTGCCTTGGCACGATTCATTCTGCTCAGCCTGTTCACTGCTTACTGAACAGACAGCTCCAGACAAGGCAGAGGATAGCAGCACAGGATAATAAATATTCCACAGAGCCAATCAGCTCCTCACTGACGGCAAAAGAAGGTAAGTCCATTTCAGGATTACTAAATCTTACAGAAAATAAGTGCACACCGAACCTACACTTACCCCCTGAGCTCTACAAGCCATCATGTCTAAAAGCTTCTACTTCTGCCATACTGAAATATACAATCTCCTGGGAACTAAAAGCTTCTATTCTTGTCTAGAGAACTACAAACCCCTGTTCAACTTCCTGCTCCTGTCCAGAGGACTGAAATTTCTTGTTTCTAAAAGCCTCTGGTCTTGTCTTCAGGACTACAAACTCCTGATCCTGTCCAGAGTACTTCAATTTCCTGCTCCTATCTAGAGTACTTCACCTTGTCAATTGTGTCCTGAAAACCCCCACGGACATTAGGGCTTCATTTCCAAAAGAATTATTGCACCTTCCCAGAGGTTTTTACTACTATCCAGAAGATTCATTCCTGATCCTGTCCACTGGACTACAAACTTCTGCTTAACTTACAGTTAAAGATATATACTGAATCTAGTCCTAATATCTAGTCCTATATTAGTAGTTATTTCTGACCTGTAACCAGTATTCCAAATAATAAACTGTAATCACTCCTCCTCTTGGTCCTCCTGAGCGTTCTTCTTCTATGTCTATTATTACCATTGACTACCTCACTGGCTTTTATGTCCCTGATTTCTGTAAAACTGGTTGTTGACTGTACTATAAAAATAGTATTCTATGCGTGGTGGCAGAATAATCCAGTAGAAAGAAGGCCAGAGAGTATCAAGGGATGATGACTATAGGGGTGATATTTACCTATACAGGGGTAAAGTGTCTCAAAATGTATTGTCCATTCCAGTAAGCATGTGCACAGCTCAAACATTTTAAACAGTGTTACTTTTAACACTTTATCAATACAGGATTGTTCATAATCTTACAGATCATTCACAGTATAACCTACCAAGAGATCACAAAACTGTCCTTTAGGATATGGCTGATGGTTTTAAAAAAACACTTATGTTTCATTTTTCACATGTTAGCTGGACATTCAGAAAACATGGCTAAGATGAAGGAAAGCAGAGACTTCCTGGAACAGGCAGATAAACATAAAGAGTGAGCTGTCCAAAATATTCCCCTCATCCAAATAGGGTCAGTTGACGACCCAGATAAACACATGCACCCAGGACACAGAGAAATGATTGACATTTCTGTCCTTTCATAAAAAGCCCCTATCAAATAGTCACTCAGCCTTTTGACAGTTTTTCTACTGTTTAATAGAACATAATAGTCAGTGTAGCTTTACACTCTGTACAGCTTACACAGTGGCTCAGGTGTGCTAAAAGGGCAGGTGTCCAACATAGGAGACAAGAAGTTTCTAAATGCAACACTCCAACAGATTGAGACATACAAGAAAAGGGGATGAGAAAGAGGGTAAGCTTTGAGTAATGAGTGTTTTGTGATAGACAGATGGGATTGTACTCTCTTCAGGCTGTTATCAGCAAAATGATCTTCCAATGAGCTGAATCTTTTGTGTTCGGATTCGCTCATCAGAAAGGGAGCTGTTCTTCCCAGCATGCTATTTCTGTGTGAGACAACACTAACGACAAAGGAATGATGATGGAGTCCCCTTACAAATATTTGCAGAAAGCTGGCTCACATAAAAACACCAATTACACACTGAACACAAAAGCGGAAGTAATCTAAATTTGTCCATTGTCTGTGAGCAGTTTGTGTGGATGGATAAACCAGGCACATGTGGTCTATGAAAAGGCTGTTATCTCTACAGTAGGAGATCCAAAGCCTACTGAGTTCTCATAGATTGCGACATTTCTCTGTGGAGATCTGCTTAAATAAACCCAGAGAGCTCAGAGGAAATCAACAAGAAGGACTGAACAAATAAACAAAATAACAAAATAAAAAAAAAATTATTAAAATTTTTTTTATTAAAAACATTTTTATTATTTTTTTATAAAAAAAATCATTTGTTTATGTCTCTTGATTAATAGCATTGGACAGATTTTTTTTTTTTAAGTAGACTAGTTCATGGTGGGAGAAGCCACAATTCACAGGGACATCCATCATTTCCCACTGCTACACTTAATGAGAAATGTCATACTGCTAGTTGAGAATCTATATTTTGTTTGACCAGTGCTAGATGGAGTCTCCAACTGACTTTCAAATGGACTTTTCCTACTGTGTTTCTTTCTTTAAAAAAAACAAAACGTAAATGTCACCATTGTGCAATTTTATTATGGTGCCAGAGGACAATGATTACGAATGGAAAAAGTATGGAGTCTATATTTGAAAGATTTAATGATCTAGGGCTTCATAATGCAGACCTTTCTGAATACAAAATATCAGTGAGTGAAACAAAGCCAGTACTGAGACTCTCTAATCCTTTTTTCATATCTCAAGCTGGCCTTATAAATATGCAATAATTAAAAAACAATTAGGGGGGCATGGTGGCTTACTGGTTAGCATGTTTGCCTCACACCTCCAGGGTTGGGGGTTCAATTCCTGCCTCTGCCGTGTGTGTGGAGTTTGCATGTTCTCCCCGTGCCTCGGGGGTTTCCTCCGGGTACTCCAGTTTCCTCCCCTGGTCCAAAGACATGTGTGGTAGGTTGATTGGTATCTCTAAATTGTCCGTAGTGAATGAGAATGTTTGTGTGTGTGTGTGCCCTGCGATAGGTTGGCACTCTGTCCAGAGTGTATCCTGCCTTGATGCCCAATGACGCCTGAGATAGGCACAGGCTCCCCATGACCCGAGAATAGTTTGGATAAGTGGTAGACAATGAATGAATAAAAAACAATTAACAAAGTAAGACAGGAAGAGAGTTTTCATTAAACAAAGACTCACAGTCATTAAACTTTCTTTAAGTTTTAGACTGTGTACTTTCTATGATTTTCTAAGCCTATAACTTGTCACTGTATGAAATGATCTCCAGACTCTGCGATAACTTGTTCTCCATGTCAGATTATATAATGAAGATTTTCTAATGACAGACCTGTGGTTAAAATTACTGTCTGCTCATGTCACCAACCAACGGGATTTGTACAGAAAATGGGTTCACATAAACAGAAACATTTTTCAAAGTGAGATTTGTTTTGTTTATGTTTGTTATTTTATTGTCACGTCCATATTTATAGCTATCCCACTATAATATGTATGACTGATGTGTTACTGAAGGCAGGATACAAGTGAATGATTTATTGAAGATAATCTGAAAATCATAGTTGAAGTCTATGGCTAAGGTCAAAACAGAATTAAATGAGATGAATCCATATTTATATTCGGGAAAATATATTGGGACAAACTTGACACAGAACAGGTGAACACATTCGAGTAATCAACCAATGTCAGAACAGGATGGAGACTGGACTAGGACAGAAACAAAAACATATGAGTGAACACCAAATGTGTGATAAATATGCCTCAAGCAGAGAGGTGGAATTCATGACATTCATATTTTGCATCCTATGAAATCCTTTAGCTTTTAGACAGGCATCAAAGTAACAGTCACATTCTGAGATTTCAGTCGCAATGGCACTAAATCGGCTGCTGGGAGGCATGGCATATTATGCCTATTTATCTTATTATGCCTATTTATCCCAAAAATATTATTTTATGATTTAGAATTTTTTGTTTATGACCTGAAAACAATACCATACAAACATGCTTCATGTATTAGACACCAGTATAAAAAATCTAATGATCTAAAACATATTTTCAGTGCCTAGGGCTGTGAGGTTCCATTTTGAATATGCACCAGGTCATGCAGACAAGGTCTTATTACACATTTCTTACTAGTCATGTCTTGAATCTTAAACAGTACTTTATAATGTCAGGGGGCTTCACATCAGTTGTAAAGAAAGTAAACACAGGCAAACAACACACAAACACAACAAGCAAACAGAGTCAGAAAATGGCACAAGCACACTATGCACAGACACACATGGACACACACAAGATCAAAAGGGTCAGAGTGACTTGACTTTGACTTCTATAAGATACTAACTAGATGAGTCAGCTCCATCTTGTACCGAGCAAAAAGCTCTTTTAAAAATCACTCTGTAAGATAATACACACACACACACACACACACACACACACACACACACACACACACACACACACACACGTTACCATGGAAGCAGATAGGAGGATGATCATTTTTGTTTTCAGTCTCACTAATAAACACCACCATCATCCCACTCTGGTCTTTCTTTTCAATCTGTCATTTTCCTTCTGTCCTCTTTTTGCCCATCCTCCTTGTCCCAGTGCTCTAACTCCCTCTTCTCTCACTCAGTGAAAAGTGCATTGAGATAAAACCCATTTTATGCCACTCCATTTCTCAAGCAACAAGATGAAGTAGAAAAACTGAAATAAAACTTTTTTCCAACTCTGATAACATCAGCAAGTATAAATAGACACAAACATGCTCATGCACATACACTCTTACAAAATTATAGAAGTTTGTTTCCCATATGTGCAACACCAACCTTAGGCATAATCTGATTTAACCTTTGTGATACAGTTCAAACCTTCTTTGGTAAAAATCCATTTAAAACACACAAATTATGTAAATGTAACTAGTATATTAAGCTAGTCATAATGAATAGCATTAGTGTACATTCAATTATTTTTATTACTTTAAAAAATAAGAAAGAACTGGATACACAGGTTTAGCTCAAGAAGTTCAATCCGATCCTCAAAAGGACTGTGCGTCTGTGTCTTTATATTTGAGGCAAGCCACATCACACCTGATATGACTCATCTGTCATTTGAAGAGTGAGACAAATTGATTAAACAAGTGGAATTAACACGAGCCTTCTTTGCTAGACAGTAACCCTGTAGACGCACTGGTCTAGACTGTCATGGTTTAACCCAAAAGGACAGGGAAAGAACTACAAGTACACCACTTTACTGTTTATCTAAAGCATAACATTTTTTTCTGCGAATATCGTATAGTCGGTGGTGTCATATTAGATTTATTTAAAAGTCCATGCAAATTAAGTGAAGGCTGGATAGATTTAGTGAAGGCTGTTCATTTAACAGCACAGTGGTTAAAATGTTCTTATTCCAGTACATAAAAAACCCTTAGGATATTAATGACTTTGTGATTCATATTCCTCCAAGTGGAAAATTAGCCATCAATATCGCATTTACAAGTGTCTACTTTTTTTATGTGAATTTGTACTGACCTGTCATAAGCAAGAGGACATTCACACAACAGTAGAGTCACAATGTGTCCGACAAGCAGCTCCAATCAGATTTACAGCAGTTCCAGTTTGAGACAGAATGAAAAGAAAGCTGGACTTTTTCAGATTCAAGTCACATTTGCCTGTGATTTCAAAATAAAGTCTAAGTTGAAATCTCTTTAAGATTTTATATAAACATTGTCACATGTGACTATACAAGCACATTTATAATCATGTAGCTGTAAGGGATGCAAAAACGTTCTTTGTTGCTGATCTCCTGGGAGGGGGGTCACGGTGGCTTAGTGGTTAGCACGTTTGCCTCACACCTCCAGGGTTGGGGGTTCGATTCTCGCCTCCGCCATGTGTGTGTGGAGTTTGCATGTTCTCCCTGTGCCTCAGGGGTTTCCTCCGGGTACTCCGGTTTCCTCCCCCAGTCCAAAGACATGCATGGTAGGTTGATTGGCATCTCTAAATTGTCTGTAGTGTGTGTGTGTGTGTGTGTGTCTGTAGTGTGTGTGTGTGTGTGTGTGTGTGTGTGTGTGTGTGTGTGTGTGTGTCTGTAGTGTGTCTGTAGTGTGTCTGTAGTGTGTCTGTAGTGTGTGTCTGTAGTGTGTCTGTAGTGTGTGTCTGTAGTGTGTGTGTGTGTGTGTGTCTGTAGTGTGTGTCTGTAGTGTGTGTCTGTAGTGTGTGTGTGTGTGTGTGTCTGTAGTGTGTGTCTGTAGTGTGTGTCTGTAGTGTGTGTCTGTAGTGTGTGTCTGTGTGTGTGTGTGGTGTGTGTGTGTGTGTGTGTGTGTGTGTGTGTGTGTGTGTGTGTGTGTGTGTGTGTGTGTGTGTGTGTGTGTGTGTGTGTGTGTGTGTGTGTGTGTGTGTGTGTGTGTGTGTGTGTGTGTGTGTGTGTGTGTGTGTGTGTGTGTGTGTGTGTCCGTCCGGTGTCCTGTGTCCTGTGTATCCTGCCTTGATGCCCTATGACGCCTGAGATAGGCACAGGCTCCCCGTGACCCGAGTGTAGTTCGGATAAGCGGCAGACAATGAATGAATGATCTCCTGGGACTTTCACAGAAAGCAGTCTCTACTCTACAGAAAGCAGTCTCAACTCTTTACACAGAATTACGTGAAGAACAAGAAAATAAACATTGAGTGAGCAATGGTTCTGTGCATGGAAAGGTTGTTGATAAGAGCTCAGCCATGGGGTGGTGGTAGCTCAAGTGGTTAAGGCTCTGGGTTGTTGACTAGAAGATCAGGGGTTCAAGCTTCCACTGTTGGGCAAGGCCCCCAACCCACCCTGCTCTAGGGGCACTGTATCATGGCTGACCAAGAATGGGATATGTGAAGAAAAAAATTTCACTGTGCTGTAATGTATATGTGAAAATAAAGGCAACTTTTTTATTTACTTATTTTATTAAAAGGAGCTTCCGGGAAGCATATACTGATTTAAATGATCTCTTTATAACCGTGGTGAGCTGAAAAGCATTTCAGCTTGCACAAAACACTGAACCATGTGGTGGATTTGCTATAACAACAGAAGACCACATCAGGTTTCATCAGGACCAATGCATTTTACCCATTAAACAACTGTGTGTACTGATCGTCACTGCACTGTTAAAACTATTGAATTGTATTATATTGTATTATATTGTCTGTCTTGTGCTGTCATCTGTCTCACACTGTTTGCACACATTTTTACAAATGCAATTTATATAGTACTGTGTAATGCACTTATTTCTGTGTTGTTTTAGGTAGCTTGTGTTGTATCTAGCATCATGGCTCTGGAGGAATGTTGTTTCAATTCACTGTGTACTTCACCAGCTGCATCTAGTAAATAACAGACAATAAAAGCTCTTGACTTGAGGTTCCACTTCCGTCAGACAAGAACAGGAATCTGAGGCTGAATCATGAGGCACAGGCTCACCCAGTGTGGACAGCTGAAGCCAGGAAAAGACCAGATGTTTGTTTTCTAATCTTTAACTGTTTCTACTGGACTCTCACAATATATGTTGGCAAGGAAGTAGCATTTAATCTGTAAATTTGGAGGCTCTGTGACCCCAAAACCCTATCATCATCTGCAAATATTTAACTGTGATGGCAAGTTTGCGTCACTACCAATCCTCCTCACTATACGTGGGGGTGAAATACACCTGTGTCCTCTTACAAATAGATTCAGTACAGTTCCAGTCATAATAAACAACTTAAGTACTGTTTAGTGAACATGGAAATATTTTATAACTACTGTCTGCATTTACATTTCTCCTCAGTAAACACATTTCCATCATGACGTGCAATACTCAGGCTCTTGTTACATTGTTTGTGTTCTCTTCCTAGTCTTGTCTCTGCCCCTTGTTTTCAGTTTAGACTTTCATTAGTGTGTCTGTTTACATGTTCCTGCATCTTTGTCTTTGCAAAGTCTTCACGTATGTTTCATGTATATTTGTATTACTAAGCCTGCTGTCCTGTGTTCAGTGTTTTTTGTTTTGATCCTGATTGTTCTTGCCAGCTTGTTTTTTGACCAGACTATGAATACAATTATTGAATTACCCAAATTAAGCTGCTGAGTTCATGCACTTGCCAAACCATCACTCCCAGGACTCCTTGTTCTTCTCTACACTGATGATAGTTCTTAATGACATTGGCTGTAAGTTTGGGGTCATTGTCCTGCTTCAGAATAAATTTGGGGCCAATCAGATGCCTCCCTGATGGTTTTGCAGGATGGACAAGTATCTGCCTGTATTTCTCAGCATTGAGAACACCATTAGTCTTGACCAAATCTCCAACTCCTTTTGCAGAAATGCAGCCCTAAACTTGCAAGGAACCTCCATCATGCTTCACTCTTGCCTGCAGACACTCATTCTTGTACAGCTCTTCAGCCCTTCAGCAAACAACCTGCCTCCTGATACAGCCAAATATTTCAGTCATCAGTCCAGTGCACCTGCTGCCATTTTTCTGCACCCCAGTTCCTATGTTTCGTGCATAGTTGTGTCATGTAGCTTTGCTTCCATGTCAGAGGTATGGCTTTATGGCCACAATTCTTCCATGACCAGATCTGGACAGATTTCTCTGTACAGTAGATTGGTGTACCTGGGTCTCACTGGTTTCCGCCAGTTCTGGTTTAAAATCTTTATCTAAGGGAAAGACTTTGCTGATGCAGTATAACTACCTTCTGTCTTATATGTGTGCTCAGTCTTGCCATGTTATATGCCCTCACCTTAATAGCAGAGTTTGTCTGTTCCTGACCCAGTTTTAAGCTGGCACTTCTGTTTCAGTTCATGACCATGTTTCAACCTACATATGAAATTTAGCATTAGCACCTGCTTGGTAGAACTGGTTAATCATACACCTTACTCGTGATCCAAAAAAATTCCAGACTGTAAGTATTGATACTTGTTTGAAGCCAAAGGTTAGTCACACCAAATACTGATTTGATTCAGATTTTTCTTTTGTTCATATACTTAGCATTTTGTAAATTGATAAAACAATGAACAATTCAAATATATATTTCTGAAAGCAGTCTTACTTTATAGCAATTCTGCCTAAAACATTTGCAACCAATGACAATATTTCCTGTGTGTGAGTGAGTGAGTGAGTGAGTGTGAGTGAGTGAGGAATGAGTGAGTGGGGGAGAGAGAGAGAGAGAGAGAGAGAGAGAGAGAGAGAGAGAGAGAGAGACAGACAGACAGAGAGAGAAAGAGAAAGTTAAATGTAGGTAGTTAAAGTGCAGTGAATTTTACTTTGATGTCCTTAGAAATAATACCATTGTAGTGTTCACCAGGTATAATGAAAGGGTTGATAGGCTGTTTAAACACTGTGATGGAAGTGTACAGGGGTGTTGTGTTAGAAGTGTACAAGGGTCATGCTCACATCTCCCTGTGTGAGAGGAGAGAGTAGATGCTCAAACACAAAGCCGAGCATTCTACTCCGACTTGGCCAATCCATACTCCACTTCCTGCCTCAGACACTAAGCAGAGGACCAGAGCCAGCAAGCAGAGGAACTCAGGCACCGGCAAACGATAAACAGAGCCCAGGGGAGAGAGCAGGGGCCACAGCTGGGGCTTGTGCTTGTGAGAGCCAGAGAAAGAGGAAGAGATGAGAGTCGGGGAATAAACAGAGCTGACAGAGAAAAGAAGTGGCTGGAGGACATAATATGTGATGGGGAAGAGGCATGTAGAATGAGAAAAGAATGAAAATAAATGGAGGGAGAAGGAGAAGTGGAAATGAAAGGATGAGTATTAGCCAAACATCGGGAGACCTAGGAAAGAAGGTTAGTGAATAAACCAGACATAAACCAGAAAGCGAGTGAGACAGTGATCGATCAAGAATAATTCAGTTGCATAAACATAAACACTGAGGAACAAAACAGGCTCCTTCAGTCAGCTTAGTTTAAAAAGACTGTCTGGTAATGCTTAGGCTCAATTAAACAAGGACAGAAAAAAACAAATTTAAAGTCACTTAATGGATTAAGGTAGGAGAGCACATTTACAGTAATAATGACCAACTGTCTGTCTCTGGTCATATTCTTTAAATAAATAGCTGGATAGATTGGTGGTGCAGGTGGATGTGATAGCCTATTACTTAGCTGAGCAGTGGGGCACAGTGCTCCTGTACTCAAAAGACCACATCTGATTAGCTACTACATAACTGCGATGTCTATTCAAAGGCTTTTCTTGCACTTTTCCTTTTCTTCATTTCTTTCTCCTCCATGTGACTCCACATTTACATTTTCCCACTTTGTGCCGTCTCTCTTTAACATCTCTTCATGCATTTGCTGTTAGGTAAAACATGCTCTACTTCAAAACACCCTGCAGGACGGCAATTTCTACAGATCTCTGGAGTGCTGTAAAATTACTAATGTAACAATAAACTCAGAACAGATGCAGTCACGCAGCTTTCAGACCCCCGGCTCACAGATACTGCTGCATCTTCCAGGGGAAATGTGCCTGCATGTGCTTCCTTCACTAAAAGATCACAGGATAGTGTGGAGAGGTTAAAAAACTGATTAAAAAAGTGGCTCAATCAATAACCACCTTTTCATAATGTATGAAATATATAAGATATGAGAATTAACCATCAATCTCCTTCAGATTTATACTACCATGCAATTAATAAGCAGACACACACTAGGGCTGGGTAATATATGTTGCTTGTTAATCATTATCACCATGTTAGTCTTTGCATTACTGATATCACCAAAGCCTTCAATGGGAGACTCTAGGTTCTGTGAGTGTTCCAGATAAATTGCATGTGGGTGTAATAATCCAATTTGTAGAGGAAGAGAGAAATCAAATTGACATAATTTACTTTTACCAAGTGTCAATCAGCCAGGACAAGTTTGGTGATTTCTTCAGTTTTTGACTTGATGTATGAGTGTAATTAGCTACCAAGTACATTTCAGGCAACACACATTCCCATAACTTAAGCCTAATTACTCCAGTTCCAAAATTAAAGAACGTATCGGTCATTAAACATATGGCTAATAGACTAATTAGAGTAAGGTGAAATCGTGTTAACTGTGTCACATTACAGGCTTATTTCTTTACCAGCTAGTATTAGTGGACTTTAAGACAATAATAATGATATTGCAATGTTGTAGTAATGTTATTACATTATACTGTTAGGCAGTACTAACACACACACAGCCTGCAAGTGTTCACTCAGGCTCTATGGGGTTCTTAGGGGGCATTCACGTTGGCAGTTTAGTTTGAAACAGAACACGGATCGCAGGAAAAATTGGTCATGTGAAAGCTGTCATGCGAACCTTCTGTAGAAGGTGGTCTGAGTTCAGTTGCACTGGATCTGTGAATATGAGTTCAACTTGTTTTTGGGTCCACACTAATGATGATATTAGTTTCCGCAAAACAAGTGTACCGTGAGTTATGGGACACAGAACAGATGAGGTGCCCTGTAACGCTTAATAACACCAAAATAATAATAATAAAAAAATATGCTGAGTTATGTTGTGTTCGCCCTGTGTGTTTGTGATGATGTAAGATGAATGCAAATGCACTGGGTTGGAGGAAGGTGGGTGGGGGTGGGGGGGTGTCTTACAATCACACTCAGATTCGGACAACAGCAAACAGCTAAAGTGCTCAGTGTGAAAAACGCCTTGGATAGAGAACAAGTACGATCTATAAAGAAAAACTGGGCAGTGGCTCATGATCATGGCCTTTGGTCAGACAGGACAACATTAATAATGGCATATCCTCAAACAAATTTAAATTGAGAGGTTATAACTCTTGACTTGTGCTACAAATCACCATCTAGTGAGTTTTTAAAGTAACCCCATAACAGTCAGTTAAAAGTCAAGCATATAACATACAGTCAAGCAGCTGGTTATGAGCAGTTTTATCCATGCATTTCTTCAACTGGCTTTTGATACAACACATGTTTCCCACGTATGAAACAAAAACAGTAGTAGAGCTAATATGATTAACTAGGGCTGCCAGGTTTGTGCAAAATTTCCAAAATTTTCATTTCAAACAGACGTTTTAATTTTTTTTCCCCCGAGTCCTAACTAACAAGGTAACTGTGGTGCTCTGATGTATAATGTCTATAATAATGACTATACAGATCACAATTTTGAGGAGGTAACTACGCATCTCTCATCACAGTTGAGATCTAGCTCGTTGTTAACAAAAACTAAAATGGAGATCCTCATGTTTTTTTCTAATATAGACCTTAAACAGAGGTCAGATTTTTTCTTTTCTTAAATCGAATGCAACATGACAAAAGGCAATGTTAATCAACAGAATATTAGCTCAAATAGCAAAATATTTTTCAAATTGTTGGTCACTCAAACAGATAATTAGTATTTCAGTTGAGTTGTGAATGAAGGTTGCATGAAGATTACCATTTGTTGAACAGCTGG
This sequence comes from Hemibagrus guttatus, assembly GCA_033459395.1. Taxonomy (NCBI): domain Eukaryota; kingdom Metazoa; phylum Chordata; class Actinopteri; order Siluriformes; family Bagridae; genus Hemibagrus; species Hemibagrus guttatus. The sequence goes on from JAUCMX010000002.1 coordinate 15,951,479, forward strand.
TATACAATGAATGTTGGGGCTCTCCTGGTCAAGCCAGCATTTTTAGGTAACTTTTAGGTAGGAAACTGCACATATTGACTGGCATTAAGGTTGTATGTCTTTCACAACATCATATCTATCAACTCAGTCAGATCTGCACTTCATCTACCTTTATTTTTTAACAGAATTAACAAAACATTTCACATTTCAACATTTCAAACTCTATGTTGGTACAATCTAGAGATTGTGTTTTTATTATTCAATGTTATTAAACTTCTGTCTGAAGCATTAGTAAATATAGAAAAATAATAAGTATGTGACATATATAAAAAAATTTGTTTCACTCGAACCTTTTCAACTTAAAATTAAGCAGCAACGAAATGGCGAAGTAATACCTGTCCCAATCCAGTGACCGGTTTGAGCATAGAGCTGTCTATTGTGCAGGTAATAATGAGTATCCTCTACATCACTGTGACTCGGGTCATTTTAATCTAACCAAAAGAAGAATACTGTCAAAGAACTCATTTACATGAAACTCAATACATGGTAACAGGCAAATGGCCACAAGCCTCAACAGAGAACTGTTACTGGTCCACAGCATGTGTGTGTGTGTGTGTGTGTGTGTGTGTGTGTGTGTGTGTGTGTGTACTCACTCTTCACTGTGGCCGTTCGTGTGCAATTATAAAGAATGGCAAGCTCTCCAAACACTTTCCCAGGCCCCATAGTGCACAGCTTCAAGCCTTCTTTTGTTACCTCCACTTTACCATCTGCAAGAAATCAAGTTCAGGTTAAAGAGAAAAATGTTGTTTAGGTCCAGCACAAACAAACACACAAGCTACACATGTATCAAAATGTTCTATTTATTAGTCAGTTTATTTCCCTGAATGAAGACTCACATTCTCACTCACAGTAAGCGTCAAAGATAATATTATAAAAAGTCATGGTCCATGTTTCTTCTTGTAACCTCTAACAGTTATTTCTATTACTTCTTTCATGGTGTCTCAGGTTATAGAATTTGTTATTTTTGTATAAAGGATTTGTATTTTTAAAATAAATATATTGTACAAGGATAAAAGAATAACATTGTGAAAAGTAATAAGATATAAGCAGGGTTTGCCTACTGAGATAGCTCACAGTGGGAGAATGATTGCGTGTTTGTGATGTGTGATCACACTTTCATGGCTAAGTCTCTGCACATGCACGTGAACAGTGGCAGATGTGTTTGCATTGTGCTCCTTTTCAGAGCCAATAACACTCTCTGCTAGACAACTTTCACTTCAAATTCATCTCTCTCTCTCTCTCTCTCTCTCTCTCTCTCTCTCTCTCTCTCTCTCTCTCTCTCTCTCTCTCTCTCTCTCTCTCTCTCTCTCTCTCTCTCTCTCTCTCTCTCTCTCTCTTCTGTCAGGGGTGCTATCAGCAGCCAAACAGATAAAAGCAACCTTTCAGTACTGTTACATCAACACAAATACTGTTTTAATGTCACTGTGAATTTGTCATGAACTGTCAAAATGAAGCAGGTGTGGATTATTTAATATATCACAAAGCACACTATGACACAGTGACATGAATAAATGTGTAAATGAGAATTTTTTTTTTCAGCCACTGAAGCTGCTAGTCAAGAGAATTCTGCAATTGTACAAGTAAAGAAGATATGAAGGACATCGCTGACTGCTAAAGGACAGCACTACCAAGAGAAAGGAAATAGAAGAAAATCAAAATGGCAGGAAAAAAAAGATTGACGATTGTTCTCTGAATTGACCATTTAATAGAACCATAAAACACAGAGGGAATGAGGACATTATCAGAGGTTAAGTGAACAGATAGGGAGAAATCTGTCTAGCTTTGACCTGAAATAGCTTTCGTCTGTCATGGGAGACTGGACACTGACTTCACTCTTAGTTAAAACCTGACTCTTCATTTTTAGCACCTATGATACTGAAACCTGAGAACTGCTCAAAGCCCAATACTGATATGCTCACATAAGTACAGCCTTTACTGTGCACTGTATTACAAAGACGTTTAATGAAACATTACAGATATATTGGAGGCAAAATTGTCAGTCAAATTTCCAAGCATCCATGGCATAAAATATGTAATAGAGGGGAAAAAAATCAAATCTGTATTGATCCTATAGATCAGCATTTTAGGGCAGAATCAAAGCAACACTGCTACTCAGGATTAAACCAGTGCATCACTAGTTATCACACTCAACTGTCTGTTGGAACAAGTCACAAAATGTCATTAATGTATATCCACAGAACGAGTGTGAAAAGAAGAATTTAACCACTGATAATCTAAAGTATTTTCATTTGATAGATATAAGCCAGTGTTCCATTGATTTACTTGCCTTTCCTGATGGTAGTCGCAGTCATGGGGGTAGCATGTTCACTGGCTGCATAAAGGGTATTATTGTAGATAGTGGTCAAAATTTGGGGTGGAATAATGCTGACCCATGAGCTTTTTCTCATGATTTATATTCTATGATTAATATTCTTTTTTGACAAACATACTATAAATTGTATCTCTATAGACTGCGTGTCTTTCTAATTGAGAGAGATCTGATTTTCATTTTTCTGGCTTGTTTTATAAACAATAATTCCTTTAACGCTAAGGATCCTTGCCAATTTTTAGCATCCTATTCACTACAAAGGCAGCATGGTGGTGCAGTGATAGCAAAGCCACCTCACAGAGGTTTCCAGTGTTTCTGTCTGAGTTTCTGTGCATGTTCTCCCCCCGTGCATGTTCTTAAGAGTTCTCCAATATCCTCCCACGTCCAGTTAAACCCTTAGTTACAAGCACCTCAAAGCTACAAGTCAACTCTGGAAAATCAGATTTAAAAAAGAATTAAGCTTGTTAGGTCACAAGCATCATTCATGAACTCACATACACACAAAGCTGGTAACAGGATGTGTTCCAGCTGTTACTAATAGGATGTGTTCGTGCTCACACTCTTTTCCCCCAATAAGGCCTGCTGAATGGGCAATAGGAAGTTCAGGGTCAGCCTTCAGGTCAAACAATGTGTTCCTTTTTTCTCAGCACATGCTGTCCCACAGCACTAATGGTCCAAAAGAGCAGGAAGTCATGTATAAGCAACATGACCTCTGCCCACTCTCTGAGCCATGCACAGGAAGTTATGACTCCTCTAGTCAAGAAACAAAACATTCTGCTTTACAGAACTTGTCATGTTCTCTATCATACACTGAACCACTGCTATGAAAAAAGTTCTTTTCATTTCTAAATGGGGTAAATGATCAAGCAGGAAGCATGAGAACCTCTTTGTTAGAGCACTCTTTGAGTTCTAACAATAATATAGGTGTAATATAACTACAATTATATCATAAATTGTACTTGTACATAACTTTACTTGTACACATAATATGATGGAGACAAAAATACTTTATATAAAATGTAATGCTATTTTATCCTCTTATTAGTGCTATATCTCATCAGAAAATGCATCAATTAATTAACAATCAAAATCAGCATCGATGTATACAACATCCATGGTTCAATATTTAGTATTCAGATTAAATATTTGCAATTTCAGAATTGAATTAGAACTGGCTGTATGCATTTCTTGTGAACAGAGTACCTCTTAATCAGCTGGGTGACCAGAAGAAAAAAAGACAAATATTAATTCCCATGATCCTGTCATTACATGTCCATGTTTGTCCTGTCTCAGCCATCAAACATGAATGTTTAACATTTAACAATTTAGTCATTATTTCTGGTCCTAATTTTTTGCAAACCACAAATGATTCAGCACCTGATCAATAGGCTCTAAATACCACCGGAAAAATTATGACATAATGCACAAGGACATTCAGTCAATCATATAATCTTTCCCGTGGAATAAATCATGACAGAAAAAATATTAAATGAGACAGCATTATTTTGGTTGATATTTTATGCTGCACAAGACAAAGAGTATATATGTCATAGAGTCAAAAGTTTGTGGATCACACTCATATGTGGCCATTCCCCAGAATTGGCCCTGGTTTTCTGTGGTATTGATTGGTAGTTAAGACACTTGCCTTGGGATTGAAAGGTTGTGAGATCAAATCCTGACATAGCTAAGCTGTCACTGCTTGACCCTTGAGTAAGGCCCTTATCCCTTAACTAAATTGTTGTAAAAACAAGATAAATCTGTCACTCTAGATAAAAGCCTCTGCCAAATGCCCTAGATGCGTGATTCACAAACTTTTGAAAATATGGTATATCATATACCATAAAGAAGCTATAAAGAAGCTATAAAGGCTGGAACACTGTCTCTCCACCCAAATAACTAGACAGATTTTGTGGCCAACAGCATCTGATTCACAGGCCACTATCTCAGCTGGCATTTATTCCAATTGGACCTCATTAAAACGGCAGCAATGGTACAGATTAATGTGACATTTGAAGCTCATTAATAGGCCAGAATTCTGTGCTTAGCCTCTCCTTTGGTAAGGCCATCATAATTATCCGAAATACTTCCTCTCATGTGATTCACATCATAGCCTTCGCTATCCAGTTTACAAAAATGCCTATACTCTCTCATTAATCCGAGGCTGGTTTTAAAAAGTCACTATCAATGGTCTTTCTAATACAGGATTTCTGTAACTTTCAGTAACTGCACTGATCAGGATTGTGGAGGACCTGGAGTCTATCCAGGGAATGTTTGGTGTGTGAGGAAAAAACACCCATGGTTGGACACCTGTCCATCACAAGGTACCAAGCACTCACATCCACATACTCAGTAACACATTTAGTCAATGTTAGGGGCAATTTATCTTTCCCAATCCGCTTACTGGCAAGTTATCAGTAGGTGGGAGAAAACTGGAAAACACAATGGAGAACATGGACAGAGACTCAGCACAGGCAGTGACCTGAGCTCAGGATCAAACTAGAGAACCCTGGAGCTCCATTACATTTATAACTAAACAAGAGTCTGATTCTGTTTAAAAAAGATGGCACAAAACTCTAAAGAGTGATCATGGAAATCCATGAAAGTGCACTTACTTTCCCTCTAGAGAGCGAACAAAGAATCCTCTCACACTTAGAATAAACAACTTATGCTTGTAATAAAATTCACACTTCTTCTCTCAGGAAATTACACAGATGAATGAGAGAACAAAAGCATCCCTATTCTAAACTTCACATCTGAGCACACTTGTATCAGTTGAGCACAGTGATGTCAGGAAAATAGAGCAGAGTACAAAATGGACCAGTGTTGATCAATGAGACAGCAGTTTCCTGTTTGCTGAAAAACACATTCTCTGAATCATTGGATTAAACCTCTCTGCTTTCAGTCTTATCAAGTGATAAAGATCAATGGCCTCAAGTCAAACTTAACACACAGAAGCAGGGAGTAAAGCAGCATATGAGCATCTGACTGAGTGGTCCAACATAATGAATCTAAAGATTGTGCTTCAAGGCATCACACACACACACACACACACACACACACCACACACACACCCCCCCTTGTCTTGTTATCCTTGTAAGGACTTTCAAACCAGCATAATTAATAATGCAGATAATTAATGCTATGCCTGCACCTAAATCTAACCCCAACCTTAACCTTGGTTATTACTTTGCCTTTTCTTCCTTTAAGGGATCAGGGCCAAATTCTTTAAAGGATCCCTACATGCCCACAGACATGCCCACTTTATGGACATGACAATAAAAGTTAAACTTTTACATCTTCAAACGTTTTTTCCTTTTTCATCTTACTTTATTTCAAAGATTACGAGCATAGAGTACAAGAGAAATGACACACAAAAAATGAGACAAAACAATGAGAACAAAAAGGAAAACAATATTATAATGATAGTGAATAGAGAGAGTGTGAGTTTCCACACACGTTCAGTTTCTTTTTTCACATTATGAATCATATAGCTATTCTGCAAACTATTGTAATATAAGCTTTATATTATATTATATTTAACATTTCTAATGTGGAATATTTGATATCAATTCCAAAATGATAAATTTAAATAACATTACTTTAGCAGGGAAATTTACTGTAGTTTAAATCATAATTTAGTGTGTAATATGTACAGATTGTGATGTGTGTGTGACATATGAGGATGCTGGAAGCATAATGTTGGAAATGCTGAAGACTGTTAATGCTTTTAAGCAGCACAGAGGGAATATTTCTATGAACTAAGGTCTAAGCAGGACTAAAAAAACAAATATTGGGTTTAAAGATGAGTACTATTGTCACGATTCCAGGATCCAAAACATAAGGAAAACAGACCCAGCGCGAGGATGGACGAAGACGGGGATTTATTAAACTCAAAAACATACAAACAGGAACACGAGACCAACACCACACGTAGACACTACAGATTGATGAGGACTAGCCCCGAACCCTGGCAAAAGGCCACTATATATATTCAACATAATTAAAGACACATTAGGAACAGGTGAACATTGAGACACATTAGGAACAAGGCGGGGCTAACACAAACACATGGTGTACAAAACATAAACAAAACCAATCCCCGTTAGCAACCCCCCCTATTGGTCCAACCTGGGACCTGCCGCCCGTAACATCTCCCCCCTCTCTACGGCGCGGCTCCCGACGCGCCAAACTGCAACCCTCCCCGAGAGTCTGGACAAGTCATGAGTCCTGAAAAGGAGCAAGGAACATAGAGAGGCCGGTGGGGGGAGCGAGAAGCATGGCGAGGCAAATGGGGGGGAGCGAGGAGCAAAGGCGAGGCAAGTGGGGGGAGAGAGAAGCAGGAGCGAGACAGGTGGGGGGAGCACGCGACGTCCACCACCGAGCGGAGGCGCCGAGTGACGTCCACAGTCGAGCAGCAGAGCCGAGCGATGTCCACTGCTGAACCGCAGGGCCGAGCAACGTCCACTGCCGAGTCGCAGCGCCGAGAAACGTCCACCGCCGAGCACTCGCGCTGAGCGACGTCCACCGACGAACGACCGCACCGAGCAAAGATCTTTGTCTCGCTGGTGCCAGGAACTCCCCAAAGGGCGGGTGGGCGGGAGCCAGATACTGCCAGTACCCTCCTCCAGCGAACGAGAAGTGAGGTGACGTCATCCACGAAAATCCAGCTGGCGAAGCGACGTCCCTCACCAAAACCAGAGCGGAGCGGGGCCGGACAACAAAAAAATTTCCATAATCCACAAAATCCAAAAAACTCCTGGCCAGAGCTCTCCTCCGTTACCGAGAAGTGGGGCCACGTTCCCCACGGAAAACCAGATGGTGGGGCAACGCCCCCACGGGAACATGAGCGGAGCGAGAGCTGGCAAAAACACAAAATTTCCAAAAACCACAAAATCCAAACCGGAACTCCCCTCCGTTAACCAGGAAGTGGGGCCACGTCCCTCACGGGAAATTAGCTGGTGAGGCAACGCCCCCACGGGAACATGAGCGGAGCGAGAGCCGGCGAAAACACAAAATTTCCAAAAACAACAAAAAATCCAAACCGGAACTCTCCTCCGTTAACCAGGAAGTGGGGCAGCGTTCCTCACGGGAAACCAGCTGGTGAGGCGACGCCCCCACGGAAACATGAGCGGAGCGAGAGCCGGAACCAAAACCAGAACTGCGCAAAACAATAAAACCAGAAACAGGGAAAAATAAACTCCTCACATGAGCTAACGCGCTGGGTCTGTACGGTTACGGCTAGTCCTTCTGTCACGATTCCAGGATCCAAAACATAAGGAAAACAGACCCAGCGCGAGGATGGACGAAGACGGGGATTTATTAAACTCAAAAACATACAAACAGGAACACGAGACCAACACCACACGTACACACTACAGATTGACGAGGACTAGCCCCGAACCCTGGCAAAAGGCCATTATATATATTCAACATAATTAAAGACACATTAGGAACAGGTGAACATTGATTGAGACACATTAGGAACAAGGCGGGACTAACACAAACACATGGCGTACAAAACATAAACAAAACCAATCCCCATTAGCAACCCCCCCTAGTGGTCCAACCTGGGACCTGCTGCCCGTAACAACTATAAGAGCATTTACAACACTATACACTATATGATGATATGTGTTTACATCTATTTCAGAACCCAAACTTGTCCCTTACCTTCCATTACATAGACGAGCGACCCTACGTCACCCTCTTTAATGATGCAGCTGTCCTTTCCATATTCTACTGGATACATGCAGTCCACTATCTCCTGGATCTGGGACAGCTCCAGGTTCTTCATGAAGTCATTGTCTAAGATGGCTTCTTTGATCAAGTCCTTGGACCTGTGTAAAACCAATATTAAAATGAGCTAACACATTAAAAATAACACAAATCAGTACGTCATTATGACCAATGATGAGTTGCTCATCTCTGGTCCTGCTGTTTTGGCTGAACCCAGCAGATTCCATTTGCATAGAAAACAAATGACATTTCAAAGGAAAGCATGTAATTAGATAAGCTCCCTTATCCTTAGCCAGAATTGTACCATATCAGAATGCCTCAGAGGTCATTTAGTAAATGGGGATTGATTATATTTCAATCATATTTCAAGTGAAAACCTGCACACACATACACAGTCTTTTTCACAGTACAGTCATCCACACAACAGCTCATGTTTAGAAAAAAATCTCAGTAATGAATATGCAATGTAACCTTTCTCTCTAGAAAAAAAAACAGACATAGAATATTATAATCATAAGTGATAAGGTTTTAGTTTGAATTACATATCACCTCACAGTAAAGTAGTCTCTCTCTCTAAAGCAACAAAAGCAAACCATCCAAATAATTTATATTTGAAGTGGAATGATGGTTGTATGAACACATATTTAAGATGATTAAATGCAAAGTACTGCACCTCAAAAAATATGTATATAGATATATACACACACACACACATATATAATATACATATACACATGAATATACATATACATATATACATAAATATACATACACACACACACACACACACACACAGAGGATTTGTGATTTCTGTTCAACACTGTGATGCTCTTATTACCATAAATTGTGACGATTTTTTTTGATGGGACAGTGATTGCTTAATCTGTGAGCTTTGTGTAAACTTTTGCTTTTTCTTCCTCAGCCATTTTAAAGGAAAATGATAATGACCCTGCATCTGAGATTTGCATTTCACATGCACTTACTCAATCGATGACAATCTGACGATGTGTTATTGAGGCATCAACAGCATGGGCTGAAAAATATTAGCCCATTGTTTCAGTCAATGTAAACACTTAACATAACTGGCATTGACAGACTACATGAATCTACTCTCTAGATTAGAAAGAATTCAGCCCCAGCCTTGCTTCTTCATATGATTCAGGGCATTTCTCTTGTTGGTGCTATTGCACTTGGTACAGCAAAAAGTCCAAAATAATTTGCCTTAAGACATTTGTCTCCAGCAAATATTCAGGTATGCATGTCAAAAATGAAATTTGATATATTTAGATCTGTGAAAGACAAGAGAATTTAGCCCTACTTATCCATTTTTATAACTGCCCCGATTATAAGTCATACTAGCAGTATTTCTGTTATAGAATCAGCGAGCTACATTTCATAAAATTGCAAAGGAGCCATGTAATGCCAGACACAGCCTAGGGCTTATAAAGCATTCATTAATATTCTACTATTTTCTACTAAGAAAAAGAAGCTCTTCTTTGTATTCGATTTCCTCAAACAGCCATGTCATCATTTCATGTCAGTGTGGTGTTAGCTCATTTGCACAAAATGTCATTTGTGTCTTTCTACCACATGCTCAGTGATATGGGACATATGCCAGACCTCAGATTAAGCTGCTAAAACACATAAACCCATTCACCACATACTGTTTACATTCCACAGGTACGCTGCACCCATGAGGAAAAACAGTACCCATTTCAAGCTCTGTATGATTCCTCCTAGTAGGTACTTTCCCTCTTCAACAACACGTGTGAACAGCTCTGATACAACTCATGCTCCGATATCCTTTATTCAGCATGATTTGTCTCAAACATAAATACATAAAAACACATCTGAAGTAAATGCCACCCAATGCTCTAAAAATTGTTTTACATTCATTCATTTTGTTTTTAGAGATATTTTTTGAGCAACTGATGGATAAGAGCCTTATTCATGAGTCTAACAGTGGCTCTTTATCTTTCAAAAGCATTTTAGAAAACCAAGCGTAGGTCCAAATTCAATGTTCTGTGTCATACACAAAACAATATACTGACATCTACATCTTTTCTTCTGTTGTACTGTTTGTTTTTAATCTTGATTGTTTTATGATTTTGCCACTAAATATGGATGACTTATCTGAAGATTAGTTAATTCAGTGTATGGTTTAGTCTTGTTTTTAAGGGATCTAATTTTGGGTTTGTAGTTTAAGGCTTGTGTGATTTGCTTTTATTTAACCATTTTTGAGGAAAAACTGGAGTTTAAAGATATTACTTTACTCTTGGTTTTTGGTCCTTTAAGCAGTAAGTGTTATAATTAGAGCGTGAGCTGTTGAGAAGGCAATAGTCAGAAAGGCTGTCAGATTTATACTCAAAGGAGTAGCATGGTACTGGCCTCATTTACAGCAAATGAGCCCTGGAGTTTCCAGTGGATTGCCCTTCTTAACACACTCCACACTTCTTTTTCTGTTTGACTTGTGGTTTTTACTTCTTTCCTTTAGTGAGAAGAGATTCATATCCTAGATGTCTACCGGAACAAACACAGACTACTTCCCTTAAAAGGATAAAACTGAGAGTCAAAGTGATGGAGAAACAGAGACAATGACAAGAAAGACAAAAGAAAGACACTGGCAAAGGAAAGAAAGGAATAAATGTGTCAGAGTGCACACACACACACACACACAGTTTCCCTAAATGATTCAGGTTCAAGTAAAAACCAAAAGTCAAAGCAATTTAAATAACAGTCTGTAAAGACTTTAATCTTTCTTTTATCTTCTTATAACAACAATTCAGTACAATTATACAGATCAGACTAAGTATCAATGAACTAAATAATATTTCAGGAATTTTTGAATGGTGTAAATGGTATCTGAAACAATTATCAGCTCTGTTACATAGTCAGGGAGATGGTGAAGGAGGAAAAATATAAAATGATAAAAGCACAGGATATAGAAGAGCCAAAATATAGAACTGTGGTATAGCTGATTCTTATGGAAGTCAAGTTTCTAATTAAAACTCTACTTCACAATTGCACTGCTTCACACCTCTAAACACATGACTACACCTCCTGTGAAAGTAATGCATGTTTGACTCCATAACAGATTAATAAGGTTATTATTGTTAATTCAAGCCAACAGTAAAAGCTGTTCCTGAGAGAACTTGACAAAATGCAGCTCCTGAACCTCACCAAGTTTAATTACAACTATAACTGGAATTCAGTTTTCTTGTTAGATTAAACCCTAATAATATTTTTGGTCATGCACACCATTAAAATGGCAAAAGAAATTAGCCTATATACATAAAAGTATCTAATACCCCACAGTAAAATACAGCTGTGGATCACAGATACTTAGAGGCTGCTCAGCTAGATCATGAATCTCAGGACCATGAATTCTGCTAAATACTGGGATATTTCCACCAGAAACTAGGTTGGCTTTGCTAGGAGTTCCAGACATGGCTATAGATAGAGCTTCTAGCAAGATGATGAGCAAAACAATCTTCCAAATCAACCAAGGAAAAGGTTGAAGTAAATACAAAATCCATGTTTGACAATGTCATCTCACTCTCTGTATTTCAACCCTGCTGTGGTCTGAATTAAACAGAAACACAGAAAAGTAAGTAGTTTCAAGTTATCTGCATGGAGGAGTGGACCAACATCCATCTACACATTGATAAGAAATTATATGAATTCACACAATGCTATTAATTAATGCTGTTAATATTAATAACCTATTAATTGTGTTTTGCTTAAATTTCAAGTCAGTGGCTTGCAGAAGTGCACAAATTTTTTTAATTTGGAGATACAGGAGGAAACCCACATGAACCTGGAAAAACTTTCAATCCGGAGCTCTAAGTCGTGAATGTTATTCCCTGAGACAAAAATAATGTCATTACTACTGCCTTTTTATAATTCATATAAAATATAGACCTACACATTTTGTTTAAACGACAAAAAGTTATTCTCTTTCTTGAGAACTTCATCTCTGACCTCCCACTCCTACATTCCCATACATGTGAATACGTCCCACAATGTTTTCTACTTTGTAGAGTCCAATCTATCCCCACTTCCCTCAAGGGCATTGGTGGCTCAGTGGTAGGTTTCCTGCCTACCATGCGGAAGGCCCCAATTCCCAGCCAATGCCCAAACCCCAGGCACTGGATGCAGTGCTGGTCCCAAGCTTGGATAAAATGGGAAGGTTGCATCAGGAAGGGCATCCGGTGTAAAACCTTTGCCAAGTTGTTGTGTGGACCAGTTGGTCCGCTGTGGTGACCCTGAACAGGGAGCAGCCGAAAGCAACTTCTAGAGCCCAATCTATCCCACAATGTCGTAATCACTTAAATTCATAAATCTCTCCTATTCCAGAAGTGGGAATTTGTATAAATAATGTATATGAGAAACTTTACAAAACACTATATGTGAAGTCTAGACGACCGGAAAGTTACAGAAAAAGCAAATAAATGCATGTGCTGTTGATTCAGTTATTTAACTTCTAAAAGCTTAACATTAAAGAAAAGCTTTTTAAAAGCTGATGTAAAGAGTTGACTATGTTGACTATGTGGCATTTTGAGCCCTTCCTTCTATAGCACTCTTCTTAAAGCAGAGCAAACAATGCAGACATTTATCTCCTAAAAGCAAACATTGAAAAATGGGACTGATTAATGCTCCTTTCAAGTATATCTCAGAAAAGCACAGACAAGTAAAATAAAGAACAATGTCTCTTTCTGAAACAATTACTGAACACATCGTACAGATAAATCCTTTGCTATTTTATTGATGGCCCAGAAACATGCTTATCCATTCTTCATCTTAAACCCTGTTTGGCCACTCAGAATAATTGGTTTCTAAAGCAACAGTTTTTATTCCTTTTTTGCAATAACAAAAGTAAATTGACAATAGGGTCAGGATAAATCATAAGGATGCAGTGGCAGACAATGCAGAGTTAGCCTTTTTCACAGAATGTCTAGTCAAAGAAACATTAGCATTAAACATTCAGTTGAACTCGCTGAATATTATGTAAATTAGGGTTAGTCCTGCACAAATGTAACATTCACGCATGTACACATATTCTCAGTTACAGTACCAACATAAAAATACATACACATGCCCTAAACTATTTTCCACCTAAATATGATATTTGCTCTGTCTTTGTTAAAGTACAAGATAAACAAAGCCAACAGAAATAAAAGCAACGTAAATAAAAGCCTGACTCATATGTAATTTTTTTTTAGTTTAGTTCGATGTCTGAATAAATTAAGCCAGTGATCATTTATCTACTGGTTCCAGGTTATCACACTAGCTTGACTTCTTATCCTGAGATGTTCACAGAAACTGAGGGGAAATGAAAAGGTAAGTCTACACCTATGTAGATCATATCATATCAAATTACAGTCTCTACAGAATGAGACTTGGCTTTAAGTCAAATTCTGACCTGTATACATTTGTCATGGTGCAATGTTATGTACATGGCTATGGAACTGTAACAGAATTTTCAAGATTGCTCTTTAGTAAGGATGTATATATTACTATGTATGTATATATTTTGATTAGTCAGTGGGCTACATAGGACATCGTTTAGACAATAAAGCAGGACTGGCTAAAGCTCATTATTTTGTATTTTGTATAGAAGCATTTTTGCCCTATTTACAATATAAAATAATATTGGCACACTGAAAAAAAATAATAAAAAGACATTTGGAACTCAATTCTGGTTTAGAAACATACAAATGCATTTTTAAACCAATTGTATTTTCTCCTAAAACAATTCTGCACATATCCACATGCAGTTGTTACATCTTGTTGCAACTAGACAATGATTTTACCTGATTGTGTTAAACACAAACCTTTCATGATTACCTACAAATTAATGACACAGCAATGGCAGTGTTACGGGGGCAAGTGCCCCCGATGGACCACTAGGGGGCCTTCAGCAGGGGTTTTGTTTATTTAGCCATGTGTTTGTCTAGCCACGCCTTCCTAATGTGTCTCCGCCTTTGTTCACCTGTTCCTAATGTGTCTATGATTATGTATCATATTTATAGTGGCCGTCTGTCTCCTTTAGTTTGCTAGTCATCGTCTTTGTGTTACGTCTGTGTGCTGCATGTTCTTTTATTTAATAAAACCCCTGTTCGCCGTCTAACTCCGCGTTGGGTCTGATATTTCTACACTGGCACGACCAGCGTGCTTCTGTCTCCTCACATCACCAGTTCTGTGACAGAATGACTAGCCTGAACCGTACAGACCCAACGCGGCGCGAGATATGCGAGGCTTCCTTTTTTCCTTCTCTCCCTAAGACGTTCCCGTTCGGATTTTTGTTTTCTCCGGCACATCTTTCCGTGTCTGTTCCCCTTCGTAGCGGAAAGATGTTTTTAACCTGCCTTTTTTTTCTTTTTTGCCGGTACTCGCTCCGCCTTTTTCCCTGGGAGGAATGCGGCTCCACTTCTGGTTCTCCGTGGAGGGCATTGCCTCACTTCCATGGGCGGAGTGGAGTACCGGCTGCCCTCGCTTCTGTTTTTTGAGTTAATATTTTGTCCGAAGTGAAATTTTTTTTTCTTTTTTCCTATGAACCTGTTTTTCCTGCTCCGGCGAAGTCTCCTGCTTGGATTATTGTTTTTTGTTTTTCTTCGGTATGGGTGCATCGCTCCGCCTCTGTTTCCTGTGGGGGCGTTTCTCTCTTCCTGTTTCCGTACAGGATGCTGCCTCACTTCTGTCGGCGGAGGATGGCCCCGATGAGACCTGCTTCTTCTTCCTCTTCATCGCCGGGACTCGCTCCGCCTCACTCCTCATCGGCGGAGGAGATCGCCGGCCACACCTCCCTCCCTCCCTCCCTTCGGGGGTTTTCGGCCCAGCCGGGCGGTGGTCGTTGCTCATCTCAACTACGCGTCAGGGGACGTCGCTCGGTGCTGCTGCTCGGCGGTGGACGTCGCTTGGCTCTGCTGCTCGGCGGTAGACGTCGCTCGGCCCTCCTGCTCGGCGGTGGATGTCGCTCGGCGCCTCTGCTCGGCTGTGGACGTCGTTTGGGACCCTCTGGCCTTACCGCCGTGCCCATCGCTCCCCCCACTTGCCTCGCCTTGCTCCTCGCTCCCCCCACTCACCACGCCGTGTTCCTCGCTCCCGTCACCTACCTCGCCTTGCTCCTCGCTCACCCCACTTGCCTCGCCTTGCTCTTCGCTCCCCCCCCTTGTTGCCTCTCCTTGTTCTTCGCTCCTCTCCGGGTTTCCCTGGACCGAAGGTTTTTCCGGACTAGGGGGAGGGGTTGGCGCGTCGGGAGCCGCGCCGCGTGGGGGGGGGGTCCTGTTACGGGGGCAAGTGCCCCCGATGGACCACTAGGGGGCCTTCAGCAGGGGTTCTGTTTATTTAGCCATGTGTTTGTCTAGCCACGCCTTCCTAATGTGTTTCCGCCTTTGTTCACCTGTTCCTAATGTGTCTATGATTATGTGTCTTATTTATAGTGGCCATCTGTCTCCTTTAGTTTGCTAGTCATCGTCTTTGTGTTATGTCTGTGTGCTGCATGTTCTTTTATTTAATAAAACCCCTGTCCGCCGTCTAACTCCGTGTTGGGTCTGATATTTCTACACTGGCACGACCAGCGTGCTTCCGTCTCCTCACATCACCAGTTCTGTGACAGGCAGAAGTTATAAAACTATAAACAAAATACAGATATACACTTTATGCACTTTATTTGGAGTTAAATTCACAGCTTCTGATCATGTTGCCACTGTGTAATTGAGTAAGAAGTGAAGTGTTACAGCTGTGTTACATCTCTCCCACTAGACGACACAAATTCCACTGTTTTCCGTTCCCTGGATGCAAATTACATTAGAGATCCATCCTACAAGAGCATATATGTAAATCAACAGGTGAGCAAATCCCACAGCTATCACACTGTACATGAACGAGTTATTACTGCATTACTTTTTTACTGATACTATATTAATTAAACATTAACTTTAAATTTTAATACAGCCACTTTTAATTCAACAATTTACTAAGAGTGATGTCATCTGAAAATGTGCTGGAAAAGCTGCCATGCCACCAGAATGACGCACAGCATCAATTTACATACCACTACTTTGATAAGCAAATGATCTCTCCATTAACAAAAGCATATTCAAGCCTTTCGGCAATCGGGAATTGGTAGCCCACTGTGCTGAACAGTACTCACACATTGGGTTTTTGTTAGGTCTATTTCTGTTCTTCCAGCTGTGAAAATGCATTTCAGTTACATGGAAATGTCTTCCATCAACAGCTTAAAGGAACAGGCTTTTTTATTCAGGGAACAGATTAAGAGTTTACGTTAACTGAGCTGAACTAATAATGCCTCTGCAAACAATCCTTTCCAGTTCTGAAATGCACTTGCTACAGCATGTTACTATAGTAAACAAACACAAGAAGCTCTTTACATTACCTCTTCTCATTTCTTAATCAGCTGGGAGTGATAGAACAGTTATCATTCTTGTTTATAGCACGTTTATAGCACAGAGTTCCACCTCTTCTGCACATTTAAGTGATTTCCCTTCTCCTAACAAACCTATATCAACTAATCAGCTAATTAAAAGTCCTTCCTGAGATGAAGTGGGTGTGTTATAGTAGGGGAAAGTCTACTATGTGCAAGACAGGTGGTACTCCAGGACCAGGTTCAGGACCCTGTGCCCAATAATATACTGTGTTTGCTCCACTTGTGGCATGGCGTATAATAAAACGCAGAAACTCAACGGAAGAAAGTCGCTTTAGAGTAAACCTACTGTGAACTCTTGGGGTAGAAGGGCAGCGTTACATGGTTCAGGTCCTGGATGTTGAAGGCGGTGGGCTCGGCGGAGATCGCCTGCCTCTTGGTGCGCTGCTGCTCCTGCAGCTCTCTTTCTTTGTGCACACGCTGAGTGGCTGGCCGGATCACAGAGCGATATTTATCCAGCTCGTTCTGTAGTTTCTGAATGAGCTCGTCTTTCTGGTCCAGTTCAAGCTCCAGTTCATCAATGAGCGCATCTCTCTGTCTCAGCTCTTCGATCTTCTCCTGTAACGCGTACTGAAGGTCCCTCAAAGTGCCCATGGCTCGCGCGCTCTCTCTTTCTCTCTCACACACACACACACACTCTCCCTCTCTCTCTCTCTCTCTCTCTCTCTCTCGCTCTCTCTCTCACTCTGTCTCTCCCAGCCGTGCGACACTTTTCTAACTTTCCCACAGATTCTTACCCGCTCTGACAGACAAATAACGCGCTTATTACTATTTGTTTTTAACCCTAGTGGAACAGCGAGGTGGGCTCTGCCTCTATAAAAGGTGCCGTTACGAGCGACGTGGTCAGTAAATACAGCGCAGTCCGCGCGCATCTGTGCTGGACAACGTGGAGTGTCCTCGCTCTTTCTCGCGTGCGTCACGTGGAGCGGAACTCCTCACGATTAGGATTCCTCGACTACGATACGACCTAATAAACTACATACTACCTGCTAACTAGTATTAAAAATAGTACGTCAGTAGGTTACCATAGCGACCATTACGGCACTCATGTCTTCACGACATACAATCAATAGTGAATTATGTCGTTTGGAGGTTTTTGACAACTGGGGCATGCTAAATACATCACTGGTCGAATTTCCCAGAAGGTTCTAATAAAGGCGTTATCACGTGGTAACTGAATCATTACACATGTACAGTAAAGAAGAAAAGTGCCAGGTGAATCTTTGCCAGCTGATATTCTTAAAATAATTTTATTGCAACTTTTATTTATTACATTTATTTATGCAAATGAGATATATGCATAAATTTGCATACTTTGCATACCCAGTTTTTTTTTTTTTTTAGATGAAATTATTCTTGTGAAAATGCTCTCAATGTTTTTTGACAGTTTATTGAAATAACAATTCTTTATTGCAAGGAAATATTTTATTTCAACAACAATCAATATTCTGTAATGAGAATATGAATCAGCATGTAAAAATACATGAATGCAGGTCACCTAGGAACTGATATGTTTGGCTCTGAGTATAGAAAAGAAATGTGATTTGATGCTTTCTACAGTAGTAAATGAGGTTTAAAGGTTTATAAAGTCAATTTATCATACATTACATATTTGTAATATGCATAATAACACACACTGACATGGTGCAGCTATATCAGGGAACAAAATGTTTCAGGTATATAATACTTCATAACATATGATAACTGACAAAATGGGCAGAGCATAAAGACAACGTGGTGGTGCATGTGCACAAAAACTGTAAAATACACATTTTTATGTGTTTTTAATTTATTTTTGTATTTGTTGATTGTTACAGTTTTAAAAAGACATAAATGTTATATATGTCATTTATTCAAAAATCTTGCCATGTGTGTACTGCCATTATGGAACCATTACACAGCTTGAATGAATAAAGTAGTCAATCTTGAACAGGAAGTCCTATATGCTTTTAACTCTCACTGTGGATACCCTACAGAAATGTTTCTATATTTATACTGGTTTAAGTTGCTTTGGGTTTTGTGGTTAGAAAGTACAAGTTCCAAAATTTCAGTGTACACATTTGCTTAATTTGTCCAGTATTTAAATAGTTTGATTATTATTATAAAATAAAGCTGTACTGCTATTATAAGGGGGTTTGTTGAAAAGTTTGAGAAGCACTGCTTTAAGCATTTTGAAATGAAGCGTATATTGGTCTATAAAATGGATGAAACATGAGACAGGCTAAAGAACTTTTAAAGATGGAACACCATGTGTTTATTAACTGGCTTTAAGGGAATAGAGAATTATGTATAGAGGTTAGTGGATAGTGAGACATGAAAATTAGATCTGTGTAACAAAGGCCCAAAGGCACCCTCTGGTGTACACATTACAGAAACAGCAATTTTCTTTTCTGATGTCCTTTATATTTTTACAAATATGGGATATTGGAAAGGTTTTTATTACAATCTTGGGGACACCATACATTGCGCAAAATGCATACTGTGGGCAACAATTGGGAAAACACAAATATGGACCCCAGGAATTGGAATAGAAATATATATTTTTATATAGAGAGAAAAGAAACATCTATTGTGTGATTGTGGCACTGTTACTGTGTGTGTGTGTGTAGGGGGGGGGGTATACATATATAAATAAACATTTTTTTCCACCAGGCAGGAAGAAATAAGTACACCCTTACCACTTCCACGATCATTCATTCATTAAAAGCAGAACAGTTTTGCAGATTGTTGTTTTGGAGCACTCAGGTGTGCGTCTACAGTGGTGTGAAAAAGTGTTGGCCCCAAAGCTTTAGAAATGGCTTTATAACCTTTTCCAGACTGATAGATCGGTAGGTTTGTGACCTCAAGCTGAAGCGAACTTGGGTTCTGCAGTAAGTAAGTCCACCTCTGAATGGCTGAAGAAAAACAAAATGAAGACTTTGGAGTGGCCTAGTCAAAGTCCTGACCTCAATCCGATTGAGATGCTGTGGCATGACCTTAAAAAGGTGGTTCATGCTCGAAAACCCTCCAATGTGGCTGAATTACAACAATTCTGCAAAGATAAGTGGGCCAAAATTCCTCCACAGCGCTGTAACTGACTCATTGCAAGTTATCAAAAACGCTTGATTGCAGTTGTTGCTGCTAAGGGTGGCCCAACCAGTTATTAGGCTTAGGGGGCAAACACTTTTTCACACAGGGCCATATAGTTTTGGATTTTGTTTTCCCTTAATAATAAAAACCTTCATTTAAAAACTGCATGATGTGTTTACTTGTGTTATCTTTGACTAATATTTAAATGTGTTTGATTATCTGAAACATTAAAGTGTGACAAACATGCAAAAAAAATAAGAAATCAGGAAGGGGGCCAACACTTTTTCACACCACTGTACATCATGCCAGAAAGACAGGACTTCAGACATGATCTCAGAGAAACAACTGTTGTCATCAGTGTGTGAAGTGTTATAAGATCATTTCCAAACAATTTTAAACTCACAATTCTACAGTGAGAAGGACTGTTTACAAATGATGGGCCTTTAAGACAGTGCCCAATCTTCCCAGAAGTGAGCATCCCAGCAAATTCAATCCAAATTCAGACTGTTAAATGCTCAGAGATATAAAGACAAATCCAAGAGCTACTGCACATCATGAGACCTACAGGCCTCTCTAAGCATATTAAACATTTATGTATATGGGAAATGAGAAAAAGCAAAAATATGTATATAGTTTTTACAATAGGGTGGAAAAAGCCCCTTCTCTCCATAAAGCACACCTTGGGACCTAAATTTCTGACACAATATCATTCGGACTCACATGACCAAGGTGGACATGTTTGGTCATCATGCACAGCTCCGTGGTTGCAGAAACATCACATACGAACTGTCAAGCATGGAGGTAGAAGGGTGATGATTTGGGATTATTTAGCAACCAATAATGAACTCCATTTTATACCAAAATATTTCTGAGACAAATGTGAGACCATCTGTCCAGCAAGCTGAGCTATAATTGGGTCATGTAACAGAACAATGTTCCCAAGCACACCAGCAATGAATGGCTAAGGAAGAAAAAAACAAGGTGCTTTAATGGTCAAGTCAAAGTCCATATCATAACCCCATTGAGATGCTGTGGCATCAACTCTCTAAGAGAGCTCTTTAGAGAGCTGTGTAGAAATGAATGTCCTCAAACATCAGCAAACTGAAGCACAACTGTAAACAAGTGGAACAAAATGTCTCTAAAATGATATAAGAAACTGATAAAATCAAACAGAAACTGTTTACTTCAAGCTATTTCTGCTAAAGATGTCGCTATATACATATATATATATATATATATATATATATATATATATATATATATATATATATATATATATATATATATATAAACTGTAAAAAGTTTCTGTTTGATTTTATCATATATATATATATATATATATATATATATATATATATATGTATATATATGTCCTTCAGAAAACCTTTCTCAGGCTTTAAATTTCACCTCTACAAACTCTTCTTGCCTGGCTCTTCCTCTATGGATCGATGGTAAGGGAATCTGTTGTAATATGATGAGCGCTGCTGTTCTCTGGTGCCACAGACCCACAACAGCTAGTGTTCTGTCTCTGACCCCTGAATCAGTGACAACTGAACAAACAGCAAGGCCTGATTTGGATGGCATCTTGGGATATCTCCATGACTAGGGACAAATTATAGTAGAGTCTCTCTTTTCACCATTGCTAAGCAACTAATCACCCAACTGTTTAATCTAAATGGCTATGTAATACAGATAAGCCCACTTGAGTGTAGTGAATTTGTATGCAATTCTGAACAGATACTGTAGAAATGAGACATTTAGATGAATAATAAAAGCTATCTGTAGCTTCCATAAGGCTGCTTGACATTTGCAATAAAGCATGGAGTATTTATTGGCTTGGACATTTGTGTCCAATCTCTGAGCTCGCTGAGAGACCACCATGCACCAGAGCATCAGACATTCACTATTTTTCTTTAGTATCACATGTGACTCAGCACATAGTCATCCAGTAAAAACAATCAGGTCATGTACTCTATCAAACTTTTTCTTTAGGGATCTGTTCATCACAGATACAATACATTTATTGCATTTTGTCCTTCTTATATTTCAGTCAATTGTAGGTAAATGCTCTCTTTCAAACATCTTGTGAACTCCTGTTTTGTTTTGTTTTTTGTTTTTTTTTCCCCCCTCAAAATTCTTTTGAGTTTGGACACAGTTTGTCTGGCCTTGTCAAGCCTAAAGATGTTTTCTGTCTCCAAATTTGTGTGCTTCAAGTATGCTCCAAAAAATCTAGCACTCTGCAGCAGGACTTAGATAATGTGGTTAGTCTTGTTTACAATAAGATATGACCGTGGGGTGGTGGTGTGATCTAGTAAGTACTAGTTATCAATTTGTCACTTAAAAAAAGAAACATCATGCCCAATATTACCATTTGACTTAAAATAAGAGGTATGAATGATTTTTAAAATCCTTTTAGTATCGACTCATTTTGTTTACATTCTCTGCATTTTACCTGCTTTACGCATTTCCAGCCTGAAAACTGCTTTGTTCAAAACCAATACAATATGAGGTTGCTGCCCTCTTGTGGTACTTCTTATTAAGCAATATATCTGTAATAATAATAATAATAATAATAATAATAATAATAATAATAATAATAATAATAATAATGAGCCTGGGGTAAGTGTGCATGAAATTAAATCACTATTATGCCAATCTCAGATATATAAAGTGCCTGTGTGTCAGCCACTGCAGAAGTACAAGTGTAATCTACCAGAAGTAGGCTATTTTTGTTTTATGGCTTATCTGGATTGCTTCTCAAATTGTTTTAACAGCCCGTGTGG
This sequence comes from Hemibagrus guttatus, assembly GCA_033459395.1. Lineage (NCBI taxonomy): Eukaryota > Metazoa > Chordata > Actinopteri > Siluriformes > Bagridae > Hemibagrus > Hemibagrus guttatus. The sequence continues at coordinate 15,973,881 of JAUCMX010000002.1, forward strand.
ACAGATCTTATCTGACATCAGCATAGACGTCTCTAATACTTTATGGCTCTTGGCCGAGGTCATGATTCTCAAGATTCTCATGATCAAGGTCCAAGACTTAATGTCATCTTTTTTTAAAAAACAAAACCAAACAAAATAACAAACAAACAAACATTAGATACCATTAAAAATAAAGGTAACGAAGTATAATTTTCCTTATCACTGCATACATCTGGATAGGTTAGTATGTCTCTATATCTGGGAAGGTGTGTGGGTTTCAACTACAAAGTAGCTTAAAGACCACACACCTTCCAAGATACAGAGGATACAGAGGCATACTAACCTGTCCAGATGTATGCAGTACATATATAAACTTACAAAGATGGAACATTGCTGGTACCACACCAGCGACTCTTACTTCTAAAACTGCAAGGTTATTTTTGGAAAAGCTGGACATGCATGTGTTATATTATGAAATATTTTAGTTCCAGCTGTTCTTATGTTTTTCATACCTACAATGTCATGCAACCACATCTAATCCCTAAACTGATGCATTTCCTTCAGAATGTTATTCATGCACATTTAAAGTAAATATTGTCTGGGGTTTTTTTTTTGTTGTTGTTGTTTTTTTGTTTTTTTAAATCAGACCAGAAGCTGGTGGAAAGGGGTTGAACATATGGTCAAACAGAGCACTTTCTAATGGCGTATTAAATATCCTCAGACAGGCTCTCGGGCGCTGCGCGTTTAGACCCTAAAAGCCGATAATGTACGAAGCTTCCTGTGCTCGCCGCCCGCTGGGAACACGATGATGGTTTGGATCAATTATAGACTCCCTTTCTTCCTCTCACTCCACCCTTTCCCTCTTACAGAAAGATGCGCGGTCATCATCAGCGAATAAAAGTGAAAGAGCTGCACCATTCATACTCATCTTCCACAATAGAAAAAACTCTCAGTACTAATTTAGTTGCACAGGAACACAGGGGAAAAAAACGGCTTTCTTTCTTTCTTTAGTGAAAAACCCTCTAAGGACATCACATCACATCACATCACAGAAAGTTTAATGCGTGCAAAAATAGTAATTGCGTGCAAACGGCAAGCAGTAATAAGTGCATCATGGCAGGTCAGAAAGCTCACCTGTCAGATTTGGCGTGTTTGCGGAAGCTTTGCCTCGTTAAGTCCTGGTGCGTTTGCGGCTCGGCTGAAATGCCCTGCGCGCGTCGCGTCCTCGGCTCGATCACTTGCGCGCTCGGTAAGACGGACTGACACTTGTGCAGTTTCCGCTTCAGCTCTTGTATCTCATCCTCTCTCTCTGCCAGGCGCCTCTCTAGGTCCCGAATTCTCTCCTCCTTCAAAATTAAGATCTTGGCAAACTCTTCCTCCAGGTCGCTCATCTTTGAGGCGTACCAAAAGTTTAATCCCGAAGGCGACAAGATGCGTGCAGCAAGAGTGAACGAAATTACGCCAGACGACAAGACCTTACTTTTTCAGGCAGAAGTCTGTTGTGAGACAAGGGAGCGGTGTCAGTAGTCCACGTGTTTGCGCTCGATCGAACTCACCGGGAGGAGAGACAGCAGCGGGGCGCTAATGGGGATGATGATCACCTCTCATCCAGAGAGCAATTCCAATCCCTCTTCCGCTCCGTCACTTTACACACACACACACACACACACACACACACACACACACACACTAGCACGAAAGGAGAGAAGAATCGCAGCCGTCTCTGATTAGTCATTCATTTCCGAGATGAAGCAAATCCGGAATTACAGAAAACCTCACTCGAAAGCTCAACATCGAGCTAAACTCAGAGCTCGGCGCCTCGTACGAGTCACGTGGCCGAAAAAAAATGACGTAGCTGAGTGTAACTCGACTCGACTGTTATGAATTGTGTTGTGTGGACTAATATTCATTTATCTGGGCACTGACTCGGAGACAGAATTTTGTCTTATGAGTAGGTCAAAATGGTTAAAACTTCTCATAATAACTAATGGAAAGACATATTAGAATATGATGAGAAACAATGGATGAAATAATTTAATTTAGAATTTGTAAGGCTCTTGATGCTGAATTGAGAATGTAAATAAATTATTTTAGTTATTTTGATTTGTTGAAAAGACTTATTGACCCAGGGTTTTAAACAAAAGCCAGATGCCTGTGTATTAATCAGCAGTTCAGGCAATAGAAGCTTCTCTCTCTCTCTCTCTCTCTCTCTGTGCGCATCACCCTCTTGCCCTAGTGGTACTATGCATTAATGCAGTGGCAGTGTTCCCCTGTTCACCTGAGGGACAGATAATATTACAGGTGTTTGAGGGTGCCTTCCTGGGTAAGAGCAGAGCCAGACATTACTCATCTAAATCTTGTTACACTACCCACTGAAAGGCAAGATTTAATGGACAAGGTGACACTGGCGTCACCTCTTGTTCATTCTTGCCATTGGAATGAGATGCAGATTAGTGGAGATATAATGTCTCTGATATTGCACTTATATGGCTGACAGCAATAAATGTGTGCTAATACATAGGCCATTGTACAACAGTTAGTTCTTGTCCACTAAATTGATAGGTTGTGTGGTGTTCCATGAGTGCTGATATATAGTATAACCACACTGGGATATTTCACTCTGTATATCACTCCACTAATTTGTGTTCGCTACATAAAATTCCACTTCCTACTTTGGAACAGTTACTACAGTAGTGTTAGTGACATAATCAGTGGACATGGCAAACAAGGCTCTTCAGGAATTGTTTACTTATGTAATCATATTTTGACTAAAATAAGAAAGCTCATTAGATGAAGATGAAAAGTAAGACACAATACATATACAAATATATATATGTATATGTAATATATATAAATTTCCCCAGTATTACATTTAACTTTATACATCAATATGAGCTAGCTAGCCAACATACTATAAAATGAGTGTCTTCTTGTTGGGGATCTATTTCTGGTAACAAAGCAACAATAAACAGAACATTTGTCTGTATTTTGCATGTAATGTCAGGTATTCAGTATCATTTTTCAATTTTTTTTGATTGCTTGCGCAAGAGTGTGGTTAATCTGAATATAAGCATGGCTGTGATTAGCTACTCACCCTGTGGGCACGTGCCTTTGCTGAAACACAGCTGTATTTTTATTCATGTAACTGCACTCTTGCTTCTGCTATATTACTTAAATGTATATTTTAAGTACTGGTTCAATTAATTCAACCCCAAATAAAAAGAAACATCTTCCTGTTTGATGTGGAGGAGTGCGGGATTGTGTGCGTGCATAGTGCTCTTCTGAACTGGGATAGATTGCCTGTGTATTGGGATATTGCTGTCAAGTGTTCCTGGCTCCAGATTCACCATGACCCTCACCAGGATAAAGTGGTTACTGAAAATGAATGAATGAATCTTCCTTCTTCACTCATTGCAAAAAGTCCTCTTTTGTACCAATGAACCAATATAAGCTTTCACTTTTCTCATCAGATAAGATTCCATATGTACATTACTAAGGTCTGCTTTCATATTATAATGCTATTTAATTTCATTTAGCTACTAATGAAAAATTTGCATATTCCAATTGTCTTTGATTTAAATATGAGAATTTTCTACCTGAACTAGAGATTACATTGGCTGATGTAGCTGTGTTAAGAAGCAGAAATGCCCTGTCTAGTACTTTTCAACTATGTGCTTATGAAATATTGGGAATGTCTGTAAGCGGGAGCAGTCAGTTAGGAATCCCCAGGTCAGAGGAACGCCTGTCTCTTTTCTTCTAACACTCAAAAATTTACTGTCTGCTTAGATTTTGTCAGCTAGTAAAACTCACCATGCTGTGTTTCCTGCTCCCTAACTATCTTGATTTTCCCATCACCATCTGTTTCTCTCTAATCTCACTTATTGTCTCACATTGTATCACTTTCTCACTCCCCTAGAGGTGTCATGCCAGGTGTATCTTTAGATGACTGCTTTGACACTTTTTTTGCAGAGCCCATTGATTTTTTTTTTCTATCAGATGTGTGCTTCATTTTAAATCCAGCATGAAAAATCCCATAGTGAGCATTCCTCACAGCGCAGCCTCACTCATTATAACACACACTCATAACATTTTATATTATCTCCTTAGGACAGAAAGATTTAGCACCCTATATTACTGTTAGAGATCCATAAAACTTCCTCCAGCCTCTAATAAGACATAGTTAATGCAAACCTTTGCTTCAGCAGCATGTATGACCTTCCTTAGCCTTAACATAGTCTTCTGATGTGTTATTTGTGTATTCATCTGTCTGAATGGCTTCACATGCTTTTCATTTGCAGCCTCACATTCCTATGGTGCTAAACTGTTCTGTAGGCACTAGTTGTAACATCTCATAAAGCATAAAGATCCCTCCGTCAGCTATGCTGTGTGGAGCGATATTAATTGCAAAGACTGCAGCATAACGCAGGCCTTAAAAGGAGTGGCTCTTTTGAGGTAAGCTGTTAGAGATCACTTTTCCCGTCACTGGGCTGAAGACAGCAGACAGAGCTCCAAATATTATGTGTAGAACAGTTCAGAAGGTACACACATGGCTGCTTAATCTCACTATACAGCACAAACTAGCTCCCTGTTTACCACCTGTCCTAATTATAACCACTGCCCCAAAACCACTTGCCCGTGCTGTGTATTCTACTGTATGCTGACAGAACTGTTACTTTATGTTTGGGTTTGTATACAGCCTCAGTAAATGTGTGCATATGTGTTTGTGTATATGTGTGCATATGTGTGCATTTCAGAAAAATTAAAAATTTAAAAAAAAATAAAATAAAATAAAATAAAATAAAATAAAATAAAATAAAATAAAATAAAATAAAATAAAATAAAATAAAATAAAATAAAATAATGTTTTTTAGTTGTATTGGCTTACTCCCAAAAAATGTCACAAAGAATAATATAATATAAAGGCAAGAACCATGTGGGAAAAATGTAATAGCCCATTGAAAATGCTATAGACATACTACACTGGCTGTGTAGTGGAACAGACCCAGTTCCAAAGGGATACACCATTTCCACTTGAGCTGAGCTCAAAATGACAGATTACTCTACTACTACATGCCACTTTTACATGAATACACTGAAAATTTATAGGCAGGCTTGCTGCAAAATGGATCCGTGGAAAACCATTTAAGTCTAGGGGTAGAGTGTCATTCGGCAATATTCTGAATTGCATTGCACTGTATGTATGATTTATGAGAATGCAGCTAAATGTGCACTTTCAGTTTAGTAAAATGAAATCATCACTTCAGCTAAATCTTGAATATTTTAAGCTTTATTCACTAGCTGTCCACCCCATCTGCAAACAGTGAGACTTAATAGTTTCTGCTTGACATTTTGACTTCTTTATATAGCTCCCTAATTAGGGTGTTGTGAAAACAAGTGCACTTATTAATTGAGAGCTGTTGTGTGTGGTCTATAATATATTAAAAAGATAAAAAGCACTGTCCACTTAACCACTCACCGCACTTGATTGCCATACAGAGACAACAGATATCTTTATTTCATAGAAAAGCATGTTTCTGTTATGCTGACAGTTTTTACTTCTCATTGGATAGTGAGATTATTCGTACATGCAAGTTATCACAGGAGGATACAAGAAGCAACACCAGCAAATTTGCAGGGAAGACAGAAGTGCAGATGGTTTATAACTGACCCACTTCAGTTCAGGAAAGAAGTTCAGCTAGAGGACAGTTCACATATCACCTCAAAGAATACACTACTGTAATTTTTTGTTAAATATATAATACAATTTTATTTTGATACTGATCTACAATGCAGTTTCTTTCAAAAAAGTTTTGCAGCCATAACTACTTTAACTTTAACTTCTCATGAGCAAGATAAAAGTGTTAGTAGCAAGGAATGATGCAACAAGAAAGGAGTAAGTATGTTTCTGTTAGCTGGTGTGTGAGGTATGCAGGCAGGTATGCCGGTAATGTTTATTTACACAAAGTAGAGCCTGTGTTGTATGGTCATCAGCTCAGCCTCATAAAAGCCCAGGCTGCTAAAGATAGCCATAAGTGTGTCCTGGAGGAGCTGTAAATCACCAGCATTAGAGCCCCATTAAAACTAGTGCTGTACATACTGCATACTTCAGTTCTGGAATTAAACCTATGCCCATGTGTTTTGGGCTTACTTAGTGACATCACTAATCCCACCCAAAGAGAGTCAAACATCAAGCTCTCTAGTGCCTTCTTAAGAAAACAAGACTGATGTGTTTTACTGTTTTCCTGTCAGTAGCAGTGAAGGGCTGACCCCTGTGTTGAAAAAGCAGTGGCCTTGCCTTTCTCTGTGAACTGCACACCAGGTGGTTTAGTGCCCAAAACAGTCCTATGACCTGCAGAGACCTCAGACCTCAGCCCTTCCCCCTCCAGCCATGCATTCCATAGGCTCACCACCTGCATAACTCACCAAACATATCATTACGGGGTGTAGGGTGATAAAGATGTCCACAAAGCAGACGCTAAGTGGGAAAGACTTGTGGGGAAAAAAGCTTGTTTTCACATTCACTTTGTACACTTTCTAAGACAGTGGATTTAAAAAGTCTGCAGGGTTTTTTATGGAAAAATTAAACCATGATAAATCAATGTGAGATTCTTTTCTACCTTTAATGTAGCAACAAATAAAATTCAAGTGAACAACAAATAGAAAATATTAAACATTAAGGAACAAAAGAAAAAAAAACATACAGTTTTTAGCAGACTTCAAACAAAAGCCAGAAGCATCATTAAAGACTCTGTTCAACCAACAACACAGAATACTTGTCCCCCCTTTCCCATCTCGAAAGAGGTACAGGGACATCAAGTACCACACAAACAGACTGAAGTGCAGCTTCTTTTCCCCAAACTGTAGCAGCCATCATCCCCAAATCCCACTTGCATTGCCCCAGTCCTTTACAGTTGTTAAGGACTAAGCTGTTACACTAAGCTTATACTCTTTGCTGCTTTATGCACTTGTCACACCCCACCCGAGATCTGGCCACGAGAGGGAGCCCTCGCCCGACTTTTGAGGCACTTCTGTGTTGCCACACGGGCATAAATACGGAGCGCACTTCCGGCTGTGTGCGAAGTATCGTCACATGTTGACCTACCAAGCGTTTGCCTTGTGCTATATTCTGATTTACCTTTTGTGGATTACCTGGACTGTTTCTCGTTTTCGTCTTTTGCCTCATCTCTGATATTCCCGTTTTTGGTTTACTGACTCTGGACTGTTCTTTGACTTCCCTGTTGTCTCTGCCCTTTGGATTATTCTGCCTGTTGTTTGCTTTCCCGGTTACGAACTTTCTGCCTGCCCCCGACTACGATTCACTCCTCCTCCCCCTTCTCCAGCCCTACGCATGGATCCGGCTGCTAATCCACTCCTATCAAGATCAGGTGGAGGCGCTTCAGAGCCAACTCTGCAGCACGAGCACCGCCGCACCCCCACGGGATCCGCCAGCAGCGCGCAGTGAGGCACCCAGACTAGCGATGCCTGAAAAGTATGATGGTTCTGCTGATCGCTGTCGCGGCTTTTTGAGGCATTGTGAGGTTTTTTTTGCGCATCAACCGGGGGTTTATCGTGAGGAAGGGACTCGATGTGCGTTTTTATTGTCGTTGCTGATGGGAAAAGCCTTGGACTGGGACAGTCAGCCCATTGGAGGGGGCTATCTCACTCGGCAGACCGAGCTGCTGGATTTCCAGGTGGGGCTGTTTCATCGGGAACATCTGGCTTTTTATGTCATCTCCTCTCCCGCGAACCCTGTGATCCTGGGCTTCTTGTGGTTGTGGCAGCATGACCCCCAAATCTCCTGGCACACCGGGGAGCTGGTCTGCTGGTCAGCTACATGTCTCAAGGAATGTCTTCTCGAGCCAGTGTCTAGGCCATGCATGGCTTCTGTGGTGGAGGATTCGGCCTCCTTGGCCTCCAGACACATTCCACACGTCTATGAGGACTTCCGGGAGATGTTCAATGAGGAGAGGGCGCTCGCCTGCCGTCACATCAAGCCTGGAACTGCGCCATTGACCTGCTGCCGAATGCCTCCCCTCCTAGGGGTCGGGTTTACCCCCTCTCTCTGCCAGAAGCAAAAGCCATGGAGGAGTACATTGAGGAGGCTCTGGCTGTTGGCCAGATTCGGCCTTCCACGTCCCCGGCCGCGGCGGGGTTTTTCTTTATGGGAAAGAAGGACAGGGGCCTTTGCCCGTGCATAGACTATCGGGGACTTAACGCGATCACCATTTGTTATCCCTACCCTTTGCCCTTGGTACCTGCGGCACTGGAGCAGCTGAGGGGGGCGAAGTTCTTTACTAAGGTGGACTTACTTAGTGCCTATAATCGGTTCCGCATCCGTGAGGGGGACGAGTGGAAGACCACTTTTCATGCTACCCATGGTCATTATGAGTACCTCGTTATGCCCTTCGGCCTTACCAACGCCCCAGTGGTGTTCCAGTCCCTCATCAACGAGGTGTTCCAGGACATCCTGGGGAAATGGGTGATTGCGTACATCGATGACATCCTGGTGTATTCTACCTCCTTGGAGGAGCACGTGCGTCATGTCCGGGAGGTTCTCTCCAGACTACAGCGGCATCATCTCTTCGTAAAGCCCGAGAAATGTGAGTTCCATCAGACCACAATGACATTCCTAGGATATGTGATCATGCGGCAGGGGGTCAAGATGGATGTCACCAAGGTACAGGTGGTCACCGAGTGGCCCAGTCCCACCACTGTGAAGGAGCTGCAGCAGTTCCTGGGGTTCGCCAACTTCTATCGGCATTTCATCCGCAACTATAGCTCCGTGGCGGGACCATTGACCTCTTTACTGAAAGAAAAACCTAGGAGATTGACCTGGACCGACCAGGCCCAGGCAGCCTTCCAGCAACTCAAGGATTGCTTCACCACGGCCCCCATTCTGCATCACCCTGACCTCCCCTTCGTGGAGGAGGTGGATGCTTCTAGCAGTGGTATTGGGGCCATGCTCTCCCAGCGACACGGCATACCAGGAAAGCTTCTCCCGTGTGCCTTCTATTCCCGGAAACTGACGGCAGTGGAGGCCAACTATGACGTAGGAAACCGGGAGCTGCTGTCTATCAAGGCAGTGCTGGAGGAGTGGCAGTACTGGCTGGAGGGGGCGCGTCATCTGTTCCTGGTCCTCACGGACCATCGTAACCTGGAGTACCTCCGCAGCGCTAAACGGCTGAATCCTCGTCAGGCCAGGTGGGCGCTGTTCTTCACCCATTTCCAGTTCTCAGTGACTTATCGCCCCGGGTCCAAAAACTGCAAGGCGGACGCTTTATCCAAGCAGTTCAAGGTCTCAAGCAAGCCCATTCAACCCGATCTCATCCTGCCTGTGGCCGCCATTTTAGTGCCGGTCCGGTGGAGCCTCATGGAGGAGATTCGGCGAGCCCACGCCAACATGCCGCCCCTGCTAGCTGCCCTGCTACCAAGGTCGTTGTGCTGCTTCAGTTCCACCGGAAGGTGTTGCAATGGGTGCACGAGGCCCCCAGCTCTGGCAATGCAGGGATCCGCCGGTCGACCCAACTCACTCGTCGCAGGTTCTGGTGGCCATCACTGGGGACGGATGTTGAGAGGTATGTTCAGGCATGCCCGGCGTGCGCTCAGTCTCGGGTCAGCCGCCAGCTTCCAGAGGGGCTGCTGGAGCCTCTACCAACTTACCCGACTCGGGAGGATTTACTACGGTGATGGTCGTGGCGTGCCGGTTCTCAAAGGGGTGTAAGTTGATCCCCCTTAAGGGGTCACCCACAGCCATGCAGACTGCAGAGGCCATGTTCCAGCATGTGTTACGGAACTTCGGCCTGCCCGAGGACATTGTGTCAGACCGGGGACCTCAGTTTACCTCCCGAGTGTGGGGGTCATTATATGCACAGTTGGGCATCGGTGTCAGTTTGAGCTCTGGTTATCATCCCCAGTCCAATGGTCAGGCTGAGCAGCTTAATCAGGAGAGTGGCAGGTTCCTCAGATCCTACTGCAGCAGGGAGCAGCAGCACTGGAGTGAGTTTCTTCCCTGGGTGGAGTACGCGCAGAACTCCCTTACTCATTCCTCCACTGGTCTGACGCCCTTCCAGTGCGTGCTGGGGTACCAGCCTCCTCTGTTCCCCTGGTCCGGAGAGCCCTCCGATGTCCCGGCCATGGAGGAGTGGTCCCGTCTGGGTCAGGAGGTTTGGGAACGAGCTCATGTATGTCTTCAAAGGGCGGTCAGGAGACAGAGGATCCAGGCCAACCGGCGTCGCCGTCCGCACCCCCCTATTGGGTGGGCCAGAGGGTCTGGCTGTCCACACGGAACCTGAGATTCAAGCTGCCCTGCCGCAAGCTCAGCCCCAAGTTTGTGGGCCCGTTCAAGATTATACGTCAGGTCAATCTGGTGTCTTACCGGCTCCGGCTCCCGGCATCGTACCGCATCTGCCCCACCTTCCACGTGTCTCTTCTCAAGCCGGCGCCCCCCAGGCATTGGGGAGACAGCCTGCGTTGAGCCGCCCCCTCCCCTGGACATTGAGGGGTCCCCGGCCTATCAGGTGCTTGCTCTTCTGTACTCCAGGCGGGTAAGGTCACAGATCCAGTATCTGGTGGACTGGGAGGGGTATGGGCCCGAGGAGCGCTCTTTTTTGGACATGGCCGATATCCTGGACCCATCGCTGTCCGAGGACTTCCACTGCGATCACCCAAACAAATCCCACGACTGAGGGGGCGACCTCGGCGTAGAACACTGGGAAGGGCTCTGTCACGCCCCGCCCGAGATCTGGCCACGAGAGGGACCCCTCACGCGACTTTTGATGCGCTTCTGTGTTGCCGCACGGGCATAAATACGGAGCGCACTTCCAGCTGTGTGCGAAGTATCGTCACATGTTGACCTACCAAGCGTTTGCCTCGTGCTATATTCTGATTTACCTTTTGTGGATTACCTGGACTGTTTCTCGTTTTCGTCTTTTGCCTCGTCTCTGATATTCCCGTTTTTGGTTTACTGACTCTGGACTGTTTTTTGACTTCCCTGTTGTCTCTGCCCTTTGGATTATTCTGCCTGTTGTTTGCTTTCCCGGTTACGAACTTTCTGCCTGCCCCCGACTACGATTCACTCCTCCTCCCCCTTCTCCAGCCCTACGCATGGCTCCGGCTGCTACTGCCTCCGGCGGACTACCATCACAGCACTACACTTTGTATACACTATAAGCTCACTTTGTCATATTATACAATTTGCAATATGTCTCTAATGGTTTTATATCATGTGCAATATACAAATTATACAATACAGTACATAATATATACAGTCAATCTCAGTATACATTTCAGTAATCAATACATTTATGTACAACCTTGTATATATTTTACAGTGTATTCTATATATTCTTAATTTCTATTTTTTATTAAAATAAATTTCAGTATGTTTTGTTTAAATGTCTTCATTGCAGTTTGTTGCCACACTAAATTTTATTGTATTGTATCTTTCATTAGAAATATCACCCTTTTATAACCCTCATGTTACTGTGCTCTGAATTAATCAATCACACTGCAATTTATGTTCATTGACAAAGTGATTTTCTGAACTGATAGGCTGTTTTTGTTGGACTTTCTTTTTGCAGGTTCTTCTTGGTTTTATCGGAATGCTGAAGCTGTGGTCCACAAGGAGCTTACAAAGTATGTATGCCATCTCATTTTTGAAAGAAATAGATCAGCAGAGGAGTACAAAAGAATTTCCAAAACATTAGATGCATCATGGAAAACCATGAAAGTTATCCTCAACAAGTGGTGAAAATAGGGCACTACATTGACATTACCAAGAACAGGTAGTGCCTCCAAATTGACAAAAACTTTTCAGGAAGGTTGTCAAGATTCCTACATTAAAGGAGCTGTAGGAACACTGGGAAATACTGGTCAATCCTTACATGTGAATATCTTTTGTATTTTTCACATATCTGGGCTCTGTGGTAGGAAAGGGTAGTCAAAAGACTTAAAACCAATCAACATGAAGCAAAATGTGCTTTAACAAAGTATTAGTTAAGGGGTGTGGACTTGCTATATCATATCAAATATGGAAAAAGATCTGGAAAAAAATGATAATTTATGGTTTAGGGATTAATTTTTACATCACAATACCTGAAATTTTAAAATTGATATGTAGAATATCTGTATCTGCTATGCATGTAAGAATGATAGAGCCATTGTAGAGATTGCATGATAGCACTTTTCTTTTCTGATAACGATATAAGTACTTAAACCCTGATTTCCTTCTTTAAAAAATCTGCTTTATGATTACATTTTTAAAAAATGTTGAGGTGGCATTTCAAAAACTGGGAAAAATAGATAAATAAGAAAATAATAGATATGACTTACAAAAAACCCTCAGTTTTTTATTCAGTTGCACCATTTCATGTATATTGCAAAAAATACATATAATAAAGAAGACAGTAGAAATACATAGATCAAAAATTATAAATCAGATCAAACCACCATCATGTTTCTTAATGTGTAAACATTTCCAGTTTCCCAAATAAATCTTCCAAATCCAAACAAAAAAAAAAATCTTCTAATTTTCAATTTTTCTTTTCTAGTTAATTCGTTCTTTTTTTCCTCCAATATCTGAACCATATTTTTTTTCAGCCAGATATCAGTCCTGGATACTGGATTGGTGCCATCTATAGTGTGTTGTCTACCTTCAGTCTTTTTTTAGTGCCTTTTATTTTTTCAAATCTATCAGCTTCAGCAATACTTTCAAACCATTTTCACTTCCATGAGTGCGAATACATAGTGTGTGTGTGTGTGTGTGTGTTTGTGTGTGTATGTGTGTGTGTTCTTATCTGTCTGTCTGTTATAGTCCCGAGAGAGACAGTCAATGGAGCCATGATCTCACCAGGCCTCTCAAATCCTATATTTCCCCAGTGGCTTTCACAACATGAAACTAGAAACTAAGTGACAGCAGCAGTGATCAACAAAATCACACATGTCTACTTTATCTTGTGCTGTCTTTAGTAACTAGTTCATGGATGAATGGTTGCAAGGAAGAGAAAAGTAATATTATAACCACTCCAACAATAATCACAGTTTCTAAAGAATATGATCTTGTCAACTAAAGCAAATCAAAATACAAACTTAATCTTCCAGCAAAACAACGTGGCCCAGAGCTTCCCTGCTAATCAAGTGAGGGAGTCATTTCCTCATATGGAGCAGAGTTCAGGTCTCTGACAGATGATGATGAAGAGACAGTCCATTTGTTTTTAGTTTCTGGTTTGTACATTGCCCTTTATGTTGTTTGGCAGTGCTTGCCTGGTAGTTGTTGGTAACCCTCTTTCATTTCTGCTTGACATAACCGGAGAAGTAGCCACCAGTCCAAATGGACTTCTTTGTGCAAGACATAGTGTAAAGCTTGTTTATATGAGTAGAGTGCAATATATACAGGAGGTGGTGTATCTGCACATACATGTCTGAATTTACTAGCTCATAAAATCCTCAGAGCATAAAGTTCAAGCCTTTATGTAAGAGCCTAAACATACTCATGTGTTCAGTTGTTTCACAGAGTCTCTCAGGACCCTGGCTTTATTCTGCAAGTTTTGCATGGTGGTCATGTCTGAGGACCAGCCTGTTAATCAGACAAACTTTTATGAAAAACAAAGGGCTCTCATAAACTTGGCTCTTTCTCATTCAGTCCTTTCTATCTTCTTATTATGGTAACATGATGTGCAACATCAAATATTCAGGTCACGCTTGCAAACAATAGATCAGTTCTACTGATATGAATAGCTCTGAGTCTGAAATCCACAAGTAGCTGCCAGGCCCAAAATAATGATCTTTTATTCAAGTTCTGAATTCAAAAGACTATCTGTTGGTGACACATTGTAAAGCTGAATGAGAATTTGATCAATCAGCTTATACAAAAAAAGGTGCATTATAGCACAATCAGGCAATTTTCCTCTCACTCTGTTGCCCTCTAGTCTACAGAAAAGGACAGACCTATTCAATCAAAGTTTATTCAGTAAAGTCACTAAGCAGGCCCAGGCTTGAAAACAATTCTTATTTCAGTGTTGTGACTACATCAGTCTGGACATTAAAGCATGGACAACAGCTGCAGCAGAGACATGATGTCTTGTGCTGTGTGTTGCATAAATAAAATGAAGATTTAAAAAATAAATAAAGAGAGCCGCAATATGATCTATTACTATGCTTTATGATGCAATCCATTTAGCAAGTATAAAAATAAACAATGCGATCATCAAAACAACAAGAATCAAAGAGGAAAAAAGAAAGGGTGGGAGTAAGACACAGAGCAAGAAAAAGAAGAAACAAGACAATGGAAAGATTTAGTACAAATGTCTAATGACCTACATCCTGCCATCTATTGGCAACAAAGAAGGAGCCAATAGACCTAAGTAACCCCAGATTACACAAAATTGATATATGGCTTCAGACAGACAGAAAGACATGCACGCATTACTCTTAGCCTTAGATGTTCTGCCCATTGGCTACAAGTGTCAGAATTCTGGAGACTGCATTTTGATTGTCTTTCTGCGCTTGTATATACAGTATATGCACTTCAGTGCAGTATTTGCAACAGGAAACCTGTGAACATTGTAATAAAAAGGAGTTTCAGGATTCACAGATCTTTTTTTTTTTGGTTTATGGGCATCTTTAAAATAAAGATTAAAACTATCAGGTTATTATTATTAGTAAAAATTGCATAAGCCCTCATTTAACTTGGAGCTATACTTAGACCAGGTCACAGCAGCCTTGTTTTTAACAGACTCTCCTGTTAACTGAAGTGGCATTTACACAGGACATTGGTAAAGGGTATTTTTGTGCACAGCACAGTCATGGGATCAAGCAAGAAAAAGTAGAGAAATACCCAATTAACACTGCATATTGCAGGGTATAATGACAAAAGCAACTTCTGGAAACAATAGCATGTTCAGTTGTGACCAAAAGCTTATATCCACCTAGCCTAAATATATTCAGTCTCATTTTTTTCTCCACAATTCCACACATTTCATGTTACTATACATTTCTTTTGGCAAATAAATTAGGGCATCTACTCTGCTTATATCACATCATTTTAAAGCAATGGATTAGAGACAATATATTTTAGCATTATTTTACTGTATCAGAATTCCAGTAGGACAAACGTTTACATTCATCTAGTTCCATTAACTGCAGTTATACAGTCTGGAAAATTCCAGATATTCATTTATTGTCTTTTAGAAGGTTCTGATAAATCTTCCCACCTACCATAGCTGTGAGAGCACCTGTGGCTGTAGCGTGCCTACTTTTAGAGACAATGCCTTCTTGCCCTTAACATCATGGAAAAATCCAGGCAACTCAGGCTAGATCTCATAAAAAAAATTGTGTACCATCACAAATTCCTGCTTGGGAGCTATTTCCAAATAACTGAAACTAGCACAAGTGTCTGTACAAACAGCTGTATGCAAATATAAAAATCTTGGGGACCACACAGACACTGAGGCATTCAAGAAGGAGGCACAAATTATGTTATATAAGTATGCACATCTATCATTAAGATTGTTGTGCCTGGTACTCTAAAACCGGCATCAAAAAGCCAGAGGAGATGTGTTCTCTGGTCAGATGAAACAAGCATTTGAGTGTTTGGCCATAATGTTCAGCGCTATATATGGAACATAAAAGTTATTTATTTTTATCTGAAGAATGCCATCCCAAATGTGAAGCATGGGGATGCTGGCATCATGTTGACAGGGTATTTTGCTGATAAAGGGACTGGTGGAAATAATAATAGAGATGGAATTATTGAGAAGGAAAATTATCTGGAAATACCAAAGCAACACCTCAAGGCAGCCAGATAGTTAAAACTTGGTAACAACTGGGATCTCTAGCAATTTATGTTGGAAGTAACAGCAGAGATGACATGCATACTTTCAACTGCGTTTTGTCTTTATTAAGGTGCAGTGTAGAGTATAGCATCAGATCTACACATATATATATATATATATATATATATATATATATATATATATATATATATATATATATATATATATACACAGTGGTGTGAAAAAGTGTTGGCCCCCTTCCTGATTTCTTATTTTTTTTGCATGTTTGTCACACTTTAATGTTTCAGAAAACCCTGAAGGAGAATGTCCGGCCATCTGTTTCTGACCTCAACCTGAAGCGAACTTGGGTTCTGCAGCATGACAATGATCCAAAACACACCAGCAAGTCCACCTCTGAATGGCTGAAGAAAAACAAAATGAAGACTTTGGAGTGGCCTAGTCAAAGTCCTGACCTCAATCCGATTGAGATGCTGTGGCATGACCTTAAAAAGGTGGTTCATGCTCGAAAACCCTCCAATGTGGCTGAATTACAACAATTCTGCAAAGATGAGTGGGCCAAAATTCCTCCACAGCGCTGTAACAGACTCATTGCAAGTTATCGAAAACGCTTCATTGCAGTTGTTGCTGCTAAGGGTGGCCCAACCAGTTATTAGGCTTAGGGGGCAAACACTTTTTCACACAGGGCCATGTAGTTTTGGATTTTGTTTTCCCTTAATAATAAAAACCTTCATTTAAAAATTGCATGATGTGTTTACTTGTGTTATCTTTGACTAATATTTAAATGTGTTTGATTATCTGAAACATTAAAGTGTGACAAACATGCAAAAAAATAAGAAATCAGGAAGGGGGCCAACACTTTTTCACACCACTGTATATTATATATATATATATATATATATATATATATATATATATATATATATATATATATATATATAGATAGATAGATAGATAGATAGATAGATAGATAGATAGATAGATAGATAGATAGATAGATAGATTGTGATTGTGTGTGTGTGTGTGGGTGCGTGTGTAAACAGCAGTGGATTTCATTAAGTTAAGCTAAGTTAAGTTTTAATCTTAAAATGGGCTCACTGCCCAAAAACAAATGCTGAGAATCACTGCTCTAGTCAATGCTAGAAGTCTGGCTTGTGGGACTGTGGCATGAGAATCCCCCCAGAGGCAATACCAAAATAAATGCATGTGGATTTATAAAAATATAGGTCTTAAAAAAATAATAAAAATAGTGAGTATTTCCCCAGTGGTCTTCCTTACATTCAGTGTGTTTTGACTGGAAATAGTATTCTGTAATCATGTGTATAGAGTAAAAATGTCCTGTAGAGAATGAGTGTAAGGCACGGCTACCATTCACATAATGAAAGTTTATTATTTTGCATTATCTGAAGTTCTGAAAATTATATGTTTAATTGAATTGAACTGTTTCTCTTTTATATGAATCTCAAAAAGAAGTCCGATCATTTTAAAATGTGCTTAGCCCTAAAAATGGCAAAAGGTTTCATCTAAAGAATTCTTTTCTGACTATGCTGAAAGATGCCAACACATCTTGTCTAAAAACAGCTGTTCTTTATATAATTTGCAGAGAATTTAATATGTAATCATATATTTAAATAATTATAAATAAATAAATAAATAAACAAATAAATAAATAAATTAATTAATTAATTAATTAATATGAAATGGAAATAGACAATTAAGTACTCCCACTTTGTGATTCTATTTAGAAATCCCTCTCAGAAATGTCTGATTATTGAATAAGGGATAATAGCCTTTATATAATCTTAGAATTCAGTATATCTATCGCTGATTATTTGTGGAGTCTTTGGCTACTCTGTTGTCATCATTATATAATTTAATTCGAAATGATCTAAACCTGATTTATTATTATTTTCAGTAAACAGTCTATATCCTGTAAACTCTCTGCCTACTTCTACTTTTGCATCATAATCAATTTATTGAAAAAAAAAACCACAGATTACACTTTCTAAAGCATTATAGGAGTTATGGAACAGATATATGAAGTATATCAAGTACATTTCAGTACCAAGCATCCTCCACATAAGTCTCTTGAGTCTTATCACTTTTACATTAGTGTTGAGGCAAGTACTGATTAATTCAGTGATTCTTCTTCTTTTGGCTAAACTCTTTGTGTTTTAAAATAGGAACCAAACATTATAAATCTGTAGCCTCTACAGTGTAAGCAGCAGTACAAATGTTTTGTGAATAATTTGTTAAGTACGTTTGGTATTTATAGTATTTATAAACATTACACTGTTTCACTACATTCATTCATCTTCAGCAAAAACTTTATCCTGGGTCTGAGTTGCAGTGGGTCTGGAGCCTTTCCCAGGAAACACTGGGCTCAAGACAGGACAATTCATTTCAGATGGAATGCCGGTCCATCAGAGGGCACTATGCATACATGAATTCCCATCTAGGGACAATTTAGTTTAGCCAATCCACCTATCATCGTGTGTTTGGGAGGTGGGAGGAAAGCAGTGAATCTGGTATATACAAAATATACATAATACAATAAATACACAAAACTCCACACAGACAGACACCACACAAGGTCAGCAGTGGTACCCATTGTGTTATCATGCCACCCCATTCAATACATGAGGAAAGCAATCATTCTGGCAATTAAAACACCTATAAGCAGACCAATAATTTTCCCAGCCATATTTGTTAAACCGGGTCCTTATCTACCAAACATGATCTCTTTGGTTGCGTAGGCAAGGGAGGAAGAATTACATTAATAGCTGCAACTACAGTATATACTATAACTATGAAGCAGGTATACAACTACAGCAAATGTGGTAAAGATAGAAGGATAGATTACATTTATAGCTGATGCAATACCCTAAAGTAATCCTTCTGAATACATCAGAATGTGGCGTGATGGTATCACATTAAGCAACTATAGAGTGAGTCTGCAATTACACCACACTGGGACTTTGCGAAATGTTAAGCAATAAGTACACTAATTCAGTTAAGATGCTATGGTTTGTTATATCAAGAAGCAGGAGAACTGGCTTTCATTAAAAAGGGACAATGACTTATTGAAAATAAACACCAGGCATCAGAAAAGACATACACACTAAGCACTTTTAAGGAGAATCAAGCACAAGCAGCACAATACTAAGAAATGAATGCAATATTGTATATACACACTGAAAGGATCACAAAAGAACAAAACAAAACAAAAAAAATCAAACCACATGTAAGGAGTCAAAAGAAACATGCAGGCTTGCAGCCTACTATTGGCATGCCAGCTGTCTTACCCCACAGACCACTATAGTGTGCACATAACAAGCCACTGATAACTAAAATAAATACAATGATTGCTATGTGCAATAGACTAGCCTATACACTAGGGGGATCTCAAACTCCATGTTTCATTCCAAATTACGAGCCAGTTAAACCTCAATGTAATTTAACGATAGGCAGTAATTACATACCGGCACACAGCAAGTGGTCTTGACATATATTTGAAACTGAGACAGGCGCTACTCCACAGACTATGAGCTGCAAAATAAAGTGGGGAATTCAAAAATCACTGCCCTGATATTGTGTTGTATACTATTTGTGCAGTCTTCTACTCTCAAGCCAATTATCCAATTCTACTAATCGGTTATTGAGTGCAGTGAACCCTGCTTGTGAAAGTCCACCTCACTACACGGTCAGAAAGCTTTGTTTTGGTCAAATATACTTGTTTTCAGTGACACCAACTTGTAATGGGTTTGCCCACACCACCGTACATGTTGTGTTCTGAGATATGATTTTACCACTGACAACCTTGCATTCATGATATCCCCATACATGTGTAAATGAGAGCACATAATAATGAAGAGAGCTGTACATCTTTGTATGCAATGCATGTGTCAGGACGGCAGGAGACAGCAGCAAAAACTGTTCATCTTTACACATTAGCTCACAGTGGTAAGTGGTGCTGTATAGCACAGCACATCACTCCAATTTCTGCAATCTGCAAAAAATAGATATATTATTGATCAGTCGTTGTGCAGCCTTTCAGTGTACCCTTTTCCCACCAGCCCATGAAAATGTAAGAGAGAGCAAGAAAGAGAGCAGTGTATGAGTGCTGAGGCATGATGAAATTCTCAAATCCTCAAACTCAAAATACTTTATTCATTTTTCTCTTCCCGGGTGCCCCAATATGGTGCTGACAGCATCCTCCCAGACTCTGTCTAAATTTCTCTTTCTCTCTCCCCTCCCCTTTCTGTCTTTCTTTCTTTCTCTCTCTCTTTCTCTCTGTCTGTCTATCACTCTCTGTCTCGCTCTCCCTCTCTGTCTGCCTCTCTCTCTCTCTCTCTCTCTCTCTCTCTCTCTCTCTCTCTCTCTCTCTCTCTCTCTCTCTCTCTCTCTCTGTCTCTCTCTGTCTCTCTCTTTCTGTCTCTCACACACACCCAAATACACATACAAACATCATCCACTACTGCTCAAGTTCAGAATGCAATGATTCTGTGATTAGAGTGTATAGTTGATATGCAAGAATGTGTAGATAAAAAAGAGACCAACTGTAAAGACCTTTACTCTATACAATTTGATAAATCTTATTTAAGTAATTTGTTGAATACAGATTGATGGATATGAACTTTTATTATATAATATCTCTTACAGCTCTGACCATGTGGTGGGTTTAATATCAAAAGACATGGTGAAACAGCTTGAGGTGGGCTGGATAAAAAAGGCCCAGATTGAGGAACAGACTGGATAAGAAGAATAGAATCAAAATCACACTGTACACAGAAACTTGCTTAGTCTGTCTCTGTCTCTCTCTCTCTCTCCCTCTCTCTCTCTCTCTCTCTCTCTCTCTCACACACACACACACACACACACACACACACACACACACACACACACACACACACACACACACACAAAATGTATATTGGCACAGAGGCCAATGAAAAGAGCTTGTTATTTTGTTATTTCGTTTGTGTTTTGTTTTTTGCTTTAATTTGTTCATTTTGTTTATTCACTGTTGAATTCTTGAACCTGGCAGATATTCTACAGCATTAAATATAGTATAAATGGATAACAAATATGATACCTCATTCTTCATTAAAATGCGAAGAATAAACCTCAGGCTGGTTAACTCCACGCCACACCATTGTTGATTATTTTTCTCTGGCCTCACTGTCCATGATGTGTTATTCCCTACATTAAGGCCTACTCTCTCAGTGATATGAATAGCATGTATCATTATTACAAGATTTTCAAAGTTACATCGTACAGTAAAGTCTGAAAGTCAAATATTTGGATCAAATCACTGAGTATCTGTAAGTTAAAGTGAGTTGCAGAGTAGCTTCAACAATATAAATGAGTCTGTACTGCCACCCAGTGGGAACACTATATAATAGACCCACTATTACTAAAACCTACTGTGTAATACTGTACGTTTCCATGTATGCCTGTGTATGTATGTATGTATGCTTGATTGGTTGCATCAGTGATTAGGTTTTATTTATTTACTCACACAGTATGACAATGCGTCTCTCTCTCTCTCTCTCTCTCTCTCTCTCTCTCTCTCTCTCTCTCTCTCTCTCTCTGTATGTGTGTGTGTGTGTGTGTGTGTGTGTGTGTGTGTTTGAGTACTTGCTGTTACATCAAACATGTGAAATTAATGATTCAAACCACTTTACTCAATCTTGTTTTATTATTATACTTTCCCTTTATTCACAGTTTTTCAGAATATACTGTACAATAGTTGGATTTAATGACATTTAAAACACTTACATGATTTAGATCACTGAAATTAACACTTTTTTTTTAAATTAAAGGATCCACTAATGCACCCTGCAACAAGATAAATTTTGCTGCAGATGCATCAAGTATTAACAAGTTTTGATCTTTGTTTATAAAATGCGACTCAAGACCGAGTTACAATTTGCATGTTTTTCTCTCAGTCCTAAAATAACTACTTTGCAACTATTTTGGCATTCGTTCTGCATAGTCATATGTCCTGGAGCTACCAGAATGGCATGAGAAAGGCCAGTTTGAAGTCCTGTTATTATGTTTTGTTACATTTATGTCATAACTTTTAAGTTCGTCATTCCACTCCTCTTCCTTTAGCAGGTCACCTTGCCTTTTATAAATGAGGCTGGAAGAAGGTGGGCTGCAGGTAGCCACTAGAAAAAAACGGACGCAGGAGTGTACCAGAGGATGATAATGGTACATCGCTGGAAGGGTGGAAAATACCATTTCCGCAGCTGAAAGGCGGAAAAGAGTGAAATCCCGCCACGGCTGACCCGCAAAGTCCCCCACCCGGACTCACGCTCGAGCTCGGCGGTTGTAGGATATTGTCTGCAGCTCCCGGGTTTTGTTTCTTCCATTTTGTTCTGCGGTTCTGAAACCAGATCTTTACTTGGGTCTCTGTCAGGCTGAGCGCCAGCGCCAGGTTCAGTCTCTCGCACACGGACAGGTAGCGCGTTGCGCGGAACTTGTTCTCCAGCGCCACCAGCTGCTCGTAAGTGAACGCGGTTCTGGCGCGTCGGGGGCGCGCGCTCCCGTGATCGGACCGGGACCTGCGGCGGCGGCGCGCGGACTCCTCCGCACCTGACGCGTCTGCAGCACTGTTAATGCTGTTGCTTTCTTCATCGCCGTCCGCCTCATCCGGGTCATTGGAACATGAGAGACGAGTGTGTGTGTCTCTAAGGGCGGTGGTTGTCTCCACATCAGGTGTGAGGGGCGAGTTACACTGCTCTTCCTCTGCGCACTCACCTGTTAATATTCATACACTTACAGTTAGAACAGGGGCACTATCACGATACCAATGCATTTTCAAACGTGATGCAATGTTGAATCACAACTCTCAAAAGTCGAACTTTTTGCGCATTTATTTGATTTGATTTTAATGATCCTGAAAGTAAAACCTTCCGCTTTATAATCACTGTAAACAGCTCAATTCCTATTAAAGCTTTACAATTTCACAAATGAACAGCTTCAGCAGCAATTATCATATAACAAACAATATCAAAAACGATGTCTGCTAATGTACAATCTGCTGGTGATGGAGAAAATGCTATTTAAACAAATATGAAGTATTATGCTAAAAAAAAAAAATACAAATGTATAGAATGTGTTCATCAGCATACTTTACATTAGTGTTTAAAGGCTACACACAAACAAACAGAGAGCTAAAGATGAGACATATCTTCCTATTAAATCTGTCTATTTGCAATTAAACTCTCGCCTGGTAGTGCAGGACCAGGACCATGGACCAGTGGGGGTAAAGATATAGATCGAGAGTTATGTGCGAGCAATGAAGCGAAGGTTAAGAAGGGGACTTGGGTGGATTGGGCTATAATCCCGTAATAATTTATAAATCACACATTGCTTCAAATGTCATGTCGCGGAAAGAAATCCCGGTTAAATCCAGCCCTACCATCTACCCGTGACGTGCTAATAGAGTTTCATATTTGTCGGCAAATCGATAAATGTCATCTATTTAAAGGGAAGTTTTAATCGAGCGATATTTGGGATCAGACATGGAAGGGGGTTTAAAGTTTGTAGCTACCTGCAAGGTGCTGGAGGGAGATATGCAGGATCCAGTAATGGAATATCGATCAAAGTGAGCGCAGGCATCCTCAATGGGACGATTTAAACAATTATCTGCCCTCCCTGCCCCTATGCCAATCACACACTCAACTGCAGCAAGCGGCTCTTTGTGACCAGGGAAGGAAACACGGCCTTGGAAATTAGGGGAAGGTCATATTACAGACGAGTAAAAAATCGGTAATTCGGTCTTAACATTTTTACCAAAATAAAAAAAAAAAGTCCTGACATTGCATAAGTAGCTATTCATCTTTAAACAGCAATGCAGTTTCACCTTAACGGAGTTTTAAACCATGCAGCATATAAGAAAAAGAGTATATGTTTTTACCTGGATTATTACTGATAATTAATGACTCCGTTTGAGAAGGAGTCTCTCTGCCAGAGAGTGAACTGGACATGTTTCCAAACTCTGTGCTCCAGAAAGTCGTCTCGCTGTTCTCTGTAGAAAGTCCGTCTAGCTTTTTACGTGTGAACTTGTGTGGGTCCAGGATGTCCATAATAGAAAAGGAAATTCTGTGACTGGCCGTTGTTTTCAGCGCGGGGTCCTGGTGCTCAAACATCTTAAGTCAGGCGCGCTGCCCTGAACAAAACAGGGCACTTTGGCAGGAGAACGACGAGATTTGCCTTCTTTATCCTCGCGCTCCTAAACCCTTTCCTATTTAACGGCGGGGATACACTGGCGCGGATGCGGCTCCGTGTGTGCGCTCTTCCCAGTGCGTTTGTGAATGGTAAAGTGTGTGTGAATGGAGTGATGTGCGAGCTCTTCCCGTTGCGTGTGTGGATGGAGAGGTGTGTGGCTGGAGAGGTGTGTGGATGGAGAGGAGCGCGCTCTTTACTGTGAACCGCTTTCAAACCGCTCTCAGGCCACGTGACTGACAAGGTGACGGTCAGACGTGAAGCCGGTCTCTCTTAATTGGCTTAAACAAGCAGGCGCTTAAATTCCTTCACATTTAAATCAATAAAACGCTCTGCTCCTCAGGGAGGCTGGAGTGGCAGGTGGCAAGATGAGAGCACTGGACCGTTTAAGCCCATCGATAGAAATTAGATCAAATTCACAAACTATCTTCAGCACAGGTAAATCAAAGCATTCAATAAAAGTGTTTCTTTTTATGCCCGAATTTTGTTAATTTTGTGAACAGAATTGTCACAGGCTAGGATAATGGCAACATAATGAAAAATAAATAAATAAATAAATAATCATTATACTATACACCTTTAAGGGTTCTATATTTGTTCCTTTGAAGCAACCCCACAACAGCAGCATATTTCTATGTTAGAAAATGTTCCAAGCAGAACCCATTATTATTTGATGAGGAAACATTGAAGACTAATTCTCTTCTTCAAATGTATCTAATCAGCTTATTCTCCAGCTAGATGTGAAAATAATAATCATACACTTTCAGTATTTTGGCTTCTCTTTTCACATAGTAACATTTTGAACACCAACATGTTTTCACATATTGAGTTTCTTTTCACAGAAAAGAAAATCACATACATTACATACTTCCCCATCACATACACATAATCAAACTCATGTACACAATGTATTATCACATGTAAAACAAACTACGTAAACGTGAAGATAAATTAATCAATAAACATAAATCACAGAGTACTGCATGTAAATGATGCACGTGACAAATGTGAGAAACATGGCATGGGAAATGTTTAAATGCCAGGTGTGAATATTGTTTATGTGGCTTTCCTGTAAGGATGCCTCAGTAGGGGTCTATGTAAGAGAACAAACTCCTTTTCTGTTATTCACAGTGATTGGATTTACTACATGTGTTCAGGTTTATTATGATCACTTTGCATTGCCATGTACTATCTGACTAGTTTTGATCATATTTATAATGAAACTGTTGCTAGGACTCAGGTCACCTACATTGCGGATCAATGCGCTCAGCGGCTGTCCAATGCTGATAAAAGAGCCCAATAATGCTTGGTTTCACTAAAGAGGGGTTTACCATTGAACCATTAAGTCGTGTGACTGTACGATTAGGTAGTTCACTTACCACGCTTACTAAACACAATGTCTAAAATGTTGTACCTTATATGGCTTTTTTATGGCTGCTTTCACTCAATCGGCTTTCAACATGTAAAGAAAGTACAGATTAGTATCAGAACAGTAAACATATCAGATCAGTATCTTAGGTAGCATAAAATCTTAGAAGCTATAAATCCTAGAATTTTAATATTTCTCATGTTTATAGAGGGGGCATGGTGGCTAGCACGTTTGCCTCACACCTCCAGGGTTGGGGGTTTGATTCCCGCCTCCACCGTGTGTGTGGAGTTTGCATGTTCTCCCCGTGCCTTGGGGGTTTCCTCCCCCGGTCCAAAGACATGCATTGTAGGTTGATTGGCATCTCTAAATTGTCTGTAGTGTGTGAATGAGAGTGTGTGTGTGCCCTGTGATGGGTTGGCACTCCGTCTAGGGTGTATCCTGTCTTGATGCCCAATGACGCCTGAGATAGGCACAGGCTCCCTGTGACCCAAGGATAGATTGAATAAGTGGTAGACAATGAATGAATGAATGTTTATAGATAAATATGGATCTTAAAATTCCACCAGTATAATACACTTATATTGTAGATATACTCAGTAAATTCTATGGTTCTATGTACTAGTGCTAATGAAGGTTGCAAGTTTAAAAGCCCAGAACTGCCAAAGTGCCACTATTGAACATTTTGAGCAAACATTTTCAAATCTCCTTTTTATGATTAAACTGTCTTCCTCAAGTCAGTCTGGTGGAACTGTTTAAAAATAATTATAAAATGAAATAGTAAAGATTAAAATTCAGTTTGTAGGCAATCCTGAACACTTCACTGAGCATGATATTTCCTTACTTCACCTATGCTTTATGTTATAGTTTTAATTTCCTGTGTCATGAGGTTTTTCTCTGCCTTGTTTTCCAGTAGTAGGTGACCTGCCATGTTTCTTGATTGCAACCTGGTCAAACATGAGCCAGTCTGTGTCCCCACTGAGTCTGCTGTTTGTCTTCATTAGCATATGTAAGACCAGTAACTGGGAAACTCCATACGAATGAGCTCTTGTTGATGGTTTACAACTTCCTCTCTGTAGCCCACACCGCACACACATTTGTTTACACAGGGCTACGAAACAAAAGTGTGTCTCAGTAACAATGAGGATACAAGTATTGTTAGTACAAAAGTTGCAAGGGGAGAGGAGGCTGTCTAAAAAGAGCAGCAGCTGCTGGGAGCAGTTATGTCCACAGAGCGATGCTCCAGGCAGCAGAGATCTGAAGAGCTCACAGCCAGGGACCAAGGGTGCCTGTGGAGAGGGCACACTTATGGACGAACTCTCCCACTGTTTCCACATTCCCACTTCCATAAAATCAGTGGCACACCAGGAAGACTGGTGCAGTTGCTAAACACTGGATAATTTGTATAATGGTGGAATTCACAACACTGGGTGGGGTTCCCTTCACAGACAGGGCTATTCCCTTTGTCAGCCTGTATCCCTTCTGTTCATGTACAAAGTATGTCTGGACAAAGAAAAGAAGGTCCACCATGTCTGTCTTTTGAAGTCTGAAATGCCAGAACAGGAAATCATAAATGAGCTCTCCTGGTCTGAATAAAAAGGCATGAAGACAGTAGATGCACTGAAGACTCCAACAGCATTGATAAACACATTTATAAATAAGGCAGATTATACTGTATATCATCAATACAATAAGAACAAATTGTTCTTATTGTATTGAAAATTCATTTGCTTTATGTGTTAATTTATGAATGTGGAGATCAACAGAGATACTCTCACAGCACTCTACTACAAATGAAAAAAAATTTAGGGTGTTGAGGTGGGTACAAGGTCGGTTTCATTGCCCCATAATTGTCCTAGCACTTCTAGTTGTTCAGCAGTGGCTCTAATGAGGGCTCTTCACTGCGTCCGGGATGGCTGAGCGCCTCTGCCAGATGCTGACATGGAGCAGATGTGGAAAGTCGCCGAGCGATTTGTTAAAGGGCCGCATCATTGCAGGAGAGGGTAATTACACCAAGAGACTCTGTCATTCCCTCACTAACAGATCACCACTCCTGCCTGCACCCACCCACATACAAACAAATACACAGGTAAAGGTCAGTTCACCTACTGCAATAACTACTGAAAAAAGGTTTACAATGATTCTACAGTCAGCAGTATTAGAAACAAAATGGAAAAAGAGTAAGGACATTATATTTTTAATTTGAGAAATTTATTTTTCTTAAAAGGGAAGACTCTGTCCTTCAAAATATCTCTCCCAGCCTTCATGTGTCACTTTATATGTCAGTGCTTTTATTGGCTTCTATCACACTATTCTCATCTACACTCATGGTGTGTATCAGATGTTTCCAAAGGAGCTATGAAGAGTGGTGTTGCATGTTTAGGACAGAGAATAATCAAATAACCACATTTTTAAATGGATGTACATACACAGCCATACAAATCCAAATTTGCACCTACAGTACCCTGTATACGTCCATAGGATAGAGGCCTTAAGCAGATGAAAGCTTCTGTCTGTCACAGCTTGCATTAATTCCTCATTGTTCTCAGAAGGTCGTGTCATAATTCATTAACGCTTAACGAGTCCCCCTGGTGCCACCTGCATGCCTTCCCTCGATTGCCCGTTAAATTAGGAGTGACTCTCACACTCGCTGCTCTCAACAATGAAGATATATTCTCCATGTAAAGGATAGGGTTATTAGTTACGTTGTTTAAATAGCCCACTTTAAAGCCGGGGGAAGCTAACTTTATGAAGGGCAATTAAGCACTAACCATAATTGATAATTCATCCTCTTTACAATTAGACAATATAAATAATATGTCTGGGATTAATGGTTATGGGTGTTTAGAGGGAGCGAGGCATGGCGGAACTGGCCGAGCATGGCTGATTGAGCGAAAGGAAGCAAAGCCGGATTCATCTCTATTTAGGAACGAAACAGATTGTGTTTGTCCCTTTAACACACACCGCTTCACTCTCTGCTAACCTCCCTGCTCACCCTACTGTCCTTGGTGTTCATGTTTCTAGTTCTGAAAGTTCTGTATTCATAGCTATTCTCCTGATTCATTTACGAACAGGGATGTGTTTATGCGTACATCTTAAACCACAGGGCATATTATCATCTTAAGAAAGTTATTTATCTTGAAGCATATTATTCAGGAACTTTTAGTTACCAATAATAGTAGTGAATAGGGAGGATGTGAACAATAAGTATGAGAGCAAGGAATATGGTTTAAAAGATGCTTTAACTGTGTTTAAAGTTTTAATGATGTTTTACAAGTAGAGTGTGTACCGTCTGTCTGAAGCAGAAACCTTCACTAACAGACCTTTGCTCAGTGTTCAAAGTTTAAGTGTTATATTTTTGTGTAATAAAGTATTATTTATTCATCTTAGTAACTTATTACTAAGTAATTTATTACTTATTACTAATTAATACTTTGTAAGGCAACATAAATTCTTCCTAATTGTGAGCCTTTAGCCCTGTGGTACTCTGTAATGAATATTCATTATGATCAACAAATTAAGATTAAGACAGACATAAATATAATTAAAATAGTTTATTAATTTATAACAGGCAAATAAACTCCAGTGTAAAATATAATATGTTGTGTTGCCACTCATTTATTGTTGTACTACCTATATGAGTATTCTGTAAATATAGCAATCAAATTTTTAGCATAGACATATACTTTCCAAGTGTCAAGGTGGCTTAGTGGTTAGCACGTCCGCAATGAGCATGTCCCGCTCACTGTGTGTGTGGAGTTTGCATGTTCTCCCCATGCTTGGTGGGTGTCCTACGGGTGCTCCGGTTTCCCCCCACAGTTCAAAGACATGCTTCTAGGCTGACTGGAGTCTCTAAATTGCCCGTAGTGTGTGATTGTGTGAGTGCATGAGTGTGTGTGTGCCCCGCTATGGGTTGGCACTCTGTCCATAGTGTATCCTGCCTTGATGCCCGATGACGCCTGAGATAGGCACAGGCTCCCCGTGACATATATATATATGTATATATGTATATATATATACTTTCCACTTTTATATGCATACTTACAGCGGGTGTTATTTGTTATGTTAAATTTTTCTTTTTGCAGTCACGTACCTATTACTTGTATCTAAAATAAGCTAGCTTACAAACCTACATCTCATCATCTTATAATAATTCCATAGGCTATAGCATGTTAACCAGTTATGCAGTTATTGCTACACATTACACTACACATCACAGATCATCAGATATGTCTCTAATGACATAATCCTTAACCTTTCCCATTTCTTTATCGTAGACTCTGACAAATATATTGATTTCAAAAAGGTTCCATTTAATTGCAATTCATCTTTAAAAAGCTGCTCATTAATAGTTTCTTAGAGAAAACTACAGTAGCTATGCTAACTTTGCTATCACGGTCTGTTTAGACAATCATTTTTGCTACTCTTGTAGCACTGGTCTCTAATGACTTCAGTGTAATTGCTACAGTGAAAGCTGGATCTGTGAAATCGCGCTAATCAATAAAGTCTTCATCGTCCGCTTCCCCTGTGACTTCCCCTCATTTCTATCCTAATTGCTCTTTTTCGTCTGACAAGGTTCTGTGCCGTGAGCAAGGTGTGTGTGTGTCCCTGTGTGATATGCTCCATTTTAACTGTATATCCCTCTTTGGTCCTAGGACTGCAAAGGAGTCTACCAACACATTATTGACATATGATATTCAATTGATGATAGGACCACATACCATGTCATTTGTCAAGAACCATTTTGCTCTTAATCTTTACTTTCACATTGCATAAGTCCACATAGGACTTTAAGAGTGTGCTTATGTTTACTAACTATTTTAAAATGTTCCACTGAGACAGACAGGAAACCCCTCTGAATTTGAATTACAGTTCTTGCAGGTTCTTTTTATTTACTCTACAGATGCACTACATTGTCATTTGAACCATACAATTAATATGAATGTATAGGCCTACCTAATAAACTAAATTACAAGGCAATACATATGACATTTGAATTTGATTACTATCATCTACATCGGATTATTTTCATCAATAATTTCAAGTTAAACAAGAAGCCTGAAACATTTAAGTGAAAAAATCTTTGTTGAAGGACGGTATAGTGGTGTGGCAGGTGGAGCAGCAAAGCAGTGAGGCAGCACTACTAGGGTTTGATTCTGTGGTCAGGTTGTTATCTGTATGGGTTTTCTATGTTCTTCATGTATCTGTGCAGGTTTCCAGTGGGAGACTTCCTCTCTCCAGTGTACCTACGGGTAGGCACACTGACTAGACTAAATTGTGTGTGTGTGTGTGTGTGTGTGTGTGGTGTGCAACGGACTGGCATCACATCCAAGATGAATATTCTAGACTAGTGCCAGTGTAATTGGGATAGTGTTCTGGATCTATTGTAACCCTGAACAGCACTTACTGAAGCTAAACAATTAAATAAATGCCTTGTTAAAACATTATTAGACACAGAATTCTAAGTATATAAACACAATTCCATTTGCACTTGCTATAGTTTACAGCTCTCTGGACTAAGAGATTTGGTAGTAGTGACTATGACAATGAGACACCATAACCCGGCTCACCTTGGTTTTGAACATATGCTTCTCACAACTCTCATCATATGATCTGGCATACAGAGATTTATGGACCAATTAAGCTACAGAGAGAGATGACCATCAACAAACTGTGTTCCACCCCCATCTACTAGAGTTGACCTTTGGGATTTTTCTTGCAAGGAGAGCAGACTCACCTCACTGTTTAGTCTTTTTGTGTGTGTATGTGTGTGTGTGTATTATGTGGTGCTAAATGGGCGCTTATGTGTAGTGATGCTTGCACAACACA
The DNA here is from genome assembly GCA_033459395.1 of Hemibagrus guttatus. Taxonomy (NCBI): domain Eukaryota; kingdom Metazoa; phylum Chordata; class Actinopteri; order Siluriformes; family Bagridae; genus Hemibagrus; species Hemibagrus guttatus. The sequence goes on from JAUCMX010000002.1 coordinate 16,005,078, forward strand.
TCCTGTCACTCTGGGGCATATGGGATTGACCGTCCATTTCCCTTGAGAATGAACACAATGCTGATTTATTACCAGTAAAGGGCAATGATCTCTAAAGGAGGGCAAATTAGTCCCTGGTTTTGGGGTGTGTGTGTATGTGTGTGTGTGTGTGTGTGTGTGTGTGTGTGTGTGTGTACATGTACTTATGAGCTTGATGACGAGGGACTGAAGGTCAAAGAGAGAAAAATTCTCGCTCTCCCCTGCTGTCTCTCACACTCTTTCCTTCTGTGTGTGTGTGTGTGTGTGCTGGCAATAAATGGGATCAAAATTAAATTAACCAGGTGGCAGTAGTCTAAGACCAAATTATTAGGCCGCATTAGACTATTTAATAGCACAAATCTTTGCAAAATATACCACCTATTCTTTGGAAAATTATGTCCAATGACGCCGGGTCAATTTTCCGACAATCCTGATGGTCTCTGACTTACAGCCCCATATAATTCACGGTCATTCTACAGTGAGAACAACTCATCCTCAGTATTACAAGCAATACATCTCAAGGGAGCGATTTTTATCGACATTTCCCATTACCGACTCTTCAGGTTTATAGAGTCCGTCATAAATATTCTCTCCAGTTCAAAATCGGGATGGTTCTGTGTAGGATGAAGAGATCAATTGTCAGATGTGTTAAGTTAGGTGTCACAACGAGCTGGTGGGTCAGAAAGACTATATAATAGGCTCACCAACTTTCTGAAGGAGACTTAGATGGCACTGCATTAAGAAAGAGGTCTAGATTCAGACCTTATTATAAAATAAAGGGTCAAGAAGGATCTGTGGATTGCTTACAGGACATCGTGTCCTTGCTGGAAAAAAAAAAGCTTGGTCTGAAAAACTACAACAGTCAAGATGGTCATTGTTGTTTGCAAGCTGATATGAGCTTGTAGATGAAAATAGTTTAAGAATTATTTCTCCTAATGCTACATTGTTGTTACTTTTGAAAAGTATGGCAATAAGAAAATCTTGAATTTATTATTGAACCTATGTATTGATCACTATAGTATTTTTGACCGGCTCAGTCCTGTTGTGGAAGATTGTCAGACTAAAATGGGTTTTTCAGCAGAGGTGTGGTGTGTGCATTTCCATCTGATAACCACAACATAATCTGGAGTTTTACCTAAAAATGTGCAGTGACTGAATGTTTTATATTTTTCAAGCTGGTACACTGGATACTGAACGAGATGGAGAAGGACATGTTTGTTTACGTTTATGTGTGGAATCAATCACATTAGGGACATTTTCTTTCGGCAACGTTTCTCAACGATTCATTGTTCCCGTCGCGTCACTGTTCCAGGTTAATAGGCTGTATTTAGTCAATTAACAGCAGTATTTGTCATTTCTGTATTTTGAAGATATCTTACCTCCCGCGTTATCGCTTTAAACACCTTCCCAGCAATGCATCTACAGTCACATTCCCAGACACACGAGTACTCCACTGAGTAACGGCGTTCCCGTAATTTCCACAGCCAGCCAATCAGCATGCGGTTTGAATGCATAGCTAAGAAAAGCGTTCAATAAAACAGGCCGATCTTCAGGAAGTGCACCGTGCAGGTTTGCGTTGCCAGGAGAGCAGTGCGCGATAGGAGAAGCGCGTTAGAGGCTGCCGCAGAGAACTCGATACCGCCGTGTGTGTGTGTGTGTTTTTTTCTCTCTGTCCCCTCCGGAAACAGATATAATCACACATTTTCAAAGGAGTTTTCATGCTTTTGCGACAACAAGGACATTATACAGGTAAACGCCTTTTTTTTGGGACTCGTCCCCCAGAGCAGAGCGGCGGCGCGGTGTAAAGGCTAGCCTGAAAGACTCTCTCTTCTCTAGTGTGCGCTACACTGCGATTCATTATCGCCAATACATTAAAATGATATAAGCGACAACAATTTTGCGCCATTACTTCCTGTCTAGTCTCCTCACATCAAAAATGAAAGACTGAAAATGGTGCCGTGGTTAACCTCACCGTCGAGACAGCTTTGCGTGTCTTCATAAAAACCATATGAAAAAGACACATGAACGTGTAATGGTTTTCTGTTAAAATTCTGTAAAATTGTGTTGGTAGGGTGGTCGAGGTATGACACTGACCAGGGGCTCCTTCACTTACTCAACTGGAGAAGAGTACAGTGGTGAATGGAAGGAAGGCAAGTCATTCTTCCTCTATTGCTCCTGCTTCTGTATTCAACTCAACTCCTGCTCTTGCAGACTATTTAGTTTCGACTCTGATCTCTTGACATATTAGGTTTGCTCTGTGCCACATTCAACTGTAGCATGTGTAGTATACAGTATAACTTACATTTTCATGAAACACATTTTTAATGCTTTATAACTCCTCAGTAATGTATTGTGTATTCATGCAACATATGGTCTGCTGTGCATAGACTTGCCAAACAGCTAAATGTTAGATGCCACCCTACAACTCAATTCCTCAAGATATCCCTGTGACAGCTTTTAAAAGCTTTCAGTATATTGTAGTCAGTGCGCTGCAGCAAGAAATCTAGCGACTGAGGTAGCTTGGGAAAAAGAGGCCTGTTGAAAGGAGAGCCTGAATTATTTATACCATGCCTTTGCAAAATGGAAAAAGCACTACCCAACATCTAAAACATTTGATTACAATTTGTATTCCCCCAGATATCCAAATTGCAAGTTAAAGATTTGCATAATGTGTCCTGTATAGGAAGGAGACATGGAGTAGGACAACTGAAGTTCTCTGATGGCACTTGTTATAAGGGCCACTTTGAGAATGGCCTGTTCCATGGCTCTGGGGTCTTGATGTTCCCTGATGGATCCAGGTATGAGATTATGTAATCGGATTGCAGTCAAACATAGTGATATTTAAAGATTTATCTGACTAATCATTTGGTGCAAATGTAGAAAGCTGATACTTACTGACCAGGCATGCTTTATAAAGTTTTATGGGCTGTTATATGTGTACAGTCATACTGCTCATAATCTGCCACTGTTCAATTTAAGGTATGAAGGTGAATTTGCCCAAGGAAAATTCCAAGGTGTTGGAGTTTTTAGCAGATTTGACGGTATGAAGTTTGAAGGAGAATTTAAAAATGGCCGTGTGGAAGGACATGGTAACTACATTTTTTTTCTATACTGTTCTGATTAGTCTTGAATTCAACTGGGACTGGACATGCGTATTAAAAAAGAGCAGTGGGTGGAAAATAAAAATAAAATCACATAAAAAATGAAATCCTTTTGCTTTCAGCCACAGCGAATTCCAGGAAATAAAATTAAAAAAAGTAATTTATTTATGAATTATTGTTACATTATTATTATTATATAAATATTAGTGAATTGTGAATACTTCCTTGTTTGTAGTCTGGCTGCTCTGTTTTTAACTGATTTGTGTTATTTTATTAAATTAAAATAATATTTGTGTGAATTATATACAAGATTCTGTTAATTTCGTACAGACAATGTTAAAAGATGTGCCTTATCTGCATAAGCTAAGAGTATGTTGGTATAAATGAGACCATTATAATTTTGTGTAATTTTTGACTTAGCATTATAATTAGCAATATACATTGAACACATTGGAATTGCAGTACACCAATAACCCCAGAGTCCTTCCCAGAATTTTCAGTCATTAAAATAATATATAGTTTTCAACAGTAATGGTCTTATTTGGAGAAATTTCCTAATTCAGAATAAATAAGGATATTGTCTGTTGTTGTGGCTTCCCCTGCAGGCTTACTGACATTTCCGGATGGTTCCCATGGTATTCCACGGAACGAGGGGGTCTTTTCTGACAACAAGCTGCTGAAGCGGGAGAAGAGCCAGGCGGTGGTGCAGAGGGCCCGGAGCTCAGCCTGCACTGCACACAGTCTCTCTGTATGATCAACACACTAATGATCTGATAATCACCATGCTGCTGCTCTCAGATCAGCTTCCCAAACTCCACTCCTACTGCAGAGGCAAACATCGAGAGTAAAACTGATTCAGGATCTGCACATAGAGCTCTTTTTCATGTGGGCGTTGCAGCAGACCCTCAGGAATGGATAACAGGGTTTCCTTTCCCTCTGTCTCACTTTCTCAGTGCTGGTCTGCGTCTGATGCCTCTAGCTTAGAATATATATAAAACTGGGCAAGTTTTATTATTAATGCATCAGTGTGAACTATTTCATCTTAGATAATGGAGAAACCAAAGTCACCATCAACAATATGGGGCTACTGAGTGTTGGAAATGAGGAGTCTGTGTGTAACAGTGAGTTTATTTGCCTTTGTGAGACTGATTGTGCACCTTCTTTATTATTTATCTATTTATTTAACATGTTTATTTAAAAGTTATTTCAGGCATTTTTTATTTAGGTAGAAACAGTCCCACTTAAATATAAATTCACTCAAAAAATTTAATATCTGGAGTTGTATATACCTCATAAAAAAGACACTAGATATCCAGTAATGTTCGAGATAATGATAAGCCTGTTCACACGGGGGACATATTTTGAGTATAAAGCAAATGATGTGCTTTTAATTGAAATCAGGCAGTATGGACAATGAAGAGTGGCACACAGGTGATCCTCCTGCCTCTGTACATTTTGACCAGTGTGTTTTGTTTATCTTCATGCACTTTGTGTACTATTTTCTGATACATGTAAGGTCAGAAATTTGAAGTCAGGCTAGAATGACTGTAATTATGGTACCTGCACTGTAAAAGCATGTATTTGATCATTTTTATTTGTAATGGTTATGAGGAGGACCGGAAAGGTTGCCTTTTTATCTTCACCATAATAGCATTCATTCAATAATGGTGTGCGTCTTCTAAGTACCAACAAAACCATGGGTGTGGCTGTAGTCCATTGATCCTTATGTTAGTAGTGTATTCTGCTTGTCACTCAGTTTGTGTAATGATTCTATTTTTATCATCCACATAATGACTGCCGGATATTGAGAAAACAGATCCGAAAAACCCAGAGTTAGGCGGGGGAGGAACAAAAACTAGATTATAAAAACAGTGATGGACATAATGTCCTTGACCTTAGGAGAAAATAACACCTATTCTTAACACTGACAAGGTATTAGTGTTGTTAAGGCTTTACACTGATATTGTAGATGCCTAAATATTGACTATACAGCTGAAAAAAATATAACTGATTTGCAACACAATTCTAAATGATACATTTCTTGCTTTTTGTTTGATTAGCTAGCTGTAGTTACACTGTTTTACCATGTGCAATGTCTAAAAGGAGCTGTACTCATTAATTTTTATCTATTGTCTGATACCAAAATGTGTACTAACTTCAGTATTTACTTGAAAAGTTTGGAAAGAGGGAAAATGTGGAAAATCTGTTTTTCTTGAAAAGCTTGAAAAGAGTGAAAATGTAGAAAATCAGTTTTTCTTTCAGGAAAAAATATAACAGGAATTAAAAAATTATGAGGTGCTAAATTATTGTGTTTTATTTGTTGAATCACTCTGCAACAAGAAATATCAATTCATCCAAAAATCACTTGCCCTACAATACAATATACATAAAAAAAGCTTTTAAAGAATAATAATAATAATAATACAAAAGCTATCTGCGACGTTATTTTTTGTCATCACAGCAAATGATCAACAGATGATTTGTTTCACTTATTGCCAGTCCAGACGAGAAATCTCATAATGCATGGAGCAAACACATTTCTAAACACGTCTATTTATTTATTTTACAAAATGCCGCCCTCTAGTGGACATACTGGCAGGTAGCATACAGAATCAGGGAAAATGTACACTACTAAAAAGACACTACTTCTAGATTTTGAAGTGAAAACTTCCAGAAGTGTACCAGCAAGATGATATTTAGAATTTATTTTTAAAATGTATTTTATTGATTTATTGTTTTATAGCATGTTTTATATATTTAGAGTGGTGATAATCTGTGCAATGGTGAAATGGTACAATACAAAAGAAGATTCATACAATCTTTCAGTGTAGACACTGTTTCTCTTTCAAAAACACATGGACATGTTAGCAAAACCATTCATGAAAATTTGCTAAATGAAAATGAAGGCAAGTCTAGCTGGCTTAAATCATCTTGAAGTGCTTGAACGAATGGTGGTAGAAGTCAATCTCTCACCGTAGTCAAAGTGCCAGATACATAGAGGTCACATGTAAGCAGAGCCAAATACTGAAATTTCCAGTCTCACAAAGTCTCCACATGTGTATGTGTGTGTGTATGTGTGCATATGCATGCAATGTTTACAAAAACATCCCACATATTGATTTTCACACTGGTTAATAGGCACTCTTAAAATGTCTTAGGGTTTAATGATGATGGAGCAACGAGTATCTTTCTTTAAGTTTTAATTACATTATTACGAAGCATGGTATCGCTGATCCATGTGACTGGCAAGGGTACAGTATATCCATTTCAGGTGTACAAAAGGGTAACCCCTGATAGTAACAGGAAACTATGCACTAATGCCTCCTCACAAAGCCTACTGTTAAGTCAGGGACAAAACAGAAATCCTAACCCTGCTTTCTTCATTGTCCCTGGAATAGGCATGTATTTATAAAAGAAGGCCAGCGCATTTGTGCTTTAATGCAGTTAACATTAATGTGGGTAAACATGTCTCTGCACACATAAGAGATCATTTCAATCACAATGTCAACAGAAGATGAATTGCGCACAAGTTAATAATGTTGATTACTCTTTTACCATGGCAAAGTTCTACTCAATAATGTGGCTTTGCTAAAATGCTTGAAACATTATAATACATTGTAAAATATTTTGATTATTAAACCAAATTCATTTTAAAGAGAATTTATTTAAAGAAATACTCAGTAAGCTGTTGTAACAGAAGTGATTAATATCAATCTAAAGCTAACCTGTTGTAATATGCCTGTGGGTCAGATATGAAACAAATTGGCCATTTAAATTAAACTGAAATGTCACCAGTTTTACACATCAGTGCAAAGAATTTCTGTACACACCCATCTGTAGTCTACAGATAAAAACCAATCAATAATTCTAATCCCCTGAAAGAGAGCATAAATCTTTTCATGTGAGGACTCAAGTATCCTTTATGAAATGAAATATTATTTCATCTGGTCCAGCTTCTCCAGCATCTCCTTAGTGTCACACTGCCACTTCTTCACCTGCTCAGTCGCAGTAACACCCACCTGAAAACATGGATTTGCACCCTATTATACATTATATGGTCAAAAGCATCCCATTCAAGTCCCCAGTTTGCTATTACAACAGCCTCCAATCTTCTGGGAAGGCTTGCCACTAGATTTTGGAACATGACTGTGGGGATTTGTTCATTCAGCCACAAGAGCATTAATGAGGTCAAGCATTGATGTTGGGCAGGAAAGTCCATGTTCCAGTCGCTGTTCCAGTTTATCCCATGTGTTCGTGGGGTTGAGGTCAGGGCTCTGTGCAGCCCACTAAATATCTATTACAACCAATTATTACCACTTCATGTCTTCATGGATCTCACTTTGTGCACAGGAGAACATGTCATGATGTCATGATGGAACATGGTTAGGCCTCTTAGTTCCAGTGAAACACACACATTCTAGACATTTGAATGTTTGTGGGAGAAGTTTGGGGAAGAACCAGATATGGGTGTTATGATCAGATGTCCAAACTTTTGGCCATATCTAAAATCGTTTGATCTTTTTCTTATTAATATAAGAAAAAAACACCTTTGAAAGTGCAGTTCCCTGCGCTTTCAGAGCTCTGCAGTACTTACAGCGTTCTTAACCTTCATGTCTGCTCCAGCCTGTATTAGTGACTTGGCTATTTTGTATCGGTTCAGTCGAACAGCATCATGCAATGCAGTATCACCCTCCTTAAAACAAAGTGAGTAATGTTAATGGTCAATTGGAATATATGACTTTCACATCCTTATTAAATTTATTAAAATGTTCTATTTACTGAAAATCTTGTAGTTCATACCCGATCTTTGGCATTAATTTGGACACCACTGGTTACAAGATACTCCACAACTTCCCAGTGGCCTGTTCTGGTAGCTACATGTAATGGAGTGCTCAGAAGCTGTGGACATCAGAAACCATACACTGATTTATGAAGAATTTACTTTCATTAATCATTCACAATCATTTATTAATACACAATATGCCCAAAGGTTTGTGGACACCTGACCATCACACCCATATGTGCTTTTTGAATAAAAACACATGGGCAGGATGAACATTTGTCCACACACTTTTGGTCATACAGTGTACCTCAATATTGCAAAGGTCTTTTACTTTGTCTTTGACATTTAAGTCAGCTCCTCTGCTCTGCAGGAGTTTAAGAGTGGCTACACGTCCACCCCGGCATGCCCAGTGCACAGCTGTACAAGCCAACTGAGAAAAGACATAGGATTAAGGACTGTGCTACAAATAAAAGAATAATCAAGTGAATGCTGACTGCTATTTTCTCACTCGGTCTTGGAAGTCAATGTTTGCTCCCTTATCCAGTAATTTCTCTACAATCTCGACATGACCCTCGAAGGCAGCCCTGTGAAGTGCTGATTTCCTGAACTGAAATATATATATATATATATATATATATATATATATATATATATATATATATATATATATATATATATATATATATATATATATTTATAATTATATTATATTATATATTTATTTTTTGAAATGTAAGTGAAAAATTCATTAGAAATACCTCATCAGCTATGTTTGGGTCTCCGCCATCTTCTAAGAACTTATCAACCACTTTGACATTTCCATTTGTGGCTGCCTTTAAGAATTCTTCACAATCCACAGGGCCCTATATTATAAAGAACAACGATAAATTTAACTAAATGTAAAAAAAAATATTTTATAAAATAATAAAAACTATTATTTTATAATTATGCCACAACAGTCATATATTTAAGAAATAAAGAATAATGAATGGTTTACAATGAAATTCACTCAAATAAACATGTTTGTATTTCCTTTCCACATGAATAATGATTAGGTTACTAGATTTTGCTGCTTTATTCTTTGTCTTTTTCCTTAAAAAGAGCTGAGTAATATTCTCAGCACAACCTAGATCTACTATCTTATACCTAAGATAAGATGAAATCACCCGCTCCTCCACCTGATAATGTCACCGCTCATATCAATGAAATACTATACTGCTGGTATATATAAAGTTTTGCTGTAATGTAGGAAGTAATGTACATCAATTTATAAATAAACAATCAAACTGTTGCTGTTTATGATCACACTGCTTGTTAAGGGCAAGGAATCTGTGCTAAATTCCATTCATTTCTGACCTCTAATAATGCTGATTCCAATCCTGAAGCTTTTAAAACCATGAGATAGCAGGGTGCTGAGTTTGGATTAAGGCGGTCATATTGCAGAGTAACTAAATCTGACCATATGAGAGCTCTCTAAACACATGACTAACAATAATCCAAAAAAGGCAATCCATAATGATATTGTTCTACTGATGTAATAAATTACAATTAGAATTTATAGTTTTTCGTCTCCCTGTCAAAATAAGAGAACTATTTCTTTTTTATTTCTTTAAATGGATATGCATGGCAACTCTTACAACTGCTCACCTCAATATTTGCAAAACTCTGATTGAGTGTTTCATTGTTCATCTCTCTTTGGTCTTTAGTGCCATCCACAATCAAAATTCCCAGCTTCCGTGCACGTGTCCTGCGTTTCTGAAAACAATGAAGCTCATACAGTTCAAATGAGTCAAAAGCGAGATTGATTCAGTGGCATGTAGCTTTTAATTAACTGATATGTTTGTGTAACAAATTAATTGCTAATTTGGTAATAGAAAAAAGAAGGATTAGAAAATTAAATATGACCACAAGTACCTTATAAATATTTAAATATAAACTAATGTCTTCTGGATTATTTAAAATTATTATTTTTTTTATTCCATTTAGCCACTGTATCAACTTAAGTGTGAAATAAAAAATGTAATATAAGTTATATAAACAATTTTCCTGAACAATCCCACAGATGGACTGAAATGTAATATTTTGTTAATAGTGCTGGTTTTGCTTTATTTATAATGAGGGCTTTATATCTGTGAGGAAAGTTTGATGTACATCATGTAATTTATAATAGGTCTATATAACTTATTAGTTGTGAATATCTAAATTTAAGTTATGAGCAGATGGCTTAGATCTAATGGTTTTGTCATTCCTAGTGTTCTGTATTACATGTACCCATGTCTTTCTAGAAACCTTTGAACCCAAACTACATTACTGAAATATTAGCAATGTATGCATACTAACTTAACTTAATTTTAAAATTATAATATCTCATATAATATTGCATAATAAAATAAAATACTGCATACCTGCTCTTGTTGGTCCAACTCAGCTTTTTGGTCCACTATTGTGGTGGCCCACAGGATATCCTTATCCATCCTGTTCAAATTAATCAATATAGATAAGCAAAATAATTCCAATTAGAAACTTTAAAAAACAATCAAAGTTGCCTTTATATTGATGATACTGAATTATGAATTACAATATGAGCAGTAACTGACACCTATAAATAACCAGCCTATTGAATGTGCTCAGTGAGAAAGGCCTTTAGAGAATGGAAGGTGGTATGGGGGCTCTTATACCACACAGCAGGCATGCAAAGCCCACTGCTTTGTGTGACAGGTGTGGTCAGGAGCTGGACTCCACACTGACACATGACACAAAGAACCAGGACCAACAACTCGCTTGCACTGTGTTCATTCACTCAAAATTTTTTTTATATTGAGGATCTGCTCAATAAACAAGCTGTTTTGGGGATTATGTTATTTAGAATCATTTCACTGGTATCAAGTGATAGCTTTTAAATACTTACTACTGTCATAGCACATAATGACCCATCACTACCGAGTATTCAGGGCCATCGTTTCTCTCATGCTTATAAAATACAGGAGGATGTTTGCCTATCTGAAAGCTGGTTGTTTATTAATCCAGTACATCACAACACAATCTGTCATTACTCTTATAATGTAAGCTCATAGGTAAATTGTTTAAATGAATGAGAAAAGTCATGGATCTCTCAGGCACTTTTATTACTGTGCTGTTTGAATTTATGAAGTGATACTGGTGTTAATATGTGACAACGGTCAGCTTTAATAGAAAGATTGCAGAACCTGTTTTTTCTAATTAACAAAGCTTTGAATGAGAATCCTTGACAGATGTTAAACTTCTGCTTACAGGATACAGGGAAACAGTGTACTGTATTTTACATATGGAAATGTTGCACATTAGATATAGATGAGGAAAGCTGTCTTTTGAATAGTGCTGTCTTTTGTATAGGAGAGTCCTCAGTGATAGGTAAATCATTAACCCTGACTGTCAAGATCAGTTCGAGATAAACACTCACAAAACTGCTTTTTGGACTCACATAGTTGAACTGCCACCGATCTCTATTTTATTCAAACCTGACTGCTCTTTTAGGCCAAGAACAACAAATAACTTCTGAAAAACAAAGTAAGTGTGCAACTATTTTTGGAAATGTTATTGCAATGCTGTCTAGTCCACTAGCTACTCCCCACATAGAAGGAATCTAAAAGTTTTTGGTGAGTCACAGGTTTGAAATGCTTCCAGACTTCCTGCTTTTACTGTGGAGGTTTCTGTTATGCTAATTACAGGAGGAATGCTCAGGAAGTGTTCATAGGCGATTGAGATCCTGTGGATAGATGGTGACTTTAAAGCACCTGAGCATAAAGGAGTATGAGGAGACCAGTGTTCCACTGCTGGGTGAAGCAGACAGCACAGAGAGCCCGGGCATTAAACACAGGAGGGAGTCCAGAGAATTCTTCCTTGCACAGTGAGTTCAGACAAAATGGAAAGCAAGAAAATCTAATGACTTGCATAAATTACAGGAAGGATCTGTTGATTTTTTATTTTTTGATTAAATAAAGAAGAGCATTAGTTAGTAGAATACAGTGATGTCTATTCTCTCCCTGTGAAGGCGGAAAAACCTTGGCCTGAGTCTTGCTCTGCTCCTGAGCTGTTATTCAGCAATCCTAGTCCCTGCTTATCTGCCTACTAAACAACCAATCTGGACTGAAAGCTCCACAGAAGAATATATGGTACAGTGTTAATTTTTATACTCATTACATGGCATTTTCCTGCATATAATATGGGCTCAGAAATGGCAAGATGGTACAGAAAGTAATGTTGCTGCATCACATTGCCGGGGTTTCAAGCTCAGTGATACTCAAACTCTTCCTCAGACTATGAAGAGTTTGGCATGTTCTCCATTTGCCTGTTTGGGTTTCCTCCATGTTCTCTGGATTTCCCATGGGGGAAAACATGCCATTAGGGTAACTGACCTAGAATTGCCCCTACTTGAGAATAAATATGTGAATGTGTGTGTGCACATGGTGGTCTGTGATGGACTGGTAAAAAACCCAGAATGTATCCCTGGGATAGGCTCTGAATTCATCATCACCAAAAGTAGAAGAATGAATGAATGAATGAATGAATGAATGAATGAATGAATACAGGAAATAAGGGTTACTCAGATTTTACAAGAGCTTTAAACTTACAATGTAAATGTAACACTCTTCCTCTAGGCGATACTGAATCACTCAGCAGCTCTCCTATCTCGGCCATGTATAAGCGGTTTGACTAAGGCAAAACTGCAGAATGTGATGAATCTCCACCGCCTGCTTCAGATTCCTGCGTTCCTGCAGAATGGAACTGGACAATGGGAAATGGCACCTCCACTTGGTCTGCTAGGCAGTGAGGGTACGTTGGCACAGGCATTTACAGTTCTGCCCCACTCTGGACTGCCCTCTGTTCCAGACAGTTGCAGAAGATGTATGGTGGTTGGCAGTGGAGGAATCTTACATGGCAAACATCTTGGAGCCCATATTGATAAATATGACATCATTATAAGGTTAGTTCAACTAACACCATTTATGCTTTATATACAGTCTCATGCAACTTATATTAGTGCATAAATAGGAGATAGAAACTAAATTTACTGTATACATTTATTTGTATTGCCCTGCATAGACATTGTTAAACATGTGAATAATTGTAGCTTTTGTGTCAAACATATAATTATAATAGCTATAATGATGCCACAATTTTAATGTATATGTAAGTAGATAGATAGATAGATAGATAGATAGATAGATAGATAGATAGATAGATAGATAGATAGATAGATAGATAGATAGATAGATAGACAGACAGATAGATAGATAGATAGATAGATAGATAGATAGATAGATAGATAGATAGATAGATAGATAGATAGATAGATAGATAGATAGATAGATAGATAGATAGATAGATAGATAGATAGATAGATAGATAGATAATTAATGTAAACACACTATGTTATTTTAACACTTTCAGAATGAATGATGCACCAGTGTTTGGATTTGAGGAAGACACAGGCTCAAGAACCACAATCCGACTGATATATCCTGAAGCAGCATCCTTTTTGGAACAGGAATATCAGAACACAGACATAGTAGCCTTAGTTGTATTCAAGAAACTGGATTTAGAGTGGTTGACCTCTATTGTAACAAAAAAACCTTTGGTGAGTATCATGGGTGCTTATTCTTCCATTCTGTCTTCCAATATGTCAAAATATAATTGAAAGACATTGAAAGAAAATAAAATGAAATTTAAATTGATCCCTTTCTCCAGAGCTGGTGGTCTAAACTGTGGTTTTGGAGAGATGTTGTAAATGATATTCCACTTCAGCCAGAAAACTTTCGCATCTTGAATCCTGAAATACTCAGCCGGACATGGCATGTGCTGCAAACCTATGGAAAACAAGAAAGCAAGGTATGCATGCAAATATGTGCTTATAAATCATTAATAATATTTCCAATCACAAATATATAATAGTTTTATTCATACCTAAAAATTGGTTGCACATCTTTCTCTTATTTTCATTTTTTGTGACAGAAATGTGTGTTTACTTTTAAGCTAGACAAGAGGGTGAACACTTGTATGCTTTTTTGTTCTGTTATAGACAGTGCCTACGCTAGGCTTCACTGGCATGGTTTTGGCACTACAGCTGTGTGATGAAGTGAGTCTGGCAGGCTTTGGCTATGACTTCAAACATCCTGGATCGATGCTCCATTACTACGGGTCTGTGCGCATGAACCACATGATGGCACAAGTAGTGCATGATGTGAGTGCTGAACACAGTTTACTGCATGATCTTGTCAAGTTTGGAGTTTTGCATGATATTACAGGTGCAGTGTAATTAACAGTGCGCCTCGGCTTAGGGTTAGGGTTAGGAAATTTGCATTTGGTAGTTGTTCTTGGGAGCAAAGATGTGTTGGTACAAGTGAAGGAGGCCATCATTAGGTTTAAAAACAATACAAACCTATCAGAGAGATGGCAGAAACTTGTGAGTAATCAAATCAACAATCTGGTACATTCTTAAAAAGAAGCACACACTGGTAAACTCAGCAACACCAAAAGGCCTGGAAGAGCACAGAAGAATATTAGCTAAAGTGGATGATGGCAGAATTTTTACCTTGGTGAAGAAAAACCCCTTCACAACATCTAGCCAAGCCAGGAACACTCTTGAGGAGGTAGGCATATCATTGTCCAAGTCTACAATCAAAAAATGTCTTCATGGAGGTAAATACAAAGGGTTTACTGCAAGATGCAAACCACTGGTAACACTTAAGAACAGAAAGGCCAGAAAACATGTATAAAAAAAACAAAATAAAAAAATAAAAATAAAAAAAAACCTTCAGATCAAAATATAGCATAATGGTGGGGAATATGTAGAGTATGGAGAAAATAAGGGAGGGCTCATGATCCAAAGCATACCATATCGTCTGCCATACATGGTGGTGGCAGTGTTATGGCACGAGCATGTATGGCTGCCAATAGAAACAGTATGCTGACATAAATAGCAGGATGAATTTTAATGTAAATAGAGCTAGCATTTCTCCTCAAATTTATTCATATGCTGTAAAACTAATAGGACAGCGCATTACAATACAGATGGATAATAATCCAAAACATATGGCAAAAGCAGCCCAAGAGCCTATTAAGGCACAGATGTGTAATGTTTTTAAATGGCCAAGTCAGTCACCTGACTTCAACCCAATCGAGCATGCTCTTCACTTACTGAAGACAAAAATGAAAGCAGAAAGACACATAAACAAGCAGCAACTGAAGACAGCTGCAGTGAAGGCCTGGCAAAGCATCTCAATATTTTTTACCAAACCCTTTAAATTAAAATGGAAAATCTACACTTCAGTCACATCTTGATTTCATCTTGACTTCAAGTCCATTGTGGTGGTGTCACTATCCAAATGGACCGGACTGTATAAAGAGACTCTAATGTAAACTTCATGTTCAGCTTCAAATCATGTAATCGGCAATGAATTACTGCAAATTTATATATGGATTATATTGCCAAGTTTAAATAGTCTATATATTTCACTTGTACACATGAATTTAATAAAAAATGTCAGATTTATTTTATATTAATGACTTAAAAGAAAGTGACCCAAAAGAAATCCATAAATGAGTCTAACTTGCTATTCAGTTAGGTCAAATAAATGACAGTTTATAAAATGAGTTAAAGTTAGTCAGTGCCTGTTTGCAACTAAAACACAGAAACAATGGCTGAGCTGCAGTACTTGATGACTTTGTGCACACCAGACTTTTTGGATGTTTTATTTATTTATTTTATTTATACTAAGAATTTAGTCCATGTCCCAAAAGCCAGATTCTTTGTCCACGGTTTGGGTCGTCGGGGTCCCCGCCCTTGACTGCTACCCAAAACACACTGCACTGGACCCATATGCTCCTTCCTGTGGGTGGTGGGCCTACGGGAAGGTGGGCCTACGTCATTCCTTCGGGCTGTGCCCGGCCGAGTCCCGCAGGCAAAGACTCGGCCACCAGGCGCTCGCCTGCATGCCCCAACCCCAGGCCTGGCTCCAGGGTGGGGCCCCGGTGACTCCAATCCGGGTGACGTAACGGTCCTTGATGTTCTTTGTTTCATAAGGGTTTTGAAGGTGGCTTGCACCCTCCAAGTTGGAGGGGAGTTCCTTCCTCAAGTGGAGGAATTTAAGTATCTCAGGTTCTTGTTTACGAGTGAGGAAAGGATGGATCGTGAGATTGACAGACGGATCGGTGCAGCGGAAGCAGTATTGCGGTCTATGTACCGGTCTATTGTGGTGAAGAAGGAGCTGAGTCGGAAGGCAAAGCTCTCGATTTACCAGTCAATCTATGTTCCTACTCTCACCTATGGTCATGAGCTCTGGGTCATGACCGAAAGTATAAGATCCTGGATAAGATTCCAGATACATCCGTAGGGTGGCGGGGCGCTCCAGTAGATATAGGGTAAGGAGCTCTGTCAACCAGGAGGAGCTCGGAGTAGAGCCGCTGCTCCTCCACATCGAAAGGGGACAGTTGAGGTGGCTCGGGCATCTGTTTCGGATGCCTCCTGAACGTCTCCCTGGGGAGGCGTTCCAGGCATGCCCCACCGGGAAGAGACCCCGGGAAAGACCCAGGACACGCTGGAGAGACCATGTCTCTCGGCTGAACGCCTCGCTGAAGAGCTGGAGGAAGTGTCTGGGGAGAGGGAAGTCTGGGCATCCCTGCTTAGACTGCTGCCCCCGCGACCCGGCTCTGGATAAGTGGAAGACAATGATGATGATGATAATGATGATGATGATGATGATGATGATGATGATGATGATGATGATGATGATGATGATTTTATTCATCATTTTTGGGGGTTTTTCTGTGAACTTTGTACTTTTTTGCCTTTGTTTTTTTGGTTTAATTACATTTAATTAGCTTGTGCACATTAAGTGATTTGTGTGTGGTTCACTTTTTCAACATCCGCATGTGAATACATGTTTGGTCTATGACACGACTTACACACAATTAAAATGCTAAAAATATAAAATGATTAAAACAGCAATAAATAAGGTCCAGTGTTTGAACACTGAGATGCATTGAATATAGTTACTTCCAATCTATTATTAGAAACTAAGCCTTGTGAGAGATTTCAGTGGTTTGTGAAAAAGTCGATTAATGTGTCAAACTAAACTCCAGGTACAATGTCCAAAAAAATCAAGTTAAAAATTAACAATAGATTACGAGGATCCTGGATTGCTGTGGTTCACTAACACTAACCCCAACATGCATCTTTTACATGATGCTGGATAAGAGATGCAGAATCTTTCCTATTTTACAGCTAATAAAGATGATATTACAGTTAATCCATGATGCTGAAACAGGATGGTGGTGTATTGTGATGGCACACATTTTAATAATATTTAATGACATCTATAATATATAAAGTTGTACTATTTTTATATTTGACTGAAGTGGCTTTTATAAATTGACAAAATTGAAAATCAATAAGTATAGACAGTTGATGACATGTTTAAGCTGCTCCTTTTGCACAGTTTGAGATCTGTTGTTGTACTGGATTTGTTAAAAGCAAAATTATCCAGATCCACTCATCAGACAAATGACTCATAATGAACACATACTGTAATACCCCATTGCATAAATCCATTTATTTAAATAAACACTGATTCCATAAACCATACCCCATTGAAAAATACCCCATTTTATCACATATAGTACTATTTATTTTTAAGGCACTGCTTTAAAAGATAAACTTCCATAACAATATTATGAGTTCTGGATATTAGAAAAGCAGAACATATTTATATAGATTGAGTTTTCAATTAAGTATTCAAAGAAATATAGTCATTTCCTCATTTAAAAAAAAAAACAAAAAAACAAACATACTCTGAAAACATAGCTTGTACATATATAAATCTAAAATTAAGTCCAGAATTTTCTGTTGCAATCCTGGAATTAGAATTAGATTTCTAGATGAAGTTAAACGTTTTAACCAGGAACCAGATATGAACAGGTTTATATGAACAAATTATCTACAGCAACATATTAGAAGCTATGCTATGCCGGGGCTACAGTATAACAGCAGATGTTATTATGAGATGGTTTTTCAACAAAAATTCAAAAACACTAAACACTCAGTGTTTATTCAAGCAATGATATCCTAAAAGACAGAAATGTTCAAAAGTCCAATGGGTCAACTATTGTTCCAACATTTGCAAAGTGAAAACATCATTCTACATTTTGTGTTTAGTAAGCTTCAGTGCAACATCTGGATAGAGGCTTGATCTTGACCAATCAACATCAAGACGCATTTTTCCATATAACTTGGTCATTATTGTCTGTGAGCAGGGCAGAAGCAAGAATCCTCATTCGGGGATGGAGACAGCAGTATGTGATTATTGCATGGGAGTATGCTTAGTGGCTCATTGCAGAGCATTTCAGCAGCTGTGGAATAAAGATGGCCTCAATAAGCTCTCGTATGCAGCACACAGGAAGCACTCAGAGGTGTTCATAAGAGCGGAATGCGAGATGGCTCCCACAGCTTTCGGGCCAGCTGGCTGCAATGCTGAAGGATGTACTCAGTGGGGACAACACCGAGGTGCATGGTCAGCAGCTCATAACACTTTACCAGCTCGTTCTGGTGACTCTTACTGTAGAAGCGCAGCAGCTTCCTGTAGGACAAAAGAGCTGCTAAAGACATATTGCAAGCCAAAAACCTGAATTTGTTTCTCTATAGAACTTACAGAACTATTCTCATACACTGTACATAACTGTACACTGTACATAAATTATTATTACTTTATTTTCTATTTATTCATTGTGCTAGCAATTAACTTTTGTAATAAATTCCTTAAGCAAAAATCCCAGAAGCAATCAGAAGATGTTTAGTTTTCTATAAAGGCTATAAGGCAAATCTCTGATTTATAATTAATGCTCTAATATGTTATCGTTATATAGTAACAGGTCATTTGAAGGGACAAATTAAAAACATGTAATTTAACAAAGAAAAACATGTTTATTTGGTAAAATGCTCTATAATGGGACATTTATTGAGTCTTCCTTTCTAAAGGGAAGGGTTCTAAACCTTCACTCACAGATTAAAGTCACTAGTCACTAGCAATCATTAAGCTTTTTTTTTTTTTTTTTTCTTTTCCTTTTTTAATAACATAACAGGCTTTTATATTACGTGTTGGCTAGTAAAAGTAAGGTGTGTCATTCAACAGAAGTTGCTTTCAGCTGCTCCCTGTTCGGGGTCGCCACAGCGGACCAACTGGTCCACACAACAACTTGTCACAGGTTTTACGCCGGATGCCCTTCCTGACACAACCCTCCCATTTTTCCAGGCTTGGGACCGGCACTGCATTCAGTGGCTGCGGTTTGGTTATTGGCTGGGAATTGAACTCGGGCCTTCCGCATGGTAGGCGAGAAACCTACCACTGAGCCACCAATGTCATTCAATAATGAAATAAAATTAAATGATAATTCTTGGCAAATTGCTGAGGCATAAGAGGAATAAAACACTTCAGGACATGCTGTTACTGGTCAATTGTCAGCTACAGAGTGGTAACATAATTGATACAGGGACACTGTGTCATGGCTGACTCTGCCCCTAACTTCCTGAGCTGTGATATGTAAAGAAAAGAAATTCACTGTGCTGTAATGTATATGTGACAAAAAGTCTTCTTCCTCTAATGCATCACACAACACTACTATTGGTTCTTTTCCTATAACAGCACACCTCATTGTTTATTATCCATTGCATATTCTCCTATGTATTTTTCTTTACATTCCTAGGATTTTTTTCATTCCATTCCTAGGATGATATTAGCGAAACACATTACCTGTAATAATCCCAGGCGAGCATTCCTATAGGAGCTGAGTCATCAGGAAGGTTAGGAATATCTACCACCTCTAGCTTGTAACCCTGCCAAGGATCAGGACACAAATGAACTTCATTTGAACAATGATCTCTTGAGTTTCTTGTATTTGGATGCATTCATTAAAGTGTAGATGTGTTTCTCATTTGCACATCATTTCACTTCTGCAGTACCACAGACAAACCCTGAGGCTAAAAAAGAGGATGGATTTTACACATACTGTTTCATTCTCAAACCACAAGAAGTAGCAGAAGTAGAAGTCTCCATCTCGTAGCGTCACAGTGGTATAGCCTTTCTGCAAATAATGCCTTGTTGTTGCCACAAGACTCCACAGCTGTCAGAAAACAAAGGGTGTAATGTTATGACAGTGGTTAATGTACAGGACACAGCAACGGCTAAGGGTTCAAAATAAACACAGCCCCATACATGCTTTATATATACAAATTACACAACAGAACAAGTGTGCGGTACGATGGTATGTTTCATACAAACCTTGTTTTTAATAAAGTGTGCTATGGGGCCTTTTCCCAGCTCTGAAGCAGAGCCCTCGGTCACGCTGAGAGATGGCGCAATCATTTGTCCTGCCGTGCGATCCACATAAATGAAATGGACAAGACCAGGGAATTCCTCCAGGTAAGTGAGAACATGGTTAAAGTAAATACATCCAAATACAAGAAATGCATACTTGTTCTCTAAGCAGTCTGTATTTACTTGTTTAATTGAATGTGTATAGCTCTTTTAAAAGTAAGAACACAGTAATTAAAAATGATCAGACAATACAGGTTTAAAGGGACTGTTCATACAATTATCAAATCTTACAAATGATGTAGAATGCAGAAAATCCAGAATTAACATTTATTTATATAGCCATCTCTTTGCTAACCACATCTGATGGTAGAGATGCCAACAATTTCTAACAAGAGCAAAAAGAAAATAGCAGAACTCTATTGTATGTCAGTGGAATAGACCATTGTTAATTTCGTTAACAAAGACGATGATGAAAAATATTCGTTAACGGCCATTTTTTCTGTGACTAAGAGGAGACGAGACTAAGACGAAACTAATATCTGATGATCAAAATTTATCTGTCAAAATTTAAGACGTTTCTTTGTTAATGAGACGAGACGGGACTAAAATGCTTTTTTAGGAGTATCGGACATTGCAGATAAATGATATCTTTGTATCAGCTAACGTCTTTCAAAATGTGCGTCCCTGTCACCGGACTGGATAAGGGGTGTTTCCATCTCAGACAGTTAGCGAGCAGGCTAAATAAACTCCAACTGGCCTGGCGAGCTGCAGTGGCTTCAGCACCTGAAGCTTTAGGAAGAAAACGAAGAACTGATATATGGAAGCATTTCTGTTATAATTCCTCAGAAAAAAAAAACATTGTGCGCTGTCACAGAAAACGTAGAGAAGCTCTGTGGCTATAAAATATGCGGAAAGAATACCACGAATCTTAAGAGGTATCTGAAGGCGCATCACCCTGCTATTTATGCAGCTACTGTCACGGAAAGTCAACTATTTAGTCTTATTTAAGTACTATTTCTTACCGTTAGGTCAGTGTTACTGGATGTGTCCACAGGGAAATTCACTAGCAAGTTTTACGTTTTAGCTTTCTGTTAATTAATGTCAGTTAGCTAGCCTTACTGCATAGTTCTGAGCCAGCCTTTCATAAATGTACAATGACTAATTATATGTTGTACAACAGTTCGGCTTTTCTGCGGCATTCAGTTCTGTTTCTAACATATATATTTCTAACAAGCCACATTCCCACCCCACTGCTCTCTACTGGCTCACATAACAGGGGCTTTTGAAGTCAAAGATCAAACTTCACCTAGATATGTCATTGTAAGCTGAAAGTAGCCTTTACTAGAAGCATGTGCATCTTTTAAATCCCACACTCACTTCCCATTTCAATAAATTTCTTCATCTGCTGGGTGAATTTCATTTGTATCTGTTTGGGTATACTTTCACACTCTCAAATGTGGAAATATACAAGTAACCAGTGCACAGAAAACCCAGGACAGACCTCAGCTTAACAAATACACTGTGATATAATACTACAACGTATTAGAGAAAGGGACTCTTGAAAGGCAACACAGTGCCACTGCAGGCAAGGATATGACACCATGGTTATATTTCTTTTACTTTTCACCAACAGAAATTCCTTCCAGTCCATCAGTTTTTCTCTGAAACAGAGAGGAAAGGATGCTGAAACAAAGTTCTATGTGAAATTATGCTATTAAGTTGTCTTTTCTCAACTTGAAACATACTGCATCATGTTCAGTGCCCTTTCTTGAAGTGTAGTGGCCAGACGTTGATTAAAACCCATGCATATAGCTGCGAAACACTGCTGGTACACACCACACAGTTGAGTCCTAATGTTGCGACACATAGGCAACAACCTGCACAAACATAAGCCATAAAACTGGAAGTAAATTTACTGGAAATAAATAATGAACTATTCTAGTTTACATAAGATCACTTGCCAAACATAAGGATAGAAGTGTAGAGAATTCAGGGATTGGACAAGTTCCAATAATATAGCGCTTACATGGATAATCCTACAGACTAGTACAGACATCAAGTAACATTCGCTGATTTTAAAAGATGACCAAATGACAACAGTTACCTTTTAATATTAGTGTTAATATTAATTAATGATTAGATCATGGCTATAAATACAACATGAAGTGAATATGAATGTGAAGGTGATGCTATGTTTTGTTTCATAAAGGTGATTCAGGTAATCACTTTTGACTAGAAGTATGAATATTGAACAGATGAGAAGTCTACATTCAAATTTGATGTAGGATAATATCTGTTTTTTAACAAACCATATAATCAGTTCGCTAATTAGGCCAAAGAGGGTAAATAACCCAATGTTTGTAGACCATTACCGAGCTGCCTATATAATTGACATAAATACTATATAATGAATGTATAATCTTCATTTTTAGAAATCTAGAGTCACTATGCCAATTTTTTTTTTTTCGGTGTCCATTGATATATAGACAGATGCGATGTGAACTGTTGTCCACCAGTTGACAGCCACTGCTTAGATTTACAAAAAATGTCTCTCACGCTTTTGTGATGCCGGGTCCTGACCGGGTGAAAGCCTTGTTCTTGAACTCTGACCAGGTGTTTTGAAGCTGAGTGCTCTAAACATGGGAATAGTGAAACCAAAAATTTTAAAACTTCACACTAGAAAGGCAATTATAAACCTTTAAACAGATTAAATGCTAAAGTTAAAATGTATAGTATTAAACGTATAAAAATTATATATTTTTCACTAAATCCTAACCAGAATGTCCATGCTGGTCAGCATTCTGATGAACTTGTCCACTCTGTTACGGAGTTCCTGGATTGGGGGTTGACCTCGCAAGGCCGCTGTCCCTTCCGAACCTTCACTCAGCCTCTTTTCGAGCTTAGCAAAGGCCTCCAGTAACACGTAAACAGACATGGCCACCTGGCTGTTAGGAATCTATTGAAGCAAACAGAAACAGCCACAGTCTCTGAACAAATCCTCTGAAAATCCAAACATTAAAAATAAACTGAACATGTAAAATCTGTGTGTTGAAAGATATCCTACAGATCCAAACAAAATAAAGTTCCGTTGCACACTGGAAAGCAATTGTTATACTAGAACCAGATTTTACAGTGTATACAGCTGTCATGCAATATTTCTCAAGATTTGTTAAATCAGGAAAACACTGGTGTTAATGTAATATAGCATTCAGGCAGTGGTGCCACCTAGTGGCTCTCAGTCTTGTTACACTTGCAACTACTACATGAAACCAAAATGATCCTGCTTCACTGAATTATGTCGAACTCTCTGCTCTGCAAACTGTGCTGGATTTACTGCACTAAACATTTATGTTGGAATATGATTAGAGTTCATGCTGACTACATTAAAGAAACATATTTACAGCTGCATAATTAAAAGTCATCCTTAAACTGTGTTTAAATAATTCTATGGGGTTTTATGTGTCATATAAACTCTATGGTTGAAAGCATGTGGACACCTCTTTATCACAGCTACATTTGCCTGGTGAGTATATCCCATTCCAGATTTAGCTCCCCCTTTATACCAACCTCCACTCTTCTGGGAAGGCTTTCCACTCGATTTAGAGTGAAGCTGTGGGGATTTGTTCATTTAGCTACAAGAGCATTACTGAGGTTAGGAACTGATGTTGGGTAAGAAACCCTGGAGTACATTCAGTGTTCCAACTAGACACCAAACTTTGGCAAACTATGTCTTCATGGAGCTTGCTTTGCGCACAGGAGAATCATCATACTAGAAGAGTTTTGGGCCCTTTACTTCCAGTAAAGGGAAATTGTAATTCTAAAGAATACAAAAACATCCTTTACAAATTGTGTGCTTCCAATTTTGTGGCAGCAATCTGGTGAAGAACCACATATGTGAGTGTGATGACCAGGTGTTCACTTACTTTTGGCCATGTAGTGTATTATATGTCATATGCAGTATTTCATACGTTAGAAAAATGTCACAGTTAAACATAATAGTTTTCAGAACACAAGTCCAACACATCACCTTGGTCAGCAACACTAGCGTAATTCCAGGCCACAGAGGTAAACAATACATGGAATGAGGCATCATGGGAAAGAAACCTTCTTTAAAAGTTGCTTCCAGGAATACTCTGATTGGAGTCATGGGGTCAGACACTGGTAGTTGAAGAGTCTGTAGACTGTCTTCAGCCATCTGAAATCAAACAAAACTCAATACTGTGAGAAATGTTATTAATGCAGATATTATAGGAATGTTCAAACATATTAAGATTCTACTGTACATGAGACAAAGTGATACCACTGATGAACAGATGACTTACCTGAATATCAGGATCCACAAACTGGAAGACAGGAGTACTGTCATTACTCAGATGACCTGCGTGGATTGATTCAAAAGATTCAGAATAAGCCTGGTGACTTTTGGTGGTGACTATTCACTGTTTTTATATGATATGTTAGGTCAGAAAGGTATAAATACAGATGACAACACTGACAAACTAAAAACTTTTCCAGTTACAAATAATAACGTGCAAACGGAATATTAATGCTGACACACATTAAAGAATTAAGGCTACCCGAACTAAATTCCACTGTAACCAATGGTAATAATGTACATACACATTCCCACTGTTTTTTTCTTATCTCTATTTATCCTACACTATTTTTATTTTAGACTTTTTATTATGTATATCTCTCTTTGATGTTACTCCTCTTACTTGTGCTGCTGTGTCCATACTTCAGTTTCCTCTAAGTTTATCTCATCTTCTTTAATCATTTATTAAGATCATTTATTTCTTTGAGATGTTAATTAAAATGTAAAGTAAAAAGAAAAGACTGTATAATATAAAAGCATTTAATGAGACACAAATACATTTCTGGTCAATAAACAGTGTACAGAAAAAAAAAAAACTACATGTACTGTATTTACAGTGGTATGAAAAAGTGTTGGCCCCCTTCCTGATTTCTTTTTTTTTTTGCATGTTTGTCACACTTTAATGTTTCAGATAATCAAACACATTTAAATATTAATCAAAGATAACACAAGTAAACACATCATGCAGTTTTTAAATGAAGGTTTTCATTATTAAGGGAAAACAAAATCCAAAACTACATGGCCCTGTGTGAAAAAGTGTTTTCCCCCTAAGCCTAATAACTGGTTGGGCCACCCTTAGCAGCAACAACTGCAATCAAGCGTTTTCGATAACTTGCAATGAGTATGTTGCAGCGCTGTGGAGGAATTTTGGCCCACTCATCTTTGCAGAATTGTTGTAATTCAGCCACAATGGGGAGTTTTCGAGCATGAACCACCTTTTTAAGGTCATGCCACAGCATCTCAATCGGATTGAGGTCAGGACTTTGACTAGGCCACTCCAAAGTCTTCATTTTGTTTTTCTTCAGCCATTCAGAGATGGACCTGCTGGTGTGTTTTGGATCATTGTTCTGCTGCAGAACCCAAGTTCGCTTCAGCCAACACTTTTTCACACCACTGTATACAAAATCTTTTATTATGTTCATTTAGTAAATTTTTAATATTAGTTACTATTGGTATTGGACAAAACAATTACAAAAGTTTCATGAATCAAAACCTTCTACTGAGAGTAAGAATTAAAATATGATAATGCACTGATTTTATTATCTCAAAAACTGAATGGGATTAATGGCATGGAAACTTATTTTTGATCATTTTTGTCTTTCTTGGTTATATAAAAGGTAAACCTTTTCAGATTTTAAAGCAAAGTGTGTTTGAAACACTAAAATGTGGCTCACCTGAGTCTTGCTCGATGGGAGAAGGCTCTGGAGTATAGAATATATCAGGAGCTGATATGCTGTCCACCTCCTAAACACACCACCAGGCACAAAAAATATGCATTAATGTGTTTTATACCACAGCACTGCTGAATTTTCAGTTCTGCTCGGTCAGAAGGTGTTTTTTTACTTATCGAAATGCTACATATTATAAAGGTAATACATACATACATAGTAATATAATTTACTATAGCTGACTATGAATAGTAGAAAACCCACCTCAGAAGGAGTTTCATCAAGCTCAAGGTTACTGGGATAAAGGTCTTGCACAATAGTGATCAGTGCTAGTAGGTCTGAAGAACTAAGAGTGCTTGCATTACGACTGCACAAAAAGAAAACACATGACAAAGCCATGTCAACACTCAAGTTTCAGTGTGGCATTACACAAGTTGCCCTCTGAGTTGGTCACAGAACAGACAGGCCATTTCTTAATCCTTCTGGTCTGTTCCCTACATAGTGTTCCTCTTACATTTATGCAGTGCAAAAGTATGGTTTATTCTATAGCACTCATATGAACAAATAAAAAGCAAAAGCATTATCTGGGGAACTAGGCAGATAAGAACTGACGATTGATTTTTTCTTTCAGATTTACAAGACCGAGCCACTTTAACAAGCTTACAACACTTTGTTAGTCTCAAATGAAAAACCTAAACATAACTGTTACATTATTCATGTTTGAGTAAGCACATGCATTACCTTGAATAGAAAGCTAATAACTTGGTGTGCACAAGTATGAAGGCATGCAGCACCTCCTCTCCTGCTCTCTCGGCACTGTTGTTCATTTGCTGCACTAGTCTCCGCTCCAAAAACTCAATGCACTGCTCACACAGTGTGGGGTGGATTAGCCTCTCAACAGCCTAATAAAATCAGAGCAAAACACTACAACTTTTCTCTGTAATTGCAATTTAATAACACACATATTCTAAAATACATACAATAATATATTTTTAAAGTACAAAAAGTTATATGCAAAAGTTTTGGCCAAATTACATATCCAATTAACATATAATATTATACCATTTTATTCTTATTTAATTTATTATAAACTTCTTGGTAACATAATATAAATTGACTATTATATATTGACTATCTTTTGATCTCAAACTAAAATTTCTTCAGTGTATAGCAAAAACCAAAAGACTGGCCTTGTCAGTTCAGTACTTTTAGAAGGGTTTAGATAGGATATATTATGAAACCTACCTCAACTAGAAAACTTTGGTCCTGCTCTCGTAAGCGGCTGTACGTTTCAAGGAGTCTCTGCAGCTTTTTCCATACACGGTTCCTCTGTTCTGTGTCTGGAGGTCGCAATCTGATAATAAGAACATAAAAAGACAAATGCAAAATAATGATAATGTGGTAATAGAATGGCAAGAACCACAAGTTGTGAAAAAAATGTTACAGTGCCATGACAAATTGGTTTGAATTAGTAAACATCATCTAGTAAACAATAATGAAGTTATTACTCTTTTCTGAAGAGGGAGCTGCTGAGGGTAACCATGCCAAACAGGATCTCTGTAAATTTTTTCAGTACAAAGATCTTTCTTTTTAGATCCTCATCGGTCTCCTCACCGTCCCCATTCACAGCAATATACAAACATTCTTCAAACTGTGGAAACAGCACACACACTACTTAACAGAAATATGCCATTTTCACTCAGAGACAAATTACACTTATACCTTCACAGTGTATAATATGACAATCTGCATTTATATTTAAAATGAATTGCATATCACTGGATCAGGGACTCAAACAATATTGGCAAAACATGGCTGGTGAATTAGACCAGTGCTTTGGAATGATGATTATTAATCCAAAGCCAGATGACTACATTCTGCAGTAGATTAGTGCTGTGAGATTTAGAGAGGCTTACCTGATGTAGTGCATAGATGTGACCATTTTCCGTGCTGAAAGAGGTGTAGCCGTCCCCCAGTCGGTCAACCATAGTGCTACACGAGATGATGATTGGGGCAAACAGTGTGTTGATACTATCTTCAAAGGCTGGAGGCTGAGAAAATAATTGTACATTTACTTGGCTGCATGATTGTTCAAGAATACGTCCATTGCACAATTATATATATATATATATATATATATATATATATATATATATATATATATATAGTTCTTACCCGTCCACTCTCCTCTTGCGACATTCCATATTGCTTCTTAATATTCTGCTCAAACTCTTGGTCAGTCCAGTAGAAAAGGACCTCAGCACTTTCTGTAGCAACCAGAAGGCACTTCATCTGAACATAAATGGTTTGACAGTTAGTCCTCAACCATTCATGCAATCCTGACATCGTCCATTCCTAATTCTGACTGCTTTTTCCAATATATATTACTCTCTCCCTCTTTCTCTCTCATATTCATGAATGGTCTATCTATTTATGATGATCCTGATCTTCCAGTAGCTTCTGGCAGCAGCAAAGCTGAAGACCAATTAAACACTTCAAGGTCATATCCTACTATACGCCTTAGTGCATGTGATGAGTGTAAACATAGATAGTGTTAATATAAGTGTAAATATAAAGAAAAATCTGTAACCACAGCGTGACAGTAAATATTTTTGAGTCGTTTTGGTGGTAAATAAAGAATTTTAATAATCTGAAATAAGCTCAGTGATCTCTTGCTGGTGGCATTAGCTAATCTCTATTGTCGGTGCAACAATGATAACAAGAACAATAAAAGTAACAACATAAACACTTACGCCTACTGTCTATCAGAGCAGCTGACACTCCACATAATTCCTTCGTTAAGACAAAAAGAGGAATTTAAAGCGAATCCCAAAACACAAGTCAAAGTAAGAGTTTGAAAAGAGTTAGTAGATTATACGAGTCTACACACCGCTCCTGCAGTCAGTTCACTTCCGCAAAGTAACGTTGAGGGGTCACGTGACGTTCCTCCACGCTACCAAGTTTCCGAGTGCAATGCAGAACCACAACAGCGCTGAGAATCCCGACTCTGCTCAGTGAGTCAAATCATTCGAGACACCACTATGAACCGACTCATTTGGGCTTTCAAACGACTCAGTGCAGTCATTTTTTTTCTGACAGGACATTTTGCGTTATTTTGACCAATAACTTTTCTTTGCTGACTGAAAATGCTCCATCGTACTAAAATAATGTTTACATAAATAATATTAGAATGTTTACTAATTATGTTAACAAAATAACTACATTCAATGATAATAAATTATATGTAATTCATTTTATATATGTTCAAATTTAGATTATTAAAAATAGTGTTTGTTTATATTAAATCAGCACTATTATGGCAAACATAATAAGCAATGTCGTTGCTAGTTGCGCATGTGCTTCAGAAAGACAAAGAAATTGATTTCATTTATTTACTGAGCCTCCTCGTGTAATAAACTGTATATACAGCACATCTTCAACAAGCAGCAGTGATGTGGATCCTCCCTATCATGCCTCATATAGACAAAACCATTCATGTTAACGAACAGCTGCCAGGAAAATGTTTTTAATTAAATGACATTGCGAAACTATCGATGTTCTCACAATTTGTATATATTTACTAGGATATCGCATGAGAAAATGCATCCAGCGTTAAAATGTATGAAAAAGCTTGATTTATATGTGCGGATCTTTTGCAAGGACATCTCAATAAGCAGTGGCAAGAACAACGACATTGCTCACATCAGAAAAAAAAAAGCCTCAAGGGTCACCTAAAAGAATCGGCTTAAAGAGAAAAGTTGTTCACCAGCTACACTACACATCACTACATCACAAGAGTCTCATTAGAGAACAGAGAGAGGAGATTGTTACGGTAGGAGTAATATCAGGAGATCACCAGGCCGGGAAATCATGTGGCACAGCTTAGAAGCGCATGACACACACCCTGCACAACGGCTCCAGAGCTCAAGCGCCGTGCGCTCACATTCATAATCACACACACACACACACACACACACACACACACACACACACACACACACACACACACACACACACACATATACTCACACTCACTCACTTGGATTTATTGGGAAAGTTTTTGAATTCCATTTTATGCTTTCTTTTCATTAAGAAAACACAAAAGTTTAAAGAAAAAAAAAAAAAAAAAAAAAAGGTCCTCAAAGTTTATATTACGTAATAACTTACCGGTTAAACTTACCGGTTCTTTACGACTGACTGAAAAACATGACATGTTTGGTATTTTAGGACTGCAGGTCTGGAAACATAGACCTGACATAACATATTTTCATTGGTTTAGACCTTTACCTTCATTCACAATGACACGTTATTTATTGTAGCATACTAACTCATGGCATTCATAAAATAACATTCCAAAATTTACCCAAATCCATAGTCAACATATTCAAAGACTGTATAAATACAGTACAACCGAAGTAAAACTGACCTCGTATTAGGATGTTGGACTATAAGCAACATTCTATAACTATTTACTTACAACAATAACAACAATAAGGCGGTGTGGAACATTAATATTTTCGATTCATAATCAGAAATAAAACAAGCAGAACGAACGTTTGATCATTGATTTTTTTTGTTTTGTTGCATTAACACAAAATCATCTAAACACTGTGCAGGAAGTGAAAATCTCTGCATATTAAGTAGTACTACTTATTTCTGCATGTACCAGTTTACCTTTTCCTTATGCTTACAACCACAATCAATCCTTAACTGTGACACCGGATAGTGAACCTTTCAATAGAAAAATAAACACTGCTAATTTAAAGTGTTCGAATTAGACTGATGCCCCAACCCTTTCTCCTTTTTTTTTTTTTTCATGTAAATGGCACAGTAGGAAAAAAACATCATGCAACAGGTTAATCAGAGATTTAGGTCTGTGTTTATCATCAAGAAACATAAGAAGTCTTTGTGAAGCCGTACTGTATCTTGCAGGGCTGTTTCTCTTTACACTGGCGCAGCTGTTGTTGCATTTTGACCGATCGTCAGTTAGGTTTAGGGAGCATTTGTGGTCAGTGAGTGTGAAAATATTTGGTAACCTTTAATCTAAAAAGTAGCTGAAAGATTACTGACAGATTTTTTGACCTACCGAAACCACAAGCGCAGACCAGTTTAATCATCATGCAGCATGAATTTGTAGATTAAGTTAGCCCTAATCTGTCAATGGTTTAATTTTCAAAGCCAGTCTGCAATCCAAACATAGACCCATTTATCAATCTTTAGCCAAATCACTTCCCGTTTTCGACTTGAAATGAATTCTGTTTAGCAAAATATAAAATTTGCAGCAATATGGAAGAAAATGTCAGCCAGAGAATGAGTAAATAATCCTAAAACAATGCCAGTCACTGTATGTCTGCAGCTTGCAGTCATTAGTCTCCTGGAGCAATCCAAACAACCAGAGGAGCAAATATATGTACAGCTTATACGGAGAATATGAAAATAGTTGATTGACAAGCCCTTCAAAAATTATAGAATTAAATAAATGAATTAATTATTGGATAAAAAAACAACAACATACAAATAATAGCAATGGACCAAGGAATAAATAAACAAACAGGCAACAAACAAAAAAAGGTATGTATTTTTTAAAGATAATAAATAACATATTTAAAATCAATGCCTATATTTTCCAAGTTTCTCAATATTTTTTTTAATAAATCTTTTTTATTGTTGGTAAACCTGGGCCTCCAAATTACACTGACTATATTAATTAATCTATTTGTTTATTTGATGGAGCAAATCAATAAAAATGTGGTAAATACAACAATAACACACCACAAAAAAGATGTGGTTGACAAAATATATGAGAATATATTCACCACTTACTAACTATGTAACTTAATTACCCTGCTAAAAAAAAGAAAGAAAGATAGATAGATAGATAGATAGATAGATAGATAGATAGATAGATAGATAGATAGATAGATAGATAGATAGATAGATAGATAGATAGATAGATAGATAGATAGATAGATAGATTTGAATAACTGACTTGAATAACTTGTGCCAAATAAGTATCACAATTAATTCCATATTTTCAGAAGAAATGTTAACACTTTGAGACATTCATTTGGGTTATTCGCTAGCACCTGTAAGAACTTAACATTGTTAGTACATTACCTAATCTATTTAGTTAGTCCTGAGATGACAACATTCCCATAAGCCTTATTTAAGCTGACTACTGTATACATAGTGTAACTAACATGAAATCCACCCGCTTAGAGAGGAGTGGGTCTGCATACTACAAATGGATTCAAAAATATAAACAGTTTCACAGTGGATTTGGTTACAGTTTGCATGGCTAACAGGGCATAGTCACGCAAAGATATGTTTGTGCGCATGTCTCTTGTATCACTGACTCATTTAGATAAATTACAATTGCATAAATTTCTAGTTTTGCACCTTTTTAACTGTAATATAATACAAAATTATCTGTAATATAATACAAAATTATTAAAAACTGTTTTGTCATTTATTTAAAATGTACTCTTTTTTTATTCAGACAGAAAGGTTAATAGGATATATAGGTGTTTTGTTTTGTTTGTCATAGTCCTTGATCTGTATATGTCATATGGTTCTATGGAAGAAATGCTTTCTTATTCTTGCTGTTCATCCTTCCCCCACCAGTTCTTGTGAAGCTTCGATAGTTTTCTGTAAACTATGCATGTTTTCATGTTTTTTTAACTTGGTGTTTACCCAGCATGTTTCCTTGAAGTATGTCCCATGTTTTAAATGTGGATAAATATCTTTGAATGATAAAATATGCTCATAAAGGACTTCTGGGTAATGTCAGTATTTTGGCTCCTTACCAAACAAACCCAAGTGTGAATGATCTGGGACTGTGTTTAGAAATGGACCAAGTTGACTCATTTAAGATGAACCATATGTGAAATAGAGACATTTTCTGACATTCTCAGCATGACAGCGATGATACTTGTGCTGTGTAAATACTGTGTAAATACTTTCCCCATTTACCCATCTGAAAAAAGGGTTGTTTATCATGTCCTAAAATGTGAAGATGTTGGAACATACAACAGAACTGAGACATGACAGAAAATCTATTGTGTTTGAACGGAATTACTTAATGCTATATATAAGTATTGCAGTGAAGGCACCCATTTGCAGTAGTATTATACAGATCAGGTAGGTTATAATTGTAACCATAATCAGGATAAAGCAGTTACTGAATAGAAATGAATGAATGAATAGAAATGAATGAATGAATGAATGAATGAATGAATGAATGAATGAATGAATGAATGAATGAATGATGAATGAAAAACAAGTTTTTTTTAATGTCACTGATTTGGGTCGCCATATTTTGACTTTAAATAGGTTATCTGCTTCTTAAAAGCCTTTCTCTGTAGAAAGACTGATACAGAGCTTGGCTCTTTCCTATTTGACAGTTACTCACAACCTCTTTTGGATGATAATTTGCTCAGTTTGCAAATGGATTCCATCACTGGCTGCTTTACACCCCTCTCCTGTCAACACAACACTCTTCCATCACACAACAAAAGCTTGCTTCCAGCTGCTGATTTGAGTTCTGAGAAACCTGGCAAGCCAAGTAGCCTTTGGGATCTGTCCAGTGTGAGGCCTGAACATGCCTGGTGCTCTTTGAAGCCTTGCCACTTCAACCTGAACTAAAACTCTATGTCTCAGGTTTTCCATTCCCCTTTCCTGTCATAATTAATTTCTGCCTTTCATATGTGTTTGGACCCAGGTATAAATTTAAAAAAAAAATCTTCCAATACTTTTATACCTTGCATTTCTGAATATTTGCTGCAACACTGCATATTGTTAACTCAAAATATAGTCAAAGAACATTTATTTCTATTTTCCAAGCTGACTGTGTAGACTGGGACACTGGAGTTTACACTTTGAGTGAAAAGTATGCAAGTATGCATGTACACATTCACACACACACACACACACACACACACACACACACACACACACACACACACACACACACACACACATATACACACACACACACACACACACACACACACAAACACACACACACACACACACACGGGTGGTGTGAGGACTGAGGAAACCAAAGAACCAAAGAACATGGAGCAAAAACACACAGACATGGGTAGAAGGGTAGAACATACAAAACTCCACACAGACAGAAACCTAAGCTAAGAATCAAAACCCAGACCCTGGAGCTGTGAGGCAATTCTATGCACTGTACCGCCAAATACTTTTTTTTTTATTCCACTGAGACTGTGTGATAAATATATCATATTTACAGATTAGTAATTGAAATGTATATTACTAGGAGGGTGCAGTGTGCAGTAAAGCCACTGGAGTGATATTTTACAAATATAAAGTGGAGATCAAAATTATAGAACAATTTATAAACACTTGATTTTTTTCTGTAACATTCTATATTTGTCACTTAAAATTTGGAGGAATATTAGCTATGGGTTAAGCAACTGTTCAATGCTAAGGCACTTCAACAAAAACCTTTATCAAAATTAGAGAACAGTAACCACTGTAGCAAAAAAGAAGATTACAACTAAATTTGTGAGAGTTACAGCTGTCAAAAATTAGTAGGAAGTGTAGAGGCCCTTGCTTTGAATGACTTCAGCACATCTGCAGCTGCAGGACATCACTAGTTTCTCACACTTTTCTTCCAGTCTCTTCCACAGTTCGGTAAATATAGTGGGTTTCTTAGTAATAACTTTGTTGGCAAGTATTTTCTAGAAATTTTTTAGAAATTCCTGATTTTAATATCAGGTTTCTGGCCTAACCATTTCATTATTTCAATGTTCTTAACCTCAAGGGACAGCTTTACCCATTTTGCAGTGTGACACTGGTCATTGTGCATGAGTCTTGTGCGAAAATTGTGGGCTGACTGGGAGATGCTTGCCGGGAAAGAACCTCATGTTGCCAAAGAAGGTTCTCATAAGCATTTGCATTCACCATGCCATTAGAGACCCAACTACTGCTGAAAACATCCCCCAAACCATGATACTTTCAGCATGTTGTGTGGACAGAGAACAACTGGTCCAAATTTTCAATTTAATTCAATTCAATTTTATATGTATAGTGCTTTTTAACAATGGGGCATTGGTGGCTCAGTGGTAGGTTTCTCGCCTATCATGTGGAAAGCCCGGGTTTGATTCCCAGCCAATGCTTCAACTCCAGCCACTGGATGCAGTGCCGGTCCCAAGCCCGGAAAAATGGGAGGGTTGTGTCAGGAAGGGCATCCGGCGTAAAACATTTGTCAAGTTGTTGTGCGGACCAGTTGGTCTGCTGTGGCGACCCCGAACAGGGAGCAGCCGAAAGCAACTTCTAGTGCTTTTAACAATGGACATCATCACAAAGCAGCTTTAAAGAATATAAGAAATATAGAACAAAAAGTTGAAGATTTAATATTAGACTTATATTTAAATTTATTTGTATTTATCCCTAATGAGCAAGCCTGAGATGACTGTGGCAAGGGAAAACTTCCTGAGATGATATGATGAAGAAACCTTGAGAGGGACCAGACTCAAAAGGGAATACATCCTCTTTTAAGTGACACCAGACCATGTAATTAGAAATAATTATAAACACTGGAGAGTGTGAATTATTATTGAAACTATCTATTACTATGTGAAACTATCATGATCATAAATAATATCCGTTCTACAGTCGTATACAGACATTTGGAGTTGTGTGACCAGGATTTCAGTTAAAGACCAAATTTCAAGTTGCTTTGCTGTGAGCATCTCCCAAACAGACCCCAAATTTTCATGCAAGACAATGCCCCCATCACACTGCAAGACAGCTAAGGCAGTTCCTTGAAGAAATCCCTGGCAACAAAGTTATCAATAAGAAATCCACTACAGTTACAGAACTGTGGAAAAGACCGGAAAAAAAAGTGGTCCAAAATCAAACCAGAGCTGTGTGAGAACCTAGTGATGTCCTGCGGCTGCAGATTTGCTGAAGTCACTTAAAGCAAGGGCCTGTACACTCCCTACTAATTTTTGACAGCTGTAACCCTCAGAAAAAGTAAATATAAACTTCTTTTGTGCTACAATTGTTACTGTTCTCTAATTCTGTTCACTGTTTTCCACAACATAAAGATTTTTGTTTAAGCGCTTTGGTTATTTTGTAAAACATGCCAGTAGAACAGTGATATAACCCACAGCTAATATTCCTTCAAATCGTGAGCGAAAAAGATGTTTCAGAATATTTCAGAAAAAGTCAATTGTTTATAAATTGTTCTGTAATTTTGATCTCCAACGTACAATATATTGACAGGGATACCCAAAAATGCCATTAGCAAATTTTAATTACTGAAGCTTTTTAAGCAGCTGGATGTTATACTGGCTTATAATGAATTGCACTATTCTGTAAATGCAACCAGAAAGCATTTTTTCTTGCAACTGTTTCTGATTCTTCAGTTCATGTATAGAATTTATTTTCCAGTAAGTAGTAATATGCAGATACTTAAATGACATAAAAGCATTTAAGATTCTTTATTTAAATCTGTAAGGCCATTCAGTCTAATACAAATGCCTATATTTTTGCTTAAATTCATAGTATTTTGTAATTTGTCATTTAATTAAGCTATTGATCAATATTGTATCAAGAAAATGCATTCTATCTGAAATTCTTTTTAGAGGATGAACTGGAATCACCTCAACACTGCCTAAAATCTTACTGCCTAAACAATCAATAAATACTACCTGCCTAAAATCTCAGCACCTAAAGAGTGCATAAAAACTGACTGTCTAAAAAAACTTATCTCTAAACACTCTAAAAAACACTCTAAAAACACTACCTCTAAAAAATAACACATTGCCTAAGCACTGCCTAAACACTGCCAAATATATCACAATAACTCGCCACAGAAACACTGCTGATTTGCTTTAATAATAAAAATCAAACTGTAATTTAGTTTAACTGCAACAAAAGTACATTTTAAATTATTATTTTATTTATGTAAATATATTTAGGCAAATAATGTTCAAACACAGACATTTAACAAAATAAGAATAAAATATTAACAACCCCAAATAATCAGTAAACTTATTCATAGAAGAAAGAGGTTTTTATTTTATAACCTTAGGCACTGACTTTGCCTTTTGTGCTATGTATCAACAGAGTAATTATAGATGCTTATTTAAACACCAACATGAAAATTACTTGAGGTTATCAGTAAAAATAAAACCACTTCATATGTTTAACAAGTATATTTGAAAGTATTATACTACTAAGTATAATACTTTTTAAACATGGATTCATCCCATTTAACTCATGTGACTCTTATGAACTGTAGTTACAAAACCATTTGCAGCGATTATCCAGGAGTGTCTTAGTTTCAATTTGAACATTATAGTTAGACAATTTATCACTTAAAAGCATTATATAGAAACAGTATGTACCTTTGCATTCATTACGAAAATTGCATTTCTTAGCTAAATAAATCCTGCTTGTGAAGGACTCATATGATTTACAAAATGAAAAACAAATCAAAACAAAATAAGTGAAATAAATGATAAACAATTTATTGAACTAAAATATTTGATTTTTCTCCTCATCAGGTTAAAATATATACAAATATATATTTCTATAAATAATATATGTAAAGAAACAGCACACACCAAAACATCTATAAAAAACATATGTACACAGAACAATTATGCTCATATCTGTTAAAAATAAATTGTTACTCATCAAGCTTAATATTCACCAAACATCTAGCAGCACAAGGGATTGACTGTACAATTGTTTACACAATATACTCTATAAGGTAGTGCTGAGTACAGTTCGGAAAGAGATTTTTATCGAGCCTGAGATTGAAGAAATCAGATGAAAAAAGCTTACAGTGTTATGGCAGTGTACAATATGTGTGTCTGTTTGGATAACATGCACAGGTATAGAACCAATAATGCACAGTATGAAGTGACGGAAGCAATAAGCGGACTAAATAAAATAAGAAAATATTTTTACTCATTTCCTGAGCTAAACAGACATTAAATACAATTACTACTGTCACATTTGTAGTTCAGGCTCTATGTCCAGTTTCCAATTTGAAAAAAAATTATGATTACTCTGAACAGTTCTCAAAAAACTGGAATTATTATTATAGATTAAACGTTTTATGTTTATATAAATCTACAGCTTAAGGTGACCAAGGTTTGTATGGTGTACTGCAAAAAAAGATTTGCCCACGGATGAGTATTCATTTCATGGAGTGAACTCTACAACATACAACATCTAGTATTACAACTTGTGTTCTAATATTTTATTACTTTGTTTACATTTTTAGTTAAAATTAATTATTATTAGATTATCCACAAGGATGACCAGCATTCCAATAACAATGAGACATTTAGACCAAACAAAACCAGAGCACTGGGTTGATTAGAGGCATGTATTACAGTCTTCTTGACATCCCCCTAAACACAAGAAACACTATAAACCAAAGTGAAAGCTGGATGCAGAAAAGGCAGGAGGAAAAAACAATGCTTTTTCACCAACAGTGTTGTTCTTGTAGAGTGAAGAGAAGGGATATTTTTGAAAGGGATTCAGTGCAACCCTTGCTTACATGAAGGGCAGTTCATTTTCAGTTGGAAGAGAATCTGAACGTTGTATTATCTGCGACAGGCAATGGCATTGATATTCTTGATGACGTAAAAGCCGATGGAAACCGGGGGCATGAGTATTGTTCGGCCTGCTCGGAGTGTCCGTGGTTTCAGCTCAGGGAAAGTGTCACTGTCTAACATGACCAAATGTTCTCCATTCAGCTGCACAGACCTGCAGAGCACAGAGAGAGTGTGGGTCAAGAGAGCGAGAGAGAGAGAGAGAGAGAGAGAGAGAGAGAGAGAGAGAGAGAGAGAGAGAGAGAGAGAGAGAGAGAGAGAGTGTTCCTCCACTTGATGGCGCCACAGTTAAACAATGCAACCTTTTAGGTACTGTATTTGCTAAAACTCGAAAAGCCAAATAATGTCAAATTTCTAAGCATGAATAGATTTCTAAGCATGAATTTATTTGCACATACACTGAAACAGACTTTAACTGCTTTTCTGTATCTAAAAATTACAAGGTTATTAAACAATAAAATCAGACAATATCCAAAGACATAAATATGAAACAGTTTCTTCATGTTCATTAGAGTATCAATATATAAACATGTTAGCTCCTCAGTCTAAAAATCATTGTAGCACCTCACAGTGTCAGTACATCTGAATGAAACTCAGAGGTTGCCTTCTGGGTATTGTGTCCAAGAACACAACACAGACATCCCTACATTCCCCCTGACGTTCCCAGTCACAGACTACAGTCTATTCCTGTGTGTATGACTTGTTCAGTGAGCAGGATGGAACACGGACATTTCGACTTAACTGCAAAATCACCAGACCTGGGGGATTATTTGGGGTAAAATTGGTAAGAACTCACAGCACTTGCAGTATACTTGCATGAGAGAATTGGCACTGTAAATAAGGCGAGAAGAGGTGTAACTAATAATCCAATTTTTATACAAATTTTTAGATTTTCTTTCTTTTTTTTTTTTTTTTTTTTTTACAAATTACACAGGAGTAAAATGGATGCTATTACAAATAAATAAATAAATAAATAAATAAATAAATAAATAAATAAATAAATAGCCCTAAAATTCATTCATTCATTCACTCATTCATTCACTGCCAGACTGGCCATCATTTACATGCTCATGGCTATTTTCCAGTGTGCAGTGATAGGCTATTAACAGATAAGAGATCAGTTTAAAAATCTCGTTCCACCTTGTGATACCACAGATTGAAGTGATCAGGATGCTGGAATTGTTTTAATCCAACATGTTGCCTGTGGGCCTGGAATCTCTCTGCAATACACTTCAGGTTGTGTGGTGATGCAGTGTGACACAGCATGCTTCAGAAGCCATGCCAAAGAGTATTTGTTGATCTTCACAATCAAACTCAGACAGGATTTATTCTCTGAGTTGAAAGCAGAAAGGATAGGTATGTAAGCACACAGTATACTGTGCATCACTTAAGACTGAGACAGAGGGATTTTTTTGCATTTCCTTTAGATATGATTCAATTTAAGTGTCCTAATGGTTCCATATGCTCATATGCCTGACCTAGAGGAGCTCCTGGCTACACATGTAAGCAAGTGAGTGAGAGAGACTGTCCTGACAAGACAAAACTCTGCAGGGCACTTAGCAATATGGAGCCAAAAGTCTGCTCTTTCTACATTTATGATCACATACCACAACCACAAGAGAGAAATGTACATAGGCAATTCTATATTTGCCTAACTCAGAGATGGAGAGATTATCAAACAGGAAATGATTAACTTAACATAAGCAACACATCGCTAGTTCAGCATGTCTTCCTGATACATTACCATGCTTTACACATTAGAGAAACATAGTTTATTATTTTTGTGCAACATTTCCTAGATTGAAAAAAAAAAACCTCCACATACCTTTGCATTGTTAAATTCTCAAATCAAACTGGTCAGAATGTGCTAATTCATTTTCTATAACAGTTCTGACAATAGTTCTAGCTGCAATAGACATCACAGCCTTGAACATCACATATGAACATGCGTGTTATTGTTTTTGTAGCAACAACTTGCACATGAACTTGTGTATTGTGGATGCTCCACATAAAACAATTGAAAAAATTGTGTATAATTGTTAAAAATGTTGTGTCAGCACTTTGTAACAGTCAGAGGAAAAGCTGTAAATCTTCACGACAGATTTAATTTTTTTTTGTCTTGTTAAACTTTAAGACAGAAAAAAGAGAAGCTGGTAATAGAATGATTGATTATATGTAATTATAATATAAGTGATTACAGGAACTAAAATTTTTTCACAACATTAAATGGGTCCTAATTTATATTGTTAGTGTTGGGAACTTGCTGTTGTATGAAAGAAAAAGAAAAAAACGTTCTGGGCCAGCTGTTATTGGAAACAGCATAACTTTAGCATGATAACGGCCCTCCATGTTAAACAGGGCATGATGCATGACAGATATTGGGATATTTCTGTTTTTTTGTTTTACAAACTAATGGATGCCATGTTAATCATGTGATTGTTACCTTAGTTCTCTTAACCATTTCAGCAAAAGCACTTCTGCTCTATACAGAAAATCTGTAATAAATGCTAATGCTAAATATTTATATAAGGCATATTAATAAATAAAGTTATTTTATTTATTAATAAATACAATGGACTACTTACTGGCTGATAATCATGTTAGACATTGTGGTGAGAGACATTTATTTAATAACTAAATACTTAATGTTCAGTCAGTTTTATTATTATTATTATTATTATTATTATTATTATTATTATTATTATTAGTAGTAGTAGTAGTAGTAGTAGTAGTAGTAGTAGTAGTAGTAGTTGTTTTCTTTTTATTATTTTCCTGCAAATTCAGTGTGTAAATTTGTAACTATATTAAAAACGTAACTATGTAAAACGTAACTATATTAACTTGTTTAACATTGTATGCCACTAGCTACATTACAGCCTTCTTCTTCTAAGATAGGAAATTTAGGATGGGTATACCATCTTTTATATAACCTCAAATATTCTTATTCATCCCAAACTACACCTGCTGCAGTCATCTGAACAAAAGTAGCATGCTCGATTGAAGAGTTTATGATGCGTCATATTTTTAAGGAACATTTTCCACAGAGGACATTACATAAATCAGCAGCTCTGTTACCCAAAAGAGAACATCTGTGAAGTCTAAATGACTAAATATCTGAGAGTGGTCAAGTGTAATCCCACAAAATGAACGTTTGGCTGCATGCTTTACAGAGGATTTTAGCACTGGAATGTGGCATGAGTAACTTTATACCCTTGGTGTATATGTTACTCACTCAGTTTGGACTGGGAGGTACTGATTCAGCCCATATGGACAATGGAGGATTGCAAAAGAGACAAATACTCCATATATTTTGCTTTTACTACTGAGAAAAATGTGTTGCAGTACAACTGTGTAAATTAGTATCGTGACCACAAGTTTCAAACTGTCATTTTGGATCTAGGTAAAAACATTACACAGCATTTACTCGTAAAGATTTGTGAAGACTGAAAATACTGGCAGAGTCCAATAATGGTATATGTGCGACTCTTTGCAAGAACTTAAAGAAAGAAAGAAATTGCCATTCAGCTCTCAAAACAGAACAAATTACCTAAACATTCTTCATAGTTCCTTGACAAATATTATGGTAAATTGAGAATAGCTGTTTAACATGGCAACTAATGTTTCAGTAGAAATAATTACGTTTATGTTTTCATAATGAACTGTGTGATGGATTACAGCGTTAGATATAATTAGTAGTGGGCTTTTGCAATTCTATGGAATATTCTGTTTCATTTATCTTTGAGGACACTATGCCAAAAATGCAACCAAAATATCAGGTTCTGGTTATTTCCTTAACATCTGGTATGGATGCATTCTTCACTTTTGATGATTTAATTTGATTTGAAATCACTTAAAGAAATTTTACCGTAATTATCACTACAAAACAGATTTCTGTACTACAGGAATTGCAGTTCAATTTCAAAAACACATGAAACTGAGAAAACCAGATTGTTTAATCACTCATTATACCATTACCAGGGACTGCACTCAAGGAAGTAACTTATCACTGCATCGTCAGTTTGTTTTCAGTTTCAATAAGCCAAGACAAAGTTATTACACTAATCCAATTTTATGGTCAATTTTGATGGCAAATGTTTTGTTCTTGGCTTCAAGGTAGTTCTAGAAATCACTTTCAGTATTTCCTGGACATTTACAGCATAGTAAGTGAAAGCACGTTTCAAAAGCAATTTATCTTTTTTTTTGCCTTTCATTTTTTCCCCTTGGTAAATCTACAGAAATTGATGTGGAGTTTCCGTCTGTCAGGTCCACTGCCATTCATGATAAATGAGAACAACCTAATTCACTCCATTCAATATATTACACTATATGGGACACAGCTAAATATATAATGAATTTGTGATATAAAAACAAGCAAATAAAATTAAAAATAATTCCTTACAGAGTACAAACCATAATCTGATTTGACAAAAGATATTCATTTATTTGCTGCTAAGTTCACCAGTAAAATTTATACCTGTGTTATTTTAGTTTTAATTACATTATAGTAAGGACAGTAGACATAACCAGGGGTGTCACTAGACCCCTTTTGCTGGGGCACAAGCCCGAGTGAAATAATAATAAAAAAATAAAAAAATAATAAGTGAAATATAATAATAATAGTGAAATAATAAGAAAATTTTCCTGTGTATAGTCCTCAGTCATACACCTCGCCTCACTATGCTCCTTCTCCCTTCACTATTCTCACAAAAAATTTTGCTTACAAAAATTCTAGTTGAAAGCAATAAATAAATAAATGCATACATACATGCATACATACATACATACATACATACATACATACATACATACATACATACATACA
This sequence comes from Hemibagrus guttatus, assembly GCA_033459395.1. NCBI lineage: Eukaryota > Metazoa > Chordata > Actinopteri > Siluriformes > Bagridae > Hemibagrus > Hemibagrus guttatus. The sequence continues at coordinate 16,048,520 of JAUCMX010000002.1, forward strand.
TACATACATAGTACTCTTCTCTGAGGACCTGCCCACAGACTCCCCAACATGCAATATGTTAATAATTTCATTAAACATATTATTTCAAATAATGTTATATAAAATATAAAAACTCTACAAATATCATTAAACCACACATGCATCTAAATAATGTTTATGATTTTTTTAATCAGATAAGGATATTTTTCAAGATTAGGCAAGTTATATCAATTAAATATTTGATATGATTGCACTGGGAACATCCTCATATCCATATTTGGATAGATTATATCTGTGTTGTTGTAACCCAGGTCCATCTCCTCCTCTTTTCCCTTGCTATGTAGTGTATTAGGGCAATGTTGTTAAAAGGGGATCAGCCGTTTGTGCAGTCGCTAAATATTTTGTCAGAAAACAATTAGCTCAGCTCTGTATTTCTAGGACCTTTTTTACTGACCATAGAGTGAGATATATATATAATACCACAACTAAGCTAAACTGTTTGGTGAATAAACAAGAGATCTTGTGATCTCCCTGGATCGTCCCAGTTGTGGTTATTAATATGTGAATGAACTCATAACCCAAGATTATCTCATGACAAGCTAATAAATGCAATTTCAAGAAGTCCATTGGTTAGAAATAAGCTTCGTCCATTTTCTAAAGTTTCTTTTAACAAGGTCAACATTCAATATAGTCTACATAGTCTACTATATTCATAAACGCATAAACGGTATTTCCATGTTTTTTATGTAAATAATTGTTACTTTACTACTTACTTTGAATGAAGGCCATCAGCTCCAAAGGGTTGTAACAGGTATTGGTGAACTGTTTTATTTCGTAATGTCCCAGCCAGCTTTATTTTCTTTCTTGACCGATGCAAGTTGATGATGTAGATTGTTATGGAGCCTCTGACATAATTGTGACTGCAGGGGATGACAACACAGAAGTAGACTAAGTGATGAAAGAAACATGCAGTGTGTTTAAACAATTACTTCTCTCTATAGCAAAGCCAAAACAAACCCTCTAAACATTTACCTTATTTTAATGAGATAACATATAATTCCTATACAACTGTTCTTCTCATACAATCTAGCATAATCATTGTTGTCAATACTTACAGCATTTGCCTGTACTGCCAGAAAGACAACACTATTTGAAGAACTGCATAATGCAGATATAATCTGCTCTGCTTTATTCAAGCCTTAAACCTGTCTTTTATTTTGACTGTACTAGCACATCAAAAAGAGTTTATACATAGGTAGAAGAGACCCTTACAAGGGCAAAAAAAGGATGCTGTTCTCTATCACAGTTAAGTATATAAACCCCTATAAAATCAGACTGTTGTATAAAATAGTGCTTGTTCCAGTAACTATTCAACATCCAACATATTCAACTATTCAACAAGAACTGCACTTAGGTTACTTGGTTAATACTACTGAAGACTAAGCCTTTGGGGATATTAGACAAAGATGACTATCTGGGAAAATGATAAAAACAAACATAAGGTTAAATAAGGGCTTTAATTTAAAGACAGGAACAGCACTGCAGTAGTGAATAACATATGTTGCAAAGAAGCAAGTGAACAGGTCAGAGCTTGGCTTTTGTCAGACAAGCCTGTTAGTAATCTCTCTGCGTGCAACCAGCCTGGCCTCCCATCCATGTGTGCCTTTACACCTTGGCATACAGTGAATAGAGCTTGTGGAACTAAAGTAAACTTGAAAAAGGCCAAGAAACAAAAGTAAAACAGCCCACATTTGATATGTATGTGGTGTCTCAATTTTACTAGAATTTTGAATAGATTTTCCAACTCGCTGCATTAGACCAGACAAACAGATTGAATGGTGACAAACATTGTCCAAGACTTTGAAACAATGTACTTTTCATGCATTTGCATAAGAAACATAAACATTTAATGTTTTGTTTAATTTGAGCAAAATGGTTCAAGGGAAATATGGAGAGCACAAACCATATTGTGTCTGTTGCCAGTAAACTGAAAAAAAGAAAGAGGGGCATGTTTTCAATAAGATTCCCTCTGTCCATCTGTCGGTCTGTCTATCTATCTATCTTTTGCTGAAAACCTTTATCCTATGATGAAACATTGCTATCCTAAGGACAATGCCTCTGTTGACAGGTCACAAGTAGTCATCGAATGTTTTGGTGAGTACAAAAATGATGGAAATCATATGCTCTGGCATTTGCAGTGACCAGATTTCAACTCAACTAAACACCTATAATAAATTTTAGACCACCATATCACATAGCACTCTCCACTCCCATCATTTAACCACCAATGTAGGGAAAATCTTTTGGAAGAATCATTTCAACACAGCTCCAAATACTTTGATAATCTGTGCCAAAATACACCAATGCATTTTACTAGGCCTACTAAGACATGTTACGTGGGTTTTCCCTTTAATTTGTCCCATGTGCATGTATATAAACTGTATGTACACATTTACACATGAGTATGTTTGTGTGTGGGTTGGGGAGTGATGTGGGTGGAATTTTTATACACACATGATGAGTTATCTAGTTACTACCAGGATGAAAATATACTTTTATGCAATTTTGTTTTATGGGTTTTTCAATTCAGCTGCTTCAAAGACACATCAAAAGACACTGCTCAAATAGACTCCACAACAATGCATTATTATTATTATTATTATTATTATTATTATTATTATTATTATTATTATTATTATTATTATTATTATTATTGTTATTATTATTATTATTATTATTATTATTATTATTATTATTATTATTATTATTATTATTATTATTATTGTGAGCAGTCTGAGCCTTTCCTTTTCACATTGCTTTAGTCTAAAAAAGTAATGCAGTCTTTTCCCTCAGGTTGCTTCTACCTATCTGATACATACAGCCTTCCTCCAACAATTTCATGGCCGTAAAATGACATCCTTAGGCATCCTATAATCTAACCAACTAATCAGTGACACTTTTCTGCACTTTACTGCACACACTGAAATTATGATAATTTTCATCGGAATTCAACATGGAGCATTAAAAAGCCATAAAACACCACAATACCTCATTTCATATCGTTTGACACAATAAATATTATATACTGATGAGAGAACAAGAAGCTCAGGCAAGGGGCCAGGAGGAGGTGAGTAACTGAGATGAGACAGGAGGATGACTGTGGTCAGTAAGTCTACACTGTTGCTGACAAGCCAGCAAGCCCTGTGTACATCATCCTGGAGTAAATGATAACCATCAAAGGGGATGGTGGCATTTTTTATCTGTTCTAGAGACAGACCCTCCTATTGTGCTTATACTGGGATGCTGGAAAAAAGGCTTCTACTTCCTTTCAGCAACAGTAGAAAAGGCCCCTGCATACTTGATAATTAATAATTGTTAAATTTTATGGCCAGTCACTCTGAAAGAAATGGTGTCTGGAGCCAGTAATTAATGAGCTTAAGCATAAGCACATATGAAGTACCATGATAACCGCTATGGGCTGTGTTCACAAATAGTCTTTAGTGTATGGTAGAACAAACACACATTGCTCACACATTAAAATTTGATGGAGTTTATGCATAGTTAACATATAACCGCTCAAACTGCATTTGTAGTTAAGAGACATATTAGCAAACCTACTTGGTAAAGCTTGTACAGTGTGCGTAGATGCGTAACTTGTCTCGGATCACTTTCCCTGGACGCGGCTTCCTTTGGAGCCCAGCAACTTGCACTGCCAGCACCCTGGGACCCACCAAACGCTTAAAGAGCAGAGACAGCCAGTAATCCTACAACAACAACATACACATATACCACATGTTACAAAGAATGACCTACTGACTTATTGGTACAGGAACTAGCACGTCAACACACATGTTAGGTTAATATATGCTGCTCTATTAGGAGAATAGCGAAGTTCAACATTTAAGAAGAAAAGTGATTCTTATGCAGGATGCTTCTGGTTCAAATACAAAAAGCAGACACTGTATTTATTTGGCTGCAGGTGGCAAGCTATTCATCTCAGTGTGTTTCAAATCTGAAAGAAAATTAGTGTGGCAAGATTGACATATTTGCCGGAAATTAGAGATGAAAAGTGTGAAAAACAAATAGAGAGTCACAGCTGTAGTGTGCCTTTCTCATATTAGCCTCCTCTGCTGGAGGGACTGAAGGAGATGTGTGCTCTTTTATCCTGTGGTTAAACAAGCCCACCCATGCCTCAGCCTTTTATTGAAAGAGACATTTTCTTGGACGACCAATTGGAGAAATATCACTACAGATATTGTTTGGAAGCTTTTCCTTTTCTAAGCATGGAACAACAAAGAAGGGAAGCATTTCTCTTTTGACTGCAACAAAATGCTTGACTGGATTCAAGGCAATATGATGAACATTTGCTATTCATGTCATGTCATGTCAATGAGGACAACTAAATGCACTTTTGTACTTTCCTGTGAATATATAACACTGTAAACAAAAGATCAAAGAACATGTTCTTCACAAATCTAATACTGTACAATATACTAGCTGTAAAGGAACTTAGTACTTAATGAGTGATGTTGTAATTCATCTAATTAGGTCTAAAAGTTGACACCAACACCTAAATCCTAATCAGTTGAATTAATCTCATTTCTGTACAATCAAGTACAAACACAAAATTTACACACTGTTCTTGTGTACCATAGATGCTAAAATGATCCACTTTAATCACATTCACAAGAGTTTGAAAAGCAGGAATTTCATGTGCCTCTTTTTTAACATCATAGCCAAACACGATATGCTCCTATAAAAGCATTTTGTATTTGCGAGCTGAACACAAAATATATACAAATAAGTTAATAATGGTTTAAATTGAACCGTCATTGTCAGTAACTTTCTGACAACTGTCCTAAAAAAAATCTCATTACTTTTCAATTTCAACACCTAATTGAAAGAATTCAGAGCAGAATATGTGAATCAGGAAGTTCCCATGCAATCCTGCATGTGGGATCATTTAAAGGCTCCTTTTTCAGGGAAACATTAACTTAATTTGCTCCGGCAGCAAGTACCGTATAGGATCTGCTATGGCTAGCAGGGCAAAAGTTAGTCTCAGCAGTAGGACAGTCTCTCTGTACTCCACATGCAGTATACTGCATAATAAATAAATATATACTCTGCATATGGTGCAGCTCTTCACAGCTTCTGGTGCAATCCTGGGCTGTCTGTTTCAGTGAATACTCTTCTCATGGGTTTCCCCCAGGTTCTCTAGTTTCCTCTCACCTTCCAAAACAGTGTGGTAGGTGAACTGAGTACTCTAAACATCCCTAGGTGTGAATAAATGTGTGCATGCATATGTACATTGTGCCCTGCAATGTATCGTGTCCAGGGTGTATTCCTGCCTCTCACTGTGGGATTGGCTCTGGATTCAGCCTAAAGGAAAGCTGTTACTGAACACTTATATGTTATGATTCTTGGAAAGATGGATGACCAGATGGCTGCACTTCTCTGCCAGTGGGCATGAGGAGCATGGAAGGTGTGTTGGACAGTGATTCCCAGCACTATGGTACTAATAATCCTCAGGAATGCCTAGACCAAGCCAGCCTTTCCCATAGACAGATCTGTGGTGGATTTGTGCACAGTAACCGGATTAATAATATTCCTCAGCTGTCAAAAAAGTCGAACATTATTTTTTATATGCTTTAAAATACAAGGTATAGTATTTATGGTCCTGTAGTAGGGACATGAATATGCTTTAAAAATCTACTGATGTAATATGGTATACATAAATGCAGTACAATACTTAAAAAGTCTCAAGCCTGCAAACAGCACACTATATTTAAAGACTCATTAATTCATTCAGTGATCTTCGGTAAATGCTTTACCCTGATCAGGATCATAGTGTATCCAGAACAGTAACACTCAGTGCAAGGCAGAAGAATTTTATCCAGATGGTAAGCTAGTCCATTGTAGGGCACCATACACACACATTCACATTTTAGGACAATTTAGCATAGCCAGTCCACCTACCTGGATGTTGTTAGACAGTGGAACAAACCTGGAGAATCCACAGGAATCCCACACAAATACCGGGAGAACATGTAAACCTCCACACAGACAGTAACCTGAGCTCAGGATCAATCCAGGGACCCTGGTGCTGTGAGGCAGCAATTAGCCCTTAACATTAACATTAACAAACAATAAACTTCAGCATTAAAACCACATGTAATGGCATAGTTAGAAACATATTAATTGGTGTTTGTCTTACAGTAACTAAATACACCTGCATTGACTAAAGTTTATTCCAATCCATGACTGAAATTTAGTCCACATGTGCTAATCAAGGTGTTTTGTTGACAGTGGCCATTGCTGGCCAAATTTACTCATTGAAGTTTAATGCAAGTAAATGCATATGTTAATTTTTGGGCTTACCTGACTTATTATTAAAATAAAATCAACATTAATGAATTCATTAATATACATGTTATATATTTTGTTAATGTTACTTACTATATATTAATAGTTATGTTTATGGTTTGTTCATGTTAACTACTGCATTAATAATATCAAATAAGGGAAACTTATTTGAAATTTTCCAGCAACTCACACAACTGAATTTGTATGAAAAGTAAGTAATTACATTTCCAGATGATACGACACAAGAATAAATCCTAACCAATCTGGCCTGTTACACCGGTAAGACTACCAGATATCTTTGTATTAATAAGTCCCATTGATGACAAATTGTGGCAACAGTTACCTGTCATACTTTGCTCAGGAATTTCCTAGGAATTAATTTCCAAAAGGTATGCAAAGAAAATGAAAAACTAAAGAGAGTGGAAAGGCAAAATGGAAAATGGTTGGTTAGGGGAATTGGAAGAGCAGGTCAGTGTTAGTGGGGTGGGATGGAGAAGGATGGGGAGGGAGATATCCTGGTCTAGCACTGCAGGACTGACTAAATGATTAAAGACAGTGCGTCTGGACATAAATTTTTCTACAGGCCGACAGGTTGGGCCTGTTGCGAATTCTCACAGTGGGAAGTCTGGCAGTCACCACAGACACCCAGCTATGTTTAAAGCATTGTGATCGCAGCAGGAGGTGGCTCTTCCCAGCAATGACTGGAGATATTGAACCAAGAGAAGGAAAAATGACTTTCCAAAGTGGAAAAACGAAGATGATTTGATGAAAGTTGAGTCTGAGGAACAAATTTATGTTGGATGTATAAATGAACTTGTGTACAATTTTGAAGAATGATCATGTGTAGATGGACTGGATCAGGATCTTGGAATATTACAAGTTTTCCTGTGGAGAGGCTGATAAATTGTGCTTCAAAACTTAATCCTGACTGGGACATAGCTTGTGAATTAAACCTTTAAGATAAAATATTTTTGCATGTAGAGCAAAATTTGTGTTTTCCATTCATTTATTCTTTGCTTTTCATTTTTTTTTTTTTTTCTAAGATAACTTATATAGTCAATTAATGCATAATTTAATTCAAATAATGCCTGAGTTAATCAACAGTAAATACTTCTTCCATGATACTTATTTACAGCTGCTTAAAAAGAAATCTGCACTAATTCCTTACTCTAACATAAATCTGAATTGAATTAGGTTAAGCTGCAGCACAACCATTATAAAAGGTAGTATAGTCTCATCCTGAGCCATTTAATCCTCATGCTTCCTGTTTTATTTTTTTGGCTATTGAATCAAAATCTCTTCTAGATAGACTTTTAGATTTGTATGCTCCTACCAACAACACTACAGTGTTAAGTGACACTCAAATCCTTCTCCTGATTTCATGCATTACTATCATTGATATTCAATAGTAAAAAGTCTTACAGTGAAATAATTATTTCTGTGAATTAAAAATACCTTTTGGCTTTATGCTATAGTCAAAACAAAAGAAAAAGAAAATAATAACATATAAAAGCCCTTCCTTACTATTTCAGGACTATTCAAACAAGTCCATATAAAACAGTTGAGTGATGAAGCAAAGGAAAGGAGGAAAAGTCACCATAAAAGAAATGGGCTTTTGCCCTAAGGCATTGTACTTATGGCACTACAATTCTCTGAGCCTTTTAAGCTGTTTTATAGCCAAGGCGCGGTAGGAGTTCACAAAATAAAATTGAATTTTAATTGAAGTCTTCTGTTTGCTCTGTCTATAAGGCTCACCACTAGAAAATGTGTGAGACCGAGGTACACAGTAAGATAGCTAGAGCCGGTCTGACCTGCTAACATAAAGGAGCTGTATGTCGTTGTAGTTGCAACCTGTGGAGTGGCCCAGGCTCAGGTTGCATGTCTGTTAGTATCTTGCAGTTACACACACACACACACACACACACACACACACACACACACACACACACACACACACACACACATACACACACACACACATACACATACACACACAGAGTAAAGCAGACATGTTTGGGGGCAGTGGAGGGGGAGGGGGGCAGGTGACACTGTCCTGGGGTATTTGACAGAGGGTTAGAGTTTCAGTGCACCTCACATCAGCTGCCCAGTATTCAACACCATTAAACACCTTTCATCTTGGCTAATAGGTCCCACGGGAAAAGGCTGCAAAGTGTCTAGGCATCAGACTGAAAAGAAACTGTCTCACACACTCAGCTCATGTGGCTGAAAGGGTTTCACAAGGCACAGAGTATAGCTTCAGGGTCTTTAACCATTATTAACATTGCACTAATTTGTTTGCCCTTAACACAGAGGTTCTCCATTTTTATGTCACGATGGAACACTTTCCTTTTTTTGCCTGTCTAGCTGAGACAGAAAAAAATAACAAAAATTAATTCAGTTATAATACTTGCTAAACAAAAAATATATTCACTGTTGAATAGCAAATGTTAATGTTAATTTGGCCTGCATTGTAGCTATTAATTCAACACTGTGTAATCTTGATATAACATTCAATCAATCAATCATCATCTGAACTCTTGTAATAATATCAAAAAAACATAATGTGTTTTCTTTTTTGGTCACAAATTAAAAATCAAATTAACAAATTTGTTGTTTACTTGCATTTATTTGTTGGTTTGGTCTGACTACATCATAAAGTGCATTTGTAAAATAAGGATTAGGCTTTAACTTACAGGTAGAGGACTGAATTGCTGATCCACTAGATGGCTGTAACCATAGTCAAAAAAAGAGTGTCGAAGTACTACATCAATTCCTTGTATTGCAGAAATGCCGAGAGTGTTTAGCCACCTAAGGAAAAAAAAAAAAAAACAATTAGTGTGCATATGGCCTAGCATCACAGGGGTAATGCATATTTTTATATAATAATTAAAACAATTATTAATGACAAAATAATGATCAAATAACTACACGTAGCAATATGTGTATCAATAAACAAGTATAACGTCTAAACCACAATGTCTAAACCACAAGTTTGATACCTCTTGTTACTAATTTGTATGCCAGAAATATTCTTTAAGTAAACTTCAACAGGGGGCATGGTGGCTTAGTGGTTAGCACGTTTGCCTCACACCTCCAGGGTTGGGAGTTTGATTCCCGCCTCCGCCTTGTGTGTGTGGAGTTTGCAAGTCCTCCCCGTGCCTCGGGGGTTTCCTCCGGGTACTCCGGTTTTCTCCCCCGGTCCAAAGACATGCCTTGTAGGTTGATTGGCATCTCTAAATTGTCCGTAATGTGAGAGTGTGTGTGTGTGTGCCCTGTGATGGGTTGGCACTCTGTCCAGGGTGTATCCTGCCTTGATGCCCAATGACGCCTGAGATAGGCACAGGCTCCCCATGACCCGAGAATAGTTTGGATAAGCGGTAGACAATGAATGAATGAATAAACTTCAACAGGAATTAAGCCATTAAAGAAAATGACTCTGTTTGGATCTATTAAAATTCAATTATCTGCTGGTTACAAGACACATTCAAAAGACAAACATGCTAACAAGAATCTCAGACAGACACAAGGGTGGGCACACAGACAAACCAATGACAATAATCATAGATAGCCTAAAATGGGCAGTGAGTTCCTGAACATCTGAACATGCCTTCCTTTGTATGTCAAACAGAAAGGAAGCTATTGAAGAAAAACTGTTTCAGACATTTAATCTTGCTGTGATCTTGATCCTGTTTGGATTAATTTCAAAATCTAATCAGTTCATCTGCTGGTTTCAATGATAATATCATATACGTCTCCACCCTTCATAAAAATCATGATCACATTGAGCAATTTCTGTAAATAAAAACTTAGCATTGAATTACCTCTCCCTGTGATGTTGGTTTCATGGGACACCTTAAAAGAATTTATATATATATATATATATATATATATATATATATATATATATATATATATATATATATATATATATATATACCTTATATGCAAAAAATCCAGGAAGAAGTAAAGTAAAGAGCATAGCACAGAAAGTTCCAGAGAACTTTCTGCCAAATTTATCCTGAGCAGCTGGGTTAAACTCACATAATTATTAGCTTAATTGGATGATGCTATGTTACTTACAATAGTCCAGCTGCAAATGTGTCTGACAAATTGCTGATGCCTCCAGCCCACGCAGGACCAACTCCTCCCAACCACACCCTCTTCTCAGGAGCATGCTTCTTCACAATCTACAAAAGAAAAAACACATTTATAAATACTTTAAAACTAAATACTTAGGTAGACACAGCTACATCTATCTAGAATCATGCTGCACCAGCTTTGAACTTCAGGACGGCATGCATTCTCCTGGACACGGATTCTGCAGGACAATGTGCAGAAATGTTGCACCATACGGAAATAATTGCACTGCACATTTGCTGTAAATTGGACAGCTGTGTGGACTAGCTGTAAATAGTGTGTTCCACCTCCCCCCAAAGATGCTTTACAGGGTCGACAGCCAGAGACTACACAGGCCACTGAGGCAACGAAATTCACTGACACATTCCTGAAAACATGTCGTAGTGGTGCATCTTGACATGATGCAGTGTCATGTTGGGTTTGTCTACATGATAAACTAGCCGTAAACCTGCTCAAAAACAGTGTTAAGATATACCATTCTCTTCACAATTGTTTAGTATCAGGGGCACTAATGTGTGCAAAGAAAAACATGCTCACTTCACCTGCTTGTGCTTTTGACATCAAACGGAATGGCTCTGTGGATTCATGCTGCTTATGATGCAGTCTATTGAATTAACCCAAGTAGAGTTTTTGAGTCCACCAACAGTCTGGTTTATATTGTGCTTGTCTTACAGCATTAACATCCGGCATCATCTTTGGTTGTTCTAAGCCATTCAAGATCTAGTCTGTTCAATAATGCACTCTGAAATGACATTCTGCACCTCAGTGTTTAATACAGCTGTGATTTGTTTGTTTTTCTTGCACAGATTTTGACGTCCTCCTTTGAGCCCTCTGATCTTTGTTTGCAGAATGGCCTGTCACTGGTAGATTTTTGCTTGCCCATTATTTTTTAAATAGATCTGATTGAAGAGCCCAGATTGACAGAGCTGTCTGATAGATTCTTGAATTAAAACCACCAACAATGCCAAGCCACTAAAATAAATAATTTTGCACACTGCACTGGTCATATGAAGACTATCTGATACTACACATCATTTATAATTCATGTAGTCAGTAAATGTTGAAATTTGTAACAATTTGGGTAACAATTCGTATCATGTTGGAGCTGTACATGTACTCCATGTATTGGCGTGTTGGACCTTTATCTTATTTAACACTCCTATCATACAAAGTCAAAACGTCTGCCCACAATACATCATAAAGACTTTTCTGTCAGACAGACATCTGTGATGGAAAGAGGAAGGTCACCCCTTCCACCCAGACAGAATGCCAGTTATACTATTTTGCACTTGAGATCTCTTAACATTAGGGCAATTCTATATACAACTGCACTTTGGGGAGTCCAGAATGCATTCAACTTTAATGTAAAATAAGAGTGAATATGTTTGAAATTAACAAATTTAGTCACATGCCTTGCCAATAACAAATCCAACAGAAATATTTAGGCTTCTCTATTTTGTCAGAATGAAGAATTAACAAAATAATACTTGTCAGGAAAAGTGTTAAAGGGTGGAATGTTTGAGAGATTAGAAATGAACTATGTTGAGCCATTCACAAGACAACACAAAGCAGAGAATCAACTTAAGAGATTATGACAGAAAATATTAGTAGCAATAAGGTGTCAGAATTGATAAGATGCTAAAAATCTTGTTCCTGTAGAATATTTGTTATCAATGCATTATCACATGTAAATAGTTGATATATCCAATTATTCATTGTCTACCACTTATCTGATCTACTCTCCGGTCACGGGGAGCCTGTGCCTCTCAGGCGTCATTGGGCATCAAGGCAGGATACACCCTGGATGGAGTGCCAACCCATCTCTCACACACACACACACACACGCACGCACGCACGCACGCACACACGCACGCACACACACTATGGACAATTTAGAGATGCCAATCAACCTACAATGCATGTCTTTGGACTGGGGGAGGAAACCCCCGAAGCACGGGGAGAACATGCAAACTCCACACACACGGCAGAGGCGGGAATCGAACCCCCAACCCTGAAGGTGTGAGGCAAACGTGCGAACCACCAAGCCACCGTGCCCCCCTTGATACAGCCATTTCTTTAAAATTCTGAAGGTTCAGTTATAGTTATTAGTGCAGTATATTCATTTTATCTTCTACATGTTATCACGTTAAGTCATCTTATATGCACAGTTTTTCACAGTTTAAGTCATATTGAATTAATATTTAACTCCATGTAAAATCACATGAGAACCTCAACAGGATCTTTACTGATAACAAGGACAGAATAAATTATTGTTGTATTTGGTATTCACACAGAATTAAAAGATTAGTCCGTGTTTAGTGCTGCTAATGCTAAATGAAACTTGGGAAATACTTCCCATGTTATACATGTCAGAGAATTATAAAATATGAGTTGGCTTTCATTAAGGCTGGCAACCATGTCTCAAAACACACTGAACATTCAAGAATAGGGAAAAACACTCTTGGGAACTTGTACTTTATTTGCCTGAAAGTGGCCAAGGGCCTAATGTATCATCTCTTTAGACACATCTTTAAATATGAGTCTGACATGACTAATTTGACAAATTTATCTTTTTAAGAGTTGGCTGAAACAAGCATTCGATCTTAAATTTTGTTCTGAAGTCATAACTGATAATAATTACGAATTAACCCCAAAAGAACAATGAATGCTTTTATTTATTTGAAGTTTGTAAATTGAGATTTTTTCTTTCGTTTTTTCTTCCTTTTTTTTCTTTATTGGGAACACTCATCCAGATGTGAACCCCACAAATGTAAAATCTGATACCTGTGTATTTAGAGATAAAGAGTCATGGGAGAGGGCTTTCTTTTGAAACCCAGCACAACATAGCCCCAGAGGAGCTGTTCCTAAAACAGCTAGGGTGTGATGTGGCACAGAAACAAATTAAGTAAGCTGAAACCCCAGCTCAAAGCCCCACTCCCCTACTGTGCCTTAACCCTTGCTCCCTTAGCAATAGCCCACCCCGACTACAGCTTGTTAGAATGCTGCACCCCAGAGAAAGGGCACAGTGTGATAATTAAGATGCAAGGAGCTAATGAGGACAAGTGGGAGTTTACTGCATTTGAGTGCCAGATCCTAACAAACCTAGGTCTTTGGTGCTAGGGAAGAACATAGTAATAAACCAGCAGCCCACAACGTACTCCAGTAAAACGGGAACAACAATATGACTTTCATTATAGAAAACATTTTCTTGCAGAGAACCTCACCTTTAACACCTTGGTGATCTGGCCTGTCAGTGTGTCCAGAAGACGTGTCTTCAAAAAGTCCTCCACTTTAGTTACACGCCGATCAATATAAAAACTGCAGACCAGAGTACATTTCAGTAAGAATTGTCTCAGATGCTCATACAAAAATATGTAAGAGCCAGCACAGTTAGAGCTTGCTGAATACATTATTAGGAACAAACAGATGCAAATACTGATAGGGATAGGAAGTGTGACAAGAGGTCAACTAAAACGTTTAGAGGACATCCAAATATAACAAACAAATAAATAAATTTCTGGTATAGGCCACACCCTCTTGAGGTTTACATTTGGATACTGATACAGATATTTGAAGCACTAAACAGATATAGATACTGATAATGGCATTGCTTTACTCTACTCCAAGGACAATGCACAATGTCATGCTCAATTTGACAAAAGGCTATAATAGTTAAAAGCCTAGTTTCCCAAAAGCATAAAAAGAAAGGAACTGCAAGACAGAGTGTTCAATGTGATACTCATTCCACCATTTAATGATCATGTCTGTGCTGTAATGCTTTGGGGAAACTCAGCCCAGGTCAGCCTGCAGGTTTCTGAACAGAACCACTAACGGATTTACAATGTGAAGAGTATTAAGATGTCAAGACAGATGGAGTGACAAGATGCAGAGTTGCTTTTACTTAACTCTGGTCATGTCAAATGAGGAAAGAACAGGTCAGACTGAGTACTGATGGTGCTGACCATATGGTGGATGGACCAGGAGAGCAGGTGGCTTCTGTGAACTCTATTTAAGCAAATCATTGAAAGTCTTAGAGAGATAAAGGACTGTTAAGCATGTGTTGACACTGACCCTCACAATTTACAGTCTCACTGGGACTGGAGCTTCACAACTCTGAAGTCTTTATCTTTAGCTTGTGCTTCTGCATTAGTGGTATTTTAAGATCAGGGTGTGCATCATCCCACAGACAATGCTGGCCATATTTTGAACATATTGTACATTTCTATAAAAATACAGGAGAACTGAAAAAAGAGCGAAGGCAGAGAGAGAGAGAGAGAGAGAGAGAGAGAGAGAGAGAGAGAGAGAGAGAGAGAGAGAGAGAGAGAGAACTTAGAAATGTTAATACTTTGCATCTGTTTCATGACATACTGCAAAATAGTGACATATAAGAGCACAGAAAGTTGTTGATACTGGAAAAGAAAAGCTATGCAGCTATTCTCAATAGTCTATTGTATTATTTATAATTCAGGTGAAAAAAGAGTCAACCAAGGACGAATTTCGGTCAAGGAAATACCTTACGTAAATACATGCTTTATTTCAGTAGGTCATGAAAGGTGGAAGTCAAGGTGTCCCAGCTGTATAATAACTGTTTAATGCCAAAGGTAAATGTGTGAAAGCTTATGGTTTGAATTTGCCAGTGCGTGTGTTGTGTTTTTATTTCCACAGACACCGCTTTTTCATTCTGTTTCCTTTATTTAGGGCGAACCTCTGGATTAATGAATCCACTCTGGTAGGTTTGGGAATAAAGCCCTCCTTTAAACTCACTGTCTCTCTATAGACACAGATGACCTAACTGAGGGGGAAGAGAACCTACATACACCCTTACATTTTCTGGTCTTTATACATATTGTATACACTTCATGCAGAAATCAGGAGCTCTAATTGGTGCAACAATTAAACTCACAAATGAACAGTGTGTCACAAAGCAGCATATAGTAAAACGAGCATGTAGCAGTAAATATAAATAAAGCTTTGTAGAATAAGTAATTTTCTGGCAGGAGACGACACATTCATGGAAATACATGGAGAGCATAATACACTAACAGCACCTGTGAGTCTTCAAAGTGTGAAACAAAGAGAACCTTCCATGACATGATAAGGTAAAGTCATGCAATGTCCATTTCTGTAACTGTAACTTGGTCTCACCACAAGTTGACTAAACATGCTTTGAGATTCCACTCAAACAGCCATAGTGTCTCAGAAACACTACAGCAAGAATACTACAGAAAGCTTTTTCTTTTAGTACTTAAGTAACTCAGATCACACTTGCTGGAATTCATCCAAAGAGCTCAACTTACTGCTGACTTACTAAAGATCCTGAGCAAGCTTTTTTTTTTTTCCTTTAAGAGAATAGGCATTTTCTTAATTAAGTTACTGATTAACAATATAATAAATATCTTATAAACATATTTGTTTGCAAAATCATTTTAAATGGAAAGTTCTTAGACAAAATATGTGTGCTACTCATTTGACAATATGAATAAGATACAGTATTTACAACCTGAAGATAACTACACTAAATTGCCCCTAGGTGTAAAAGTGTGGTGGACTGGCATTCCATCCAGGGTGTATTGCTGCCTCACACCCAGTGTTCCCAGGATAGGCTCCTGATCCACCATGACCCTTACTAGGATGAAGCACTTGTTGAAAATAAACGCATGACAGCAATTCAAGATGAAGTCTAGTGAATTACCCAAATACTATTCTGGGTTTCACTCTGATGAAATCCAACTATACAAACAAAATCTTTTCACAATAATGGCAGCAACCTGCCCATGAATGAAGGGCTATGAAATGTTGGCACTCTCATTTCTGTTAGCAATCTATCTTTTTTTTTTTTTGCTTGCATTTTCTACACATTCATCACAATGTATTGCTTAGAAATAAACAAAATCAACGTACAAAACATATGTAAACTCATGTGTCAGTATAGAGAAATTTAAAAACAAATGTTTAATTTCAGCTAGCTTGACCTCTATAGGAACCAGATGCAGACAAGGGTAAATTATTTTGCATCACATCCAAGTAATTGTTCCTAATGTGATTAGGAAGAAAGGACTAAATTAGGTGTGCATGTTTTTGGAGAGAGTGTGTGCTTTACCCCCTAGAACACTTTTCCATTAAACAGGTGTCAGCAATTATGGACTGAGGTATACACAGCAAGCTGTTAAAAGTAGTCTTGCAGTTTGGTGATTTTGGTGTGAAAAGAATGAAGAAGTGTTCTATATTACCATTATTTGAGTTTAACATTACAAATCTAGACTCTACCTTTTGGTTATGCTTTTAAATAGGTGATTACATGGGTGACCTAGAGGTATGTTTATAGACCTTCTTTGCATTGCTCTAGTGAGTAAACTGCTAAGTAAGAAAAATGAAAGGGTAAAATACCTACTGTTGCCACGTAACTGCATCAACAACAGAACCACCATTCTTCATAAACCTATGGAACAAAATAAAGGGATATTTCAGTTGGTGAGTACAAATATAGCAGTGGAAGTACGGATTATTTACAGCTGCTTTTTCTGTCTGCCCTACAATTGTAAATGAGTCTGGTATAGGCAACCAAAGCCAACTAAGACACACTCGCATGGGGAACTTGTTTATATGGCTGGTGGAGGGTGATCGTTCAGGCAGTGTGTAAACCGGCTTTGAGCAGATGTGAGTTGACAGTTTAGCAAAAAAAAAAATAAAATAAATCTGCACAATCCTTTTTAGGCAGCACGTTTCGCTCTGAGAAGGCCTCTCTTTCTAAACATTCATTCTGATGAAGGAAAAGCAAAAGTGTGATGTGTGCAGTAAAACTGTTCACACCTTCATTTTTTCCACCCCACACTCACTCAAGCCAAGCAGACCTTGTTGTCTGCAGAGCTCTGACAATTTTTCACTTCCATCTAAACCCCAACTGGTAGCAACAAGGGGTGACGTCTATTTCCGAGAAAAGTCTTTGGCAAAACACTTGTGGTTATTGGTCGAATGTCCGCTGTTAGCCAAAATTTCACTGCAGAAACTATATAGGAAGAGAAGAGCAGATCAGACATAGTAAAAGAAACTGCACACTGAAGAGGCCAAGTATCTGGCAGGCATCTAAAGACCACAATTGTGTTAAGGTTCTGGTTCAGAAGATTTTATTTTTCTAAGGAAAACACAATTAATAAAGTCATTGCCTAACTATTCATTTATTTCTAAATATATTATATTTCTCATTTATTTATAAATTTAAAAACACCTCTTTACAATATTTTTTAATTCCTCAACTCTATCTCCATCTAGTATTTTGTATATGAAATTTAAGAGAAGTAGCAAATGAAGTTTCAACTTGAGGTTTCATCAAGATTATTGGATAGCAATAAACGGAATGGTAACATGCAACTCTCATCAAGACTAATAAGAAGAATCTAAAATAAAAAATTATTTTATCATACTTGGTCACTGAATAATTCTGTGTTATTTTCAGGTATTCATTATAGTTCAAAACAATCAAAAATAAATGCATTAGCAAGGAACATGTTTTTCTCTCAACACCTAGAAAAAATGGAGTGTGTGTGGACAGTGCAGACATGTGCTCCTGACAGCCACTGCTTATGTGCAGGAGGCATTCATGCATGTCACTTCCTAACAAGGCAATGACATATTTATGTGTGGCTTGGTCATGTCTGTACAATAATCAGTTAGCTTAGCAAACTCGTTCTGTCTCCAAATGGTCTCATTACTCCACATGTAAAAGTCATAGCCAATAGCTGCAAAACAAAAATAACTAGAAAATACGGGCACTTCCTGAGTGCTTTTTGGCAGATAATAGAAGCCAATAAGTCTGTAGAATAATCTTCTCTCAGAGCAGTAAAAAGACACCGGACAATGACGTTGTGTTTCCACACAATCAGGCACAGTTGGTGGTTCATAATTTGTTCTTCTGCTCATGGAAATACTACGAAGGAATCTGTGCTCAGGTGGTTTCCTCATGTCCATACTTTTAAAGGTTGCAGTTTAAGTAACTATTTAAAACCAAAATGTTCCATTCATGGACTTATGTACTTGAAGACGAGTCTTTTTTAAATCTGATTAACACAGCTTACAAAAAAAAAACCACATGTTCCCTCAAATAATATAAGCCACTAAAAAGAATTACTTTGTTTCACTGTTATAAGGCATCATCATGTAAAGGAGCGATGTATAAGGAAGAAAAGGGTGAACGCCTTGATTTGGAGAACAGGGATTATGCAGGTGGAGTATTGCTCAGCCACACTATAAATCGAGTGACACTTCATTTGGCTGACTGAGGATTTCCCTGGTGCAACGAGCGCCAGCAATAACCCACTGGGAGCAACATAAACATGGTTGCGATATGCTCCACTATAGAGGCAGAGAATGTTACACAGCCTTAATAAGGAAAGAACTAGGAAGAGTTCTTATATATATATTATTTATGGCAATGAGAAAAATATGCAGTCTTCTTGGGCAGACCACCTGGCATATAAATTCCAGTGAAAAAATCACTGAGATAGTTTAACTTCTGTAACATTCTGTAACTGTGTAAATCACTAAAACCTTCTTTCAGATGTGATGCAGTGGCGCTTGGCTTTGCTGCTTGGAGACCTTGCTATGATAAAGTGTAAAAAGTTCTGATCATTATGGTATTTTTAGCATGAATCATACTTCTTTTGCTTTATTCATTTTCAAATGAAAACTGCAGGCATTTTCTTAATACTGCTGACTGAATCCAGCTTTTCATTATGGCACATTTGATTGGTCTTGCAACAGTACCCAAAAAACTGAAGATGTAATGAGTGATTTATTGACTTTTGCACTTTGCATTACATACACATTGTGTAAACAATTATTCAGCACTGTGAAAAATATTTCCCATGTCAGTGCATTATTATTATTATTGTTATTATTATTATTATTATTATTATTATTATTATTAGTAGTAGTAGTAGTAGTAGTAGTAGTAGTAGTAGTAGTAGTAGTAGTAGTAGTAGCAGCAGTTGTAGTAACAGTTAAACTGTTAACACAGCAGTAACTTTGACTGCATAATGTATGCAATATGCTTATTATATAATGTTTTAGTTTACAGGCTTGTGATAGAGATTTTTTTCCCTATTATGATCAGCCAAAAGCAGTAACAGAAATAAAATGAAGTGTGGGAAACAATTTAGGACTGTATTTCATTACAAGAAAGCAACCCATCCACATGAACATTTTAGCTCTCTGTGTTTTGTGTCATTCTGCACCTGGGAACTCTCGCTGTTAAGAATCATAGGTCTTTCCAACAATCCAAGGTTAGAAGACAGCACTGGGATACACAACTTTATTTATTTTAGTTTATTGGAGCTTTGGTGTGAAACCAAACCTGAGTCTAATGATAAAATCACTTTATACAGCCAGCAACAATAAGTGAGCTCTTCCTGCTAAAGGATATAGTTATGGTTAAAGTTATCATGTAAACAGACTCATGTAATTCACAGTGAAGCCCAGGTTTAAGAGTAAAGATCGTCTGTGTCCTTCTTCACATACTGCTGGGGTTTAATACAGTGTTACTTGCAGAGCTCATGATTTAAGCATTACAAGGTTGTTGAAAAACTTGAAATGTACCAGAGCAGCACTATAATTTTATGAGCTGAGTTCAAATTAACTGGTACACACAGTAGAAAAAAATGACAACTGACTCATATATCACCCAATAAAATGCTCAAATCTCATTTTTCTCTACGCTAAGTATATTAAATTGTGTGGGCATGGAAAGCAAAGCATACTCAATAGTTTTGTAACATATCATTATCCATATGTGTGTTAGACTGGATGGTCAGTGGGAGCTAGCACTGTCAAGTAGGTGTTTCCCTTTATAGATTCATTTCACTATTCCTGCTTATTATAATATCATACACTCTAACAATATTATACATCTCATTGCTTTGCAATGTGCTGAGAATGGATACTTTTCTGTAATCTAAATCCATAACATTTTATTTATTTAAAGTAACATAATTCCGGTCTATGTACAAAATAATTAATTATTAACAAATTGTAATAAATTTAATATAAAAATAAGTGTATTACCTGCCTTTTAATATAATTTTAATTCAATTAATAATTATCCTGGTTTTGTTCACCTTTGTATGCTTGGACAGTGGTTTGATTCCATTGCACAGCATGGTGATGGATTAACTCCAAACAGCTTTCTATTACAGATATAAAATTGTAAACTGAAAGTATAAAATTCCTGCAACTCACAATTTTCACTTTGATCTGCTCCACAATCCTGGCTAGCTACACCTGAATAAAACTTCAACCAAATAAACCAGTCTACTTTAGATGAGTAAAAGCAGTTTGGGTTGAAGATAAATACTAAGTGTGCATTGAAATAAAGAAAAAGAAATGATAAAAAATGGCTCTTGATAAATAGGACATTTATTTTGTTCTGGTTTTAGCTTTGCCAGAAGGCGTAACATAAAAAAAGAAAAAATATATATTTAAATCTTTTCGATGGAAAAGATGTTTTTGCTCTTCTCCCAACTGGGCTTGGCAAGTTTTACCAACTTGATGTGAACATCTGCATAAACAATTCCCTTTTGAGGGAAAGCCAGATTCACAAAGTGAATAGATTCAGAATGGCTGTAGACAAGCTTTTATTGTAGTTATTCTTTGGCCTGTGTTATTTGTTGGGTAAGCCATAATGCTAGCAGGCAGTATTAAAATGCAATTGCTAGGCTGCCTTAGTCACTTACCCTTCCAGTAGCAGGATTGCATTTTTTCGTGGACGGCCAATATTGGGCCCGTAGAGATTGGCCCGGCTGTAGTAGCGGACAGACTGCAGCAGTGTCTTCAGCATAATGTAGTCCTGAGCCAATCGACTGCTATTGACTGAACGAGCTACCATGGTGCGGTAGCTGTTAGGCTCTACAAGAAACAAATAAAACCATGTTTGAAATGAGAAAGACTGATCTTAAAGCCATAACCTTTCTTTAATGAATAAATGATATCAAAACTGGAAATTGTTAATTGTAATAAGTTGTCCAAGAAAAATGGTTTGGACAAAAAATTAGCCCGCATTGCAGCTTTTTGATGCACTGCAATCTAATATAAAGAGTGACAATTGAATATTCTTATAGTAACTGTATTCATAAGGCAAAACAGGATGTTAAGTATTCATTATTTGCACTGATCACAAGAGGATAGAATTGAAAGAATCTTGTCTTTGAAACTTTAGCCAGTATGAAGCCTCTGGCATGCAACATATAAACATCATAAGATTTTATCTTTATTCAAAGCACACTTTCAAAATTATACACTTTTGTCATAGATGTACCCACTTTTCCTTATGCCACAGGGTGTTTATTATACCAAAGCATTCTAATATATCATAAACTTTGAACCCCAAGCTAAAATATTTGTTTCCCTCTGGTTTTTTTTTTGGATTGCTCATTTGTTTGAAAATGAATCATTCATGAAACTTGACTATGATTCCTAACAGATTTTCTATTCAACATGATGGCTGTTCTTGCTCTATTTATGTGAACAATCCAAAAAATATAACTGCTTTTTATAAGCAGTAAAATACTGGAATTTACAAATAGAAAAATTAAGTTAAAATGTTGACCACTGGGGCTGCATGGTGAAGCAGCGTGTAATTTTGGTGCCACTCAGTCCCAGAGCCTAAGGATGTATCCTGAGCTTGGGTTACTGTCTGCTTGCAGTTTCAAATGTTTTCTCCGTGTCTGCATGAGTTTCCTCAGGGTTTGTCTGTTTCCTCCCACATCACAAAGACATACCAGTAGGTGAATGGCTAACACTAATTGCCCCTAGGTGTAATGAATGTATGTTTTCTGCGCTTTGATGGCCTGGTGTCTCATCCAATGTGTGGCAAAGCAAAGCATTATCATACCAAAGTTAATTATTTTCCAATTACAGCTTGCACTGAATTATTTGATTGAATTATTTATTTCCTATTTAGTTAATTAATTATTTTATTCCTGTTATAACACAGCAATGTTTCTAACAATTATAATGCATCAATCTACAATTTATTAATGAATGAAATCATACTTTCATCCTTATATTTTACAGATACATTCACTGGGATTTGGGTTGGGGGATATCTGCAAGACATATTAGCAAATGCATTCATATAAAATATAGTTATGTATGAATGTTAATATTAAAATTACAGCCATCAAATCAGTGAAATTTAATTATCACTTTTTAACCGATAACTATCAGATTTGAGAATTAATCAGCCCTATGGTGTTCTATAATTGTTGCACAAAGAATAACCTTATATGTTATAATAATTCTCTAATGCTTATTTTCAATCCAAAGCATTACAGTATTTGCACCTCAAATGGAGTCCTTATGTTATGTAGCCCAAACATAGTAATAAATAGTTTACTACACTGGACTGCAAAACACTACTTATTTAGAGATTTTTTAGGTCAGGTTTTCAGTATTCATTTTCACATGTTTAATTGCTTCTTTATATAAGTAATTTGACTTAAAGGTTTTCTCACAACTGGTAGTCTGTGCACCCCAACTGTAGTAATGATTTCCAGAACTCTGTCTGTCTGTCCTTACCAGTTAAGACACAACAGAGCTTTGGGATGAATACAAATATAGTATAGCTTTATTGTTTTTTCAAGGTTTATTGGTTATGCAAATGTCAGCATTGACAAGAATGCTAAATGCTCGTGGTAATATGTGATTCCTTGTCACAGACAAACACAGCCTTTGATCAGTCTTGTTAGTATTATAACAGACCTACCATTTCCCAGCTCCCAGGATATGTTATACTTCTTGCCAGCGCTGTACTTTAACAAACTCAATGCACTGGATGCATTCCACGAGTTGTCAGGATTCCGATGGAGGGCATTGAGCCCAAAGATCAGGTGCAGGCCGGCGCAGTCAGCAAAATTGTACAGTTTGTCTAAAGACCTGGCTGGGAGAAAGCGAGACACAGTTGTAACTTTGGCACTTTCATTCATTCTGTGAAAATATGCTAAATTCACTTTAATGTACAATAATGTATTAAAGGTGGCCTAATTGTTTCGCCCTGAACTTTTATGTCTTTTGTGTTCATGTCTCTGTAGAAAAGGCCTAATTTTACATTTTGCATTTTTTAGATAACCAAAGAGAAATGACAAGTTTTTCAAAATGTGTTAAATAAAAATCAGCTGTTTTAAACTGCATGACACTTTACCTGTGCAGACAAATATCTATTTGATTGCTTTTTCACTGTTTACTGATATTTATTAATATGCAGAAGTAATTCTGAATTCTTTAGAAATGTTTCCTGTAATTATTTTGATTCAGTTTTAATTTTATTTGTGCTTCAAAGATTTTCTACCGTTCAGACTGTATGAAATTTAAATGAAGTCCTAGGTTTTCTAGTAGGTCACTGTAACGTCATCAATAATTGGATTCAATTTCAACCCAACATCAAGCTATTTGAGTCCTTTTAAACAAACACCACAAGAAGCAACCAAAAAAAACACAGTTTCTAAAGCAGGAGGCAGAAAAAAATCTTCTACGCACTACACACACAAACTGTAAACGGTTCATCAGTGCACACCACAAAGAGAATAGTGGCAGACACAAACACAGAAATGTGCCAAGGTAAGCATTTTAGCGCAAAAGTCATTGGATGGTCTATAATAACTTGAACTTATCCAGCACATGCTCACTGGTTGTTTTGAAATTCTATCGGTTAAGAGCAGTGACAATAAACACAAATATTTCAGTGCCCTTTGACTTCATTTCCTCTGTTTAAAAAGAAGCAGATGAGACATCTCACATGGCCCTGAGGGATTTGAGGAAGCCCGAACTGTGGGTGATGTACCAGCAGCGCTGAGATTCAAGGCTGAGGCATTCAATTATAATTCTATACTCATATATGTCTACATTAATTATACATTAATACATTATACATTATGCATATATAATAGTGTGTATCACTGATAATCATGGATAAAAAATACTGTAATTCTGTGTCTGTAGAGTAAAATGGCTATTATGTGAACTGATTCTTATATTATCTTGCAATTTTATGAACCCACCGGGACAGATCACAAAAAAATGAGATTACTGCAGTAAAAGTAAATTAAAAGTGCCTGTATATGCAGTTAACATAAAATACCTACCATAGGAATTCCTACCATTTAACTCAAATAAAGTCAGACAAAGTCGTAGTCCAGATGTGCACATTAACATGATTACTAAATTCCTGATTTTATAGGGTGGGCAACATTAAAGATTTCAAAACAAACAGTTGCCACACCAATAACGATGGGTGGCTATCTCATAATTTCAATGAGAAAGCTTAATTCAAAGCATATTTAATGTAAAATTGTTGTTCAAAGCACAATAAATAGTCTAAGCCTTTAATTAAGTCTTTAATTTAATGCATCACTTAATAGGGTACAAAGCAATAAAACAATAATGAGGAGGACAAGGTTTAATTCAAACAAGAAAACCATAAACAAATAGCAATGGTAAGCGTTTCTAGATCCTTTTTAAAGCTAGATTTCTTCTTCTTTCTAGTACACCTAAATTGCATAAGGAAGGGAAGCCCACCTTGATGTGTCTGAGTGGCATTCTGGAAGCCCTGTCTGTTATGCAGCCTTTAGCACAGTGAGCTGATTGAGATAAAACTGTATCAAAGTCAGGTGGATAGAAAGCAGAGCCATGCTGTCAGGGCAAAAGTAGAAGCAGAACCAGATGTGGGCCAGGGAGATTCGAAGGCCTTCTTTTCTTGAGCAGACTCTTGCACAAGAACTGGCACTGTTGAGGAATCTGGATATGGGCTAAGCACATATCTAATTGTAACTGGTCTTTTGCCCTCTTTAAAGTTGAAATGAACACTAAACTACACTGAAATCATGATCTTTTTAGAATAAAACATGACCAGTGCAATGTAAAGCCAGAGGTGGACTTCAATTATCCTGTAACCCTTGTACAACTAACCATAATTCACAATCACATTTTCACATATAAACACACAAACAGTTTGCAATACAACATGTTACTTGGCTGCACTTCTTAGTTTCTCTTTATCTCAGGAATATTCATAATGAAACAACAGCCACTTGTCCTAAAGCAGCCAAATGTGATCAATTCCATGTTTCTAAAGTAAGGTTCTATGATCCATGTTCAAATACTAAGAACAGCATGCAGGTTCCTAAGGGCTCAGTACAGACACAGCAAGATAGAGAAGACATCAGGAATTGAACTCTGGTTCACATTTACAGCAGACTCAAAGTGTTTCCAGATCAGTCTCTCTCTCTCTCTCTCTCTCTCTCTCTCTCTCTCTCTCTATTTCTCTAAGTGATTTTACAATGTAATGTACTGAAGAACAATAGACTAATTGATAAATTACAAAAAGAAGTGTTGAAAAGGCAGGAGCTGGAAGATGGGATTGTTTTAGGATGCAGTTAATATTTACATGCTGACATGGTTAGTTGGTCATCTGTCATTCTTATCTGTATATTAGTGATTGAACTGCAATGAGATTTCCAAGAACGTATTTTAAAAAGTAGATTGTAATGTGATTTAAAAAATAAAACTGTTTATTGTAATATTTAAAAACCTCAAATTAATAACTATACTCATATCTATTTGGAGCTCAGTTATTTACACAACATCTACAACATTTAATCCATCCCAGGCACTGCAGCAAAGAAACAAAAAAGTAATCTAAGTGTATTGAAGGCTATTCATTCTTGAAATTGAGTGCATGAACTTAGTATCAACTGTAAAAAAAAGCACTGATTCCCAACAAGCCTTACAAACGTAATGGAAAGAGAGGGGTCTGGATATTGTCAGGCTAGCTATCTGATCACAGACATAAGACCTCCATAACGAGCAGGACTGTACCAGAGCGCTACGGCTCATTTCGGAGGCACAGCATTTCCATTTATGTCCAGTGATTACCTACAGCAACAAACCGCATATTCAAAAAAACTTCAAAGCAAAGCATTTCCCTAGCTAGACAACATCTACAATGTCTACTCGTAAGGAAAACAATGGGTGCAAGAAAGTGTCCCAACACAGACCTTTAATCCCCGTCTTTCAAACCTTGGTAAAAACCTGACATCCACCAAGTATAGTTTAAAGAAATTAAATTTAGGGCGCACAAGAAAAAGCCATATATTGCATAACATAGACTTTTGCCTCTTCACATGCTGAATTTGACATAATCTGTTACAAAATGGACACAAACCAATGGATGCATTTGTTATGGCGATTTAAGCTGTGTTCATTATTTAACAACAATAAAAAACATCTTTGGCAAATGCCATGGGCAAAAAAACTAAAGTTAAAATAACCCAAGACAAAATCACTACTAGTATCTGATATTATATATACATGTAAATAATTTGGTAGTAAAAACAGAGACACTCTCCTAAAATAGAGAAATAAACACTGTAGGATCTTTCCATGCTGGAATGTTTTGCATATTTTATGTCAGAGAGCAGAGGAATCTGCCATCATTGTGTGAAACAGTAATCTGTTGGATTAATAAGTAATAATAAAGACAAGCATCATATGCATTTCAATATGTCTGTGCAGCCAAAAGTATATTTAGAGATAATAGAGATATAAAGACACTTATGTCTTTATATTGTAGTAAAATAGCTCCAACTTTGGTCGGTATGAAGGATGGAAATTACAATATTAAGTAGGGGTTAGCACAGGGCTAACATAATTTGTCGTTTATCCAGATTTAAAAAACAATCAAATAAACAAACAAAAAACAAACAAATACATACATACATACATACATACATACATACATACATACATACATACATACATACATACATACATACATACATATGTAAATAAATAAATAGTGACCATTCTGGCAACTTTCTTACTAGTCAGCATTTTCTCTGACAAGGAAAAAGTAGTGATGATTGCAAACAAGTTTTGAAGTAAAATTGGAAGCCAACTACCAGATTTGAAGAGCTTTGTTGATTTGACAAAAGTTCTAAATAGTTGGATTTTACTGGCATTAAAAGATTACTATTATATCTAGAGAAAGTCATTATCTTTTAAAAATGTAATGAAGTTAATATAGTAGTAAATTTGACATAAAATACATCAACATCTTTAAAGAAAAACTTCCAAAAACATACAGTAGTTCTTCTACTAGTATTAAGTAAGTATGGTGCAAAGTACTTCTACTTGGGATGTAATTGAAAATGAATATAGTTTTCAGACTGAACAGATGATCCAAACAGGAAAATGAGGCACAATATTCAGTTGTTGTTTTTTTTAGTTTGATGCAGTCATTAGTGAACAGTACAACATGAAGCTTATGGGACAAATAAAGACAGCATCCAATAGCATAAATATAAGTTGCTGTGCTATGCATTTACAAGGCTTATTCTTTCATTTAATAAATGCTTGGGTCTGGGTTGTGATGGTTTAAATTAGGCTACTGGTTTGTGTATATTTGGTGAAATAAAACCAATTACATTTGTTAGAAAATATCACTGGAAGGAATAAGCCAATACAATAATGGCAAGTGCAGAAAAACAGTCTTAGGCACATGACATTTTCAATGTTTTCCAGTATTCATCTGGGAGATTGGATAGAATAAATCAGTATACTGATATACTGTTGATTTTTGGAGCACTATAAACACCCCTAATTTATACTTGGTAGCTTAATATATTCATTTAATTCACATTTACCTCAAATACTCTCTCCCAGATCAATTAAATATGAAAGATGAATTCTCAGACCTCCCCGTTGAAAAATGATTGACAACAAATACGATTTCCAGGCGAAGAAAAGCAATCATGCTGCATGCCATATTTCAATTCCCAGCTCACACTAAACCAATTTGAGGCAAAATAACTACTCAATTACAAGGGAAGAACAACAAAGGTTAATCATGCAGATGTTGTGGGATTCTGTGGGCAAGAAAAAAGACCACATTGTGTCTCCATTACAATATGCTTTCAGTTAAACTAGTGTGTTTTGCCAGATTAAACATGGTGCTTCAGTGAATGCCAGCATGAGTGGTATTAATTGTATTTATTTTCTTTTAATCCATTAGAACTCCGCAACCAGGGTTTAGATCATTTTTATGCTGCAATAATGCTAATCAATAACATGTCTTGCTTTGCCATTTAGCTACAGTTTAGTACACTGGTAGAAGCAATCAGAAGTAATGTACTATAAGGAAAATAATAATTATAAATTACAGGTAGACCAATGAACAGAAAAGTGAAAGGCAGAAGTCAGGAAAACAAACTAGCTCTCACAACAAAAACGAGTGAAAATATGGTTTTAATAGTCTTCCTCTGCCTGCTGGTAGTCTGAAGTGCATACTGCATGTCATCCAAACCCAAGTACCCTTGTGTTTATAAACACAGCATTACACAGGGACCCTCGTTCGATAGGGTATGTTTTGCAAAGAACTGCTCAGGTCAAAGAACTTTTGTATTCTTGAAGAATGCAAGCTATGAAGACACCTGTTTTTCATTCAGTATGGTTAGTATAAAATCTGAGTGTGTGTGTGTGTGTGTGTGTGTGTGTGTGTGTGTGTGTGTGTGTGTGTGTGTGTGTGTGTGTGTGTGTGTGCACATGTCAGTGTTCGGATTAGTTAGCTGGTGAACTTCCCATGTGTATGTGACCATGTTAACAAGATTTCAGCTGCACATAACTGTATTTGTAAGACATGTGTGTGTGTGTGTGTGTGTGTGTGTGTGTGTGTGTGTGTGTGTGTGTGTGTGTGTGTGTGTGTATGAGCAGTTGTACATATTTGTGTGTGTATATCAGGCCATGTGGTTAGCAGTGGAAAGGATAGAGGAGTGAGTGACATGTTAACATCCCCGAACACACACTGGTGTATACATCCACACACATTTGTGTACACTAATTAATCTTCTCCGTAGAGACAGTCTTATGCAGCAGCACATGTCTGAGACAGCACAGAGCAGAAGGCTGGATTATGATTTCCCGTTAATGTCAACAGTTCTGAGAGCTTGGCTGATTGGAGATACACTTGATGAAGTCAAAGACCAAAGTTTGTGCCAAATTGCGTAACACACTTTTTAAAAGCCTTATAACATCAAACGCAAAACCCCTGTTAAAGGATAATCCTAGAATAAAAAACTTACAGTATATTCCTAAAAGCACTCTCCTTTCAACTGTCGCCTTGCACATGCAGATATCTGTAAATGTGATCATGGCAGCATAGACTTCACATTTATTTAGTGAATTTAACAATATAACAATATAATGTGGTCTATTTATCTATTTGTAGGGAATCCTAAGCTAGGATTTGATCAAAATATGTACTAATTCCAATATCATGACATCAGACCCAAAGCTTGATTGGTTTCACTTGTTTGTTGTCAGAGGTCAAACTAAATATGGGATGTATGAGCACTCTCAGCACTTTAACTTCAATCTTTGATTGAAAATGATGGAATGAGTGCAAATGAGGCATTGGCAAAATTTGTAGGAGTTTGACTGAAACCATCTGGTACTCTGTTCTAATATGTATTGAGTGGTTTTTCCTTTGAACCTCATGTCATTTTATATTTTATATCTTCATGAAATACAACCATATTTATCCAGGTGTTCAAATAACACTATTTATTAATTTTATACATATTATATATATTCAGTACATATTAAAAGATGGTTAAATCCACAACTGTGTTTCACATCTGCACTGTTATGTTTAATTTAACTTATTGTATTCTATATTTAAGGTTTTTCTTCTTTCCTCTTAGTCTTATATTTTTGTGTATATATGTGTATACAAGACAAGAATTTCCCTCATGGGGTCAATAAAGTACATCTATCTATCTATCTATCTATCTATCTATCTATCTATCTATCTATCTATCTATCTATCTATCTATCTATCTATCTATCTATTATAATATATTAAAAATGAAATAAAAAAACTACAATTAAACTCCAGAAATAAAGTAAATGTAGTAAATAAAGACGAGCACTGAATGACAGCAGAAGGTGCAAGCTCAACACTAACAAAGCAAGGAATCTAAGTTAATATGATGTGATCTCTTCAAAGAGGCCTGTGTTGAGTCTTTACATACCTGACAGTATTATCTTTTTCAAATCTTTACTATGCACTAATGCTGTAATTGCTCCATGATTATTTTGTCACTTTAAAGAATCAGAGCATCCAAGAGTGGCAGAACTAACCTGAGCTGCCCCTAGGCTCTTTATAGCACACATCAAAGCATTTCCCGAAAGACTATCCATTGTGCTTTACTGCAAGTGCCGATAACACGAGTTAGGACAGCGAGTCTGCTGTGCTCTAAGGATGCACAGGTTGCTAAAATTGCCTAGGAATGGGATAATTAACATGTCAACCAATCACAGCAACATAACATCGTTCTCTATTACAAGACTTTTATGCTGAATTTTATGTAAAATATAAATCTTTTCACCCTGATTCCAGTGATCTGGGAATTTTACTTGATACAAAACATTATAGCTTCACTATATTATATTCCAGGACAAATTTTTCTCTGTGATGGCGATCATTTTAGTGCAATATTATGTTAGTCAAGCTCAATAGCAAATGACTAATAGTGGTAAAAGCTGTTAGATAAAGGAAGTCATGGTGAATGTCCTCATTAACGTGTTATTAATTCCATTATATTTTATTATACACATCTGAGTGACCGGAAATTAGTACTAGTTAGTATTACTAATAGAAATTAGTACTTAGTACAATGGATTATCCTGTAGAGTAGTAAAGTAGAAATCCCAGTAATGAAACCTGTATATTTTCTTCTGTTGTTATTATTGTTATTGTTATGATTATTATTATTAGTAGTAGTAGTAGTAATAATAGTAGTAGCAGCAGTGAATGTCAATTCCTGCAATTACTATTAAACAGCTTTAATTCTATGTTTTAGTATGATTTAACGTTCCTCAACATTTAAACATTTGCAATTCTCACAAAAAAATAACTGCCAGTAAACATTTCTTAAATTTAAATTAAATTTTCTTAAAAATATCTTAAATAATACTGTACATGTGAGGCACAAATTTGCATAAGCATCTAGCAGTATTCTTTGTTTCTTTGGATAGGCAATAAAAACTCCACTAGCCACACTAACCACATGACAGACCAAATGCTTGTTAATAGTGCTAAAGAGCTAACAGACAGCACAACAGACCAAACAGACCCAGTGCTATGCATCCATCTGGCTTTGGTTAGAGGTGTCAGGTCCTGTCACTCAATTTAAGGGTGAAGAAGGATCAGGAAAGACTTTGTTGCCCCCCCCCCCCTTCTTCCCAGTTATTGAAAAGCACCCCAGCCACCACTTAAATCAAGTGTGGGACTTTGTAACATACCACAGAAAACTCAATTTTAGTTTTCCTTTCAATGCTCTCCAGACCACAGCAAATTTTATTACACCTTTATGGACACTTGTGGATTTATGACATTGCTTCTTCTCACGTGCAGTTTCATCAACATATTACGTTTGCAGGACACTGCGCTCTGTTGGAGACTAAAATCTCTCTGATGCTTCCATATGTTGACTGTTATGTTCAGTCATGTCTAACAGGGACCAAATTAAATATACTATATACTTACACTTTTCAGCTCTTTGGTATATGTGCTGTATCTTCCTCTGTTTCTAATGTTTCTGTAAAGACTAACAGATCCTTTCTAGAGAATCATACTATAACCATGCAGTTGTAATAATACATTTTATTTGAGCTATAGATGGTAAATTTCAGTTCATTTCTTCTTCTTCTTCTTCTTCTTCTTCTTCTTCTTCTTCTTCTTCTTCTTATTATTATTATTATTATTATTATTATTATTATTATTTGTTGTTGTTGTTGTTGTTGTTATTATCATTATTCCTAAGTCAGTTTTATTACAGTGTCAAAATTATCTCTGCACATTAACCTAAAAATAATGAAAAAGTAAAAATATTGAACATGTCTGCATCAAAACATGAAAGTGCATTTATTTCCACAGAAATCACTTGTTCAGTACCTTGTCATGTCAAGATTGTACTATTGCAACTCACTTCTGACAGGTCTGTCCCTGCACACCATCTGACCCCTGCAACTACAATCTCCTACTTACCTGAAGGCAATTATCACACCTCGCTCTGCATCACATCCCCTTCAAGCACCTAGCATGGCTTGACATGACCCACCTACCCTCAAGAAAGACATGCATCAAGACACCTCTGTGTACTTATACACATGTGGTGGAATGTATTTCCCCTGACTGGAAGAACAGCTGAGTCACTGGTTGTCCTCAAATGAAGATTGAAGAGCGACCTTTTTAGGAAGCACTTTTAAATGAACTCTAATTAATTTGTATTTGTTGCTGTACCAACTTGTTGTACTAGCTGTTCTCTAACAGGCCATTAGCTGGATAGTATTAATAGACCCTGAACTCTTTGTACAAGCATGAAGATCTGTTTTTGATGGTATCTACAAAGCACTTCTGTAGGTCACTCTGAATTAGGGTGTCTGCCAAATGGTGTAAATGTAAGTGGTATTGTTTTATCATGTCCAAAAATAAAAACGTAGAAAAAAAGGTTTTGCTTGATCATGTGGTGCAATAACAAACCGCCAACATTCACTGCATTCCCTTCCCTTAACTTTAATGCCAATGTAACTAATTCAAGAAGTCATTTTGTTTCAGCAAGTCTTTTTCAGCCCTTTCTGATTGGTGAGATGTACTTTTCTCTCTGAACCACCACGTTCATCCCAGTGTAGCTAGACTACAGAAAAATCCATCGACTACTAGGAAAATAAATGTCAAACAAATAAGGAAACAATAATTATTCTGTTAGCTATAATCCCACTGTTAATTAAATATTTTAGGGCAGATTTATTACATTTCCTTGCCACAATTTTGGACCAGACTGAACTTTATCTCTCTGGTACATGTCGTCTATACAAGCTCAGGCTGTAGCAGCTGTGATATACAAATCTGTTTCTGGAGCAAAGGGAAAGCCAATATGATCTAGAGTAGAGAGCCAATCAGAAAAAGATGCTCTACACCCACAAATATCCATGTCTGAAAGCACATTAAAGAGCATCTGAGACCATAGCAAATGGGAAACCAGGGTGGTCTGGAGGAAGAAGGCTGGGTGCCATGCCTGTGATCTATGGCTATATAAACATAGAACACTGACATTCACTTGATTTCTTGCAATGAGGCCTAAATTAAATATGATAATTACTTTGAAAGTACGACATTGGTTCCATTTGCTGAAAGTTTGCCCAAATTAATATATTCAACTTAGGCCAGGAGTCAATTTAACAATGAATTAGGTTTTACAGCATGAAAGTCTAACATTTAATTCTTCAAAAAGCTTTAATTTACAATATAATCATATGGACCTAAGATCACTCAGCTTGCCAGGTGAAATGACCATGGTGATACATAAATAACCACAGCTACACGTGACACATTGCAACCACATGCACGTCCTCTACAACTGGTTGTAATGCTTTTTAATGATGTAATCAACTCCTTGCCAGTTCTTTGAAAGAACAAACACTGCCACATTCCTGGGGCAAGCACATGCATTTTCCTGACAGTGCAAGTGTCAAAATTGGGTGTCAATAATAAAGCATATCTTTTAGCAATTAAAGTCATTTTACCTCAGGACCAAAAAACCTGTCAATGAAGGAGCAGGAATATATGTGGAGTATGAATATATGTTTTGAAAATTCACTTGTCCCTCTGGGGAAACCCTTAACATTTTTATGTAGAACCCAACAATAGAGTGTTTCCCTATCAGAAAAAAACTCTATTTTGGAAGCTGACAACACTTTTTTTTGTTTCAAATAAACCATTACACAACTGTTGATCCATTTTCCTAAGTGTGCGTTTAGATTTAGACCTAAGATTTCTGAGATAATGTAGCATTTGCAATTTTATGACTCTCATTCATCATTGTATATTTATATATTTATATTACAGTGGTATAACCAGCTTTGAAAGTTGTGTTGTATCACTGGACCCTAATTTTGAATTCCCCAAATCCCATAAGCTGTTCTTCTCAGGTTTTAAGGATGGCTTAGATCAAATTTGTGATTGATTTTACCTGATCCAGGCCAACAGATTGATGATGTATGGGGTAATGGGAAGATAGCACTTTTTCTAAATTTAATTAGCTGTCTATGACATTCAGTGAGTCCCAGCTCTATTGATTTGCAACATGGGTCGAAAATGAAGCAAGTACCTGTGCTCAACAAACAACAGTAGTACCAGTTATGTGTTACAGAAGACCAAGATAAAAGATGGGAATTGATATTACAAACACCTTTGGGGGAAATCTGTAATAGTTGAGAGACATTCTTTGTTATTCTTTTGACATTTTTGAATGAAGGAAAACTACAAAATTTTAAATAATCTAAATACAATTAATAAAGAAATTTGTAATGGAAATTTAAAATGGATTATTTATTATTCACATATTTTTCAATATTTAGTTCATTTTAGCTTAAGACACTTACCCTTCAGTTCTATTTTGAAACTTCATTAAAAAAACAAAAAACGAAAAAAGCAATAGATGTAGATTGATGTATGCTGTCATTTGTACTTTTGCAGATATTGATGCAGAAAGCAAAGTTGGGCAATCAAACATAACTGAAATGTGCATAGCCAGGTTTCCCGCAGTTCTTGGCAAAAGAGAATGTGACACTGAAAATTTTGCAGCCAAATATTACAAATCTCTTTTGTCCCACATTCACAACAAGGGAGAAAAACTAATACTAAGAGAGAGCCATGGGCAGAACAAAATCACTATTCCAGGAGTATATGTTGGTGTCCAGTAGGTTTAGTGGATCCAAGAACACACAGGGGGAATGTCATTGTGAAGCAGTGCTCTATATGTATTGTGAAACATTTTTTTGCCTTTTTTTACTTTTTATTTTTGCAATGAGCATGCTTTTTAAAAGCAGGGTCAGAGGGAAAAAATCTGATACATATCATAGGCAGCATTTTTAATTTTTTTCACAGTAAGCCAAAACATTTTAAGACGTACTGTTCTGTGTAAAAATAAAGTTGTAAATTCGCAACTTTAAGAATCTGCAGAAATTGTACACTCATAGTTTGAGGTTCAAAAACTAAGCAACCCTCTTAGAGTGATATTTTACCATTTAGGCTCACTACAAGAAATATTAATTTAAATGAATCTTTTTTCTATATGTATTGATTCTTTTATGTTCTTATATGTTACAGGTATTTTATTTTTCTGCAGACTGTACTTGTTTCATGCCTGAAATGATTGTATGAGAGCTAGAGAAACGGCTGACAGTGATAGACTCTTATTTTATACCGGAGAGATTGTGTTGCAAGTATTAGTGTCTCATATATTCACAATTCTGTTTAGCCAGACATCTCAAGTGATTAGAGTAAGTGTAAATGTTCATGTTACACGTGCCATTAGCTCTCTCTCTCTCTCTCTCTCTCTCTCTCTCTCTCTCTCTCTCTCTCTCTCTCTCTCTCTCTCTCTGTCTCTCTCTCTCTCTCTTAGACTTTAAACAGAACCATTATACATAATACACATACTTGTATGTGTTTGTACTTCAAGGAATCTGTCCCTGTGTGTGTGTGTGTGTGTGTGTGTGTGTGTGTGTGTGTGTGTGTGTGTGTGTGTTTTGTGTGTGTGTGTGTGTGTGTGTGTGTTTAATGTATATGCCGCTGTAAAGGAACCTTCATCTGCTTAACGTCTTAGAAATTGAAAAAAATCATGTTTCCCTACTGAGGCAGCAACATCTGCTGAAGTCTCAGATCCATCACTAGTGCAGTGAGCTACATGGTCTTGCTGTGTTTGCATTGAGTGCACGCACGCATGCTCTCAACAGTCCAAAGAGATGGGGGAGGGGAACTAAAACATGAAACTTTGAGGTATTTTACATGCAGGCTGGTAAGCACCCTGATAATATGACATGAAATCCAAAAAAAATTAACTCTGCCTTGCGATATTCGTCAAAATACTTTATCAGTCATGTACATGAAATTAGCCCTCTGCAGCAAACACTCTTGACAGGATTGTAATATAGCCACAAAATCTAAAAAAACCCAAAACTGAACAGCATCATCTTAACACATGACTAGATAACCATTAGTTCAGTTTGATGTTATTTTTTTCCAAAAATTCAGGATCAGTATAAACAGGAAGTTTATGAGAGCAGAGCTTTTGGCCCTCCCACCTATGCATAAACAAAGCTGATTTTCTACAGAACACTGTCAATACTGTTTTCACAAGATCTTCCTTTAAAGAGCTTTTAATGAGATGAAAACCCAAGTAGTTACTGCTGTCAACGAAAATGAGGGGCTAAAGGGCACCTTTAGTTAAAGCCCAAACTACACTCACTGGACAATTTCCTGTCATTTGTCTTCAGTGTGGGAAGAGGAGGTGGTGGTGATGGTAGTGGGTTGGGTTGGAGGCAGGAAACAGCTTTGAATATTACCGGCATCTTAACAGTACAAAATAATGAATAAGAAATCATTGTCACTTATGAGAATTCATCTCATAAAGAACCACACATAAAAGGGTACAGGAAGACAGGAAGAGTTCAAGAAGTAATTGTAAAAACAGGAGAGGGTGAACGAACAGTGTAAATAAAGGAGAAAAGTGAGAAGTAAATTAATTTGAGATTAAAAGTGCAACCAAAATGAAATGCCACGGGATTAGTACAAATAATGCTCTCATGAGAGTATTGTGAGATCCAGGATTTTAGATAGATCAGAATTCCACTCTAGTTTCAGGCAGGCTAGAATGACAACCACAGCCATTTTCTAACCAGAGCTCTTAATTTATTTATTTTTTTTCTATATCTCACTTGAGGCTTGACTACATGAATGTAACAGACTGTTAAAACCAAGAAAAAGATTCATGCACAAGTACATATTGCGGATATTCCTCATAATAAGCGTGTCTGAATATGTGGTAAGTGATTTATGGATTTGTAATACATCTGCATTTGAACTAAACAACATGGCTTTAAATTTATATCTGTGTTAACTGGCCAGTAAGAGAGGCTGTGCTATATTTTAAAAAGTACATATTTCTCATACAAATAATAGGCTTTCACACTCTGTGTGTTTCACAATCATTTGCCCTAAATTGTAGATAAGATATAAAATGCACCCTCGGGTCATGCACAAGACTATGTCTGTAATAAATTGCTGTAGTTTGACTTTATAAAATAAAAAAAAAAGATAGACAGGAATGCAGTGACACTGGAAAGGAGCAGACTGAGTTCTGAATTGCAGCAACTTGAGAGCATCTACTGACCCTGACCTTGACTTGTTTCAGATGGTTTGCTTTAACTAACCTGGACTAAACTATGACAAAGAGAAAAGTGAGAGTTTTCCTCAGCATGACCTCGGCGTGTCTTACCACGGTTTGTTTTAACTGGCAGGGGTGCTTTCTCGCCTAGTACAATTCACGCTGTAATGAGAGAGGGTCAGCAAGGGTCACATGCAGAGAGTGGAAAAGGATGAAGGAGAGCTGTTTTACCACTTCTCCCACCTGCCAGGCACTGCACAGGGGGCATTCTGATTGTTAACAGGCCTGTCTGTCTCTCTGGACTATGAACACTACTAAGTTAATTCCTGAGGGTGCTGAGCCTCTCCTACCAGTTACATATCCTATAGAAATCCTATGCCAGAAAAGTGCTGGGAGAAAAAATCCCTGTTATTTCTAATTTATCATGTGGAACTAATCACAAGCAAAATTCACTTCACAAACCCCAATATTCATTATCAGGATGCTGCTGCATGATAAATGCCATACATATCATTGCAACTATGTACAGTAGATTTCAAACTAAATTCATCTGCAGCCTACATAATCAGAATAAATTCTTAATAAGACATGAGAGACAGTTGGGGAAAAAATAAATAACAGAAAAATGTTTATTGTATGACATTGTGCCAAGTACTGCAAGCTTAGAAATGCTAAAAACCATTAAAAAATAAATCACTTTAAAGCAAAAGTGTAATGGGATGAAACTGAGCATTTACTTTCACCGAACTGTTTTATTACTATTTACATCGCAACAAATTGTAGACCTGTTAAGGGCAAACTAAAATATCTTTTTTTTAGTGTAACTAACTTGTGTTTAAGCAGCTTTATTTCAGACCTTGAAATACTGACAGTAGCAGTAGCAGCAAAGATATACTGTGACCTTCCAGTTTGTATGTGTATTAGCTTAAAGGATATATTAACCTATTTGTCTGATCATGTTACCTGACTGTTTTCCAGTCACCACTTAGCTTAAGTTAAAGATTTCCAAAAAATTATCATTGTAGTAGATATATGCTAAGAACAAGCTAGTCCGCTGGATCATAGCAAGAATCAAACTTCATAGGGGAATTGGTCTAATTAAATAATTATAGTTTTTGTAATGTCTAAATATTGTAATTATTTGCAATTAAATTGCATTATATTTTACATTCAGTAGCAGTGTTTCTGCAGTACAAGCTAGTGAAGAATAAGTGATACATCCCTGTGAATTTGAAATAAGATTTTCAATGACTGAAGGCTTAGGCTCAAATGTTTTACCTCAAATAACAAATGATTAAGGCACCACTAACTTTTATTTGCACCTTTTCTTTGTATTTGAGTATGTTATAATGTCACTCATTTTTTACCTCAGACATTTTAAGTAGACTTTTTATTTGTTATAATACCACTGCATGCTTTTAATATCTCTATTTCTGTTCTTCTCCTAGAAGTGTTTCCATTGCTTCTAATATCACTAACAGATTACTGCTTACTGCAATAGACACAACTGCACAACAAAAGCCAACTGCAGCCAACTCCAAGACAGTTATCCAAAGGCAAAAAAATCTGAGTTTAGGCTAGATGCACATGCTGGAACAAGCTTAATTAAGGTGACTCAAACACAATCATTAAAATGGCCGAATGAGCACAAGTTTTTGTTCCCTGTACTATCGATTCTGTGTTCTTTGAGATATAACTAACATGCTGTTGTGATCTCCTACCTGTTATCGTTACATCGCTGTAGTGGTTGGAGAGCTGCTCCTTCAGCAGAACTTGCTGCATCTGAGCCGCTTTCTCCCTTT
This sequence comes from Hemibagrus guttatus, assembly GCA_033459395.1. Classification (NCBI taxonomy): domain Eukaryota; kingdom Metazoa; phylum Chordata; class Actinopteri; order Siluriformes; family Bagridae; genus Hemibagrus; species Hemibagrus guttatus. Next base: position 16,088,070 of record JAUCMX010000002.1, read on the forward strand.
GCAACTCCAGCATCATGTCAGGGTGACTGGCCAGCTTACAACCCTTTTGTTTATCCAGGGCAATGTCACTTCGCACTATGTCTGAGCAGACACAGAAATCATTAGGAAAGAAAATCTGCAGTAAACTATTTTCATTTGTCAGTTCATACCACAAAAGCAGATGTTTTATGACTATTATGACGTACAATAAGATCTGATTATAAGTTTAAATAAAAGTTAGTTAATTAATTTCTTTTTGCTGATATTTGTGTTTGAAAATCACACTGCATAGAAACATCCTCATACCATCCTCATAATTCTTGAGGTAATAGTCTGGTCCTGGTCCTCTAAACTTGGCTAAATTCTTCAGGTTATGAAACTGGAGAAAGTCTGTCCTCTTTCCCCCAAACCTCAGATAAGCTGGAGAAAGTCCTCTAGCCAAAGTCACTAACCGCTTGGAGCTGAGGAAACAGAGAGAGACTGCTTAAAGTCAGACATGCTACCAAGCGGTTATGTATTAGTATTATAGAATAACAAGTAAGAGTTCGTTTCATTCTTTAAGTATAAAAGCATTTCAGTCCTTCCAGAGACGGTCCCTAATGAATAAATGAACTTCACATTTAGTGCAGAAATGCTTCACTAATTTTCTCATTTGCCGCTTGTAATATTGTAGCCTGTACTTGATTTTAAGTCACAGTTTGGAACACATTATCTCAGACATTTAGAAAAGGGCCTACATGGACGTGCTAGACCACAGAGATTTAAAAAATCTAAACACAGTCTAAAATGAGTACCAAATGCGACATTTCGCACATGTAATAAAGCTAAAACACTAATGTGCTTACCTTTTTGAGAGTCTTGGTTGTGTATCTACTCAAAACGTCTGCTGACGCATGATTCAATCATTAAAACATTAAATAAGAGTTGCATCTGTAGACCATGGCTTAGTAGTTCGAGGACATGACTGACGCTCTAAAGACTTATTCCCATGTGAGTCAGATTTGTATAAGTATCGTTTAATTACAGACTGAGTACATTCGATGATTAATTAGGAGAAGTAAAAGATTTTTTCCTGAAAAGCAAGACGGTACAACGATATAGGTTTCATCGGCTGTTCGAGTTTCACACACACACACACACACACACACACACACACACACACACAACAATGAATTATAAAATTATAACCTATATAATTGCTACGGTCTTGCATTCTATCTATCTATCTATCTATCTATCTATCTATCTATCTATCTATCTATCTATCTATCTATCTATTTTGTCTGTCTGTCTGTCTGTCTGTCTGTCTGTCTGTCTGTCTGTCTGTCTATCTATCTATCTATCTATCCACACACACACACACACACACACACACATATATATATATATATATATATATATATATATATATATATATATGTGTGTGTGTGTGTGTGTGTGTGTGTGTGTATATATATATATATATTATATATATATATATATATATATATATATATATATATATATATATATATATATATATATATATATATATATATATATATGTGTGTGTGTGTGTGTGTGTGTGTGATGCACTAATAGATAAATACATATGTTAAATTTTAGAAATAACCACAGAGTACATTGGCCATTATACAAATTTGTTCACGCGCGTGCTTGTGTGTGTGTTTCTTTAGTGTGTGCATGTATGCATTTATTTGTTTATCGCTTTTTAGTTTTCATTTATTGCGCTGTTGCACTGATAATAATATATTTAAAGGCAATAACCTCCAAAACATCCAGCGGGTCTGTGTCATGAAAACCTTTTAATCGAGTCTTTAGGAGAGATCACTGCGTTCAAAGCAAGCTGCAAAGTAATAATGAAAATTGGCGTCTAAATGAAATGTCAAACAGAAGCAAACAAGGAAGCAAACAAACAAATAAAAAATAAATAAATAAATAAATGAATAAATAAATAAATAAATAAATAAATAAAGCTGTTATCATTATATGTCTAATTTGATCTGAAGCCAGATCTTAATGGAAACTGTATTACACGGGACGGCCTGTTTAGGCTAATTAACAAATAATCATAGACTTATCATTATCGATAATAATAATAATAATAATAATAATAATAATAATAATAATAATAATAATAATAATAATAATAATAATAATAATAATAATGATAACGTGGTTTCGATCGAAATCCTCCATGTTTTACTAACACAAACATATGATAATTTACAACAGGGTATTTATTACAATTGATAGTCCCTGATAAAATAGCAGGTTTTTGTGATGTAGACATTGAAATAACGATGAATCATACCAGAACATTTTCACTGTTAATGTAAAAATGTCAACCTGTACAATGCCATTAAGAGCCACACTGGCACATTTCGGAGAAAAAAAGATACAAATAAAAAAAACTTGCACTCCCTTTTATAACTGGGTTTCTGGATGTGTTCAGAATCAACCAATCACCAAGCTCGTGTGAAATAGTAGTTAGTACACACCTGTCTTCAACTGAAATGACTCTTATTAACTCCAAATAAATAATAATAAAGAGCCTTGGGCCACAGAGGGCTTACAATGCATCAATCGTTCAGGAGAGGGCTACAAAACAAATTGCAAGGCGTTAGATATACCATACACAGTGAAGACAGTCAACAAATGTAGTCAATAATGCACAACAATGACACTGATGAGAAAACAGAGAAAACTGGCCAGCGAAGCTGTCAAGAAGCCTACAGCAACACTGAAGAAGCTGCAGCTGTTTCTGGCAAGAACTGTGTGCTCCCTACATGTGACAACTCCCGTATATCCCGATATCTCGTTTTCCTCATCTGTGTGAGCTATCCAAGCCCGTGTAAAACCTGGCATCTGATATAAAAATGAAGATGAAGAGGAGTTTCTCCTTTCAGCATGATAACGAGCCAAAGCACACATCCATATTAACAAACAAATGACTTGAGCAAAAATAAATAAATAAATAAATAAATAAATAAATAAATAAATAAATAAATAAATAAATAAATAAATAAATAAATAAATAAATGAATAAAGATTAATGTTTTGGATAGCCCCGAACAGAGCCGGACCTGAATCCTTTAAAAAAATCTGTGGAGGGACCTGAGTAGTGCCGTGCACAGGAGATGCCCTTACAGTGTGTCAAATCTGGAAAGGAGGGGGAAATATTCCCAAATAAAGATGTGCCAAGTTGACAGGCTATTATCCAAACAGAAATAAGACTAAATATTAGCTCAGAGGTGTGCACACTTATTTATTTATTTTTTTCTGTGCACATTTCGTTTTCAGTGGCACCGTAAATGATGTGATTTTTTTTTTTTTTACATGAAATGCTCTTTTATGATTTAGCTTGAATGTTTCATTCATTTTACATCACTGTTTTAACAGGGGTGTGTATACTTTGAATATCCATTGTAAATGAGTTAAAACTCTCGATTAAACCTTTGAAAATAGTAAATTCACTCACGGATCAAGCTCTGGCCTAAACGGCACACAGCACCAGAACAACTATCACAGGACTAACGGTACATGTATACTGCATCACTGGGAACGTCGCTTAAACCGCATCCCACTTATTGCTGAAAGCAAACGCGGATATTCGCCCATCTGCTGGCCTTTCATTCGCTTTTGAAAGGTCATGGATAACTTCTATCCCATTCTCAGCATGACAGTACAAAGTCACTTTGACAAATTAAGATGAGACAGAAAAGAGAAGATGAGAGGCCACTGACTCCTGCTATAGAATACTAACTGTTGTTTAAATAATTAGCTCTGATTTGATTATTACAGTTGCAACCAAATATTGCAGCTGATAATATGCTGATGACACTCAGTCGAGTCACTTCATATGGAGAAGCCAAAAGCAGTAGGCTGATTTTAATGGAAAGTACATTTCTACCATCGCCATTGGGCATAAGGCTGCTGAGAATATTTTTCTTCCACATGCACAAAATCAACCGAAACGTGGAATAATTCAGGGCTTTCTCAGAAGGATGTTATTTATTTTTAGCACTTGCGAAGTAAAAAATCCTTCACGCTGCATTCGCATTGTGATTAGTCTCTGTGACTTTGGCGCCTAAATATCAGCATTGCTGATTTTTTTTTAAACAGAAAATGAAAACAGATGCGTTAGAGCAATGGTGTCTAATAGCTATATGCGTGGTGTGCGTGCAGAGAGCTGTCAAATCGGATACCTTAAAAAGTCGAGCCAGCCGTTCTTCAGGATAGATGGGTCCACTTGCAGTGATAAGAAGTTGTCATTCAAAACCCTCACCGGGGTTCGCGTATTAACGTCCAGTAAAATCAGCGTTCTCTCCAGAAAATTCTGTCTCTTGTCAGCGTCCACGTGTCGCCGGTGGGCAATATTGGCGGAAGAGATTGGAGACTGGATTACAAATGCCCACCACACAGCCAAGCCGAACATCTGTGGGAAGAATCGCCCGGGCATCTTCTGTCCACAAAGCCGCCGAGCTGAGCGCGCTGCGAGTTGGAGGAGACCCTGCTGAGCAGCCTTATGAAAAAATAACGTGATTAAAATCACCTTAAGAGCTGTCGTCCACCCTCTTTAAGTGAGTGTTTGTTTTCTGTAGTCCTGTAAGCTGGTCTCCCCTCCACCCCCCTGTTTTGCGCTGTTTGTTAAGATTGAGCTGCCGTATCCGCCCCGGGGCCAGAATCCCAGCCTCTCCGTTAACGGGGGCCGGAGGCAGCACCGCCCCTCCACTACACACACACACACACACACACACACACGCGCGCACACACAAGGTAAGGAGCCTACATACAGACTACCTACGTACTGAAGTACTTAGGAAGTGATTTTGCTAGGAGAAATTTTCGTCAATTACGTTAAAGTAATGGATAAGCGCTCGGCTGACGTTAATAGCCTACTTGGAGGTAACATAGGCTATCAGAAAATAGGATATTCTCTCCTTCAAATGGCCTGTAAGTAATTTCTAAACTCTGCTTTTAGACTGTCATCTAAATGGCTGTTTTAGTTCGGTTAACTTTCTTTGCAGAGTTCAAGTATATATATATATATATATATATATATATATATATATATATATATATATATATATATATATATATATATATATATATATATATATATATATATATAAAACATAACCTCTCTACAGTGTGATGAATAATTCACCCTCCCTGTTTGATGTTCATAGTTCGGTTTGCTAAATCAATCCTCTTAACACTTTCCAGATGGCCTTAAAACACATTAGTCTGTCTCATCTAAAACGAGAGTGACATCAAGTATTCTGCTTGTCTACTAAAGAGTCGTGCTCTGTAGTCAAATTAATCGAGACAGTGAACTGCCTGTGTTGTTCTCTTATTTTTGCTATATAATGATGTGATACAAAAATGTGATGTAGAAGAAGGACAATACAGGAGTAGCTTCTTGACCAATAAGTATACTAACATTAATAACAGACCGAAAAATGATACTTAATGTCCAGTGGATCAATCTAAATGTTGTTAAAATGCATGATCTGAAGGGGAATTTTAGGGGGGAATGTTAGGAATTGGATTCAAAATATGCAACGGGTTTATTTATTTTCAATTGTTTATTTTAGTTGATTTTTTTTGTTTTTCCCCAATGTTGCCTGGATCAGCCTGTTACAATAACATTCTGAGCCCTGCCTTACTCACTTCAATTAAGTCAAACACAGTCAAATTCAGTCAAATTTATTCAGTCAAATAGGATGCAGTCTATAGGCTGCTCTGCCACGAATAAACTGAAACATACTGAGCGGAAAATGAGTTTTGGTTGATATAGGCAATTGTTTAATTAACAATATAGCGTATATGTAATCCCACAACTTTTCTGATAAACGTTTAGTTGCCTAAATACTTGGCAAAATATAAAATTATCAAAGTTAAGTTGGAACGCAAAACCTTTACACTCTTCGCTCTGCATTAGAAATGGTCTAGAGCTTACCAAAGTTACATGTAGGCCCGTCATTTAGAAAGAGTTATATGGCAATACAAAACAGCCAGCGTGTTTAATTTAAAGCCAGGGGCTAAGCGATAGACAAATTATAGCACACTTATATGTGTAGGACTTACTCGAAGTACAAAATGTGCCTTATCCGACCTTTGGACAGTGTGTGTTTTTATAATGCCTATAGGCTAACTTACATATTGAGGTCGCTTAGTCTTTTCATAAATAAGCTACACAGGCCTACTGAAACACTAATGTTCCTTTATTTATACGAATTGTAAACTGAACTTAATTGTTTAATCATTATATGCAGTTTAGATCATTTGATAATTTAGATGCAGTCTAGAAGTCTCTGTTTTACATGTTTTAGATAAGCGATTTTTATTTTATACAAAGTAGAGTTAAATTACTTAAGTGTAATTAAGATTATGATTTGTTTTAATTACCCCAAATAAACAAAAAAATAATATTTTAGTTTATGCAATTTAATTCTGCATTATACAGGAAGCCACATCATCATGGGTTCTCTTTACTGAGATAATATTATTTTTTACTTTAAAGTACTTTCTTTTTTTCTTCTTTGTGTTCTCTGTTAACAACAACAACAACAACAACAACAACAACAACAACAACAACAACAATAATAATAATAATAATAATAATAATAATAACAACAACAACAACAAAAAAACAACAATAAACAATAATAATAATAATAATTATAATAATAATAATAATAATAATAATAATAATAATAATAATAATAATAATAATAATATCATAGACGCGAGGAATTACGCAGTCTTGATGCAGAAATTTATCCCCGATATAACAGTGAGATGTATTTATGCCTCTAAACTGTGTTTCAGGTGCTGTATAGTTGTACATTTTGCAATGTGTAGTTCCGAAGAGCTAACGATTTTTATTTCAAGTCAAGAAATTAAGTTGATTCAGCTATCACAATGATTCGCAACATTAGCGCTGGTCGAATTACATTTACTTTCTGTTTACATTCAGTTCTTATTTGTTCTTACTTATTTACAGTTGCTATTTGCTATACAAAATAAATACTAAAATAGCCCGATTTTAATAATATATGGGGCATTTTTAAATCATTGTAAGTTTAAGACATGTCAAGATATATCTTTTTCCACATGGTTTAGTGTGCCGTGGGTCCAATGCAAGTAGATTTTGGAGCACCACAAAACAACAAAATATTAAAAATATTCAAAAATGTAAAACTTATAAACAATATAGCACTTTATCGCGAATCATATATATATATATATATATATATATATATATATATATATATATATATATATATATATATATATATATATATATATATATATATAAAACACATTTACATATATTTATTTTATTATTATTTTTATTTCAAATTATTGTGTCGTTTTGTTCTCTACGTGTGTAAACTAATATTCTACGCATTATTCTGTAATAATAAACACTTGCTGACGTGCACACAGCCTCTTAATCCCTGAGCCCCACCTAAATCTGAATCATAGAAGTGGTAGTCTTAGTCTTAGTCCTGTCCTCTTTACAATGCTGTCTTTCCTTCGGCTAACTAAAGCTGGATAAAATGGCTGGCGATGGTTTAGCAATTTTCAGGATGTTATGTAGGTTTCCCTGGCCAGTGGAACTCTGAGACTCTGCTCTGAAACGTCATTGTTTTCCAAAGGCCTAGAGAGGAACCCGATCTGACACAGGCCCAGGCACAGCAGTAAAACGTTTTAAAAAGTATAAAGTCAAGGCCTCACACCGTAGCGTCGCTCTTTAACGTTGACGACGCGCTTAGCCACTTCGGAAACTGCTCAGTCGGACTGTTTCACTGATTTACTACGTGGCAGCGATACTGAGCAGACGAGCAGAGCTAGTAGGCCACACATTATTTATGCGGTCAAATCTCCAAACAGCCGAGGCTTTATTTTCTGCTGTCCAAACATGAACGGTTAGTTTCCCATACGTATATTTAGCGATTACTGGCTGATCTGACACGTTTTGGCGAGTACAATTACATTTCTTCCCTTCACGATTAGATTAGTAGCCTATTAAAGTATTGCTTAATATGTGAAGTTAGTCGAAGCACGAATAGATTTTTTAGATTTTACTTTATAAATGGCTTAACAGCTCAGTCACTGAGTACCATATCAGAAAGGTCAAATGAGTTTGGTACTGTTATTTTTTCTGAGAAAAAAGGCTAAATATTATAAAAATGGGCAAATAAATGATAGGATAGTTCTCTAATATAAATGTCCTACATCCTTGGATTTGACTCCTCATGCAGATCACATTCAGGTGTTTTAATTACACACACATCAAAACAACAAAAAAGCATGCACTCTTATAAACATATCGTTAACTATACAGCCCAATACAGCCCTAAAGTGTGACTTGTTTGTCTCCATGGAAGAACTCTGAAACTATATACAAATCTTTTGTGTAAAAGAAAAGAACAGATTGTTTCCGTGTAGCAGAAGGTCCCAGGCAGAACCCGTTAAGAGAGCACGAACCATTAACCACCAGAAGAACCCCTGAGCAATTCTTTTTTTCTAAGCTGTAGCTTGTATTTGTGTGTGTGTTTTGAGCTAGAAACTGGGCAGGCTGATGTCTGACTTAAAAACCTCGGCTTTCATAGTCACTTTTCCAGCGTGGGTTGATGCAATACTGCCACCTTCTGGACACATAGATCATCCAGCCTCTTAAAAGGGCTAAACATGACTGACACTCAAACCCGCATCCACTGTGATTTTACTTCCCAAGATTATAAACACCTTCTCTGTTTTTCCGACGTTATTTAAAACATCCCTAATGTGTATTCGTAGCAAATGTCTGACCATAATGCCTAATGTGACAGAATAGCTTCCACCGCAGATCTGATCTTTAACATAATTGTTTGCAGAAGTAAACTGTTCAATAATTCAGTAAATGTTTATTCGGGTTTTCAAACACATATTATGTATTATTATGCATAATTGGGGGAAGTCGCTTGTTATCGACAGTTTCCTGCGGATATGAATCTTAACAATCGACAAACGGCCTATCGTCTTCTCAGTGTGTAATATTCGCTGAGGTATTACATTCGTGCTATTTGCAGAACACATCTGTTTACTGGTGCCACAGTACTGGTTTACTGTGTGTGTGTGTGTGTGTGTGTGTGTGTGTGTGCGTGTTGTGTGTGTGCGTGGAGAGAGAGAGAGAGAGAGAGAGAGAGAGAGAGAGAGAGAGAGAGAGCTCTCGCCACGTGACACATCTCGCCAATGTCCTTCTGCAAAGCCACTCAGCATCATGGCTGCGGATGCTGCGGATGCTTTCCTCCCGCTCTGCATCCCGGCACCATGGCAGCTGCCGTTGCTGCTTCTCCTCGTCTCGCATCTTCCTGGTCACGCCCTCGGTTTGTTAGGCTTTCGTCCAGAGGACACGAGTCCGGCACTATCTGTGCAAAACGGACTGCTGAGGGCGACCGAGGGAACGCGCTTCGTATTGCGTGTGTATTACTCAACGTCGCCGCAGAGGATGAACCGAAACTCGAGCTCCAGAGCGGACGCTACAACCGCGCCGTGGATCGCTTTTGTGGAAGAGCCGCAGCCGGGTCGAGAGGGTCAAGCTCACCCGAAGCGGAACTTATGTGTGGAAGAGAGCGCGCGAACTTCTGACATAGAGCTGCTGGGTTCGTTCAAGTCGGCCTCCAGCCAGAGCTCCATCCTCGTGGAGTTTTTGGCAAAAGACCTGCGGCGAGGTGAGAAAGTCAAATATTATTCCATGTGCGCCTTTGACGGGTCCAAATGGGAGCACTTCAGGACGAGGGACTTCTGGCTAGCAGTGGTCGAGCGACCACCACACGCGGACGGATGGCTTCAGGCATCTCTTTCTGTGGTGTTGTTGGCGCTGTCTGCTCTCTTCAGTGGACTTGTAATAAGTATGCTCGCACTCGACCCCGTGGAGCTGAAAGTGCTCCAAAACAGTGGCACAGAGAAGGAGCAGAAGTACGCGGGCAAAATCGAGTCCGTGCGCAAACACGGCAACTACGTCCTCTGCACTTTGGTGCTGTGCAACGTGCTCACGAATACATTTTTAGTTGTTTGGATGTGCCAGATTCTCGGAGTCACGCCTCTGTCCACCGCCGCCTGCACTTTTCTGATTTTTTTCGTTGGAGAGATTCTACCACATTCCGTTGCATCCAGACACGGGCTGGCCATAGCATCTAAAACCATCTGGCTCACTAGGTTGCTGATGCTGGTGACTTTTCCCATCACGTACCCGATTAGCAAACTGTTGGATAACATGTTGCATCAAGAAATAAGTAACTTTTACACTCGTGAAAAGTTACTGGCGATGCTGCGCGTCACAGATCCCTACCATGACCTGGTGAAAGAGGAACTTAACATTATACAGGGAGCCCTCGAGCTTAGGACCAAAACGGTCGAGGATGTTCTGACCCCGCTCAATGACTGCTTCATGCTGGCTTCTGACGCCATCCTGGACTTCTACACGATGTCTGACATCATGCAGAGCGGTTATACTCGCATCCCAGTTTTTGAGAACGAGAGGTCTAACATTGTTGACATTCTGTTTGTTAAAGATCTGGCCTTCGTTGACCCAGATGATTGTACCCCACTTAAAACCATCACACAGTTCTACAAACATCCTTTGCATTGTGTATTTAATGATACCAAGCTTGATGCAGTGCTCGAGCAGTTCAAGAAAGGTAAGTATCAAAAACATGCAATGGTTAACTGGAGGTTTATATGATTAGAACTACTTTGAATGTGTCATAAATATATACTAAATATTAAAAAAAAAAAAAAAAACTATCTGTACAGTTATACACAATGGCTGCAAAAAAACTGGGATAATTTCCTAATTTATAATTCTTTGCTTTTAATAATTGCTTTTCACTAAAAACAGCATTATATTACATATATAGAATTCACTTAATCAAATAAAAGAGTAAGTGATTTAGTGTACACTGTTGCACTGAAAGTAATGTTGACTATCATTCCATCTGAGCTCTGTATTGTGGCTAGAAATAGATTTGATCTGCTTTGACATCTGGCATAAATTCATGCACTGGGGTATAGAACTGCTAAACAGCATTCACTGGATGTTATGTAACACTGGCTTATCCAGATTGCCAGTATCTAACTGTGCAGAAATGATTGTAATTCTGTTTTGAGAGACATAGTAGGCAGTAGAGCAACGAAACTTACTGTCTTATTATACATCAGCACACAGTTCAACATGCTAAAGACATTTTCTACTGGAATTGAGAGATTGGCAGATACACATATATTTTACTTTTCTGTCAAAAAAAGTACTAGAATCAGATCTGCATTGCGGGACACTGACTGAGCAGAACCTCAGGGCAAATTAAACCTCCTGCAGTGACCTTTCTCCCAATCACTGTCTCAGCTTTGGGCTAAGGGGATAAAATGTCAGGGGTTGTAGTAAGGAAGACTTTGTCTCTCTCAAACTGAGCTCCCCATGTATGAGTCTTTGAAGCTATGACCCCCTCTGCCTCCACTAAATGTGTTATAAGGGAAATCATGAAATATGCATGATCAACCTTTCCTTCTGTTAGAGTTAGGAGGGGGCAGCTTAGTGACATTATGATTGGTGTTGGTTCACAGGAAAAGTAATTAGCAGCCTCCCACTGCAGTAAGTGCAGAATGAAATAAATGACACGTTATCACGTAGATGAGACATTATTAGTATTATAAATGCGTTAATTACAGAGTACATTTCTTTGCATAAAATTCTGAATAAAATGTATTCTGTTTTATGTCTTTGCACATTCTTGTAGTTTTAAAGAATTAATTGGCTTATTTAGGCACTTGCCAGATTATCTTCATCCGAAAGTGTTGAAGAGTGGATATGTGTCTGGTGTTGCAAAGTTCTAGTGATGTGCATAACTTTTCCATCTTGGTCATGTGCACAAGCATGCCAAGAGCTTTTAACAAAGGCACAAAGTGACCAATGACATAGTTTTTGCAATAAATATCACTGTCATATAGTTACCCTTTCCTGAAACCTTCTTATTAAACTTTTATCTCATAGACACAGCTTCCCAAATGACAAGGAACCCTAGTAATATTTTCAGTTCATGCCACTGGAAGCCACAATGATAGCCTTGTAGAACCTGTAAAAGGTGCACAGTGACTCCCAGGGAGAAGTAGTCAAAAGGTCTTGGAGCAACTGTCCTCAAATACAGGAATATACAGTAGATCCATTACCCACAGATCCAGTGTCTGTTTAGACAAGATGGTCCAATGTATTTCCTCTGTGACAGATGAACGGATTTTGGGATTATTGGATGGCTTATGTTTGTCTAAACAATACCTCAGCAGGCATACTGGTTATAGCAAGGAACACGCTGCAGGTTTGCCTTCATAAAATGCTGCAAGGTCTGTTGATTGATTTACAAAATTTGGAAGTATGAACTTGAGCAGAAATCTTGGGTTCATCCACAAGGTCAAACTGGCCCTCAAGGTCATATTCAAGGTGACTTTAATTTCAAAACATACCAATCTCCTACTCTTTCTACCAATGTGATGCCACCAGATAAGACAGATTAAGATTGTTCTGGCAATCACATGGGGCTATATAGGAACTGTGATAGATGGAGGCATGTTGTACCTTTCAAAATAAGTTTATGAGCCCACAGAGAGATGCCAAACATAGTGCTGTTGAAATGTTGCAATACCCACCACATATAACTTCAATGTAAACGAGGATTTGCCACTGTTTTGCAGGCCCTGAATAAGGATTTCAGAAATCAGGGAGTGCAGAGGATCTAGCTGATTAGGTGCACAGTATTTATGGAACAGCTTCCTACTAAGAGCATACAAGGCCTATGTACTTTTTGTGGTTAGGAAATTTTCCTCAACTGCTATGTATTGTCAATTCTCAGTCTCATCCTAAAAGGCCAAACCTACAGGTAGGGGTGATCTGGCTGGGGCTGATAAATGTTTTCACCCATTTGACAGCTGATCTGCTCAGGGACAAATTTGACAGGGTATTTAGGACCACTATTCATAGAACCAGGTCTTACTAGCCATCTCAGTGCCAAAAGTCACTCCATTGCCTAGTTACTGAAATCCATGCAACATGGGAACAATCAGAAGTAGAAGCATAAAGTAGATGGTAGGGCCACCATGAGTTTTTAGTTGTCTTGTCATCAGCAAAAAAGGTCCACCTGTACCCAAGTAAACCCCTTTAGCCCATAGTTCCCCCATGGTACCACACTACCCTCCAGCCAGTTAGGATGGAGCCTGTGGTTACTCTGATCAGGCACTATAAGATCAAATAGATCTAGAGTTTACAGGCTCTTGATTCTACCAATGCTTGTGTTTCTTAAGGTTTTTTACTCTCTAGCATTTTTTAAATAAAATCTTTGAGTTAAAAAGTCCAAATCAATTGTATTATTTGTTTCAAATGAGCTATTTTAAAAGCAGAGATTTTATCTTAAAATAGTAAGTAAAAATGACAACCATTAATAAATAATATTATTGTCATATTTGTTAAACTACTGATGCTTAATAGCATAAGCATTTCGCAGTAGCATATTTTGTTTGTGATAATTCTCTTCAAACACACTCAGATCATCTACAAATATGGCTTGATTGAGTAATCAATCTCAATGTTTAATCTTACTTTCTCCTGACCTCTTTATCTAAATATTTCAATTCACTGGGGCACCAGTCTTTGTATTTAATTACAATTAGTATTTCTGTCTTGTATAATCACTGTGTGTAAGAATCAGTTGACGTTTTGCAATACACTTTGCATTTTCTGTGAACAGTGATTAGAAAAGGCTGTTTGATCCATGTGCAATATGATATATTGCACATAATAATATAGATATAATATAGATAATTATAATAATAGAAATCTACAAGATTTTGATTGGTGAGGTTTAGTGGTATGCTATTGCTGTTTATTTTATAGAAGCATCTAGTGCTTTGTCTCTTGAATGTATTGCCAGCAATTCTGCTCGAAGTGAATTTAAACAGACATAGGCCTTTATTTCACTGCCTATGCTAGAACACCTGAATGCTACAACCATGCTACTAAGGGTGTTTTCTGAGCTGGCAAGAAAGTAGACACTCCTCCTTGTTCTAACTAGTTGGTTGTCATAATTATTGTGATGCCACCGAGACCACTGAGGAAATGTTTTATTGACAGATCATAATTCTGACCATGTACAGTATATATATTTTAAACAAGCTAAGTCTGGTTGGCTTGGATAATATATGGATAATATGATTATCCATCCTTCATGTTGATGTGTCCTTTGTGAGTAGGGCTGCAATCTACATGTATTTAAATATTCATGTTTCATAGTGGGGTCTTGTCTTTAGTAGAAACTTCATGATCATGGTCCAAAGACATTTGGTTACAAAGATTTTTGTAGGGATAAAACATATTTTCAACATTATGAATATCATAATGTCTGCAGTAGAGGGTTGACTTTCAGAAATTGTACCAGTATGTTCAGTTTGCTGATATTCTCAGCATCTGTAATCTGTTCTTTATTAACATATTTCAGATGCAGATGTAAAATAAGGCAAAGGACAACTGTAAAAGTATCATAGCACTGGAGGTCATGCATTTGTGGAAAGGATTTGAGTAGGTTTGCTTTGAAGATTATTCAGTGATCAGCACCAATGAAGCAGGTAATTCGTAGCAGCCATTTGAGCAAGTTACAGGTCACAAAGAGTTTATAGTCAGTTTTGTAATAGTCCTCAAATCTGGCAGCATTTAGCTCATAAAAGAGACAGTAAATAATTATAATTCTATGCTTAAGCGTAATCAGACATTTTCAAAAGAAATTCCAGATGTCTCAAACGTTACATAAAGGTTCAAAGTATTACTTCCTGGGCCAGTGATCTTTATTGTCATAAACTATCTTGATTAATATAGTGGAGTGTAATCAGAAGTGAAGTTTTGTCAATAAAGGACCATATGCAAATCCCATATGCCTGGCCAAAGAGGCTAAACCATACATAATATTTAAGACAATATGCCACATCATTTGCTTTTCATCTACAGCTGAGTTTTCTCTTATTATTTGAAAGGTATTACAATAATCAATCCTTTATATTTATATTATTACACATGCACATTTTTACTACGATAAAGAACCTAACATCACAAATGTGCACTATTGGGTGCTGTCAGCATTATGGAGCTCATTGGCTGGCACAGCAGCAAAGTGAATTGCAGGGACTTTCATGTGGACTTCCCTTCGGGTGTTTTTGCATGTGCACGTTGTTGCGTATGCACATGTTATATAATAGTGGAGTGATGTAATACAGCTCCCTTGACTAGCTGACAGCTGAATTCTTAGTGTCGCCTTATGTGCCCCTTTACCTGAATCCAAAGAAACTCTCCACATCACTCAGTCTAACCTTCAATTACAGACATGAGAACTGTTCAATTTAAACTCAATCACTTGGCCAGACTGAGGTGCAGTCTTCTGCTCTCAGGTGAAAGAGAGTGGATTATATCATATTATCCTGTCTTTAAGAATAGATATTCCAAATCTGGCCATTTGATGCTTACAACACTCTCACTGGAGTTAAGTAATTCTATGTATGTACTCTCAAAATACTGTGCTGTGATTACAGAACTGTGCTGTGAGATGCGTTGACACTCATGAGTTTTCAGGGAAGCTAGTAATTAGTTCTGACAGCTGAGTGCACATTAAAAAGCAGATTTTTTTTTGCTGGAGGGTTTTTGTGCATGGTTGTTGTTCATGATCTGGTTAAATCTGTCAGTAGAGCCAGGCTTCCCAAACCCCATTGCATAATTCTTCACCATGGTTTATGTAAGTCTGAATCTCCAAAAGTCAGAACAGGGGATGATTAATTCCCATCTTCGGAATCTAAATCTAAATCTGAATAATAAGTTGTCTCATAGCCAGTTTTCTGCAGCAATGTGAAATAGCCTGAATTGTTTTATAGAGGTTTGCATTTTGCTTTGCTCTACTAAATAGAAATACAAATACAACTTAACAAAATGCATTATCCATGCTTATATACTCAGGAACAAAAAATCTTTTTGGAGTACTTTGGGAAGCTGTGATTGACAAAATTCTTTAATTTTATTTTTCACAGTTTTTACATTTTATTTTCTCAAACTTAATCTTTTACAGGAAAAAGTCACTTGGCCATAGTGCAGCGAGTCAACAATGAGGGCGAAGGAGACCCTTTCTATGAGGTTATGGGAATTGTCACTTTGGAGGATGTTATTGAAGAGATTATCAAGTCAGAGATTGTGGATGAGACTGACTTATACAGTAAGTGTTATGCTTTCTGAAAATTCCCAGATACAGTTCTGTATTTTTTTTTTGGGGTTTTTTCGGGGGCTCACCATTACCCCCTCTTCAGAGGCGCATTGAGTTAGTGTTTATTACATACTCTACTATGTAATGAGGTCCCATAAAGACTGAAGATGCAAGCTAATACAGTCATGAATATCATGACAGAGGAAATGCAAAAGATATAAGAATACATAATGGAATAATGAAGACAAAAAAGGAAAAAAAGAAAGACAAATGTATGTAGCAGTATGTTTTTATATTTTGGTAGAGGTCAAATATACCCATAAAGGTCGGTCAATATCTTGACAGTTTTTACCTTGTGTGGGCATCTGGCTGATCTGCATGAGAAAAGCTGCTTTCTTACTTAAACTGCAAAAAAAAAAAGGGGAGGAGGGGTTCCTTTTGTTTATTGGGGTTAAGGTATGGATTAGATTTAATTAGCTGCATTAATAGTGGAAGGTTCAAGGATAGTAAGAAGTGTGTGTAAACCTACAGATGGCTGTGTCTATGAGTGCAGTGAGTGATTGTTCTTGTTCAGAAGTAAAGGTTATCTGATGC
The DNA here is from genome assembly GCA_033459395.1 of Hemibagrus guttatus. Lineage (NCBI taxonomy): Eukaryota > Metazoa > Chordata > Actinopteri > Siluriformes > Bagridae > Hemibagrus > Hemibagrus guttatus. The sequence continues at coordinate 16,104,920 of JAUCMX010000002.1, forward strand.
AGAAAACTGCTATTTTTAGTATTGTGATCATTTCTATAAAATATTTTCTAGCACTGAGAGGAAAAGGAAGCTTCATCTAACATTAGAGGTTGTTGTTTACTTTTTGATCAATGGATTAAAGTTGCTCGGACAGCTGGGAAGATATTTTAATGCCCAAATATGTAATGTGGTCCATGCTTATGGGGCTGGTTGGAGTCTGGATTGCAGTGTCTGATAAACTGAAAGGGAGGAGAGTTGTTTTTCAATGGTCTGGATAGTGTCTTTTACTGATGATAAATAAAGGACTGTGTGAAGACTTAAATTGTCTGTGGCTGATTTTGAATGTTAGATATAGTTGATGTTTATATTTTGGTATAAACAGTGTTGAAAACTAATGGTTAAATAAAAATGGGCATCCCTGTTTTGTACCTCTGTTCTATGCTTGTCTGTTTGTATGATTGATGTTTACTGCAAACAACAGATCTGTCAAACTCAAACGACATCAGTTCATTGTTATAATCTTGTAAATAAGCAGTCTGCTCATTTATCTTTTGCACGAATTAGATTTGTACCATATGATGTTCTTAAACTGTTCTTAAACTGTGTCCCAAGATATTCAGTTAACTTTTCCTGTTTGAAACATAATAGAATACTTTTATCAGAGATTCTCAAATATTCTATTTCAATATGTTATCAGTTTATTTTCACTGGCTGAGTCATGAATATTTTTTTGACTCTATATAAGTTTTTAATAATGAAATTCATACGATAGTTTTCTTCCTAGAAAATCTGAGAAGAAAACATTTTCCTCTGTGCATTCCTGTGTCTTTGTAGCTGATAACCGCACTAAAAGGCGAGTGTCTCACCATGAGAGGAAACAGCAAGATTTCTCCATTTTCAAAATTTCTGAGAGTGAAATGAAAGTGAAGGTCTCCCCTCAGCTGCTGCTGGCTACACATCGTTTCCTGGCCACAGGTATCTTTCTCAAGACACAACATTACAGAAAAAGAGCTTAAGAACATCTTATGCACTTAGACATTGAAAAGTATACATTTGCACACAAAGTACTGAACACAGTAGCCCAGGTTTTTCATTTTTTCTTTTTCCCTTCTTCTTGTTTCTTCCTGTTTCCTTTCAGAAGTGGAGCCTTTCAAGTCCACTTACATCTCAGAAAAGATCTTGCTGAGGCTCATTAAGCATCCAAGTGTTGTACAGGAGCTGAAGTTTGATGAGAAAAAAAAGAAATCACCAAAGCATTACCTCTACCAGCGCAACAAACCTGTTGATTACTTTGTGTTGATTTTGCAGGTAAATATATTCAGGTAAAGAGAAAGCTCCTAACCCTAATGTGGTGAAATTTTCACATATAAGCAATATTGCACAATCAAGAGCACTGTTGTGCCACAGGTTATCACAACCGTAGAAATATTCAGCACAACAGCATGATCGTGAGTGTGATATTGCCTTTATAAGCCAGTTCTATAAACAAAGAAATTGAGTAACTGACATTTTGAGAACATAAAGGCTAAATATTTTGTTTATTTTAGCTCAGTCAACAAAAATAGTTCCCAAAGTAGCTACAGCTGGATAAAGCATTGTGTGTTGCCATGAATTACACAGACCGACTGACAGCCCATAGTAAGTGTAACAGGTTCAGTGTAATTAGTTAATGCTAGAATTGGAATTTTATCTGCTGACACGGACAGGCAGAATGATACACAGTGAAATACACCAGTGCTGTTATACTAAATATCTGCACTCTTAGAACAAAGCTTGTCTAGTCAAATCAGTGTTGTATAAACTCTTTTATCTGTAAGTCTGAAAACAAGTCTTTCTTATGTTCATATCTCAATCACAGGTAAATTATATGATATTAAAGTATGGTTTCACCCAAAAGTAAAATCTTTTGAACATTGAATTCTACTAAGATGCAACACCACACAGACTGTCTAAATGCAGCTGCTATTTATTGACCTCATTTACATTTAATTTAATATGCAGTAAATAAAAAATATATAAATAATAAAATAGGCCCTAAAAGCTATTATTAAACAAGCCTTAGTCATAGCCTACAGACTTCTTTTACTTTTTAGAATTGCCATCCAGCCAACAATTATTCAAAGTTTTATAATAATAGCCCTCATTTTATTTTTTAAGAAAGCAGTTAACCTTTGTAGATGATTAGAATTCATTATTTAAGCAATACTGCATGAGCAAGAATGCGGCTATGTCATGAAGTTCAGCTCGGCAGTAATTCACCACCACAAAAACCACAGGCTGAGTGCCACAGGTAATCACAGCCATGCAGATATTCAGTATAACTGCACAATTACCAGGGCAAAATAGCTTTTATACAACAGTTCTATAAACAAGGAATTAAATTCAAGTAACTGACATTTCAGGAACAATATTTTTTGTTTATTTTGCTCCACTAGTAGAGATAGATCCTGACGAATTGATTGATTGTACATCCCCATGAGGCACTTCATTTTTACCTTTTAACTGATGAGCTTTCACATTTTAAGTTAAAAATTATATTGATGACAAAAGTATTGTTTGCCATGTCTGTTGATGATGTTGCCAACACTGCATTTCGAACTGGGATGTAGATACACACAGTGAGGATACACACAGTGAGGTTATACTAAATATCATCACTCTTGGATAGCAGCTTAAGCAATCAAATTAACTGTTGTATAATATTTGAATTAGAATTTGGAGTCTTCAGTTACTCTGCTGTCATGTCTGGATTATCTCAGTTTAAATGAGCTTAACCTCATTTAATATTATGCTAAGAATACAAGTTATATCAAGCCCTGTCTACCTCTACAGCTGTAAATAAATATATTTATGGAAAATTAATATAGGGACACTTTGTCAAAGATTACAAATCTACAATGGAAAATCCCCCATATTTTTTTTATTAAAATTCATACTTCACAAATTTGTTTTACTCTACAGTGTAAGCAGTCTATTAGGTTTTTCTCTCTGTTTCAGTATGGCACATAACAACTTAAGAAAATAATTATGTTCACTGTGTAAAGAAAACATTCAATTATAACATCTTTAGGCAGACTAACTGAAATTAATCAATAAAACAAAATAATTCAATCAGAGAATGAACAGTGGACGTTTATAAATGGAGGAAAGTAGGTTTATGTATATCATGTAAACTGGTGTTGAAGTTGTGGAGTTTATGCAGCTGGATTAGGGGAAAATTCATTTTCATCATTTCTATTTCTACATTCAAATTTACATTTATGGCACTTGGCAGACCTGCTTATCCAGAATGACTTATAGAAGTGCTTTAAATTCTTATCCTGATCAATAAATTAATAAACACATCCTGATGCTGGTTCAGTAGGTCATAGACCAAGTGTACTATCAGTCTAAATAAACTTCTTGTGGAGTTAATATAGTATAAAGAACACAAAGACAACACAGGAGAAGAAGCTTAGTGTTCTCTTGTTTTACAGGGTCGAGTGGAGGTAGAGATTGGAAAAGAAGCACTGAGGTTTGAAAATGGTCCTTTCACATACTATGGCATGCCTGCCATTATGGCTGTGCTGCCTACAGGTAAGCTCTGTTTATTAGAACATGATCATGTTTCATCCAGAACTGAAGAAAAAAAAATTAGGTGTAACTCACTGCCTCCCTTAAAGTAAACATAGTAAACAAACCAACAAATTAATTAATAAATAGGACATCTCATCTGCAAACTCCAGCAGAAGTGGCATGCCAGACACAGGACATAATGAATACGAATGCAACTAGATTACACTGCTGTATAAGCCTTATGGGAGAACACTGGAGTAATTAATGTAAGAGGTCAATTTCGAAAAAATTGTACAAAAAATAGAAAGCTGTAAAAAGTAGATCTCCTGGAGTTAATTAATAGGCTCCTTTAGAATGAATGCAATAAGCACAAGGGTCTTTTTTGTGGGGGGGGATAGATCTACACTGCACCCATGGTGGAACTAAGAATATTTACATAACAATGTCTGTGGATGTCACTGCTGAGTTACTCATTCTCATAGTCTGGTTTAAAATATACAGAGAGAGAGCATCATTATGCTCACCATTGCATCATTGCCATCTGTCAATCCTACTACTTGGGCAGATGCAGATCTACAATTCAGAGATTCTAAAAGATTTCAGATGTGATGAATTTTACAGCTCTTTGCAACCAGACTAGATGTTCAGTATAACTTAAGTAGGTATTATTGTTTATCTAAAATATATTGATATTAATGAGTGGGAAGATGGCAGTTATTAAATATGCTGTAGCTGTAAAAGTAGTATCTGTCATAAAGAATGTCAGCACAGGCAGTAAAGTGACTGGCTGTGTCTGATTCAGTTCATCGGTCTCCATCACGGAGCAGTGGATTAAATCATTCAGACACCACCATCCATGCCGGAAGCCTTAGCCAGCTGAGCATAGGTGGAGGAGCTTACCTACCAGACTACTCTGTTCGCCAGCTCACCGACCTGCAGATCATCAAGGTTATTACTCAAATACACACACAGATACATGGGGAGTTTAATTTACCCACTAATAGGTACAGAATCAATATGATTGGATAATTTGTAGCATCATTATTTGTTGATATTAATCATTAGGGTCAAATTTCTAAAGGTTAATCTTCTGTAGATAGTTCATTGTTTTTGAGATCTTGCTTTGGATTATCTCATATTGTTTTAATGTCTCATGTCACTTGCTCAGTTTAGCTACACTACATGTTTCTGTGAACATTTAAAAGAGAGTGTGCTCTTAGCTGCTTTTGTACATATAAACTCTATTAATCTTATTTAGGTCACTCGTAACCACTACCAGAATGCTCTAACAGCTACACGGATGGACAGCTCTCCTCAAACCCCTGATGCAGACGTCCAGGCTGGAGGAGAGAGGACCACAATTCCAGAAACACGCTCAAACAGCATTGCGCTGCCCCTTCCCCGCTCACACCTCCACACACACCACTTCAGACACCCCCACAGCACCTCCATGCTCAATGAGAAGAACCGCATAGTCCGTGAGTCTGCGACTGTCTTCACTGAGACTTTCCTTATTTAGTGAAAAATATATACTTGACAATTAGAAACAATAGTTTACAATTTGAACATGACTTTAATAAAAGTGTTAAATTCTGATTAATATCTAACTGCTTTTAATTGGACTGCCTGCATTTTTCTTTATAATTCATTTATTTCAGCATAGCGGTCAGACAGGAGTTTTGGTGATATATATACACAGAATGGTAGCATTTACATTTATTACTGAAGTTACTTCCTGAATTCTTCTCAGATTGCAAAGTGTACAATGTATTTTGTACACTTTTAGGATAAAATCTCTTCTGAAATCAGACATGCCTCAAGAGAGTATCTAGTGGAACAAATTAATGCTTATTGTGCCTAAAATGTTTATAGTACTCAAGTGATTTCTGTTATCATATTCATTACAACTGTCATCAGTTAACCTTGCTATATCACACTAAGCATTATATTACAGTAAATAAGGCACTTAGTTGGCATATTGTGTTTAATTTGGGGAATGTGTTAATCCATGCTCGGCCTCTTCCTGTAGGGAGTAAATCAGATGGACAGAAAAGCCCCAGTGACTCTGTGTTCTTGCGCATGGATGAGATCCCATACATGAGGACTGAACGCCTAGAGGAAAAAGAAGGAACTGGTGGGCGAAAATATCACCAACTTATTATACATAAACATGACATAATTTTGTACCTGAATTCTGATTTTCAATGTGATGGCCTGTGCTACTCCAGGAAATGAGAGAAGAGTCAATCCAAATCAATCAAAAAGTTTCTGTATTGAAATTTAGATCGGAGCTGTTTCGGGAGTGTAAACAAATACAGCTCTTCTTCATTGTTTCCCTCAAAGTCACATCCTCCAATCATATACCTAACCTCAAACACCTGACGGTTTGTGCATTTGGAGGAGCTTTCTAAATTTACAAGCAAGAGGATTAATAGACAAATGCAGCTTTCACTTGTTCTGATTAGTTGAATGTTGGTGATCGGTGGCATTTATTTTTAATCTCAATTTACAAACTGAGGTGCTACAGGAGCTGATGATTTTCCTCTAAGGATATTTTTAATTGACACCTACAATAGATGAAAACTTTGCAAATTATCACTAAAAGCATTCAGACTTAAAATAACTGAGCATTAGGTTCTATCACACCAGTGATAGTAGTCACCAGATGATCTTGAGAAATGGTCCTAACTATCTGCCATAAGTAAACTGTTAAACACTGGAGAGACTGTTTGACATGGTGCTGGGGAAGGAGATGCATGGCTTCCAGGCTTTGTTTATACGACCCATGCAGGAATTCTGACACCAGACACCACAAGTCATCTCAGCAGTGCATGTTGTGGCTGGAGGTTAGCAGGAGCAACTAAATCAGAGATTATGAAAACAAAGTTTGTAAATGGAGATTCTGTTCTCAGTGGAGAATAGAAGAGAACAGAATCTCTCCAAGTGCTTTTATTTTCTTTCTTTTTCTCTGCCTAGATACTGCGGATGTACCAAAAGAAACAGGCCTGTCTTCATCGCAACTGATCAGCTCTCACTCTCTGAATGGATCAGATGATAACCTGGGCAAGAAGTTGCTGCGCAAACTAAGTTATTTTTCTCCCAACACACACATACAGACATACACACCCAGCCATTGCTGATGGCAGCAGTATCTTAGCAACCACACACACTCTGTCATTCTGCTGCAGCCCACACGTTGCTTTATCAAACATGACATACTCATGCTCACATGTGACTCAGACATAGCACATGCATTTTTAGCAAGCGTAATTAAGAAATCTGCCGTCAATAATCATGCGTCATCAAGTGGTATTGCATTATACTCATCATTCCCACATAAATGAAATGTCATCCATTTATTTTCTTTCATTTTTAAAGCACAGGGATTAACAGTAGGGTTTTTTTGTATCCAGGTAACAAGAAACGGAAAAAGTCACGTGATGGAGATAAGCCAGTCAAGGACATTTGTGAATTGTCCCAGGTGAAAACCTAGCACATCAGTACAAGCAGTTCACCCCTTTGCCTCTCTCACAGTACTACATCTCCCACCAATGTGAAACCTCCTAGACCTCCTAAACCATCCTGGCAGACTTCTAAAAAGAACAGGAGCTCAGTGTGGACAGAGGTGGCTGCTATTGGAGATGAATGATAAGACCTTGCTTTTATTATTTTATCTAGCCTTTTCATGTTGGAAGCTTTTGAGTTGCATTAAGTAATGAATACATCAGGAAATGGTGTGCTTTCAGACACCAGTAACATTACCCAGCATACCCAGCCCAGGTTTGTGACGTGGAGTGGGAATAGCAAATTATTCAAGACACAATCATCGTGTGCTTATGTTTTTAAGGTACCACTTTTTTCAGTACTGTGTACTATTTGTAGGCTTTTTGCTGCTGATGTCATCTCCAGTCACTGTGGTGATTTCACATGAACCTCTAGAGCAGGTAAAGCTTAGAAGCACAAGCCTGCAGAGTTTAAGTTATTCATCTCAACAACAGTAAGGCATAGCCTTTTCACAGATTTTATAAACATGATACTTTAGTATTGATTTGAAAGAATTAATTAGTGTTTATTTCTTCATTGAGAGATATTAGCAAGGCTGTGTCAGGAACTGTCTAAGATAACGGAGCACTTTAAGTGAAAGGTGATCCTTGTATTTAGTTGAATAGTTTACTCAAAGTGTTGATATGGGGGAAGTGAATGAACCTGCCTATATTAGGTAAGTGCTATTCTCTCTCTCTGTCTCTCTGTTTTTTGTACAAGGTCCTAGCCAAATCAGTAATTTTATAGTGAGATAGGAATGCACTGAGCATTATTCATATACATACAGAATGCTTAAAAGCACATCCAGTCAACAGGTTTTACATTAAGAGTGTTAAGAGTGTAATTATATAAAATATAATGGCATGTATTTCTTAAATATTGCTCATATAAGCATATATATATATATATATATATATATACACACACAGACTACTGCTCAAAAATGTTATTGTTTTAAGGAAACACACGAAATTGGTCTGAATAGAAAATATAGCAAAAGAACAGGACATGCTGACATGTCAGACTTAGAAATAATGATTTTGATGAATGTTTTCTGCAAACTTTGCCTTCATCAAAAAAACACCTTTTGCAGCAATTACAACCTGGGCATTCTAGCTGTCAATTTTTCAAGATAATCTGATGAGATTTCACCCCATGCTTCCTGGAGCATCTCCCACAAGATGGATTGGCTGATGGAGTCTTCCTCTGAAATCAAGCTGAAATATGCAAGTGATCCCAAACTTTTGAGCGGTAGTGTGTGTATATATATATATATATATATATATATATATATATATATATATATATATATATATATATATATATATATATATATATATATATATATATATATATATATATATATATCTGCAGTTACTAAAAAGAAAGAAAGCCATATCTTGAACAAACTTGAATGCATCAGTATGCAGAATGCATCAGAAACTATCACCTCAGTCTACATGTCTGCAAATGTTTTAGGTTTCAAAAGTAGAAGTGTTAATATTTTATTTTTATCAATTAGCAAAATGGAACATAAATGAACAGAAGAGAAATCCAAACCAATATAGAATAAATTTGGGGCCAATCAGATGCATTGAGAACATCATTAGTCTATTTACAGTCCTCAACATTGTCTGTTTTCTTGTGCTTCTTCAAAATATCTTGAACAGCACATGATGAAACCGCAGTCTGCTTTAAAATCTTTGCCTGGCAGGGACCTTGCTAATGCAGTATTATTACCTTGTGTCTTGCTTGTGTGCTCAGTCTTGCCATGGTTTATGACCTCACCTTAGTAGCATAGTTTAATTGCTCCTGTCCCAGTTTTAAGTCTGTCACTTCTGTTTCTGTTTCAGTTAATGACCAGGTTTCAACCTACATATAAAATTGATGATCATTAGCACCTGCTTGGAATAATTGGTGATTCATTCACCTGATTCTGAATCTGCTAAATCCCTGACTTTGTGCAAGTGTACAAAGTGTGCAAGTTTAAGAATATCTAGCCCAAAGAATAAGCTAAAGTGTAGTCACACCAAATATTAATTTAATTGAGATATTCCTTCTGTTTGCTCGCTTTGCATTTTGTAAATTGATACAAATAAACAATTAAAATATATATTTCAAAGAGCAGTCTTTCTGCCTGCCTAAAACATATGCACTGTACTCTCTCTCCCTGTCTATAATAAATATATATATATATATATATATATATATATATATATATATATAATATAATATAATATAAGTTATATAAGTGTGTGTGTGTGTGTGTGTATATATATATATATATATATATATATATATATATATATATATATAAAAAATATAATATAATATAATATAATATAAGTTATATAAGTGTGTGTATATATACATATATATATATATATATATATATATATACACACAAGTTTAAAAATATATGAGGTTCTGGCATTTTTAAAGCTGATCTTGGAATCACAGCTAATGTTAGTGAATAGCTTACTCCTGTCTACCCTTAGCTTTAACTCTAGGAATGCTGTCCATGCTGCTGCTCAGTCACATTCATGTCTAGAAAAGAGAAAAACCAATAGATTAAAACTGACAAAGGTGCCATTCCTGTATCACTGCCATCCATTCACCAGCATGTTGTATTCATGCTATGCTATATCAGTTAAAGTTCATGCCTGCCAATGTTACTGACTGATATATTGCAGGGGTGAGTAGCATGGCACTTATAAATAAGGAGTTAAAAAGGAGATGTTTTGCATGTAAAGCACTGCTTTGGTGTTTTTTTACTACCCTTCACCATCCACAACTCTCCTGTCCTGCATGCATGGAGCAGGCATCAATATCCTACACTGTAGCTAACAAGAACTGAGAGGTCTGTCTGCATGAGGCACACACACCCAGGAGATCCGCAGTGCCTCTGAGCCGCTAGGAATGGATGATGGTCTTTAAAACGATCCCATCAGTTTACAGCACAGAGAAACAAAGACTCAGGCAGGCAACTACAACACGTTCTTGATATCCCTCAAATAGCTGTTTATAGTAATAATAAGCAATAACAAAGGTGTATGATGAATAACCCCTTTTCTACTGACTTATTGGAATCTTGTGTTTTCTGAAAAGGCGCCTGTCAGCGGTGCTGCTGCTCTCAGGTCACGTGGACTGACATTCTGTTGTGCAATACAGTAAGCTGACTCTGCTTTACTGAGAGCACATGACACAGCAGAGCTGGAGAAAGCGCTCTTGGACCCATTGCTGCATTGCAGGCATAGAAACATGTGACACCTGCTGACGTCTGGGCCCAACCCCCTTCCACACATACACACCCACACTCTCTCTCTCTCTCACGTACAAACACACACACACACACACAATCCAGTGGCTTCAGGGAATTGCAGAAGCACTTCACTAACTAAGCTAGCGTCTGCTGGCGGAGCACAAGATACATTGCACCCCTCCCTCAGGCTCTTTCTCAATCTCATTCTAATGATGCATACATCAAAGCTTTATAGCCCTTCAGTACAGCTAAAGGCAATGGGAAAAATATAGTCCAAGAAGTTATTTCTCCCATGTACTCTCAGTAAAGATTGTAAGCAATGGCAGAAGAATATATAAAGTTGATTTAAAAATATAGTGTTTATAAAGAAATGTTTAGAATGAATGTATAAGAAATACAATGATTTACAAACATAGTGTATGAGAACTATATAAGATATTATTGTGGTAAAATGAAAATGACCACTTTTTTTTTAAATAAATAAGTTTGACTTACATTGTTGGAGTATCCCTGGGCTGTCAATCAAAAAATTATATATATATATATATATATATAATATATATATATATATATATATACATATACAAACACGTAAATAAGCCATAATATTAAAACCACCTGTCAAAGACCTCTGAAAATGTGCTGTGATATCTGGCACCAAGACATTAGCAGCAGATCCATTAATGCCTGCAAGTTGGAAGGTGGGGCTTCATGGACTTGTATGTCCAGCACATCCCACAGATTTTCAATCAGCTTGATATCTGGGCAATTTTCCTGGCCAATTTTCAATGTGGCAAGGTGCATTGTAATGCTGAAAGAGTCTACCACAGTGAGAGAATACTGTATGAAGGGGTAATATATTCACCAACAGAGATAAGCACAAAGGTCTAGTTAAATATAAAAAATAAAAAATGTAAATATATATATATATATATATATATATATATATATATATATATATATATATATATATATATATATATATATATATATATATATATATAAATTTGAAATTTTAATAACCAATACAAATTTGGTGCTGCTTCAGGTTTTCTATGTATGTCTAGAATCACTAACCACACAAGGCTCTTTCAAGGTCTATGCTGTTAGCTAAGGTGACATGACCTCTGCTATGATAACCAGATGTTCTGCACTACAGAATGCATTCCAGGTATTTCTGCACCAAGAACCTGGTTGAAATAAGCACAAAAAACAGGACAGATGGTGTTCTGTATTTCCATACTTTTTATTTTAAGAGGGTTGTTCAGTTTTTCCTATTTATTATATTATGTGCGTGTGTGTTTAACATTCTGAGAGAATGGTGTATTTAACATTTAGGCATTTAAGCAACAAAAGCCAAATCCTACTTGTGCTAATATGTTAATATATTTAACAAAGTTCAATGACACTGCACTGACCCTAAACACACATGCACAACATTCATAGAGGAGCAAAAGCAACAATTGTGAAAGAATTATCATAAAGTGCAAACTGTTTCCAAGAACCGTCAACACTAAATATACATATTTCTTATTTTCTATTATGTTGATAGTTACTGTGGTTCACACTGGTATCTGAAATTGAAATGAAAGATGTAGCCACAACAGATGGACGGGATATTGTATTAAACTGTACAGTACTCTGATGCAAGTTTTCAACAGGAGCAGGTTCAAGTACTTTAAAGTTAGGGTTAAAATTTATGACACTTTTCCTTTGTGACTATCTGCTAGAAACTGGACATTCAAATCATATAATCTCAGGTGTGTGTTTATTTAAACACTCCATAATGACAATATAGCCGTGGACTTGAAGATTTTTTGGCCTTGCTAAGTTTCACTTCATTGTTCAGCTTTACAGAATCATCTCCTCAACCTTGACTCACCAACGGAACATAGTAAGTGCATGTATCCTATATTTTTTACATTTTCCCAAAGCATGTAAGGCCTTAAAAACTAATCAAGCTGAAACTGTTAACATCAATTCAGTCACAACTTTGTTGCATTGATTCATTCCTCCATAATTATACAAGAAAGTGCTTCTTTAGGTAACACCACAAAACTCCATGGTGCACCACTACAAGATCAGACTAATACAATTCAGATTTAATGTTCTAAATCATGATGATTACAAGTGAGACGAACACCACAAAAACTCCTGAGCAACTACTTGACCTTGAATGCTAAATTACTTTACAGTATATATTTGATCATAGAGCCAGCAAATGATGCTGGATTGCTGCAGACAGATGAATTAAGAGGAAAAAAGATTGAGCTAGGATTCTTTTTGACGCACACAAATGGAAAGGCGGCATGAGAAACATGGTTATTGGACTCTGGTGACGGCTTCATGAATGGACTCGGCGACGTAGTCAATATTCTTAGTGGTCAGGCCACACATGTTGATGCGGCCACTGGCCATCAAATAGATGTGCTTCTCCTTCACCATGTACTCCACTTGTTTGGCTGACAAATACAAACAATATTAATGAGTTTGGAAAGTGTGTAAACATGCCCATTATCCTTTAAATATTTGTAATCATATTTTGTCTATTCCTAAGAATTATTAGAGTTTTATGAAAATTCAGTAGCTTTTGGGGTCTAATTTATAAAGTCTATAGTCTATAATTTATAAATATTATTTTTCAATCCCATCCTTGATTTATTTTTAGAAGTAGTCCTAAAGAGCTACTTATGCAACACACACTGGTTTACCACAAGATTATCTAACCAAGTTGCTAGTTACATTGCAATACAAAATAAAACCGTGCCAGCCAAGAGAGCCTGCTATGTTTGACAGACTGTGTGCTGTGGTAGGAATGATGCTTACGGTTAAGGCCTGTGAAGCTGAACATGCCGATTTGCTCAGTGATGTGCTTCCAGGTGCCTGGGGTGCCGAGACCCTGCAGTTTGGCTTTCAATTCAGCACGCATCAGCAAAACCCTGTCAGCCATCGTCTTAACGTTATCCTTCCTATACAAGGCAACAGCAGAAAATCAATTCAGTAAGTTTCCCATTTGTTTAGTACATATATGCACTAGAGCTATCAAAACAACTGATTAGACAGAGACAGATATACTATTCCATAAATGCATCTATCATCTATCAATTTTTTTCCAATTAGACTCAATGACAGCAGGTATGTATGTATGTATGCATGCATGTGAAAATAAATAAATATTAATTTAAAATATTATAATGATTTGAATGCAACAGAAGTCTACGAATTAATATATTAATGTAACTTTATAGGAACGTGATGACACAAATACATACCACTCAGCAAAAAGGTCTGGAGTGTTAAGCGTTATCCCAACCACACGAGCTCCCTGTGATGGAGGATTGGACCAGGTGATACGGACAATCTTCTCCATTTGAGAGAGAACACGGCTCAGGTTGTCTGCATCTTTAGCAACAACTGTCAGGTTGCCCACCCTCTCATCTATGGAAAACAGTTTACCATTAGCACATATATTCATATATTTAAGATAATATTCTACTGGCATTTTCATGATTATTAAGGTTAAGATTGTGTCTCTCTGATTTCAAGGTTTTCAGTTAGCAGAACAACAAGATATACATTGCGTGTCCAAAAGCAGTAAAGATTAACTTACTGTACAGGCCAAAGTTCTTTGAGAAAGACTGGGCACAGAATATTTCAAAACCCTGTGACACAAAATAACGAATTGCCCAAGCGTCCTTCTCCAAATTTCCAGAGGCAAAGCCTTGATATGCCGAGTCGAAGAAGGCAAAGAGATTCCTCCTCTGCAAATTGCAAATACAACATTGCAAACTTGTAAACAGATGTGGTACTTTTACAATATGGTACATGCTGTGGTGTGACTGAAGTGAGCTAAACTGCATCTCTTACCTTCATGACTTCAGCAATCTTCTTCCACTCCTCTTGGCTTGGATCTGTGCCTGTGGGGTTATGGGCGCAGGCGTGCAGCACGAAAATAGAGTATTCAGGTGCACTCTGAAAGACATAATTATCATTAAATGTTCTAGTAAGGTATAATTTTGATAAACTTCATATTTACTTGGCACCCTTCAAGAAAAAAGTTGAATTCATTCAACTGCAAACCAAGGATTTATAAGCAACCAGATGATTCCAGTTGAGTGGAAAAGCTTATTTTACATATATAATAAACTATACATAACATATGTGGCAGTGCACACAAGCTACCATGCATATTTATCTCCGAATATCCTCATTTATCCCTGAGCACCCACTGAACCTGTTTGGCAGCATCAGTATGCATGTGCTGAGTATGGTTGTGTATGTGACCAACAAAATTTAAATAATTCGTTTTTGCATTCCACCTTTTTCGCATACAGTTATCTGATTTCAGTTTTCTCATGTTCTTCTAGACTTTTTTGAACAGTTTAGCCTAAACTGATCTTGGGGTCAGTTAGTTCTGATGGGAATCGTATCAGATATTTCTCTCGCTATTCCCCTTGCAGGTGATTCAATACCAGGCGATTACAGGCAGTCCGGATGGCATGATTTTAGAGTGAATGTAAAGGGAATGTCAGCTAGCTAGGTATTTTTTGTTTTAAACGTGTGCCAAGCAATATAAAGAAAAGCAAGGCAAAAGTTTGATGTGATTGCTATTTGATAATAAGCAGCTTCTCCATTTTTTTTAAGCAAGAGTGTTTACAGTCCCATCCATTCTCTACATACTAGCACACTTTTCAGGTGTCTCCATAATCACCTTAGCAATAGGTCAAAAATAAATGCATAAATGCTATGACTAAATTGTAAATGCTCACATGACTGTGCATGACTCTGTTTAGCTTTAACAATTTTTTTCTTTCTTTTTTGTTTTTTAAAGATAAACTGTAAGTAACATCACTTCTTCACCAACATACACTGATCAGGCATGACATTATGACCACCTGCCTAATATTGTGTTGGTCTCACTTTTGCTGTCAAAACAGCCCTGACCCTTCGAGGCATGGACTCCACTAGATCCATGAAGGTGTGCTGTGGTATCTGGCACCAAGATGTTTGCAGCAGATCCTTTGAATCCCCCAAGTTGCGAGGTGAGGCCTCCATGGGCCCTACCTCGCAACTTGCAGGAAATAGAGGATACTTACAGGACTTAAAGGATACTTTTGATAGATACTGACCACTGCAGACCAGGAACACCCAACAAGAGCTACAGATTTGGAGATGCTTTGATCCAGTCATCTAACCATCACAATTTTGCCCCTTCGTCAAACTCACTCAAATCCTTATGCTTGCACAGCTTCTAACACATCAACTTTGAGGACAAAATGTTCACTTGCTGCCTAATATATCCCACCCACTAACAGGTGCCATGATGAGGAGATAATCATTTATTCACTTCACCTCTCAGTGCTCATAATGTTATGCCTTTACAAACATGCCGACATTGTTTGATTTGGATGCATTATTATAAAATATTTTTCCATTTATGTGTCCAATGACACTTGCTGAAGTTCACATGATGCAGTTGCAGTCTGGAAGGGTGCCTTTCATGATGCACTCTTCCAAAAAGAATGTTAATAGTTTAATAGTAATTAAGATGTAATTAAATAATAATGTTTTCATGTGTCCTCTTCCCAGCAAAAATTTCAGACATGAATCCTTAGTATTATGGTAATATGTTTCTTTGATGGGATCGTGGAGGATGAGTGGTTAGGCTTTGGTGCTTTCACCACTGCAGCCTGAGTTTAATTCCCAGTCAGGATAAGACAGTGCACTCCTAATGGCAGTGCCAAACTGGATAAATTGGGGGAGGGTTGCAATCAGGCAGAGCATCTGGTCTGATATCTTTCGATCTATAAGCCAATTTTACCACAATAATTCTGAGAAAAAATGTTTTTATGAATTTATTAAAAATGCCTATAGGAGAATAATTCCCTTAAAGGTTACCAGTAAAAGTGTTAAATACATTGTAAATAAATATGTTGTTCTTGTAGTCAAGAGTTGAATGATGTTGTAGAACACCTCACCTCCAAATCACCCAGGAAACCAGACAGGTTCAGTCCACGCTTCTCTGCATCCCAATATTTGTATGAGCGAATATCCTCAAAGCCAGCATTAGCAAAAACAGCATTGTGGTTCTCTAGAGAGAGAGAAAAAAAACACAAAAGGTGTGCTTAGTCAATTGAAGATACAGCCTTATCTTAGAAAGACTAGGACCATCACCATTACTTTATTTCATATCACAGCCCCACTAGAAAGGTGTACTGAACTATGCTCCTGGAAAGCATAAACTCAGCATTTACTGTCGAAAAATCCTGCTCATTTATCTTCACTTTCAGATAAGCAGAATTAACTTTGAAGGCTGTAACATTCAAGTCCCAAAATGTCTCTTACCCCATGTGGGTGAAGAGACATAAACAGGTGTTTTTGTGTTATTGCTTCCGTTGTGGAACCTGCGCAGAAACTCTGCACCAATCTTCAAGGCACCGGTCCCTCCAAGACACTGAACAGCTCCTACCTGCAAGTAGGATATACTGAATATACTGAAAACAATCATTCCCAATGACACCTCTGTCTGAAATAACCTTAAATTGCAGAGACCCGAAGAATTTTTCACTATTGGAAATTTGTCTACAGTTTGCATGATGAATACACCAATGAATCTAAATGAAATATTAACAACACTGTCAAATGCAAATAAACAAATTAGTATTTTAAGTGAAAGCTGTGCTCACCCTCTTCTCCAGAACGGCAGGACTGTCCTCACCCAAAGCAATCTTCGATGCACTGGAACGAAACTCGGGTAGGCCTAAGATGGGCAGGTACTCATGGTTTAGTGTGTCATCGTCAGCGATCAGCTTCTCCACCTTTCTCACAACAGGCAGCACCCATGGCTTGCACTCGTCTGTCCTGTATGCTGTAAAAGCCAAAAGAGTGAGGAAAAAATATTTTTAAAAAAAAAAAAAAATTCACATGTTCATTCACATATTTGGGTTGTCTCTGAAGTTCCTAGATGAGTTTTGTGCTTTTTAATTTTGGAATTTTTTTCCATCCTTGCAGATTTTCTTCAATTCTGCCAAAAGTGTTTTTTGTTTTTTTGGATTTAATTAGGGGCTTTGACTTGGCCCCTTGGCAAATTTTTTGCAACATCCATGCGGCCTGTTAAGGGAAAGAGCTATTTTGGTTCATCCTGTTGAAAAGCAACCCCAGAGCATGATGCTTCCACCACTGTGGTGGATCACAGGAATGTTGTTATTTGGCTTGTATTTGGATTGCCATAAAAACATGCTCTGGCTTTAAACCGAATGGCTTATCTGTAGTGTCATCAGACCACAAAATCTTTTTACAAAAGCTCTCAGATTTTCTAAAACTGGTTTTATAATATAAGAGGGTGAATACTTATAAATTACTTATCAATTATCTAGTCTTTATAAAGATGATCTGAATACATTCATTTTATTTCTGTACAGAATTACTTCAAAATGAACAGAAACCATCCCATTGTAGTATACTTGTATGTGATGTTGAAATACAACAAAATGAGAAATGATCACTGGGGGTAGGGTGAATACTTACTGAATGTGCCAGTTGCCTTTTTTTTTTCCAGAAATCTGATGGTTTTCAGATAACAACAAGCATTGGGGAAAAATGTGACAAATCTCTTCCTGTTTTCAAACACTAAGGATTATCATGAGAAATACCCTACTGAGATGGGTATGGAGTGACAATCAACATACAGCCTAAGGGAGACGCACAATCCAAACGAAGCCACATATTATTGTACTAAAGAAGATGCCACTGTATGACATGACATGCTATTTATGGAGGTGGTATATGATGTGAAGCGTGACCCCAGAATTCCAGTGAGTAAAAGATGTGAGCAAAGTGGGACAAGAGCCAATCTTGCTACAATGCAATAAATAAATTATTTGCTAACACCTGTCCAGAGGGTAAAGGTTTTGTTCAACTATTTATCATTGATCTCAACATTGAGAACGCACGTCAATGCATGTACAAACAGTTTACTTATCTTGGGGCTTTATGACATCAGCATGAGACATGAATCAGCATTTTCCTCCTTGGATTTGGACCACAAGAAGTTACGAAACACCAAATTTACTTAAAATACTGATAAACTTCCCATTTGTGCAGCTTTAATATTTTACACATCTCCTTACTCATAATCTGCAGTGTGAGATTCAGACAAGCTGTATTTCACAACTTAAACGACTCAACTAATGAATATTAATGAATACTGAGGGTCTCTTTATAAATATTTATGACTCATTATGGCTTTCGTGGCAAGAGGCTGAGAGTGGGAGATGCAGAAAAAGCCACACAACAACAATTTGTTAATAATTCATAGACTCAAGTTAGCCAGTGAATCACCTGAGATTAAAAAACACAAGAAAAACACAAAATATATTAGACACTCTGGAAAAACACAAAATGCAGTGAAATAATAAGATACAGTGCCTTTAACTAGAAATGGCAAGGAACTGTGGACTCTTTATCTAAGAGGTAAGCAGGATTTATCTATGGCCTTTTACCCATCGTCTCAAATGGCTTTAGGTCACTTCATGGCATTTAAACTGGCTAAAGGCAATTTGGCAATCATAACAAAGGCGTCATAAACAAATTAAACAAGACTGCTATCACAAAGACGATGTGAATAACAATCACACCTTAGTTTCCAACTGTCCATGTTTTATAATGAATCATGATCAAATGATGAAAAGGTGATTACTGTACAAAACAGAAGTGAATGCCCTGTTGACCTGCTATTTTGAAAAATTATATTTTATAAACAGTACTAAAACTGTCCAGCCCTACATGATAACACTTGTCACTTTAAACCGCACACAACCTGTGTGTTAAAAATATATAAACAAACCAGGCCTGGGGAATTACGAGGAGTCTCACGAAAACTGCAGTCTTATCAAGGAAGAGGCTTAGCAATGCTTGTTTTTAATATAGGAAACAGGGATGTGTGTGACATAACATTCTTTGCCTAATTTCAACTGTCTCTAGGTTTAAGCATCTTAGTCATTATGGCAAACTCTTTGCTGTTAAAGCTGTAATGCAGTGACATCATTTTTAAGATGCCATTTTTTTTTTTTAAATATCCTCAACCCTACTGACAATGATACCTGGATCTATTTTCTCTCCATTTATTTTGCATGTACCTGGCTGACTTCCAGCACTTTAAATTGAAACATGTATGATTTTAGTGGTTGTATCATGCATCATCATGTATCCCCTTCACTGCGGTCATCAGTGGTAGAGAAAATAGCCTAGCAAATGTGAAGTAAACTGAAACCATTTCTCACTATATAAGTGGGTGATCTGGCTATCGTCCTTCACGTCTGAGAGCAGAGCCCAATCATTACAGCAAGGGCAAAATGCTCCAGTAACACCTACTCAAAGCTCAAAATAACTGCTTTGTCTTAAGTTCAGAGGCCTGGGTTCAGATCTTAACGAACCACCATACACTAACAAATACATTGCTTT
The DNA here is from genome assembly GCA_033459395.1 of Hemibagrus guttatus. Taxonomy (NCBI): domain Eukaryota; kingdom Metazoa; phylum Chordata; class Actinopteri; order Siluriformes; family Bagridae; genus Hemibagrus; species Hemibagrus guttatus. The sequence goes on from JAUCMX010000002.1 coordinate 16,124,721, forward strand.
GATCTGAATAGCACTTAGTACATGATGAGCTAGGAAGAGTGATCGTAAGGACACTTGCTATATGATCTCTTATAAGGTCCCTGGTGTGCAGTAAAGAATGAACTGTCACTGAAAGGGCAGAAACAAAATGCGATCTAGTCCAGTTCAACTCTGCGTATATGATGACAGTTCAGAGCCTAAATGTTGACGGTCACTAAAGGCAACCCTGGTAACTTAGCTCAGCAGTTGTTAGCTAGATAGCTAGCTACCAACCTGACTAAATCCATAAAACACTGTATTATACACAGCGATGCAGCTACATCTATACAAGGCGCATACTTTAAAGCCCATGCTTTAAACGTGGCAGAGCATCATGCACAGCATCTCACCTCCAACTCCGAGGTTCACCTTGTTAGGACTCGGGTCTTCACGAAAATCCGCCGTCAGTTTGAAAACGGCGACGGGAGCGGCTTGAGGAACCTCGCTAAATATCGACGACATGCTGGGTTTAGAAGATGTCCTGTGGTTTATTTTACAGAAGAAGATACCAGAGCTACTGATCGCAGAGAAAAGCAGAGTTTAGCTTTCGAGCCGGTAGACAAGAATTTCACCTTCAAGCTGGCTTGAGCAATGGAGAATGGGCGGGGTGAAATCAACCAATAGAAATGCTCGCTCAACTTGCTGACCCCCTAGACGTAGCCAATCATTTTGCAATGTGAGAAAGATCGCGAGGTTAAAGGGCGACAGTGACAAAATAACATGAAATGACCAATTACAAGCTTTATGGAAAGATTGACACAAACATTTACAAATAGTGATAGGATTGGGGCGGGTGTTGTCTGACTCAACAGGAAATTTGTAGTTCAACGCACATACTCGGTAGTTATTTTTTTAATTACTCTGAATGCTTGAACAACAAATACATAACAAAAGTGCCACACACACACACACACACACACACACACACACACATATACACATTATATATATATATATATATTTACTATATACATATATATATATATATAAAACCAACAAATTCTGACTTAAAGTTACTTTTATTCAACCAGCAAGTTTTTTCTTGATTAGAAATGACACAGGCGTCTCCCAGAAGATAATAATAAGATGTACAAGAGGCATCATTGTGGAAAAAATTATTACTCATCTTACATTTACATTATTTACATTTGAACAAAAAGTGGCATGTCCAAAATTATTCATATCCTTCTCAATAATCAATAGAAAAGCCTTTATTGGCTATTACAGCAATCAAACGCTTCCTATAATTGCTGACCAGCTTTTTGCATGTCTCCACTGGTATTTTTGCCCATTCATCTTTGGCAATGAGCTCCAACTCTTTCAGGTTGGAAGGTCTCCTTGCCATCACCCTGATCTTTAGCTCCCTCCACAGATTCTCAATTGGATTTAAGTCAGGACTCTGTCTGGGCCACTGCAAAACGTTAATGTTTTTGTCTGCTAACCATTTCTTCACCACTTTTGCTGTGTGTTTTGGGTCATCGCCTTTCTGAAATGTCCACTGGTGCCCAAGGCCAAGTTTCTCTGCAGACTGCTTGATGTTGTTGTTGAGAATTTTGATGTATTGCTCCTTTTTCATGGTGCTGTTTACTATGATTAGGTTCCCTGGTCCACCGGCTGAAAAACACCCCCAAAACATTAGGTTCCCACCACCATGTCTGACAGTGGGGATGGTGTTCTTAGGGTTGAAGGCTTCTCCTTTTTTACGCCAAATGAAGGCTACATCATTGTGGCCAAACAATTCAATTTTTGTTTCATCTGACCATAAAAGAGAAGACCAGAAGTCTTCTTCTTTGTCCAGATGAGCATTTGCAAAGGCCAAGCAGGCTTTTGTGTGCCTTATCTGGAGAAGTGGTGTCCTCCTTGTTCTGCGTCCGTGGAACCCAGCAGTGTGCAGTGTCCGCTGGACTGTCTGCCTTGAGATGTTGCCACCAGCAGAGCCCAGATTCATCAGGATGGCCTTGGTGGTGATCCTTGGTTTCTTTTTTACCTCTCTCACTATCCTCCTGGCCAGCACAGGTGTCACTTTTGGCTTCCGACCACGTCCTCTGAGATTTTTCACAGTGCGGAACGTCTTGTATTTTTTAATAATACTTTGCACTGTAGCCACTGGAACTTCAAAACATTTAGATATAGTCTTATAGCCCTTTCCTGACTTGTGAGCAGCCACAATGCACAGCCGCAGGTCCTCAGTGAGCTCCTTTGTCTTAGCCATGACTGTCCACAAATCAACAGCAGAGAGCTTCTGTTTTTCACCTGTTGAGTTGATTAAAACAGCTGTTCCCAATGAATCAGGGTAATTAGGATGCTTTAGAACAGCTTGGACTATTTGGAATGGTATAGAACTTTGGATTTTCCCATAGACTGTGACAGTTTGTAAAGGGTATGAATAATTTTGGACATGCCACTTTTTGTTCAAATGTAAATAAAAGCTGAGAAATATTTTTTTCCACAATGATGCCTCTTATACATCGTCTTATTATCTTTTGTGAGAAGCCTGTGTCATTTCCGGTAAAAAAAAAAAAAACTTGCTGGTTGAATAAAAGTAACTTTAAGTCAGAATTTGCCGGGGGTATGAAAACTTTCGGGCTTGACAATATATATATATATATATACTGTGCTGCTTGAAAGTTTGTGAACACCTTGAGCTGTTCAGACTTTTCAAAACTTTTTCTTGTTTTACCTTCATTTTCCTAATTTATCATCACCTGCTTTTTTTTGAGACAGTGTCACTGAAGAAGAGACAGGAGTCAGAGCTAGAGGTAGCAGAGCTACCTTTGTTGAGGCTCTCTTTGGGAGTGATAAGATTGGACAGGATTAGGAACGAGTACATCAGAGGGACAGCTCATGTTGGACGTTTGGGGGACAAAGTTAGGGAGGCCAGATTAAGATGGTTTGGACATGTTCAGAGGAGAGTATATTGGTAGGAGAATATTGGACATGGAGCTGCCAGGCAGGAGGCAAAGAGGAAGGCCAAAGAGGAGGTATATGGATGAATTAATGAGGATATGAAGCTAGTGGGTGCAAGTGTTGAGGATGCAGAAGATAGGGATAGTTGGAGAGAGATGATTCGCTGTTTGTTTCACCTGAATCTGTTACCTACTTGACTTTACCAGTGCAGCTCAGACTTCACTTACTTTTGCACATACAATAATTCAATCTTTTCATGTAGTTTTATTGGCTACACGCAAAATTCCCACTAAACAAACATATGCAATTGATCAACATACATCTGACATTTAATTTATAAAAAGCAGGCGATGATAAAATAAGAAAATCAAGGTAAAACAACAGAAAAGTCTGAACAGCTCAAGGGGTTCACAAACCCTCATATATTATATTGCCAGAAGTTTTGGGACATCTGTCTTTACATGCACATGAATTTAATATGGAGTTGGCCCGCCCTTTGCAGCTATAACAGCTTCAACTCTTCTGGGTTCCACAAGGTTTAGGAGTACGTTTATGGGAATTTCTGACCCTTCCTCTAGAAGCACATTTGTGAGGTCAGGCACTGATGCTGGACAAGAAGGCCTGGCTCGCAGTCTCCACTCTAATTCATCCCAAAGGTGTTCTATCGGGTTGAGGTCAGGACTCTGTGTAGGCCAGTAAAGTTTCTTTACACCAAACTTGCTCATCCATGTCTTTATGGACCTTGCTTTGTGTACTGGTTTGCAGTCATGTTGGAACAGGAAAGGGTCATCCCCAAACTGTTCCCACAAATATATATATAATGAGAGAGAGAGAGAGTTAGGCATGTAAATTATGCAAAGATACCAAGGTTATTATTCAAAGATACCAATCTCTTAAACCCCTAAGCAAGGTGTTTCACTGAAACCAGCGATTTCAGAGGTTTCATCTTTTGGTTTATTTGTGTCAAGTATTGCGTGCTGTATTAACCTGTTATGAACATCTTTACCACATGATGGCGCTATTGACCTTTACTGCAGTGCCCCATAACAAGCAAGTCTACGTATTAAAGATTTTCTTTACAGGGAGAAATGTCAGGGCAGCAGTCTATATCAGATTTGATTTGCAAGTTACGATGGAGCATGAAGATTTTAACTGCGTGCAGTTATTCTTATCATAAATGGTCATCGTCCTTCAGTTTCCTGACTCCATGTGTAAACATAAGAGGCCTGGTGGTAGACAATCACTTCACAGGAAAGGTACAAGGAGAACTCAAGTTAATAGTTTTTCCATTTCCTTAAGATGTTGCCAATCGGTTTAGATTTAAGCCTTCAGTATTTAACAATAAAGCATCACAGACCACAAAGACAAGTCCATTTGAGTTTACCTCAAATGTAACATGGGTGTAGGAAGGTTTATTAAATAGTGAATTTTGTGCAAGTGAAAAATTTGTGAACATGTTAACAATTTCAGCTGTTTGACGTCACCTTCTCAAGATCATAACAACATTAAACATTTAACTTAAAAATACAACTTTATTAATTTGTCAGAAAAACCATTTTTATTTTGTTGTATATTAACTTTTATTTTAACTTTATTCTGTATAAGTTTACAGAAGAACAAGAACAAGTAAAAATCCCTAACACTTTATTAAACTCAGGTTTATTAAAGTGTTTTCTCCTGAGTAACACCTGGCCACCTGAATTCAGGTTTAATAAAATCTAAATGACAACGTAAAATTTAAGACGTAAACTAGAACTGTTGAGTATTATGGCAATTTATCTCATAGTGATCATTACTACCTTTTTATTCTCTCCTTTTTAAATAACTAACTGAAAGGTGAATCTATTTGAATACTTAATCTATTCCCTTACTTCAAAACTTTAAAGGCTTAATCATTGGTTTTATTGTAGTAGTATTTTACTTATTATCCTGCAGACAAATGATTTTAAGCAAATGCTAAAATACGACAGCTTGTTTAGAAAACCAAGATCAGTCAAAATTTAACAAAATAAATAACGTTATCTGTGGGAGAAATGTCATTCTGTTTGGTTGAACATTTGCATATGCCAGTGACAGAGGCGTTTCAGCTGCATTTGTAACATCTCTTTTCTCTCCATTTACCAGCCTCCTACAGGACATATTTGCATTCTTTCCTAGGCAGTTAGGCTATCTTACCTCTGTGTTACCTGTCAACTTGGTAATTATGGGATTTTGAAAGGGGGAGTTGTGAGAGACAGAGACATGGGGGTGGCAGAGAGAGCTTGAATGCAGAAGAAGCTTGACATATGTGCCTCCTGGTGAAATGCTTGTTTCTTCAGTCACACTAACACTCTGCAGGTTAACATGAGATTGAACGAAAATGCACAGCCTACACAGCAATGAATAAAGAGGAAGCAATACACATAGAATGAAGAAGTTATAAATCATTGTATAAACAATGGTTTCAATCTAAATTTTCCTACTTTAGTATTTATTCAGTATTTTACCAATAATGTCTACATGTTTACCTCCACAATACTTCTTATTCAAATCACCAAAAAATGAATTACTTTTATTATGTCCTTTATTGATTTATGCTTCATTCAGATATACCAATATTTACTCTTAGGGTAGAATTTCAGAAGCTTTCTTTGCTTCATGGACCATGAAGGAAGTGAGCCATTCATACCAAACATGAACACAAAACTACATTCCAGACTGGGACCTTCTCGTGTTGTTCACGTGTTACATTAGCCTTTCGTCCATGGGTCACTGACTCTTAAGGCCTTTTCAAAGCCATGTTGGTTGTTTAGGTTTTCTACTGCTTTAGAGACGGAACTGAATAAAAACAAGAGTGAAAATGGTTTATAACTTATATGGATATGTAACTAACAGAGCATATGTCTTGGTGCAATGTCATTAACAAAACCAAATGAGGACAGCTGAGAGCATAGATCAGTGTTCCAAGGACTTTTGAGATCATTTTTTTCTGTTTATGGTATAAAAAAAAAAAAAAAAAAGATCAGAAACAAAATTATTTAAAGATAACATTAGAATAATGGACAACCATGGTAAAACTCTTGGCTCTCACAAATATGAAAGATGAATGTTTAGAAAATGGTATACATGAAGGAAGTAGTGTGTTTTATTAATTAACATGTGCTCAACGTGGTACAAAAAGGGATTTATAAATGGTCTACATTTGAAACAGTATGTCTTTTAATACAAACATTAGCTTAACCATTAGTTAAGTAGGCTGAGGTGTAGTCAAGCTGTTTCTAAAAGAATGAATAAGGAGAACCATACATTTTGTCCTATTCTATACAAGCTTGATTGATACTGTGTTTGGTTGGACCATGACATCGGAGACCTGCACTACATTTAGATAGGGCCTTTTTAAACAATACTAGGAAGTGTAGCCTCATGTCTACCAGTCTACTCCTTGCAATTGGTTTACATCTTACTGAAAAGAATAAATACACAGACAAGAACTTCCACATCAACACTGTATTAATTAACAAATGGCACAAGGCTTAACCTATCGACATGTGTTCTTCTTATTATTTTATCTGATTTAACAAATGGGGTATTGCAATGTGGTTATATGTCATCGACATTATACAAAATGCTCATTAAAAATCTGTTTCCATTTTGCATATTATCTTTAAATAATGCAGCCAGCTACAGCTATGAATAATTACCTAAAATATGAATAATTGTACATTGGATAAAATTCTCAGTATGACTGCTAAAATGCCTGGCAGTAACATTGGATATTATGTAATTAGTAATGTAAGAATATTCACTTATTACCATGCACTGTTTTATGTTAACAAGTTTTATATATTAACAAAAACGACACAGTTCTTTAAGATTTTTAATGTTTCGTTGAAATATTAAGGGTTCTTAGCATCCTGAAAGGGTTCTACTTAGAACTGCTTTTGATAGAGACAGACTCTCTTATTAGATTCTGCCGTTGAACCTTATCAACTATAACCCTTAACAACTAATGAAGTTTTAAGGGTTCTATGTTTTCTAGGAGTGTAGCTACAAAATTGTCTAATCACAGATCTTGGTGCATTAGTAATAGTAGTTAAACAGCACAGTATAAAATTCCATACACCATTTACTTAGAAAAGATGTTCCTCAGGAGTTCTTAATTTGACTCTTTATAAAGTGAAGGGTTCTAAGTTTCCTAAAAGGTATCTACATTTATGATAAGGAAACCCTGTGCTGAAAGAGTTTACAGTTTGTACCAGATTTACAAGTAGTATGTATAAACACTGCTTAGCAGAGTTGTGCCAGTGGAAGAAATTTGTTCGATTCACAGTGCTTGACAAGTTCCTCAGTGGGATATTGCAAGTTGCTACACGCATGCTATGAATACCCTTGAGTGCTCCTATTTTTGTTCGAAACACTGACAAAGTGTCGGTTTAATTCCTTTTTTCTCTTTTCTTTCAATTTTCTTCTGGTTTTTCTTGCTTTTATTTTCCTTTTCTTACTGGACTTAAGGAGCAATAAAGAGAAGGCAAACATACATATTCATTATTTTAAAGTTTATATATAAAACTTTATCATCATATATATATACATATGTATATATATGTAAACTTTAAAATAATGAATATGTATGTTTGCCTTCTCTTTATTGCCTGATACATATATATATATATATATATATATATATATATCAGGCAATAAAGAGAAGGCAAACATATTTATATATACCAATGTGTGTGTGTGTGTGTAGTCATTGGAATTAGAATAAACAATATACTATATCTGCGTATTGCATGGTCCTATTAATCTCTTCAGTTTTCTCCACCACATTATTACAGAGGAATGAATGATTCCCAGGCCTCTGTGCTTTAAGAGGTTGATCGATATTCTACATTTCCCAAGCTTGTACACGCCTACAAAGTAAGGAGTCGATTGCCCTGCCAAAGTCAAATCGCAAAGGAAATGTTCGAGTAGAAATATGGTCACTTTTATTTACAGATATGACGACACATGAATGGGAACTCATCGCTTAATGAAAACAAATTGTCATTTTGATGGGAGACGCCACACTGGCTGCTTAGAGCAACACAGGCTTGATGCCTGCAACATGTTTACCCTGTGGGAGGTCATGTGGTGTGTATGCACAAGTGAACACCATATAAATCCAAATGAAATTAATTATATTATTGTTTCAGAGACAAACTTAGTAAACGATGGACATTCCAGTGGTCAGATGAACTCAATACAACCTTTCCATTTTATTTTTGCAACTTCAGTGAAGCCCAAGGGAAATTTTAAATGAAAGAAGAGGAAATGTAGCCTTACACTGGCCTAATGGATGAACAGTAGCTACTATTTACACTGGTATATCTTCATCACTGGCAATAGAAAGGATGAGAATATTTAGGTTACTTGCTTCCTCTTGCACCACATTCCCTGAAACATAGGTCACACACATTATAGTCTTAACAGTTGCTAATTTGCACTCATATATACAAACACACACCTGCAAGGCTAAGGCCGTCTGGGCAGAAATACAGCTGTCTAATTTATTGGTCCCATGAGGAGGAGCAGGAGGTGGGGATCTATACTAGCCTTATTTCCGCAAGTGGTATTTGAGAGCAGACCTCCCCAGCTTGGTGTTGCAGTATGACAGAAAATGTCTGGTGTTTCAGTAGGTCCCACTCCCAGGCCTTTGGCTCACCTCTTCCTTTCCTCCCAGTCTGAGGCCAAGGCAGGCAAGGCCATCAGTCACCTGACTCAATCAGCGGCACAATAGTGCTGCCGAGGTCTCAGAGCCCAGCCGTAACAAACAGCCTTCCAACAAGCAGCTGATAAGGCTCACCTTCCGGGACCCGGGGGGTCTGCAGCTCTTTAGATATGCATACTGTATATATAGCGGGCTTTGTGCCTGATGTGAAACCCTGGCTCAGCAACTAGTGTGCCAAAAGGAGGGCACATACACATTTTTGGATCTTTGGATTTTTGGATGTTTTTATAAAATGGGGAAAAATGATGATCTGAGAGGACGGTGTAGTGTATATTTTTGTTTCCAAATATGTCATGATTGTTTTATAATAATAGATTTCTCTGTAGTTGTTTTGTTAAAAGTGATATAAAAATTTAATTGAAATGAAAAAGTGTTTCCTTTCCACATAGAAAGAACAATAAATTTTCTAATCTATTTCATTAGGTTATGACTGAAAATGCCTAACGTGATTCACAATAACTTTATTAGATAAACTGTAATAAGTTATAGAATTATATATGGGCTGTTGTATGATAATTGCAGGTGAATTAGTTTTTTGAGTGGCTGACAAAGTTCTCTAAACTTGTTCACATATCCTGTACATAGGGCATGAAAAAACAAGTTTACTCTACTGTCATGTTCTTTTTTATGTATGTATGTATGTGTGTGTGTGTGTGTGTGTGTGTGTGTGTGTGTGTGTGTGTGTGTGTGTGTGTGTGTGTGTGCGTGTGTGCGTGTGTGCGTGTGTGCGTGTGCGTGTGTGCGTGTGTGTGTGTGTGCGTGTGAAGCAAAATCTCACCACAGTTCCCATGCTTTTTTAGCCATCTGTCTCTTGTTCTGGACAACCCACACCAACATGCCAACCTTTACATACCCATGAATTCTGTGCAACACTGACTGCACATCTCCAGAATCATATCTCCTGGTACATGACAATCTGTACACTTTTACCATTATTTACTTTGGACTCATATTAGACACATATTAGACATGACGATGCTTGCATAGACTGTTGTATATTGTAAAAGTCTATTTATTTTGCTCTGTATATAAATGCTGTATAGCATTGACCATGTTGTTATTGCCTGTAAGCCCTGGAACTTTCTACCAACCATTTCACTTCAAAGAATTTCCATGTATGAGTCATATAAAACATGAAACCTGACAATCTTTCCATCGCAACAGTCCTCACTGTTTACATTTTTAATAACTTTAAGCAGTTTGATATTTTAATTTGTGTTTTTAAATGTGTTTTTAAGTATGCATTCTGAATGCATCTAGTCATCCACATGGCTGAAAATACTAAAATGCTTGCTTCAGGGTACCACTTGAGCTTGGCATTGTAGACTAGTCATTTTTATAGTCCTTGTAGACCCTCCTAATTGTTTTTGGTATACCAAAATCTATTAGGTAGATCTTCAAGGACCATCGAGCAGGCCTGTTCATTTGCAGTACAGCATTTTCTAAACCCTTGTGTCAATAAATCAGAACTTAGGCTATGAAGTCTGGATTCAGTGTAATTTTGCTGTGGAATTTCCTAAGGGTGACTCTGATTGGTTGCAGTCTGGGTGTGTGAAGGAAGAACGCAGTAAATCCCTGCTTGTCATACATCCCAATTATTTACTTCACTAAAAAAAGTGATTGGATCATGTCTAAACCACACACACCACTCGTCCACAAATTCCACTGCATTGTCTTGGTGATTTATTGACATCAAAATCCCGACATTCTAATTGAGATTAATATGTTGACATGCTTTTGTGAATACAATGGAAAAATACAGTTGTTTCAGTTTTTAATACCACAATTATATAGCAACATTATTGTTGTCCTATTCTGGAGACATTTTTTAAATTAAATAGCTATACTTGTGAACTACTGTTATTAAATGGATCTATAATTGTCTGTTAATATGTTTAGGGTTCTGTTTAGCTTTTAAAGGTTTTTAATGGTCCTTCCAGACAAATCCACCAAGTAAACTATTAGGTTTCTAGACATAACTTTTTCATTACACTCATTTATCTGGGTGTAATGCAGTGAGTCGCAAAAGACCAACCTTCAACCAGCTAGTTCTGAATCCACAAACTCCATTTCACACCTCCGCAGTCAAACATCGGTGCAGGTCCTGATGAAGATGATCTATTGGTCTCTCCCTGCCTCTGCTGACCAGCTCACTGTCATGGTGCTCAGGCCTGGGTTTTGTTAGGTTCAGGAAACAGACTCTTCCTTCACGTAAACATGGATTTAAAGTCTGTTTGTGTCCAGACTGGTACTGGCACGCAAACATTGCTGTCATTTCTCTCAAATTCATTGAGGAAGGAGATGAAGCTTAAGCGTAAAGTGATTCACTGGGAATGCTGCATTGTTTGCTTTATTTTATTGCGCAGAATTGACATTTGTCAAAAAGTTTTAGAGACAAAATCCATGTGAACAATGCCAGGTAAGAAAGGCCATTCCCAAAACGTTTATTTAAGACATGGGACTGTGGTAGTTTATACGGTAGAAACATTTACAGCATTTTAGTGGATTAGTGCAGGGCTCTAATGAAATATCACAATAAAGAGAGTAGTGCGTGTGGTACAGCTGATATCTGTCCACGTTAAGGACACGGCTGTCAAGGAGGCCCGTTTCCATAAACGCGAATAAATGGTTTTAGGGTTTAGATAAACCGCAGGCCATTACATATGGGGAAAACCCCTCTGAAATTATTTAAAGTCAGTAGGAATGCATCAAGGTAAGACAGAAAGATTAGATGTAATTATTTTATAATAAAAATATTTGTCATATAAACGAAATATTAATCGTTTTCTGAATGAAGATGCAAGAAAAATCCGCTAAGAAAGGAAACTTTTATTTGAGTAAGTGGCATGAGCTACGAGGTAATAAAAATAAGTTGCGCGTAGTTAAGCAATAATGACGGAGGCGTTTCGCTCTAATGAAAATATACGACGTTTACGTTAAACTCTTAAAGGGACTTAAACAAGCGGAGAGCGCAGGCGCGTCCATCACTTAGTGTAAAATACCAACACCAAGGTACTGGATAAAGCTGACAAAATATTCTAAGTATGAGGTTGAGCTCAGGACTGGTGCGTTTGGTCGTATTTTACTTCACACTTATTTTACTTTACACTTTTATCGGTTTGCCCAGACACGTGAATATCAGATGTTAACTTAAATAGGATTTATTTCTACAACACCAAAGAAGTAGGAGTTTTCGTAAATACAAATAATATGAGTTGTAGGTGGGTCTAGATAATTTGTGCTAAGCTTTCAAACCTAAAGAAATGTTGTAAAGGTGTATTTTTGTTGAGACTAGATAATGGAAATGGTTGCCATATGGCGTGTGTGTGTGTGTGTGCGTATATATATATATATATATATATATATATATATATATATATATATATATATTTATATATATATATATATATATATACACACACACACACACATATATATATGTATATATGTGTGTGTGTGTGTGTGTGTGTGTGTGTGTGCGTGTGTCTCTCGTCTCTCTTACATGCGCTGGGTTAACAGTCGTGCCTTTATTACGGTTTCAAAATCTATTTACCTTTAACAAATAATGCCAATTAAGCAAATGTCATTATCAGACTCTTCGCCACGTTTGTGTTTTATCCACCCTGTCAGCACATGTGGATTTATCATGATGGATGGTGGGCATTTTATAGAGCCCGTGACTCTTGGAGCTGATAAAACTTGCAGAAAATAGAGATAACCATAGACCTTTTCTAAGGATGTTGTGCAGTCGGCTCTCAGCATGAAGTGTTGACAAACAATTGGCCTACAATTTTCGGCCAGACCTATTAAAAACGATAGCCTATGCATGTTTGTCTAAACCAAAATCCCAGGTTTAATATGAGCGATACTGAACAATGAATAAGCACGAGAGTTAATTCAGCACTGTGATGCTGTATAAATGTTTATTGAAAACTGCGCCTGTAACTATTTAAGTATCTTCATAGCTATCAAATGGTTCTACATGGGCCATTTTGAGACATTTATCTTTAGACGGGAAGACATCAGGCTAATCTAAACAGCAGTGATGATTACTAACGGATGAGATTATCTCGTTTACTCTCCCCTGTTTTTCCTCCGCTTTTTAGCAGCGACCAGCTTTTGTCACTGGCGCCGGTGCTGGACTGCATATGACACAGGACAAGAGACAACAGACAGCAAAGAGCATCGCTCAGTGGGCAGAAAGGTTGCTCATTATCTATCTTGCTGACATCAAACAAGAATATAATACATAAATCACACCAGAACTCGGATAAACAATACAGCACGCACTAAACACTTAGAGGAAAAAACAGTAGAAGAAGATAAACATAAATAAGAATAATTAAACTGCGCTTGCTTTCTAATGTTCTAATATACGTTGAATATTTTGACCTTATTAACTCGTTAGACAAAATACCGAAATCTTGTCAAACATCACCAAAGAAAGTGTGTTTTAATCCGCCGTGTAATTTAATATAATTGAATTTTTGGATTTGATTTTTAAGGAAAGATTAAAAAGGTATTAACTAAAGTAATAATTATTGTTAATTTTAGACTAATGTTACATATAGTATACTAGAAAAAACATATGCTGAAGAAACATCGAGACCTTGTGTATAGATAGATAAAACGCCAAGATTATTTATTAACTTAATGTATTTCGTTATTGCCAGATTTCATCGTTAAAACTTTCCAGTAATATTAACGTGTGATTAAGCAAACGACCAGGTCTTCACCACTTCTTCAAAAATAATTTATATCTATGGAATATGGACAAATATATCATTGTATGTTTATATATAATAGATTATAATGCATAATGTGTACAACATCCCCATTTATAACTTATTTAACATCTATCTATCTATCTATCTATCTATCTATCTATCTATCTATCTATCTATCTATCTATCTATCTATCTATCTATCTATCTGTCTGTCTGTCTGTCTGTCTGTCTATCTGTAATTTTACCACTGAAAGTAAGACATCCAAGCCTGACTTTTGTTTTGTAAATAGATTTTTATACCCATTATTCAAATGGAAATTCCAAAATCGTTTTCGCAATAACTGTCTAAACTGTTTGACTGAGTCAGCACTGCGGTTGGTCATCTCTGAAGGTCATATGTAAGCGTCCACTTCAACAACACTGTTAATCTCACTCTTTTGATTTGTTTGTATGGCAGAAAATTTCATGCACTTATACATTTAAAATGCCATTAAATTGAAATGTATTTCTTACTTCTCGGAGGTTTCCGTTACAGTTCTCATGCATTGATTCAGCTCAAAAAAAATATCCTAAATTTGTTTCTGAAACAATCAAAATTTATTCCACGTTAAATAAAAAATCATTTATTCAAGGGCGTCTGGACAGCGTTTGTGTTACTTGGCCACGTAGAAATAGGACTAAAAAATGTTATATTCCTACCGTTGTTCATCTCTGTGGAGCCATGAATGTGAGCTACTCAAAAATCAAAAAATATCACAGCCATCGCTGCACCTTACATTGCTCTAACATATGCGGTCAAATAGGAACCCCTTTTACTCAGACAGAGTAAGAAACACTGAGCTAGTTGGTTTGATTCCGAGGGCAAGTTGCTCGTCACTCGTTCAGCCTTCATCCCGCCCCAGGAGCATGACATCACCAGCACGAAGCAATGCCACAACTTCAAGAAACTGCTGCAAAACACACAGCAGCGTCTCAAAGCTCAATGCTTTCTCTAAGGGACTTGTCCTGTTCGTCCCTCTGCGCGCGCCTCTGTCGCTATTCTCCGAAAATGGAAGAATAGCTCACATACCGGGTATGTTTCCATGATATCTTTGCTTATCTAAAGTAAATATTTTTAGTAAGACTCAGTGCTTCAGGACGCCAGTTCAGCAGAGATCATTTTCTAGATGTCGCTGAACAGATCCCGATGATGCTTCCCAGCCCAGTAACGTCAACCCCGTTTTCTGTCAAGGACATACTAAAGCTGGAGCAGCAGTCTCACCACCAACTGCAAGTGCCCTTACCGGATTTACAGCAGCAGCAGCAGCGTTTCCACACTCCACCATCTTGCTTGCTTGGAGGCGCAGAGAGTCCCGGATTCTCGGACAGCGAGGACAGGATGGCTTTCCTCAACGCCCTCTCCGTACAGGACAACCTGGTGGAAAGCAGCCTTTCTCCGCCCATGTTTGGCCATCCCGCTCTGGGACACGTCGTAGATGCAAAGTTAGAGGACGACCTCGAAGAGCAGGAAACCAGTGAGTGCTTTGCACAATAAAACGTTGATTTAAAAAAAGAAAGAAAAAAGAAAGAAATAGAAAAAAGAAAAATAATATACATATATATATTTAGGTAGTGTTGGTACAGCAGGATATATATATATATATATATATATATATATATATATATATCCTGCTGTACCAACACTACCTATATCAAGGGTGCAAATCTAGAGACCTAAATCAAGTGGGTTTGGATCTCTTAAGGATAACCGAGGAAGTTAATTTTTTTTAATGTCTGTAGTCTAATTTTCTTCTCAAACACATTTCGGTACATTGGCTGCATTTGTCTTTATTGTTTTGGCTTCTGAACTTTAACATTTAGAAGTGAAAATGATCGGCTTTTCTGTTGTCTTATTAAGTTACTTATTATTTATTTTTTAGATGAAAATGAATATATTCACCTGACATGTGATAGTTTTTCTTATAATAATTATAAATAATAATAATAATAATAATAATAATAATAATAATAATAATAATTAATTAGTAGTAGTAGTAGTTCTATTATTATTATTATTATTATTATTATTATTATAATTATTATTATTAATTATTATTATTATTATTATTATTATTATTCCTTGCTGCCTCTGTGTGTGTGTGTGTGTGTGTGTGTGTGTGTGTGTGTGTGTGTGTGTGTGTGTGTGTGTGTGTGTGTGTGTTGCAGAGAGTTGTGGTGCTGCAGTGAGGTCCCCAGACTGTGAGCTGCCCTCAGACCCAGACAGATCTCAGAGGCAGAGAGCCAGGCGGAAGCCGCGGGTTCTTTTCTCCCAGGCGCAGGTTTTCGAGCTGGAGCGGCGCTTCAAACAGCAGCGCTATCTCTCCGCTCCCGAGCGAGAACATTTGGCGAACACTCTGAAACTCACGTCCACGCAGGTCAAAATCTGGTTTCAGAATCGAAGATACAAATGCAAGCGCCAGCGTCAAGACAAAAGCCTGGAGATGGCTGGTCATCATCATCACCATCCGCCGCCGCCGAGACGTGTGGCGGTACCGGTTTTAGTCCGGGACGGCAAACCTTGTCTTTCTGGATCACAGAATTATAACGCTACCTACGCTGTGGGGTCCAACCCGTACGGGTACAATGGTTACTCAAGCTATAATAATGCCGCATATACAAACGCCTACAATTGCTCATATCCTAGTTTGCCAACACTCCCAGCAAACACAGGCGCCAACCCGTTAATGTCCATGAGTTTGAATAATCTCGGAGCACACTCCCAGCCACAGCCATCACAAGGGACTTCCGTTTCATCGTGCCAAGGACCTCTGCAGGGCATCCGGGCGTGGTAGTGCCACAACAACCACATGCCTTCTGTACAGGCTTGAATAAGAAGCTTCACGCCAATAGCAATCTATGACATATATTGTAATGTGACTATAGCACCACGCTACAGATCAGCCGGGACACTTTACATTTGAGAATGTAGTCTAAAATATGTAATGACGCTGTTGATTGCATGTAAATTAAGTTGTTTTTTTATGCTGAAAATATTTTTGATTAACATGAAGTATTAAGGTTTTTTTGGGGTTGACATCTCATGGTATTGCAATATTTCTAAACCTTGCGTAGGACCAAATGTTAAATAAAAGTTTGGACCCTGGGGGACGCATGAACATGCACATCAAAACTAAATTCTTTATCAATCATTACAAAACAATCAAACAAACAAACAAAAGAAAACAAAAAAAAACAACAAAAATCCTTGGGGTTACAGTATCTACTTTATTAAATCAAGCTTAAGTGGGCACAGATGCAATGCCTCGGAGCTTACAATCAGACGTTTAGCTAAAGGTTCTCAAATGAAAGACAAAATAATCATATTCGATAGTATTAGGAATTTTGTATGCAGCTCAGTTCGTTTGGGCTCCTTTGTTATTGCGTTAGGTAAAATAAATGTTAAAACCAGCAGTTCAGTACAGCATCATTTGATGCGCATTCAAACATATATATTTGTGAAAATATGTTTGAAAACAAAATATGGAATGGATGAAGGAATACCAAGCTCCTCGCTGGGGTCAATGCATAATGTTTGCTATAGGCCTGCTTAAGATTTTCAGTCATTTTAAAGGAAAGAAAGAAAGAATGAATGAAAGAAAGAAACACCACGTTTCCTGCTCAGCCGCTGCATGAGAGAATTTATTAAATAAAGCCAGTCAGTATATTCGCCCCGATTTGTTATTAAATGAGGTGCACTTTGTTTCCAAGCTTCCCAGAGCTTCCCACTGACTCATTTGCGTTTTCACCGATCGAGCATGAAGACAGTTGTTGTATGGGCTATTTATGTTGAGAGAGGCCAGGCGCACACGAGGCCTGTTGACGAAAAGCAGAAGCTCGACGCTCGAACTTAAACAGACATAAAGAGTGGACATTAATATCAGCGTTTTGGTAATTCAGCTGAACTCAACTGTAGCTTTGCAGTGAATGTGACCTAATGTGCAGTCAGTTCATTTATAGATGTACAAAGTGACACAGTATTATCATTGTTCATATACAAGTCATTATCTCTGAAATAATTGTAAAATAATATTATTACAATCAAAATATTGTGGAGATGGGAAAATGAAAATAGATAGATAGATAGATAGATAGATAGATAGATAGATAGATAGATAGATAGATAGATAGATAGATAGATAGATAGATAGATAGATAGATAGATAGTATTTTCATTTATTGCATTTGCACTCCTGACAGTTTTGTAAACAATAACGACAAACTTACAGCTTAGTTAAAACGAACTCCTGCAGACAAAGTGCTACTTGCTTATTAGCCCATTACAGGCGCGCTGCGTTTATCTTGCAGAGGTTAGCCGTTGCCGTGAAGCTTTTAATGGAGATTAATAGAAATGTAAACAAAGCGTCGAAAAGACCTTGTCTGCGCCGAAAGCAAGGATGACCACTTCTTCTGACTAGTGCACTACCGGTAGGACATACCTGGTGTCAGGATAAGTGGCCTAGGCTCTTGAGTGTAAATAGCGCTGGCGACAGAGCGGCGATGCCTCGGGACGCCAGGGCGCGTTCACACACAGACTCGTCTCATGATTTGTATCTATGACTAGATAGGAGGCCTTCCATCGGGCTTAGGCTGCGTGGAGTTTCCCTAAACACTGACTTTCTCGGCAGCGTAGTAATTTAGTGCCAGATAACATTTGACCACACTATGTCTAAGCCATACTAAAAGTGGAAGGCTCTCATTGCATATATCACATTAATAATTCAAAGAAAGACTAAATTTACGAATCTATCTAAGTCAGATTTTTTTTAGACATTTCATGGTTTTGTGGAAAATAGCAGGAAAAAGTAAAGTTAAAGGATGGACATTGTAAAGTAACAGATTTATTTCATCATGCATTTTAGACACATGTTAAAAGTCGCTGTTAGTTTATACACCTGATGGCCCATAATTCTAAGCCTTCTTTTTTTTTCAGTGAGGAAACACCAGCAGCAGATTGTCACCCCTAATATAGTTAAATGGATTTACTCTATTTAAAAGGCACAGATCAGTGTTTATTTAGTAGTGCATTCTGCTGTGACTGCATACAGGTGACAAACATCTCCTTCAAGTCACAGTGTTTAAACTAAGATATATATATATATATATATATATATATATATATATATATATATATATATATATATATATATATATCTGGTAATGGGTCTGACTTGCTATTTCCACATGTTGAAAAATCACACCAAATGATCTTATAGGATCATATTACACAGTCAAGGGCCTCAGTGTCCGAGTGGGTGCGATTTTGTTCCGACACTGCCTACCATGGACAATCGCATCCAGGACAATGCGGTTAATGAGTATAAACAAAATAAATTAAGTCAAATCTATGTTCTGGTTCTACATTAGTGGACCTGCAAAAAGCAAATGAACCCAAATGAAAATAAAATGCGGGTGCTGGAAAAATTTAAACCAGAAATACATAGAAAACATAAACTGTTTTCACTAATAAAAATCTACAATAATAATAATAATAATAATAATAATAATAATAATAATAATAATAATAATAATAATAATAATAATAATAATAATAATAATAATAAGCTATAATACATAGGCTATGGAATAAATTGTGAAATTGTCAACATTTGAAATAGTTAAAATAAAGTGTATGTATGTCTGCATATCTGTCCCAGTTCAGTTCTCTGTGTGTGAGCGTGCACTCTAAAACTATATATATATATATATATATATATATATATATATATATATATAATATATATATATATATATATATACCACAGAAAACTTAACTACGTTTAATTTAGAGTTTGGTCAACTTAGTATTTACAGAAGACACGGATATCAAAGAAAATCCTTTTATTTTATTATCCTTTTAAAAGGCATTCTCTAACTAAAGCAAATTTAACAACGAGCATTTCATTCCCATCAGACCTGATGACACAAATACACTAACGGGTTTTACATAGGGGTTTAATGTTATATTAGGCGATGAAAGCATAACCCGGACACACCGAGTCATAGTCTTCGGTATAATACAGCTAGTTACACAATGCGCGAAATTTAACCGTATGATGTTTTTTAGTTGTTGTTTTTTTAAATAGTAGTTTCTAAAACAACCGACAATACTACAACATAATAATTTGACCGAGACCGAAGACTATTAGCAGCAGCTGTTAAGTGGTGCTTTCGCAGGTCGCAGGTCACGTACTTCTTACAGACAATGAGGGCTAGAGAATTTATTTTAATTACATTTTAATTTCATTTTATTTGTTGCCAATAATATTTAATAAAATTATTTTATTTAGAAATTCACAACCTTTTTAGTATCAGGACTATAGAAAAATACCTAATGTTGTTATTATCGTTTTGTTTGGTTGTTTGCTTGTTTTTCAGTAGAGCTAGAAGTTAAAGATCTCTCATGTTGGTTAATGGTATAGCAGTCAACTGACTTTAAGGAGTAGAGAGATATTATATGTAGTTTCTGAGCTTTCTAGTGTGCACCCTCTAATGGCTGATTCTATCTCTCTAGCGCTAATTACTGATTGTAACCACGAGGTGGCGCTATATTCTTATTTCCTACAGGTCCACGCTCACAGAGAGGTATAATTTTAGCGAACTTTACTTTATTACTTTATTTACTAATTTATGAAAATTATTTAATAAAATGTTTCATTTTAAATGGACTAACGACTTAATTAATTAATAAGTTCGCTATTATGTAATTTATTGATTATAATATAATCTTTTTTTTTTTTTATCCTGGAAAGACATGCGGATTAAAGACTAAGAGGAACAGACTCAGTGGGATTTCACTGCAAAAAACAAAGCAATTTTAAACATAGTAAAAGGGTACAAAATGTTCAGTATATGAGCGTTGGGATAAGCAAGCCATGATTTACAGAAGTTGCATGCCTGTGGTGGTGGTAGTACAATGGTGCAGTGGGTAACACTACTGGCTCACAACTCCCTCGACCCCAATACAATATTGAGCTCGAGTTGAAAAATCTTCTGGTGCATGTTCAACTCGTGTCCACCTGGTTTCCTGTTAGATCCTACCTCCACAGACTGTAAAATGCAATACATGCTGGTAGGTGTACCATGTATATGAATGTATTTGTCCAGAGTGCACAGCGGTGGCCTTGCCAGGGTGTTTTGCTTCCTCATGCCAACTGTTGCCTTGATAGACTCTGGATAAAGCAGATAGTTTAAGACAGCGAGCAAGACTGTGATGTCCAGATAATATCACGGTGAAAAAGAAGTCATCAGTCGTAAGCTGCTTGGGGGAAGCTCAAATCTTCAGGGCCTCAGTGTTACAATATCCAAAAGCACAGAATTTCATAACGCTCCAGATGCGGAAGAAGGGGAGAGCAAAGCTGAGCATCAGGATCCATCAGAGAAGAGTCACAACAAGAGAAGTATACCAGGATCTGGGACAAAGAATCACAGAGTAGTGCACCTACAGCTCGAAAGACAGAGAGAACAGATTACTAGTATAATATGAACATACGGTGGCTACTGTGGTTATGCGCAAATCGCTATGTTTGCCTGATTATTCCTTGTGTGCTTTTAGTTATGCGATTACAAATGACACATATAAAGTGCTGTATTGAGTGCAGAGATAGACATAATCAGAATTCACATATCAGATCTGGCAATGTGTAAATATTACACGTATCCGAGAGAATCCCGAATCTCTAATAGCAAGCCATCCTTTATTCTATATCACTTGGGGTCAAACATTAAGTTGCAGGGTTGGCCCCTTTCTACCTGAACTAATACCGGCCACATTCAGGTGCAAATTGACTATATAAGTTAAACAATATTCCTTCTGCTCTGAATACGTTGTTTGGAAGAGGTAGGAAATATCGTGTAATTTAATCAGTCAAAGGGGATGGTGAGACCGGTAGAGTGTTAGTGAGGGCTATCTAGTCTATATAGGGTTTTTCATGAAAAATTGAAATTGATCTTCTTAATGAAGACCAGACACAGCAGGAAAACTTTAAAACATTAATGAAGAAATGTTTGTTGCAATTGCCAGAGCATGTTTGAAGAGCCTTACTGATTTTGCAGTTCATTTAAAAGATTCAGTAAAATACATTGCGGCATAATATAATTTATTGTTGAAAAAAAGTGAATTTTCGGCGTCATAACTAGGCAAAATAAAGAAGTTGCTTTCAGCTGCTCCCTGTTCGGGGTCGCCACAGCAGACCAACTGGTCCGCACAACAACTTAGCAAATGTTTTACGCCGGATGCCCTTCCTGACGCAACCCTCCCATTTTTCCGGGCTTGGGACCGGCACTGCATCCAGTGGCTGGGGTTGGGGCATTGGCTGGGAGTCGGGCCCGGGCCTTCCGCATGGTAGGCGAGAAACCTACCACTGAGCCACCAATGCCCCACATAACTAGGCAAAATATCGTTAAATAATTTAAGATGAGCCATATGGGAGCCGAAAGACTCGGTTCTAATGGGTGAGCTGAATCAAATGATGTGACTCACTGAACAGAACCGAAATTCTTATCGCCAATATGGAGCACGTGACAGTGTGACTTTGACCAATAGAATACCCTTTCCTGCTCATGTTCTAGAAACTGTTTCGAAGAGCTTCTTCATGAAATATATTCATGCAATAAATAAATAGAAAATTATTAATTAATGAATTAATGAATGAAAAAATAAAACAGACAGACCTAATTATGACTTAAGTCATAGCTAGTCTGTGCTTCTGAACAGTAAAAATTAGCCAGATAATAAAGCGAGATCAGGAAAATGACTACAAGGGATGAGGAAAGGTGCGGACAGCAGGAGACGCTGATGCCACTATAATTGCTGAGCTCCGTATGTATATCATATATAGGCCTGTATAACATTGTACAACACTGTTGTATCAAGTGATATACCCTACATTATAACGTATATTATACAATTTCATGACACTGTATCACAAATGTACTTTTCTGTTTCTATTTCATGATGGTTCTGTATTTATGTGCGCTTCTACCAACATCATCAAATAAGGGCAAAATTTTGTGATTTGCTTTTTAATTTGGATTTAAACGCAATCACTGAGGACAACATCCAGTCAAGATTATTGGAATTAATTAATGGCTATTGAATTTTCCCATTACACCATACACAGATATGCAATTTTTACACTGAATTAGAATATTTATTTAGACTCCCAACATAAATATGGAAGGAAAACATCATAGTCACCAAATAACGTTCAAATTGGGCATTGAGCCTTACATGTTTGTTCTTTCTTTTTCTTTCTTTCTTTCTTTCTTTCTTTCTTGACAACTTTGCGTGAAATGAAAAAAAAAAAAAGCTGCTAAAGTTCAAAATGGGTACCTTCTACAACACAAAGTGAATGCTGCGTTCCTGAAAGCCTCTCCATGCTCCAGTGAGTTTGCAGTTTACCAACAAGTCTCAAAATTGTTCATTCTCAAAATGAAGTCAGGTTAAATGGTCTGATCTTCATTGATCTTTAATTAAGTAGACCTACTTGTGGAAGCTCTTGACGGAAGAGGCTGAGTGGGCGGAGTTACGCGGCACAGCCAGCGCATTGGCGCACTGTTTCTATAGAAGTGGAGAAAGTGTTGATGCAGGCATGACTTATTCTGACACATTGCTTGTTGATTGGGCCAGAAGGAGTTTCACCACAATTAAAGCAAAGTAAAAGTGGAAGACAGCGCCAATCTTTCCCGTGAAAGCCGGGGTTTGCGTCATTTTCCAAAAACAACAAACAAACAAAACCAAAAAAAAAAAACTTGAAACAACTGGGACATCTAGCCCACGCACCGTCTACAATTTTGGAGCATTTTTGCGGAACTACGTATTTCTGACCCGAAGGTTATATAAATGTTGTAAATGGCGAGCGACAACTCTTCGTTCTCAATACATAATATTTTGAACCGAGGACTTGATTCTCAGAAAAATAATCGACATTCCCGGGAATACAGCGACGAACTTATAAAGGCAGAAATTCTCGGCAGGGTAGAAGGAATAAGTTGTCCGGGATCCACTCAGTGTCGAGGCGGGAATGAGGATGGAAGCAGAAAGGGAAGCATCGTGTACGGACACAGCAGGGTCGCTCCGTGTGCGCTCGACCTTGACACATCATCGGACAGACAGTCCTGTGGAGAGGAGTCCACAGGAGAGGAGACAATGCATACAGAAAACAGGCAAAGTAAGTGTCAAAGTTGGTTCATGTCTCACAATTTGTTGCTGAGCTTTATCAGAACATACGCAGTAACCTGTAAACTCCACTAATCTATCCAGTTTAGTCATTTGTTTAACATTGGCTTCTAGACTGACATATAGGAGATAAGTGTGCTGAGAGATGCGCTACAAAGAGCCTTAAGCCGTTTCCATTAAAAGTCTTCAGATTTAGCGCACTTAATCACTTTATCCGTTCTGACACAGATCTTGATGTGCAAGTTCCAGATTTGGAGCGAAAGAAGAGGGAGAGCTGTGCTTTTACGGATCATCACCCGAAAGCCAGTAAGAAGCGGTGCCGCGCCGCTTTCTCGCACGCGCAGGTGTGTGAGCTGGAACGCCGCTTTAACCTGCAGCGCTATCTGTCCGGTCCGGAGCGCGCGCACTTAGCGGGAGCGCTCAAACTCACCGAGACCCAGGTGAAGATCTGGTTCCAGAACCGCAGATACAAAACGAAACGGCGACAGATGGCGGCCGAGCTCGCAGCTACCTCGGCGTCCACGCTGGCCAAGCGGGTGGCAGTGAGAGTGCTAGTGAAGGATGACCAGAGGCAGTACGGAGCGGATGACTTTCTCCCGTCTCACTATCTGCGCCTCTACCAGCCATATCAGTGCTGCCCTTACATGTATTGCGTTCAGCCCTGGATCTCAAACAGCGCGCTCAATGGAAACTTGTACTGACACCTTCCTCTGCTTCACACTCACAAAAAAAAAAAACAGACGGGTTTTTTTATTCTAAACGTTTTTAGGACACGGAAGAGCGCATACACCGTTCATGTTGTAAGCTAAATGGTTGATGAGACTCCAAAGATGAACGTATAGTTTTTGTTCTGAGAAATGAAAAGCAAGTTATGATGTATTTGAGATGCAAATAAGCGCCTAGTTTCTTTGTTTGTGACAGCTAAAAAAAAAAAAAAAATGGATAAAAATCGAATTTTGTATGCCTTTTGTCATCTTTGTTAATTAATGTACACTAATCATCCGCTGTCATATAAAACGTTTACTCTGCACATTGTACCTCGACACTGAATTAACTGGGCCTTCGATCCAACTTGGTTTAAGGTCCATGTTTGACATAGTAAACTAATAAATAAAGTTAAATCACACTGAAAGTCTATGTCAAATGTCACTTTATATGGTTTGTAGAAAATAAGACAAACAACTCGATGGGTTACTCTTGTAAGTGTTCTGATAAATAAAAGTAAAAGTCGTAAAAACAGAGGACGATTTTAGTCCTGCTGTGGCGCTTTAGGCAAATACTAAGCCTACAGAAGTTGACTTCTGTAAGTCGCGCTAAAAGATATTTTAAATCGTGTAGAAACACATAATGGAGAGCTAGCTCGTGATTGTAGTATATAAGGTGAATAAATAATGTCATTACAGTAACTACTGCATACACAAGCCCGAGAAGGCCACTCATTTGCTTAGACAGCAATAATAAAATGGAGGCTCATTTGAATATATCATGCACCATAGACAAGAGATCATTTTTGAATGCAGCTTTAAATGCGTTATGAAAAATAATGTAGTCAGAGAAATATTACTTTAACTAAAGAAATTTCACATACATATTTCATTTTTTCTGTCTATTTATATAGGCCCATATGCAGAGTTATTAGACATGCCTGTATATGTCAAAGATGTCAAAACATGTTAGGGTTCTTTAGAAAATGGGAAATGAAACAAAATGAAAATAAGGTATGCTGACAGCAGCACAACATTACAAAAACACTATATTTCAATAATCCGAAATAAGATATTAATAAACAAGATATGTTGGAACAGTATCAATTCATTACAGATTTGATTCACAGGGCTAATCTCCACTGATTTTTTTGATTGGACATCTAATTTCGAAACATGTTTGAATTAATAATATTTATCCAAATGGGTTTGATGTATTGAGAAATAAAGACCTATATAACTTTTGTAATACATTTTCATTCTAAAAATACTATCGGTTTTCCAGATAAAATGTTGTCTAGATGCCTTAGATTTCTGCATTAAACTCTGTGTGAAATTCTGTATGAAGCTCAAACACTGCCTCTTTATTCAGTTCACATGAACACAAGGTAAACGTTTATTAAAAACATAACATTTTAGCAATTTTCTAATTAAAAATATGATGGTTATGTAAATCACCTTTGTAAAACAACAACAACAACAACAACAACAACAACAACAACAACAATAATAATAATAATAATAATAATAATAATAATAATAATAATACTTGGATAGATGTATAACAGATTTTCAGAGACGCAAAGGGTCTTTAAATTACAATAATCCAGACTCTTATAATAAACAAAAGCCTATTTCTTATTACTAAGAGATTTATATATGCTTTTATATTAATGATCATATTTTATCTAGATGATCACAGACTTGTGGATGGAAAGCATTCACCACTCAGTCTCTCAAATGCTAAACAGGTCAAATAGATATATTCAGCGGTGACTCCTCGTCATCCAGTCTACCATCGTGTGGGCCTAGTCGAGTTATAAGCATGGCAATTATTTTAATCTGGATGCTATTCATAGCACGTATAGAAATTATACTGTGTTAGATTGCCAAATCATCTGATTCCAGTGCAGGTTTTTGAAATATTTTCAATTGCCTGAAATGACTAATGTTATAATAAATAGCTATTAAGGTTAATAACAAATACGATATTTTATGTATGATAAGACACTGAAGAGGATGATGGTGTTTTATACAGAATATAAAGATGGGTTAAAGCAAACAACCAACAAAATAAATATGATGTAATTTATTTTATTGTTCATGTTAAGTACATGTGAATTCATGGTATATGAGCTCAAGAGGACTTATAGCACACAGCTGCATGATTCAGATACCGTCAATAGACCATGTCAGTGTTTCAAAACACAGTTTGGCAGAGTTTGGACAGAATACATTAATAATGTGCTGCTGAAAGGCCAACACCTATAACAAAGTGAGACCAAGGCACTTAGAAGCATTAAATGAAAACTGTTTGCTTTATACTTGCCTTAGCAAGACACACTTTGATCAAATTCCGTTACATATTAAACAAAATATTAAAAATATTCACACACCCTAATAAAAAACAACAACAATATATTTAATGATAAATTAAAAAGAGCATACATTTTAAAAAATAGTGATTTTAAAAACGAGTGATTGAACAGTTTGGTTTATGCGTGCTTATAAAAAAAAAAAAAAAAAAAAAGAAAGAAAGAAAGACACACCAAGATAAATGTGTGGCTAAGCAGGGTTTGCTGAGGTCTGACATTTAGGTCATAACTGATATTGAGTTAGCTGGAAAACTATACAAAAGAGGATTCCATTTAAATTCTCCAAATACATAAATGATCATGAATCAGTCAATGAAATGGTCGAATCATCATGGAACAGTGCAATGTTATTTCTGATTTATTTATTTATTATTTTTCTTCTTAAAATTGTGTCTTTTCACTCGTGTAACTCAAAATAACTATCAACATCAACTCCAATATTTCAAAATGTTTTTCCCCCAAAATAATTGTAAATGTATTCATTTTAAACCGTTTCATAAACTATTTTTAAACTATAACATAAACATTTTTTAAAACATAAATTATTAAACCAAAGAAATTTTCAGAATACATAAATATGTTTATATTGCTGTGAGACAATGACAAGATAAGACAAGACACCATGGTGGATGAACATGCTATAGAGACAAGATATATTTTATATTTTTTATTCTCTCTACCTTTTTTTAAATATATGTCTTAAAAATGATGTATGTATTAAACTCCCTCTGAGCCCTATTAGCTCCCAGTCTGTCAGTGGGTTCAGACCTACCTTTCTCATTACACACCTTTACCTTTAGTTAACTTTGGTTACTGAATAATTCATAACAATCATTTGATAAAATGCTTTAAGATATAATATAATATATTATTACATACAGATTCATTTACAGATCATATAATTGTTATTTCATGTTATAAACAAACAGTATTAACATATTTACACAAAATTTCAAAAATATTCCTTGTAGTGTCCATTAAATCCATATCTGTACCGTAATTTTTTCAGACTAAATTTTAAAATAATTTAAAATAAAAATGCTATAATTTCTACACCATTCAGCCAATGGTGTAGGAATTACATACATGGATATTGGTATGTATGTGTGTATGTACATATATACTGATAACTATATAACGTGTGTGTGCATACATATACATACACATGTATGATGTACCATATACTCATGTCTGCATTTATGCAAAAATGCATAGCCGAGAACTATGTAAACACTTCATTTCAATGTGAAGGGCATTGCTTTTTGGTTATGTGTAGACCAGTGTGAGCAAGCTTTAGGCCACCACTACCCCTGTGCTTACTTCACACGCACATGTACACAAATCCATGACTGACAAATTAAATAAGTCTATTGACTAGAAACTATTTAAACATCCTGCAATTTAAGTGAAGAGGCATATTGCAATTTGTTGGAGAATTAAAAGAGGTGTGACAAAAAGGCAATGTAAGACACAATCCAGGGGTTTGGCTTTCTCACTCAATTCCAATTCGGTAGGCTGCCTCAACAATCATCGTACAATGGGATTGTTCGTCATTGATAGAAATATATCACATAAGGTGCAATTAGTTAGATTTCATATTGTTAATATTGTTGACTAACCTCTTATATAAAAAACAACATAGCCTATTTATAGGGTGTGCCAGTGTTCTTCAAAGATTTTCACTACACAATGAAAGACCACACAAAAACCAGACTTTATGACTTTAAATGAAATATCTGGCTCATAATGAATATCCATCTACTTCTACTTCTATCTCTATCTCTATCTCTCTCTCTCTTTCTCTCTCTCTCTCTGTCTGCATCTCTCTCTCTTTCTCTCACTCTCTCTCTCTCTCTGTTTGTCTCTGTCTCCGTCTCTCTCTCTCTGTCTCTCTCTCCGTCTCCGTCTCCGTCTCTCTCTCTCTCTCTCTCTCTCTCTCTCTCTCCACACACACACACACACACACACACACACACACACACACACACACACACACACACACACACACACACACACACACATTCTTTGGTCTGAGATCCATAAGCCAACAAGCTTCCAGGTGAGAACATACAAACTGAAAGAGGAAGCTCACAGCACTTTGCACAGCACCACTGTGGTAAAGGAATTAATGCGGTCAGCTAGGCTCAGCAAAGGGCAAGAGAGAGGAAGGAATTGGGCTGCAGTTAATACCTTTGTTTGGAGAGAGTACAGCTTCCCAGTGACCCTCTCTTCTAAGACACATAAGTTTCTCCATACTGCCTACACCCCCACCTCTGTCAAAAATCCATCCCACAGGGCTGTTCGGACTGTTCCAGAAACTATTAGCTGATAACATCACCGTATGGTGGAATGTAAACATTTACAGTAGAAACCATAAGAGATGAACTCCCCTCAGCTATACTGAGTCCATCACCCACTCTTTTTTTAATCAACAGAACTTAGCTTCTTCTGTTTAGTTCTATATAATATTACGTCTTTTTTTATGACTAAAATTACAATACAGTGGTATTCAAGATTTAGATAAAATAAATCTTAAGAATTTAGATTTACAAAAGTTAGCTAATAAATGGTATGGACTTTTCCTCTTTGTTTACAGTTAATCCCCACCAGCCTTGTGGTGTCATCAGGATTTAATTCCATGGAAAAAGGTGATGAGGAACTGAGCCCTCCTCTTTACCTTCTTGTGGATGTTTCCATAGTATGGGATGCCACTGAAACAATCTCTTTCACTAATGTTTCCTAAAGCACTGGAGAAGGTCACAGACAAGGTCAGTGAGTGGCTGCTTAACAAATTGGCCCACCCAGGACATGCATACTTACTGATGTGTGTACCTCACATTTGCCTAAATGAAACGTAAGCATTCTGAAACACATGCTCAGGAAAATGGACTATTAAGAAGAACGAGGAATTATATGCCACGTTATGGGTGTTATAGAATAATTATTGAAGTAAATTACAAACATATTGACATAAAAAGGACTTTAATTTGCTATGCCTAAATAGTTCATGAAAAGAAATTTCCCTCTTTGGCTGTGCAATCAGTTTGTGAGTGTGGGAACATGGTGTTTCTTGGCACTGTGCTGTGAATATTTCTCCACTCCACTAGCCATAGATGGCCTGCTGAGGAGGCTGATATCCTCCAACCTGTTACATTTCCTCAAGATACTTCCCAACAGGCTGATCTCTCACTCCCTGCGCTCTGTGTAAGGAATTTAAATGTTTTAATTACAACAGATAAGAGAAAACAAGGAGTGCATTGAGAATCATTGACACTAGGCAGTGTCTGCTATCACTGCTCAGATAGGTCATCCACTTAGAAGCTCTTACAGCTTCTTACCAGCTCAAACTTGGCATGAATCGCTGTGTCTTGTGATCTTTCTGGAATACTGGCTTTGTGGTTAGCCAGGTAAAATGCATGACATATGACTGAACTACAGCGAAGCCAATTGAAAATTAACAAGAATTTTCTGAACAAAGACTGTCTGGCCTTGAACTGGTTCTGTCTTTTGGGAGTGTAGATAAAGTTCTCTGGGATAAAGGTTGTTGTTTTTCACACTGACTGTGTGTGTGTGTGTGTGTGTGTGTGTGTGTGTGTGTGTGTGTGTGTGTGTGTGATTATGCATTACATTGAAAGATGTCTTAGCTGCATGAGTCTCAACCAATTACAACCACAATCCACAACAGGGTGTGTTTTATAGGTGTTACGGGTGTAACTAAAATGTTAAAAGATATGACGAAGGCAAAAAAAAAAAACATTCCGTACCCCCAGTTGTTTCATTAGGTATAGCTACACAGTCACAGTCACCAGCTGCAAGTATTGTATATCACTCTCATGAAGTGTGCCAAAAGTATAAATGTTCTCAGATATAATAATTACTCAAGTTATAGCATGATATTCATGAAATCAAATTTAGAAGTTATTTCTTGTTTTTAGTTTTTAATGAGCTAAATTATCACTGTTTGCAGCATTATCTTACAGGTTCTAAGAAATTTTGATGTTTTTATATCTAAGGGCACAGTAGCCTATTATTGCTTTATGATGATTTGTGTATATGTCAGAACTTTCTCAAAAAAAAAAAATGCACAGACCTAATACACACACACAGACACACACACACACACACACACTTATAGTATTGTTGTGACAAATGTCTCTAAGAAAGTAAACAGTGATTAAATCTCCTGTCAAGTACCTTTAGGGAATCTTTGGGTCATTTCCTCTCAGAAGAAATGGGTAGGATTGAGACTGTGAGGTTTCAACTTGTCTGGCTGTACTTCACAGGTGCAGACCAGACACCCAGTGACAATAGAATGCTCTTTCTGAACTTTGAACCTGACCAGCAAAAGACATGCTGTCACCTAGAATTCTATGTACCTGTCAAACTGGTTATTTTTTTTACAAAAAATCTGACAATGGACAGATGTTCTGAATTTCAATTTCCTTCCTTCAATCTATATTGTGCACTTTATTTAAAACAGTGATGAAGAATAAGTACAGAAGTAAATAAATTTATAAATAAATGATTGATTATATGCCTAAATATGCACACTCTGGATATGATGTCAACCTGAAACTGTGTGATTTAAAGTATTAAAAATCCTTAGAGCTTAAATTCTGCTTAATTTTCCCATTATTATATTCCTACAAATCTGTCCCATCATTCTCACTAAATTCAAGTCAAGATTTCAAAAGCGTTGTCGGTTGAGTTCATTGTTTGAGCTAACTAACGCATAAAACCTCAGCAAATGTCCAGGTGAATACAGCTTTATGTTCTGTAGAGACCATAGAAAAGTAAATATGTAGGTCACAAAACAGCTTCTTGGAAACATGTCTGGTTAGCCTCTGCAGGGGTCCATCAGCCTGGCGGAAAGAAATATCAACTAGAAGCATACACATGGTGAAATCTGCACAACCCAGGTTATTTGACTTTATTTGATCTTAGTTTATTTTGAATCATTGTTGCTGTACTTGTCGTCAGTTACTCCACAGCATATTCTTCCCAATCTGAATTATCTTGTATACACAGGTAAAGGCTGCAATGCAACATAAACATAACTAATATTTTTCTCCTTTTATTTATATTTATATGCAGCATTTTTCTAAGAAGAAAGCTTATAAAAACTGGAACAAGACATGCTAAAGGAGGCTTGCCTTACCAAACTGTTCTCCTTTGTGTCCATACCCCAGATGCCTACAGTTTGCTTGCTGCTACAAGACCAGTTATTATGCATTCAATAGTGGAGACCATTAACAGTCACAGCACTACAAAAAGCCGAATTTATTAAGGGAAGTGCTCTTTTCATATCAAGCCTTGCATGAGTTTCTTTATGTAATGTTAAGTGTGGAGAATCTTTTAACCTTTTACTCACTCACTCACTCACCCACACACACACACACACACATGCACGCACGCACGCACACACAATATTAAACTCTTATATATATATATATATATATATATATATATATATATGAATATATTATAAATCAATGCAAAATGTACATATAGTTGTGAATATAGTCAGTGTATTTCTTCAGATTATGCTAAAGAGGTTCAATATTTGTTTGATAATATGTCATCTACATTATAATGTAAAAGCAGCCTTACCCTCCATAGCTTCATGTAATATCTTCACACACACAAATGTACCAGCTGTATCCCATCCCTCTACAGTCCTGCCTCATAGAAATTAGTCTGCGTGTGAACATCATCTTTAGCTTCAGTTGGGAGAAATTCCATAAGCCCACATGGTGCAGGCCCTCTATCCCAACTTACCAAAGCCTCCTCAAACAACCTCGGAAGCTCACTCTCCCCGATGCAACCCAGTTCTCCGAGACGAAAATACACATTTACCTGCCTAAGCTACACAGAACAGTATTTTTATGTTATACCTCACACTGAGATATCTCATGGTTCGTTAATGCTGTAGCACAAGGCAGTGTGAAACTGACAAAGAAAAAAAAAAGATCCATCATCTTTTGAGTATAGCAACAGACCATGACAAAGTTTCTTTCATGGCTTTGTGATGGATTTACTTTGAATTCTAAGTGAAGTTAAAGAGTGAGAGAGATTAAGTACAAAGATAGGGAAAATGTAAATCTACAGTCAAAGAGAGGCAGACACACACAGAACTTATTTAAAATTGAAATCTTGACTCGAGAGAAAGAGAGAAAGGGAAAGAGAGAGAGAGAGAGAGAGAGAGAGAGAGAGAGAGAGAGAGAGAGAGAGAGAGAGAGAGAGAGAGAGAGAGAGAGAAAGAAAGAGAGACATTGTGAATGTTTTCTTGCATTTGTCTGAATTTTTCACAACATCTTTATTCAAGGAAAATATGAGTTTTGCATAACCTTGTGCATACTTTAATGCATGTGTACTGCTGTATGCTGTGACAATTACTTTTGTTGTGTAATTTGGAGTAAGAAAGGCATATAATTGAAGTTTCCCTCAGGTTCACCTATTAGTTACAATGCTCGCGTTCCAAAGACAAAACACATTAACGTGGTTAATGGACATTTCACTGTGTAAACACTGATAATGGTCAGTAGTGGATGAACCTCCATATGCAGATATTATGTTAACACCATGTTCTGCCTCAAACAGCACATTTCAGCCTTTGACAGCACATTTAAGAAGTGAGACTAGACTTGTCTAAATGTAACATGAGCTCACCAAGGGGACATATTTAAATAAGACGGGTGCATATTTAAAACATTGGTGCAGAGTTCCTGGATTCCTTTGTATTGTTTTCTTAATACGCAATTAAACTGGACTAATCAGTTATTCTGTGGAAAGTTAAATACTGTTTCATAGGGGGTGGAAATGTGAAAGAGACGGAGATAGACAATGAGAAAGAAAAGTTGATGCATGCTACATAGATCAAGTTGAATCAGTACATCTCACTCCCACATACTTTCCCTGCCCAGCCCTCTTACAAAGAGTGAGAGGGTGATAGCAAAGTCAAGGGCAAAGCGTTCTGTCATGTAAAACAGAGACTCTGAGCCAAGAAAACCAGGCACAGTGGAGAGCAGCCAGCAACAGAGAGACAGCCCTGTTTTTCCCAGACAGGCAATCGGACAGGTGGGTTAAATACAGATCCTCCATCAACACACATTCCACTCAGCAAACAAGAGATCAACACGGTGAGAAAAAGCATTTCACCTCCAAGCATTAAACCGCCTTCATTTATTGTGCAGCTAATCTAATTTTACCCCCAAAGACCTTCAGTCTATAGAAAGTGTTGCAGAATTTTTGGTTATTAATTCTCCCACCAACACATATGTTTCTACTCCATCTTTAATCTTGTGTATGTAGCACACTGATGCTGCTGACTAAAGGAAATTGGGCTGCATATTAGCACAGAAACTGAAATGGTAGCAGTCAGTAGCAGTACTACAAAGGGTTTGTGTAACATCAGGCAGTACTTTTGATTCACAAAATCACATGGTGGGGAGACCAAGAATTGTTATTGGGGTTTCATAAAAACTGACTTTACAGGACAGAAGTGTGTGTGTGTGTGTGTGTGTGTGTGTGTGTGTGTGTGGGTTCATTACAAATGGGGGTTATCACATCTCTTGCTGGCAAATACAGCTTTGAGACACCTACAGTAAGAAGTAATTAGCTTTTTGAAGCATTGTGCCCCATTCTTCCCAATTATGACCCATTCCTCTTGGCAAATCGCCATCAAGATTGTGAAAAGTCCAAAAGTATTTAGACACCTGACCATCACACCCATATGAAGGTCTTCTCCAAACTGTTTTCTAAAATGTGTTTGTATGCTGTAGCATTAAGATTTCTCTTCACTGGAACTATGTGGTCTAGTCCAAATCTGTCCAGCGTGACGATACCCTTGTGCACAAAGTGAGCTCCATGAAGACATAGTTTTCCAAAAGTGGAAGAACTTGAATGGCCCGCACAAAGCCGATTTGGACCATGATTGTTGGCCAGGCCTTCTCACTTGCCTGACCTTACTAAAGTTCTTGTAGCTAAATGGGCAGAAATTTCCACAGACACATTAGAAAATGTAGTGGAAAGCCTCAGAATTCCACTGGATTTCACCCTCATTCCAATGGTGGAATGAAATGTTCAGCAAGCACATATAGGTATAATGGTTAGGTGTCCACATACCTTTCGGACATATAGTGTTTATACACATAGCATTGCCAGTCAGACGGTCGATGCTAGAGTATCTAGAGAGCTGAAAGCTTTGCTCACTGACTTTTTAATCAAGATTTTCCACAAAGGTCGTGCTGTCCACCAAAACCAGTTGTGTTAATGAACAAACAGAGCAATATCTATGGTGTGAAATTTAAAGTGTGAACAAAAGTTTTTCATGCTTAGAACATATTAAAATCACTCTCATGGCTGGATCAGAAAGCTGGCGTAAGGGTGTGAAGGACTTTAAAAGGAAACAACACTGTTGCCAAACTTATTCAAATTCAAGTGTTGCAATGCAACTGAGAAATGGACGCCTACGAACATCCACTGACAAAGGCACAACCAACATTTTGCTGGCATATGTTATCCATTTTATATAGAAAAATTTGGGATAGCCTGTTGACACTTGGTAAACAATTCATTGCTGCATTTTAATGAAATTTAAGGGGAAGCCAGGCTTTTAGCCATTTAGTCTTAAAGCAATTGCATCTTACACCCATGCTTTCTGAGAATGATTAGGTGTGGTTCTACCTGCACGCTATAGAGACAACTGTGACAGGGATGTTTAAGGTAATTGTGCTGACTTTGTAGCCCTTTCCATTTGATTGCTGTTTAATAGTGTTGTTTCTGAGAACTTAACCTTCACCATGATACTACTTCTTGCGTGAAATCTTTCCAAACAATGGCAACGTCTTTTATAACGACGCCAGGTGCCATTTGCATGAGAAATTTTTAGCAGCATTTCTATCTAGAACTTGATTTATTGATGTAAAATTAAATAAAATAGATATTTATTTATAGTGCTTGAACACATTCTTCCCTATCAATTTTTTGAACATATCTTTATGCCTTTATATACATATTTTTGTTCGTATTTATAAGTTCAGTAAAAAGATATTATTTGTGTAAATTTGAGGTAAATTTATGCACTAGAATATATTAAATCACAAAAACAAACATTTCAGTATACATACTTCCCCTCACTGTATGTTGTGATGATAGAATTCAACAGCATTGTGGTAAAATTTGCATTAACATTTAAGACACATTCTAAAATGTAGTGGAAAGCCTCAGAATTCCACTGGATTTCACCCTCATTCCAATGGTGGAATGAAATGTTCAACAAGCACATATAGGTATAATGGTTAGGTGTCCACATACCTTTCGGACATATAGTGTTTATACACATAGCATTGCCAGTCAGACGGTCGATGTTAGAGTATCTAGAGAGCTGAAAGCTTTGCTCACTGACTTTTTAATCAAGATTTTCCACAAAGGTCGTGCTGTCCACCAAAACCAGTTGTGTTAATGAACAAACAGAGCAATATCTATGGTGTGAAATTTAAAGTGTGAACAAAAGTTTTTCATGCTTAGAACATATTAAAATCACTCTCATGGCTGGATCAGAAAGCTGGCGTAAGGGTGTGAAGGACTTTAAAAGGAAACAACACTGTTGCCAAACTTATTCAAATTCAAGTGTTGCAATGCAACTGAGAAATGGACGCCTACGAACATCCACTGACAAAGGCACAACCAACATTTTGCTGGCATATGTTTATATATGTTTTAACATATGTTTTATATGGAGACTTTTGGGATAGACTCTAGACACTTTATGCTGCATTTTAATGAAATTTAAGGGGAAGCCAGGCTTTTAGTCATTTAGTCTTAAAGCAGTTGCATCTTACACCTCTGCTCTCTGAGAATGATTAGGTGTGGTTCTACCTGCACGCTATAGAGTCAACTGTGACAGGGATGTTTAAGGTAATTGTGCTGGCTTTATAGCCTTTTCTGTTTGATTGCTGTTTAATAATGTTGAGAACTTAACCTACACTATGATACTACTTCTTGCGTGAAATCTTTCCAAACAATGACGTCTTTATAACAACACCAGGTGTCATTTGCATGAGAAAGTTTTAGCAGCATTTATATCTAGAACTTGATTGATATAAACAATAAAAAAGATCTATAGTATATATAGTATATATTAGAAATAATACTTATTTCCTCTCACTGTATGTTCAACATTGTAATTCAACAGCATTGTGGTATAATTTGCATTAACATTTAACATAATGCACTCTATCACATACATCTGTCAAACACTGATGATTGTATTGTACACACAGACAGTACTTTACTAGGTATTTAAAAAGAGAATGATGGTGGCAGTGTGATAGGATGACTGACTGTTCAGTTCAGCACTTGAAGCTAATTTCTCTGGTGCTGTATGGCCAGATGACAGGACCTTGCTGCAAATCCGTTTTGTGATTATCACACTATTTAGCAAAGTGATGGCAGGTCTTTCCAGAGAGCCCCAGTATTTCTGTGCACTTTGGCATTAGGTGACGTTTTGGCTCTCGTTTTGTGATGAAGCTGAGTCAGTAGTAGATAAGTGAGTCGGGGCGCCTAATGTAGGAAGGGAGCTCACTCAGTCATAGGTTATTTAAACAAGACAGCCCTGGGAGCTTCTCTCCACTCAAACATAAGGATTCCTCAGAGCCACAGTGAGGAGCATAGGGCACCCAGATCCACCAAACTCCCTGTTTAGCCTCCTCCCAATATGGAGAGCTTTGTGTCTGCTTTTAATGTACACACAGGGAACAGGGCGCCATGAAGTCTCCCCTAAACAGGCTTTCTGAGAAGGCAAGAAGACCTGATCAAATGCCTTGTCAAAGTCCAGACAGATTCCCACCCATCATATTCACCATGAGAACATCAGCATTCCTAACAGTTACTGTAGCCCTGTTGCAGTGGATGAGTTAAGAGTCTAACTGACAGTGATGTGTAGTGTTGAGTAAGCATCTATAGAGACACTCCTTCACCTCCACTTTGTAAACTCTGAGGTATAGCTCTTATTAGTGAGTGCTCTTGGCAAATAGATTCTCTGCCAAATAAAATGACATATAGAAACTTTCAGCATTCTAAGAGGGAGTATTCTTAATCTTGCCAGGAGCTGCTAAACATATACCTCACATGTTATTAGGAACACTATACTAATACTGGGTAGGGCGTCCATTTGCACTGAAGACAGCCTCAAATCTTCATGGCATGAATTCGACAAGATGTTGGAAACATTCCTCTGGGATTCTGGTCCATATTATCATGATCGCCTCATGCAATTCCTGCAGATATTTCAGGTGCACCCATGTTGTGAATCTTCTGTGCAACCACAGCCCAAAAGTGTTTGTTGGATTCAGATCCATTGACTGGGGAAAAACACTTAACTCACTGTCATGTTCAGGCAAACAGTCTGAAACGACCTTTGCTTTGAGACATGGTGTGTTATAATGCTGGAAGTAACCATTATAAGACGGTAAATTGTGGCCATTAAGGTATGCACATGCTCAGTAACAATACTCACAATAAGCTGTGGCCTTCAAGTGATGATTGATTGGTATTAACAGGCCCAAAATGTGCCATGAATACATTCCCCACACTATTAAACCACCTCCACCAACCTCAACTGTTGACACAAGGCAAGTTGGATATCATGAAGATAAAAAAAAAACGTAAACAACAACTCTGGGACAAAGTATCAATCAGAATTTGGTTATAAAAAGCATCCAACTTTCCAAGTGGTGCAATAGAAACACTGTTTGAATCCCAATGATGCCACCACCATCTGTGGCTGCGAGATAAAAGAGCCCATGATCTCTGGGTGGGAAGAATGGCTTTACGGTCTCTGCCTTGTCAATCAGAATGACAATTCTGGGAAAATCTAATATTTAGAACTCTGAACTTCCTACTGAAGAACATTAAAAATCCATTTATAAAAAATGGAAATTAAATTCAGTGTTTGAGGTTTAGCAAATATGGAAAAAAATTGGCTTTGACCCAAAATCCCAAATGTATTTCAACAGTTTCTGAAATACTGGTGTTCCAAAAAAACACCATTAATATAAACAAGCATCAATAAAGCAAAGTAATACAGGGCGAGTGAGTATACTTAAGAGGTGTCATGAGATAAAAGTGGATCTACAGTGGAAATCTGGGAAAAGAAAAGTGTTGCTTAGACTCAGGACTGCAGGAGTGTTGTTATTTTTGATAATTATATTACACTGCAGCTCCTCTGATGAATTCACTCTCTACATATGTCACCAACGGTTAAAAATGTTTATTGCAAAATTGCTTGCCTGTCATGCCATGAAAGATATCATGTCCTTGTGTCAAAGATGAAAAAACCTGGCCCTAATGACCTAAACAGTTTTTTTTTAACATGATGATCATCAGAATCCTGACAATTATCCTGTGTGTAAAATAAATCCCTTGACTGTAAATGCTGCATGCACTGTTTTAAAATCATAATGCGTTTTCCTACATTAAAAGCTTTCAGTACACCAAGCCCAGTCAGCATTACACAACAGCAACATGGCTGAGAGAATTCCACAACCAGACTAAATAGTTTAGATTAGCAGAGGCTGTGTGCATTTACTATGAGAAGGAGAAAGGGGTCATCATAGCACCCCACCTCAGAGTTCACAGTCAAGTGGTCTCCATATCACAACTGGGGACATTAGGGGGTCAGAGATCAGCGCACGAACAAACACAGGCATTAAATGCACAGAAGTAGAGTAGGAAGAAGAGTACTGAAAACACTAAGCCCAGTAGAGTGGAGTCAAACGCTGGTCAAAGTTGTGGCTTCCAGCAAT
Organism: Hemibagrus guttatus; assembly: GCA_033459395.1. NCBI lineage: Eukaryota > Metazoa > Chordata > Actinopteri > Siluriformes > Bagridae > Hemibagrus > Hemibagrus guttatus. The sequence goes on from JAUCMX010000002.1 coordinate 16,164,223, forward strand.
TTGGGTTCAGTATGTTATCAGACAGAAAGTGGTTAGAATGTATTAACGTAAAGTTTTTTGTGTGCTAGGCTGGAGACTAAAACAAGCAGCTGTCAGTTCACAATGTATGACAAACCTCGAATAGTGCCTCAGGGATGTCTGGCTAGCAGAATGGGCTGTCGCGTGTGAATAAAAAGCCTTTCACCTTTATTTATTCTTCAGTAGTTAAAAGTCAAACGTTTAAAAATATCAAATGTATTTGCAATAAAAATATAATCCATGATTATATTTAAAGACAGTAGTAGAGAATCACGAAGACAGCTTATTGAGAGACATTCATCCTTTTAAGCAATAAGGGCTCTTTATTAAAGTGAGAAGAAAAAACAAACACAAAGCTGTCTGTCAGCAACACTGTTACTGAACCAACACATAGATATGAACAAACCCATGGACACTTTGAAATTCTCACTTTGTCCCACTTATGGAACGTCAATATGTTCACGGATCAGCTAATCATGACCGACCCAGACACTAGGTCTGGAAAAGAAATCCATAAGGAATCCAGACACTCCATGCCTTATAAACACCTTCACATAATCCTCTGCAGCCTCTTCTGAAGAAGCTCATCAGCGTGCATTGTGGGCAAGCTCATGCTGGCCGGCTGTGCCATGGATGGGAGGACAGAGATAAACGAATGCTAGGGCAGGGCGGGGCGAACCACACCGTCACACACTCAGACACACAAAGACTGCTCATTAACACTCCCTGTTTGAACAGGTGCCTGACTGACATGAGTGTGTGCATGTGTGTTGGATGAGTGGCAAAATATCATCTCGTGCCTGGAGAAGGGTTTTGAAAAGCAACTAGCTGTTAGACATTTAATCCTGGATGACCACACTGTCTGCTCTGTGTTTGCATTGCACATGGGAAACGGGGGCTACCGCATTCAAAAAACATTATAATGACATGACTCAGGGCACTGAAGCAAGTGTCAAAGTATGCGTTTGCGACAAAAGAAAATAAAACTGAACAGAGGCCAACAGGCAACCTTTTTCTTAGTGGGCAGTCTATACTCTGGTGGAAGGTTCTTGAGCTGGAGGTGTCCTTGAGGATTCATTTAGAGGACTCTCAGGTGACAAGAAAAGACACTGTTGAGCTTGTGTCAGACTTCTGTGTTTAATGTAGCATTAAGGGATCTGAAGGGTAAAGCCTTGTCCTGATTTCCATGTTAAAATAGTATTCAAATCATCAAAGTGGAAATGAGCATCTGACAACCAGCACCTTCTCATTCTTTTTTTGACTCAGGTTATGGCTTGTTTCTCAGACGAAGGGTAAACATACCTCTTCAGTGCAAAGGTGAAGTAAAATCTCCAGACAAACGGTTGACGGCCCAAAAGGAGAAATCAGTCTGTCATACCGGCTCACTGTAATGCTGTGATAGTATGCCTTATTTGTTTGCATAATTTCTTGCTCACTGTTAAAACATTTCTTGACAAGGACTAACACCTCCTGCAATCCTACAGCTGGGAAAAGACCATGATCCTGCCAGTCAAGTTCACGTTCATCTGCTCTGAGCTTTGGGTTCCTTCCTATTTCTCATCTGTCGTCTTGTCTCTCTACCAGTTTCAGCCCTTCTGGGGGCGATTGCTCAACAGGCTTAAGAAGGCAGGTAAAGTGAAAGCTCATCAGGCACACAACCTCGCCTCGAGTCAGGACACATATGGTCAAAGGCCACGTCTGCACCTGTGATTTAACCCAAACATTGGACATACCACCAACAGAGCTCCCTTTCAACTCTCGTGGCTCAGAGTTGCTGCAGCTGAAATGTGCATACCATGAACATAAGAGGTGGAAGCTGTCACAATACCAGCAGACACACAGACCTCTGCCCCTTTTTTTGGTGGCACATTAGAATTATATGCAAACATAGCTGCATCAGAGAAAGTGCATTTTTTTTCTCCAAAAGTGAATGTTTTTGATAGAAAAGTCAGAAATCACTCCATGTTAAGCAGGCAGCAGTCACTGCTCTGCTATTTTATTGAAAGCTGGGAACAGGGTAGAGCGTAGAGAAATGTCGACAGGACCGACTCCATAACTTATCAACATTAAAGTTTAGTCAAGCAACACAGAGGGCAATAAAACAGACATCAGTCAAAAACCAACTTTGATGTTTCACAGAGGCCATTATATCCTTCTGCCTACAACCACTCAGATTACAGTAAATGCTTATTACAGTAACCACAATTACATCTCTTTAATGGCCTTCAGTTTTATTCAGTACAAAAGCAGTTGGAGAAATTAGAACAATATTCCAATTACTTATCACTGTTATTGCTTTCCATGCAGCTTACAGATAAAGCAGTAATGTTATAAAAAACAGAAAAAAAATGCCGATTCTTTCAACTGAATTTTTTTCCAGCTATGTTCTTCTCAAAAGCTTGGCAACGCAAAACCCATAATTGTAATTTAGGGGTCCCTAAATTTAGGGTTTTTCATCTAAAACAGTGATTTGACTTTAAGTATGCAGAACCAGTTCTAATGAAAAGGAAAAGTATTTTTTCTTCGGGTCGATGAAACGTATTCATCTTTTTTCTATGTTATTCTGTGTAAATGCTTTCACTTTTGTTAAAATTCTGATGTGTTGAATTTTCAAAAATATATTCTCAAATACATTACACAGGTTTATATTCTATATCACTGAATTTCAGAGACAATCCTCTTATTAGCAACTTTTTTTTTTTCCATTTATCGTTGTAGAGGCTTCTGATGCCCTCTGGTGGGACCAAGAGTAATCACATTTGGTCTGCCTAAAATGCTAGTGCAATGCAACTGTGAGTATAAATATTCGTTCTGATGTCCAACCAGTCTGTCCCTGTGCATTATGGAGCCCCGAGTGGTGGTGTAGCTTGTGCGACAGAAAAAAAAGACAGAAGGAGAGGAGTCCAGGGGGTCTTCTGAGCGAGAATAGGCCCAGGCGAGTGTGCGTGTGAGCGGCTACTTCTCTCAGTCTCTCTGCAGCATGCATGTCGCATTGGTGGTGCAGCAAACAGTTGAGACAGTGAGAGTGAGAGAAAGTCAAGGCCAGGGGAGTTGCTGATCAAGGGCAGGGTTAGACAATGAACTTGCGAGCATCTACTTCTCTCCGTCCCTTTGCATTCGCAGACGCTCCAAATGATGCTTAGTGATGACGTACTTGAAGAATTCATAAACAGACCAGCTGATGGCTGTAGAGGGCATCTGGTAGATGACTCGAGCCTGAACACCTTTGAAATATGCAGGAAGCCCGCCCAGCCTGTACACTGTCCTAAAGGCATGGGCCAAGCCTGAAATGTGTGCTCGGCCGGGGCTCATTGAGTGCAGTGCCAGCGTCTCCTGTGTGTTTAGCAGAGTCTTACACACGTCTAGTGGTGTGGTGGCAGCAGCAGCCACTGCCCCGGCTAGAGCTCCTGAAATCATATGAGATGAGGGGTTGTACAGTCTGTGGGGGTTGAGAATCTCCTGGAGGTACTCGTAAGTGATGAAGTGCAGTGCCTGGAATGGCACGTTCATGGTGAGCTGTGTAGTATAGCTGCGGTAAAACGCCCCGGCGCCTTCATGCCGCCAAACACAGCGCATGCACTCCAGCACACTCTGATACGGTGAGTTATACATCTGCATCCTTTGCTTCACCACTGCAAAACAGACAAAACCACAGGAACCGGCACAGAGAAGGAGAAGAAAGAGGAGAGAAAGAGAGAGATCGTTAAGCAGCTAATAAACACCCAGACAAAATATAAAGGTCATGACTGAAATACAGTATCACCATCAAAAGAGAAGCTTGTAGACTCATTATACACTGTGCCCTCTTCCATCCCGGACATGAGTGGATCAAATAAAGTCGTCTTTTCAGCACAGTCGAGGCCATTTACTGAGAACGGAAGAGCTAAAGCTGCATGTGTTCAAGGCAGCAGAGCAGGTGTGTAGTGCCACCTGGATGTATAAGCCTGAACTGGAGTAATGCCAGCACATATGCACTGCTGCCAAACTCAGGCCACAGATTATAGCATTCCAATGCAGTGCAGCTGTTAATAACAGTGAAGGCTATACTGTCCCCCAGAGGACATCCTTTTAGGAGTCTTTAATGAGTCTACAGACGTTTTCCTGGTTTACTCATATTGCCAGTCAATTACATAGCTCTTTGATGCCACCTACTGGTTGAAAATACAGGGTGCAATAAAACTACTCTGATCTTGTAGACCAGAAAAGTTACCTCCAATCTTATCTGCAAAGAGCCTGCATAGCCGTAGGTTTTATATTCCAACCGAGCACTTACATATAGACTAGTTTCTCAGGGATCTCTGGATGATAAAAACCCACTCATTTACAAGATTAATCTTAGTCTAGGTGATATGAGGATATAATAAACATTGATCAGCCTTAACAATAAAACCACCTGCCTAATATAATGTAGGTTCCCCATATGCTGCCAAAACAGCTCTGAAGGTGTGCTTTGGTATCTGGCACCAAGATGTTAAATGCAGATCCTTTAAGTCCTGTAAGTTGTGAGGTGGGGCATTCATGGATCAGCACATGCCGCAGATGCTCAATCAGATTTGGTTTTTCTTAAGCAACGAGTCAGCTCTTTGTCATGTTCCTCAAACCATTCCTGAACAAATTTTGCATTGTGGCAGGGTGCTATCCTGCTAAAAGAGGCCGCTGCTATCAGTGAGTACTGTAACCATGTAGCCAGGGTGTACTTGGTCTGCTTGTTTAGGTAGGTGGTTCATGTCAAAGTAACATCCATGCAAATGTCAGGACACAAGGTTTCCCAGCTTCCCCAAGTAAACGACGTACACACATCCAATACACAGCATTGTGTTCTGCCACCTTTCTATCATAGCCAACATAAACTTTTTCATCAAATTGTGCTTCAGCAGTAGGAGGATCGGAAAAGATGCATATCCCCACACATAAGGTGTATGGGGATGTGGTGAACAAGGTGATCGATGTTATTCACATCACCCCTCAGTGGCTTTAATGTTATGGCTGAGTAGTTTAGATGTCTTAATAAGTCATGTAATAAATCAGTTGTACATGATAACTTGAATACTGGGATATATTTTATTAAAACTTTAACTTAAATTTAAAACTGACTAGAAGTAACTAACTTAACTTTTTTTTTTTAAATTTTGTAATTTTTCAAATGACAATTTTTTTTGCTTTTTAGAATATTTTTATTAATGAAAATTATATTCTTGAATATAAAAATAAAAAATAAATACATTTTGTAGACATCACATATCAAAGTGATGTCTACACTTTTCTTTGGTAGTTCGTGAGCAAACCTGTAACACATATTTATCATAGAAATGCCTTCAAGAATCATGATACAATATTTTTGTCATATCGCCCACTCATCTTGGTGTTCAAATACCTATATGGTATGGCTCCTGTTTGTCTAGTATAAAACCCTTCAGTTACACTGGACCATTTTGGATGAGATTAGCAACCCTGGAGTAGACCGATCAGACTGTGATTGTAGAAGTTTGAGAATTAGCATCAACAGTAAGTACCTTCAGCTGGGTTCATGACGGCGTCGTGAAGCAGTGTCGCCACGCATCCTGCAGCTCCTGCCAAAATAAACCCTTAACAGTGAGCATCAAGGAGACAGGTAGGAGACAGTGGAGAGGAATCGCAGATACATTTTGCAATCTGATCCCTGTAGGCCACTATTAAAGGCAGCCACAAAGAGCCTCAGCTGATTTGGAAGAGATTAAAGATTTGCTGAGTGTGTTACTAGGAATGTGACCATCACAGAAGAAAATGGACCTTCTGTTCTTTTTTCCTACAGCTTACAGTCATTAACAGACCATAACACAGACTTCCTTTAACTCAGTAACTCATTTACCTTAGTAACTGATGCTAAAATATTACACAACAATATCTGTTTCGAAGTAAATAATAATAATATTAATAATAATAATAATAATAATAATAATAATAATAATAATAATAATAATAAATAATGAGAGAATAGTTGGCGAACTGCAATAAGTGCATTTAAAACAAATCTACTTCACAAAAATGGTGGAAAATTGGCACTAAATAACAAGTTTATCCACACAAAGCATAGTCACTCCTTTTAAAACAACCCAAAGTCTTCCCCTTTGATGGTTGCAGGGAATTTTAATCTGATGAGCATTCCAGAGGCTACTCACCCACTCTGCCCTTCACCTAGGCATAAAGAGAAAGAGAAAAAGAGAAAAGGCAAAGCAACAGCAAGCATCAGTTCTGCTGTATGAACCAACATTGCTCTAAGAGCTTTGTGGGCCTCTCACTGGTGTCTAGAATGTAGAATTATTTCAGATCACTTAGAGTGAAAATGGCAATTTAGGAGAAAAGAAAAAACAGTAATAGACTGTGATTAAGAGTGAAGGGCATATAACTGATAACGTAGAGAGGTATTTTTAATAAACACTTCATGATTTAAACAGGGTTTTCCCCAGCCAGCATCTCGATGGTGTGAGAAAAGCATCTTGTCGCTAGGAAAAAATATCCTGTTATTATGAGAAAAGCATCTTGGGACTATAACAGAACATCTCTATTACAAAGAAAGCTGGACAAGATCTCTCGTTATTACTAAAAAACATTACATTATTATGAGGAAAGCATTTGTTTAGCGCGGTCACTATTCATTATTTTGATAATCGAGCAGTTGATTTTCTTTCGAGGAATAATAGTCACTATCCTACAGCACCATAAAACCTATTTGTACAGAAAATTATATAGAATGTATGTGTAGTATTGATCTAGGAGAAAACACGTTAATAAACATCCTTTTTTTTAATCCTATATAATTTTAAATTCCCAACAATTACTGTATTTTCTATATTCATTTGTATATACAAATAAGTATATATATAATTTCAGCTTTCCTGAACAAAAAACCTACACAAGCTGTAGCATTACTTATTCTTACTAAATTTTAAATAACAAATTCCTAACCTCAGCTTAAAATAACCACTAAATATTCAATAAATGATTTAACTGATTTGTTATAGCTAAATTAAGCTAAAAGCAACCATTAGTGAAAAGAAAATATAGATGTTAATGTTGCAATATTACAAAAAAAAAAAAAAAAAACTTTGTGTTTTCATCATAATAACACTTATGTTATTGTCAGAGGTCATTAAATAGTTAATCCAGTAAAAGTACCATTTGGAAGAAGAACAAAAAAGTAAGAAATTATAGTTCTCACTGAAATATCTACTTGAGTAAGAGTAAGAAAGTATCCAGTTTAAAAACACTTGTTACATAGGAAGCGTCATATAAAACTTTAGAAAAATTTAAAGTGCTTAATATAGGATGAAGATATTAAAATTTTGAGTGAAAGCTTCTGCTTGCTGAGGCAAGCCTTTAGCATGTAGCGTTATCACAGATCGAAAAGTTAGATACTGATCTTGCTTGTGATTATGTGATATGCGGTGTAAAGCCACATATGCAGCACGTTTTCACCACCTTTGTCAGAATATTTGATTACGTGTGATTTTCATTGAGAATCATGTGTTCTATTATAATTGAGTATTTGTGACAGCACTAATTTTGTTATTAGAGCATCTCACATATCTACATTATTTCTGATTCTGTGTGTTATTTATCGGAGCGTTGTGGCATGTGAGGTGTACCGTTCGCCAAATGACTGTTGGCTCCTGGGTAGATAACATCGCCAAGTGCCTTTTTTAGCTTTTCATAGCAGGCAAAGTAGAGTGCATGGGCGGGCCCTGCCCCCACTGCTGTGACATTCAAGCCTCTGATTGGCCGCCAGATGCCTTCTGTCCTCATGATGCGCAACAGAGCGTCCATTACATTACGGTAGCGGGCAGCTGGATCGGGTTGCAAGCTCTGCATGCGGGTCTGCAGCACAAGAGAGTAAACAGTAATACTGCAAATTAGGACGATTAATTTTGATGAGAACAATAAGAACATCTGCACCAGAGACTAAACATGTAATAGTGATGCAACTGCTTTGACTAATAGACCCTAATCCATGAAAATCAGCTTAACACTTCATTAGTATGGCTGATTTTCATGGGAGACAGGTAAAGAGCAACTGGGAAAGGATCCCATCCTTAAAATAAATTATTTAATTTACAGACATGAGATGGAAAACAAAATACTGACTTCAGGGTTAAGGGCATTACAGAAGTCTCATTTTTCCATTAAAAGAGCCAACTGCCTTGCTGATAAAAATGTTAACAGAAAAAAAAGTCAGGCATAACAGATTCTGACAGCCATTTATCCTCTCCAAGTCAGACTTTGTGGATCTTAAGATCTGGTTTATACTTATGCATTTATGTATCTGTGAACATGTGAGTGAGTCATGTGTGGGTAATAGTGTACGGATCAGCCTGAAAGTCTGTCAGTGCACTGGACAGTAGGTACACTGGTAGGCCCATAGTGCACCTCTGCACAGTATACCATATGTTTACGGCATATAGAGACAAACTTTTTTTTTTTTTTTTTTTATACAAAGCCAAAAACCACAAACAATTCAAGAATTTTTTGGCAGATTTTAATATTAATGATACACCTATTTTTGAAATGTCAGCTTGACTATCCATTTTTGATAAACGATACAAATTGGACATTGCTAAAATGGCCACTAAGCCTGTAAAGGACCTTGACCGTACTTTTCTTGACCTTTTGCCCATATGCCAATCATGGAAAGAACACAAACACAAGCAAACAAACATGAAACAAATCAAACAAAGCATTCAAGACGAAACACAATGTGCCATTATAGCATGGTCCAAAAGTCTGTACATGTCTGGCACACCCCTAACTCCACTAAGCTTTTTATAAACACATTAAGGTAACACACATGGCAACAAGACCGAAGCTTTGCCGCCTTTCATTGTACACGTTCACCCCATTAAAGGCAGTCTGCAGCTGGGTGCTCAGAGGAATTATCTAACAGTTTCCTTAGCATCTATTCCTTTGAGCATTTAGTCTCTTGTACATTCAACAAGACAGCAAGCTTCAGAAGGCACCATCTGCAGCCCAACAATCACTGAGAAAAAAGAGGAACTGGTGCTTATCTACTTAGAAAGAATTAAGGGCTTGGATTTTATTTTCAGATGTTTTGCATTTTATCTAATATGGGTGATAAATTCTGAAATATTTACAGTATGATAACCCAGTCTAAAACTATTGTAGCAAATCCTTGTGTGTGTGCAGGTGTAAACATAAAAACACACACAGATCATCCATAGCATTAAAAACATGGACTCCCCAAGACCTATATAAATATACCACCCCTTGACAGGTGCCTTTCCAATGAGATAAATGTACATACATACTGTACACATTCAACAAATATATTGTTGTACTTTCTACAGAACAAGATTTCCAGACATGTTTGTTGACATTTGTAATTATTACAAATGTCAATCTCTGTCATATGTCATGCATATTAACATCTACATTAACATTTATGAGGTACATTCGATTGCATTCGATCATTATAGGTCACACAACAATAAAATAGTATATATTATAGTATATAGTATCATGAATGTAATGCAAATGTGCAAGGAATTCGTATCAGTACTAGGAATTCAAAAGCTTAACTAATATCCCTGCAAAAGTGTTACTTTTCATCTACATCACTTTGGATATTAAATCAAGTTATATCACATAGCAATTTTGTTGCAACACTTGTCCTATAGACTGCTGTTCTTATGTCAGTTTAGCTCTCATGGAACAGAGGTGCTGAGGAATGCAGAACCTGTAAGGACACAGCCTCGCTCTTTATGGCCTAAGGTCTGGGCATGAGCTAACAACGCATTGTACTCTCTGTCTGCAGATAGAGTTGTACGTGACATAAACCAGGAAATCCGCAGTCAAACAGGAAGGAGCTAGATTTATAATGATTTTCATGCTGTGATGAGAAAGCCAAATGAGCAAATGATCTTCATACCTATACACAGATATCATTTGCAGTAAGAATCACTATAAAACACAGAGCACATTATATACTATGCAAAAACAAACACAGCATTACTAACAGCATGTGGAGGGAAAATCAGTGCGACAGTGTTTGCCTGGAAAACCCTGAGACTGAATGATAACCTCTGACTAGATTGCAAACAAAACCCGTTGCCTGCATTTGTGTAATCGTCTCTCTGTGACTTCGGCATCCCAAGCAATACTGAGTAAGGCTTCCTAAGTGTGCTCAACAATGTCTGCCAAATCTCCAAAGCTGACAGATATACCCATGTGGGACTCATCCCAATTTTAAAACGGCAAGAAAGAACTTTTATGGCAGTGGTCCAACGTTTACAACTATAACATTGCAAATATCCATAAATATAAAAGAAGGAAAGCACTGCTAAATTACAATAAAGGACTGATACTATACCGTTGACTTAATAATTACAACAAAAAGACACAGACATTTAGTGTCTCATTGATTTATTTGCAAGAATGTGTTCACTAGACTGTAATGTACATATACAACAATCAGAAAAATGTCAAATAAAATGAATTTTCTTTTCAGGTCATATCTTGGCTGAGAAAAGTGTAGTTTATTTGTAATTTTCAGGCATCGGCACATGTAGGTGATACGTTGGTGCTGCATCCCAGTATTCCGAAAAAAATGTGATTTATTAATCCATTTAAAGTCAATGACATAAAATAAACTACTTTTTGTGAGAAAAAAAGTCTTCTCGTCAAAACAATCCTCATTAACTACTACAAATAATAAGCTCTGTAGCTACGTTCACACATACAATGATTTGATCGCTGTAAATCTCCATACTGTACTACTGGAGTTGCCAGTAGGCATTCCTGCCGTTTCTTACCACAGTAATAAGGTTTATCACTGGATGGCTCAACCTAGCATGCAACTTAACAGATCAGTTTTCTTGCTGCTAAAATGAAACATTCTAGAGAGTGAGCGTTTGTATATAAAATTCATCAATGTATACATGCACCACATCATACAAGATGGAGGGGAAGCAGTGTGCTATGAATCACGTGCACTCTAATGTCTTCTATTGTCACATATAGTCAACAACGGCTGCTGTTGCTCATAATGCTGGAAGTGGCCAGCTCTCACTGAATGGCCTCTGGTTTCTGCGAGTCAGTATATGTGTTTATCAGGCCTCAGGAATCTGCTGTTGCCATTAAACATACCCTGTTTTCATGGGATACAAGTCCGAGGTTGCACAGCATATCCCTTCGTCTTCCATAATTACGGAGAAAATGTTATAACCCTGCACAAATTTAATAATTAAATTTTAGAATTGCACGGTTTAGTTGATTCTTGTGACAGTTAAGTTTCAAGATAGCCACATGCCGCTTTCATAACAACAAACTCTTTGGGAGTGTTGCAAGAAAAGAAGGACTTCTTTTCTGAACTTCAGAAAGCATCAGAACTACAACAAGCATTGTGTGTCTCCGTCAGAGCACATGATGAAGCCTGTATAAAATATGTTGAAGGAGCACTGATTCTTTAGGGATTTGGGGTTTTGTGGCTGGCGGTTCAATGAACTTGGTCTGAGATTGAGCTACGCGTGAGCTCGTTTTCATCTGTATTGAGAAGTGAAAGCATTAGCTTTAAAAAAACAAACAAACAAACAAAAAAAAAACAACGTCTGCTGCAGTATGATCGGCACCCTGAGTAAAGATGCAAGAGATCTTCCAAGGTATCACACTAAAAATAAGAGAAAACTAAACTTTAACAACATTAATCCTAAAATAAACCCTTATCAAAAACAAAATGCTTGTTAGAATTAATAATACCCCAGGAAACCCTTAGAAATAAGATGTTACAGATCAGACACATGACGTGTTCAACTGCTTCACACAGGTATAAATATAAGGTTAGACACAGAACATATTCCCTTAGCTGTTCATCATGATGGAGAAGATTACACAAATGAAAGGACACAATCGCCAGCTATAAAATAAAAAAAATTCCTACCTAGCTGAATATGCCATATCTGCTATAATTAATCATTACAAAGAAGAACTGGAGGGAAACAAGTGTATTTTGTCCATACATGTAGAAAGGAGGATGCATAGAAAAGCAAAATTTGCTCCAAGAATCACAGTTGGAGTCACTAAGTCTTCCATATCTGCAATCACATGATACTAATCTATTTAACTGTTTTTGAGTAAAAACAGGATAAAGCAGTTATTGAACATGGTTATTATAATGAGGTGTATAAAAAAAAAAACATTAAAAAAAAAAAGGTTACAGACAAGAACCTAATCCCCACTGGTATGTCTGGTGGAGAATATGTGATGTGGCTATTCCATCAAAAAGCCCTGGGAACCTTGTAAGGATACATGTGGTCATGGACTTCATAAAGGAAACAGTGATTTTAAATGAAAATCTGGTTGCCTCTACCAAGAAGAGGCAAATGGGTCATGGTTCAATGACCACGGAATCATGCCATTGACCCGGCCATTCCAGTCCCGAGAACTAAACCTGCCTGTACCCTGGCTAGAAGGGAAAACTCTGGAGAATCTGTGGCTCAGAGAGGGAAAAAAGGGGGCGTGGTCACATATATGTAACATGCTTGATATGCACAGGAAAAACAGCAACAGCAAACAGAGTGTAAACCATTTTGGTGTAATTACTCATTAACGAAGACAGAAATTCTGCAAAACTGTGGTCCTGTCTATAAACAAAGGTAAACAAGTTATTAGCTCTAACAAAGATGTTATCTAATACAGATACAGTTATATAAACCATGTTCACCTGTGGTCTGTGGGAAACAGCAGTGTAGACATTTCATGAATTCTTCTATAGTGAAGTCTCCCATTAAAAACACACTGTTTCATATTCTTGACGTTCGTATTTTGAAGTCAAAGACAGCCATGGTTTTATCTGTTCACCAGCTGAATTCAGTAGGATATATTCGTATAGGATACGTAATAGGTGAAAAGAAAACGGCACAATTTTGTTTTTGTTGATATTAATCCTAAAGAAAAAAAACATTTAAATCATCTAACTTAATATACATCAAACAGCTGGACTCTACTGGTGATTCCCGATACCATCATCAATCTACCTACCATCACCTAAGCCTAGCACCACTGCATGGACTTTCTCTTCTCTGATTATTTCTATGATGAATTAAAAGAAGGAGAAAAGCACCCCCCTACAGACATCAACACATCTTTTTACTTTTTAAAGTAGTGAACAATTTTTTCACAGCTCAAAACACAAGAGTTTTTGCTCTCCATTCACGAGCCCATGACGACTCCTCCAAAAGCTACACTTCTACTAAAGAGGAGCTCCACATCTGATAACGACAAGAAATAAAAAAGTGCATTGTCTAATAAGAGCTCTTCAAGTCATTCTGCCAAGTCCAGATACACTGCTTCTCACACTCACTATTTTTTTATCCCTCAGACATAAGGGCTATTAATTCAATCGACTACAACAAACAGAAAAGTCTTTATCTGCTCTGACCTACTGACAGGGACGAGGAATATTTTGTCTTATTTAAATAACTGTACATATTTTTAATAAGCTGAGTAGTGGATCATTGCTGTGTTGAAAATTATTATCATGCTTCTGTCTCCAGTGATTCCACTATTTCACTAACAAATAGATGATTGTATATATGTAAAGAATAAAAGATGACAGGATGTGTGATATGGCCTTGACACAAAGCGGAAGGCAGTTACCTCCCTCAAGTTTATTATTGTCTTAAAACAGCATGTGACAGTGTTGAACCCCTTCTCATTACTTCATCAATTTGAAAATTATTCTAATCTACATGCATCTACTGTCATGGCATGGACTAATCACATTACATTTAATGTGTTTTTTAAATAAATAAATAAATAAAAAAATTTAAATAAATCATCATCCTCCCATCCATTAGGTAATGACTGGGTTTGTGTGTGTGTGTGTGTGTGTGGGATGCAGGCAGTAACATTTTGAAAAATACAACATACTGTAGTTACAGCTTCAACAATCTTGTAAAGTGCAATAGAATTTAAACATTAAATAATAGAATAAGGAGAAGGGTTTTAGGGGTTTATTTTCTCTTTTATCTGTGGGGCATTGGTGGCTCAGTGGTATGTTTCTCGCTTATCATGCGGAAGGCCCAGGTTCAATTCCCAGCCAATGCCCCAACCCCAGCCACTGGATGCAGTGCCGGTCCCAAGCCCGGAAAAATGGGAGGGTTGCGTCAGGAAGGGCATCCGGCGTAAAACATTTGCCAAGTTGTTGTGCGGACCGATTGGTCCGCTGTGGCGACCCCGAACAGGGAGCAGCCGAAAGAAATTTTCTCTTTTCTCTGTTCTGAGCACCCAGCCTAGTGGTTTGTCTACCCGTGATTAAATAACAATGCGTCTTACATTTTTATCCATTTAGAGTTGACAAAGAAATGATCAGATCAATCTCTTAAAGGGAGTGCTCCTAATCTCAGCTTGCTACCGGTATAAAAGACACCTGTCCACAGAAGCAATCAATCAATCAGATTCCAAACTCTCCACCATGGCCAAGACCAAAGAGCTGTCCAAAGATGTCAGGGACAAGACTGTAGACCTTCACAAGGCTGGAATGGGATACAAGACCATCGCCAAGCAGCTTGGTGAGAAGGTGACAACAGTTGGTGTGTTTATTCGCAAATGGAAGAAACACAAAATAACTGTCAGACTCCCTCGGTCTGGGGCTCCATGCAAGATCTCACCTCGTGGAGTTTCAATGATCATGGGAACGGTGAGAAAAACGGGCGGATCTTGTCAATGATCTCAAGGCAGCTGGGACCATAGTCACCAAGAAAACAATTGGTAACACATTATGCCATGAAGGACTGAAATCCTGCAGTGCCTGCAAAGTCAGCAGGGGATCGAATCATTTTTTCCCTCACTGCAACTTTGGTGATGTGAAACATCGTTGAAATAAGCGAGTTCCTGTTATCATGCACATTATAACAGCTATAAACAGTTTACAGTAAAAAGACAAAGATGGCAGACTGTCATGTTACCAAGAAACTGCAACGCACAAAGAACTCCATCCTGAAAACTTTCTTTTAGGGGAAAAAACTTTAAGGAAAGTTACAAAACACTCCTTTTATTATTACATAAACACGTCCTTATAAAAAGAAAGTTCACAA
Source organism: Hemibagrus guttatus (assembly GCA_033459395.1). Lineage (NCBI taxonomy): Eukaryota > Metazoa > Chordata > Actinopteri > Siluriformes > Bagridae > Hemibagrus > Hemibagrus guttatus. The sequence goes on from JAUCMX010000002.1 coordinate 16,179,324, forward strand.
AGTTCCTGTAAAGTATAAGAACAAGTACATTCATATAAAACCGTGATCATCTGTCACTACTGTCAAAGTTGCTGTGCCCTCAGATAGAGTTATGTCAAGAGTTTATTTTATTTCTATCACCAAACTCTAATACAAATGAAATGTGAAAGATGAATGAAGGAGCATCTGATACACTATGCTGTAAAGCTTTGGGAAGTTGACAGTCTTGACATTGATTGACTCGACTACACACCTGTGATAATTTACACAACGTTGGCAAAAGAGGTGTACTAAAGTGTTGCATAGAACTTACTGGCAGAATAAATATCGGGTACTGGTATAATATCGAAAATGGGGCACATGGTATCGTGTCTGCTGTGACCTACTTGCGCCCATGCTTGTGTGACCTTGTGTGTGAGCGCAAGCACTGTGACAAAACTAACCAGTTTCACCACAATTTTACAACTTAAACAAAAAAGAAAATACAAACGGAACAATTATCGTATTGACAACGGGCATTTTAAATATATAACACAATATCGCTAAAACTACAAATATACCCCAGCGAAGTGATTAGCCAGCTAGCACAGTAGAGTGAAGTAGGCGTGGATTGTAGCAGAAGTTACTAACTAAGTTAGCTAATGATGGCTATTACCGCCATCAGTGTTGAAGATTAGTTGTGCAAGAATCGCAACACATTGCAAACTTAACCAGACATTAAGCTTGAAAATTATGCACTGCTTGTGTGCAAGTCAGGCCAAGTTAAACTTTATAAGCTTTACTAGTTCTTTTCCTGTCGAAGCTACAGATATCCGGTAATAAAACAGGAATGTTTCAGATTAATAACAGACTAGTTAGAGCGCGACTAGCGGACACTTACCTGACAGAAGTATCGAAAAAATTGGAATACAGTCTATCTAATTTGATTGAAGCTAATCGCTAACTCACCTTCACACAGTCGATAGGGAACATGAGGCAGTGCTCCATGATCCCCGCCACGGCCCCGGCTAACATGTAGGTGCTGGTTGAAGCTCCTTGAGGCAGACCTTCGTAGTCCGGTTCCGATATCTCCGTCACCTCCTGGGACCCATGCAGCTGCACCGTGTTAAGTTCCGACTCGCCTCCTATTCGAGGTGACAGCGTGCCCATTATGCCCTCGGACAGAGCCCAGATCCTGCCGCCGATCCAGCGCACTTCTGCCCCGGCGGAAGCTCCTGCAACCGCGCCATCTCCACCAGGCGGCTCCGCGCTCATCCGCCTCCTGCGCACCAAACCATCAGCTTCCATTTGCAACCAGACACACAGTCCTCTGGTTAACAAAGTGTTTGCTTGTATTATTCAAAAAACATCCGATGGCTTTATTCGCTCTGTCCAGATGTTTACACTCCGGACACGTCCATGACTGGACTGGAAAGGGCAAACTCTAACCCACGCGTGGGGAAGTGCGTAGCGCGGGATGACAGGACGTACAGGCCGCGGGCGGAAGTGCCACGGTTCTGCTCTGTGATTGGATTAAAACGGTGTCAATCAAAATATCTATCGTTAAGGACTGCCGTCTCTACAGACATGCGAACCCTGTCAATTTTTCTGGTTGATTATAATTCTTACGTTTTGTCTTTGATGGGCATAAAAAACAAAAAAAATAATTGCATTTCATGTTTATCCTTGTATAATTTCCCCCCTCTGGTCTTTGTTATTTATATATAATAATAATAATAATAATAATAATAATAATAATAATTTTTTGCAAATAATTTTGCAAAAGGAAGATAAGTATCACATCCAGGACGACCTTTTGGATGTATACATTAACTAAAGAAATACATTAGAATCTTTTTCATATTATTTAATCTGTAAACCATTACTCAGTAATTAAATATTAATGAGATTTTTTTAGCTTGTCATATACGTCTTTTTTTCAGGTATTACATTACTTATTTGCTCTTAAAGATATTATGTTATATAATTACAATAAAATTTTGGTACTGTGTTAGTATCTTTTAATTATTTATGCAAGAACGTTTCAGATAATCAAACACATTTAAATATTAGTCAAAGATAACACAAGTAAACACATCATCAGGACTTTGACTAGGCCACTCCAAAGTCTTCATTTTGTTTTCCTTCAGCCATTCAGAGGTGGACTTGCTGGTGTGTTTTGGATCATTGTCCTGCTGCAGAACCCAAGTTCACTTCAGCTTGAGGTTACAAACCTACCAATCTATCAGTCTGGAAAAGGTTATAAAGCCATTTCTAAAGCTTTGGGACTGCTGCAAACCACAGTGAGAGCCATTATTTACAAATGACGAAAACATGGAACAGTGGAGAACCTTCCCAGGAGTGGCCAGCCGACCAAAATTACCCCAAGAGCGCAGCGACAACTCATCCAGGAGGTCACAAAAGACCCCACAACAACATCCAAAGAACTGCAAGCCTCACTTGCCTCAGTTAAGGTGAGTGTTCATGACTCCACCATAAGAAAGAGACTGGGCAAAAATGGTTTGCATGGCAGAGTTCCAAGATGTCGGTTTTGCCAGAAAACATCTTGATGATCCCCAAGACTTTTGGGGAAATACTCTGTGGACTGACGAGACAAAAATTTAACTTTTTGGAAGGTCTGTGTCCCATTACGTCTGGCATAAAAGTAACAGAAAATTTTCAGAAAAAGAACATCATACCAACAGTAAAATATGGTGGTGGTAGTGTGATGGTCTGGGGCTGTTTTGCTGCTTCAGGACCTGGAAGACTTGCTGTGATAAATGGAACCATGAATTCTGCTGTCTAACAAAAACTCCTGAAGGAGAATGTCCGGCCATCTGTTTCTGACCTCAAGCTGAAGCGAACTTGGGTTCTGCAGCAGAACAATGATCCAAAACACACCAGCAAGTCCACCTCTGAATGGCTGAAGAAAAACAAAATGAAGACTTTGGAGTGGCCTAGTCAAAGTCCTGACCTCAATCCGATTGAGATGCTGTGGCATGACCTTAAAAAGGTGGTTCATGCTCGAAAACCCTCCAATGTGGCTGAATTACAACAATTCTGCAAAAATGAGTGGGCCAAAAATTCCTCCACAGAGCTGTAACAGACTCATTGCAAGCAAAACGCTTGATTGCAGTTGTTGCTGCTAAGGGTGGCCCAACCAGTTATTAGGCTTCGGGGGCAAATACTTTTTCACACAGGGCCATGTAGTTTTGGATTTTGTTTTCCCTTAATAATAAAAAGCTTCATTTAAAAACTGCATGATGTGTTTACTTGTGTTATCTTTGACTAATATTTAAATGTGTTTGATTATCTGAAACATTAAAGTGTGACAAGCATGCAAAAAATAAGAAATCAGGAAGGGGGCCAACACTTTTTCACACCACTGTATAATGCTGCTTAAATGATGATAGATAAATGCCATATAGATGCAGGCATGGGCCTGTTAATACCAATCAATCCTCAGTTGAATGGTGATTGATTGGATGATTGAATGATGAACTGTTTGAGTTTTGAAGGAACTCTGACTAGGCTGCAAACATGTGCCTCAATCCCATCTCTGTAGTCACCTCTGACAGACACAGGCATTCTCATCCACAAAGCAGAGGCCGCATTTTCAGCAACCTAATCTACCCTTCTCTGTTGTCTCAGTCTCAAACAGCAGTGGTAGGTGGGCTCTGGAAATGCCAATCTGCTGTTTTTGCAGTTAAAGCTGATTTGCACTGATTACACTGTCTGCTCTATTCTCTGCCTAAGCTTTCTCTCACATGCCACAAGGAACAGGCAAGGGTGTTGTACTTTTGGCTGTCACTGAGAAGCTACATGCTGATAGATTTGCCAAGCTGTCAACCTCATCCTCCTCAACCTTTTAGCAGCATTTGAAACAATCTACCATAAGACTCCTTGGTCCACCCACTAGAGACTTTTAATATGTGGTGATTCACCACCAGGTCAGGATCTTGTGATCACCCTGGACAACTTGCTGATCTCCCCTTCGACCACTGATTGCAACCTTGGGGTAACCATGGATAACCAACTGTCCTTTTCCTCACACATTGTAAATTTAACACACTCATGTCGGTTTCTCCTTTACAATATGAGAAAGATTCCAGAGATCCAAAATGCAGCTGTGTGACTGGTTTTCCCACAACACCCCATTGCTGCACTCCCTCCATTGGTTTCTGGTAGCTGCACTCATCAGATTCAAAATACTGATGCTTGCCTACAAAGCCAAAAATGGACCAGCACCCTCTTACTGCAAAGCTCTTATCACTCCTTGCATTGCACTACGCTCCCTCTAATCTTCTAGCACTGCTCAAATGTTCCCACCATCTCTCAGGAAAAAAGGTAGGTATGCATCTAGATGCTTCTCTGTTCTCTCACCTAGCTGGTGGAATGAACTTCCCCTAGATGTCCAAACAGCTGAAGCACTGTCTTCAAAAAGACTTACCTCTTCCTGTGACCTAGCGAACCAGTGTTGACCTATTCATTGTTAAAGACTTCAAAGCACTTTTGTACACAATTCTGTTTAAGGAACTCTGCCAAATGCATTGAATGTAAATGTATTGTTGCTGAGACCATGTACATCCCTTCCTGGACACAATTTATCCACTTTTCATGGTTTCATGAACATGACAGTGAGTTCAGGGTACTTCAGTGGTCTTCCTAGTCAACAGATCTCAAAGGAGTGTTTCCAACTTTGTGCATGGAATACATGCTACAAACTTGATATATCTACACTGATGTCCTCTTGATGTCTTGGTGGGAATGACATTTGAACTGAAATTAATTCACAGCATATATACAAAGAGTTTTGCCAAAACAGTGAAGAATCTGGCTATTAGAATAATTGACTCATTCACTATAGACAAAGTAACAAGAACAAGGAATTATTTGAAATACATGAAAGTTTGGAGAATATGTGTCTTTTCTTTTTATGAGGGATTTCATGCAGGAGTGAACACAGTCCAGTGATGCATTTGTTGTTTATTACTGTTTAATACTTTTAGCTTCTCTTTAACTTGACCTTGATTCTTGTCTCAATTATTATTCATATATGGTAGATCACGGGAAGTTTGGAAAGAATGATTTTGTGATAGGATTTGAGATTGAATGTGGTTGGCTTTGTAGACTATATTTGGATCATGATATAAGTAAAAGCTTGTTTAAGGCAGTGTTGGCAAAAGCATAGTCAAAACATTTTCTAGAAATCACCAGATGATCAGAGACTAATTAGAATTTTTGCATTTGAAAGAGAATTTTCTCAGTTTTAGGAATTTTATCTTCATAATAAATGAAGCCAAAAGTCTTTGCTACACAAACTAAATGTTTACATATCTACAAAATTCTATCATTCTATCTATGAAGAACTCAAACAAACAAGAGGAAGTGGTATTGAGTAGTTAGGAAATAGACACAAAGGAAGTGCTTACATGTGCAATAGTCTAATATAGGCTGGAAGAGAGTTTAAACCAAAGGAATAAGAAGTGCGTTACAATGATCAGTAATTGGTTGACTGCAGAAGGGCAGCTGAGTCAGGCTTTACACAGATGGGATGAGTTGAAACTTGCTCTTGCAACTTTTATAACCAGTACTTGTGATCTGTGTAGCATCGAGGACAGTTGACAATATCTGATCAAAAAGACACAAGATTTATTGCGAGGCAATGCTGTCTTACACCTATTTTATGACTTTATATCAATATTATATTTAATATCAATTATAAACATATGTATAATATTCATAACAATGTATTTTTAAAGCAAGCTTCATACTGTATGATTTTCTTTCATTCTACTGCTTATCCAATATATTCTCGGGTCACGGAGAGCCTGTGCAGGCTATCTCTGACACCTGTCTCAGGTGTCATTGGGCATCAAGGCAGGATACACCCTGGACGGAGTGCCAACCCATCGCAGGGCACACACACACACACACACACACATACACACACTTTAGAGATGCCAATCAACCTACCATGCATGTCTTTGGACCAGGGGAGGAAACCCCTGAGGCACGGGGAGAACATGCAAACTCTACACACACATGCCGGAGGTGGGAATCAAACCCCCAACCCTGGAGGTGTGAGGCAAACATACCAAGCCACCGTGCCCCCCACTGAATGTCTAGGCCATATTCATTATTTATATTTGAGATAAAAGTATAATTAAAGTATCATTAGTAGTAAAAGACATACAGGTTTAGGTTAAATTTTCACCAATTTTTCACCCAAATTTTTTTATTTGAGTATCAAATTATCAACAGTGCTGTGACGGAGCTCCACCGGAGGCGGAAGTGTTCGGATCCATTCGCCGAGCTGGCGAAAGGGGACGAGCAGAGATGGAGTCGGGGACAGGCACAGAGTTCGGCAATGTGAAAACAATAATCCCAAGCGTATAATCCAAAATCAAAAGGCAGAAACGAAAGTCCATAAACAGTCCGAGGTCAGTAATCCAATTATACAAACAACACAGATAATCCAAAAGGGTAAACGGTAAACAGTCCAGGTCATACACAAAAGGTAATCCAACAAGAAAACGCTCGGTACTTTGCATAAAGATACTTCGCATCATGCAAAATGTGCACCCCGCTTTTATGCCCGGGGCGCAACCCGGAAGTAATTTCAAAAGGCGGGCGAGAGCTCCCTCTCGCTATTAACTCCAGGGCGGGGCGTGACAGAGCCCCCCTCTAGGAACACCTCCCGGGGTTCTGCGCCGTGGGCGCCCCCGGGGCGCGGTGCTGGTCTACTCGGGTGGTCGCGATGGAAGTCCTCCGTCAGCGAAGGGTCCAGGATGTCGAGAGCGTCCACCCACGACCGCTCCTCGGCGCCGTAACCCTCCCAGTCCACGAGGTACTGAATGCGCGATTGAACCCGCCTGGAATCCAGGAGGGCCCGCACCCGATAAGCTGGAGACCCCTCAACGTCCAGCGGTGGTGGTGGCTCCTCGCCAGCCGGCGCCCTCTCCATCGAAGGGTGAGCTGGTTTCAGCAGAAACACGTGGAACGTAGGACAGATGCGATATGTCGCAGGAAGTCGCAGCCGATACGCCACCGGATTCACCTGGCGTATTATCTCGAACGGCCCGACGAACCTGGGGCTAAGTTTGCGGCATGGCAGCTTGAGGCGGAGGTTCCGCGTGGACAGCCACACCATCTGTCCCACCCGGTAAGAAGGGGGCGGACGCCGACGCCGGTCGGCCTGTATCCTCTGTCTTTTCACGGCTCATTGGAGGCGTACATGCGCCCTTTCCCAGACCTCTTGACTCCGCTGATACCAGTCCTCCACAGCAGGGACGTCGGAAGGTTCCCCCGCCCAGGGGAATAGAGGCGGTTGGTACCCCAGTACGCATTGGAACGAGGTTATACCCGTAGAGGCGTGGGTGAGGGAGTTCTGGGCGTTTTCGGCCCAGGGCAGAAACTCACTCCACCGCTGCTGCTCTCTGCTGCAGTAAGACCTGAGGAACCAGCCGATCTCTTGGTTGAGGCGCTCCGCCTGACCATTCGACTGGGGGTGGTAACCAGAACTCAGGCTAACTCCGATACCCAATCGAGCACATAGCGACCCCCACACCCGGGAAGTGAATTGCGACCCCCGGTCCGACACAATGTCCTCGGGAAGGCCAAAGTTCCGGAACACGTGCAAGAACAGGGCTTCCGCAGTCTGCATGGCAGAGGGCAACCCCTTTAGGGGAATCAACTTACACCCTTTGGAGAAGCGATCCACCACCACCAGAACTGCGGTGTGACCTCCCGAGTCAGGTAAGTCCATCAGAAAATCCACTGACAGGTGGGACCAGGGGCGTTGAGGAATCGGAAGGGGCTCCAGCAGCCCCTCTGGTAGTTGGCGGCTGGTGCATGTCTGAGCGCAGGTAGAGCAGGCCCGTACGTGTTCCTCCACGTCAGAGGTGAGGGAGGGCCACCAGAATCGATGGCAGGGCGAGCTGGGTGGATCGTTGAATCCCAGGATGTCCTGAGCTAGGAGCCTCATGTACCCACTGCATCACCTGAAGTCGGAACTGTGGCGGCACGAAGATCCAATTCGGCGGACAACCGGCAGGAGGGGGTTCGTTGGTGTGGGCGCGCTGAATCTCCTTCACGAGGTTCCACCGGACCGGGGCCAGAATAGCAGTAACCGGTAAGATGGGCTCGATTCGGGTCGGCTCACTGGTGGTCTCGAATCCCCTGGAAAGAGCATCAGCCTTCCTGTTCTTGGACCCAGGACGGTATGTCACCATGAATTGAAAACGTGTGAAGAACAAGGCCCATCTGGCCTGCCGCGGATTCAGACGTTTGGCTCCACGGAGATACTCCAGGTTACGGTGATCAGTGAGTACTTGAAATGGGTGGCGTGCTCCCCCCAGCCAGTGGCGCCACTCCTCCAGCGCTGCCTTAATGGCCAGTAGCTCCCTATTGCCTACGTCGTAGTTGCACTCCACGGCCGTCAGCTTCCGTGAGTAATACGCACATGGGTGGAGCTTACCAGGTTCGCCATGACGTTGGGAGAGTACGGCCCCGAGGCCCTTACTGGAGGCATCCACCTCCACCACGAAAGGTAAGTCTGGATCCGGGTGTCGTAGGATGGGGGCTGACGTGAATCTCTCCTTTAACTGCTGGAAGGCTGCACGGGCCTGGTCTGTCCAAGCCAGTCTCTTGGGCTTACCTCGTAGTAGGGATGTCAATGGACCTGCCACAGAGCTGTAGTTCCTTATGAATCTCCTATAGAAGTTCGCGAAGCCCAAGAATCGCTGCAACTCCCGCACTGTGGTGGGGGCGGGCCAGTCTGTGACTGCCCAAACCTTGACCATGTCCATCTCTACGCCCCGTTGAGATATCCCGTAGCCCAAGAAAGTTACCATAGTCCGGTGAAACTCACATTTCTCCAGCTTCACATAAAGGTGATGACGCTGCAGGCGGGAAAGAACCTCCCGAACGTGTAACACATGTTCCTCCAGAGACTTGGAGTAGACAAGAATGTCATCGATGTATGCGATGAGCCCTTTGCCCAGCAGGTCTTGAAATACTCCATTAATCAGTGCCTGGAAGACTGCGGGAGCATTGGTAAGGCCGAACGGCATAACTCGGTACTCGTAGTGACCGTGAGTGGTGTGGAACGCGGTCTTCCACTCATCGCCCTCGCGAATCCGGACTAGGTTGTAGGCGCTCCTGAGGTCAAGCTTGGTGAAGATTCTCGGCCCCCTCAGCTGTTCCAGTGCTGCAGGTACCAAGGGCAGAGGATAGGGGTACGGAACGGTGATGGCGTTCAGGCCCCGGTAATCAATACATGGACGTAAGCCTCCATCTTTCTTACCCACGAAGAAGAAGCCAGCCGCCGCGGGAGACGTGGAGGGCTGAATGTGACCTGCTGATAAGGCAGCTTCTATGTATTCCTCCATGGCCTTTGACTCGGGTAGCGAAAGGGGGTAGATCCGCCCCCTAGGAGGAGATGCGTTGGGTAGCAGGTCAATGGCGCAATCCCAGGGTTGATGCACCGGCAGGCGGGACGCCTTCTCCTTGCTGAAGACCTCTCGGAACTCTGCGTAAGCCTGCAGGAGGTGATCTTGAGGAGGAGGGGACATTTCCCTCACACGAGAGGCCCTGCAAGGCCTCTGCACCTGGTTCTGAAGACACCTGTAGTGACAGGAGGGTGACCAGCGTACCAGCTCCCTTGAACGCCAGGAGATCTGGGGTCATGACGACGGAGCCACGGGAATCCCAGGATCACGGGGTTGACTGGTGAGGAGGTGACGTAAAACGCCAGGCGTTCCTGATGAAACAGGCCCACTCGGAACTCCAGCAGCTCTGTCTGTCGTTTGAGGTAGCCCTCCCCAATGGGTTGACTGTTGATGGCCGTGATCCTTAGGGATGGTACGCAGGGGAAGGTGGAGATCCCGAGCCTCTCCACCAATGCCCCGTCAATAAGGTTCACGGCCGCCCCACTGTCGATTAGGGCTGAGACAGAGATACAATGGTCAGAAACACTCAAGGACACTGGCACCAACAGACTGAAGAACTGAGAACCGCCACCCACCTTAGCCGGTGCCTCTCTTTCTGGGCAGCGAGAGCTCTGATGTCCTGAGGCCCCGCAGTGGTAACACAGCCTCATACGACCTTGCTGTGAGTGAGCGAAGCCCGTCAGTCTGGATCTCCCCAGTTGCATGGGATCGGGCGTCTCCTCCCTGAAGCTAGGGTAGTCTGTTTGGCTGCGATGGCGAACAGGGCCGGCTCGCGAAGCCCCTGCTTGGTGATGGTGCCGGAGATTGTCCAGACGAATGGCTGTGGCGACGAACTGAGATAAGGTGGTAGCCTCAGCGCGACACGCTAGCTCCGTCTGGAGCTCTGGATTCAACCCAGCACGAAACACCGCCCAAAGTGAAGCGTCATTCCACCCCGATTGGGCCGCCAATGTGCGAAACGTGATGGCGTAGTCCGCGGCGGTGTCCGTTCCCTGACGCAGCTCCATGAGCTGAACGGAGATATCTTTGCCTCCCGCAGGGTATTCAAACACCTCCCGGAGTAAGCCCGCGAAGTGGGAAAATGATGACCTGATCTGAGGATCGGCATCCCAAACTGCAGAAGCCCATTCTAATGCCCGGTTTGTGAGTAATGACATGACGAATGCGCACTGCGTTTCTTCATTACTATACATGCGAATTGTGTTTTGTTCACTGCAAAGAGATCACAACAAAAAAGGATTAAAAAACAAAGATGACCCAGGAAGAAAACCCATTAGAAAAACTGGCTTATAGTAAAGGTGGAGCATTCCATTTCATCTTATTTTTCTTTCTCATCTTATTATTATTATTATTTATACTAGTAGAAATCATCAATGCCTATGGCTCCTGCTGGGACCAATTAGATCACCAACTTAGACAACCAGCAAGTGCTCTCCATGCATCCTGATCCTGGACCAGTTGCTCCAGCTGCCTCTCGGTATGGCTGGCCCCTGTTCATTTTATCCCTGCAGGTTCCAGCTCAGCATTTGCCTTGAGGATGGTGTGACCAATCCATCTCTAGCATCTCTGATGGATATCATATTCTGCAGGCTGCTGCTGGGTTCATAGCCATAATTCTTATATGTTATTTGTGTCAGGCCAGCGAATCTAGAGTACCCAACGGAGGCAGCCGCTGCTAAAACATTAGCACAAATAAATGAGAAAATATATAGAAAATGACCAAAATAAATACTTAAGCAATAACAGCAGAAGTTTATTACATGGTTGAGAAAAACAGTTTAAAAAAACTGCAGTCTGATCCAAACTTCTTGTCTGTGTTTACATGGGCCTCCTCATAGTCAGGACAAAGCCATGTCATCAACACCCTCCCCTCTCAGTCTTTTCAGAAAGAAAACATTGAAAAAAAAGAAACCACACAACATATTTTGAAAATATAGATAAAACTAGATTTCGCATTTCCATGATAATTCCATGAAATATGTTATTGAAGAAGGGGATAAAATTGGAAACAAAATTAGTAACTTTACACCTGGGCAGGTATATAAATGTAATCTGTTTGAATAGTCAGCTTTATGTAACGACTTTCGATAATGGAGTTGAAAAAAGTAGGGAAAGCCAGTATAAAGAAAACCAGAAAAATGAAGCAATTCTATATAGTTTAGTGTTTATAGTTTAGTTTATAGTTTTGTGTTATAACATGGTTATTAAGCAGTTGAATGGCCTATGGGACAAAACCACATGTCAGGCTAAAATGATAACACCATGCTCTAAAAGGAAGAGGTGTTATATTATTAGGCTATAATTGGCTCCAGATAAGTTAACTATAATGGTATGCCATAAATTGCCAATTTCAATGAACAGACACCTGCTAAAGAGAAAGATGTATTGTTAATGCTTTAGGAAAGTACTGAAAGAAAGTATAGCCACTCTGGTATAAACAAGCCTCTAGGCAGTATTCACTGCTTACATTTCACAAGTATTTTCTTATCTACTTGTGAGGTAGATAAGAATCTTCCCTAAAGTATTTTTATCATCTTTTTCTAAACAAAGTAATAAACAGCCTGCATCACCCTTGAACGTGATGTCACCACAGTCCTTGATGTTGCTAGTGTCCTTGCTAACTCTAAGTGATGTCTACGCAGACTGGAGGGTGGAGCTTTGTGTGTATGTGTAGGAATGGGTGTAAAATACTACAGAAATTCTACTTAGTTACTATGCTTAAGTGTTTTTTTTTTTATATTTTTGAATTTATACTTATTATAGTATTATGTTTTAGATGAATATTTATATTTGTACCTAATTAGATTTGCAAGAAAAAAACCTTACTTTTTACTCCTTACATTTCTATTTAATCCTTCAAAGTACTTATAGTGAATCGCAAAGGTCTCATCTAGCCAAAGACTATGCAATATACATTGATGGAATGGACTCTTTTGCATTTTATTACATTTCAATTCAAAGCATCTAATTGATGTTAGACAGTTTAGGAAAAAAATATAGAGAATCATTGCAATTTATCTGCAGTAAACTCCTCATGCTACAAAATTTAGTTATTGCTATCTCTGATTACTACTATATCTCTGTGTGTGTGTCTGGTAATGAAACCTGTTTCTTTGTGAATGCCAGGTTAGACTATCATCAACTCCATCATTTAAGTCATTTTCTAGTTAAGGGTAAATACTGGATAGTTACAAGATATTGTATGTAGTTGCTAATAACTGTTTTAGATTAGTTACAAAAGCAACACATTTTTCAAAAAAGAAAAAAAACCCTCATCCCTATGCTATAAGAACCCTGAACTCATGACCACCAACTCCCTTCAGCTACTCTGCATGTGACACACACGCATATACACACACACAGCACCTGATCATAAATGTCACATTTGCATAATACACAGGACACTTACACAGTGTACATACATATGCACAAATGTATTTAAATGCTGCGTATATTTTCATGCAAGGATAGTCCTTTCTGTATTTTTAATGCTCTTGTTTTGTCTGCACTCTGCCTTACTCTATATCAGTTGTTATACTGTCTGTATAATAGATGTATTCTTCTTGTTATACAGTCTTTTATGCAGATGTATTCTTCTTGTTATACAGTCTTTTATGCAGCTGCATCACAATTCAGTGCACCTCCATCACTGCTACAAATGCACAAATGACCACATAATATCATCATCATATTGGCTTCATAGTCGCTCATCACTGAATATATATAGTTATAAACATAACAATATTTAAATTATAATGTGTGTGGAAAAGGTGACAAATAATGGAACGTAAACACTGCATGTGGACATAACAAAGGATTTGCACCAAAACCAAAATATAGCCACGGGTTAATCACTGGATGGAAAATGTCCCATTATTTTGCATTATAATACACACACTCATTACCAGCTCTGATTACACAATGGACAGGTATTAAGAAGTTCTTATAAGATCACTAGCTTGATGCTGATCGCCAGTAGCCTAAAAATCTATAATTAGTGTTTCTTCTCTGATGTTTCAGCTGGAAATTATCTGACTTGCTCAATAATGAGCTACACTAATCTAGTTTTTAGTGGGGTCATTTTCAAATGATGTACGTTTTGATTTACTCTTGCTGTTAAAGCTGGAGTGTTGAATTTCTGCCGACCAAGGGAATGAAGTGTTAATTTTTGCTTACAAGAAGAAAATTTCCCAGACTTGATCAAATTAATGTTGATTATGTGTTGGCCAGATGCATTTGTTTAAGGAAAGATAAGCTAGGAGTTATGGAGGGTGATCTTTCTTTCATGTCCCTAATTCCCTTATTATGTACACTGATAGAGGTGTTGCGAAACTCAATATGGTTAATTGAGGTCTGCTTCATTCCTCTCCTTGGGAGCATTAGAATCAATAAAAGAAAGCTGGAGTTGTTTTTCACGGCATAAGCAAAACAAGTGGAAGTTAAAGGATATTGTATTCTGTTTCAGAGCAATTTACATGATGTAGATTAAAGCCAAACTTAATTGACGAACTCCTCTCCAACCACCACTTCCAATGTTTGATTATTTACTGTTACTTGAGCGAAATGATGCAAACCACTAATATCCTGTTTAAGGTGCTGCTTCTAAAAGCTGTATACAGTCACATCAGTATGGCTTTGATATATTACCTCTTATCTCATTTAACACAGATGTAGGAGCACTTATAGACTCTTACGGACGGCTCTTCAGTCAAGATGATTTCCGTTAGCAGAGTGGACAATCTCATAAGCACTCTTCTCATGGAATATATTGGAAGTCATTACGATTTCACTTTCTTCTAATGCAACAAGAAGTTATTAATGTGATTTATTTTGAAATGAATTATGAGCCTTACGTAGTCACTTTTTGTAACTAGCTACATCTCAAACCTCATGTCATTAAGATACCTTATGACATAACCATAAAACAACAACAACAACAACAACAACAACAATAATAATAATAATAATAATAATAATAATAATAATAATAATAATACCTGATTACTATCTTATGTTCTCTACATAAATAGTAAATAGAACTGTGTCAATGTATGTTTATCTTATTTATTTATTTATTTATTTATTTATTTATTTTAATTTTTTTTTTTTTCATTTTCTGGTGCAAACTGCATCCTTTGAATATTTAAGGGGAATATTGAAGTCCTGAAAATATGAATATGGATTGTATGAATTTAAAAAATATATATAAATGAATGGTTAGTTCATCATGATTCATTCATCATTCTTCATGAATTTATGAACTAATCAGTTACTAATAATGAGCTAACCTTAAGTAACACTGGATCCATGATGAATTATGTGCCCTTATTATAAAGTGTTACAGTTATTAACGCTTGCGAAAAGTAATAACACGTCTCAGTAAAAATGTAATGAAGTGTAGTGCTTGCCCACCACCTGCTGTACGGATTTGGAATAACACGTTTACGCACCTTTCCAGTTTAAAACTTGCTTTCTATTGGCCACACTGCAGAACAACACATCAAGCATTCATTCACATCATTCATTATTGTCTAGATACTTTAAAGTAGAAATACGTTATTATTCTGTTTATCTTCTTCTTCTTTCGGCTTTTCCCTTCAGGGGTCGCCACAGCGAATCATCTCTCTCCACCTATCCCTATCTTCTGCATCCTCAACACTTGCACCCACTAGCTTCATATCCTCATTAATTCCATCCATATACCTCCTCTTTGGCCTTCCTCTTTGCCTCCTGCCTGGCAGCCCCATGTCCAACATTCTCCTACCAATATACTCACTCGTCCTTCTCTGAACATGTCCAAACCATCTTAATCTGGCCTCCCTAACTTTGTCCCCCAAACGTCCAACATGAGCTGTCCCTCTGATGTAATCATTCCTAATCCTGTCCAATCTTGTCACTCCCAAAGAGAACCTCAACATCTTCAGCTCTGCTACCTCTAGCTCTGACTCCTGTCTCTTCCTCAGTGACACTGTCTCTAAACCATACAGCATGGCCGGTCTCACCACTGTCCTGTACACCTTCCCCTTGATTCTCGCTGATATTTTCTGATCACACAGAACTCCTGACACCTTTCTCCACCCATTCCAACCTGCCTGCACTCGCTTCTTTACCTCTTTCCCACACTCTCCATTAATCTGGACTGTTGACCCCAAGTACTTAAACTCCTGTACCTTCTTCACCTCTTCACCCTGTAACCTTACTGTTCCACTTCCCTCCCTTTCATTCACACACATGTACTCAGTCTTACTGCGACTGACCTTCATTCCTCTTCTCTCCAGCGCAAACCTCCACCTCTCCAGGTTTTCCTCCACCTGCTCCCTGCTCTCACTACAGATCACAATGTCATCTGCAAACATCATTGTCCAAGGAGACTCCTGTCTGACCTCCTCTGACAACTGGTCCATCACTATAGCAAACAGGAAGGGGCTCAGAGCCGATCCCTGATGCAGTCCCACCTCCACATTGAACTCCTCTGTCTGACCTACAGCACACCTCACCACTGTCCTGCTCCTCTCATACATGTCCTGCACCACTCTGACATACTTCTCTGCTACTCCTGACTTCCTCATACAGTACCACAGCTCTTCTCTTGGCACCCTGTCATACGCTTTCTCCAAGTCTACAAACACACAGTGCAACTCCCTCTGACCATCCCTATACTTCTCCATCAAAATTCTCAGAGCAAAAATTGCATCTGTTGTGCTCTTTCTGGGCATGAAGCCATACTGCTGCTCACAAATTTCCACTACCTTCCTTAACCTAGCTTCCACTACTCTTTCCCATACCTTCATTGTATGGCTCATCAACTTTATCCCCCTATAGTTACTGCAACTCTGCACGTCACCCTTATTCTTAAAGATTGGCACTAACACACTTCTTCTCCATTCCTCAGGCATCCTCTCACTCTCTAAAACCCTGTTGAACAAACTAGCTAAAAATTCCACAGCTGCCTCTCCTAGACACTTCCAGACCTCCACCGGGATGTCATCAGGACCAAATGCCTTCCCACTTTTCATCCACTTCAAAGCCTTCCTAACTTCATCCTTTCTAATCTTATCTACTTTCTGTTCAACAGAGTTCACCCCTTCTACTCTTTTTTCCCTCTCATTTTCCTCATTCATCAGCTCCTCAAAGTATTCCTTCCATCTCCTCTGTACACTCTCCTCACTTGTGAGCACCCTTCCATCTCTATCCTTAATAACTCTAACTTGCTGCACATCCTTCCCATCTCGATCCCTCTGCCTAGCTAACCTGTACAAGTCCTTCTCTCCTTCTCTAGTGTCTAACCTAGTGTACAACTCGTCATATGCCTTCTGCTTGGCCTTAGACACCTCCCTCTTCACTCTGCGCTGTAACTCCTTGTATTCCTGTCTATTCTCTTCAGTCCTGTCCATGTCCCACTTCTTCTTGGCTAACCTCTTCCTCTGGATACTATCCTGAACTTCCTCATTCCACCACCAAGTCTCCTTATCTTCTTTCCTCCTTCCAGATGACACACCCAGCACCTTTCTCCCTGTCTCCCTGATTACTTCTGCTGTAGTTTCCCAGTCATCTGGCAGCACTACCTGACCACCCAGAGCCTGCCTCAACTTCTGTCTAAATTCCTCACAACATTCCTCCTTTTTCAGCTTCCACCACTTGGTTTTCTTCTCTATCTCTATCTTTGACCTCTTCTTCTTACAGACCATCAAAGTCATCCTACACACCACCATCCTATGCTGTCTGGCTACACTCTCTCCCACTACCACTTTACAGTCACTAATCTCTTTCAGATTGCCTCTTCTACATAGGATGTAGTCTACCTGTGTTCTCCTACCTCCACTCTTGTAAGTCACTCTATGCTCCTCCCTCTTCTGAAAATAAGTGTTAACCACACCCATGTCCATCCTCTTAGCAAAGTCCACTACCATCTGTCCTTCAAGGTTCCTTTCCTTAACTCCAAACTTGCCCATCACCTCCTCATCACCCGTGTTCCCCTCGCCAGCATGTCCATTAAAATCTGCTCCTATCACCACTCTCTCACCCGTGGGAATACTCTCCATCACCTCATCTAATTCACTCCAGAATCTCTCTTTCTCCTCTAACTCACAACCTACCTGTGGGGCATAACCACTAACAACATTCAACATCACCCCTTCAATCTCTAACTTCAGACTCATCACCCTGTCTGACACTCTCTTCACCTCCAGAACATTCCTCACAATCTCCTCCTTCAGGACCACACCTACCCCATTTTCTTACTATCCACACCATAGTAAAACAGCTTGAATCCTGCTCCTATACTACGAGCCTTGCTACCCTTCCACCTGGTCTCCTGTACACACAGTATATCCACCTTCCTTCTCTCCATCACATCAGCCAGCTCTCTACCTTTCCCTGTCATAGTACCAACATTCAGAGTTCCTATTCTCAGTCCTACACTCTTACCTTTCCTCTTCTCTCTCTGTCTGCGCACTCTCCTCCCTCCTCTACTTCTTCGACCAACAGTAGCCCAATTTCCACCGGCGCCCTGTAGGTCAACGGCGCCGATGGCGGTCGTTGTTAACCTGGGCCTCGACCGATCCGGTATGAAAATCTTACTGACGATTCGCATGTTTAAATTTGGCAATGTTTTATGCCGGATGCCCTTCCTGATGCAACCCTCTCTATTTATCCGGGCTTGGGACCGGCACAGAAGTCACTGGACTGTGACCCCCATGGCTAGATTACGTTATTATTCTGTTTATACTATTTATATATACACTGTGAATGGAAATATGAATGTTAATGAAATAAATGAATGAATAAAAAACTCTCTGCAACCCCCTCAGTACAGTTTTATGAACATAATCCCACTATACAAACATTATTTAATTGTATACAATAAGAATTTAGCTATTTAATGCAGCCAAAGAACATTTTATTACTGAATATTCCATTTAATATAACTCATTACGGAGGTACAAGGGACATTATTTAAAGGCCTTATATTTTTAAACAAGACTGACTGCCAGGTTTGGATACTTTAGAAGCAACAACAAATGTAATTCACTTTGTATATATTTTTTTGTTTCATATCATAATTTCTTTCATCATACAGGAATAAGTATCTCAGTAGGAACTGAGTCAAGATTGAGTAGCTGCCTGCTTAATATACACCGATCAGCCATAACATTAAAACCACCAACGGGTGAAGTTAATAACACTGATTAGCTCATTACAATGGCATCTCAAGGTTTTGGTTATATTAGACAGAAAGTGAACAATATATTCCTGAAGTTGATGTGTTGGAATCAAAAATAATATTAATTATAAGGACCTGAGAGACTTTGACCAGGGCCAAATTGTGATGGTTAGAAGTACTTACAATGTGAACCGGTAGCACGAACTGCTGAAAAAGTTAATGTTGGTCATTATAGAATGTTATCAGAACACAAAGTCCATTGTAGCTGGCTGTATAACAGGCTGTGTAACTGCAGAGTGCTCAGAGTGCCCGTCCTGACCCTTATCCCTTAGGTAACTGTATTACCTAATGGCTGAGGCCTCTTTCAGCAGAATAATGCACCTTTCCATGCTGCAAAAACTGGTCAGAGATGGTTTCAGTAATATCACAAAGAGTTCACAGTACTCTTGACCTCTGAATTCCCCAGATCTCAGTCTGATCGAGCATCTGTGGTATGTACTGTACAAACAAGTCTGATCCGTGGAGGCTTCACCATACATCTTACAGGACTTTAAGGATCCAATGTTAACGTTTTGGTACCAGATGTCACAGCACACCTTCTGAGGTCTTGTGAAGTCCATGCCTCGGTAGGGCTTTTCACACTTGAATTGTTAACCCTGGGTTGTCCTAAACCCCGGATAAATTGAATCCTGGGTTAGGACAATCCTGCAGCTTAAACCATATAATTAAAAAGTCAACATTACATATTATACTTTATTGTAAAGTTCGTTTGAATGGAAATTTAATAAAATGTGTTTATAGTCAAAGATAAAAACCCGCCAGTTGCATCAAACACCATCTCATTCATTCATTCATTGTCTACCGCTTATCCGAACTATTCTCGGGTCATGGGGAGCCTGTGCCTATCTCAGGCATCATTGGGCATCAAGGCAGGATACACCCTGGACAGAGTGCCAACCCATCGCAGGGCACACACACACACTCATTCACTCATGCAATCACACACTACGGACAATTTAGAGATGCCAATCAACCTACCATGCATGTCTTTGGACTGGGGGAGGAAACCGGAGTACCCGGAGGAAACCCCCGAGGCACGGGGAGAACATGCAAACTCCAAACACACATAGCAGAGGCGGGAATCGAACCCCCAACCCTGGAGGTGTGAGGCAAACGTGCTAACCCCGGGTAAAAAGCGGTGTAATTAATTAATTAATTTCACTGCAACTAAGGGGCTGAGCCCAACCCCTGAAAAACAGCACCTGAATTCAATGCGAAAATGTGTTTGTTATTGAGATTTGCATTTAACCTATTAGATTTGTGTGGTCAGTCCAACATAACTATAACTTATAGCTAATAACTATAAGAGCTCAGTATAAATATAATAATTTTGATTGTTTGATTGTGATTTCCACACAAACATTGATATTTGAACATTTCTGTTATAAAACACTGTTCGGTGCTTGTTTACTAGTACAAATGCTGTATATACATATCACTTTAGAAAGGTAGGCTGCTACAACAATTGTTTCCAGCTTATGCTGATCGTGCATGTACATTATTAGCGTTGGCAGTGAATGTTAGAGTAGAGGTTACAGTGGCTTTACTGAATTCTCTCGCTGTCTGGGGGTGGGGTGGAGTAAAGTAAGTACAGTAAGAGTACAGCTAAAGGTCAGTTTGAGAAATCTCTGGCAGTGACGATGGCTGTAACTCTGCGAGCTTGTCACTTTCGGACAGCAGCGCTGGACATTGTGGGAACGGGGTGGAGGTCCAGCCACAGCAACGCGCTCAAAACCCAATACGACGCACTTATAATCGGTGGAGGTAGGCGATTCTGTTTATTTCTAGTATAGTGCCTGGCTGCAGATGTCAGCTTCATGCACTAAACTGCAGACTGTGTGCACAGCTTGCAGCAGTAGGCCACGTTCACTCTGTTCGCTTCTCATTTATGCAACACTTTTAAAACAGCAAACGCAGACACAGCTACACAGTATTTATGAATAGCGGACGGTTAACGCAAACCTATTCAACAATTATATTCAACAATAGACTTTACTGTGCAACTGCAGTTTCACAGCATGAGGTTTGAGCCAAAGTTCAGATGTTATGTGTTTATTAAGTTTCATTTTATTCCAGGGTTTTATTTCAATATACAACACCAAAACATGTTGGCTTAACACTTGTTAACTTCTTGGTTCCATTTGAATTAAGTTATTATTATTATTATTAATAATAATAATAATAATAATAATAATAATAATAATAATAATAATGTAACAGACTTTATTTGATCCTGTCTCGATGTATTAATTTGGTACGTCCTGGCGCTCGTTGTGTATGTGTGTGCAATGTATTTTTCCCCTCGGGGCCTGCCTTATATAGGTTGGTGCATGCGCACTTTTTGTACTGGAGTGTCGTGGGTTTTTCGTGCTAGGTTGGTCATGTGGACAGAGAATAAAGTGAAGGAACGTTCAGACGTCTGTTGTTTATTGTTTTCTTATTTCTAAGTATGTTAGGCGAACCCTGCCCAAACGCTCGGTCACATTGGTGGCAGCGGTTTTGTTTTGTTTTGTTTTGTTTTGTTTTGTTTTGTTTTGTTTGCTGTACGTGGCTCAGTGTTACGGCGTGTGTTTAACTAGTTAGTTTGCAGTTGAAAGTTCTTAGCCAAGTTAGCACGCACGGGTTCAACATTGACGGCCATCATGTGGTACAAAGAGGAGGATGATTTTTATTCGAGACGGGACCGCGAAAAGGTCAACAGACACGTGAAAATCGAGCTACCGCCGCCGTTCTCCGGCGATGAGAAGCAGAGTTTTCTGTGCTGGACGCGGCAGTTCGAGGTTGCCGTCAGAGCGACCACGGAGGGAGACGGCGCTGCGTCAGTTAACTATGAGCTGGTGAGGATTCTGCCGACACGTTTGGCCGGCGCGGCGTTTCTTCTGTGGGACAGTCTTCCCGCAACTGTTCAGGGTGACTATGAGACTGAAGGAAAGACTAAAAGAGGCTTTCGGGCAGAGACAGTTTATGGATCGCTTTCGAGCCAGTTTATCAGCCCGCCCTCGTGCCCCGCGCGAGAGTCTGGAAGTGTATGCGGCAGAGATCAGCAGATTAGTGGACGAGGCTTTTCCTGAGTATGGTGACAAGGCCCAAAGGGAAGAAAAGTTTCGTCGTTTCTTGGCTGGTCTGGATCCTATGCACATGTTAACTTGACTTCATATCATCCCTTCCAGTTATTTCAGGCAATGCCATGACAATTTCCGTTGTTTTTGAAAAAGAAAAAAAAAATTCTATGAAGCCCAGATTCTGCTTGGAACAATGTGTTCACCTGTACTGTGTTCACCTGTATTGCGTTAACCTCTAGTGTGTTCACCTGTACTGTGCTCACCTGTATTGCATTCACCTTTACTGTGTCCACCTCTTCTGTGTTTGCCTGTATTTCTCTGTGAATGAAGATTTGTTCTATTGATGAGCATGTTATTGCTGGACAAAATTGTGCTTGTTAGACTTATCAGAAATATGAAGAGGTGGAAAAAAAGGTCTTTGTTCACCGTTTCATTGCACACAGCTGTTTATTGTTATGACCGTGCATGTTGTTAGTCTGATATAAACGGGGACGTTTATTTTGTAAGGGGGGGACGTTAACATGATTCATTAAAACGACCTGAGATTTGGTCCTAAAACCCTGGTGTTGCTAAGCAACCACTACACCATGGATAAAGCTGGTCAGTTGGTCAACACTAGGTTTATACAGTATATTGCCAAAAGTTTTGGGACACCCCTTTAAATCATTGAATTCAGGTGATGTTTTTCAGGGGTTGGGCTTGGCCTCTTAGTTGCAGTGAACGGAACTCTTAATGCTTCAGCATACCAAGACATTTTGGACAATTTCATCTCCCAACTTTGTGGAAATGTTTGGGGATGACCTCTTCCTGTTCCAACATGTTCCAAATACATGGATGAGCGAGTTGGTGTGGAGGAACTTGACTGGCCTGCACAGAGTCCTGACCTCAACCCGATAGAACACCTTTGGGATGAATTAAAGCGGAGACTGCAAGCCAGGCCTTCTTGTCCAACATCAGTGCCTGACCTCACAAATGCTCTTCTAGAGGAATGAAACACACTCCTAAACCTTGTGAAACCCAGAAAGGTTGAAGCTGTTATAGCTGCAAAGGGTGGGCCAACTCCATATTACATTCTTGTGCATGTAAAGGCAGACGTCCCGAAACTTTTGGCAATATAGTTGCCACATTGACTCTTATGGCTAAGGGTTTTTTTTTTTTGTTTTTTTTTTAAATGTCTCCCTCTGTCTTTTTGAAGTTTAACTGCGTGCAAGCTCTAAATAACCAAGTCCTAAATGAATAACTACTAGGTTAGGTTACTGTTAATTCACAAACGAGTTTATGTATTATCTTAGTTATGATTGGTTTCAGGAAACACACCTTAATTAAAGAATGTTCCTATGAATGAGATCACAAATAATTAGCGTCTAGGAAAACCCACCCCTGAAAGCCCAGTGAATTAATAACCTCTTGATCTCTAAAATGATGAAATTCTCTAACAATAACTTTTTGTTCTTTGCCTAGGGCACAATGGACTGATTGCTGTAAGTAGCTGTTGGTGTAAATGTAACATATAAAACATGAGCTTTGCCTAAACTGTGGAAAAAACGTGAACCTTGTTCTTCAGTCTGCGTATCTGCAGAAGGGAGGTTTAAAAACAGCGGTACTAGAGCGCAGAAGTGTACTTGGTGGAGCTGCCGTGACTGAAGAGATCATTCCAGGTGGGTACAAAGATTTCTGGACTTTATAAAATGCAAAGAAATAGTTTTCTATCTCACAAACCATTCAAAATTATTGAAATTTCCCATTGACTATGTAAATCTACATCCAAATTTTGCTCCTGAAATTTTTGTGCATTCCAATTCTTCCCACCAGACAATTTTAATGACTGAAAGAAAACTGGTGTTCATGCACTCTTCTGTTTATAGCCATGTACACACTCTGTGCTTACTTTTTCTCATGCCCAATACTAAATGCAGAATTAATAGTGCATAAATGGTCAAAAAAAGGTTAAACTTAAAATCCATTCTGCTTACTCACTATCAGTTCTACTGTCCCTTCCCTATAGTTTGAGTATCACTGCGTGGAGGTTAAACTGTAATTAAAATGTAGATAATTTGGCTCTTATGCCATATGTAGTTGATCAGCTCTGACCAGTTTGGTGTCTGAAGTTTACTTCTTTAGGTTTGCACTGGAGCTACAAGTCTACAATATTACTAACTACAATATTACTAGTAGCTACAATATTACTAACAAACAAGAGATGTTTATTGTTCCTAGTTTTGCATCATGAAAACTATATTTAAACGATATCTAAATGACTATAGTACATGTACAGTGTTAAATGGCGAAATAAGCCCACATTCAGACTGTCTTCTTTTTACAGTGGATTGTCTCTCTGACTAATTCCCCTTTTTTCAGTGGTAGGCCTCCTTTAGACAGAGTTGTGGCTATGCTGAATTTCTTTCCATTTTCAGAACTTGTTTTGTTTGTGTCTTGCTTTTCATGATGCTGTTGTTTAGATATTTTCTCTAAAAAACCCTGGGGCATTCCAGGTATAGTTATTGACATCATGTCAAAAACATGATTGTACTCCATGTAACTAATTATGTAACATCTGATGGCAACTGGTTACACTAGAAATAATGAAAGGGGAAGTATACACCAACAGGGAAGTATATATATGTATGCAGTCACAACTTGATTTTTGCTTGCAAATAAATTTGCAAACTGTATAAATTTGTTCTTAATCACTTCAACATTATGAGCTTTTAATGAGCTATTTTGTGTTTCATGGGAAATCATCCAAATGTAGCCAGTTACAGCTTATTTAGCCAGTTAGTGCTTATTGACATTATATTAAACTATATGCTGAGGAAGCAAGTAACTCTTGATTTAAGATGGCTGGCATACACTATCAGAAACCATATAAGCGAATCTGTTGTACTCAGCAATTATGGTTCTGGGCTACTGATCAGAAGGGAGGGTTGACAATGAACTTTTGATCTTTCACTCTGAGCACAGGTTCATTCAGTACTGTAAATGTGTATATGTATAAGGTCAGTAAATGCTTTCTTTCAGATTACTAAACAACCAAATGTTCTAAGCTGCTGCTAAATGTCAGAGCTTAACATTAAAGCTTCAGGATTATAACTGAAGAAATGTCAGACGGCAAACATGTCTTGCCATGTTTCATTTTTCGAAGAATTACTTCAATGGCCCAAAATTGGCATATTGTAAAAGTGACTGAAGTTTCTGAATGAATGGAGGCGCTATAGCACCAGTCAGAAGTTTTTGTAAACTTGCTCTGATTTTTTTTCCACAAGTGAAACACAAGATATGTATTCTTTAAGCTTCTGTAATTTCTTTCAAAGCAATGATCATGATATGTCCATTTTATCTGTATAAATGGTTTCCCTCGAGTTTGTTCAACTTTGCCTTAATAACATTAATTGTCCACATTTTTGAACTATTAATATGAGAGAGAATGAAGATGATGACGAGGACTTAATGCTCACATAAAACATCAGAATGGAAAACAAATGGCTTGTTGATGAGAGGGGTCAGAATAGAATTGAGCAAACAGGAAGGCTACAGTAACTTAAATAACCACTCCTTGAAACTATGGTGAGCAGAAGAGCATCTTAAGCAAGATAACAACAGAAACACACTGAACCTTGAGGTGAATGGACTACAACAACTGTTCCGCTTAGATGAAAACAAGAATCTTAATCTACTACGAGCACAGGTTCCCAAAAACTGAATTGAAGATTATAAAAACATCATCATTTCCATTGCGCTGCTGCTGCTGAACAAAAGTCCTGACTGAGAAGACAAAGTTTGAAAAGAGGAGTTCTTTAAAATTGAAACAACCAGCTATCACTTACTTATAATGTTGTCCTGACATGTTTACTTGGTCTCATGCCAGATTACACGTCTAGTTGTTGAATAGTAGCAGCACTAACGAAGCAAATGTTTTTTAAAATTCTGAACATATAGCTCCAGGTTCCTTGATTTAATCCTGATCCCCAGGTACATCTTTTGTTACCTGGGTAGCCTTTGAGTTTCACATGTTCTCTCTATGCCATGTGGGTTTCCTCAAGGTTCTCTGTTTACATCACACCTCCTAAAACCTACCAGTAGCTTCTCTAAAATTGTGTGTGTGTGTGTGTGTGTGTGTGTGTGTGTGTGTGTGAGATGCCCTGCAATCCTGTTCTCAGGAAATCAGACTCCTATTCTCAGGAGCTCAGTGTGCCTCCTGGTGGTCCAGCAGCAGTATCCTGCGCTCTCATTGCTGTGGCCTGGATTCGATTCCCGGTCAGGGCACTAGGTCAGCCACGGAAGAGTTAACTCTCAGTGCCAGTCCCAAGCCCGGATTAAATGGGTGGGTTGCGTCAGGGAGGGCATGCGGCGAAAAACCTGTGCCAAATTGAAACGTGCAGACGAAATGATCTGCTGTGGCGACCCTAAACAGGGAGTAGCCGAAAGAACGACATTCTCAGGAAATCAGTAGTTCTGGCGTTATGCATGGTTGTATTGTAGCTGTATAGTCACTAGAATAAACATCCTCTTTTTTTGTTTTGTTTTTTTTAACAGTGATGGGTCTATACATCAGAATTAATTAATTAAATTCATGAGCTCCAAGCCTTCTATGGTGTCACATAGTTAACAATGACATGGCCCATAGAAGGCTTGATGCATATGAATGGTGCGTGATGCTTATCCAAAGCTTTATGATGCTTTTTAGATGTTCTGGTGTACAAAACCACACATAGTTTACTACAACATTTTGTAAAACATTTGAAGATGGGTTAAAGTGAATGATATTAGCCTATTGTTATAGTGTATAGTATTTACTGACTGGGAAGGGAAGAACCTTCCACATGGAAGATAAAAGTTTTGTAAATGACCAGTAGCACAAAATCTAGACATGGTATGGTTAGCATTTGTAATACCATACATAAATTGCAAATTCTTTCACAATTAAGACATGAAGTGTTGCTCTACATTGATATTTCCTAACATATTTTCCCAAAACTTCGCAGGCTTTCATTTTTCCCGGGCCTCTTATCTCCTCAGTTTACTCCGCCCTCACATTTATCAGGATCTGGAGCTCAAGGTGTAGTATGTGGTTAATATTTCATTTCAGGTGCATGGCGGCCTTTCACATGATAGAAGTTTGACTTTGAATTATCTATATAATTCTGAAAACCACAGTTTCCATTAAACTGTAATATGTTTCTCTTTTTTATGAGAGAAAAAAATTCTCTTAATCAGAAGTAAATTGATAGCATTTAAAAGTAGCCTTAAAAGCTAGCCTTAAAAGATTTATTTCAATTTACAACTTAATTTTCAATTCCACTGAAAGACACCAAAACACTGACTGTCTAAAAGTAACTACTATTTATTGAATTTATTTGCATGTAATATGTAATAAAGAAGACATAGTCCTACATGACTGTATGATTATGACTGTAACTCTCTAGACTTGTAACCTTATGCATTTTATAACCTAAAACGTGCAGTCACTTTGATTATCACCATGATTCATATCATTCTCTCAAGTCTTATCATGAAACACACCTATTTCTACCATTTGGACAATTGTCTTCTTATCGTATTTGCTAGAAGATAGCATAGGCAAGATAAGACAAGACAAGAATAAAGACCTACAGGCCAGTTTATTGTTTTTATTTTTTTTATAGGTTTTTTTTAAAGGAAAGGGATTAAAGTACATTATGGCAATAAAAACTATTTTGTAGTTTTCCCAAACCACCAGACATATAAATGTCTCTTGTTATTGAATGCCACTAGTAATTTTTTTCCACCGTGAAATCAACACTATGGTTTTTTCAAACCTGTCAGACTTTTCATATCTAAATGTAGAGTAGAACGTAAAGGGATAATTGACTTAAAAATTATGCGATACTAAAAGGATTATGGGGGGGGGGGGGGGGGGTTCGATTCCCGCCTCCACCATGTGTGTGTGGAGTCTGCATGTTCTCCCCGTGCCTCGCAGGTTTTCTCTGGGTACTCTGGTTTTTTCCCCCGGTCCAAAGACATGCATTGTAGGTTGATTGGCATCTCTAAATTGTCCATAGTTTGTGTGATTGCACAAGTGAATGAGAGTGTGTGTGTGTGCCCTGCGATGGGTTGGCACTCCGTACAGGGTGTATCCTGCCTTGATGCCATATGACGCCTGGGATAGGCACAGGCTCCCCATGACCCGAGAATAGTTTGGATAAGTGGTAGACGATGAATGAATGAATAAAAGGATTATTGTTAGAAGAATTCTGTTTGGATGGACATTAGATGTCTCCGAATGGAAAGGGGTGGTAAAAATGTTGACTGATACTTTTCTTCTCTTTCTAACTGTGCAGAAACATGGGCTAAAGGTATACATGAGGGATCCCCATGCATTTACCCCCATGCTGGAGGAAGGAGTCAGAGGGCAGCCTCCTCGCTCTCTATTACTAGGCAATAATCTGGTAGAGAATCAGAAAGAGATTGGAAAATTCTCAAAGAAAGATGCAAAGGTTTATACCAAGTTATAATATATTAATTATTTATCATGCATGCATTTCATAAGATCTTGTATTGATATTTATACAAATACTAGGATTTGCATAATGGTTATTGACCATTAAAAGTTATGCAGAATGGTGAGACATGTTGAGAAAAATGTCTTTCCCAGGCATACCCTGAGTATACTGCACATTTGGAGAAGCTTGCCTGTGCAATTCACCCACTACTTGATGCACCACCTGTAGATGTCCGAGGAATTACTGAGGGATCCTTGAAGAAAAGAATTGCAGCAATGAGAAGTCTGAAGCCTTTAGTAAAATCTGGTATCCCATCCTCAATATTCTAAAAATAAAATGGAAAGTAAATTCTGTTTTCATTCTGTTGGCTTATCATTTATAAGCCATAAATACAACTTACAAGGATACCAAATATGGAGTAAATATATAAACAATAAATAAACTATTGTTTATCCTGATATGAATGAAATTTTTCTATGATATATCTGTTTTTTTAGGGCTGAAACTGGGAAAAAACATTCCAGAATTCTATGAACTAATTACAGCTCCAGCAATGAAGGTCAGCTGATCTCTAAATACATTAATGTGAAGTAAATAATTTGTGAATCTGTTTACTAATTAAAATATTATATATAATTAAAAACATATATTTATATAAATTATTGCCAACTGTTTGCACCAGAAATCATTTTGGGGTTTCACAATACTTATGCAATCACTTCTTTTATATTAAAAAAAAATTAATAAAATAAAAAAATTCCTCCAATTCAATATTACAGGCTATTATAAATTCCAAATAACACTACACTGTAAGAATCCAGTTAGATTTATTGTAAAATACAGGTTTTGTGTGGTAAAACTTTTATTGCAATATGGTTAAATAGTTCCTTGCCTTTATGTTTAACTGTGAAAGACCATTTTATATTTACATTAAAGTACAAAAAAAAAAAAAATCCCTCACAACCATAAATTGAAGGTAGGAATTTTGCTGTAAAATTAGCAGCCAATCTTTGTGTTTGTAGTCTTGCCACTGAATATGCAGTATTTTGTGTATATAGTAAACATAATTTTAAATTTTTCAGGTATTTTATGGTAAATGGACTGTATGAATAAAATGGTATTACAATATCACGTATAGTACTGCCTAATGGTAGAAATACAAAGTTTATTTATTATAACTACAATAACCAACCATTTTTGCATAAAGGAAAAAAAAAAAAAAAACATAAGAAACAACACAATTATCTGCTTATGTAGCTGTTATGAAAAACAACAACCACCTTCAAAAATCCTCAAAAAGGCCTGCAGGAGCCACATGTGATAGTCCCTTGAACACATGATCAGCTGACTAAACCGTAATCAGTTTAGGCTCCTGCTATGTTAAAAAGAAAACCTCAGTCCCTCTGTCTCTCTGTCTCGCTCTCTCTTTTCAAATGTACATTACATTTTCTTTTCATATACTTCTCTTCCTAACAGTAATTTACTGTAAAGTTCATTATTATGCATTAGTTTTGTGAACTGGATCAGGAAGAGGCTTGTTTTTCAGGAGTTGGTGTCAATCACTTTTGAATTCTTAAATAAACTATACTATTATTTATTTATTGTTTTTCTGATCATCCACAGGTTTTAAATCACTGGTTTGAGTCTGAGCCACTCAGAGCAACGCTAGCCACTGACTCTGTGATAGGAGCTAATACGAGCCCTAACAACCCGGGTAGTGGGTAGGTCTATGCTGCTTCACGACCTTTTACTTTCCATCAAGGTTTGTTTGCTTTCATCTAATGCACAGTGTAATGCAGATATGTCCTCTTGCACCACATTATGGGTGAGCTGGAAAAGGAGATGGGGGCCTGGGGTTATGTGGAAGGGGGCATGGGTGGTGTCTCCAAGTCCATTGCTAACTCTGCACGTTCCCTTGGTGCAGATATTTTTACTGAAAAGGTGAAGCTATGACACGAGTCTCTGTGTCCATTTTTTTAGTTCTTTGTAGGCTTTTTTGTTGCTAGATATTGAAGATACCTTTGATTTTTAGGAGGTTAGTCAAGTGCTGATTGGACCAGGTCATATTGCCAATGGGGTTGTGCTGAAAGATGGTACTGAAGTTCACAGTAAAGTGATTTTATCCAATGCTACTCCCTATGTAACTTTCAAACATCTTACCCCACAGGTAACTTTTTTTTTTTTTTTATTAATGTAACAGATATGACTAAATTTGTTACATTTCTATATAATCCTTGTCTGCTTATAGGATGCACTTTCTCCGAAGTTTATTAACGCTATCGATCAGATTGATTATACCTCCCCTGTGACCAAAATTAATGGTATGTTCATCCTGGTCCGGTCTTAGGGCCCTCAAAGTGCAAGTATTTTCTTGCATTATCTGTGAATATTATTAGATTTCAAGGCACACTTATAACGCGTTTGTCTGTCGTCTTTGTACATTTACAGTGGCTGTGGACAAACTCCCAAATTTCTTGGCTGCCCCTAATACAGCTGCAGATGGAAAGCCAGGGCCACATCATCAGTGTTCCATTCATCTTAACTGTGAGAGTGTGGAGATATTAGAGGCAGCATATAAGGAGTTTCAGCAAGGACGCCCATCCTCAAGGTTGGCAAACTGGAGCATGATAGCCTTCAGTTTATTGGTGAATAATTGGTCACAAATAAATAATAGAATTAAAAGATATCAGCTGGGTTTAATTAAAAAATAATTCAGCAAATGACTACAAATCTCAAGCAGAAAGTGAAATCTCTCTCTTCATTTTGCATACTGCATTCACACCAAAGCTAGTTATTTGCATGTTATAGCTGCTGCGCATAACACACCCTGAACCACTTTAACCGCAACTTTAGTGCTTGAAGCAAGTTTCCTGTACAATTTCTTGCCAAATTAATTGCATATATGTATATGCTTTAAAAAAAAAAAAAAAAAATATATATATATATATATATATATATATATATATATATATATATATATATATATATATATATATATATATATATATATATATATAAAATATGCTTTAAAGTCATACTGATGATGATGCAGCATTCCTGTTATCTCAGACCTATGATCGAGATGACTATACCATCTGTGCTGGATCCCACTCTCGCCCCACCTGGCTGTCATGTGGTGTCTTTTTTCACACAGTTTACACCTTATTGGCTGGAAGGGGGACGAGCATGGACAGATGAGGACAGGGAAAAGTATGCAAATACAGGTTAGAGTCTAGTTTTCAAAAGGCCATGTTTGACACTTTGTAAATCACTACATGCTACAGATGTCATTTTTTCCCTGTTTGTACAATTTTGACAAATTTTTTGTGTGTCTCTACAGTATTTGATAGTGTTGAAAATTATGCTCCTGGATTTAAGCAATCAATAGTTGGCAAGGACATTTTGGCTCCTCCTGATCTGGAGAGGGAATTTGGTCTCACTGGAGGGGTATTATCATTTTACCACCACTAAAAACACTTGATGAGTTTACTCTTGTCAGCACTGTTAAACAGATGAATATACTTTGCATGAGATGATCTTGATTTGCTTCATTCAGAGGTTGTGTCTTATTTTAATAATGTGCTGTTTTTAAAGAAATATGTTTGCTTTGCATTATTATTTTACCACAGAACATTTTCCACGGTGCAATGTCATTGGATCAGCTTTACTTAGCAAGACCTTTGCCCTCGATTGCACATTACCGCACACCAGTCAAAGGCCTGTATCTGTGTGGCAGCGGCAGCCATCCAGGTCTGTAACTGAATAGTGGAAATGCTTCACTTTTGAATTTAACCTGCATTGGTTTTAAAGGACTCCATCACCTTGTATTCAGCTTATTGTCAACAAGAACCTAAGAACACAAAGAAGACATCATCAAAATCAATCTCACTGATGAATGATCTTGACTGCTATTATATACACTCCTCATTGTGTACTGTTTGTTTTGTGCAGGTGGGGGTGTTATGGGTTCTGCTGGCTGGAATGCTGCCTTGACTGTCCTGGCTGACTTTAAACACTGATGAAGTGTCAGCTGAGTCTGACACACATGGAGTTCCACACAACGAAGAAGACGCCAATCCCAAACTAAATAAAGGAGTTAAATTAAAATAGGAAAAAAAATCATTCTGATCCATTACAGTATTGAGGCCAGCATGTTGTCAAAGCACTTGGTCTGTTGCTGCTTATGTTTACCGTGCAAGCCCAACTTAACCCCCCCCCCCACACACACACACACACACACACATTACAGAAAATGATTCCTTTCAACAGGGGGAGGGAACCCCCAAAGCATGGAGAGAACAAACAAACTGGAGGTGTGAGGCAAACCTGTGATGCTAAACACTACGTCAACATGCCTCCAGTTGTAAATTCGTATATCTTATATAACGAATACACTCCTAAAACTTCTGGGGCATTGGTGGCTCAATGGTAGGTTACTCGCCTACCATGCGGTTCAATTCCCAGCCAATGCCCAAACCCCAGCCACTGGATGCAGTGCAGGTCCCAAGCCAGTCCCAAAAAGGGGAGGGTTGTGCCAGGAAGGGCATCCGGCGTAAAATCTGTGCCAAGTTGGTCTGCTGTGGCGACCCCGAACAGGGAGCAGCCAAAAGGAACTTCACACTCCTAAATAAAATAATATTTTAAAAATTAATTTTAAAGTGGGTGGCTTAGTGGTTAGCACGTTTGCCTCACACCTCTAGGGTTGGAGGTTCGATTCCCGCCTCCACCATGTGTGTGGAGTTTGCATGTTCTCCCCGTGCCTGGGGGGTTTCCTCCCCCAGTCCAAAGACGTGCATTGTAGGTTGATTGGCATCTCTAAAATTGTCCGTAGTGTGTGTGATTGCGTGAGTGAATGAGTGTGTGTGTGTATGTGTGCCCTGCGATGGGATGGCACTCTGTCCAGGGTGTATCCTGCCTTGATCCCCAATGAGGCCTGAGATAGGCACAGGCTCCCCATGACCCGAGAATAGATCGGATAAGCGGTAGACAATGAATGAATGAATAATTTTAAAGTGTTAACACATAGGCTATAAAAACAGCCATCACTACTTTGCAGAACTAAAATAAGTTAAAAAAAAAAATGCAACTCATTTTTCATTTATGTATTCTCCACAGAATATTTTGGTAAAAAAAAGCAGTGTTTTCTTGTTTTAAACACACACCCTATCCTTGACACATTATGTGATCTTGCTGAAGTGGACTCTAATTTCTATACTATTTCAGCTAATAATATAAATAATTATATAATTATAAATATTGCTCACAGATAAGGGACAAATCAATTTTTATGTAAAATTACAACGTGCATATAACATACCACGCTCTGTTAAGATGTCTGTTGTCACATTACATATGTTGCATTAATCTACATGATTATAAGTGATTGTCAGTTACGTGTAATAAGAGGTTTGCTGGGTTTGCCTTCAATTTGAGTTACTAATCTGTGAATGACATTGGAATTTAAAAACTCTCCAGCATTATGTCAATTAAAAAAATATTGCCCTAGGAGGATGTGTGTGCATAGAGTTATTTACACTTGACCTGGAAGAACTTGCTGTATGACATACTTACTCATTGTACTTACTGGTTTTAATTTTTTCATTACAAGACATTTCAGTATTTTGGGATTCAGTTGTTTGGTTGCTGTTCTGAAATGGTGTGAGACCAAAATTAAGCAATCAATGCAGAAGCACTTTTTTGGTCCAAAAGGTCACAGAGAGTACAGTCTTCTTTTAATTGAAAAATTTACATTGCTTAAACAAGAACTCCACCTAGTGCAAGATACTGATCTTTAAAATTAACGTGTGATCATCAGCCTCCAAGATTTATTCTGTAATGAACCGGGACTTTAGTTTAGAAGTCTGTCATTGATATGTTAGTCTGTTTTCATGTTGGTTGGTTAGGCTGTTCATATACCTGATTATAGTACCACCACTTGGGGTCCTCATATCATTTCTCCCTAATTAGGCAGATGCAGCAGCACTTTAGACCTTTGGTCTGTTCAGCTCACTCAATTCCTCACCTGTACACTCTGCTCAAACAGGAAAAGACTTGAAGATTGAAAATTCATGATAACACCACCATCAATGCCACATCATTCCAGAAATCTATAACGTCTCAGTGTTAACTCTGTGTCATATTGCTGCATTGTGGAACTTTCAGTCCAATAATTGCTGTGACCACTATTCCTATCTTAGGTTTTATTTTAATATGACATTAAATGTTGCTCTAATAGGTAACTTGAGATAAAAACTCTTGCTTTTGTGTTGTCAGGAACTAAACAAAACAAAAGGTCTTGTAGTGAAACCTGACTGTCACAAGATTTCTTCTACTATTGAAAACCACCAAGAGCTCTCCCTATCCTGTCAACATGGCAGACAATTATTTTTCACAGGAATAACGACAGCACAGCATCAAACATTTCAAAGAAATTCAACATCAAACCAGAATCTCTAAGAGTCACAAATATTTCAGTATTACAGTTGAATATGTGTCAGGGTGAACTGCATGTTTATCAGGTCAGTATATCTAACAGGACTTATGACCACACTTCCAAAAAACGTCCACATAGTACTCCTGACAAAATTGCAAAGGTAAATCCTGCAGGACTTTTAAAAAAATAAAATAAAAAATAAGCAGCACTCATACTGACATGGTATTGGACTTCCTTCGGCAAATATGGCTTGGGTTGTTTGTCCGCAAACAAAACTGTCTAAGCTTTGAATCCTCATTTCTGCCAGTTGAAAGGCAGGTTACATTTGTGCACATTTTACTTTTATGATCAACCCGTTATTTTAAGAAGTCAATATGGGAGAAATTTAATCTAGCCATGGGGGTCACAGTCCAGTGACTTCTGTGCCGGTCCCAAGCCCGGATAAATAGAGAGGGTTGCATCAGGAAGGGCATCCGGCGTAAAACATTGCCAAATTTAACCATGCGAATCGTCAGTACGAATTTCATACCGGATCGGTCGAGGCCCAGGTTAACAACGACCGCCATCGGCGCCGTTGACCTACAGGGCGCCGGTGGAAATTGGGCTACTGTTGGTCGAAGAAGTAGAGGAGGGAGGAGAGTGCGCAGACAGAGAGAGAAGAGGAAAGGTAAGAGTGTAGGACTGAGAATAGGAACTCTGAATGTTGGTACTATGACAGGGAAAGGTAGAGAGCTGGCTGATGTGATGGAGAGAAGGAAGGTGGATATACTGTGTGTACAGGAGACCAGGTGGAAGGGTAGCAAGGCTCGTAGTATAGGAGCAGGATTCAAGCTGTTTTATTATGGTGTGGATAGTAAGAGAAATGGGGTAGGTGTGGTCCTGAAGGAGGAGTTTGTGAGGAATGTCCTGGAGGTGAAGAGAGTGTCAGACAGGGTGATGAGTCTGAAGTTAGAGATTGAAGGGGTGATGTTGAATGTTGTTAGTGGTTATGCCCCACAGGTAGGTTGTGAGTTGGAGGAGAAAGAGAGATTCTGGAGTGAATTAGATGAGGTGATGGAAAGTATTCCCACGGGTGAGAGAGTGGTGATAGGAGCGGATTTTAATGGACATGTTGGTGAGGGGAACACAGGTGATGAGGAGGTGATGGGCAAGTTTGGAGTTAAGGAAAGGAACCTTGAAGGACAGATGGTAGTGGACTTTGCTAAGAGGATGGACATGGGTGTGGTTAACACTTATTTTCAGAAGAGGGAGGAGCATAGAGTGACTTACAAGAGTGGAGGTAGGAGCACACAGGTAGACTACATCCTATGTAGAAGAGGCAATCTGAAAGAGATTAGTGACTGTAAAGTGGTAGTGGGAGAGAGTGTAGCCAGACAGCATAGGATGGTGGTATGTAGGATGACTCTGATGGTCTGTAAGAAGAAGAGGTCAGAGATAGAGAAGAAAACCAAGTGGTGGAAGCTGAAAAAGGAGGAATGTTGTGAGGAATTTAGACAGAAGTTGAGGCAGGCTCTGGGTGGTCAGGTAGTGCTGCCAGATGACTGGGAAACTACAGCAGAAGTGATCAGGGAGACAGGGAGAAAGGTGCTGGGTGTGTCATCTGGAAGGAGGAAAGAAGATAAGGAGACTTGGTGGTGGAATGAGGAAGTTCAGGATAGTATCCAGAGGAAGAGGTTAGCCAAGAAGAAGTGGGACATGGACAGGACTGAAGAGAATAGACAGGAATACAAGGAGTTACAGCGCAGAGTGAAGAGGGAGGTGTCTAAGGCCAAGCAGAAGGCATATGACGAGTTGTACACTAGGTTAGACACTAGAGAAGGAGAGAAGGACTTGTACAGGTTAGCTAGGCAGAGGGATCGAGATGGGAAGGATGTGCAGCAAGTTAGAGTTATTAAGGATAGAGATGGAAGGGTGCTCACAAGTGAGGAGAGTGTACAGAGGAGATGGAAGGAATACTTTGAGGAGCTGATGAATGAGGAAAATGAGAGGGAAAAAAGAGTAGAAGGGGTGAACTCTGTGGAACAGAAAGTAGATAAGATTAGAAAGGATGAAGTCAGGAAGGCTTTGAAGAGGATGAAAAGTGGGAAGGCAGTTGGTCCTGATGACATCCCAGTGGAGGTCTGGAAGTGTTTGGGAGAGGCAGCAGTGGAATTTTTAGCTAGTTTGTTCAACAGGGTTTTAGAGAGTGAGAGGATGCCTGAGGAATGGAGAAGAAGTGTGTTAGTGCCGATCTTTAAGAATAAGGGTGACGTGCAGAGTTGCAGTAACTATAGGGGGATAAAGTTGATGAGCCATACAATGAAGGTATGGGAAAGAGTAGTGGAAGCTAGGTTAAGGAAGGTAGTGGAAATTTGTGAGCAGCAGTATGGCTTCATGCCCAGAAAGAGCACAACAGATGCAATTTTTGCTCTGAGAATTTTGATGGAGAAGTATAGGGATGGTCAGAGGGAGTTGCACTGTGTGTTTGTAGACTTGGAGAAAGCATATGACAGGGTGCCAAGAGAAGAGCTGTGGTACTGTATGAGGAAGTCAGGAGTAGCAGAGAAGTATGTCAGAGTGGTGCAGGACATGTATGAGAGGAGCAGGACAGTGGTGAGGTGTGCTGTAGGTCAGACAGAGGATTTCAATGTGGAGGTGGGACTGCATCAGGAATCAGCTCTGAGCCCCTTCCTGTTTGCTATAGTGATGGACCAGTTGTCAGAGGAGGTCAGACAGGAGTCTCCTTGGACAATGATGTTTGCAGATGACATTGTGATCTGTAGTGAGAGCAGGGAGCAGGTGGAGGAAAACCTGGAGAGGTGGAGGTTTGCGCTGGAGAGAAGAGGGATGAAAGTCAGTCGCAGTAAGACTGAGTACATGTGTGTGAATGAAAGGGAGGGAAGTGGAACAGTAAGGTTACAGGGTGAAGAGGTGAAGAAGGTACAGGAGTTTAAGTACTTGGGGTCAACAGTCCAGAGTAATGGAGAGTGTGGGAAAGAGGTAAAGAAGCGAGTGCAGGCAGGTTGGAATGGGTGGAGAAAGGTGTCGGGAGTTCTGTGTGATCAGAAAATATCAGCGAGAATCAAGGGGAAGGTGTACAGGACAGTGGTGAGATCGGCCATGCTGTATGGTTTAGAGACAGTGTCACTGAGGAAGAGACAGGAGTCAGAGCTAGAGGTAGCAGAGCTGAAGATGTTGAGGTTCTCTTTGGGAGTGACAAGATTGGACAGGATTAGGAACGAGTACATCAGAGGGACAGCTCATGTTGGACGTTTGGGGGACAAAGTTAGGGAGGCCAGATTAAGATGGTTTGGACATGTTCAGAGGAGGGAGAGTGAGTATATTGGTAGGAGAATGTTGGACATGAAGCTGCCAGGCAGGAGGCAAAGAGGAAGGCCAAAGAGGAGGTATATGGATGTAATTAATGAGGATATGAAGCTAGTGGGTGCAAGGGTTGAGGATGCAGAAGATAGGGATAGGTGGAGAGAGATGATTCGCTGTGGCGACCCCTGAAGGGAGAAGCCGAAAGAAGAAGAAGAATATGGGAGAAATTTGTGATAGGTTTTCGGCCAGTACTTGTTTACTTTTTGTTTCGTGTTGAAGCTACGAAACCAAAACAAAACGTTTCCCAACATTACTGAGCAATTTTGGCCGAACTTTTCCTTTAAACACATATGCACACAGGCAAAGCCGGGCACGCAAGCGCGATCCCTTTAAGACGTTATGGGCGGAGACTTCTCGGGCCAAAGTGTGCCGATGCTCAGGAAGCAAAGCACCAACCATTACCCACTGTAGAAGTTTTAGCGTGATAGTCTATAGCTTGTTGTAAAGCTCGCGGCTACAGTCAAATGCTTAAAGATATAGTTTAAGTAAAAAAAATAAATAAATAATGCTGGATGGTTGCACTGATGAAGTTCAACATTTGCCGGCTGCTGGGTTTGGGGAGTGGTAAGTCTCACGCCTTTGGCAACTTTTCGCTTACTTTGCCAAACTTGGTTTCCACGCTGTCGTACAGACTCGTTTAGCTTCTTCTGCCAGAACAAAAGCTTTACTCTCAGCTTCTGTTATATTTCACTGTAAATCCTGCTCAATTTCTCCAACTGGCATCGACTTACAGCAGAAAGCGAAGCCGCAACTCCTTGTTGGCGGTTGTTTTGTGCCGTGTTGTGGATGTGCTGTGTTGTAGTGCTAGATGGAGAAAAGCCTGCAGCAGCTGGTGGTGCGGCGCTAGTCACTGGATGGTGGCATATTTGCGTTGGGTTGAGGTTGAGTTACACGCCACGCTCAGATCCAAAAATTCCCTTAATGTAACACTGACACGGTAAACCCTGACCACACACACACTTTAGCCTCGATGTGGCCGTGTTGAAATCTCCACTAATTAAACTGTGAGTAACAGTGCAAGTAAAAATTCTTTCATTACAAACAAATGACTTGGAGGACAATTTGCATTGTAGCTGCATATCTACTACAGTTTAGCTGTGTGTCAGATTGACGATGTGGCAACTGGTCCATGTGTCACCTTTTTTTTTATTGAATTAAAATCATTTCAAATCACTTAATTTAATGAACAATTTTGCTCGAACTGATTTTTGTTGTAAGCTATATGATTAACTCATCTTGTGTAATCTCTAAGAACCGCCATCCTCTTCATACCCTGTTATCTACAGCATGGGACCTCAAACTTTTTTGCTGCCTGAATCCTTAACTGTATTTAACAATTTTTAAGTCTACATGATCCCACTTTCCAAATTCAACTTATTATTTAAATGTGAACTATAATATTTTTTTGCTTTATATTAGAGCCATGGAGCTTTTATTTCTGGGCTTTCCACCAACAGATCACATTAGGTCCAAGTTGGCATTATTTATGTTAACTTGTTATTGATGTATTGAGCTTTGGATTAAGGTCAATTGACCAGTCATATAGGTTTATAATTATAAGAACTTAATTGTAAATGAAATAAATTTGATGATGAGGTTCTTATTGTATTCATTGTTGCAAATTCCCTGGTCTCCATACTGTGAACCCACTGATTTATAGGAATACCCAACCGTCCTCTCCATACCCTATTATCTATAGGAATATCCATCCTCATGAAGGTATCATTGCAGCACATGCGTCTGTCTAATTTTTTGTCTTTGAAAATAGTCACACGTGTATCAGAAAACTTGAATTTTCCGAGTTGAAACCTTTTTTCTCTCCACCTGACTCAACATAAGTCACACCTCAGTCGCTCAACTCCTATTCTACCAATCACAAATGAAGTTATTTTTGCTCCAATAATACTTTCATACATCCTTTTCATACACTATTATCAGTAGGAATACAAGTCCTTTTTGTATTCTATTGTCTGTAAAAATATACCCTTCCTCTTCAGACCCTGAACATGGAGAATTTCTGAGGTCATATCCTGAACAAAAGAAATGTAAACACTCATAGGGAAGTCGAATAACGTGTTTCTTCTTCACAATAATGCAAATTAAATATTTTTATTTTTTATTTTTAAATATTATTTCTGTGTACTTTACTTACAATGTAATGTTGCAGTGTGAGAACATGCATAGCTTACTAAACAAATAACTTTTATTCTATTTTATTACTCTTTTATTGCACCAAAAACATTTGGTGAAGTCAGACTAACTATTTATGGCCCACTTCCTGTTGGTGTTTTCCTAGTAAAAATGAGTGGACCTAGTAATAATGGGAATAATTTTTATCAGTTATGGAAATGCAACACTAGAAGTGCAACACAAATTCTTTTTCATCATGTGTCCGTGATTTGTTTCTGATTGTAGAAGTGCCCAAGTATTGTAAGAAGATATGTCGTATTGCCCACCCCTAGCATTAGGCCTGTCTTTCATTTTGATTATGTCCGAGTACAAACA
This sequence comes from Hemibagrus guttatus, assembly GCA_033459395.1. NCBI lineage: Eukaryota > Metazoa > Chordata > Actinopteri > Siluriformes > Bagridae > Hemibagrus > Hemibagrus guttatus. The sequence goes on from JAUCMX010000002.1 coordinate 16,219,799, forward strand.
AAGTAAATATTCCTTAACCTGTGTATTTTCCAAAAATATGAGCTGATTTTAGACAGGAGTTAAATGCTATGTCATTATCATCTGGGGCACAGACATCAGCCAGACATCACGGCTAATGACCAAGGCCTAGCAACCACAGTCCTTTACATAATAGCTTAGAAAGTCATTGTGAAAAAAACATAAACTCCTGGAATTCAGGAATTCAAGTGCCATTTTCAAGTGCCATGTACAAGCTTATTTTCTCGGTCTAGTATTCAGCCTGCCATAACTACAAAAATGCATGTTTTCGGTATTCTACCAGCCAGGTACATCTGTATTCGATGCTGTCTAATGGTGATATTTTGTGGAGTCCCATCCAGTCATGTAAAAAGAGTGTGATGAAGAAAGGAAAGACTAAAGGCCTTTGGAGTTATTCTATATCAGGGTTGGTCAGCTCCAGATGCAGGCCCAGCAAAGTATTTGTGCAGGCCAAACTGGAAATATACTGCAGCAGAGCTTTCAGTGTAAGAATCACTGGAGTTCAATAGACTGTAGCATATGCTGTGTTGTGGTTTATTTAATCACATGCATTTTGGTTATTTATTTAGCTGATGGCAGCTCATCAGATCAGAGACTGTGTGCTTATAGACATTAAGTCAGAAAAGAAAAGATTTTCATAGACGTTTCATTTCATTTACTCTCTCCTTTCTGATTAGTGAAGTGACAGCATGGCATGTTCAAAAACCTTTTCAGAGTTTTTATTTTTCTGAAGTGGTGATGAATGAAATCATAACCTAAACACTTGAATGAAAGTGTTGTTTATAGCCAACTTACCTTTAATGGGTAAACAATAAAAGGTATCTGTTGTCGCAATTCAGTCTTGGATCTTTGATGTTTAACTTGATGAATCGCTTAAAAATAACTTGATCATTGGAATTTAACAAATGTGGACCTGTGCAATTTTGAATTGAATAGCCCTGCTCTTTTACTAGATCTGGTTAAAATGAGTGTTTTACAGCAGAACATAGCAGGTATCAGTGAATGGTAAGCAGCAGATAAAGTTGCGAAGACAACTGTTATATGAATCTGCGACGAGTACGACAAAGTAACTGAACAGATATATGTTAGCCTTTCATGCTCAGTGTCTAGTCACCTGGACAAACTGCCCCATCATACACCTAGAGGTCACTGTATTAGACAAGTGCTGTTTGGTGTTTCTCCAGAGGACAATAAATAAGACACTGAAATCTCTTATCATTTTGTTCATTCGTTGATGGTTCACTCTCTGAATTGTTGCGTATAGATCTTTATGTGCACCAGTAAGAGAGACATCGTAGCCAAGTATGGAATAAAACATGCCTGGACATGCTGTTATAGGCAAATAATTAAAGATTAGGGGTGTTGAGGTCTGACTTCCTCACCAGGCTGAAGTTGATTATGAAGCATGCCCTTAATTGTTTATTTTTTTTTTATACCACAGCCGATGATTTAAATTTTGTAACGACACATTATACTGAATTTAATTTTATGGAATGTGTGAGAAACGTTAGTTCCTGTCATAGCAACAGTAAGCAGCCATTTCCTGCCCAGTCTCTTACTGTATGCATTAGTCAGTAGATGGTGGAGGCATTGTAGCAGTCTGTCTCATGTTCTTGTTAGAGGGATATCTGAAGAATGGGTGGTTTAAATGTTTGTAGGATTGCGAGGAGTTGAACTGATGAAGCAGGTCAAAGCCATTGTTCTTTCTCCTGAAGTTAATAATAAAAAATAAAAAAAAAAACCACAGCTTATCACAGGTCAGAAACTTGGAGACAGTTGAACAGAGACTGAATTAATGTTAAATCAACATCTTTCAGAAGGCTTTACTGTATAAACAATTGTACATTTTCCTTGTTAAATGACCGGACCGGTTGACTCTGTTAATGTGGAGCATCTAATATACAAGATCCTGTGAATTACTTACTATAGCGACAATTATGTATTAGAACGAGCGCATTAATTTGCCTTGTAGCCGACACCGTATGAGCCGTGCTGTTATACAGAAGTTACCAGTTTTAAGTTAAATTAAACTAACTTTGAGACACAAACGCAACAGTGCTGCGGTACAAATGTTTCATAACATGGACATGCATATTGTTGTCATCCCATTGCATAAACAGTTGGAAAAGTTGCTACATAGGTTAGTGCTACATAGTTATCATCATAAGATGTTTTGAAATAAGTTTGTTTTTAAATATCTGTTGTCATTGTACACTGGACTGATGATGCAGTAAGGCGTACGATATCAGCAATTAACTAGGGGATAGGTTTGTACACTGGAAATTTAGACACTACAAAATTATTTGACAAGGTTTTCCCTAACTCCATAGTTAAGACTTTGATTTGAATTAGTTGAATAGTGTGTTTCCTTTAAGATGGGGTTTTCAGTACTCAGTAGATATTGGAAAATGGAGGGCTTTGAGTTTATATTTTCTCAGAAATGTCTGCTACATTTCATGGATTCAGCCTTTTCCTTTATTCAAATTGATTCAACAAAATTAGCTTTGTTCATCCTGTTATCCTTATTTTCACAACACTTTATTTGAACTGGAATCAGACTTGACAGAGGCATATTAAAATATAACAGGAGGTATTAGTAATAGTAAGGCATTTTTCACTGATAATCTGAGAACATATTAGCGCTACTATATTATCCTATGTGGCTGTTACAGTGAATGGGGAAGAAACTACACAATCAACCAGATGAAGCAGTATGGGTGGGGCGGTTTGAGGGAAAACCGTCATATGTAGTGGTGGTTGAATTCTCAGTAACAGGTGTCTGTCTTTTTTGCCTATTTTCTGCCAAATAATGCACCTCTACTTTAAGAAACCATAATTGTGTCCAAAGGTTTATGGACACATGATCACACCCATATATGCTGTTTGTATGCATGCACTGAGCACTTTATTAGGTACTCATCCATGTAACCAATTATGTGGCAGCAGTGCAATGCATAAAATCATGCAGGTTGAGGCCACCAGCTTCAGGCAATGTTCAAAGCAACCAACAGAATAGGGGTGGAATGTGATCTCACTGATTTTGAGTGTGGTATGATTGTTGATGCTAGTTTATTCAGAATGATGCAATAAAGAAAAACATCCACTGAGCAGCAGTATGGAACAAAAATGCCTTCTTGTTGAGAGAGGTCAACAGAGAATGGCCAGAAAAGATAGAGATGACAGAAATGCTGCAGCAACTCAGTCTGTAGAGTTGTTATGGTGAGCAGGAAAGCAGCTCAGAATGTCAAACCTTGAAATGGATGAGCTACAACAGCTTCTGCTAAAGCACAGATGGTTGGCATGAAGCATGAATGAAGCATGAATCCCTGTACTCAACCTTGGCATGAAGCATGAATCCCTGGACCCAGCCTGCCTTGTGTCAACAGTCTAGGCTGGTGAAGGTGGTGTAATGGTTTGGGGAATGTTTTCTTGGCACACTTTGGTCGTTAATAATCAATCATGAATCACTTGAATGCCACGGCCTGTTTGAGTATTGTTTCTGAATATGTGCATGGTGCATGGTGGCTTCATGTCCACAATCTTCTAATGGCTATTTTCCTATATATTTATCTACCTGAAGTTGCTTTCGGCTGCTCCCTGTTCGGGGTCGCCACAGCGGACCAACCGGTCCGCACAACAACTTGGCACAGGTTTTACGCCGGATGCCCTTCCTGACGCAACCCTCCCATTTTTCCGGGCTTGGGACCGGCACTGCATCCAGTGGCTGGGGTTGAGGCATTGGCTGGAATCGAACCCGGGCCTTCCGCATGATAGGCGAGCAACCTACCACTGAGCCACCAATGCCTCTATATATTTATCTACCTATTTATATTATATGCCATATCACAAAGGAACTGTCATTTTAAACTGGTTTCATGGACCTGACTTTAGTGGTCTTCCTAGTCACAGGCTCTGAATCATATAGATGATCTTTGCACGAAAGCATGATGCAATCATGTCAACATGGACCAGAATCTCAAAGGAGTGTTTCCAACATCCTCTGCAACCCATCCCATTAAGAATTGAGGCTGTTGAGTGTTCCTAATAACGTTCTCGGTGAGCGCTTGGGCATCTTATTTCAGATTTATTTCAACCCCTCATTGCTATTACATTAGAGAGAGTCTCCACTCTTCTGGGTAGGCTTTCCACTAGAATTTAGAGTATAGCTATGAGGATTTGCCCATTCAACCACAAAAGCCACTTAAATTCTTCCACACCGTGACAAAAATGTCTTCATGGAGCTCAAACAAGAGAATTGTCATGCTGCAACATGTTTGGGGCCCTTAGTTCTTGTGAAAAGAACATTTAATTCTATAGCATACAAGGATATTCTATACAATTAAGCACTTCTAACTGTAGCATTGTTTTAGGAAAGAACTGCACACCAGTGTGGTCGTCAGGTGTCCGCAAACTTTTGACCATTTAGTGTGCATTTCAACAGAACAAAAAATCGCATTTATTTCCTTCTTAAAATTGCTTTTGTTGTCTGCGTGCAACAGTCTGTCTGAAGATGTCCCCAACCTTAAGTTTGCTTTCCTCCCACATTAAATATTACAATTTGATCAAATTGTTGAATAGTTATGTAGTGTAACAAATGGGATATTAGTCTAATCAGATAATTCGGTCAGGAATTCTCTTGCACAGCATTTGGAATGAAATCATTAAAATGATTTTCTTTTTTCCCCCTATTTTTTGGAGCTAAGCTGTTTCAGTCTGAGCTAAAGAAATTATTGCAGAGATGTGAATGGTCATATGTGCGAATGGTTCAATGATTCCAAGACGTGTTGAGTGCTACAGAGAGAGATGCGTGACTCTAACCGCAGGCCTAAATAATTCCAGAATGGGAAAAGCTCTGTGTTTCAGACACACCTTCTTGTGAGTCATACCAATGAAAGCTGGTGCTGTTTAATTTTGACACATCGAAATGAACAGCTTTTTATTTATTTATCTTTTGTTACATGCTGCCATGTGTGGATCACACAATCCCAGTGATTATAGATTCAGTTATTATACTTTTTTTGTTAAAAAATGGCATGTCTTCAGCTAAAGCTTGTGCTGTCAAATGTACCATATTGAGGAAACACCATATCTTTCTGTATTGAAATTTATTGCATTTTAAAGCCCATGGTTAATATAATTTTTACCAGTGGCTTTACTTTAAAAACATAGAAAGTTCACAGGTTAGCTAGGGGATGTAATAGCTTATTGGTTAAGGTGTTGGACTGTTGATCAGAAGGTTGTGAATTCCAATCCCAGGCCCACCAAGCTGCCTCTGCTGGGCTCCTGAGCAAGGCCCTTAACCCTCAGTTGTATAAAATAAGGGAAAAATGTACACTGATCAGGCATAACATTATGACCACTTGCCTTATATTGTGTTGGTCCCTCTTTTGCTGCCAAAACAGCCCTGACCCATCATGCACTGTGTATTCTGACACCTTTCTATCAGATCCAGCATTAACTTCTTCAGCAGTTTGAGCAACAGTAGCTTGTCAGTTGGATTGGACCACACGGGCCATTCTTTACTCCCCAAGTGCCTTAATGAGCCTTGGCCACCCATGACCCGGTCACTGGTTCACCACTGTTTCTTACTTGTACCACTTTTGATAGATACTGACCACTGCAGACTGGGAACACCCCACAAGAGCTGCAGTTTTGGAGATGCTCTGATCCAGTTGTCTAGCCATCACAATTTGGCCCTTGTCAAACTTACTCAAAGCCTCACGCTTGCCCATTTTTCCTGCTTCTAACACCAACTTTGAGGACAAAATGTTCACTTGCTGCCTAATATATCCCACCCACTAACAGGTGCCATGATGAGGAGATAATCATCATTATTCACTTCACCTGTCACTGCTCATAATGTATGCCGGATCAGTGTAAGTTGCTCTGGATAAGGGCGTCTGCCAAATGCCAGAAATGTAAATGTAAACACCACTGCTCTACTTAGTCATTTGGACTGCAGTATAATCTGTTTGCAGACTAATTTTGTCTACCAGTCTTTAAAAAAAAAAAAAAAATCGTTCTCATCGTTTTGTATGGAAATTCCGTGGAATGTAAGAAGAGAATTTTCTGAGGCATTTTGTGGTTTGCAGACTTACATACCAGAAGAAGAGCTTTGGTATGCCATACCTAAACTAATCATGGGACTTTTGAAACTACATTTGTTGTGTATGCCACATGCACAGTGTCAGGCATGTTTCTGAAACGCTGATTCAAGTACAAAAGCTCAGGAATGCAGGTTAAAGATCAAGAAGCTGCTAGTTGTAGTTTGTATTCCTGACGACTGACCTCACAACCACTTGTTATTTTCTTGTTAGATTTATCTCAGTTTAATGACAAGTTTCCGTTGTGTGGATATGAGCCGATTTGAGTTGGACAGACGGTGATGTTTAGAGTGGGATTAGACTGTACTTTTTCACTCACCTGTCATTTGAGAAGCTCTTTGCCTGTACCTTTGCACTTCTTCCTCTCCTTAGATTACGGTTGTAACAAGATGATTAGTCTAATTTTTGTAGCGATATATTTGTGTAGTTTGTCCAACATCTAAGATGGCAGTTTTGTCAAGATCATTGATATTCTAGTTTAGATGCGTTTCCGAGAATGTTTTTAGATTCTCTTTGTAAAAACATAATGCTCAGTACCAGTGTAATGTCATTTTTTGGATGATTTATTTGTGTGATCACTGAAGCTATGGCCATATATATGACTTGACATTTTTTATTAAATGAAGCAAACAATGCTTTCCTCATTCTGTGTGAACCCAAAATTTTATTGTATACTAAAAACAAGGGTGATGGTAAATCATAGAAGGGACATCCTCTGGTTTTCAAACGAGTCACTGAGGTAGTTTTCAGGACAGCGTTAAGCTTTAAACAAATAGAATGCAAAGCACACACCCTGCAGCCTCAGAAAGTTCAAGATGAATCCACGTAGCCACATTGTCATCTCCTTAAATTATTACCCTCCTTGGATTATTATCAGATGCCACTTGATTGTTTCCAAACCTCCTGAACCTTGCCAGGGCCTAGGATAAATACTCTAAGCCTTGTATTTGTCACCACATCTATGAGCAGAAATATCTTCATGCCAATCCCTGAAACACAAGAAACTGAGTTTAAGAGTCTAGCATAGAGTAACAGTAATTGTATCCTGGGCTGTTATTTTGTTTGGCCTTTCTATAGACTGCGCTTTAATAAGTTTTGTTTATTCTCCTAATTGTTTATACACTAGACCTTTTTGCTCAAGAATGTTAACGACACAGGAATGGTACATTAAAAAGGGGAGGGGTTTAAAGTTTCCATACAGTCACAGAAAAAAAGCTGTGAAAACGGACATCATCTCCGTTTGAACATGGTGACATAGTTTCAGCCTTGTTTCTACTTCTGCTTTTGTGAAAGTGGATTTTCTTTCCTTCTGTTGTCACATGATCTTTTGCAGCCCTCAGTTCAAGCCCACAGCAGTATTTTCTCTGCTTTGGCTCTCTCTAATGAACGGTCATTGTTGGCTAGTGTTGGACTTGTTTTCGGATGTTAAATATGCTAAAAATGTCTTCTGCAACTCCTACACAGGCTCCAGTGACCAGACGCTGGACAAGATGGAGACTGGCGCTACATCTGACCACAATCAGGACGCACTCTCTCAGGTGCAGGAAGCTCTGATTTTCATTTGATGAGCATAGTGTTCTGTGGGTGGACAAGTTAATTGAGTTTTCCTGATTCTTTTCGCAAAAGCAAACATGTTGGTTGTTGTTGTTTCAGAACGGTTTGAATGGGGAGGAGGGCCTCAGTGAAGAGGAAAAGGCCAGAAGGAGAGCTGAGAGACGAAGAGCTAAACGGAAGGTTAGCTACATTCTTACACACACAGATGAACTAAAAAAAAAAATTCTATGATTTGGAGATTTTGATATCAAAAGGCACATGATTGTTTCCCTATAAATATTAAAGGGAAAGGAATAGCAAGGGGATTTTTAATTTTCTCTTCAGCGTCAAAAAGAACGGAAGAAGCTCGAGCGAGGGAAAAAAGATGAGCACGCTGTACAGGTACACAGCAGTTTGAACACGTTTGCATTTATTTTGCAGAAATGGCTTCAGAGCACAGTTGTGCTTCTGTATTACATTGTATTACAGTACTGTGTTCCTTCCTCTTTTCTCAGGAGGAGGAAGAGCATGCAGGTGTTGACTCAGAGCTGGATGATAGCGGCTCCGAAGTTGATGAGGAGCAGATTGAGGTGCAGCAGATGGAATTGAGTGAAAAAGTGAAGGAGAATGAATGTCCTCCATGCAAGGATAGTGCCACACCACCACTGGCTTCGGGAAACAAAGGAAACCAACAGCCGACAGCTTGCGCCAGTGAGGAGGTGCTGTGCATGTCGCAGTTTGTACGCAATCAGAGAAGCTCTGTGAAGCTGTCCAAAGCATACTAGCTGGAAGCAGGAATAGGAATGAACTTGGTTTGAGTGGTTCAACAAGCTGTTTTTAAAACCCTTGGCACTTTCAATTACTTTTCTTTAGGATCCAGAGTGGGACGTAAGCAGTGCCTTTTTTGCCAATGCTGCTAGTCATATCAGGCCCATAGCCAAGAGCAAAGCAGGCCGTAAATCCAAAGAGAACAAAGAAAACGAGGCCAGAATCAGAGAGGTTAGTGTAATATCCATACTAACAATGCATACTTGTGTGCTTATAAATAAATTTTGTTAGTGTGCTTATTACTGCATACAAGAAAGCTGTAATTCCTACATTAGAATATTAGACAGCTGCATTTTATTGTAGCTCATGTTGTGCCATACAAGACTCTAACTTCCTTAGTAGTTGAAAGGTCACTACAGCAGATCGTAACTAGACCTGCACTTCTCTGAATGACATTTATTGCATTTTAGAGTAGTACACAGCTTTGCAGTCTTCAAGGAAACATAGGGACTATGATTATTTATTCCGTTCTAACTCTAAACACACCTTCCACACATTTTTTTAGTCCTATGTTAGAACATGCAAAACAACAACACTAGATCATTTTGGCTTATTATTTGAGATATTGGCTGTGAAGTTGTGGGAAAGGTCAACCACATCTCAAAATATACCTTCTATAATACTCTGTGTGATTATTACATTAAGATTCACAAAATAAATTGTACAGAAATATAGGAATAGCATAGATGTGTGAAATGGAAGATGCAAGTCATTAAAAGAACATTTAGCTTGCAGAATTAATGTTTCCAGTTGCTTCAACTAAGAATTAGGTTAAAGTATGCTGAAAATGGAACGTTTCGGATGGTCCAGCAAGAGCTGCATGTGCTGGCAGCTTTCTGCACCCAGCCTCTGGCATTCCGGCTGTGGCACGCTTTTAAAAACGCTAGTGTAAAGACTTCTTGGAAACATTTTTGCACAGCACTCCCTGCTTTGTTTCTGAATGAGACTACCGATTTTCCTTTCAGGTCAGTGGATCCGAGTCTGTGACTAAAAGAAGTGCCTTACTGACTGGTATGTTATAGACACAGACACGCATGCACATACACATTTATTATATTCAATAATGGATGTTTATGGATATTAAAACCTACAGTATGTGCAGCTGCATTAGCCACTGTTGCTAGCTACTTTTATATGTGGGCACTCTTATCACACCACAGCACTACCGAAATACAGCACAACACAGCTACATAAAATCAAAGTACGAGCTTCACAACAATCTCTTTATTATTGATTTTGTCTTAATGTAAGCTGAATCTAATATGAAAAGCCTTAAGCTAGATTAGTTACATCATGATGAACATGATGATGATGCCTACCGAACCAACTGTTATTTATAAGCATGCATGTATATGTCTGTATGTGTTCATTTTATATGTGTGTGTATATATATATATATATATATATATATATATATATATATATATATATATATATATATTATATATATATATATATATATATATATATATATAATGTGTGTGTGTGTATATGTATGTATGTATGTATATATATATATATATATATATATATATATAAAAATGTGTGTGTATATAAACTTTTTGTAGAACTTTAGCTAAGAACTGTCAAATATTAGAAAACTTTAACAGTAAAAAGATCAGACATCTGCATTCACTTCTGCATCAAGTTGTTCATTAAAATGAGATCATTGATCTTATTTATTAAATCAATGCACTCACTGTCCACTTTATTAGGAACACCTGCACATACATGTATCTATATATCTAATCAGCAGCAAAATGCATAAAATCATGCAGTTGCAGGTCAAGAGCTTTAGTTATTGTTCACATCAAACCTCAGAATGGGGAAAGATGTGATCAGTCACTCTAACTGTCATACGGTTGTTGATACCTGGTTATTTCATAAAATGCTGATCCCCTGCTTTCACATACAGCAGTCCATAGAGCTTGGCCAGAATGGTGCAAAAATTGTGTGAGCATAGGATCTGCAAGCTGAAACGCATTGTTGATGAGGGAGGTCAGGGGAGAATGATCAGACTGACTGGTCTGAGCTGACAAACACCGTGAGCAAAAAAGCATCTCAGAATTCACATCACAGCCTTGGGATACAACAACAGGCCACATCAGGTTACACAGTTGAAGACTGAAAAAGACCCTGTCCTGATGCTTGATGTGAGCACCTACTTAAGCTCTTGACCCTCATCTACATGATTTTACACATTGTGCTGCTGCTATAATTGGCTGTTTAGATAACTGCTTGAATGTGCAGGTATACAGATCTCCCTAATACAGTGGAGGGTGAATATATTTGTCTTAAAGGGTTTTTTATGCTTGGAAAAGTGTTGACAGACTTCAAGCTAATGGTAATGGGGTTGTAGTGCATATTTACAATCATGATTATTTTAATGATTAGAACTGATTTTACATGATGATTGTATACAGGTTATACTAAATCGGTGCAAGAAATGCCTAGAAATGGATGCTTTACACCCTGCATAATTCACATGTATGGTATGATGAAAACAGTGAGGGATTGCATCTAGTTTATTCTATCTATCTGTTGTCTGTCATTCCCCCTCTCCTCTCCACCTGTACTTGTATGTCATGTTCAAGAGAAGTGAAACTCTTAGTTAAGATATATCTTAAAGACTTTGTATGCATAATTGTATGTATAGATTATTGACAAACAACCTTGGCTGTCCACATCCCCTTTGTTTGTTTATAATGATATAAGGCTTTGGGGTTTTCTTTCTCTCTATTACAGAAAAAGGAATCAGACTGGTAAATGAGGGGCAGTACAGTGAGGCTGTTAATATGTTTACAGAAGCTATCAGATGTGACCCGAAGGACTACAGGTACCATAATTCCACATAGACAGTAAATACACATCATTTAACTTTTCTGATATTACATTTGACTCTTTATTTGTGTCATGGCAGGTTTTTTGGGAATCGCTCATACTGTTATTACTGTCTGGATCAGTACTCTCTAGCACTTGCTGATGCTGAAAAATCGATTCAGATGGCCCCTGAGTGGCCTAAAGGTTATTACCGCAAGGGAAGTGCCCTCATGGGCCTTAAGGTAAAGACCGTTATTATCCTTATGATCAAAATAATGATGATTTGGTGTTCATAGTTATCATGTTTACACTGTGCACTCCTCTGTTAGAGGTACAGTGAGGCTGAGAAAGCAATGGAGCAGGTCCTGAAGCTGGATAAGGACTGTGAAGAGGCAGCCAATGACCTTTTCTACTGCAAAGCGCTGCAGTTAATGGTTCGTGAAGGAGCAGAATCTGTCGTTTACATTCACATAGTTAGTGAGACATTAAAACTCAGCACATTGTTGCTTATTATGCTGACAAGAGAAACAACAAATATGGTGTCCACAGATGAAGTGACTGAGTGCAAACAACTGTGAAGGATAAAAAAAAAGTCTTGTTTTCTATGTGTCCAAAAGGATCTTGGATATGAGGAGGAGCAAAGTGTGCTTCTGCTTGAGAAGTACAGCACAGTACAAGCTGTTCTGGCAGCCAGAGGTATACTATCAAATGAGACGCTATGAATTATTGAATTATGTGAATAGTGCAGTTACTGTCTCAGCCACTTGGGGGCAATATTGCTGTAGACTCATAGAAATGGGATTACAATGAGGAAAATGGATAGTGGTGGAAAAGGGTAAAATGTTATTAATCATCAGATAAAATTCTTTTCACAGCAGCAAACAGTGACTCTACACTGCTTCAGCCAGGGTGAGTGAAATCAGTTGACTGCAATGTTCATGTACTTTGCTTTATTGCATGCATATTGCATGTGTCTCATGGGTTTGCTCATTATCTCTCTGTCTCTGTCTCCATCTCAGAAGTCCGTGCCCTTCTCTCTGGGTGGGTAACGTAACCACAGAACTGACGGAGAAGCACCTGTGGGACCTTTTCAAAAAGTAAGACTGGAGCCCCGAGACTCTACAGCTTTGCTGTATTACACTTGTTTATTTTCCGTCATCCTGTTGCATTGACGCACTCCTGTTTGTTTTTCCAGCCACGGAGAAATTGAGAGCATCCGAGTGCTGCACGAGCGTTTCTGTGCCTTTGTGAACTTCAAGAACGCCAGCATGGCTGCACGGGCCATGGAAAAGCTTAATGTCAGTTGTCTTTACTGCATTTCGAAAATGTTGGAGTATTAATAATAACACAAGATTACCTCAGAAGATGCACTGTAAACATTTTTAATATTGTCTGAACAGTTTTTTTCTCCCTTATGTGTCCTTAAGTTGGTCAGCTGCAAATAGTCATCCACTAGTCAGCTCTCCCCATTCACCCAACACACCAGGGAGGTTGAAGGCTAACTCATGCCTCCTCCGAGACCTGTGAAACCGTATCTTTTCAAACTGCTGCTCGTGCTGTATCCCAGAGCCACATAACACGCTCGAAGGAAAGCATTATCTGCCCTTTTCCGCATATGTGAGCTCAAAGACAGCCACGATTGACTAGTGTCACTGTGATTGATGGGGGAGAGAGTAATAACATCCCTCTTACCCAGACAGCTTGGCCAGGCTTGCTCTCTTGGCTCCTGGACACGGAAGGCTGGGGCATCATCAGGATTGAATTCACAATTTCCCTGACAATAGTGCACAGATTTACTGATGGATTATTTCCATTAACCACAGTGTCGAACAGTGCAGCCTCTCAGCTTGACTTCTGAAAGTGATTTTACAGGACATGAGTAATAAAAATATGTTGTTTGAATGGAATTTGTTCATAGTTTACAATTTCATTTTACACTTAACAGGGCCATCTGATAGAAAACACACGGTTAGTGGTCCGGTATCCAGACAGACGCATTCTGAAACCATTCCCTGTTTCTGCTGCACAACAGGCCACAGGGACTGCTGGGTAATGAGCTTTACATTAACATATCTGGGATTTGGCTAAAGAGCTGCATCATTTTGTTTAGATTACATTGTGTATGTTCATTTTGTGTGTTTGTTTGTGTCCTTCAGAGCAAAGCGCAGGGGTCCTGTCAACGGAGACGAGTGCTATTTCTGGAGGACCACTGGCTGTTATTTTGGGGACAAGTGCCACTATAAACACATTCCTGAACAGCGGGGCAAAGACAGAAAGCCCTGGCAGCCCTGAATCAGTGCACTCATCCTCCTCTCTTCACTTTCACCTCTGTTTCTAAATTATTTTCTATTCTCACTCACGCTAGAGGAAATGGAAAAAGATTGCATGAACTGTGTGAGTTCAGAGACGTTTAGTCATTGGAATGGGATTTGGGCCTGTATTGTCTAACTGGGACGCTCTTGGCTCAGATCAGCAATGACCTTGGTGCCTTGAAGTTGATGTTATCATTTACAGATTCTCCAAGAATGAACAGAACGAGACTCAGAACAGAGAGCAGTTCCTTTAGGAAAAGGTTTGAGCGTTTGGTTGAGGCCAGAGTTTGAGCCAGGACCTGGTGTCTCCTATCATCTCTGCTCTTCTTTCTTCTGTGCCATCACCACTGAGCCAAAGCACAGCCTCTGATCACTTCTCACTTTTGAGTTCATCCCAAACAGATGCCCTTTTATATAGACGAGGTGATGGGAAGCCTTTCTCACAGCTCCGTGGTGTTTTATACCTTATCAAGAAATCTCACACCAAGAAAGAGCTCGGGTAAAGCCTAGGGTTGGAGTCTGCTATCAAGTGTGAGGATTTTACCAAAGAATAAGACCTTGTTTTCTATGGAGTACATAAGTTGAAAAAAAAACATTAGAGACAAACATCATTTTATATTTATGTTTATCATGTGCCATTTTTATAAAAGGTTAAGTTTAAATTTGTAAGCATTTCGGTTCAGTGTATTTGTGACCAGGCTTACTTTGGTTTATGACTAACATTGTGGAGGCATAATGTTTAGTTGAAGTAAACAACATTTTTATTCCTTTTCTGAAAGGGTCATTGATGTGTTGCTTAAAAAAACAAACAAAACAAAAAACAGTCATCAAAATGGGTTAAAACCAGCATTAAAATGCTGATTATATCCAAAATGATTTTTTCCCCTTTCTATATTGTTGCACTTTATACTTAAGCACACACTATGTAAAATTTTCTAGTATTGGTCGTTTGGGAGATGGTGCATGTTTTAATATAAAGAATTAGTTTTATATTGAAATGTGCATTTAAGATTCTATTTTTTCCAAAAAGGTATTGACAAGTCTTGTTTTGTTTTTTTGTTTTTTTGTTTGTTTGTTTGTTTGTTTGTTTGTTTGTTGTCTGTTTTTTTTTTTCCAGTTAATATGAATTGTATGACTGCAATTCTATCCCACTTGGAAAAAAAAGTCTCCTTAAATATTGTTTACGTGTTGTGTTTAGGAAGTAATCCAAAAATATTCAGTGTTGTGTTGTGAATGTTTCTCTGATTTTCCTTGATTTGTGAAACCTAGGAAGTTCTTACCCATGTATACTGGACCAGGCCACTGTGGACTTTCTTCTTTAGCATAAGATAATTGTAGCAGCAGAGAGTTACAAGGAAATTGGTACTAGATCAGACTCAATTTATCAAAAGATTTGTGTCAGGAAGCAGCAGAGTAACATTTCTAGCGTGTTGATAAAAATCTGATTTTTTTTTTGTTTGGAAGAAGATTTTTTTTTTTTTTCCATTGAATTGAGGGCCTGATTTACTGTTTGACAAAAAAGAAACAAAAAAACACTACCAGATGTGCAGTACTTTAGTCCTAAAAAGCTGACACCCCGAACTGTTCTGATATAGCAGGCTTTGCTCAGCATCACTCTGACAGTCAGGTGTGTACACAAACTATACTGCTACATCACACAGTCATGTCCATGTCTTTACCTTTTTGCTAGTCTAGTGCACAACTGATGACTGCACAGTAATATTTTTTCCCAAATTGATCCCTGAGGTCAGTCTTTAACTGAATGCAGTAGCTAGTTTGAGGAACATCAATTTTGTTGCATTAATTTAGGTTCTGCTTTTCTGGAGAACATGACATCAGTCAGTATGGATATTCTTCTTCACACTAGTATGATGAGATTTTTTATATTTTTTTTTTATATATATATATATATATATATATATATATATATATATATATATATATATATATATATATATATATATATATATATATATATATATATATATAATGTATGTTTAATAATTTTGAGTTCATCATGTTGAGTGTGTACAATAGTGAGTGCACAACAACAAAAATCTCTGCATTTTATTGTTTTGCATTATTTTTCTCACGTCTGTGAAAAAAACGTATCTTGTGTTTCCATTATTCATTGAATCAAACAATTCTGAATAAAGACTCTGCTGTTTGTTTTTGGTCCCCTTAATTTGCTGAAAGAAAATCCTCTGTATTTCTGTCACTCTTCGTGTAGCAGCAAAAGACTATATTGTATATTAACATTGTGTAAAAATCCTGATTTTGTGTGGCTTTGTGTTTCCTCTCTCTCTCAATCGCCATATTTTAACATACATCTACATCTCACTAGACAATCGTGTCTTATTAAGTGTTATATTTTCCTGCACTGTACTGCCAAAGACTCACATGTAAAAAAAAATAGACTGTAACATTTTCTGATTGGTTTCCATGAAGCATCTAAACAAATACATTTAAAAATAAAGAAAGATGATGTCCTACATCTCATTATATATGTATGTTTGTGTATGTATTAAATACATTTCCTTTATTTCTTTTCATTTTTGCATGTGAGGAGATGATGGTCAACATAAACAGCCTTGATTGTTGTTTATTGTACAACAGTCACCTCTGTATTAGGAAAATGATGGGGAAAAATATAATGGTTATTTGGATACCAATAAAAAATTCAATTGGTAATAGAAATATATTTTATAAAAGTTTATTTAATTATTGTTTAAAGTTTTTCCTGTGTTGTAGTTCGTACCTCCAAAGCAGTTTCCATGGCAAGTCATATAGTACAATTACCATATTTCTGGTAAAAATAAAAAAGATCTTTTTGTGTGTTTCTATGCTGAAATCTCATTAATGAAAGAAAATATAAAATGTCAAATTATGAGATGCTAATGGATTCTGAGATAGCAGTAATATTCTAGAGTTTGTATTTTTTCCACCTGGGTGTCAATAAAGACAATGAGGAAGGTTTTTTTTTCTGTTTTGGTTCAGTCACATGGCAAAAGCCATTTTTCCTGGACTCAGTGTGGCTTTTTTTCTTCCTCAGTTTATATATTTGCAAATCAAAATGCAGAGTTACCAGCAGTGCATTCCCTATTCTTGAATATTTCCTAAAACATCATTTGCATTATTTATTTCAGAACAGAAGTACTAGAGACAGGATTTTTTTTGGCTGCGGTCACTTGTATGTCCCTGGTAGTCACCAGGGGGAGTAGTTGCTCATCTGTAAGCCCTTTTTTCCTTTCTTTTTTTAAATGTCAGAATATAGACATCCTTGCATTAATGTTTAGTCTGTTTCTACAGGCACAGCTATTTTGGCCTGAGAGATTTCTGCTCAGTCCTAATCACAGATGTTCATGTTCATGTGGAGAAGATGCTTCTCTGTCATCAGCGATATATAAAAGGATGCTTTGGTAGGCCACTGGAATGTTTTAAAAGGAATACTAGCAGCTCAAGTGTGTGTGTGTGTGTGTGTGAGAGAGAGAGTAAGAGAGAGAAATGTAACAGTGGGAAAAATAATGCTCAAAGTCTGACTGAAGTCTAGAGAAATGGACTCCACTGGCCTCTAACTGGGGAAATGGATAGAGCCACCAACGTTTCTATGTACATGTGTGCATGACCACCAGACTGCTATTATGGCTTGGGGCCAGTGGTTTGTGGCTCTGGTTTATTGTTTAAACCAAAAAAAATTGATAACAAAGTGGAAGATGTGAGGTAGGTTTGGCCTGGGATAAACCTCGAAAGTTCAACTGAAGCGCCTGTAGTTATTATATATGTGTGTGTGGTCTCTCAAAGGACTGTGAGAAAATTTAAAGTGACCTTCTGTCCCTTTTATATGCTAAATGTACACTCTGTCCACTTTATTAGGAACACCTATACAACTACACAGTTTATGTAGTTATCTAATCAGCCAATAATGTGGCAGCAGCACAATACAAGCAAAACAAAAATCATGCAGATAGAGATAATAGTTCAATTAGGTAAACTACAAGAATGTGGAAAAAATGGTCTATTTAACCATGGCATAGATGTTCATACCATATAGGCTGGTTTGAGTACTTCAGAAAGTGCTGACTGTCACACAAAACAGAATCTCTAGAGTTTACACAGAATGGACCTAAAAACAATAAACATTGAATCAGAATCAGAAAGAGCTTTATTGCCAAGTATGTTTGCACATACAAGGAATTTGTTTTAGTGTCACAAGCTCCAGTGCACAGAGACAACAACAAAAAATAGTATGAGAAATAAAAATACACATATTTAAATAGGAAAATAAAGTAATTTGTATGTACAGAATAGAATAGAATGAGTTGAGATGTAGGGATGTGGGGGTAGTAACAAATAAATATGAGGTTATTGCACTTTTTTTTTTTGCCCAATGTTGGGAACATTCAACTGTTCAAAAGATAGATTGCTTGGGGGAAGAAACTGTTCTTGTGCCTAGCTGTCCTGGTAGTTGCTGCTCTGTAGCGCCGGCCAGATGGCAAAAGGTCAAAAAGGAGATGGCCTGGATGTGAGGGGTCCAGAGTGATTTTCAGAGCCCTTTTCCTCACTCTGGATGTATACAGTTCATGAAGTGTGGGCAGAGGAGCACCAATAATCCTTTCAGCAGTCCGAAGCTGAGCCAAACCAAACAGTTATAGACGTGCACAGAACAGACTCAATGACGGCTGAGTAGAACTGTGTTAGCAGCTCCTGTGGCAGGTTGAACTTCCTCAGCTGCCGAAGGAAGTACAGTCTTTGTTGGGCCTTTTTGATAATGGAGTCTATGTGAGTGTCCCACTTCAGGTCCTGAGAGATGGTGGTGCCCAGGAACCTGAATGACTCCATTTGTTGGCACAGTGCTGTTCATGATGGTGAGTGGGGGGAGTGCAGGGGTGTTCCTCCTGAAGTCCACTGTTTTGAGCGTGTTGAGCTCCAGGTTGTTAATACTACACCAGGCAGCCAGCTGCTCAACCTCTTGTCTGTAAGCAGACTCATCACCGTCGTGGATGAGGCCGATGACTGTAGTGTCGTCCGCGAACTTCAGGAGCTTGACAGATGGATCAGTAGAGGTGCAATCATTGGTGTAAAGGGAGAAGAGCAGTGGAGAGAGGACGCAACCCTGGGGGGCACCAGTGCTGGTGGTGCTGTATGACATGAATTTCCCCAGTTTCACTAGCTGATGCCTATCTGTAAGAAAGCTGGTGATCCACTGACAGATAGAGCTAGGGACAGAGAGCTGGGTTAGTTTGGTCTGGAGGAGTGTTGGGATGATGGTGTTGAAGGCCGAACTAAAGTCCACAAACAGGAGCCTCACATAAGTCCCTGATTTGTCCAGATGCTGTAGAATGAAGTGCAGTCCCATGTTGATTGCATCATCCATGGACCTGTTTGCTCGGTAAGCAAACTGCAGGGGGTCCAGTAAGGGTCCAGTGATGTTCTTCAGATAAGCTAATACCAGTCTTTCAAATGACTTCATGACCACAGACGTTGAGTGAACAACAGTTCTGTGGTTGGAAACACCTTGCTGATAAGACAGATCAGAGTAAAATGGCCAGCTTGGTTTGAGCTACCATGAAGGATATAGTAACTCATATTCACTCTTTACTACCATAGTGAGTAGAAAAGCATTTTAGCATGCATAACACATCGAATCTTAAAGTGCATCGGCTGCAACAGCCAAAGATTACATCAGGTTCCAAGCTCTTGACCTTTATTTGCATGATCTTCTGCACTGTTCTGCTGCCACATGATTGGCTCATTAGATAACTGCATGAATGTGCAGCTGTACAGATAATAAAGTGAAATCTGAGTGCATTCATGTATGTGTAACTGCACCAATACAACTCTCAAGTCAAGTCAAGAAGCTTTTATTGTCATTTCAACCATATATAGCTGACGCAGTAGACAGTGAAATGAGACAATGTTTTTCCAGGAGCCTGGTGCTACATAAAACAACATAGAGCTACAAAACAACAACAACAACAACAACACAGAGCTAAGGACTGAAAGTAAGTTATTAAGTATCAGCCAATACAAAACAAAACTGTACAGTACAGGACAGGTACACAAAATACACAAAATAGTGTACCAGTATACATTCTGTATATTATGCTATAGTGCAATGTGCAAAATAGGAGAACTGTAAACAGAGAGGGTTCTTGTAAACATATACACTTCTCTATAGCAGCAGTTGGTGGCAGTTTGAAATGTGTGCAAAAACAGCAGCAATTGAGTAAATGTGCAAAACAGCATGTAAACAGTTATAATATGGGTGGCGCTATAGACATGGATGAATATTGAGTTGAATTGGGTGTTTGAGTATGTGACTGAGTTTCAACTCCTTCAATCATTAGGTATCTGCTCCAAAAGGATATCCTGATACATGATTTTTCAATTCTCAGACAAAAAGACTCATTCATTCATTCATTCATTCATTCATTCATTCATTCATTCATTCATTCATTCTGCTTCAGTTAGTGCTTTATCTTGGTCAGGACTGCAGCAGATCTAGAGCCTAACCCAGGAACCCTAAACATGCGGTGGCAATACACTTTAGATGAGAGATCACATCACAACCCTCATTTACACCTGTGGGCAGTTAGAGTTGCTGATCCACTTGCTTGGAAGGTTTTGTGAGCTGGAAGTAAACCTCCGTAGACAGTAGGGGAACATAAAGCATTTATGATCATGATAATTGAATCAATGTGGAACTATGAGTCTACTCACTAGCAAGCCATATATTTAGCTATTTGTTATCGAGGCTTCTCAACATTACCATCATTTGAGGCACACAAGTGTAATTAGTCCAAAAAAATTATTATTTAGTTACTACAAATAATTTGCCATTGTTGAACACCTGTGCATGCAATGTAGTGACTGGCAGAGTAAAGGAAATACTCGTCCAAATCAGTAGGTAGCGCAATAATAACCTTCATGACAATAGAATTTTTTACGCCTGCGTGAACACTGAAAAACAGGCAATTTTAATAAAAAACCACAATGGTGAATTACAGGGCCCAGGTTTCACACTGAGTGAAAATATAGACAAATTGAGAGATTACATTTTTCTTTATATATACTGTTTTAGCCTACAGTGTGTCAATTTGGTAACATTTTTGGTTGCCATGGGAATTTCTTAATGTAGAAAATGTGCCAAACCTCATAAAAGGTTAAAAAACACTGTGCTAGGCAATGCAAAATACAATGTCTGATATATATAGTTACTTGTTATAGTCATCCTTTTTTATGTATGAACAGATGTTCAGCTACACGAGCTTTGCTGGGGCAATAGCACATTGACCATGCTAGTACCTACAGACAGTAGACACAAGCTTTGTTGTAACAAAAATGTTAAAAATCTCAGAGATTAAATTTTTAGAATTGTAGGAGGTGCTGGCCAATTCCTGGTGTCTCAAGGCCAATCCTTGAGAGTTGATACCATACTTAAGCTAAGCATGTGATGTTTAAGCACAGTACTGTTAATTGTAAGTAAGAATCAAGTACAAAACTGTCATAATAGACTAATGTACTATGCAATTTGTTTTAATTATATGTTCAAGTGTTTTCTCTCATGCTCTAATGCTCCATACAGTTGCAATCATACTATGAAATTTTAAAACAAAAGTATTAATATATATACATATATTCGTCAGTGTAGTAGTCACGTCTGTGTGACATCTGTGCATATGCATAAGGACCACATGCATACTTTAAAGCTCTTCAGAATGGGAAAGCTCTGCAATTCATTTACATTGTAAATTGAAGGAGCATTAATTTCATGAGGGAACCACCAATGTGTTGTGACAGCATTAGTCTGAACAACTTTGTGTGTGTGTGTGTGTGTGTGTGTGTGTGTATGGGTTTGGGGGGTGGTTTGGGATTTGGTGGAGAAAGCCCTTCAATTTCTGGGCCCCACCCCTTTCAACCTCCACCGCCACTTTCTCTTAACACCAACAATGTTCTGAGCCAAGAACCATAAGAAATTATAGCAGCCTTAAATGTGAGTTATGACAATGTAAAGGAGATAGGACTGTTAATGTTAATAGAGGATAATGTCGGGATAATTATTTCTATTTATTTATTTATTTTAGCACGTTTGCCTCACACCTCCAGGGTTGGGGGTTCGATTCCCGCCTCCGCCGTGTGTGTGTGGAGTTTGCATGTTCTCCCCGTGCCTCAGGGGTTTCCTCCGCGCACTCCAGTTTCCTCCCCCGGTCCAAAGACATGCATTGTAGGTTGATTGGCATCTCTAAATTGTCCGTAGTGTGTGAGTGAAGGAGAGTGTGTGTGTGCTCTGCGATGGGGTGTATCCTGCCTTGATGCCCAATGACGCCTGAGATAGGCACAGGCTCCCTGTGACCCGATAATAGATTGGATAAGTGGTAGACAATGAATGAATGAATGATCACATCTTGACATATTGGTAAAGAAGCATAAGCAACAGTTTGGCTGGATTAGGCTTGGATAGCTGATTGTCAAGCTTTTACTAATTTATCAACTGCTAATAACTAACACTTCTGCTTAATACTTAAGTTCAATCTAATTCACTCTCTCTTGCACTGATGTGTTGTTGAATGATGCTGAAATTGTACATTGTATATTACTGAATTGGTATTTTGCACCATTTTCATTTACATTTTTAATGTAATTCACTTAATATTTATCTCGGTATCACTCGTGTGTTTCCTTTTTCACCCTCATTCAAACAAACAAGAGTTCAAACCAGAAAACACAATAAACTGACCACTAGAGAATAACTCGGAAATACCAAGCACGGGACTAAACAATGAAACCACAGTCTTTGAATTATGTTAAGTGCAGACACATAAGTGGTGCTGTTGAAGAAAGAAATGAAGAGGGTGGGGTGGGTCTTCCTGAAGAGCAGGAACAAGGACCAAATTAGGAATGTGATGACCGAAAAGAGACAGGTGGGTGTATGGAGAGTGAGGAGGAAAATGACTCAGAATCACTGCTGCCATGCAAGGACAATCCCCCATCAGCAACTCATTATTATGAAGGAAAGGAAGATAGCAGTAGAGAGGAGGGTATTATATAAGCAAATGGGAACTAAATGCATATGGGTGTGATAAATTACATATGGGTGTGATGGGTGCACACAAACTTTTGGCCATGCAGTGTATATTGCTTAACGTGTACACTGCTCAGTAACATTAAAATATCCTTGTGGTTTAATCCAAGCAACAAGTAAAAACTAATTCGTCATATCCAACCAAGAAGTAGTTTATATAGTAAAAACAAGACCAATTATGTTGTTATTATATAGCATATTTATCTAATAATAATAAGCTGCTTTTCATGAAATGCTGATGGAGATTTTTCTTCTGTAATAGAAATCTGCTTCCATATCATAGCACTAGATCAGGATTGGTGCAGAAAAAAGCAATAGAGGATGCATATGGTTCATCCTTAGCATATTACTTAATGCTGCCCCATCATTATATCACTAATATGTGAACCCATAACCATCCATATCAAATTATTCTATAACTGCATTGTAATGGTCAAGTATCCAAGGCTGATGAGCCAGATCCTGTCTGTAGCAGCATAGCTTAAGTTGTCTTAAACTGTCCATCCCATGGATTTTGAGTTCTGCCTATAAACCGTTTCCTTTGGAAAGTATGGCTTAATATAGATTTTAGCTGGAGGTCTTAAATTAGCTTTAAAAAATGCAATTAAAATAATTTCAATCTGTCCATATCTGTGTTACAAAAATTCCTGACTTCTGCTCAGAGTGGGGGTGAACAGGAGGAGGTGCTATAATTTAAAAAGGCAGTTGTTTATTGTTGGAGAGCATGTATTTATTTCACAGCACCTCAAATTGTGGCTAGGGCTTGATCCAGGCTTTGGAGGGTAATTACAGAGGTGGAGGCTTCAGTGCACCACAGCAGCGCCTCTTTAGAGCTCAGTCTGTGGCTCTAGTTTATTTCACCCACCCCTCACACACGTGTGCACACATTCAATCAGCGAATGCACTCTTAATGCAAGCAAATGCAGCACATCATCCGTAGGAAGACAGCTTTCTTAGCAATAGCTTTAGTCACTGTAATGTCTACTGTATTTTTTTGGAAAAAAAACACATATCCTTTAATCTGCTCAATGGATTATACAGTATATGGATGGAGACTCAGATGATATATGCAAGCATATTCGTCATTGTAGCTTGATAACATGCTAATCTGGAGCTACTGCAGCTTTATTTTTGGCTCTCACACCTCCCTGGTTATAAAAGAGGATTTCTCTTTGATTAGATCCCTTTAATGGGAACCCGACGTCCTGTCTTGGTTTATGCATAAAAGGGAGGGATATGTATTTAAGCACAGTTACACAAACCTTAGATCACAGACATATAGATTAGTAGATATAAGTTAAAGAAACATACCAAACTACGAATGATGCAACATTTTCACTGATTAGTAGATTTTTATTTTGTGCTTTTCCTCAATGCCTGTTTGCCTCAGAGTGGATTTGAGGTTTCATAGTAAATATTGTTGATCCTCTACACCCACCTTGCATGAACTGATGGAATGTAATTGCTATGAATACATCTGTTTCTCTAAATGAGTTCCAGCGAGGTTTTCTGTAAACCTGAAATACATTTTAACAACAGCAGTTTTCCTTCTTCAGCCACAAACCTTTCACTTTTATGTATATATATATATATATATATATATATATATATATATATATATATATATATATATATATATATTTAGGTAAGGGCAAATATCTTTTGAACAAATGTATGGAGACAGCTGTTGCTAGAACAGTTTCTCTCTTGTCCATTGAGAAACCAATAAGTCAAACTTTAATCAACCATATTTTTGAGTAGCTGTAGAACTTACACACGTTCTTTGATGAGGACAATATTACTGGGATAAATTACAACCAAGCTTTTCTTGTACTAACGCTGAATTTGATTAAAAGTAGTTTATTCCATTTCATTGACCAGTTATAATTTCTTGAAAGGTTTAAAATGATGTTTATATCATATCACACAAGATAAAAAAAACAACTGTTAAAGTTTTGATGAAATGAGTAATATATTTATTCACTTGCAACAATTAGAAAAATGCCATTGCCTAAACAACCTCTTTTTCCTAAATTTCTAAATTCTTTTTAAATATAACACTTTTGTTAATTTATATGAGTAATATTTTCAAATAGAAACTAACCCAAGGCTGCAATTATTTCTAAATACCTGCTATTAATGAACCTAAACATTTTGATTACTCTCAATAAATCATCTTGCTAATTTCAGGAGTGAATCTACTTCATTTTTCTCAATAATCCATGTCGTTACAAGAAAATGGTTGGTTGGGTTAATT
Organism: Hemibagrus guttatus; assembly: GCA_033459395.1. Classification (NCBI taxonomy): domain Eukaryota; kingdom Metazoa; phylum Chordata; class Actinopteri; order Siluriformes; family Bagridae; genus Hemibagrus; species Hemibagrus guttatus. Next base: position 16,244,753 of record JAUCMX010000002.1, read on the forward strand.
GGTCAAAACCATGTGAGTTAGAGAAGGGGACATGTGTGGGAGGACCAAATAGTTATGGAGGGAAAGAGGGAAAGAGGGAGAGAGGGAGGGAAGGAGGGAGGGAGGGAAGGAAGGAAAGGGACAGAGTGAGTGAGGACCTCTTCTCAGTAGTGCACTCCTTCCTTCATTCACATTCCCTGATCAGGGACGCATGTGACTCTAGTGTGGCTTCAAGGTGAGTATACCTTTGCCATTACCTTTGCATGCATTTCTCACTAAAATATGTGAACAATACTTATAGTATTTCAGTGGATTTTGACATTTTTTATATACTTTTATACATTATATATATATATATATATATATATATATATATATATATATATATATTTTCATTTTCACATTTCATCCGCAAAGTTAATAATACTACTGTTTGCTGATTGGCTTAGCACTTGGAATTTGCTACTACCACTTATAGTTACTGGCTTTCCCTTTCTGGATTTGGTAAACCATGTTTTTCCCATTTTTTAGCAGGGGCCAAAAAATGATGTTTGTGTTACTAGTTATATTGTCCACACCTGAGAGTTGTCAAAATGTATATATAGTTATGTGGTTTTACTTCCCTGCATGCTTGTGGTGATAGTTTTTTATTTTTATTTTTTAAAAACCCCAGTGTTTGCTATTTTGTTTGGTGGACTAGAGACAAATATATATACACTGGGAGAGATTAATTCAAAACATTGTTTAAACATAGTAAAAATGAACTGTTGGCCATGCTATTTTATTGTAATAAAGTTACAAAATGGTAGTTACAAATTATGGTACAAAATGTCTTGTAGGCCTATTTTCAGATTTGTATTTAACATGATTTGGTGATTTCAAAGATCTCCAGAAGCTCCAGCAAATTCTTCTATAATAGTTAACAAAGCTAACAATCAGGCTTCACTGGTTTCCTCCCAGTGTAAAAAACATGCAGATAGGTGGATTAGCTTCTTCTTCTTCTTCTTCTTCTTCTTCTTCTTCTTCTTCTTCTTCTTCTTCTTCTTCCTCTTCTTCTTCTTCTTTTTCTTCTTCTTCTTCTTCTTCTTCTTCTTCTTCTTCTTCTTCTTCTTCTTCTTCTTCTACTTCTTCTTCTAGCTGTGCAATATTGTCCATAGTTGTGAATAAGTTGTTAATGGTGGACTGGTGTACCATCCAGGGTGTATTCCCCTGCATTTACTGTTCCAAGGATTTATTCTATATCCACCATGTCCCTGAGCAGGATAATATGCTTCCTGTATATGTATAAATGAATGAATGAATGAATGAATGAATGAAGTGGCAATCTGTGGTAAGCTGTTTTGAAATCAGGACTTCTTAGTGTTCTGACAATTGTTGTGTTGTGTTGAATTAATAATGATGTACTTAATAGGATAAACAGCATGCTTGAGAATTTTTAACATTTTTTCAGGAGTGCTGTGTCGACACTAATATGGGCCTGGCTGTCTGTCTCTGTTGGAGCTCCCTGTTCCTTGTAGCTGTTCTTGCAGTCCCACGTTCTCCTGCTAACTCAGGCCGTACACCACCTGCCAAAGTACGTTTGGCAGGAGTCGGGCGCAGAGACAACGAAGGCCGCATTGAGGTGCTGCACAACAGTACATGGGGAACTGTGTGCGATGACGAGGTTGACATTAAACTGGCAAATGTGGTTTGTAAAGAACTGGGCTTCCGGGGGGCCATCACATGGGCACACAGTGCCAGATATGGAGAGGGAGATGGTGAGTAATAAGGATCAAAGCAAATATCCTACCCATGAATGTAACTGTCTTTGTAGATGTGTAAGAAAATGTCAAAAAGTTGTAAATCAAAGCATCTGCAATGGGTGACGAAACGTATTTAAAATTATACCACAAGTCCAGATGCCTCGCCTTACCACTAACAGTTTTTTTCAGAATGACCATCATAAATATAGTGTTAGAAGACATTTAAAGACAACTTTCTTCACAGTGGTGTGAAAGGCTAACTCTGCTGTTCTTTACATTGACCTGCCCTGCCCTATAATTTAACTTTAAGGCAACCATAAAGATCCCCAGTAAACCAAAGCAAGTGTAACACCACTTGGCCAGTCAGCACAATCATTAAAACTAAACAAAGGCTTCAGTCTGCCCATCTAACAAATGCATTCTCTCAGACAGCTTCATGAGAATCCTCCTTCATTGCCTTTAATGATGATTTTTATGGAGACATGTTTCAGTTTTTTGTATTAGCAATGCAGAATATCTAAATATCTAGATCTAAATCTAAAAGATCTAAATATTTTCTTTTGTCCAGTCATACCAGTGATGCTATTTTTACATAAATTCCTAACATGCTTTTTTACGGTCACAGGGCCTATTTGGATGGATAATGTGCGCTGTGATGGTTCAGAGAAATCACTGAAAGAGTGTAAGTCAAACGGATGGGGCATCCATGACTGCAAGCACTCAGAGGACCTTGGGGTAGTGTGTAATCCTGAGAGAAGGCTGGACCAAGTGGTTTCTGGAGGGCCTAGAAGAAGCCCTCCCACTAGAAGCAATGTTACCACCTCAAACCGGTGGCATGACATCTACTCCAATTCAAGGGCCCCTTGGCAGGGTCAATTATCCAGACCCCGGTTTCATGATACGGTAAGCAGTCAGAGAGAATGGCACATCCCTGCATGTCACATGACCTTTAATGAAAGTGTTATCTTAGGGGAAGTCAAAGCTGGAATGACATGCATTCTGATCTTCATCTTTCAGACATATTTCTGTAAAATGTTTGTGTACAGACAAATTTCTGAGTCATTATGAGTCTGCTGTCAAATTCTTTTCTGAAATATTGAAGGTTTATTTTCTCCAAGCGACAACAGAGTTCTGCATTAGTTGTCTCTATTATGCCAGTCATTACATTCACTTGTAGAACTAAATGATAGAAGCACTTTATTATTAATTCTATTTCAAATATTTAAACCATTCTTTAGACTACCAGTAAAGTGAGGATTCAGGAAGTCCGTTTGCGACCAGTTTTGATGGCTACGAAGAAACGTGCACTAGTGACGCAGGGTGTGGTGGAAGTGAAGCATGCTGGGAGATGGAGGCAGGTGTGTGACAAAGGCTGGAGTATGAACAGCAGCAGGGTGGTCTGTGGCATGCTGGGATTCCCTGATGCTGTGAAGCCCAACATGAAGGCTTACAAGTGAGTCTTTCTTTTACCTATCTGAATTTTTGTGTGCTAGAGCTAATACAAAGCGGACACTAAAGACACTATTGCTTGCTATTGGTGTAAATTTGATTACACCAAGTAATTCTGTTTAATTTTATTTCTCTAAAAATTAACACTGATTTTTTGTGCAAGAGTGTGTGCTTCATATTCTAGTCAGAAAATTTTAGTAGTTAGTATTCTAAACAATACTATGATAAGATACTGATGATAGTTCTGTACTCTTAATAAAAAGGAGGAGAGAAGATGTATTGCATAACAAGCCCTTAAGTCACCTCCTTCATTTACTAGAGCAGATCTTTTGTTTGTCTTATCTCCTCCCTCTGGGCACCTTTTACAAACTCGAACACTTAAGGCAGTGATTTAAAGATCACTCAGAATTTACTGCTGTTATCTGTGCACCCAATTTTGGTGATAAAATGTCTAGCTTAAGCGTTTTGGTTTTCTGTTAAAAGGCCTAATATGCCTCTTGATTGCTCTTGCAGGACAACATCAGTTCGAAACTACAAAAAGTCTTGCAGTGGATAGAGCATCTATTTCTTATACCAAAGGTTTCATTGACTTTACAGTAAAAATAGACATTCATCCACTATTTTTACCTGTGTTCACAGTGTTAGCCACTGGGTGCTTCAGTCATGACATAAATGTGACATTATAGCATATTTAATCCACAAATAGAAAAAGTATTTTTGTACTAAATGATGGCAACACTGACATTTCCAGTACAGTGTTAATTAATTAATAGGTATTCAGTTGACTTTATGAACACACATCATATTTCAATCTGAATTCACATTTGAAATCTGATCCATCAATGCTGAATAAAAAAAAAACCCAACCCTCAATACCCCCACACAGGGTGATAGGAAAGGTACAGGTTAGTATCTGTTTTCCTGGCCTTAATTCCACATATGAGTCTTATAAGGAAGACTAGATACAATTTCACTGAAATCCTAAGTGAAATCCGATGTTAAGATTCCACAGTCCAGATATACAATACCAAAATAATGATTTATGATTCACAGCAGTATCTGAGAACTACCATTTCAGCATTTTCAGCTTGGAGTTATTAGTCAAGCATACAGAGCTATATTCTGGGAAATTGGAAATTGCTGAAGTTGTGTCATTCCTAAAGTATGCCACTGAAAAGAAAGTGATGAGATTTAAAATATATTATCAAGCAGACACCCCTAGAGAAAGGGATAGTTGTTGAGAATTGCACTGTGGATATACCTAATGTTAAAGTATTAACTGTGTGCCTGAATATGCCATTTTTGCTGTCAGGCTTTGAAATTATCAATAGTAACAATAATAATATAGTGCTGTGATATACAGTATCCAGGATGTAATATGTATTAGTGGATACATTTTGTTGTAGGCCCTTTAAGATCCTGTTATATAATATAAATAGCAGCATTATATATTACATTACAAGTTATAACTTGGCTTATCCCGAAAAGGTATCTTTTCTTAGTTTCAATGAAATATTAAATCTTTACCTGCAAAACATTGCACAACACCACTAACATTAGATTTGATTAAATTTGGTGAATTTAGCATCTGAGCTCTAGTTAAAAGACAATATGTTCATTTCAGTGAGCAATGGTTTGTATTTGAGGGTCTTTTAAGGATGTCGAATACGTGCCCAAGCACATATGTGAAAGCTTAAGTGCCAATCTATGGCACTGTGTGGTGGCCTCAGAATCCTCTCACAGTGCCACATGGACAGGAAATGTATTTTTAGGCCTTTAGAATGATGCCTTTTCTAGAACATAAATACAGGATAGTAGTGCAGCTGAGGAGGTCCTGTTCTCCTCTCTTTCTCAGAAGGACATCCCCTTTTAGTAGTATTAATTCATAGAATTGTCATCAGTAATTTCCAAAAAATGAAGCAGCACTGATTACAATTAAAAAGAAGCAGTATTGATTAGTGTAAATAAAACTAAAACTAATCTCAGCTACATCTTTTGCTTCCACCAGTATTAATTAGTTACAAATAATTTGAGATACTGTACACACCTGCTATTCATTCGTGCACTGTTGACTTATGTCTCTGCTGTTTATTGTAAAATTTGTGGCTTAGTAAAACTTTTTTGAGAAGCCACACCTTGGCAAAGCATATGAATGTGCTGTCATGAAATAAGCTCAGCTCTGCTGCTTTTTTAATAACTATAACAATATGTAGTAAAATGTGTGCTAGCCTTGTGCCTTTTGTGCTAAAGTGACAAATTGCCAACTTCCTTTAGAAACTGTGATGTTTTCCACTGCTTTAGGTATTTATCATATGGAGTCTTATTTTGGTTATAGTGATTTGTTTGAATTTGTATTTAGGAGCATACTAAGGTGTTCTTTCCATTAAAATGGGAAATATGGATGTACAAATTTTAAATATATGGTAAGATTAATTAATGTACAATTATTGTAGAAATATTAAAAGAACTGTTGTGGTGGACTCATGTAGTGTGATGTTTGACATATTTCACAGGTTTCCATGTGATCTAAAGCTTGAGCTTGAAAGATCAACCTTTTTTTTAAAGTAAATTTTATACATGATTTAAACTAACTTTAGTGCTTTCAATATATTGAAGATGCTGCTGCTTTATTTACAATTAGAGGTTATGGTAAGGTCAGTGAAAGCTGTGTCGGACTTTTAAGTCGCTCTGCATTTATCCCGCTGGAACTTAGATCGTAAACTCACCCACCTCCTGACCTCACCATGTTGTACGTGTCTGTACACCACGCAGCTCCAGACTTGACCAAGGCAGACAGGGCATTTTTCTTCATTCGCCCACTCAGCGTCTAAGTCCAGGTAGCTCCACCCACCCTCTGTTGGGTGCTTTGTTGAAGATACTGTAATTACATGTTAAGGAGTTGAGGATTTCTGAGATTCTCATGTACAGGGAAAACGGGGATTCAATTATAGCTGTGCTGTATGGACTGCTGCGTCAGCACCAGACTGGGTTTCACCACATAGACATTCAAAGACTTAGACCACTGTTTGCTTTAATTATCCTATTGCTTAAGCTCTTTTATAGTCAGGTATCAATTTAAATTTATGTTGACCAATACTATCTGCCGGACTTGTAGGTCTTAATGGACATTCATGATTTCAAGCCTGTGATAGCTAGCAGGGTACAAATTAGGGGGATGTAGAATAATTAAGCATTTGTTTTTATATTTGTATATTTAGATAACCTGAAAATTGATAACCTGAAAATTGAAGATTTGTCACTTCTGAAAATCAACTTATGCAAGGGGTAAAGCTGAGAGTTCTCAGCCTAAGTCTATTTCCATTGTATGCTGCTCTCTGAAGTAAACTGTCAACTGTGGATACTAAAGACTACAATCAGCATATTGTATAATACTTAGAGAGGCGAGTCAACAATGGCTTACTATAGGAAGCTTACTGAAACTAACTGTCATGACGTAAGGAACCTGTAGTCTAACAGCTGATCAACAAAGCTACTACTGTTATGGCCACAGCTATGGGTATATCCATCACTGAAAGAACTTTTGCTTAAAAAAGCTTGGCTAAGATAACAGTCCTTCAGATCAATGAGACTATAATATACTCCTTTTTTTTACTACACTTTCTCCAGTAAATATAATGAATGGTTTTCTCCAGACAATATATGATGTAAGAGGTCCCTGGAAAACTCCCTGGAATTTTGACGAAATGTCAGTTTACGGAATTGTATAAAAATATGATCAGCTTTTTTTATGCATATTTTTAAAGTAAAGATTTCTTCAGAATGGATATTCAGTAATATAAGCAATAACAGACGACATGAGTGAGATTCAGTAAGGAAGAGAGAGTACGTGTGTGTTGAATGATGCCTAAAAACAGTAGCGTGATTGTTGCGTCAAAACAGACTAGCCCTCCCTATCATTAAGCATTGCTGGTTCAGTAGTAAAGTAAGGGTGTAACTCTGAGACTAATTACATGAGCAGGTGGGTATTTTCAGGCCCAAAAAAACTGTCAGAACAAATTTAAAAACAATCCGGTGAGAAGAGATGTCTGGTGGACTGTAGACTGAGTACTTCATTCATGTTCAGCTCTTCACGATGACCTCAAGCGTCACGCTTAAGGTGGTTGCAGATGGTGGTTCTGTGGACAAATGATTCAGGGAGAATCCTTGTGTGTGTAGTGCTGATTAATTTGGCTGAGATGTTCATGGATCACAGAGATTTCCTAGAAATCTTCTGCTAAAAAAGCTGGCAGCTGTGAGCTTCCTTTTGTCTAGTCAGTGTTTGTTACACTGAAAGACCTAGTGAAAGCTAAACTTACAATAATATCTTTGTCATCACTACAAATGTAGCTGTAGTGGGCTCTGTAGTATTTATTGTAGCATTCTTAGATTAGCATTAATTAATAAGCATTATTATTAGATTAAGCCACAGAAGGTGCTACTTTAACCTACATCTGATTAACGGGTTTTGTGGCTTTTACTTCAAAACATCTATAGCCTATACATGATAAAATGCTATAAAAGCACAGCTTCCTCTGCATTAGTAATGTTAAAAAAATCAAAGACAGGGAGCGTTTACCTGACCATAGGATACTAAAGATTCATTACACACACTATGTCTCTCTGATGTGTACAGCACAAACAGTAGATGCTCTTGGAAGGCGTTTTCTCTTACACAGCCTTGTTTGTGATATTTACTTTGAATCCAGTCAGCTGAAACTCCTTGAAGGTCAGTTTGTTTTGTGGGCAGCCTTGCATTTCCCATTCCAGGATAGTGGTACTGCTGGAAATGTCTGTTTTTTAAATCAACAATTTTGAAAGCTTTCTCAGGCCAAAGCCTTCCCAGACTAAAGCATGTTGCGGACTAAAACTGCATGGGCCTGTTTGGCTGTATATTGGTATTTCTACGCTGGTATTTCCTAGCAGTGACACCCATATTTACTGGATTTGCTTTGCTTGTTCTTTCAGGTGAATATGAATATAAGTAAATTGCTTGATTTGATCCTCTAGGAGTGTTACCGTTTCCACTACCATTTCTAGAAATAACAGTTATGTGGTTTATTGTTGTAGTTTTGATAAGTACAGAGCGGGACTAGGAGCCTGAGTAAACTGAGAGTTCAAGATTTTTCTAAGTGTTACATATCTGTGGCGGTATAGACAATTGTTCCACATATACACATAGATTTTACAGTTGCACTTGTGACCTTAAGCACTGAACATTCCATCAAAACCCTTCCATGCACACACAGGACATTCCAGCTGCATCAAAAAATATCCTGTCTAAAAGTTTAAAACTGGGATTGACTTGGTCAAGACACAAGAATAATATGTTTTTTTACTGAAACTGTCTAGCACAAAACCACCCTGATTTATACGTTGTCTTTTCTGTTCTTACAGAAAAATATGGGACGAAAAGGTTAAGGATCCATCTACCAGGTATGACTTCTTTATGACCTCTTAGATGTTTTTTCTCTTTTAAGGGGCATGTATTGATGAGCTAAATTCAACTATAAATACAACATTATAGTTTTGCTCAATATTAGTCATACATCGCATGGCAATAACCAAAACTATGCTATAAAGTTCACGCCTCTGCACCTTTTTTGGCATCGTAACCTGACATGACCACTCCTTCCCTTTTCCCACAGGCTGAGTTTCATGGCCAAAAAGAAGAGTTTTTGGGTGGAGAAAGTGCATTGCTTTGGTACAGAGCCTGGCCTGGCAGAGTGTCGTGCCCAACTCTCCATTCCTCAGAGTTCTACCCCATGTAAAAATGGACGCTATGCAGTTGTCCACTGCAAACCAGGGCCGCAATTTTCACGCATGTCCTCAGGCAGGCCTCAAGCCCCATATCCTATCAAGGTATTCCTATTCTACTTTCATTCAAGTTATTACAGTATGCCAAACTTAGGGTGTGATAATCATAGAGTTTTATAGATTTAAGACAAACTAAGAAAAATCTCATCATCTTCTGAATCAGAAAGTATGCCTTCTTTCACTGAAGCTCAAAGCCTAAGTAATTGTTTGTCCACTAATAACACTCAGTAAGCACGTCATAACAATTATAATAATCTCTTATCCTGTGTTGTGTAATTTGCCTTCCCCTAGCCGGCAGTGCGTTTGAAGTCAGGACCTCGCTTGGGTGAAGGCAGGGTAGAAGTTTTACGTGAAGGAAAGTGGGGAACTGTAGTTGATCATCTTTGGAATCGTGTCTCTGCCAGTGTGGTGTGCAGAGAACTGGGTTTTGGTACTGCTAAAGAAGCCCCAACAGGAGCCTACATGGGCCAAGGTAAGATGTTTGGATATTGTATTGATATTAGGTGTCACAGTGGTGCAGTGAGTAGTGTTGTCACCTCACAGCTCTGGGGTCCCTGATTCAGTTTGGGCTACTGTCTGTGTGAAGTTTCATACAATGTTCTCCCTGTATCTATGTGTTTTTTTGGGGTTTTCCAGTTTCCTCCCTCCTCCCAAAAACATGCCACTAGGTAAATTGGCTAAGATAAATAATCTCCTATGTGTCAAAAATGTAGGCATGATACCATGCAACACACTGGTGTCCAATACAGGGTGCATTCCCACCTCATGTCTAGAGTTCCATGAGCAAACTACTGATCCACCGAAATCCTGACTAGGGTTGAACGGTTACTGAAAATGACTAAGTGTATTGTTATTCTGATACTTTAAAATGATTCAGCAAAATGAGACAGGATATGACTTCTTAGGGCTAAGTCCAATTATGTCAATCAACTGACTGTGGTAATGTTCCATAACAGTTAAATTAACCAGCAGTTATTATTTATTTATTTTCTGAACGTTGAAAGGTTGTATACTGCACATTTTTTCTCTCAAACCAACTCAACTAGAGCAAGAAAGTAGTAGGATTGTTCCCTTTATTTAGAAGTGAATTACTAATGCCTCACTTTATTGAACTAAGGTGTGGATAAATACTGGAAATGTGACTAGTCTGTTGCATGCTACAGTACATAGCCTGCATGTAACATAGCCTTACATTCTTCCCTAATATGCTGTACCTAACATATATTTTCATCATATTCAATACTTTTTGTCTAATCTCAATACCAAAAATTAATTAACCATCCCGCTATTCTCTTTTAAGCCTGATCTTTGTTTAAGTCACTTCCTTTTGCTCTACCGAAGAGTTTTATCTTCCCACTGTCACTTCTATTTTGCTTATAAGAATGCTTTGTAACAATGTTATGCTCAAATTTCTATACAAATTAAATTTCATTCAAACAGAAAAGACTAGACCACATAGACCGACTAAATATAAGAAACTGTTTCTGCTCCAGGTTCCAACAAAATGAACAATTGGAATGAAGTTTAATGCTAGTAGTTAGGCTAAATATGCACATAATTCAAAATGAACTAAATATGCACATTTTATGCACGCACAGTGCAACTTTTATTAAATTTGGTGTGTGTAGTCAGCAGATCTTGTGTGATGATTTCAAGCTGTTGTACACTAAAGTAGCCATGACTTTTAAATAACTCTTTCTCAGGGTCCATGGCTTAATCAAGGTGAAATGCTGTACGATGCACATTTAGGCTAGTCTGTCGTCTAAGTATTACTTGATTATTTTAAAATACATGGCAACTATTGCTGTAATTAATTCAAAATGTTGACATTTCCACAGACAGGGTTAAGATGTATTTCTGTAACATATTAATTAGTCATATTGGTTGTGTTTGTCTGACTCAGCTAGCTAAAACTGAGTCAAGACTTAACTGATTGTGTTCAATATTGGGAAAAGTGGGTGTGAGTGGTGGTGTGTGGATTCATGACTTCTGAACCCATAAATGGTGAAGGAATGTTCTCTGATTCATACACAGTTTGCCATTGGCACAATAACAGTAAATTCCTTGTTCTTTGGCTGTGGATTTTGAATGAAATATATCACATGGTGAAGTGCAGTATGCGTTGTAGAAAACTCTCACTGGAGCTGTGTGTCTCTATAGGATGAAAGTGAAGCTTAGGAAATAACACTTGCATAACTTTGTTGTGCTGACATCAGGCCATAGAATGTCCTAACCTTGAAAAAAAAGTATACAGTAATATAGTAATAGTCTGTTAATATTACATTACATTTACTCAGTGGAAACACAATTAATATACAGATTATAAACTCAGCTCTGCTTATGAAGTACAGCTACACACACACACACACACACACACACAGACAGAGAGAGAGAGAGAGAGAAAGAGAGAGAGAGAGAGAGAGAGAGAGAGAGAGAGAGAGAGACATCCCTTCTCTACAAAACAATGCCAACAATGCCAGTAGATGGCATTGATAAAATTGCCCCTACGTGTGAATGAGTATGGGATAGGATGTGATGCCCTGTCCCTGTAAAGCACTGGGATCCAGTGCGGGGTGTCTTCCCACCTCATGCCCAGTGTTCCCAGCATAAGTTTTTATCTACCATGATCATAAATAGGATAAAGCAGTCACTGAATATGAGTGAGTGAGCAGACTGCTTACATTCAGGAGTAAGTGATTAAATGACCAATGATTATAGTTACAAGGTAAGTGTGCCTAATAAATTGGAAGCTGGGTGTCAGTTGTTTACAGTTAGGGACAAAAAGAATCAAGTTTTCTGAAAAATCATCAATTTCTTCTGATTAACTGGTTAATTTGTGATGTAGGGCCTGAATCCAACCATCAACATTTTCTGTGAAATAAATGTGATATTTTATTTGTATCAATTATTTTAAAGTGAAAATCCCAATAAAGTGATCAGAGGAAACATTCTATATAAGTTGCCTTTTCTTGATCACATCATCAATTGCCAAAATTACAGGGACAATGGATGAGTATCTGTTTCCACTTCTAACCGATGGTGTATTTTTGTCCTTATATGTAATTTTCTCTATGAGGTATACATCCACTTGAAACCTCAAGGCCAAAACCAGTTTCTTGTGATTCCCCCCATGGTCAAATGATTTCCCAGAACTATGGTAAAACTGGGCACAGTGCAGTCTCCATTTAGGTAGTGTGGTTATCATGTTTGTCCCAGTAAGTAAACAACTGGTAGAGATTTCCGTGGCTGGGTTGAAAATGGTTTTTTGATGAGTTGTAGAATTTAACGAAACACACCATACTGCAATTTAAAACAACCACTTTTGTCCATAGCCGCTCCCCAAAGTTCCAAGCAGCATTTTCTTTAAACTGCCTCTGCAGCTCGTAGAGATAAGGAAAACATATGATTACACATCTCTCACATTAGTCTTATTCATAGTCATTTCAAGACCAGTTATACCTCATTTGCACTATATAACTTGTGTGATGATTTCTACTCTCAGCCTTCTGCTTTCTAAAATGCTGTCTAGCCACATATTTGTTTGTTTAAAGTAAACAAATGTGGAAAATTATCCATGAGTTATCATCACAGAGCCGGCAGACAGACCGAGCTGATACCTACTGTCTATGTGGCGCAGTTGTGAAGTGACATCCATGATTAATGGAAGCAAGCAGACGTTTGTTGTTTGTTTTATTTGTTTATTTCACTGATGCTAATTGCAAGACATGTAGAGGAATGAAATTGTAGGCCTTCTCTCTTTTTGTCTGGTACATGGTGAATTAGAAAACCTCTCATCACTTCTTCTTAAGGTGCAATATATCAAAACACAGACAATTTACATAAGTAAAGAGGAACTTTTTCAACAGAGTAATCTACACGTATGATCAGGTTAATCTATTGATATAAAAATATCTTACTCAGTTGGAAATGTCTGAAACCATATTCAAGGTTTTCTTTTCTGATATTTTACAGGAACCGGGCCGATCCATATGAACTCAGTTCAATGTACAGGAAGCGAGCGTTCCATCTTGGATTGCAATTTCCAACCAGTCCAGCCCTGGACTTTCAAACACACCCAAGATGCATCTGTCAGATGTAATGTTCCCAAGACAGGCTTGGAGACCACAGTAAGTCATTTTTTTTTTTTCAGAATTTTTATATCTCTAAAGAAAAAAACATCTTTAAGAGATCTGTACTAATAACTACTAGTACAGCATATTTCTTCTAGGGTGTCAAAAAAGGTTTTTACTGATTCTTGTAAAACAAAGGATCTGTATCTTTATCATATGTCTTTCTTACAAATGTGCTAAACACACAGAATGCTATAATACTTTGATTAAATCTGATAGTAAAAATGGCAGTTGTGAAACTATGATCATGGTGTCAACATGCCGGTCAGCAGCAGTTTTAATGTCTGTATACTGCCTTTAAATTTATGTGTTGCATTTATGTTTTTGCTTTGCTATTGAAAAGTTTTACAGCGTTAACAGAATCAATGAAGCATGAGCCATAACTGATATGACACCTATACATAGCTGCATTTGCACTTTATTAATAGTTTCTGTTGATTCAGTGTGGATATACCTTATTTATGTGTCAATATGTATACTCCAAATCTTTGTGTGTGTGTGTGTGTGTGTGTGTGTGTCAGGTACGTTTAGTAGGGGGCAGAGACGTAGCAGAAGGCCGTGTGGAAGTGCTCATGGAGGTTGGGGGCAGGAAGCGTTGGGGAGCAGTGTGCAGTGAGAACTGGGGCATTAATGAGGCAATGGTAGTGTGCAGACAGCTGGGCTTTGGCTTTGCTGCACGCGCCCATCAGGTGAGCCTGCACTTGGCACATGGGACTGATTAAGAATGCAACACATTCCAGCATTTGTTGAATGCGTCACTTGTTCTCCTGTTTCTAAACACTGCCACAGTTACCTCTGTGTGTGGATTGTGTCGTGCATATTTTCAAGGAAGAGTACATTTAAACACCTTAGTTTATATAGTAGTTGTTCTGTTATGTTGAAGGGGTGGGACTGGAATACACAGAGTTTTAGTTAAGGGTGTATTTTACGATGTAAATTGTTTTATTGCTCATGTTTATGGAAATCTTATAGAACAAATTCCTCTCTCTTTGTAAAGCATTTCCATTTGATTCCATTCACATCTGTGTCATAACGAAGTTTATACTTACTTCAGACATGCAAGCTTTCAATCATTCTGAAAGTAGACTAGGGCTTTTAGGGAAGCAGAACATTTCCAATACGTCATTACTTGACCTGAAACTACTTAATCATAGTAGTAGATGACAAACTACGTGTGTCATCATAGTTAGTCTTCCATGGAATCTGGAGCATACACAATATTCAATACTGACAGAACACTAAAATTCTTTATAACTGTGAACAGGACACATATTACTGGCCCGGAGACCCAAATGCCCAGGAAGTGCTGCTGACTGGGACTCACTGTGTGGGCACTGAATTGTCTATTCAGCAATGCCGCAAAAACAGCAATGTATACTGTCCCCGTGGAGGAGGATCCAAATCAGCCGGAGTCACCTGCTCAGAAAGTAAAGTGTCTTTCATCAATCTAAATTTCATAAATCTTTCATGAATCTAAATTTTAGCTAAAGATTTAGTTCCAACAACTATTTATGATCATCTTATATTCCAGAATCATTATGTAATTAATAATTAAAAATTTGATCTTAAACAGATTAGAACTAGGCTTAGGATGTTTAATTAGTGAGGATTAGAATGATAACAACCATTTAACTATGGATAAAAAGCTATTTATCCCAAACGTATATCCAAACCAACAACCTGCAGCTCTGGGTGGGTTTGGATATAGGATTGGGATCAATAGCTTTTTATAAGATAAGTTTTAACCTCTTGGTCAACCAGGTTTGGGGAAAAATATCCTGGTTCTTTTATGATGCCATTAATCCATGACTTACAATGTGTAAAGTGTGTTTGCCATTGTATGCAATCCATGTTTTTGACAGCCTTGGGCAAAAATCCAATTATGGTTCGATTGAAGTTTGGAGAGGTTTAGGTAGTACATTCTGGATTTTCTGGAAACTGAGAGCACTAAAATCTTCTCAAAGATACAAGCTTTTTTGACTAAAATATTTAAAAATATTTAACATTTTTATCAAGCAATTTCACAATCCTGAATTACATATTATCGTTCAGTGTTATAGATTAGATCCTGTAACCCTACTTACCAGTCTGTTTTTGTACCTGCTCTAGTTGCCCCTGACCTGGTGGTGGATGCACAGCTGGTGCAGGAGTCAGCGTATCTGGAGGATCGGCCACTTCACCTGCTCACCTGTGCCCATGAGGAAAACTGCCTGTCTTCTTCAGCCAGCCGCATGAACTGGCCTTATGGTCACCGGCGTCTGCTGCGTTTCTCCTCTCGCATCATGAACCTGGGGAGAGCTGACTTCAGGCCCAAAGCTTCACGAGAATCCTGGACATGGCACCAATGTCACAGGTAAGAAAAAGCTAGAAAGAAAAAGAATAAGAAAAAGCTAAAGTAAAAAACAGGACTATGATTTTGTTTTTATGATTTATAAGATAATGAAAACCTGATTTTCAAGTTTGTCACCTTGCTCCCCTGTATGTCAGTAGCAATAGTCTGATATGAATTAAATTGGGTCAGTGAGGATAACTTATATTAATGCATTAAATTTATCGTTTAAAAATTATCATTTAATATGATAATTTTAACTGCGCCTCTTTGTATAATATGGAAAAGTTCTAAACTAATAATAATAATGTACGCTCAAGTGCACAATCAAATGTACAAGTGGCTATAAACCCAGTCTGTGGGAACAAGGTAAGCCGTTCAGGACCAGGATAGCCCTGTTCTATACTTTATTCATTAATCTTTTAAAGAAACACCACCGAGGTTTGGATTTCAAAGCAGTCCATTCAGCCAACCTGAATAAACAGAGCTGCAAACACAACCTTGCCAGGACATCAACAGCATTCAGTAAGGGGTGTTACCCTGCAGCCAACACCTTCATGCTGCAGCAGTGAGGTCATTCACTAACACTCTATAGTGCCTTAGTGTTCTGTATTTATTCCCAACCTGAGTTTCCTTCTGATAAAGTGTTCCTACAGACACAATCCGATTAAAGTAATCCAGCATGTAAACTTGATCATATTGGTGATCATCATCAATAACAGATTGATTTGATGGTGTATTCACAGGCACTACCACAGCATTGAAGTGTTTACACACTATGACCTTCTCACACTCAATGGGACCAGAGTGGCAGAAGGACACAAAGCCAGCTTCTGTCTGGAGGACACATATTGTCCTGAAGGTAATAACTGCTTGAGTGTTCATCATGCAAAACATATAAAAAAATATATGTTTTTTTTGCATGATATATAGATATATATCTTTTCTTTAGGACTCCAGAAACACTTTTCATGCTACAACTATGGAGATCAAGGAATTTCAGTGGGCTGTTGGGATACATATCGTCATGATATTGACTGCCAATGGGTCGATATCACTGATGTCAGGCCAGGAGATTATATCTTTCAGGTAGGTTTTATGTATTATTTTATATTTTATTATATTGTACTTTTATGATATTTGGATAAACCAGTCATGATGGACCAGCCTTTTAAATGTAGCCCTTCCCACACTCTGCAGTCAGGCAGGAATCTGAGCACTTTGTCTCTTTCATTAACAAAGTTACATGCTAATCAAGCAAATCTTTATGGGTCATCACCACTGAATTCACCTTCTCTGCATTTAGGCCTATTTAGCATGCACAAACATACCATAACTATCAAATTTGCATGAGTCGCTTTAAGACCCATTTTTTTATACATCCTATTCTGCTGCAGTAAATGGTGGGTATATGTGGATCTGCATTTTAATTACAGTCTACCTATGTGTGTATACCATTTAAAAGCTTTATTTAGTCTATATATCGTGTCTGAGCACAAGATGGAACGCATATATTTTAAGCATGTTTTTCAGATCCTAATTATAAGCCAGCATCTTGCTGTAGCTTTTTGTAGCAATAAACTGAGTTGTGGTAATGCTTAAAGTTTAAGAGGCCTGTTTGATCATCACATAAAGGCCAATACCAACTAATCCAAACAGACCCAGGGAGTCTGTCTGTGGATACACACTGTGGGTTCAACCAAACGTAGAGAAAACGGCTCACTCTCTACTTTTCTTTCTAATTAATTTACTCCCATAAATTTAAGCCCACCAAGCCCCCTTCATCAGACACAGCAACGAGACTGAGAATTGTTTCATTTATTTATTTTTTTGCTTTCCACATTCCATTATAAGACCAAATAATGGTCTTGCTCAGTGATCTACAGTAACTGGCCAGTAGTTCAAAACCTTAACCACTAGTCTACCCTAAGCTCTGAATATATAGCAAATGCCTAATATCATCACACTATTCATTTTCTTTGCTGGGGTGATGTGATTGAATGTACACTGCCGCTCAAAAGTTTGGGATCACTTGCATATTTCAGCTTGATTTCAGCTACAGAGGAAGACTCCATCAGCCAATCCATCTTGTGGGAGATGCTCCAGGAAGCATGGGGTGAAATCTCATCAGATTATCTTGAAAAATTGACAGCTAGAATGCCCAGGCTGTGATTGCTACAAAAGGTGTTTTTTAATGAAGGCAGAGTTTGAAGAAAACATTCATCATTTCCATCAAAATCATTATTTCTAACTCTGACATGTCAGCATGTCCTGTTCTTTTGCTATATTTTCTATTAAGACTAATTTCATGTGTGTTTCCTTGGAAAACAATAAAATTTTTGAGTGATCCCAAACTTTTGAGCAGTAGTGTATGTGAATATATAATTGAATATTTTTTTTTGCATTGCCTACTTATGTCTAGAAAAAAGGTAAATATTATAGATCAAAGTTGCTCTAGTTCTGCATATGCAGCAATAATCAAATTGTGTTTTCCACTTTACACGCTACAGGTGGAAGTGAATCCGTCCCTGGATATGGCTGAATCAGACTTCATGAATAATGTAATGCGCTGTAGGTGCAGATATGACGGTCACAGAATCTACATGTATGGCTGTCATGCAGGTACAGTTATATTATTGAACACATGCCCTCACATATACATTCATAATATTCACAAATTATATGCATGTGAACTTGTCTGATTTTCCCTTGTACAGGAGATGCCTACAGTGCTGAGATCGAAGACTTGTTTGAACACCAGCGTCAGATCACTAATAATTTCCTCTGAGCCCTGTGCGGACAATACCCGCTGTGACCTGTTACACTATGGACTTTGAAAAAAAATATCAGCTCTTTGTAATGTACAAACACATTTTTCCTGCTGGGGAAAAACAAAATCAAAAAAGTCAAAATGCATTGATAAGTGGAGATGTAATAACTGTTTAATTAGCACCTCAGTGCTAAACAATTACTGAAAATGACTAAAAGTGAAGCAGATTTATTTATATTCACTGATAATTTTATTGAATGGTGGTGAATGGGAGTAAAAACGATATCAAGCTGTAAGATATATATCTCTGGATTACTGTACTTAGGTCTAGACATCTATTAGCTGAAAATATTAACTGCATCTTATTTACTGAGTTCCAGCGCAGTGAATTTTATTACACTACATTCAGTAATATACTTTGAGTGTTGCACTTTATTTATTGACCATCAGTATTCTCATAGACATTGCCCAATCTTAACCACAGGGTCAGTTTAGTGGTCTTTGTTTATTATTTTTGTTTATTTGTTGTTTTATTCAATATTTATCCCCATGTAGTTTTTCATTTCTTTTCATTCTTTCTTTCAATCAAGCTAATGAATTTGGGAAGTTCCTGAAGTGGTTATACCTTATAATAGACATTGTACAGCAGAAAACTGCAAATTAATTTATTTAATGCTTGGTTATGCTCATTTTATATTTGAATGGAGGACAGGTTATTTTATTAATCTTTAAAATGCACATGTATGATTTGTAGTTATTGTTTAAATCCAGAAACATCTTGAACTATATGCTAAGCCTCAACCTATCAGAAGCCTGAAGCGTAAGATGTTAAGCTTTACTTATGGGAATTGCATATGGTCATGTTTAGGAAGCTAAGAAAAACAAGATGTTTCATTGTGCAGAGGTTTAATATCACAGCAATTCAATATAATGTAAAATCTCTATCTAATAAAGTCTTTTTTTTATTTGGCCTAAAAATCAGCCTTAAAGTAGAGCAACTGGCTTGATGGAAGTGTAAATGCATTTACTGATGAAGAAAACACCTATATTGATGAGTATTGTATTATTATAATCAATCTTTAGCCTGTTTATTACCTCAGTAACTTCCCTTTTATGACATTTACAAGCAGCCACTAACTATACAGATGTTTTAGACCATAAATTGTACATCTCAATGGCATTTTCCCTTAAAAACTTGTACATTTAAGTGACCTTTTCACCAGCTTATACAAATTGCTTCGTTGAAACACTTTGACCATATACTGTAGTTATCATGTTTTAAAAGGTGCCAAATGACTCACTGTTATTTTCTTAATGTATTGAATACTCTAGGATTCTGGAGACATCTTTTTTTTTTTTTTTTTTTTTTTTTTTTTTTTACATGTTTACTTACACATGCTTTTATAATGTACTCTGTAACATTTTATTCTCCACTTGATATTTATTCAGAAGCCCTCATCACACAATACTGTATTCCCACTATAAGGAAGCTGTATAACTTGATGCTATTTGATCCTCAGTTTACACTTTTCTTGAAACCCAATCTCTGTCAAAACTCACCTCAGTCTAAACTAATGCTCTGTTATCCCATGCTCTCTCAGGGATGAACTGTGTGTGTCGTTGGTTTTGTTCAATATTCTAGACAAATGTTTGGTCAGATTAAAGGTTCTAAAGCATACTGGAAGAATTAGAACTCAATAGTCCAAGCCATTTCAGATGCTGTTGATCCTGGGTGCTGATTTCTCTCTCTCTCTCTCTCTCTCTCTCTCTCTCTCTCTCTCTCTCTCTCTCTCTCTCTCTCTCTCTTTTGTTACATAGTCATAAAGGTGGCTTCTCACTGGTTGGCGGTCATTGCACTACTGTTAAAGTTCATGCAAAGACTGTGTTCTAATGTGAATGGAAATAACTAATCAGGTGCAAGTCAGCTAAATGATTAAATGATCAATAAATAGGAGTATGTTTTTAACCAAAATGTATGTTCCTATTACATCATAGTGGTGATACACAAAGCGACAAAAGACAATATGTACTGTATGTATTCTCTTTACATATATTTGGTGTATTATTTTATAATATTTTATAATTTTGCCATCATTTTGAAAAATGTGTTCATGTAAATATAATTGTTTAATTGTCTGAAATATTTGCTGCCTCCATTAATGTAGTAGAACAGGACGTTTACTTAAAGGGCACAGCTGAGAAAACTTTCTAATGAGTGGGTGGAGTTGAGCTCCTGGTTTACACACTGCTGTGGCGCTTATCACCCAGCATCAACATGCAGGACTGCTAGCAAACTGACACCCACTGTGTTCTCATTTTACTCTTGCAAACCAAAAGTATGTCCTGTTTCCAAACATGTTTGCATATGGAATGCCAAATTCTCTCCACCCTGCCCTCACTCGACAGATAAAAAAGTTACAAGGACTACGTGACCATAGACAAAGCAAATAAACACATGGGAGAGATAAAACATATTACAGGTCTATTTTTCACAACTCCAAGTACATTAAGTTGCTCTTTAGTAAATCACATTTTTCTCATATGAATATGAAAACAAAGATTTTCCACAAAAACACCTTTTTCGAATTTCATTCTATGAGAGTACTGAAACTTCCACATCTAGCCCAATCTGTACATGTGAAATTCTACATTAAAGTATGATATAATTGCATGGCAGTAAATTCATTTAATGTACACACCTCTATTGAAAATCACCAGTTGACTGGCATATGCTGTTTGAGTAGAGGTCTGCGGTTTGATGGAGTCACACAGAGCACTGAGCATTAACTGTGTAATATGTGTCATAAATCAAATGTAATAATCATGAGCGCTATGAACTCTAAAATGAAACTGTGTAGCATTAGAGTCTCTCATTTTAGTGTTGTCTGTCAGGTATGTCACATCAAACCCATTATGCATTCAGACCACTGTTATTTGAGGACAACAGAAATATGTGCATGTATTGAATGTATGCATGCATATACAGTGTGTGTGTGTGAGAGAGAGAGAGAGAGAGAGAGAGAGAGAGAGAGAGAGAGAGAGAGAGAGAGAGAGAGAGAGAATCTGTCTTGCTTCTTATAGCTCCACTCTGCTCTGGGAGGGTGTCCCGACAATTACAGCTATATATACTGAAGAAAATGAGAGCTGTTAAAAGTGCTGATTATAGGGTGGATTGGGGACGGAGCCGATGGCAAAGGCGAGGATTTAGCAGGGTCATGAGGCTCCTGCTCAGTGAAGGGAACAGAGCCTGTACTAAAAAAACGTTGCTGGCACAAGGCATCCAAGATGTTCACTAAATTTGACTGATTTTGCAGTTTTATGAAAGCAGTATATCTCACTACTCAGAACAGAGTTCTACAGTATGATTTACACTTTCCTCTTTTTGAAGATGAGGGAAGGCAGGAGAGGATTGTGGGATGAACTTTTTAACCCAGGTGCCTGTGCCAGACATATTTATGCAATATTGAATAATTTCCTTATTTATTTATTTGATTGGATAATAATTATGAATGTAGTAAGAGATGCCCAGAACCAGAATTGAAATAATCTTAAGAGTCTCACAATTTCATTGTAGTTCCTGTTCTCAGAATATTTATTCTAGACATGTCTGAACAATATATGTAATTTGTAACATTTTATAAACAGTAAATTATATAGTCTCCTTCCAGGTTTGCAGAAATATATATATATATATATATATATATATATATATATATATATATATATATATATATATATATATATATATATATATATATATATATTTAATTATCACCCTAAGGAAAAATCCTACGGGAACTTGCAGATCATTATAAATGTGTCTCCATCTAGTGGTGGCGTCTGAAAGCAGCTTCATTACTCACTCATACGCTTTCACTAAATGCTTTACCATGATTAAGGTCATGGCAGCTTTGGAGCATATCCTAGGAGCACTGGGAGTGAGGTGGAAATGTAGCCCATATGGGACACCAGTCCATCAGAAGGCAGCATGCATTGGAGCTGCACCACAGCATCATTATCATTTATTAATTGATCTTTATTAACTGCTTATTTATGGTCTACAGTGGATCCTAGTGGAGCCTAACTGAGAAATGACAAGAATACACAGGATACCAGTTTATCACATGGCATCTCCCTCTCTCTCTCTCTCTCTCTCTCTCTCTCTCTCACACACACACACACACACACACACACACACACACACACACACACACACACACACACACACAATATTTCACACCCATGTGCAAAATGGAAGTAGCCAAAATCCACAGATTGGCATGTTTTGCAGGATAATAGAAAAACAGAATGCTGGGGAAAATCCATACATGGGCAGAACACCAACAAGAATGATTCTGGCTTCCACAGCAAACAAATTATAGTAGATAAAATATAGATTTTTTTCTCTCTCATAATTTGATTATTCTAAACAAATCACAACAAACATAACATCTTCCAATATTATAGATAAATATGCCTAATTATTATTATTATTATTATTATTATTATTATTATTATTATTATTATTATTATTATTATTATTATTAGTTATTATTATTATTATTATTATTATTATTATTATTAGTAGTAGTAGTAGTAGTAGTAGTAGTAGTAGTAGTAGTAGTAGTTTGTTTATTTATTTCTTCCTAGATAATTATTGAAAACACTTTCAAGCTTGGAACAGTTAGATAATTAAATAATCTTAATTATCTGGCTTAATAAAGTTATATTTAGTCATAATAATTGTCATAATCCCAGTCATCTTTGAATCTGAATCTGCTTGTATAGAAATACAGGAGTTAGGACATGTTAAGCTTCATGTGCTCCAAAGCAAACAGGAAACCGACAGACATCTCACAATGCACCGGAGGTTCTTTAAGGTATCACTCCATCTTCACACATAGGCCTGTCTTTGCGCTCACTGTAAAGTTAATGGAAACCAGGACAGTGGAGAGATTTCCCCTTAACCACCTTTCATGTGTAAAACTGTTCCCTTTGGCTAAGAGAAGTAGAAGGACATTAACTATTGGCTGGTCTTCCAGTCATTTATCACATATTTGTTCTCACTCCACTGGCCTGCATAATTGAAAGTGCTTTTGCATGGAGACACAGCCAGGATGGCATATCGATGTCAAAATTATTTCAAGGTCATATTTAAAAAAGTGCGACTTCCTTAACATGTTCTCTTGATAAGATGAACTTCTGTCAAAGGTCAGAGGGCAAGATAAGACCAGGCTTGTTGAGAAGATTTCCAGATTTGATACCAAAGGATTCTTTAACCCTAAATAGGTGTATGAAACATTGACTAAATGATTGCTTAAGGCTATTGACAAGTTCCTCTTGGCTTTTAATGCCACACATTTCCCACATATCAATATGTTTCATTTATATTACCTTTATAATATCATCCAGTGCTCATTATAATCTTCCTGCATCTGCAGTTGTAGTGACATGTTTTCCCACATCCTACCTGTATGTATGAGGTGTATGAGGGGAGCCATAACACACACACACACACACACACACACACACACACACACACACACACACACACACACACACTCACACACACACACACACACAGTTCTTGACTGTACCATACAACATGCAAAAAGCTGAATCTTTACTGCTCCTCACACTTTTTATTATCGTTTTATTATCTAAAATTATCTCCATCTAAAATCATCTCCACCTGCAATATGCTGTCTATGAGGCTTTGTGCAGAGCATTGCTTCAAGGCAACTAAAACGCTAGCTTGATTAGTCTCTGAGTGCTTTATTTTTCAGATAAATTTCAGCATTACAGCTGTTCATTCAACATTGCAGGTTTTCATTAATCATGCATTTTAGTGTTTAGTTATTAAAAATTTTGTTATGTTTCCAAATTACAGCTGGGTAAGACTCAATCCTGGGTAGAAATAATTCTATAAATAATTTTACATTAGCAAGCAATTAAACCCATCTAATATGATTATAAACAAATATGTAGTTTTGTACCAGTGTACAGATTACAAGAAACAAAACTTTTATTTATTTATTTATTTATTTATTTATTTATTTATTTATTTATTTATTTATTTATTTATTACCATCTACCTACTTACCAACTGCCAATTAAATAATGAGGGGAAAAAACCCAACTGCTCCATCAAACTACATTTAATTAAATCTCTGAGTTTAACTTTATTATTCAGAAGTGAGTATTGAGGGGGCATTGGTGGCTCAGTGGTAGGTTTCTCGCCTATTATGCGGAAGGCTTGGGTTCAATTCCCAGCCAATGCCTCAACCCCAGCCACTGGATGCAGTGCTGGTCCCAAGCCTGGAAAAATGGGAGGGTTGTTTCAGGAAGGGCATCCGGAGTAAAACATTTGCCAAGTTGTGCGGACCAGTTGGTCTGCTGTGGCGACCCCGAGCAGCTGAAAGCAACTTATTCAGAAGTGAATATTGACAGTTTTAGTATCAATGATGAGACTAATACAGTATATGATATAAGTTGTCTTGATAAGCCTTTTCCAGTTAGATGTAGACTTATTTCCCAGTAAAATAAAACACAAATTCATTCATTCATTCATTCATTCATTCATTCATTCATTCATTCATTGTCTACCGCTTATCCAATATACTCTCAGGTCACAGGGAGCCTGTGCCTATCTCAGGCGTCATTGGGCATCAAGGCAGGATACACCCTGGACAGAGTGCCAACCCATCACAGGGCACACACACACACTCTCATACTACGAACAATTTAGAGACACCAATCAACCTACAATGCATGTCTTTGGACCGGGGGAGGAAACCCCCAAGGCACAGGGAGAACATGCAAACTCCACACACATATGGCAGCGGCAGGAATCGAACCCCCAACCCTGGAGGTGTAAGGCAAATGTGCTAACCACTAAGCCACCGTGCCCCCAACCCAAATTCATTTATACCTATTTTTTTTACCTTGACTTTTTCATTTAGAAAAAGTTTTTCATTTAAAACCATGTCATGAAGCTTAACCAAAAATGTCAACACAAGGTGTTCAATGTACACATTTTTCAAGGTTAACAGTTTCCTGGCTATGAAGATAAAGCACAGTCCTGCATCTATTTTCACCCTTGGTGCAGATAAACCCTGAACTGTATATGCAAAACTGAATGCAGTGACACATCACTAGGTGCTGCCAGGTTTTACTGCACAATAAATAAATCCTGAACAAGGTCCTTCTGAGCTCACCATATAACTCTACCGTGCTAGAGAACAGAACTCAAATGACATTTTAGTCCTCTGAGCACTGCTCTTTAACTTCACACTTCTCAGCTCAGGAATATTCTTGAGAAGAGCACAATGGGCACATTTAAGTAATTGTCTAGCCTGACATTATTTTATGGTTAATAAGAGACTCACCCAGTTCTTCATTCTCGAGTGAAGTGAGACTTATGCACATGCCATTATATATCTCTTTGTCATCATGGCTTGCTGATACGCCATGTAATTACAAAAAGTGTTCTGATTTATTAGAGCTGAATTTCAATCTTCTAAAGTGATGTTCAACAAACAGAAGTCATAGAAGTTTACAAAAAAGGAATTTATAGGTGTTATGAGAAATCAATCAAAGTCAAGGAAATGTGTAATTAATACAGAGGTATGAAAGATTACCTCCAGCTCTCTCTCTGGCGTGTCCCCTCCCTGATGGTGCCTTGTTATTTATCTGCTCTGTCACACTGTTGTTGTGATTATGGATGTCATACAGCAATAAACCCCTCTGGGATCAATATTCCTTAAATTAAAGCAAAAAGTGAATTTCCTCAGCTGGCCACACTCATGGGTGGCAGGAGTTACCTTGCTGAATTATCATAAATTTAGCCTACAGACCTGAGGCAAGCAGACATCAAAAGTAACACTGTGATGCTGTTAATGCCTAACTTGCAGTGCTAGCATATATAGTAAATGAGGGATTTTTTTGACAAATCTGCATAAAAAAATCTCCCCAGCAATTACACAGTTTTGCAAAAGTTTAACAGGCCTCTTGGTCTTTCGACTCTGTACTTCATATAAACCATGATTTGATTGAGTCTGAACTTACTTAGCTTACTTAAAACCCCTAGCTGACCAAACAATCCATTTCACAGACTAAACTACTTGAGGTGCAGAAAGCAGACCGTTGTGCTGTGCTGAGGTTGAAGATCTGTTTGAGAGATCCTACTTGACCACTTCCTTTAAATCAATAGTCCATTAGTTTGGGAATAGCACCAGCTTTATCCTTGCGCCTAGCTTCAGTGCAAAATAAATTCTTTCCATGTAAGTCACTGTGCCTTTGCACTCAGCATAAGGTGTAATGATGCGTAGGTAGGCCTTTACAGATTAAATAAATTCCTTTGAAGCAGAAACAAATGCTAAAGTGACTTGCATTTGCTACAGTGAGGTACATTCAAATTAGGAAGCCCAGATTCCTCACAAGGAACAGCACCCTGCCATCCAACATGCATCTAGTAGATTCGATGATTCTGTGGAAGCTGGAGAATGGAACATGAAGGATAAAAGCAATTACACTTTCTGAGGAATATTTCTATGATTAAGTGCCAGGAAACTTGTTCTGCAAAACCTATCCATGCTGGCATTTGGTTTCTACCTCAAACTCCCATCACCGGAGATGGACAGGTTTTCTCTAATCCTTTATAAGAGTTCTCTAAATCGATTTGAAATTAATTTAAGAAAATGAGAAATATGACAGAGGTAAGAGTTAAGCACCTTGTGGTGACATGCCTCTTTATCTTAGCAAAGCAATTTTTGCAAAATGTCAATTTAAATCATGGACGTAACTGTTTTGAATGATTTGTCCTACTCCTCCTCATTTAACACCCTCTATAGTACACACTAGAGCAGATATTCACACACTCACTTCATATGAAAGACTGACAAACATGCATTTTTTGTTCAGTTAAATCATGGCAGATTATATGTAGTGACATTCATTTTAATAACATTCCTGACTGACACTGTGACACTGATTTGTTATGACATTTGAGACTCTCTCCCTGAAAGCCTGTACAAACTGGAATGGTTAAAAATCACTCTTTGATTTCTGTTATTGATTTGACAAATCCTGAGGACATGAAACTCATGTGTCAAAACTGTCATGATGCATGGAGTTCTTGGGTTTGTTGTATATCTCTTGAATTTGTTAAAGTGTATTAGATTTTTTTATTGTAGCCTAGACATGAAATAATATATGGGCTAAAACTGAAGGTAGTGATATAATGCAGTTTCCTGCTTTTCTTTCGGTGTGTTGATAAAGCATTCGGCGTTATGCTTTAAGTTATATTGTTTTTTCAGTTCATTGGTGCAATAATGTCTTAAACATTCAGCTCTACAATAGTATGCTTTAGCTGGAGGGTTGAAATTAATATGCTTTTACTAGGTGAAAGACTGCTCAAAATGGCCCACCAAATCTATAACTATTTCGATCTCTAAACAAGACTTCATGTCATCCTTAACAATGTCATTAAAAGATAAACAACACAACCATTTACTTGAAAATGAATCTTCTATACATACTTTAAAGCTGAGAGAAAAGGGAGAGGAATTAACAAGGAGCTGCTGTGTGGGAACAGTTGAGGGGAGTTGATGTAAAAAGTACAGGCAATAAATAAATTCAATTCAGAGGTATTTGTGCTTGTTTGAAGTATTTGATCACATCCTAATATGCATTTTATCTATAATTAATAGTGAATGAACCACAGGAACAGATTTCTTGTCTCCTTGTTTATTAGTCACCAGCACATTTAATAAGAACACCAGCCAATCATGTGGCAGTGTTACATTATATCAAGTCATGCAGATACAGGTCAAGAGCTTGAGTTAATGTTCACATTAAACATCAGAATGGGGTACAAATGTGATCTCAGGGACTTTCACCATGACATGGTTGTTGATGCCAGAGGGTTGTTGATGTTTTGAATATTTCATAAACTAATGATTTTCTGAAATATATATATATATATTTTTTTTTACAACCGACAGTCTCATATGTTGTGTGTATGCTCATATTGCGCATAATGATGTGAAAACAATCAAACGAACAAACAAAAAAAAACATCTAGTGAACAGCTGTTCTGTGGGAAGAAGCACCTTGTTGATGAGAGTGGTCAGAGGAGACTGACCAGGATACGCTAACTCAAATATCCACTCTTTACAGCTGTAATGAGAATGCCACATTGGCTGAACAGTTTTTCTGGTGTGTTATAGCTAATGTGCTAAGCATTCAGAGATGTTTTTCTGCTTGTTTTTAAAGACTAGTTATTTGAGTTGCATTTGTGCTCCCCATTTGTGTCTTTCTGGCCAATGGGAGAGGAAGGAATACATTGTGGATAGAAGGCCATTTCATCACAGTGCCAAAAAGCAATTGTTTGAAATTAAACTAACAAGTCTTTCACTTTACATATACTGCAAATAATATTTATAACTTTTATATTAAATAATAATTAACAATTAAGGGCATTGGTGGCTCAGTGGTAGGTTTCTTGCCTACCATGCGGAAGGCCCGGGATCAATTCCCCACCAAAACCCAAACCCCAGCCACTGGATGCAGTGCTGGTCCCAAGCCTGGAAAAATGGGAGGGTTGCGTCAGGAAGGGCATCTGGTATAAAAACCTGTGCCAAGTTGTTTTGCAGACCGGTTGGTCCACTGTGGCAACCCCAAACAGGGAGCAGCTGAAAGCATCTTAACAATTAAAATCTTGTTTCTCCAGACAGCACACTTTATTAGAGAAAATAGCTCAGTTGTGGCACCATGCATTGCTTCAGATCTTAGAACTACTTCCATATATATTGTAATGTAAAGAACTTCTAAGCAATATTCTGCTCTCTCAGACCTTAACCACTCTAATGCACATGGAGGTGGAGGTTCATTCTAAACTACAGAATTCCTTTCTTTTCTCAGCTCATAAAGAACAAACACTATTAAGGATATCAATCAATACAGGGAACATAAATGCCATTATTGCTCCACAACACAAAACAGATTTATGTGTCCTTCTACTGACGCATAAGTCATATATTCATACATCAAATTAAAGAGTGACATATAGTGGGGTGGGAAAGTGGGTATAAAAAGTACTGGTTCAAGTAAAAAAATGAATCAGTGAGGCAGAGAAGAAAGGCTTTAGAGTGCCAGAAGTTTCAGGCAGTTAAATGTCTCTAAGCTATAGTCGGATGCCCAGTGGATAGACTGGATCCTCTGTGTCTGTTAGATGAATGAATTATGAATGAATAGAGCAAAAATCCACCTGTGGGTGCAAGTTACAGAAAAGGGCACTTTCATACCTAACAACTACCTTACCTGTGATGAAATCAGTGTAATGCATATCTTAATTATGCATTATTGGTAGCAAAAACAGCCTAATAAAATACAGTGTTTTATACAGGTAGTAATTTACCTATTATTAATTAGGGTTGCAATAAGAAATTCATGCTGAATTTCATGCGAGTGCTGAGAAACAGCCAATGAGAGTCTGATAGGGAATTAAATTCATCTGACAGCAGATCCCTGAATCCAGATCTATCAACCATCTATCTGTCTGGAAGGGTGAGGACAAAATGAAAGCATAATAATGTTGCTTCTATAGGGATTATTTGGCATGTCACACCCGAATGGCCACTCCAGAAGTGGCACAGTATAAAAATCTTTGTGGATAGATCTGTGGATAAAAAGCCTAGATTTCTCCAAAACAATGTAGAAATGATTTTATTTACATTCTAACACTGCATATGCTTTCTGCAGAGATAATTTGTGGTAATTTGAGGACAGTTTAACATAGGTGTGAAAATGATCAGCACATCAGTCTGCCTAAAGGTGGAATTATATGGAAGTTGGATGCATTAACCTGACAACCCTATAACATGGATGTAGGCCAGAAAGCAGTGCTAGAGGACTTCATCCGAGATTTATTTATTTATTTACATTATTTTTATTTTAAGCACACCAAATTCGGCATCTGAAAACCCTAATGATTTGCCGATGAGGTAAAACGTGTTTTCTGAGGTGGAACACTAAAATGTGCAGTACTTCAGGCACTTCAGAACTGGACTCCCGGACCCCTGGACTATAAAAGAGTAGTTGTTTAAGCCTTGAACTAGACCCTAGAGCTAATTAAAAGCTTAATTAAAAGTATTCTCAAAACCCATACATGTCACAGATACCAGGTTTATAAATAAATAAAGACAATGGCTCTAAAGCACAGAACAGGGTTCTTTCATTGCGCAGTAACTATTAGCATCTATAGAGGATTATGTCACACAATACGAGAACCAACGATGATGAGTACACTTCAGGAGGGTGGGAGAAATATGACAGCATCCATCAGAAGCTAGGCAGGCAGGCAGAAGAAGCAAGTGGAAGAGAGATTCTGCCAAGGACGTTTTAGTGTGCTGCCAGGCTTCAATGATCCATGGACCTAGCAATAAACCAAAATCCAAGAAATGTGTTCTCCTGTACTGCAGTCTGAGCTCAGACTAGCAAGATTTTGCATCCACTATTAAAACAATACAGGGCAATACTATGACAAAGGACTCCATCTCAAATCATAAACCCTTATTATTTCATAGTTAACACTCTTACCTCTTGCAATGAACAGATTACAGAATCTTATTGATCCAGAAAAAAATTAACTGATGAGTTATTTGTCTTTTCAGGTTCTTTGAATTCTTGTAGGTGAATTTTGACAAAACTTAGGCAAAAACGGGGATCCGAAAGAGCTGGCTCTTATTGGTGAGCTGACCCAAATTTACTATTTACATTCACTTTTACATTTATAGCATTTGGTAGTATCCTTTATCCAGAAAGTCTCTATCAATTAATATATCTTGATACTGGTTTATTAGGTCACAGACTAATAGTACCTTAGTGACTCAGCTGGTCGAACATCATGGGGGAACTGGTTGTTTGAATTCTGTTCACCTTTTCACGTAGGCCCAATGCATTGTCCAGTTCCCAAGCCTAAAGATCTATGTGGCAGTCATCACAGCCCACCACAGCCAAGAAACTGATCTGAACCTCTTTACAGGCATATGAACAACCTGTCATTAAATGTGGATGAGATAAATCATTGATTATGAAGTTAAAGCCAAGTGCAAAGGAATCTTGCACCCTTCAACAGCATACTATGTCTACAGCTGGGTATAGGAAATCTTTTTTAAACTGACAGCTGAAACACAATTTTTATCTATGGCCTCAGAAACAAATCTGGATCGGCAGACTGACCTGCAGTTGAGAGCATCAAATGTAATCTTTCGTAATGCACCGGTCACAAAGGATTTCACATGGATAAAAACTTCATTCAGAGCATTAAAGGAGATTTTGCACTGTTAGCGGTACTGCCACTGGCTCCATGACGCACTCTTTAGTTGACGTGAGAGGAATGATGAGCTTTTATGAGCTGACCACATACCATTTGTTCATACTTGTTTTATATATATATATATATATATATATATATATATATATATATATATATATATATATATATATATATATATATAAAGCAATGCAAAACAAGTATGAACAAATGGTATGTGGTCAGCTCATAAAAGCTCATCATTCCCCTCACGTCAACTAAAGAGTGTGTCATGGAGCCAGTGGCAACTGTTTAGATAAAAAAAGGAGAATAGCCTCCAACAAAAGCGTTTGGTCAATCATCTGAAAGAAGTAGTGATCAATATCAGTTTCTTTTTTGTTGTAGTGAACACCACTTCAATCAACAGTATGGCTAGCTATTTAAGTGATCCATTAAACTGATAAGTTAATTGCTTGGTAGCTTATGTTAGTTCATATATTTAACACAACAGGCAATCACTACTGATTATCAAAGTGACATCTTAACACAAATGGGTTTCCTGTACATGTTTCCACAGGTTGGGTCTTGAGCTGTGAAATAATTTGCAGATCATAATCACCCTGCTTCCTTTGCAATATTTAAAATTTTGGATACCTGAAAATTTGGCCCAGGAATGTGCTTGTCACAACTGCCTCAGACATTGCTTTGGACTAACCAGTTGGCATATGAAGTGACATTCAATTTTGCATATACTCTTTTTTTAATTGACATACAATCTTCTGGGGTTGTTTTTTAAATAAATGTGTCATGCTATTCGGGCATCAGACTCCCAGACCGTAGCCGTCTTTGCTGCCTGACAAAATAGAGTGAAGTGGAATATTTTTTTAAGCAAGCACTATGATTTAATTATATTACCACTACAATTACCACTACAGTGAACTATGTACAAAGTCATGAACAAGTAGTTCATGGCTTTGCTTCTCTGGTTAATTCTAAGTCTTACTTTTAATCTCAGAAGTATCTTGTTTGTATCTCAGATGCCAGATACCTTAACAAAAGCCAGTTGAATTTCAACAAAAATTATATCAAAGTGGCCATTTTCTCTGGAAATGAATCATTTCCTTCACATGCCTTAGTTTACTAGTAAGCAGGGTAAGCCATGATGGGTACTCATGATTCTGACTGGTTGATCCTGATTCTCACTATAGTAGCTGCAGCCATCATTCATCCAATTTATGCAGTGCTTATCCTACACAGGGTCACAGGGAACCTGGATCCTATCCCAAGGGACTAGAGGCACAAGGTAAAGGACATCATGGACAGGGTGCCTACCCTTCACAGGGTACAATCTCACACAAACCCTTTCACCCTTTTTAGAAATGACTATCAGCTTACAACACTTGTCTGTTGACTGCGAGAGTAAACCAGAGTACTGAAAGGAAACAACAAAGCAGTTGGGAGAACATGCAACCTCCAAACATGCTAATCACCACAGAACATGCACCCCCCCACACACACAAGCCAGTAAAATGTAATTAAACAAATTTTAATTTCTTGGTGATCATCTCGTATGCCTTTTATGAGCATAATTATTGGGGATATGGACAAAGTTTGGAGATGGTGCAGGCCAGTAGTCAAGTTCCTCCACACCAAACTCGCTCATCAATGTCTTTATGGACCTTGCTTTGTGTACTGGTGCGCAGTCATGTTGGAACAGGAAGGGGTCATCCCCAAACTGTTCCCACAAAGTTGGGAGCATGAAATTGTCCAAAATGTCTTGGTATGCTGAAGCATTAAGAGTCCCTTTCACCAGAACTAAAGTGTCCACACTCAACCCCTGAAACACAACACCTGAATTCAATGATTTGGAGGGGTGTCCCAAAACCTTTGGCAATATAGTCTATCTATGACAAGAGACGGTCTAGGGGGTCATGTGACAAAGCATTTTTGATTATTATTACATTTTTGTTTAATTAACAGTTTCATTCAGCACGTTTTATGTAATATGTCTTTTAGCACGGGAAGGTTAGCGATCTAGTCCTGATCCCAGATCAGATGAAGAGCACAGAAGGCTGTTTCTCCTGCCGCAGATTTAGCTCAGCCCTCCGCGCACGTCATTGGCTAGCTTTTTAAGTATTCACTCCAGGCTCTTATTATTGGGCAGATTCTTACACAACTGGTTTCATAAGCTCAGATGTGTAAGAAGTTGTGCAAGAAAAAACAAAACAAAAACAAAACCAAAGAGAGACAGTTCTGTGGCACAGAAGAGTGATCCAGGAAATCCGCTGGGAATCGCATCGGAGGAAATCCTTTAGCTCGCTGGCGACGTCTTTTTCATGTAGGTGTTAAAGTGCATGCTTTTAGCGCTCTTGGCATGTCACCTATAGAAAGTTTACCGGTGGACCATCAGGATTCAGTGCATGCAGCGTGCGTATTATCTCTAATAACGCATCACTAATAGGCATAGTTAATGCCGGCTGTTTGGTAGCTGCATAGATGATGGGAGAAGTTTTTTTTTTTCTCAACTTGAAAGAGATTTGTTAATAATCGGGGTGAAATGGCGAACAGTATGGTTACTAGTTGTGTCCTGATCATGTTAAAGTTTTTGCATGGAATATACGTCTTCTTCTTATTTTTGTTGCTGTCAGATTTGCCTAGTTTGAATTATTTGTCATGATTTATGAAATGATCTCTATGCGCTCTGTAGGCTGATGAAAGAAGTGCTACTGTCATTTATCTTCCATCTGTGCTTTACTTGCTGTGAGTGTACTTGCTGTGTGCACTTGCTGTGAGTGTACTTGCTGTGTGCACTTGCTGTGAGTGTGTGTAGAAGAGTCTCGGGTTCATAAACTGATGCTGCAGCTTTTTGACGCAGTCATTTACGCTAAAATTTAATAGCCTTCCTGACGCAAAATAAGAGCAAACTGTCATGGGCTACCGCCATACCTTAGAAGGCTACTAAATATCCTAGGAATGTTTCTACGAATATCAAAATGTTAAAGCTTTAATGTATAGTTTTACCATAGACCCACCTTTTTTGTTCATATTGCCATGTCAAAACATGATAAAGTAGTACCTTGGAGTTTTTTCCTCTATAATTTGTTATAAAGATTAATCCAAATGTAAAGTTTATAATCAGGAGAGCTGAATTAACTCGTGTGATCACGAATACAAGTTAGTATAATGCTTAAAGTTAACAGTGAGGCTTTGCACTGTGATATTTGTATGGATAATATGTTCATCAGTTCACAACTGCAGTGAGATGCAGAGACACCATATGCCACGTCAAGACAAATAGCATGTGTAAGGAGGGGTTAACCCAGGATTTGTCTTTTACTTGTCCTTACTGTCCTTTGCCGTTGGAAAGTAGTTTTAAAATATCCATTAAATGTTGTAATAACTTGGCCTGTAATGCAGCTTGGCCTGTTTCCAATCCCAGGCAGCAGAACACTTCCTTCAGCAAAATACAGAACAATACATTATACATACGTTATGCCCTTTTAATGATCATCATTACACAGCCTCTTTATTCAGACTCACTATTTAATGTTTTAGTTTAAAGAAATCTGTACTAGGTGTTTTTCTCTATTCTTAGAATCACTGCATAATAGATAAAATGACATTCATTTTTCCAGTTTTCATTTAACATTTCCTCTAACCTGATTCTCACTCTTTTAGTCAGCGTAATGGTTACCTTTTGTGTTTAAGCAATCAGACACTTTCATTATGTCTCTTGTTATATCTGAAGCATAGTAACCAAACTACTGGACTTTGTGTGCTTGTGTGTTCATGCTTGAACTGTTTAATTTAACAAGGGTACCTTTGTGACATTGAGGACTTTGGGACTTGTGTAATTTGGGGCTATCATAGTATATTGTATTAATAAAATGAGCACTTTATATATTTTGCCAGCTTGTAAAATTTGCTCTGCTTCTTTCTTCTCTCTCTATCACACCTCTTTTTTCTTTATGTAATTTATTCACTATTGCTTCACCTCAGTTATGTACACTAGTGTGTGTACACACATTTAGGGTTCAATGCTTAGTCTTTAAATGGTACATTTACTAACGCAGTACTTAGTCAGTGTGATGAATTAACTCCTGCACATCTTTTGACAGACCACAGAATCTCGTCTACTATTGCATCTATCCACAGGCAGTCCAGTATTCAATTTGAAACACTCTCATTCCGTTGACCTCATCTAGACAGTTAAGTAGATGCTCCAATGTCTTTGAATCTTTTTTTGTCACATATGGATTTTACTGTCCAAAATGTCTGCCTCATGTGTAGTGGGATTGCTTTTACTCTCAGGTCATAATTTAGACCTGGTCTATCACCTGTCTTCACTGCCCTGATTTATGCTTTTGCCCTGTAAGTGAAATGTTGACCAGGTAATTGGCTTTTAACAGGGCAAAACATTGAGACATCTTAAATCCAGCTCTCAGTGAATGGTGTTCCCTATTGTGCTTTGTACAGAGAAGTTTAAAGCTACATTCTGTACAGCAAGCAAGCTACATAAATGAGCCTCAAGCATCTCCTGGTGGTTGGTTATGTTTCTGCCACTTGGTTGGTGTATTTACACTATGAAAGTGTAAAAGTTAATGCACTTGTTTATGCTTAAGATTTAACATCTACATGTTTGTTTAATCATTACGTATAATCTGGTGAACTATTTAACTTGCTGTAACTTTATGTCTTTTATGTTGTGCAGTAAAAACCTGGTAGGGTAGAACTATGTATTTTTGTATAGAAAACAACAACAAATATATAAAAGAGCTCATTTGACATTTTAATAATAGAGTTAATAATACTGGTTAAATGGTTTAATTGATTGTTTTATTTAGAAAATTGTAACATAATGTAAGATTGTCCATGGACTATGGCTGTTTGTTACTCTCAAACAAATGTAATGAATATCAAGTATTTCAGATTCCAGTAGATGGCTACCTTGAGTAAAGAAAGTGTTTTTCACACTGATGACAAGATGACACACATGGTTGGAAGAGAAAAACTTACACTGTACATGTATTCACCAGGTGACCATGTCTGCGTGGATGATAGCGGTAGCTCTCGGTATGGTGGCTCAGTGCCTGGCTCAGCGCTCAGAGCCCATGTTTGTATCTGTCACTCAGAGTGTGCTGCCCCCTGACTATGAGAACAACCCCACTCAGCTGAATTATGGCGTGGCTGTCACTGATGTGGATGGGGATGGGGACCTGGAAATATTTGTGGCTGGGTGAGTATTTTGTTCCATGTCTGCATCAGGATTTTAAAATACCTGACCTAGAAAAGAAAAACATGATTTGGGACAATGTATTTGATTTTCAAGTCAATTATTTTAATTAAGCTTGATTGAAATTACGTTTCGGTTAAAACATGAAAGATGTTTAAGAAGCGTTTTAAGAAAAGGAATCCAGCTAAAAATATGGATTTTATGTTGAAATGTAATTAGATGGCATTTTCTCTTTTTCGGGGAGATAAGCTACTTTTCATAAGACTTTTAAATGCAGTATTTGACAGTGATGTGTGCTGCAGCTAGAACACAGGTCGGTTTGATGGAATTTCCAATGACAATGTTTGAATATCAAAGTGTGATTTTTAGAAATTTAATTGAATCTTCTTGAAGAGGACTAAGATGAAAGATTTTTTAATCCCTAATGTAAACGAATGTATTTTAGCATTTCATAGTTGCAGAAAGACTCATAGTTGGAGAATGATGACATCATATAATTACATTACATGTTAATTTTTTTTATCAAAATTTTGTATTGTTTACTGGAAACACTGTTCTCTGTACTTTTGGTTTTGTCAGGCATAACTTTATGAGAAGTGACAGGTGAAGTGAATAATAATGGTTATCTCCTCATTATGGCACCTGTTAGTGGGTGGGATATATTAGGCAGCAAGTAAACATTTTGTCCTCAAAGTTGATGTGTTAGAAGCAGGAAAAATGGGCATGCGTAAGGATTTGAGCGAGTTTGACAAGGGCCAAGTTGGCTAGACGACCGGATCGGAGCATCTCCAAAACTGTAGCTCTTGTGGGGTGTTCCTGGTCTGCTATGGTCAGTATCTATCAAAAAAAAAATCATTTAAGTCTTGTAAGTTCTTTCAGTCCTGTGAGTATCCTTTAAGTCCTGTAAGTTGCGAGGTGTGGCCCATGGACTTAAAGGATCTGCTGATAACATCTTGGTGCCAGATACCACAGAACATCTTCAGGGATCTAGTGGGGTCCGTGCCTTGATGGATAAGGGCTGTTTTGGCAGCAAAAGGGGATCAACACAATATTAGGCAGGTTGTCATAATGTTATGCCTGATCTGTGTATAATACAAGCTATGTTTATAAATGTGCACATAACTTTACAGAGAACGCATCATTCTAAAGGAACTGCTGACTGTTAGAGGAACATGTGATCATTTTTTAGAAGAAAATAATTTAACAAACACGCATGAGAGAAGTCAGAGAAGATTTCAGTAACGCAGAATGGCAATGTACGTTTGTAAAACGATTTGCCGTTCCATTTAAGAAAGACTTAAAACTTGAGAAATGAGGAGAATATGTGTTTTGGATACTTATTAACATAATGGGAACATTTTGGAAAAAAATTGACAAAAAACTCTAGTTTCATTTAAATCTGTTCTGTTGTAGGTGACTTAAAACTGTTGCTGTTTTAATGAACTAAATCTAGATCGAATCCAACAATAACAACGTTATAAAACTTTCATTATTAGCATTGAGCATTGCTTGATAGTTGACACTCTCTTAAATATTGTCTCTAACTAATTAAGGATAATTAAGGATATAATTAATTGTAATTAACAGCCTAAAAATAATGTTTCCACCTGCAGGTACAATGGCCCGAACCTGGTGCTGAAGTACGATAAAGCAAAGAAGAGGTTAATAAACATTGCAGTAGACAACCGCAGTTCGCCGTACTATGCTCTCAGAGACCGACAGGGGAATGCTATTGGAGTCACAGCATGTGACATAGATGGCGATGGGAGGGAGGAGATCTACGTTCTCAATTCTAATAACGCTTTCTCTGGTATGTACATATAAATATTCTCATGGAGAGCTAAAAATATACAAGATGTTTAAAGGAAAAGAATACCTGAGTATTCATACAATTCAATATTCTGTGTTCTTTGACCAGGTCGAGCAACATACACTGATAAGCTCTTCAAATTTCGCAATGGACGTTTTGAGGATCTCCTAAACGATGAGATAAACGAACAGAGAGATGTGGCAAATCGAATGGCAGGTCGTTCTGTAGCTTGTGTGGACAGAAAGGTAACAGAAACTGGTGAATTTTTTTCCTCTTCATCATTTACAGACATCATCTACGGTTAAAGTCTACTGAGAGTCAAATGGGGAGCTACATAAAGCTTTACACCTCATTCCTGTAAAATGTCTATGTAATATTTCTACCTGACAGAACGTCATGTTACAAGATAAGACCTTATATGAGAGCTGCACATGAACAATTATGTGATTCCATACAAACCCAAACTAATCAGCAAAATTTGATAGATTGCTTATGGTATAAATTATTTGGTTGATAGCCAAGGTACAATAAGCTGAACTGCATATTTCTGGCTTCTCCACTCTTCTCCAGTACCGTCAGCAATGAACGATGTCCACTTATCCTGTGAGGCAGCAACCGAGGGATTGAAATAGATTTTTTGATTGCAGCTCCATTTGACTGAGCAATAAGAGGATGCTGTTCTGCGGCACTGCATAAATGATGTAGCACAGCTGGGTGAGGGTGTAAACTAAAACAAAACACAAATGTGATCAGTCTGGATTTAACTGAATTGTGGGGAAAAATGCGGCATCATTTACTAACAACAAGGACCCCTTGAGAGAACCCCTGGAAGATTATAATATTAATCCTGTCTCTTTTTCAAGGGCAACGGCAACGATTATTGCAAGGAAATGCTAGTCAATGAGATATTAGGTACTAAAAGTCATAGAGTTCTTGATGTCTGGTCCTGTTTATCCATCTGCTTGATTCCCATCATCATAGAGGACAGTGAATACTGAAAAGCATTTTTAAAGAACGTGTCCTGTTTGACAGTGAAGTGCTATCATTTGTCTCTTAAGGGTGGACAGGTAGATGTATTGACCTGTTCATGGAATGGAGATAAATTGGTTCTCACTCACTCCTATCTGTACGGGCCAATAATTATCCATGGGCTTATGGCTGCTACTGGAACCCTGTCCAGCAGGAGCAGGATACATTAGAGGAAGAGACTGGCATTTAACCGGCAGTGCATTGACTTTATCTTCATCTAATTGCAACATAATGAAGCACAGAGACAAAAGTATTCTGTCCTTTTGGCCTTGGTGAGTTGAAGGAACACCAGTCTGTAGTATTTAAAGGAAACACATTAAATACACTCACCATCACTTTAATAGGAACACTGGTATACCTGCTTCTTCATGTGGTTAACCAATCAGCCAATCATGTAGCAGCAGCACAATGCATGCAGTCATGCACATATCAGGTCTTCAGTTAATGTTCACATCAGACATCAGAATGGGGAAAAAACGTCTACTATGTGACTTTTACTGTGGCATGGACTGAACAGGTGAAGACTTTAAGATGTCTGAACTAATCATTATCTGTGCAGTTTAAGTGAATCTTTGCCTATGATAGTGTCAGATTCCCATTCTTGGAACCTGATGTGGTTTTCTGCTTTTGTAGCTCCTCTACCTCAAGGTTCTAGGCTTTGTGCATGCTGCGATGTTTTTCTGCTCACCACAGTTGTGATTATATGAATCACTGTATCCTTTCTGGCAGCTCAAACCAATCTGGCTGTTTTTGTCTGACCTCTTTTATCAACAAAGCTTTTTCACCCACAGAACTGCTGCTCATTCAATAATTCTCACACCATACTGTGTAAACTCTGGCAACTATTGTGTGTGATAATTCTAGGAGAACAGCAATTTCTAAAATACTGAAACCAGCCTATCTGACATCAACAACCATGCCACAATCTAAGTCACAGAGATCACACATTTAATTTTCTTCACTGTGATGTTTGTAGTGAATATTACCTGAAGCTCTTGAGCTGTATCTGTGCATTTTTTGTATTGCACTGCTACCACATGATTGACTGTTTAGATCATTGCATGAAGGTGAAAGTGCACAGGTGTTAACAAGTGGACAGGGATTGCATATTTGTATTGAAATATATGTTGCTGGCATGGTGTAAGGGTAGAGTTGCCACCTCAGAGCTCCAGGGTGTCTGGTTTGATCCTGAGCATGTGAAGTTTTTGTAAAGTTTCTCTTGATCTCCCTGTGTCTGTATGGGTTTTCTCTGGGTTCTCCAGTTACCTTCAACCTAAAAAAAAAGCTGATCAGTGGGTAAGCTAAGTTTACATTACCCTGGATTGTATGTATTTTCTTTATTGTTGGATATTACTGTATATTAACTTATTCCTTTGAGTTTTAGCATTACTTTGGGTGTCAGACATCACAGAGGGACAATTCTACTGTAATTTCAATAGCGTTTAATAGCGGAATTTTTTTTCCAGGTTTAGCTGTTAATATCTAAAAAACAAACGTGCAAGAGCTTCTTTTCTCACTCACCATTTTCAGCCATGTTTAACATCATATTATTGCAATACATTGTAAAAATGTTCCAGAAGGCAGTTTGGCTGTGCAACACAGTTGATGTGATAGATATCGGTAAATCACTCAAGCAAGCTCTGGAAGACTGAGAAAACTTACAGATAGAAATCCCTGTGTGGAAGTATAATCAGAAGGAAACCTTACCTGTGATCTCATTACAAACCTCAAAGTCTGACATATACAAAACAGTTTGTAGAAGCCTGGGGCACATTGGAATAAAAAGTGCAATGTGCTGATGAAATGAGCATTTGATGAAAAGCACACCTTGCTAAGATTCCAGTAAAAATCAGCAAACCTGAACCAGGAACCAAATGTGACATAATCAGTCAAGAAACTGAAGCTTCTACAACAGGACAATTATCCAAAAAACCTCAAAATCTACTAGGAACTACTTCAAGAAATACAAACTAAAGCTTTTGGAATGACTCTCACAGTCCGCTGATTGAGAAAAAGTCTGTGAAAATGTATTAAACAAAAACTGAAAGACTCCTGGTTGGTAACAGAAAGCATTTGAAAGCTGTGATAACTGGAAAAAAGGGGTGTGACTATCAAATTAGTGTCAACACAGTTGTTAGATATCAGTAATCAGTTAGATATCAGTAAATAACTCACCTCAGCTAGAGAGCAATCTGTGAGATATCAAACTTGATTAATTTGATCTAGGAAACTGATCTTGAGACTGAACCAGAATACAAGATGAGGTGAAAAATGAAACAGCAGCTGTATCTGTCCATTTAGATATAGCTTAAGTGAGGGCTATTTCAGTGGATAGTAATTTGGTATTATATAGTGAAAATAGCCCACCATGTTGATAAATGAATTTTAAACCAAGAGCTTAACATTTTTGACACTGTCCTGATGAAAAAACAGAAAACCTGTTTACTTGAAATGCAGTTATATTGGAAGTGCAGTTGTTGAGCAGACAAAAACCATTTAATCACAAATTTATTTCTTTTACATGAAGCCTTCATTGAAAAGATGAATCAATAAATGAATCAATAAATTCTGTATATTTTGACTTTTCATCATCAGGCTGCTCTTCTGGGGGAAAATTTGTTCTTAAGCGAAAATCTCTATTATTATATTTGAAAACATTTAACAGATTTGACCAGACTTCTGTTTAGGTACTGCATCAGACTTTCTTCCATGATGATTGAACATTCTCTGTTGACATTGAGACAATTAATACAGCTGTATGCAAAAATGTGGGCATCCCTCACCAGAAATACACTTCTTTGCACAAGAGGTAGTTACCAGCCACTTATTTGATTAGACAAGCAGCATTCCAAGAGTGCTATATTTAGTATAAGAGCAGTGGGACTTTTCACTATTTGAATGACTCACTACATAAAATTTCAATACTAGCAAAAGTCTGTTAAACTGAAACCTTTACTGCACTTACTGTGGGCCGTCAGTCAGCCAGCCTGTGTGGCTTCTTTAGGAACTATTTTCATTGTGGAGAGTACATAAAGAGAGAATTATTTTGTCTGAAATTTCAAGTACTCAATATTAATTTCTTGGTTATAAAACCAAAAAAAAGATAAATAATTTCTGTAGCAAACTATTGAAAAGCAATTCTAACAGGCCAGTTGGTTAAATTTTGGCATGTGCAGAAATTCCAATTGTAAATTCTCAGAACTGATTTAACTCACATTTAGGTCTTAACTGACTCATTAATTCTTTATTAAGAAGCTTAAGAATTGTCATTAGTAAGAACAGTTCCAGAAATAAAATATGTGACTCTTCAAACATTGTGCTAAGACTACCATCAAAAACTACCATCAACTCATATGTACAGCTAACCGAGGATCTGAAAACAAAGCTCATTGATGCCTACAAGGTAGAGAAAGACTATAAAAAAATATCAAATCTCTTCTAGGTCACAATTTCCACTATCCAGTATGTTATTACAAATGGGAACTGTAGAAGCCAAGGCAAGCTCTGGAAGACTGAAAACTTACAGATAGAAATGCCTGTGTGGAAGTATCATCAGAAGGAAATCGTACCTGTGATCTCATTACAAACCTCAAAGTCTGACGTATGCAGAACAGTTTGTAGAAGCCTGGGGCACATTGGAAAAAAGTGCAATGTGCTGATGAAATGAGCATTTGATGAAAAGCACACCTTGCTATCTTCCAGATTCCAGTAAAAATCTGCAAACCTTGGAACCAAATGTGACATATTCAGTCAAGAAACTGAAGCCTCTACAACAGGACAATTATCCAAAAAACCTCAAAATCTACCAGGACCTACTTCAAGACGTACAGGCTAAAGCTTTCGGAATGGCTCTCACAGTCCGCTGATTGAAGAAAAGTCTGTGAAAATTTAAACAAAAACTGAAAGACTCCTGGATGGCTACAGAAAGCTTCTAAAAGCAGTGATACCTGGCAAAAGGGGTGTGACTATCAAATTATTGTCACCCAAAGGGCATTTCCCATCAGCCCCAGCATGTCACATCCAAACCAGATCTTGCTCATAGCCTCTATATTCTGCCTTGGGCCTCTGATTCAGGATTTAGATTCTCTTAGATATGTCTAATAGCCAGTGATTACGAATGAATGAAGGGTCCCATTGGATCTGGAGCATAATTGATGATCAATAAATGCAAGATGGGGATACAGCCTGGATAACATATGGGGCTACTACATTCTTATGAAAATAAAAACAGTTATGTGTGAAAAACTGCAATGTTAGATTATG
The DNA here is from genome assembly GCA_033459395.1 of Hemibagrus guttatus. Classification (NCBI taxonomy): domain Eukaryota; kingdom Metazoa; phylum Chordata; class Actinopteri; order Siluriformes; family Bagridae; genus Hemibagrus; species Hemibagrus guttatus. The sequence goes on from JAUCMX010000002.1 coordinate 16,288,616, forward strand.
TGTCTACATATAGTTTCCATATGTACTTCATAAGAAGCTGGATAAAACTGCACAAGGAGAACTTTGTTAAGACACCCCTTTTATGTTTGGTTCAGTCTGTAACATACAGTGTAATCATATATGTCAAATTCTGGCAGAACTCAACAAATGCATCAACATCCATTATGGGCAAGTTTTGAGTAAACCAATTTTTTTTTCTTTTTCAATGTGTCAAAATTTTCATCTATGATGATTGCATACACTGTAGTCAGTGGTAGACTGATGGTAACTAAATGAGGGTAAAAACTGCTAGAGAGGCTCCTGAGTGATGCAACTTCATTGTCTCTGTATTGTCTCAAGTTTAAATACTGAAGATGCCATAGTCATTCATGGCCAGGAGTCCAAGACAGTATAATTGGCCTTGCTGGATCGGTAGGATGGCAACACTCTGTAGAGCAGAGCGACACTTACCAATTATGTCTGTCTGTCAGCACGTGTCTGTGGAAGAAACTTGTTAATGCGTTGTGTTCAGCTTCTCTGTGAGCAACAGTTCTAAAAGGTGTGATCGCTGAGTTCACGTGAAAAAGCACGTTAGGCCTCAGTTCTCTAACTGATAAGTTGCCTTTAAATTCCTGGTAATTATCCTAAGTGATGTAAATTTGAATAAAATATAAAACTATAGTGTTCTTTTTAGAAAGTGAGGTGAAGGTACATCAATACTATACCACTTAAATTAGAATGATATTCCTTTCTATCTGTGTGTGCTTCCAATCTGTAATTACTACATTTATGAATCAAATAAAAAGATATCAATTTAGTCATTTTCAGTAAACTGAAGCCAATGAGGCGTGTCATATTTACAACATATAAACTATTCTCTTAACTCCCCTTCTCGAGCTGTTTTCTTGACCCGAGTTGACGTCTCAGTAGAGTGCAGAGAGCAATGTAATGTGTTTTGACATTTGCATTCTTATGGCTCATTAAAACCGCAGAGACTAGGTAGTGGTATTTATATACTTATGCACACATTTCTTTAGTTCATCATTTCCCTGGTGTGGAGATGCAGGGATCGCTGGAGACTTTATTGAAACTGTGTGCGTAAGTTCATTTAGACGGCTCCTTCGCTGAGTTCAGGCCCACAGGGACTCTGTCTGATAATGGAGTGTGAAATTAATATCCACAGGGTAGGTGCTGGAGAATGCAGAGAAGGCGAAGGAATGGGGTCCTCAAACAAGAGAAATGAGGGCTTCCAATCCAATGAAGTGGTAGTTAACATTTGGAGGCGCTCATACTTGCTGTGTTTGGTATTAGCATAATCAGACATTTTGTATTTGTGCAGAGATATGAATCGCTTACAATGGTAGGTGCGCAATAAGTAATTCTCTTCTGTATTAGGGAACAGGGCGCTATGCAATCTACATCGCCAACTACGCCAGCGGGAATGTGGGGCCACATGCGCTGATTGAAATGGATGAAAGTGCCAGCGACCTGTCCATGGGGATTATTGCGCTGTCCAATGTGGCAGAGCAGGCCGGAGTCAACAAGTTTACGGGTATAATTTTATATTACTCTATATATACTTAAAAGAAAGGGTTTATTACTAGAAACCCTTAAAAGCAGCTGGCTTTAGGGTCACTGGGCTTAACCCCATGGCTGATTTACACCCGAAGCCAGTGCTCATATCAGCTGCGAGTCATTGAGTTATGGACAGTGTTTATTGGGTAAAGCAGCTCTAATAGAGAGAGAAGGCGCATGTGAGGCGCTGCTGCAGCAGCACAGTGGCAGCTTTTGGCCCACTCAGCTGTTTGCTGTTCTGAAAGTCATAGGGTGGCACAAGGACGACAGAGCCATACTTCAACCCAGACTTGCTCAATGGGCCAAACATTCCATTAATCAGCACAGACTGTGAAGTGGACTTAGATCCTCTATTCAACGCTGTTTCAGTAAAAGCACAGTTATGAAAGGTTGTGCGCTGAGGCAGGGAGAACTAGTGTATAGAATTATTCTGAAAGGTCATTTGGATATATGATAAAGCCATGTTCAGTCTGCGTAATTAGAATCATTTCTGTTCTAATTTGGTTGAGTCTCAGGAGCATTTTGGTCAAATAGGAATTTAAATATTTTGCTAATGGGCAGCGCCACAAAATGCATTATGTAAATGTATTTAATTGAATGTATTGCAGAGGAAATTAAAAATTCAAGGTTTAAGCTTTAAACATTCAAAGCTTTAGCATTGCCTCTGGCTTAGTAAAGTGAGCACTGCAGTGAGGGGGCAATATGGCTGTAGAGAGTCTATAATGTGATTGTAGTTTGTGTCAGCAGAAACAGTGGCATGCCTGCATGGAGAAATGGGCTGGAAAAGCAGTAATGATTTGCACATTGCATATGGTAAATGTGGATGTCCCTCCAATGAACTACAGGAGGACGTGGGGTCGTGGTGGGGCCCATACTCAGCCAGACCCTTCCTGATATATTCTGTGACAACGAGTACAGCCCCAACTTTCTGTTCCGCAACAATGGAGATGGGACGTTCACAGACGTGGCTGCGCAGGCAGGTGAGCTGTAAAAATTTAGACACCTGACCATCACACCCATATATGTCCATTCCAACACCATGCAGGTTGGTCTCAACTTCACTGATATAACAGCCTGCACTCTTATGGGAAAGTTTTCCACTAGATCTGGGAGTGTAATTGTGGGGATTTGTGCTCATTCAGTCAAAGGAGCATTAGTGCGGTCTGGTAGTGATGGTAAAATCTGAGAAAGCCTGGTGCGTACTTCATAACTGGGGGGGTTCAGTGGGGTTGAGATCATGGTTTGGGCCACTCATGATCTTCCACATAAACCTTAGCTCTACCATGGCTTTATGGATTATTGCTTTAGAAAGGGAAGATGTAATGCTACAGCATAGTCTGACAATTCTCTGTAACTGAGTGCTGATAACTTTTAAGGAAGGCCCAAATATAGGAGTGATAACCAGGTGAACACATACTTGCCCAAATAGTATATTTCTGGTCTTTAAGTGTAAAATCACATCAACAGCAACATCAGTATTTTGTAGTATACAAAATATATGCATTTTTATACACACTGCAGGAGTTGAGGACCAAATGCAGCATGGCCGTGGAGTAGCTCTAGCAGATTTTAATCGAGATGGAAAGACAGACATTGTGTATGGCAACTGGAATGGGCCACATCGTCTATTCCTACAATTGAACAATAACCGCAAACAAAGATTTAAGGTGGGTTTTTAAAATCTTAACATTTACATTGGCTCATTTGGCTCTAGCTTTTACCCAACATGATAGACACCTGAGCAGAGGGGTTAAGGTTCTTGCTCAGTGATCTAACCATGGCAGCTGGATGGTGCTCATGACTATCAACTCTGTACCAGGTGTTATTTGCCCAACTAGTGATAAGTGGTTGCTTGCTTGATAGCTTCCCTTTATTTCAGCACATTTACTTGCTGCAAATTGAAATCTAATATTTATGAGGGGGAAAATGGTAGGGTGCAATCTGTTAGTGGACGTAATTGCTTATTTTGGCACAATAATTATATTATTTTTGTTAATTATTTTACCATGTCTCTTGGTACTGGTAATTTGATGCATGAACAGTATAATTGAAGCTAAATTATCTTGTCCATTTACAGAATGACTTCAGTCACACATTGCAGAAATTCATATGCCGTGACTCAGAATTTGTCTACATCTTCTTCTTTTTGATTAAAGCATTCTGACTGTTATTCATTTCCACTGAATTAACTCTGTGCCACGCCTCTTGAGGCAAACATAGTAAGATGCTACAGAAAGCAAGATTTTTATGATGGTGGTTGCTGATTACAGTTCTCTGCAGATTGGAGCAGTGTTGATTATCCTAATGCTGGTGGAGAAAGTGTTGATGAGAGAGTGACTGCCATCCTCAAACTGTCTGAGGCCTTTGCTATGACCACACTGCAATTTCACATACAATCAGGGGTCTACCTGATTATATCTGACTGATTAAAGTATTCAGCTACAGGAGACTAAAATGAAAGATGTGCAGGACATCTTACCCGACTCGGTTCGATCAAATTGTATTATATTATGCTGGATTCATTTTGTTCCGATGCACATCCAGTATAGCACCAGCCAGGAAGACTGACAAATAAAATAAGATAATATAATATGTATGTTTTTTTTATTTATGTATTTATGATTTATGTTCATCTGGTTTAGCTTGCAAGTCCTGCTTGTAGTGAAACTATTTTAATATCAGTGCATTATCAATAATCAGTTAAATCACCACATGTATTATTGCATACACAGCAGCATATGTCCATGTTAACAAAGCTATAATAATCCTCTGAGAATAAATTTATGTGTTCATACTATTTGAGGTCATGCCAGAATCAATGGCTCCTGTACAGTGCAAAATAATTGTTTGTGTCACTTTGCCTGCCCAGACACTATAGATAAATTATCTAGTAGCTTACTCTGGTGGTTGTTCATTGTCCCTGACTAAATTTACTTAACCTGGAGTAATCTAAACTATAGGGCTTTTCATGCATTATTTATTTTCAAATACAACTCATAAATCAACCTGATTTTTAAGCATGCTGCTGAACTGGAGCATTGTGTGATTGTGGAACAGCATTGTGTGTCGACCTGCTGTGCTGTTTTAGATGCTCTTGTCACTAGGGGTTGATGTTTTTCCTGGCCAGATAGATAAATGTCACAGGGGACCTGTTTTATAGGGGTCACATACTGGGTTAATGTCCTGTGGGACCACTTGTACAGAGACATCTGCAATGCACTGTTGGCTCGTGTGACCACTGCCATTTCTAATTAAGATGTTCTGTCACTTTGCTGAATTGCTAATTAAATCTGAAGTGACCTCGAGCTGCACAGGCACTGCAAACTGCTTAACTTTATCATTTCACTAAAGCACTAGAATTTTAGACCAAACATGCACTCAGTATGCTTTCTTTCTTTCTTCACACGGGAGTGATGGTACCAAATAGCCAAAAGCAGATTATAAGAAATGTTCACTTCATGTTCACTTCTGATTTTCTCCCTTTCTTTGAGTTTCTCCCTTTTTCAGTGTGTGAATCCTGTCCAAAGCTGTCCATCGCATCTTCTCTACCTAGGGAGGACAAGGTCATTCTAGGGTACTCCTCGAGCAGAGTTTATGAGCCCTATAATTAAAATGAGGGGTAAATACTTGAGGGAGTGCAGTGCTCTATAACTCTTCATGGACTTATTGCTGCACCACTGAACCAAGGAAATATCAGTTACTTCCTCCCACTCTTACTTCTTGCTGGTGCAGGTCTTTGAGCTGCATGATTTACCCTGAGCTCTGCCTTCTGTGTCAAGCATACAAGACACCAGAAATGAATTATTTACTCATCCAGCTACATTACAACTGAGCTGTCTGCATGTGCCATTTTCAATATTTGTCTTTGTAGATTTTTTTCTTTCACAATGAATTTAGGAAAGTGTATTAAAGCAGTGTGTGTATTTATGAGTGGAAGTGATACTGATACCCCTGTGTCTCAGGACATCGCTACGCAGAAGTTTTCCATGCCGTCTCCAGTGCGCACGGTCATCGTAGCAGACTTTGACAGTGACAATGAGCTGGAGGTCTTTTTCAACAACATTGCATATAGAGGCTCATCAGCTAACAGATTGTTTAGGTAAACCACGCCGAATAACAATAACTAACAAAAAAACTAAGCACAGCCAGAAAAGAGACACTAATTATTTAAGGTCTGAAAATCTTAATGAAAAAGTCCAATCTTATTGTGGAGTTAAGAGCAGTCCTAGATATTTGAAATCACAAGGAGCAGTTATTGTATTTTAATCAAGCAATTATACAATTATCTTAATGAATTTTATTACTTAATAAATCTGTTTTCTGCCTTGAATAAATGAATCAACACACCAAGTATACTTTTGTAGAGAAGAAGTGAGACCAGTTATGTAACACTGAACCAGAAATGGAAAGCATAAAGACAGTAATTATATGCATATCACTGTGATTAGAGTGAAATACACTCTAGAGCCCACTTTGAAGTAAAAGTAAGGTGCATATAACTGCTAACTGCATTCACAGGGTGTCTCGAAGAGAAAATTCTGACCCACATATAGAGGAGCTGAACATTGGCGAGGCAGCAGAGCCAGAAGGGAGGGGAACAGGTACGTCCCTATGATTATAGTACAATTGTGTGTGTACTTTTATGCAAATGCAAACAAGCACATCATTTAGTATTTTTATTATATGAAACACAAATTCCTTCCGGTTAAATGGTTAAATTCCTATCACCTGAAAATTACCCAAGCATAAACATGTGGCCTTTTGTTACCAGTGGGTGGCGTTAGAGCTCTTCTGTGCCTTGTTGTTGCTGTCTTACCAAGCATATCTGTTTGTAAGCATTAGGTATATATTCAGTTACAGTAAAAATAATCACTTATCTTTTGTAGACAATTTGTAAGTTGTAAGTAGTGTAAGAATTATAAGGAGAGTAGTGTAAGAATTGTAAGGTTAGAGTTTGTGACAATATAAAGTTATAAATAAAAACTAGGGTATTTTATGAAGACTCTGAGGGAAACAGAAATGATTGCTCTTGATTTTGATCTTTCTCCATAATTTAAATATGATATTTAAACCAAAATGTTCAAGTCACATAGTGTCTCCAAATGCTTCTGATTTAGATCTCCATATGTTCCTGATTTATTAAGCTTGTTATGTATACTGGAAAAAATGACTGATTTCATGACAGGACTATCACCTGTGTTGCATTTGACATTTGTGTTTGTTTTGTAGGAGCTGCTGTGACTGATTTTGATGGAGACGGACAGTTAGATCTGCTGGTAATGCATGGCGAGAGTGCAGCACAGCCTATCTCTGTGTACCGAGTGAACCAAGTGAGCATCTGTCTTCTGAGGAAAACTAAGGAAAATACATTCTAAACAGAAAATTGTGTTTTCATTCAAATGTGAAACGATTATTTGCAAAATTGTTGTGTATTTTGTTGTCTAGTTACTAGATAAGTTAGCATTTTAATTTCAGTAGTCATTAGTGAATCCATTTAAGTAATCCGTCTATTTAAACAATAATAAATGCAGCTGTTACTACATGGAATTTTTTTGGGGGAGTTTTTCTTCCAGTTGTCTCATGCTGTTGATTGCGCCTCACAGGGATCATCTAACAGATGGCTCCGTGTGATTCCACGTACTCAGTTTGGTGCTTTTGCTCGAGGAGCCAAAGTGGTTGTCTACACTAAAAGAAATGGCGTTCACACACGTATCATCGATGGAGGTTCTGGATACCTGTGTGAAATGGAACCTGTAGCTCACTTTGGACTTGGTATGTGCTGTATTTTGATTTTACTCTGAGTCAGCATACACAACTCTCACAGTTTTAGTTTCCTAAAACATCAAAATGCAGAGCAGCTTCACAGAATCCCTCGGCTTTGCTGTTAATTCAGGCAAATGTGTTGACGACATGAGTAAAAAATTTAAGTCTGATGTTATGCTGTGTTCATTCAAAATATTATCTAGGGAATGACATTACTAACAACCTTGACAATAAGAAGAGCCAAGGCCAGCTGATATTAGATGTTAACAGCTAACATTAGAATCAATACGAGAATCACATTATACTTCATAAAATCTGACAGCTTTACTGTCAAAGCATGAATAATTTCATTTCATTTCAAAGTCAGTACAAAGTGAAGCAGCATGTGCTTTGCTTGATTCCACTACGATTCCTGTTTCATGGGGGTGCATAGGTCAAGTGTGTTCATGCAGAGGCAACATAATCCATGTGAAAGCCGGCATTTTTAATATCCTCATTGATTAGAAGTCTGTGATGAGATGCTGGTGTACAGGTGCAGAAGCCGGTGGTCAGCGCAAGAACGTGCTCCCTCTCCATGGCTCAGTTGCAGATGCTCTGCCGAGCGTGGCTTCAGCAACTCATCAGGGAGCCATCAGCCAGATTTGTAGTGCTGCTAGGAAGCCAGTTGGAAGGTCTGAACTTTCTAAATATGCTGTGAAAATCAAAATGCTCCCTTTTAGTGCTCAAATGATCACCCAGAGGGCCTGTAAATATGTGCGTACCTGGTGTTGGGTACAGTCACGCATGCATATTTGTTGCTGGAAGGTGCATGTGTGGATCAGGAGCTAAAAGATTGTAAATCACATCAGATAACTTGAGATCTAAAGGACGACTAATTCCATGTTTTTGGAATAGCTGTAGAGCACTTGATTGTTAGCCATACAGTTTTAGTTTGCAGTTCCCACAGAGCCGAAGATTGCATTACCCCCAAATTCAGCATTGTAAATTCAGTACATTGCTTCATGCGTTCTCTGTTGACTAAAAATTTTGTCTTATGAACCTTTCACTGCTGACTCTGGTTGAATACGAGCATAAAAATTCAGTGTGATTACTTTTGCCCTATAAGAGCTGCATGTAGAATATTTAAGCAGAACAGTCTCTTGCAGAGAAATCATAAGCCTCAGCAGGTGAAATGTCCATTGTGTTCTCCCAAGGGCCACCTGGAGAAGCAGACTTGGTTCTGGCAGGAGCCCTTGCGGATCTGTTTACCTAAGAAATGTTGCTTTAATTAAAGCCTGGCAAGACACTCAAAGCATCTCTCCATGCTTGACTAAAAAGCGGAATGGAAGGAAACGGGAGCTGCTCGCAGTCAAGCTCTTCCCCCATTCCTTCCCATATCTGTCCCTTTCAAGTTCTGCAATCTTCTTCTGCCATGTTTTGCTTCTTTGCATGGGTGCTGTGATGATCACCATGTTTTGGACATTTCCATACCAACTGTTGTAGTAACTGTAGCCAGGCTCTGGTTGTGTCACTGCCAACAGGTGGGCGGTGAACACTTGGAATTTGGATGGGTTGACAATGTCTAAATATAGGTAGTTTAAGAAGTTACTATGCCAAAAAGCTGTCCAATTCATGAAGAAAATTCATGGTCTTATGGCATTCAGCACAGTATGCAATGCAGTTACCTCAGTTCTAATCTGGTAGTTGAACATCTCTGTGGAACATTGCCTGCTATACCACTAGCTTCCAAACTCCATAATCCTGTCTTGTTTGCTGTTAGTCATGAGACGTTCACTTACTGTATCAAATCAGACAAGTTTAGTCCGTACTGCACACAGCTGCAGCCCTGCACATTCTTGTGCATTTGTTAAGAGCTTGCAACCCTTGTGCCAAACCCAAGCCTGCTCCAACCTGGCTTTTGCCAAAGAGCTTCTTGGGAGGCCTTTTCTCCTGAGTGGAATTTTTCCATTGAGAGCTGTGCTTAAAGAGAAGAAATCATTCATTGTGTCTCCTAACTCGGAGGGGAAGTTACAAAGGCAGACTGTTCTCTAAGTGCTGAGAGGCTTTTTGCTTCCCTGCCATGTACTTCGCCAACAGGGAAAGACGTGGCCACCAATGTGGAGGTGTACTGGCCAGATGGACAGTCTGTGGCCAAACCATTGGAGCTCAGTGACCTGAACACAGTTATGGAGATCAACTATCCAACATCTGAGGAGGAAGTGACAACAGCAGTCGAGATTGAGGTGTGCACAGTGCTGTGTTCTGTCTTATGAAGAGTTATGAAGAGGTTAATGCTTCTAATCTGCTTACTATTATCAATACATGTATATGCATTAGGCCTTAGTAATATAAATGATCTTTTTTCACAGACATCCATTCAAATAATTGGGCGTCTTCCTGGTGTAGATTAAAATCACTTTTTTGTTTTGTTAAACCTATTTATTCGATCTTGTTACTTTCGGATCAAAAATAAATAATCATTTACTGTGAGTTTTGAAATATTGGTTCTTAATGATTAGACAGATTGAACCAGGTACAACAGAATTCTTTAATTTTTAAAAAAAATATTGTTCCACTTTAACTGAAACTTTACCATAAATCATTTCAGTCTCTTTATGCTATGTTACCTTTCTGCATCTTTTGCAGTGTGGACATGGATTTTTTGTTAATGAGAATGGCCGATGCACTGGTAAGCTTCATAGCCTGTACAGATTGTTGTGCCAGTGTAACCCCTCAAACTGTTGTCATCTGTCACTTTACTGTTGCAAATCCTACACATGTCTGTACAAGCCTTCATCCCACTGCTTTGTAACTCCTAGATCAGGATGAGTGTACACAGTTTCCCTCTGTGTGTCCTCGTGAGCGCCCTGTCTGTACCAATACATATGGGAGCTTCAAGTGCCGCTCAAAGAAGAAGTGTAACCAGGGCTATGAGTCCAACGATGAGGGATCAGCCTGTGTGGGTGAGTAGGAAACTGCTGACTAGGGATTAATAAAGGAAAGAACTGTCACGAGGCCTTCCAACTGTCATGCTGCTTTAAGCTTTCATGAACTGCATCATTTTTAAACCCAAGACATTTTTAAAACCAAGACATTTTATGGCCAAATATGACTGCCTACAGCTTTCCCATGATGCTCTTTTCTATTGCTACATTAAAGCTTCCAATTTTTTTTCTTTCCTTTCTTTCTCTCTGTGCTGTCTTACATTTTTATCTTCACCAAAATGTCATTAGATTAAAATCAGTTACGTAAAAGTAGAATAAATGTGAGTTCTCTCTCTGCTTTCTGCCTGTAGCTCAAGTAGCATACTTTGAGGAAAACAGATCTTCTGCTTTCAAACAGTGGCCTTCTCACTTCTGGTTACTGTCTCTACTTCTGCTTACTCTGCTCACTATCTGAGCCGCTGTTGGCTCCCTTCTTCCTCGTCATCATCATCACTTCTCCTCTGCTGTACATTTTCTCTCCTGTGTATTGGGAGTTGACTGTAAACTGAACTCTCTGTGGACTCCCAGCTCTCACCGTGACCCCTGCTGTGTCTCATTTTCTGCTCTAGTACTTGTAGAATAGACACTGTGCATGCCCACAGGAACTTACGGGAGTTTCGGAGAAGAAAGCATTTTGAAAAGAGTTTCAAGAAAAAAAATTCAGCACACCAAGCTGTTGAAAAGTAAGAAAGGCATCACACAGCTGATGACATAATAAAGTCTCACAAAATAATTTGTTGTACATTCTCATCTAAAGGCCTGTGTATGATTTATTATTTCAGTGTGAATATAAAAGGATAATATAAAAATTTATTCAAGGTCACAGGTTGTTCCTTGGACGTGGGTTGTAGATTATTTGCAGTTTAATATTTAATAAAAATGGATCAACAACCAAATTACTGGTTTTGATTCTATGAAATCTACATCAAGGATGTCATTTGCCTTTGCAAGGTATTTTATTTGTTGGTGTATTTGCCAATAATATTTTTAGATTTTATTTTTTTAAAATATTTATTTATTATATTTTTATTTTATTTAATAAACAAAAAATGAAATGAAGACTCCCCAATTTATTTGCTTTGCATCTAAATAATGTGGATAATGTTTGGTCATCTTACAATATAAATTGTTAATATGAAACATATTAAAAGTGTGAGTGTGGGCTGTAGATTGTCTGCAGTTTGATATTTAATAAAATGGATCAACAACCAAATTTCTGGTGTTGATTCTATGAAATCTACATCAAGCACGCCAGTTGCTTTTGCATTTGTATTTTATCTGTTGGCTTTTAGTACATAAACAAAATTATTATTACTATTATTATTATTATTATTATTATTATTATTATTATTATTATTATTATTATTATTATTAAGGATCCAAGCATTAAATGCTTGCAACTTTATTGTATTTGTTGGGAATTCTTCTTCTTCTTCTTCTTCTTCTTCTTCTTCTCCTTCTTCTTCTTCTCCTTCTCTACAAAAAGGTCAAACCATAGCTCAAGTATAGAAACACCAAGTTTGTCACATGGTGCAGAAATCCCATGCTACTCAGGCAAGTAAAGGGTATAGCCTGGTGGTGTTGCAATAGCACAAGTATTGATGCTTATCTTATATTTCAAGAGCTGTAAGCTGCACACTCAAAATTCTTTTTCCCTCCCTATATACTCCACCCATTCATTGATTCATTGATAATGTGATCATTTGCACAACCTATTTTTGTGAAATAGTCTTGGGATTTATTGTGTGCATCCAAATAAAGGCATATACAGGACAAGATTCTGAGCTCAGGTGCAAAATCTGGGGCGTCGTCATGAATAGAGGGTGGAGCTAAGGTCAGCTGTTTCTCATTTCTCATAATCTATTGATTTAATTACTTAAAAAACATGACTAGCCAATAAGTTTTCAGCAAGCATTTGACAGACTTAACACTGAACTATTATCATGAAACCTTAATGGTAGGATTGAGTATGAACCCACTACTATCTAATCAACTCAAATTGGCCACAGGGGGGTGCTGTTAATGTTTTTGCATACAAAAATGAGCATCTCATACAAACTAAGAGCCATAGCCACTTGTCAGTGTTGATTCCTTGGCTCAGCCCATCTAAATTTGCATGTGAATCATTTAGCCCCACCCACCCCAATTTACCATAACTTGCATAATATGAAAAACCAGATTCAAACTGCTGCATATTTGGTGTCAAAGTACACAGGAGAGTGTGAAGCTTAATAACTATCAAAACACGTCAGAATTGATGAACAGTATGTCGGCCACACACACCAATCAATCCAAATGGAGCGGAGCTGTTCTTCATAAATGTGTGCATGGAATAACACAAATCTTATGATGCATGTCCGGCAAACACTTCTAAGGTGATATGGTTATGTTGAAATAGCTATTTCTGAGAAACTGAAAGTCTGATTTTGGTGAAAGTGCTGAAATTTGGTGCTGCATCACTCTGCTAATCTGATTTTTAATCATCACTGAATTGCTTAAAAGACATGGTCATCTTCAACCTTCAGCAGGAATTTCACACATCTAGCATTGAACTATTGTTACAAAACCTAAAATTAATATTTATATATAGATTCTTTACTGTTCTATGAATCCTGCAGATTACCACTTCTGGCTAATCTTCTTCTTATTGTAGTTGTTGGTCGGCCTTCCTCCCTTCCTTCCTCCCTTCCTTCCTCCCTTCCTCCCTTCCTCCCTCCCTCCCTTCCTCCCTCCCTCCCTTCCTCCCTTCCTCCCTCCCTTCCTCCCTCCCTCCCTCCCTCCCTCCCTCCCTCCCTCCCTCCCTCCCTCCCTCCCTTCCTCCCTCCCTCCCTTCCCTCCCTTCCTTCCTTCCTTCCTTCCTTCCTTCCTTCCTTCCTTCCTCCCTCCCTTCCCCCCTCCCTCCCTCCCTCCCTTCCCCCCTCCCTCCCTCCCTCCCTTCCCCCCTCCCTCCCTCCCTTCCCCCCTCCCTCCCTCCCTCCCTTCCCCCCTCCCTCCCTCCCTCCCTTCCCCCCTCCCTCCCTTCCTCCCTTCCCCCCTCCCTCCCTCCCTCCCTCCCTTCCTCCCTCCCTCCCTCCCTCCCTTCCTCCCTCCCTCCCTCCCTCCCTCCCTCCCTCCCTCCCTTCCTGCCTCCCTCCCTGCCTCCCTACCTTCCTGCCTCCCTCCCTGCCTCCCTACCTTCCTGCCTCCCTCCCTGCCTCCCTACCTTCCTTCCCTGCCTCCCTACCTTCCTTCCCTGCCTCCCTACCTTCCTTCCTTTCTGTTGTAGGTGGCCTTTTGGCAAGTTCAGTGGCCTGATGCAAATGGTTTTGTAACAATCAAGCAAGTGTTTTCTTCTATGGGATAATAGCAACATGTTTTGTATTTGCTAGTTATGTTAAGTCTTTACAAACATAATCTACAAGATTGTTATTTCTTCTGTGTTCATATTTATGTTTGTATTGGTCTGGAGACCACATGTTTCATTTCCAGTTTAGATACAGTCTTGCTTTCTGTCATTTCAAACCTTATCTTAGAGTCTTTTGAAACACAACTGTTGTTTAATACATCTAATGTTTTGTTTTCATTTAAATTTGAGCTGTGATTAACAGCTCAACATGTTTGACCTCTTCTGAAATTTTGCAACAGGATGTGATGTGGTCTAGCTTTGCTTCACACCATATTGACTGCACTGGAGAAACATGTGTTCATTTTGCAGAAAATTAGCTTCTTACTGAAGTATGCTAACAGTAGTGATTCCTAGAAGATAAGAAACCTGCATTCTTCTATGCTAGGTTGTTAAAACTTATCTGTACAGTGTGGACATAGTCAACAGTGTCAAACTGTAGCATTTGTATCACTGAATGTATACATTTTATTTTCCCTGAATGTTTGTTTAGAGGACTGGACAAATGATACTGGTCCCCTTTAAGATTTGCAGGGACACATGTAGAGAAACTGTTGGTGATTAGGCAGCATATGCCCAGCCATCTGTTTCAGACAAAGCTAGAGTGTGTAAAACTGTACATTACAAGCATAAGCACCTTCACCGTGGGTATTCATGTAAATTTTCTGATAGTCCAATTATACAAAGTCCTCTTCTCACAAAGGTCTGGATAAATGATGAACATATATGCTGAATGGTGACATTTAACAATTAAACCATTAATGATTTGTTTACACAGTTGAGAGAAGTGGTTATGCTTTATTTTGCACTTCACATTATGCTTCACATTATCACTTGGGCATGTTGGTTTTAAATTTGAAGCTTGAAAATTACACATACTTCTGTGACTTTATCTAAGCAAACTGGAGCAATCCATGTTATCACTTCTCTAAATCAGAGAAGAGAAGGTTAAAGATAAAAATAAAATATAAAAAAAGCCATCAACTTCTAATGCATGTAAATTGTGTAATGTGGATTGTAATTAATTGTAGGTATGCATGTGTAAGCATGTATACATGTGTAATTTGGGTATAGCAGGCCACAACACAGGATATGCCAAAATAAAAAAGACCCACAATATTTTTTTTATGTATGCTCAAACGCCTTGCTATCTACATCCTGACTGTGATTCCCCAGTACTGCATAGTCTCTGCACAGATTTAAATAAAGTCTACAGCTTTATATTCTTTTCTATAATTTTTTTTCTACAAAATTTTATTTGACAAAGTATACACAAAGAGTCAATAGCAACAGGTCTGAGGCCATTCACTCTGATGGAATCATTGCAGTTTTTTTTAGAAGCAAATCCCTTGATAAATAGAATTGATTTAAAAAAAAATCACAAATATCCATTTATTTAAGAGACAGTGTAGAGTATAAAACATGATGAGGAACACTGAACAGATACTGGATCACAAGTTTAGTTTTGTACTTAGAACACTGAGCAATGTGTGCAAATTAGATTAATGATCTGAATCATTAATACAATGTATTAGACTAGATAGGATTAGATTAGATTAGATTAGATTAGATTGTCCATCTAATCACATCTGTCTGTTTGTAAACAGTAATTTTTTGTTAATAAATATTTACTGTAAGTATGTTAATATCATTTCCAGTGCTACATGATGAAGCCTGTTTCTTACACATATTAGTGACAGTAACACTTTTACTGTCACCCAGATGGCTGCTTAATAAAAACAACATGACCATGGTGCAAGTAACATAATTACATCTGTATTCGCAGCATTCTTTAATGCATTTCGTTGCCATTATTCAATTTATATCATCTTTATATCATTTTAAATTGTGAGCTGTATCCTGTTTCTCTCCTCTAGCCAGTGACAGTTCTAGTGTGATATATGACTTTGGGCAGTGATAGCCTGGTGGTTCTCCAGAAGTGGCTCATGGTATGTGGTGAAGGGTAAAAAATTTATTTCCTGCTTCACGTTTTGCGGTTTAGCTTTAGGAATCAAATATGGCAAAGGCATCAGCAAAAGCATCCAGCGTTTCAATATGCTGTATAAACATTGCGTGCTTGTATGTGTACTAATTATTAAACCTTTCGTTTTTACATTATTAAATTTACTTCAGTACATGTAAAAGTTCCCTAGAGATAAAAAAAACAACCACAAGTATAATGTGTGCTAATATTTTTTAAAAAACCTACTAAGCAAACATTGTTACAGGATATGCAAAAAATGTTCTGGTTAAGTCTCAGTGGAGTGATAATGGTCATTATCTTGAAAATGAAATGTTGAGGTTAGTGTGTGGAATGAAATGCTTCCAATGATGAGGGCAGTTCAGGTTTTTAAGGTGTAAGTGAATGGAGAAAGCAGGCGACTGTGTGCCCTGGAGAGAACAGCAGAGAAAGCAGACGACTGAATATATCTAAACTATCTTTGTGTCTTTCATTCGTCCTGAATAAAGATCTGTCTTTGCAGAATGAGCTGTTACTGAAGGTTTCCCCTGTATAATAAAATCTGGAATATTTTATGGCTTTTTGTGAAGAGTTTTCGGGAATAGTGATATATAACGTCTGCGTCTCCAACAATGCCAAACACTGGCACACATGTAGGAATGTTGAAAGCCATACGAATCTGTGTGTCAGGGAAATTTATGACTAATAATTGGAGAATTGTGAGCGTGTAGATAGAGTGTGTGTGAGAAGCCAGATTAGTAAAGCATGGAGGGGGTGTGGGAAGAGAGATTAGATCTAGAAGAGGAAAGCCGAGCAGACTTGCCATGATGCGAGGCCAGTGTCTGTTTGTTGTCTTTGAATGCAACATTAGATTCCTAAGACTAGGTCAGGCCCTTTGATGGGGCGGGACGTTTTGGAGGCTGAGGAATGTGGGGTGCTGCTCTGGGCCATAAGCCATGTCTCCCATGGTTCAGAGCAAGCGGAACATACTGCTCACACTACTGACATACCTGTTTACCCAGGTGCTGTCCTCTGGCCATGGCTGGGCGATTAGCCAGAGAGGTAAATGAGAGAGATGAGGTCCAGGCATTAAAGTGAAAGATGCGAGAGCAGTATTTACAAAGTACATAGAGAATCATGATGTGCCATTCACAGGAAAATGGTCGTATCGTTATTTTCAAATATTAAACTTATACCACAATCTCCTTTTCAACTAAGGTAGCCAGGGGTGAAGCGTCACTTTGGTTTTCATGGTGAACGTTCCATGACGAATGGTTGATATGAGTAAGAAATTTCAATTCAATTCATTTCACTTTTATTTGTATAGCACTTTTAACAATGGACATTGTCACGAAGCAGCTTTACAGAGATACACAAATTCAGAATATAAATTGTGAATTTTAAACTTAAATGTAACCCTAATGAGCAAGCCAGAGGCAACAGTTGTGAGGAAAATCTTACTTGAAGAAAATACCTTGAGAGACTGAAAAAGGAGCCCATCCTCATCTAGGTGCCACCGGATAGTACAATCATAAAAAATACTTTCCCTTCTATAACTTTGTACTAAGTGGTCAGAAAGAGTAAATACATTCTAGTAATATCAGGAAGTCTATTTTGTTGAATTTATCCACTATTCAGTGATGGAGTATAAAACATATCAATTTCAGTCCAAAGCTATCTCCATGGTGTCTATCTGGTACCATCCACAGCAACCTCATGGGTCCATCCCTATCAGCAAGTGGCCTCCAATTGATGAGAATACAACCAGAAGTAGGGCATCAGAATGGATCTGGCAGATCCAGAGAGCAGAGGTGGTTCAGGAGTAGCATGTGTAGCTTGACAGAGAGAGATATAGTGAGAGAGAGATATGCAGAATATTAGTTTTGCTGCTTATGATGCAATGGTTAAGGACCATGTCCATTGTGGGCAGAGTGCAAGCAGGGACTCCTTCAAGACTAGCTATGACAGCATAACTGAAAGGGAGAGCCAGGAGGTGACACAGACATGAGGGCGTCCTGGGACATAAAATGTCCAGCCACTTAACCGTCAACAAACCTGAGTGAAAGCAGAACAAATCTGTTATAATGTTTATGTATAGAAAAGAACAGATTTTTACAAACTGTTGAAAACGTTCCATAAAATGCCTTAATGCTTATACGTGCTTAAATGGAAAGCTATTGACTCATAGATCATGGTGAATGAGAATCTGCAGACAGATAGTCTAGTGAATTGTGTCTAGTGAATAACAACACAGGTCCTCTATGGGTGGACGGATAGATGGATGGATGAATCACAGATTGGGAGGCAGGTAATTAAGTATATGCAACAAATGCATATAGGTAAAAGAGAACAGGAAAACCTTAGTACCAATCATTTAAAAAATCTATTAAGCAAACATTATTACAGGATATGCATAATGCTCTGATTATGTCTCAGTGGAGTAATAAGGGTCATTATCTTGAAAATGAGATGTTATTTTTAAGATAAGAAGAGGTCATTTTGTGGAATGAGGGGCTTCCTGTGAAAAGGGCAGCACGGAGTCTCAAGGTGAAGGAAAACCTGTTTCCTAAAAACAGCAGCCAAGAAGCAAACCAAACCTTCAACCGGTATGGCTTTCTCTGCTGTGTGATATTTTAACATTTGAAATAAATTGGTTGATTCTCATTTTAAAAGTCAGGCAGCATTCTGTATACCATGTTTAAATGCTGACTTTTTAGAAATATTTTTTATTAAAATCTACACTGAAGAGAGTGAAGGCTACAGTGAGAGTGAAGGCTACAGTGAAATATACACCCATTGAATAAAAAGTAATAATGCTTTCCAGTTATATCAGTCCAGCTTGTCACTGTAATTAACATAAACAATGAAGGATGTTTCAGCAATAACTCAAAGACTACAGTTTGTGTGCTGGTTTCTTTCCACAATGTGTGGTCCATTGATTATTTTGGGATTTGGAAGAATTTGTTGGAGGTTATAAAAGGTTCAGGCTTTTTCTCAGATACTTCATCTCTGTTATGAATCTCAGCAATAAAGGTTTCTAACAACAAAGTCCTGTGTACAGATTTCTATAGGCACAACAAAACCCACGTCAGTAATTTAGTCTAAACAGTTCTAGCCAAGGACAACATGGTAGGCCTTCTGGGGGAAAGTGAATTTTGTGGAGTGTCCAACAGAAAAATTATAATAATAAAGGCTGGGTGGAGGTAGAGAAAGATGAATATTGCACTAATTACAGTGTCTGCAAACGTGGTAATGATTGCTGTAAGAGAAAATTGCAAATATTTCAGCAATTTGATAAACACTATTGTTAAAAAGTGAGAAGCTTTAACCTTTTTATACTAATGTGTTTATTTGGCAACCAGGAAGAAAATTATCTCAAGGAGGACTGAAATTTGGTCAGAAAAATTCAGTTAAAACCCTAAGAAAACAACTAGTGAAAGAAGCTAGTAATAGAGTTGGAGACATCACGTACTAAGTCTGTACATGAACCATTAAGAGAGTTGTACATGGCCATTACACAAAGGAGACACCCCTACTCCAAGACTGGCATAAAAAAATCCAGCTGGAAGTTTGGAGTTGAACATCAGGATAAAGTCCAAGCCTTTTAAAGGAGTGATCCTTAGTTAGCTGAAACAAAAAATAAACATTTTTTTGCCATAATAATCAGTGCTATATATTGAGGAAGCAAAAAGGTTAGGGTTTTAATCTGAACAAACTATTCCAAATGTAAAGCATGGTGGTGGGGTCATCATGTTGTTGCATGCTTTGCTTTATTATTATCTACATACAGAAACACCGAAGTAACACCTCGAAAAATCTGCGAGAAAATGAAAACTCATTTGCACCTAGGTCTTTCTGCATTGTCTTAAGCATATCTTAAGTTTGGCTTAAAAGCCACAAATTGAATCTATTACAGTGGCCATCACAAAGCCCTGACATGGATCCTCTAGAAGTTTTTTACTTAACTGAAAAAGCATGTTTGAGCAAGGAAGCCTACAAACTTGAGGTTACACCAGTTCAGTCAGGAGAAATGGACAAAAGTATTGGGAGGAGTTTGTGGAAGGCTTCTCCAAGGGTTTGAAGTTCAAGCAATTAAAAGCCAATGCCAAAAATTTACAGTGTATGTAAACAAAGCAAAACTGATCTGTCTTTTGAATAAGTTCTTGGAAATGAAGTAAAATGAATGTATCATCAAATAAAATGTTTGGAGTTGTGTGTGTAAGCTTTTGGCCTACATGTGCTGCTACAAATTCTTTCTGCCTGCTTGAATGTTTCATCAATAATTAATTAATTCCAATTCTAATTTTTAATGATAAGAGCTGTTCCACTGTCACAGCAGAAAAAGGTTATTCTTTGGTGATGAGGTAGTTTATTGCTCATTGATTCCTCCCAGGAATATTTCAACATGAACAATCTATGTTCTTGCTTTTGGAAACATTAATTATTCCTCTAGGCTTTCAGTGTCTTTTGTCTTACACATGCTTTCGCTGTCTGCTACACACAGAGAATCTAGTCTTGCATCAGTTTCTTTGTTCCACATTCTGTCCCTTACTGAGAACAGCTATCATGTACTGTAAAAATGGCATCACGGTGCAGAGAAACTGAATCTTGATGTTTCTACATCACAAATATTAAATATTAAATATTTGTTAAATGTTTGGGTAGTTCCATATCAGAAATATGGATAATCTACAAATAGAGACTTAGATTGTATGTTTTATTAAAGAAGGCCTGGCTGTTAAAATCCCTTTGTCATCCATGACCATGGGAAAAACCAAAGAATTTTCATCACAAAAGAGACAGATGGTTGTTGACCTGCACAAATCAGATAATAGATATAAAAAATACACAAGCTGTTAAAAAATAACATTATGCACAATTAAGGGCATAACGAAAAGCTTCACATGTCAGAAACCATGGTCAGTAATTGGACCCATAAGCAGACTGTCTTCACACACACAGAGAGGAGGATGGTGAAAGAAAGCCCAATGATCACAAATTATATACTTATGCAATATTGTGTGCTATTTTGTAATATAAATATTGTGAGTAGTGAGTTCACTCTGAAAATAACAAGAAGTGCACTTACTAAACTGAAGGAAAAAAAAGTGTGGAATGTTGGAGCTTTGCTTATATAGAGGAAGAGGGATGGCGCTACCAGGTGCTGACACTGGATAAGAAAAACATTTGAAGATGGCTGACGACACCCCGGTGGACAAGACATTTTACAAAAGTCTTTTTAATTAACCTATATTGTGTGGTTTATTTATTCATTCATTGTCTACCGCTTATCTGAACTATCCTCGGGTCACGGGGAGCCTGTGCCTATCTCAGGCGTCATTGGGCATCAAGGCAGGATACACCCTGGATGGAGTGCCAACCCATCGCAGGGCACACACACACACACTCTCATTAACTCACGCAATCACACACTATGGACAATTTAGAGATGCCAATCAACCTACCATGCATGTCTTTGGACCGGGGGAGGAAACCGGAGTACCCGGAGGAAACCCCCGAGGCACGGGGAGAACATGCCAACTCACACACACACACACACATATGGCGGAGGCGGGAATCAAACCCCCAACCCTGGAGGTGTGAGGCAAACGTGCTAACCACTAAGCACTAAACCACTGTAAGCCCCCCCCCCCCCCCCCCCCCCCCCCCGGTTTATTTATCGACATTTAAATATCAAGAAATTATTATTATTTTTATTAGCGGTATTAGTAGTAGTTGTAGTAGTACTAGTAGTAATTTGTTTGTTTATTTATTTATTTTAGATTTTATTTTTTCCATTATTTTCTCCATTCACAAAATTTTTTGATAGTATCAATAATTTTGAAACCAATGTTTTGTTTTGTAAAAATAACTCCTACACTTCAAAAACTTGTTATGGGGTATTCTTTTTATGTACTAATATTTGCTTATTTTCATTAAAGATGACAATCATTTGTCTGTTGTATGAGCTTACCAAGTCTGATGTGTATTTGGACATGGGAGAGAGAAACAGGCTTGATCATGTATAAAAGAGAGCCTTTTCTCAGTAGAAACAGAGCCACTGTTGTGTAACGGAGCAGTAAAAACACTGGAAGCTCTTGTTAGATGTCCTAAGTTCCAGTAGTGACCTTTTGCTACAGGTGTGTTGTTCCTATTAGAAAACTCAAATGTGTTTCTTTAGGGTCACATGAGGCTTATCTCTACACAGTTTATGAGAGGGCTCTGACTGATGAGTTGCTTTGTATTTTTCACTTTCTTTCATTCAAACACCAAGGACAACAGAACTCTCTGTCTTAACTATTTAGAGTAAGTCTCACCCCCCAAGATTTAATCTCCATACTAATGTCAAATCACTTTAGTTCTTCTTGTCATTGCAAACGCATCTGAAATTTTCCTCTTATCACACTACAGCCAGGTGAACGTCCTCTGAGCCAGTGTTCTGGATGAAAACTGCTAAAATGTAGTCATTCTGCAGAACAAATAGCAGCTACTAATGCCAAAATCATGGAAGTAACCTTCAAACCCTGGAATAGCATACATAACTGTCAGACCAAGGACAGTATCATTTCCTCTGAAAAGGAACTATATCACTTCCTCCCTTCCCAATAATTGTGTTTAATGTCAGGGAGAAGAGACAAGTTCCATTTTGGAGTTGGTTCGATTTTGCCATGAAGCCCCTTGTCTATAGTCTCCTTCATTACATACAACAAAGAGAAAAATGTTGTTTGTTTTTTGTCTATAAGCTACTTTCTGTTCCAATTCTAGACAGGATTCATAACCTACACAGGATCACATATACTATCAACAATCAGCAATCAAGTTTTGTGAAAAACATGCTTATGTTTTTATGATTAATACTGTAGGACTTGAATCCAAGACTCAACTCGAGTCCTAAAGTCCTATTCATAAAGACATAAGCTTTCTGGTCTTGGACTCAAGTCTGGTTTCAAAATATTTTCTGTATTGACTTAGACTTATCTTGGAATTATTGCCATTTGTATTTGGACTTGTCTTCATCTTGGCTACTGGTCTCAATAAATATGGTCTTAGTCTTGATCATGAGTTTGCATAAATAATTTTTATGTCTTTTCTTTTTGCATGCACAAAGTTTACCAAGAAGTAATTCCCTCTTCTAGGAAATATAGCCTAATCATTGACATTGTACCTGAATTAAGCCAACTAGCCAAAGTAATTGTTCAGCTTTAGAAAAGGAACTGACGGTTTTCAGTGCTGATCTTGACTCTCACTTCCTTGGTTTTAGTTTCTTGGTCTTGGCCCTCAGCCTCCTTATGACTTAAAGTGCGTCCCAAATAGCATATGCATTATGCATTATTCTATACTATTTTGTAATACAAATAGTGTGAGTAGTGTGACCACATTGAAAATTCCAACAAGAAGAAGTGTACTTAAGCACCCAGTACATAGTACATATTAAATAGAGTGAGGTATGCCATTTAGGATGCAGTTCTGGCCTTAACTCTGACTCAGGTATAGTCCTATATACATTTACATTTATAGTATTTGGCAGACACCCAGAGCGACTTGCACAGATCACATTCATTCAACTGAGCAGTAGAGGTTTAAGGACCCAGAGGTAGCAGCTTGGCAGTGGTGTGATTTGAACACAGGATCTTCCGATCAAGGTTCTAATGTTACTACAAGCTACTACTTTCCACATATATATGTCTTTTTGGTGCATCCTATGAATTCAGTAAATCATTATATACTGTATGAACTTCTAAAATACTACAGATTATACACAATATTGTATAGTGTCTGGTGTAAACCTGTATAAATGCTAAGAGGTACGTTCATAACTCTTCATAAAGCATGACGGTGTAGCTATATAACACATTATAGTCACATGTATCATATATCTATTTACACATATATCTTTAAGACCACTGCAAATATTATAATGCATTATGTAATGTGAAATTATGAAGAAATGTGTCATGCTATTGTTCAAAGAAAGACAAATCTCAGTGATTTTGCAGACATTCACTCTGTATTTCAGAAATCAAAATAATTTAGTATTTCCATCAGATATTAAGCTTTTACGACTCATTTCACAATAGAAAAACGGAAAAGAACAATCTATTGCTACTCCAGAAATTGAGTTTCTCATATATAAAAATAGCAAATAAACTTTACAAATAAAATCCTTGATCAGTAAACGTGCAAAAAATACAGTGCCCTCCACTATATCATACTGACACACACAATTAAACATTTAAATATAAAAAGTGAAGTGAAAAGTTATATTCTGTGTTCGGGGCAATGTTTAGTTTTATTTACACATTTTTTTAAACCACTAAACATTTTTAAGTAGTACAATTACTTCCTCTCAAAACTAGCACCTTTTCAGTTTATATTTTATGAAAAGCTTTATGCCTTTGGGAGAATAACTGAGTCTTTTCCCTTAAAGACATACGACATTAGTAGAAATACCTTTGTCCACCACTTCACTAAAAACATTTTATTGTCTTTTATATATTAGGCTATATTAAAGGCAACAACAGAGCAAATGAAAAATAACAGACTGACCATTTTTTAAACTTTATTCCTTAAGGGCGTCAATAATTCTTGTACAATTCTTTTTAAATAAAAACAGATTTATTTAAAAATAGTTTGAATTAGGTTTTTTGATAGAACAAAAGAAATTGTTTCTAAAACTATAATAAATTTTATACAGTTTTAGTTTTTGAAGGTTGCCAATAATTAGGGAGGGCACTGTACATACACAACTGTGATTATACTCTCACTTTACACATGGAAACACAAAATTAACTTCTCTAGAACAAGCACAGGGAAGACCTTTTCTCAACTATAGGACAAGACAGTTTTCACTTAGTCACTGAAATGTCTACTAGTCCAACAGAAGGTTTCTCATGCGTATATAGTGCAAGTCATGTATTTACAGCCAGCTCGCTGGCTACCAGTTGCTCAGCACCAGGTTGGGTATCTCCATAGTGATGAAACATGAAAGCAGCAGGCACAGAAAGGTGCACACTAGAGCACTAGTAATCTAATGGCAAGCTTTAAGATGAGCACTGGCTTACCATGAAGCCTTGATTTAAAATAAAATCAAAGGCAAAAAACAATAGGGAAGAAATGTGAAGACTGTGTGGGAAATGTGTAGGCTTTTACGGTAATCCAGGTGAAAAACAAAGGCAATATAGAAATGAACAACAGAAATGTGATGTAAGTGATATGTGAAGAAACCTGTACTTAATGTCCTGAGGTAAACATGATATTATCATGATTTTTCATGTAGAACTACATCAAGGTGGCTTTATGCACAATTATCTACAATGCATGTACATATTCCATAACTGTATGAAATTGGTCCTGGCAGATAATGCTACATTTGGAGCAAAAGAGAGAGTATTACATTTCCCAACAAGAGGAGGAGCCTCAATGTACAGTCATTCATTAATTTACCTCCATTTATCCTGGTCAGTGTGCTGGTGGATCTTGAGCCTAAAATGGGAACACTAGGTGCAAGGCAAGAATACACGCTGGATAGGCAATCACAAGGCAACATTCCCCACATGTTTTGTGCCACACTCCTCCTATTGTTCTGCTTTCCTGCCATGTCACCTGCTCCTCATTTACCCTAATGTTCTGCCTTACATATATATATGAGCCCATTTGTACTTGCCTTCGTCAGTCACTGTTTGGTTGGTGTTTGTTTGTTTGTTTGTTTAGGTGCTGTCATGTTCAAGGTTTCCATGTTATATTTAGTTTACCATTTTTTATTTGTCCTGTGTCTTGTGCTAGCTTCGTTTGATTTTTGTTAATAAAGCAGCGCTTTATTTTTCCTGCATGTGGGTCTGTTATACTACGATCGGGAGCTCGAGACTACCAAGGAGATCCGTGTTCGATCCCCACTTCGGGCGATGTCTCCCGAATGTTACAGATGCCTTAATATTCTGCTGAGGATCTCCTGGCTGAACTTTTCAGTTGTACATCGTTGAAAGCTTTATAAGACATCCAGGCCATGATGTACCAAAGATACTGCATGCCATATCTTACAGATGACATTCTATTTTTAAATGTAGGTTTTGATATTTTGAAAGTTTATCTGCAGGATATTGTTCCAATATTCATGTGGAACATACACTACTGCTCTTCAGTAAACTAAAGATGGTTCTGCAATGTTGTCTTTGGAAAGCGGTCAGCTTCCTTAATACCTGAAGCCATTCAAGAACATCGTTCTTGTTTTGTATTATTCTTATGATAGACCAACCAACACAAATAACAAGTGCATGATACTGCTATCCTAGGAACAGTATATCCTTCTCAGCCTTCTCCCACTTGTAGCAATAGTACTGAATCTTCCTAATTGTGAACTGATAGAAGTATAAGCATTTAGATGTACTTTGTATGCTCTCTGTGTGTTAGATTGACTGGTTATGCTAAATTGCCTTTGGTGCAAATGAGTGTGTAGAACTCCACTCCACAACTCCAGGGTTGGTTCCACTGCAACCCTGATTAGGATAAAGTGGTTACAAATTATAAATGAATGAATGAATGAAAATTGTCACATGCTATTCATGTAGAAATTCACATTCTGAATGGATCTGCATGTTTACAATATTTGTGGGCAGGCTATATACCCGAATAAATAATTTGAATAGAATGCAAAAAAGCCTCAAGGAGAAAATATCTGATGCAAAGTTCTGTTACATTTGCCTTATCAGCTTCTCTTTTGAAAATGATCTGACTAAACAACTACTGTTCATATGACAAAACCCTTGTGCAATGTCTGGCAATTTTTTATATTGTGTTCACAGAGCTGAATAACAAACACATTCTGACTTGTTGATGTTGATCCATTGTGTTTTATGCGGGAAGTAAATGTGTAAATCACAATATCTTTATGTTTTTTTCCAGGATTGAGCTGCTGAGTATGCATAAAGACATGTATAAGATGCGGTGCAAGTTTCAGCCTAGAGCTATCATTAGAGCAAAACAGTCCAAGACTGAAACATTACACATGAGGAAGCTGTTCTGTTGGAGAGTTCATTTTAAGCAGCTGCTGATTCAACTTCCTCTCAATTTTATCAGCTAAATGCAGCTTATCTGATGTCCAAACATACATACACACACATTCATCAACCACAGCTCAGCGAACAAGCCAAAATTACTAGTTGCTTTCATCTCATGGAGACAAAAGGTCCTCGACAGGCTAAAGCTCGCTTGCATACCCAATGAGCTGAGACGTGGAGAGAACTTGATCCACCTGGGCTTGCTGCCCACACCACAAAACAGCAAACCACTGAGCTACAGGTGAATGGCAGAGTTGGCCAAGGGAACAGAAGCCTCAAGCACTGCACAGGATCAGCAATGGCAGTGAACTGTGGCAATGCCTCTTAAAGAAGACCAGACAGAAGAATAAGGAGAGCTTGGCCATTATCCAGCACTCAACCCTGATGCCAAGTACATAACAATGTCCAACTGACATCAATATAGCGGGTACACTTAAAGAAATATTTTAATTAGTAAATATTTTACACGTAGGCTCCTGCTCTGTGTTTCAGCATTTGTAGGACATTATGTATGGAGCTCAGAAATCATGAGTGTTGCTAATGGAAACACAGAAGGCAATGTAAGGATGGGAGTGAGGGAGGGTTTGTGTGTGTACTGTGTGAATTACTATGTAATAGCAAAGAGAGATGAGGAGAAATAAATGGCTTTGACACTCTGTTAATTTAAAATCTGGTGCTCTCATGTTTCAACATGTGAATCTTGGTGATCCCTTTGGCCCCTCGGTACCCGTAACCCTGGTGCTGCTCCTCCAGTCACCGAGCACTGCTACCAGACACAGAGCTGCCACTGGAACTGGTGCCGTTGGAGCTGCGATCCTCAAAAACAGAGATCTCTATCTGAACCATCACAGTCAAGGGTTTTAACAGCAGATACAGAATTCCATGACCTTCAGTCTTAAATGCTTAATGCACATGATATGCAATAAAATTACATTTTACATTACATTAATGGGTTATGGACAGATTGTCTAATGAGTACATATAAGTAAGAAATAAAAAACACAACACGGTGTGTTGTTACAGAAAATATAATTCAAGCATGGTCGATGTAACATGGCCCAACAGAGTTTTATTCCTCTTATACCACCATTTTGATCATTTGCTTTTAAAATGTATTTATTATTCATTGTCTTGTTTTAACCATTTAAATTTGATTACATTTAATATTTTGGAACATCTGCAAGAGAAGCTGTTGGTATCACTGGCAGTCATTCCCTCACCAGACATTAGACAAAAGTGCCATGGTTACTGAGAAACCTGAAGATCATGGTGATTATGAAATGTTAAATAATCACCTTTTAAGAGAAAACCATATAAATGTCAACGATTTTTAGATTATGCGGATCATCTGTTACTGAATAGAAACAACATGGTATTAAAAATAGTGCATTAAAAAATTATTTTAGTTGACAGCCATAAATACCATCATCTGTTTTAAAAAATGTATGCATACTGTCAAATTCCAAAATTCAGCAGTGTTTGGTATAAATTCCTTGTTAAGTCTGTCTCAAATAAATCAGAAATGATTAGATACACTGCTATAATTAAATACACTGCTATAATTAGATATGCTCTGAACATTCTGAAAAATAAGTCAAGTATAATCTCTTTTACAATAGAAGGTCAATATTGATGTGTCTACCTGTTGCTTCAGAGCCCTGTGATGAGTTACTGGTGGACAGTGTGGAAAGTCCTACAGTTGAAATTGACACAGTGACAACAGACACAGTGACAACATTGCCAGGCATGCTTGATGGTCCACTGGAGAGACTGTCATCTCCTAACAAAAATCACACCAAATTACACAATTTCAAAGAACGTTTCCTGATGGCCACTAGCACTATTTGATTAGTGTACTCTACCTGGGGACATGTATCTAAGAACTAAAGTACATAAGTAGGAAGGCTCTTCTTTTGCACAGTGCATGGTAAAGGGGCAAATCTGGGTAATTAAGTAATTAAAATAATTAAAAGCAGACCTAGTTTGATTTTTATTTGCTGACATACTGCTAAATAAGGGTGTAATATTTGGGGGGAAAAATGCATAAATTAGTAGCATTTAATTATCTTTGAGTCATACTACTTCTCTCTAGAGTACTACCGTCTCAGCACAAATCTCAACATGCCTTAAAGGCATCTGAGCCTGGATTCTAACCAAAGACAGCTTAGTTCATTCTAGCAAAACCTTTGGGCAATCATAGATGAACCACTTGCAGATCAAATCTTGCAATTGTGTGGTCTAAAGATTGCGAAGATTTGCATTGCATATCGTCAGGAGCTCCAGGTATTCATTATTCCACAGCTAGACTCTCCTCTGCTCACACTATCAGTTTACACTGTTAAAACACTGCTGATTATCCAAAATGTAACAGCATGTCTGGTCTTCAATCAACCAAATGTACATAATACATCCTTTTCATCTTAGTCCACTGGCTCACGGAAGCTGCTTGCATGAAGTTCATGCCTTTGATGCTTTCTATGAGATAGCTAGATAAATATGTAAAGGATACCACTCTCATGCCCCTCTCAATAGGGTCAGTGATAAGAAGTCCTCGAGGTGCATAGATGTTTTCATTCTGCTCCTGAATATACATAGAGATCTTCTTTAGGGTCTGCATAGTGACAGAGACAAGGGAAGGACATGATAAATGAGTTAACTAAATCAAGCAACAGAGATGCTTTAGAGGAAAGAAGATGTGATATGGTTTCCATGGAGCTTTGAAGAGATAAAACATTGATGATACACATGCACTACATCACATAATCACAGATAATTCTATCAAGGAGTGAGATGATATTATTTTAATGCTGATAAAATTGGATTACAGCAAATGTCATTTTATAACTTTTTGGAGAGCTATTTTTAGCCTTGTTTCCAAGAAGAACTGAAAGCATTTTTTGCACACTAAATTGGTCGCACAATTTAAACAGCACTCTAAGTCTAACATGGACTTGGGTTTATGTCTGTATGGAGTTTTTCATACTGTTTTCTGTGTTTGTGTGTGTTTCTTCCCACAATCCAAAAACAAGCAGGTATGTGGATTGACTATGTTACTCATAGGCATGTACATGTGTGTGCATGGTGCCTGTGCCTGTGATAAACTGGCATTTATCAGGCGGTATTTATAGACACTTGGAGTGAATTGTCCTGCCTTATGCCCTTGCACCATGGTAAGCTCCAGATTCACCCAAGGTTAAAGGATAAAGCAGTTATTGAAGATGAGGGACTGAATGATGAATATAGTCTAATGAGGGCTTATTTTAGACTGCTTTAGCATATTTAATTTTGCAAGTATATATTGCATCAGCCACCTGTCTGTTGCTTTCCCACTGCAATGAGATAAAACTATATGGTGTGCCTTTTCACTTTACATAATCAGCTG
This sequence comes from Hemibagrus guttatus, assembly GCA_033459395.1. Lineage (NCBI taxonomy): Eukaryota > Metazoa > Chordata > Actinopteri > Siluriformes > Bagridae > Hemibagrus > Hemibagrus guttatus. The sequence continues at coordinate 16,318,674 of JAUCMX010000002.1, forward strand.
TGAAAGAAAGCGAGGTGCTGATGTTTAAGGTGCAGAGCAACGACATTACAAACTGATCTAATGAGTTTAATGAGCATGAACTAACTCTGCACTAATTTATGGCATAGATTAAAAGATTTGGATTTTTTGCCATATGCAAATTAATCTGTCAACTACAGGCTCATAATGAGCACCATGTTGCACATCTGAGCTTTGTCTAAAGACTCCAACTAAGAGAATTAATGACACTGGAATTTTTGGTGATAATGATCAAATTCTCTAAAAACTACCAAGTCCATGAGATTCTTCTGAACATATATTAAGCACCTTTGTTGAAGGTTAGTGTCATCATTTGCTGTGTGAAAAGTCTGTTTTAAAGCACACCATAGATGATATTAGCCCGTCATTTTGTTAGACATCTTAAAACATCTCATGCAGATAAACTATTCTACAGAAAATTACTTATCAAGTCCCACTTGAAATGAGATTAGGATATGATCAATTTTATTTTGCTCATTTCTGCTTCTGTTTGTTCTGAAGTAAAAAGATTTTCTGCCAGTATAAAAGGAGACATGTTTCACTCATGTGTCCCTTGAACCTAGATTAAATTAAATGCTTATGTTAACCTCCCTCTATCCCCTTATTAAGATTTAAAGAGAAAGAACTTACATATCACTTATTACAATATTTCAAGTGATCTTAACCATACTGTAGTTGTTCGTTTATACATTGAAATGACTCATTCTTTTTCATAGTTTCTTTGACATGTGCTCAATTCTTTGTCTTATGAGAAAGATGCTTATCAGGGTAGCTTTGTGCGTACGTGCCGTCCGTCCATGTCTTTTCATGTGTGGCCTTCTGTCAGCTGAGGCAGCAAACAAGAATATTCTTCATGGGTGGCAGTTTTATCATTGTTTATTTCTGTAGTGCGTGTGTTAAACAATGTACTGCACAGGTTAATGAGATTCGGCTGATGTGAAAATCAAAACAAACATAAACAAGACTGCTTCTGAAATTTTTAAGCAAGAGAGAAGAGATGAAAGAAAGAGGAAAAAAGGGCTTGTAGGAACAGTTTGTTTATTTCATCTTTGTTCCATCTGAATAAAGAGCAGGTAAGGCAGAACTGCACAGGTTAATTAGCTACCTTTTAAACCCGGCCATGGCACAGAACACAGAAATTGAGGTGCAGCCACTGGCAAACAGGTGCAAGCACTTCAGCATGGAGTCACAATGTGAACTTGTAGGTAAATGGATGCATTTGTAATCATAGCGGATCCGAGTACATCAAACATCAGAACATCTTTTGACGTGCATTCATAAACAATTTCCATCTGCTCCACTGAATACATGTGTGGTCACACTTGAAAGAGGTAGCACGTCAAAACCAAAATTCAATCTTTACAAAAACATTGCAAGCTTTGAATGACCGAGGTTTCTGTTTCATCAAAGCGGGCTATGTGCAAGAACCTGAGCAGAAAGATGGTAACTGCTGATTGTGGAGTAAATGGGTAAAAGAAAGAACATCTCGATACCTTCTCATATCGTGTCTCCATACAGAGGAATACAATGTAAGCTGACACACAAGCCAAGCAGCCCTCCAGGTAAGACTGACCGCTGATCTTCTCGGCCTCTGCGTAGTAGTTATTGAGCGTCTTAACGGTGTCCTCGAACAGGGTCCGCTCAATCTGCAAAAACAGCCAATTCCTTAGTTAAGAAACGTATGCCGATACATCTCAAGCCTCACCTCCTTTCTGCACCCCAAACATATATCTGTGCTTACACAGTTTATAGACACTTTTACTGTTGGAATGAAGTCCAAACACTACTTAAAATGAATTAAACAAAGAAACCTACCAAGAAAGAAAGAAAGAAAGAAAGAAAGAAAGAAAGAAAGAAAGAAAGAAAGAAAGAAATACACACTGCCACAACCTCTTGAGCATGTAGATGTCAATCATATGTCTGCTGATGTCATCTCAGCTAAAATGGTCATCAAAAACCCACTATGTGACCTTTTCTGCAGTCTTTTTTATTCACACAAACTGGTAACTATAAATCTTCCTGAGAAGTGCTTCTGTGCTATTCTGTCTGTGTGTGGAGCATTTATCAACTTTGTCATATTTTATAAACACTTCAGTGGTTTTACTCCACTGATGACATGTGTAAAAATCATCTAGCTTGTAAATATCATTCATCTTTGCTTTAGTTGCTACAGTTGAGATACTATTAGACATTTACTTCCTTGTAGTAACTCATATAAAATTGGATAATGGGATTTTTTTTATACTTGTATTTTTATAAAATACAAAATGTGCTTAACTAGTGTCCATGGTAATGGTATGTGGACATTAAGGACATTAAGACCATGTCAGTGAATATTACAATATTGCAAAATCAATATGTATTGTTCAGGACCTATAATGGATGACTCATGGAAAATTTTCAAGGGTAAGATGCTAAATGGATATGCAAATATTAATGGGAGAATAATGAGTTTTCAGTTATTTTAATAATTTCAAGATACAGAGAGTGTGCTAAGTTTTTAATGTTTTATGTTCTTATTTAACAATACACAAGGGTTACTAAAGAATTTGTATGCTTTATTTATTTATTTATTTATTTATTTATTTATTTATTTATTTGTTTGTTTGTTTGTTTATTTGTTTATTTGTTTATTATTTAGTAATTAATTAATTATTTATTTGTTTGTTTATTTATTTACTTATTTACTTATTTATTTATTTAACATTTTTATTTTACATGCATATTTGTAAGTATTTGGAAATCAAATATTTGATTCATAATCATGCAATCACGCTTATTGTCACCTCTGTGATCCACCCACCCTGCTGCTGAGTTCTGCTGGAAGTTTGGTGTGGAACTTGCAGACGGTGCCCTCACTGTAGTCCCTTTGAATGAACACCTTGGTGGCTAGTGAGGCAGTATGCCTCATATCCTGAAGGTTTTGGAGCTACGACATACAATAAAAAAAATAAACATTTATTACACATATGCACACAGAGTATACATTTGCACAGAGGAAAATTATAAATGTTTTCACTCTGAGTGTTTACTGGCATTCAGAATATTTCTAGGGGTTTCTTGAACTAGCAAAAATGTTCAAATATGTCTTAATGTGTATTCAGAATTCAGCCGTGAAGTCTGATCCATTAATGAAGCAGAGAATTTGTATAAATGAGTTCAAAACAAACACACAATGAATTCTATACCTTTGTTTTAAAAGTTGTTTAAATAAACAATAGTCACTACATATACTGATTGTGTGTCAGTTTTCTACAACACAATATTTACCCTTCCCTTCTTATAAAAAGGACAGGATGTAGCAGAAAACTAATATTTTCAGCAGTGAATTATTCTACCAGCGATGGCTACAGGTAATTTTGAATAATTCCCTAAATTAGGCATAAACTATCTGGATTTTGAGTCTACAATGTCACATTTCCAACAGTGAGCATCCTGCGCTACACATATTATAGCCTTCAACTGTACTAAAGAATGAAGAAACCAAAAAACTTATGTGATGTAACTAGTGGTACCCTGGTGCTGATATACTAAAAGGCTTATGATCATCGATTCAGTGCAGATTTGACTTTCAAATTTGAACATGATCTTTTCTTGACCAAAGCATAGCTGTTTCATATTTGTTGTTTGACTATAAAATACGATTATATAGCACCATATGCTCAACTCGTGAGGAGAACCACTTTTACCTACACATAAGTTCTTAGTTGAAGTATTATTGCAGCTACAAGCAGTGAAAAGAGCTCAATGCCTTGTTGAAGCCCTGCTATAAAATCCCTACACAACCCCACAGGAAATTTTATGAAATTGTTTAATGAGTCAGCTGAGAGCTCGCCAAAATGAATTCTTCTGTAGGCCAGGATTCTCCCCATGTACTGTCTGTAGTCCAGATCAGCTTAATGGATCGTATAAAGAAATGGTTTTTAATAGATGCCCAAATCAGATTAAACACACACTCAGCAATAAAAAAAATATTTTCTAAAAATATGAGGCCATAAGTATAATTCTCTTATAGATGGTAGAGCAGAGTGTCTGTAGATAATGTTTATTTAACTGAACTGAGGTTATACTACAGTATAACCCATCCCTGATTTATACTTTAACAAATTAGTTAGAGAAGAGCTTTTTATAGTTTTTGGAGGCTGAAGTTTGAAACATTGTTCAGAAGCTTTTCAATGCAGATACTGAAATCTGAAGCTCTGCAGGTTAGATGGCTTTGAGAGGTTGGTGTTCCAATGGACTGGCTGTAAATCTGCTCATGTTCTCGTGTGTTTTTACAGGCCACCCATTCACCATCCAGCATTCAGCACCAAATCACAGACTGGCAAAGTAAGTTCATGCTGAAGCCAGCTGAGGGTGAAATGGCACTAAGAACTGTTGCTGCCATCACTCTTTAGGATTTATACTCAGTCATTTTAAATCCACAGAAGCCTCAGAATCGTGATACAATGGCCAACTAAGTACTGTTCCCTTAAATTTCTGGAAGCCACAAATGTTGGTCATGGATGTTAAAAATATAGAAGGGAAGCTCTGTCGATGATCAAGAGCAGCAGTATGCAACAGGACCACTGCGGTGAATGGTGCTGCATATTATAGTGTTATGAAGATTCGTTGATTCCCCGGCCATCAGTAGATGAAAACAAACAATTTTTCCGTCCCCCTCCTGCCCTATCCATCACACAAAATGATGTACAATCTTTAGTTCCATAGCATCTTCAAGCTGTGTGTGTTTTAATGTCTTTCAGTTTCAGTGCAATGAACTGCACAAACTGGGTGCTTCACCATTTTCAGATTGAGCTGATGAGTGGCATTAAAGGCATTTGTTGTTTGCACAGTGTGAGTGTCTGTGTTGTGAGGTTTCATACAGTGTGAGCAACTTTATGATTCAATTTTCATTGTCATGTCAATAGAACAAATCAAAAGAGCCCTTGAGGAACCCTTCTGTACTATAGTGCACACTTCATCAAGATTAATGAGGAAAGCTTCCTAAAGTTGCGAGAACAATAGTTTCTGTTATGTAGCAAGAATAAGGTGAAACAGTTTAAAACCTAAATAGCCGGTCATGTGTCTCGCCATCCATAAGATGCGAGAATCGTTTCCACTACTAGACAACATCTCTTTGCTCTATGTTTGTGTGTGTATACTACTTTCTGCTTCTTTAAAACTGAACTACTGGGCAGCCTCCAATAGTCTTTTTCTTTCCTCTCAATGAACTTAATCAAGCAATTATTGCTCATGAAACTAATTCAAAGCAGGCAAAATTCCCCACATGCACAGTAATGCAGCCTTAAGCCTAATGAATTCAATAACATGGATTGCTTAAATGCTCTATGACTTTGTCCTGTAAAGGTGGAGGTAAATCTAGGACTTCAGAAGAAGAATACCATAAACATGGTAAGTAGTTTACCAAGAAGAGATTTTATAACTGAAATGATAAGGAACTAGAATTAGAATATTTCACACTGAATGCAAGATTAACCAGTGGACTGAAGGAGGAAATACTTGGCGCATACAAATTAGGCACTGAAATATGCATGACAGCAACATTCTGCATTGCAGAATGTGAGATACTCTAGAAAACTGCATTGGACATAATGTAGGATGACATGACCATCACAAGCCTTAAGGCAAAGTGTGACAATATTGTTTATAGCAGTTGAGCATTTTTCCAACAAATGTTTGCTTGCTTTGTGCTATGAGTGATCTTGAAGGCTTGAATGCACACATCTTCAATCACTCCTGTTCAGAAATTGCTTTATCCTGGTCAGGGTTGAGGTGGATCCCTGGAACATTGGAAATATGGTCAGAGCCTGAATGAGGTGCCGGTCCAGTGCAGGGCACGATGCACACACTATTTCACACCTCCAGGGTCACTGCTTCAATCCCGAGCTTGGGATATTGTCTGTGCAGTTTCACAGTTCTGCTCCATGTTTGCTTAAATTTTCTCCTTGTTATCCAGTATCAGCATCATGCCCAAAATATGCAAGTAGGTTAACTGGCAATCCTTAATTGCCCCTACGTGTGAATGTGTATATGCATGGTGCTCTCCAGTGAACTTGGGTCCAGCGTTACACTGAAAAAAGGATAAATTGGGTACGGAAGATGAATGAATAAATAAATACTTAATTAAATAAATTGACATAAAAACAAGTTTGTGGATGTATAATCAACTATCATCAAACTCTTAAGCTGGCATGACCAAAAGCTTGTGGACACCTGATCATCGCAACCCAATGTGGGACTTCCAAAAACTTTTGCCAAAAATTTGAAAGCACACAACTGTATAAACTGTATACTTTGCATGCTGTAGTATTTGCTGTAGCTGTAATACATTTCCCATCACTGGAACTAAGGAGCTCAAACCTGTTCCAACATAACAAATCCCCTGTGCACAAACGAGCTGCAGGAGTACAAGGTTTGCCAAGGTTGAAGCAGAAGAACTCCTGTGGCCTAGACAGAGCCCTGAGAACTTTTATGCACCATAGCTCAGAACTGCTCTTTATCAATACAGAACCTTATAACACTAAAGACAACTTAATAATACTTTGGAATGGGAATTTAATTATCAGAGATCAGTGAAGATGGGTTACTATCAAATCCATACACATGCCCATACATAAACACTTAATAAAAGCATCTTCTCATTCACGTTTAGATAGCAGATTTAGATGAATGGAGTTGGAATTCCCATGCACGTGAGGATCGCCAGGTGGTTGCTTATTTACATATTTTACTTTTTCTGTATTGATCATTTACTGATTATTAATCACTTTCTCGTCCTGTGTACAATTTAGAGCCTGTTACTCGTAGTATATTAAACCCCAGGACCATGGCATCACCATCAGTGCTTCAGACAGGACTCCCAAAGGTGCTTCCAGTCATGTGATTAAAGTCAAAATAATAACAGGTGCGCTCTGTCTGAAAGCTGGACTGTAGTTCGACAGCATGAGTTTAACCTCTCGGTAATTTTTTACACTTTTTACAAATTACTAGAAATTCTCTCTTTGTTTGGGTCTTGCTG